>CM054376.1:120316803-121566803 GCA_028858755.1 Ara ararauna | reverse complement strand
TACTATTCAAAAAAGGAACCATAGAGATACTTCATTACCTTGGGTTTTACTTGGTTATGAATAGGTTTTTCATCTGCTTTCATTAGATAAAGGCAAGAATATAAAAAGCAGAGAATAAAACTTCCTTTTTTTGGGGGAAAAAAAAACTCCAAACCAAACATTTGAGTGGTATGCATTATAACATAAGTTATCTTAAGCAAGCTTTTAGGGGTATCATTAATGAGAAATTGGAAGAGATTCTCTAATCTTTCATAGGACAAGCCTGTTGTCAAAGCAGGAAATATTCTCAAGATCATTTCAGTTTCTTAGATGATTTAAAAGTATCTTTCAAGTTATATGAGATGTGGGAAACCATATATGTGAGTCATATTTCAGAAGCATGTTCAATAATGGAAATGCATATATCATATGCACTTCAGCATTAATAACTTTTAAATTCTGATTCATACTGCAGTCTCTTTTGTTCCTTCAGATCATTCCTAAATCTTTTTCAAGATAATCTTAAAAAAAATCAGTTCTGTCTTGGCAGATACGGGTTCCTTGATCTGTTGTGCAGCTGTTTTCCAAAACACGTCTTGAGCAACTGTAGTTGGTATTCCTTAGACCTGTATTGAGAATATATCACACATTGGAAATGTAACTGAACATTTGGAATATGGTCATCTTAAACTGCATTTTCACATATTCCTTTAGGATAAGGTCCTCAGAGATTTCCAATTATCTATAAAACAAAGCTGTTTGATTGTAATGCTTGCTGTAATGGTGGAGTGAAAAAGTATCATGGGTGCTTATTCAGTGACTGGACATGACCTGGAGAGCTCCACGTTTAGATAAAAAGATATTTCATTCTTGACTGAGGTTCTTAATGCTTTATAGACTCATTCTGTGAGCTGACAGCTGTGTAAGTCAGAAGCAGGTGTACTCAAATAAAAATATTTTTGGGTGATACATATGTGGTATTAATGGGAATTAGACTCCTTTAACAAGCAAATATATTTGCAGACAGAACTGCATTTTTTTTTCCCCTAACCTAATAAATAGCAGCTAAGACCAGTTTCACCTAATGAAGCCTGCTGTTTAAGTATTTTACTAATATACAAAGTTCCTTTAAAAATACACATGCACTGGGCTAACATAAAGGAGTAACTTTAGATCAAAAAGATGCTATAAATACTGCAAGACGATATAACAAATTTCACTATCCTTTCCTCTTCTGTTCCCATCCACTGGAATATTTTAACATTTTTTTTTTTAATTTTTTTTTAATCTGAGAACTCTCATTTGATCATGTAGCACTGCTCCTAGGTTTTATTCTTCACTGCAATGTAGCTGTTGTAGTGCTAACTCCCATTTCTTTAGCATACCCAGGAGAGAAAAATGCACTGGAAAAGTCTCCTCATTTGTTAAAGAAAGCTCCATATTTTTATATTTCACAGATATTCTAAAACAGACCAAAGAGAATTCTGACATTCCAGTGGATGCTTGTTCCTTTTGCAGGTTTAACTTTTATAAATTAAACTAGATGTTCTGCAAAGAGGTTAATTTTTATTTTCAACCTATCACACCTTCTCAAGTAATTCAATAGTCTAATTGGGGCATGTAGATGGGACAACAGATGAGCTCAAAGTGAAAAACAGAACTAATTTCAAGCTTCTGAAACAGATGAGAGAATTGATATCTTCTTAGCCTCAAAACAAAATTATTTTTTTTTCCCCTCTGAGCCTTGTCAGAAATCTAAAAACACAAAGCGGTTTTATTTAAGGGCTAAATTATTCTGATTTTGAAAAGCATGCATATATCAGCTGTATATTGGAGTAATGGTTATGGCCAAAAGGAAATTTTTTGTAACTAATGCAGATAGTGATGCCAGCTTTTCTTGTTTTCTTCTTCACTCCTCTCCATTTTCTTTCTATTCCCTCAAAAAATAGTAAAGTGTGGTGGATATGCAATGCCCCTTTCTTAGGAAGGTGTTTTAAAGAAACAACCTAATGTACAGCTAAGTAAGCACTGCAGCCACACTTTTAATTAATGCCATTAGTATATAAAAGGCAATGTCTTCGTTAATGTAATACCTATATTTGACTTTGTACAGTCAGGAAAAGAAGCAACTACATTTCAGTTCATGGATAAAACATAATCCTAATGTGCACAGCATGGAAGCCCTTACCAGGAATAAATAGGAATTTGCTATTTGGCATTTGGAGATTGCTATGTCACCAGTTCTAGTTTAAGAAAAGCAATTTCAGTACCCACCACTAAAAATAATATAATCTGAAAGAAATAATTAGTAGTGGGAGAACCAAGAGAGTAACAAAGGCATAAAAAGCAGTGAAAGAGGTAGGAATTAGGTTTTTCATTTATTTTTTTCTATTGATAGTCGAAACTAAGGAAGACTGTTGCCAGAACTGCTTGGAAAAAACGGTGAGAAGTAAAAATTATTTTCCTCAACGTTTTTCAAAAGGATTTAAAAATTAAATGTCTTCCCAAAAATGGAATATACTGGAGCAAGTAAATTTGAGACAAACCATAGTGAAATTTCTCTATTTCTGTCTTTCTGTAACATTTCTGAATGAGGTCTGTGGACACCTAAACACATTTGGTCTGAGTTTTTCTGTTCAGTTACCAAATCAGGAATACATTGTTTACACGGCTCTCTTTCATCTTTCTCTATCTTCATCTAAGTCCATAGACCTTTTATTCACATCTCCCAGACTCATGATTCTCCAGTATCCAAAACTCCTGGGGCTTACAGATTCTATGACTTCAGACACAGCCTGATCAGACAGCTTGCCCTGAAGCAGGGACTTCATTCCTTTTATCAGGGAATTTTGAAATTACTGGTATTTGTTCTGAACTGGGGAGGAACATCTGCTCAACCACAGGCATCCATGTTGGATTCCAGTACTGGGAATTTATCCTGTGGGTTTGACTCATTCATTGTCCTTATTTATGCCCGTGAATTTATATTATATTAATTTCCATTTGTGGTTTTGTTTGCACCTGTGCAGAATGTCTATGAAATGCTGCCATTCTGGTTTGGTAACAGTTTAGTTTTTCATCATGTATATCTACCAGGGGGGTAAGGCTGCAGGAAGCAGACTTGGTGCATTTAATAAATGAGTTGCCCTAATTTCAGCACTCTCTAATTATTGTCTAAAACTTGAGCAGGCGAAAAATACTTTGGACACACAAGCTTGTTCCTACCAAAATGTTTGACTGTTACACATTATTAACAAAAAGCAAAACAAAAAATTGCAACACATTAAATAGTAGGTATTTGTATTTCCAGATTAACAGAGCAAAACTTCCTTACTGGAAAATAACCCTGCTAAATGCCTGCAATCTTGTCAGCAACCTAAACAACCAAGTGGGGGATGCAGTAGAGGTAGATGAAGAGGATCTCATTTCAGGAAGACAGTTTCCTGCTGCTCTGGATGGCTTCAGCTTGGAAGCAATGCTGACAGTATATCAACTTCAAAAAGTTTGCCACAGCAGAAACTTTCAGCATTGGGAGGTAAAACAAACTGTCGCAAATGCATGTTTCAACTGCTGTTAAACTCTTAGGCTCAATTTGTTATGATTTTTTTAAAACCCATACCCATGTGATACCCATCATATTGCTTGAACTTTTCTCCAATTTTTTGTATTCTCTAATACCTCTAATATGCCTCTTATTGAAAGAGATGTGAATTAATTTAGTTTCTGATGAGTTGAGTCTGGTTTTTATATTGACTCATGGATAGATGAGAGCTATTCTCAACTATGTATCTTCCCCACTCTTTGTAGCCATTCCAAGGAACAAAACAAACACATGAAAGTGAGTTGTATGCCAGAACACACAAGTAATATCTGTTTAACAGACATGAAGTTACTGCAGATTTACTGAGGCAGAGTTTCTGAAAACACTTTAAGGCCCTAAGGCAAACTAGATTCAAAATGCATGGACACATGCCCATGTATACACGTAATTTTACCAGGCAGTCTAGGTTTATCATTGCTAGGAAACCAGCAAGGGAACTCTTGATTTTTTTCCTTCCCCACACCAAAAGGCAACCCTGGAAGTTGACATTGTGATTGTATAAGGATTGCTATTCTTAAACAGTGATTGTTTATAGTCCATTTGTGATGCTTGCCACAGTGCAATTATCCTACAGAGATGCACTGGGCACAATCATAGAATCACAGAATCGTAGAATAGTTTGGGTTGGAAAGGACCTTAAGATCATCTAGTTCCAACCCCCCTGCCATGGGCAGGGACACCTCCCACTAAACCATGCCACCCAAGGCTCTCTCCAACCCGGCCTTGAGCACCATCAGCGATGGAGCATTCAGAACTTCCCTGGGTAACCCATTCCAGTGCCTCAGCACCCTCACAGTAAAGAATTTCTTCCTCATATCCAATCTAAACTTCCCCTGTTTAAGTTTGAACCCGTTACCCCTTGTCCTATCACCACAGTCCCTAATGAAGAGTCCCTCCCCAGCATCCCTGTAGGCCCCCTTCAGATACTGGAAGGCTGCTATGAGGTCTCCACGCAGCCTTCTCTTCTCCAGGCTGAACAGCCCCAACTTTCTCAGCCTATCTTCCTATGGGAGGTGCTCCAGTACTCTGATCATCCTCATGGCCCTCCTCTGGACTTGTTCCAACAGTTCCATGTCTTTTTTATGTTGAGGACACCAGAACTGCACACAATACTCCAAGTGAGGTCTCATGAGAGAAGAGTAGAGGGGCAGGATCACCTCCCTCGACCTGCTGGTCACGCTCCTTTTGATGCAGCCCAGGATATGGTTGGCTTTCTAGGTGTGTTATTATATATAACACTAAAAACTGCTTTGCAGAGTGAAAAGAGTTATTCTTATGTCACTATCCACTTTCCAGCAAACCCAATTTCTTCAGCTATTGCAGGTTCATGGGCAGTCTGTCTGAACCTTGATCCTCTTTTATTTGCTGATTCACAGCTCTGTATTTGAAGGCTTCTTCTCAGTCCTTCATATCAGCTAGGGTGGTCCATATGAAAGACTGCAACACCTTTGAGAACCAGAGTTTTCTGAGGATTCTCTTCATCTCTTCATTTATTGCTGAAAAGGAGCTATCGAAGAACTCACTATATGCACTAACCCATATGACATAATCAGAGTTCCTTACTTTGCAGTTGTATCACCTTTCCTGGTGGTTGGGAATAATCAACTCCTAACAGTACTACATGTGAAATTGAAAAAAAAATTAAAATATTCCTCTCTCAGCTTAAGCAGTGCAGAGTTTTATGAGACATGCTAAAAGAAGCGATAGAACCAGAGGGAGAAGGCTTGAAGAAGGCTTGAAATGAACAATTTATGTAATGAAAAAAGTCCTTGTGATCTTATTCTTAGAGGACTGACTCCAAAGTCAGTTGCAATCATGAGAGTTTTTTGATTCATTTAAATAGAATTGAGATGAGCACTCATTCATCAAGTAATTGAGTGACAGAGTTTGATTGCTTAGGGAAATACCGGGGTAAGTACAAAAACTATTTCAGTCTAATGCCTTTCAGCCAGGACTGTACTTGACCATGGAAGAACGTGGTGAGAGAATGGATGAAATCTTAACAGATGAAGCAATGCAGAATTTGAGCAAAATGCTTCAAAAAACTCCAAGTAAAACTCAAAATACAGTTATATAAGAAATTCTGATTGATAAAATATTGGCTTTCTTGTGCTTTATTTAATTTCTTATTTATTAGATGTTTTGAATTTTTAGCTGTAGGAAGTTGCAGACAAAAATATTGCTCAAAAGCTGAAACCAGCTAGCAGTGGGTGTTTTAGGAGGTGTTTGGCCGAAATGAGTGATTACAGGGTGACAATCATTAGAAAGTTTTCAATTTGACTGAACCATGCTGGGTTTTCTCTTGAGGCAAAATGAATGATCTTATTTTTTTAAATAGAATTTAAATACCACATCCATAGGTTTCATCTCATCTTTAGTGTGATCTTAGTTTCATATCTTTATTTTTTTTTTATTTTTTTAAACCTACGACTGCTGTAGTAAAGATTTTTCTTGATGTCAGGTGTTAAAATAAAGTTTTATAAAATTTCTAGGAATTTATAATCTTCATCACCAAACATTGTGTCTCTTCTTGCATTCTACAGTTACTTCAGCAAGATGCTTTTGATCTAGAGAACTCAAACCAAGACAAGGAAATAATGAAAAGAAAAAATCCCTATATTCTGAAACGACAGCTACATGTGAACAAAGCTAGAAGACCATACATACTCAAGAGAAGTTCATATTACTGATGCAGCAGAAGAAAACAATGTATATTTAGTTTCTAGGTAACTGTGTGTTATGGTTATCTTACTTAAATCTAAAATCACACTTGTGTGGAAATATATTATGGAAAATCATCAGGTTGATAACATAACTATGTCTTTTTTGCAATTGTTGTTTTGATTGTGATTTTTTTCCTACTTGAGATTAATTGGACCAACACATTTGCAAATAAATTAGTTTCTAAGCATGATGTATTGTACAAAACTGAGATTTCAATGTATTTCCAACAATATTGTAGTCTTTTCCTAGTTTATAAAGCACATCAACATAAAACAAGTAAAATTCATACTGTCCATAAACCCTACTGAGAATCTTACAATTTCCTAATGAAACACCTCAAATACTTGAAAATTTTTATATAATATACTAGTCAGAACTAGCACAATATTTTATATATTGGCCAGTTGAATTTACTAGGGATTAGGTGGAAGGAAGGAAACAAACACTATCATCTAACTATTAAATGGCAATTTCAAAATTCATGTTTTAAATAGCCTGCATGTAAATAAATTTTTATTTTTTGACTCCTAACTTGCCACTGAATATTCATAGTTTAAGAAAACAATACATAAATGAGACTTTAACAAAATATGCTAGTGAGAACAACCCCTGCTTTAGAGTCTTGTGTATCACTGACTAAATATGAAAAGAGTTTATTAAATCAGTAAAAGAATTTACAGTGTTTACCTATCAATGAATGCTCAGGAAAAAAATAAAAAAAGAAAAGCGCTGATTCATGCTCCTGTCCTGTCACTGCTAAGATACTAAGCTGGTTATATGGGAAACTTGGGAGAGATTTGAAAGTGGAATTAAAATTAAAGCGTCTTAAACTATTTGCAATTAAAAGGCATTTCCTTTCCCTTCTTCTCCATATTTTTAATAAAACATGGCAGTTTCAGGGGTTAAGGAAAGTCTTGGAAACTGATTGAGAGGGAAGCTTCCACCATGGAAAAAATTGTTTTCAAGCCATGAGGAATCAAGTGCTACCTGAAACGCATTTTCCGTCTCTGTGCCTGTAATGTGTACATAACACTCAGAATCTCAATGATCCAGGTTCTAGTGTTGAAGAAAACAGCCTGAAAGAGCTGGGGATCACAACAACAGTGAAAACAGAGGGATAGTCTAAGACCCACAAAGCCTGGATGCTGAGACCAGGAGGCAAAAAATGTCAGACATTGCTTTTCAACATCTGCCTGTTGTCTGTTTGAGATATATTTTCAAAGCAGTGGTGTTCCAACAGATTGTCAGAAAACAAAACCAAAACAACCACTCAGAGAATTTCTGCATCCTCTCACAGGTCAGATTTTCTGTCAATTATTATTAAACATATACAGGAATATGCATAAAAAAACCCATACCTATCCCAGTGGTTATACCAACTCTGTTACATAAGAGAGATATTGTTGGATTTTTTTTTTTTACAGTAGAATGTGTTTTTACTACATGAGAGCTAATTGTGTTTTCTCACTGTAAACGTTATTAATCAGTTTATTTCTTCAATAGCCATTAAATCCATGTGCTCACAGGATATAACTGAGCATATACTAATAACTGTAGCAATCATTATAACTTGAGTACAGCAAAGCACTTAAACACATTTGGTCTCAATGTTTTAAATGCTTAATGTGCTTAAGGGTTTTGCTTAAATAAGGTTCTAGTAGATTCATACCCTTTATTTTTTTATGAAACCATCATAGAATTAGACTGGAGACTCAGTATACTTTCAAGTGACTAAGAAACATCTCTCTTTCCAACAAACCTACTAGCTCTCTAGTCCGGTTATGAACACTTTAATTTCTAAATTACCTGTTGGTCTGAAATAACAAAGCAGAGCAGAGTTTATCCCAAAATTCACTGCTAGCAATATATAAGGAAGAAAGGAAAGAAACTTCAGATCATGATTTCATAGGGTACATGGAAGAGTGAGACAAACATAAATGAATTGGCATGATATTTTTCTCTTATGTTCAGTTTAAGAGCATAAAAATTAAAAAAAAATAAAATAGGGTAAGGTAATGTGGTTGATATCTAATAGAGAATGTTATAATTTTCAAAAACCAACCCACCCTTTCATGTTTCATTTTGGATGTGATTTAGATATTCAGGGTGATGGCAGAGGACCTCAAATGATGATGGGTAGCCGTTCCACTCTCATGTAATGCTCCACACTCAAATGAGGTTTATACTGTGATTCTGTACTTGTTCCTTGCAGTGCAGAGTTAGCAGACTAGCCAGACAGACTGGCTGAAAATGGCTTAAAATAACCCATTTGCTTTCAGCACAATGTGAATCCACACAGGGTCAGCTACTGTGTGTCACTGGAGGAGGTAGGTTGTACATTTTTCTCTAGCTTCTGATGGAGGTGTTCAGGAAGCTGCCGAAGAATGTTATCGAGAGTGAGGCTGTCATAACTAGAGGAGGAAACAATGTCCATAATTGTAACATGGTCAGTAAAGTTGGAAAAATCCAACCTGGCATTTTAGCTGATTGGTCTTTGGTGAAAAGCAAGCATAGAAGCATTAAAATGTTAGAAAACACACTTAAACCATATGATTAAGCCATGTATGCGGAGCTGTTAGGGGGATATTTTGAGGTCTGGGGCATCCTTATTTTCTTGAAAGCCCTTCTTATTTCTAGCTGTGTTTACCTCCTGATGACCTCAGTGCTGGAATTGCAGCCTTTCTTTAGCCCTCCTTTTTGGATAACAGCATAAAAAAAGACCCCAACCAAACCCAAAACTGCCCAAAAAGCCCGAAACCCAAACAAACAAAAAAACAGCAGGCTTATACATATTTGTCTCTATTTCGTACATTCTTTCAGTGGGATCTTTCAAAATTAATGCTGTATTTATAGCAGGAATGGGTGCTGAACAAACTTCAAGCCAGCATAGGCTCTTACAATATGCAAAGATTTTAAATTCAGACAGTGCTTTTATTTTTGTTTTTCATTTTCTTCTTTTCTGAAGCTCATAATTGCCTTAAATTTAAAATGTTGTTTTGAAGACCATTAGCTCAGACTGCTACCTTGGCTTAAAGAACTGCCTCTTGATATGAACAATTTTGTTTTATAAAGGCAATTACTAAGACATTTACTGTCTGCCTCTGCAGAGGAACACATTTTTCCTACCTATTCATTGCTGATGTTTCTGCAAAGTTCATGGCTGAATAATTATACAAATTGTTCAGAAGCTTTATACTTAATTATTTCTCATACTCTTAAAATATTGGATATTTTCGTACAGAGCAATTGCAGAAACCTCTTAGTTATTTCTAATGTAGAATTAAATGTAATTGAGATTCAATTTGATTATATATATTTTAGTAGCTATTATCCGTAATATTACCAATGCCCTATACAGGTAAATCCTAGATAAATGAATAATTTTATCATTTCTGATGCATATATTTTTAATTTTTCTTTAAAAGAAACATAAAGTAATAGTTACTGTTCTCAAGATTAAGTGTGGTGATAAGTCTTCGTCTTTCTTGAGTCTTGCTTGTGATGAATTACAAAATTTGCTGTTTTCTGTCTTTTCTAATACGAGTCGAAACTTTGTTCTGTGTTTTAGGTAAGAGTTTAATGGTTTTGGTGTGAACAGAGTGGATGAAATGTGAATTTTGCAGATTGAAAGAGATTTAATTATGTGATGTATGACTGTGGCTATGCCTCATACACTACTCCTGACTAACACACAATGGAGACATGACAATTTGGTCTTGATCTTTATTCCTGTTCTTCAAGATTAGTTGTCAGTTTGCACTATGCAATATCGAATTGAACACGCAAGCCACCACTATAATACTTGAGTGCAGGAGGGCAGAAAGAGGAGCAGGTTCTTATGGAATTCCACGAGGTTCTAGACTGATCGTTGAAGTTCTCCACATCTAAAGTACTGGGCTGACTGAAGGCAGTCATGAAACAAGAGCTGCAGAGAACCTGAAAAATAAAGTATACTGACTCCTGTGACATAACTGTAGTCAGAACTTGTGCTTTGCTATCCAGGAAGCAAAGGAGGTAGGGGAAGGGGTTGATTTTCACAAGGAACCTGGGGAATGAGATTTTCATTGTGACCAAATTCAAACATTCAGAAGTCATGAATAAGGCTGAGAAAACCTGCAAATAAATAAGTAAACAGATAAATAAATAAATCAATCCCCCTAACATCTAAATAAAGTAATAAGTAGACATAAAATTATTTTTATTTACTGGAATGGCAGGGAACATCTGAATCCCATTTTAAAGTTTTATTGACAAAAGGAGCTAAACTATATTTGCTTTTATTCATTGCTACTAAAAAATTGACATTCTCATCCAATCCTTTGAATCTAGTAGGTGTCACATTTAAGACACACACAAAAGCACAATGTGGATTATCTCATTTTAAAACTTGTCAGATCCAGCATTCTTGGATAGGTCTGACAGGCCTGATGATTAGACAGTAGGGAAAGAGCTGTATGGCACCTCATAAGCAGGCAAGCTTCGGCTGGCCGAAGGACTCCTATGAGGTGGCAATATGGGGAATGGCACCCTGGGAGCCACCCAAGAACTCCTTCAAAGAAGGAGTGTCAGCTATTAAAAAACTTGAAGCCTTCAGAAGGTGTTAGTTGCCCAAGTTAAGATTTGCTTTTCAAAAACAGATGACAGTGTACAGCTGCTGGCTCAGGAGACTCCTCACATCTCATACAGAAGGAAAAATAGTACTGTACCTAACTAGACTTGAATTAGCAAGGAATAGTATTTGTTTGAGCTCCCAGTGGGACAAGTGCCAGTCTGTTTTGTCTCAAGTTACAGTGCAGTTTCAGTCTGGAAACATTTTCTGTTTTACTCTTTAGGTTCTGTTGTAGGAATCTTTTGCAGGATGAGTTTCACTTATGTATATATAAGGGGCTTCTCAGATAGTCTGTACATCGCTCTCTTAAATGACTGCCAGCAGCCTGAGGACCTCAGTCCAGATGTAGTGTCTAAGCTGCTTAAAAAAGTGTCAACAATATGTGAATGAAAAACTGCCTGGTTTGTATGTCAGTGAATGTGATTTTGAGGATAGACTGGAAATATTCTAAAAGGCAAGCTTGGCATCATTACTGCAGCTTTTCTGATTCATTAATTAAAAATCCAAGCTGCAGAACAGATTTTTGTAATCTCATATTTTTGAGTTTAAGATTCTTCACTCCCCACCCCAATCAGTATTTAGCTCAAGGTCTAAAATAAATGTATATACCAGAAAAAAAAAAGAAAAAAAAAAAAAAGGAGAACAAATATGTGCATTATTTTCTTCAAGAAAGTTGTCACAGAGCCATATGACTTGGGAATGACTTGGGAATCATTTTGTCTGGAATGAATTGTGTGGTTCTTCCTTTTTTTTTTTTTTAACTATTTTTTCTATGCATTTAAAAGCAACTGTTGCTAGAATCTAATATTGAAGCTTTTTGTTAAGATGCAAAAGATTAATTTAGTTGATTCAATGAATAATTCCTATGCTTAAAAAATATCCTCCCCCCAAAAAGCAAAGATTTTGCCTTTTATAGAAGGTATAAAGAAGGTCGTAAAAATAGTTTTATGTACTAGTTCTTGCATGAATGAAATTTCTTGGTTATTTTTGTGTACTGCAAAATCCTTATAGTAGTTGTGTAACATATATACCGTACTTGTTGTGTTTTGGTATCTTACTTAATGATCTTTTAAATAAAGAGCTCTTTGGAACAGACAATGTGCCTTTTGTTCATTAAAAAAAAGGAAATAATAAAAAAAAAAGCCACATGGAGCAAAGGCATGTGTATATATGGCCTCAAATGAAGAGTTTATTCAAATTATTCTGAATTTTTTAACAAATGAAGTATAAGTTATGGAGATATGTAACTTCAGAATACTAAGGTATGCTACTTCTGCCATCTGCTGCAGAAATAACAAGTAAGGACACAAATTTCTAAATGTTTGTCTTTATTATACAGAAGGCCCTGAAATACTAAGATTGCAGCTGGTTTTGATGCTGATATCCTTGGTGAATACTGATGTTCCATTCTCCTCAGAAGCTTCCATTTACTGAAGACATTTTTTTTCATTATAGTGGAGTTGAGAGTTACTATTCCAAGACCCTGTCCATGGAGTATTAGGGAGTTAGGAACATTTTTTTTTTCATTAAAAATAAACACTGCATGTACCTCCACTTTACCTTTGTGGTTTTACAGATTTCAGTGTTAGAGAGATGACCTGAAAAGGGCTGTAAGGGAACAAGCAAATGGGAAAGAAACTACAGGCAGATAAGGGGCTTAGTGAGAAAATGTGGGAAGATGTTAACAGAGTATTCCTTCTTCTAGGTCTGCCTCCATCCAAACAGTGTCAGACCTGGCTGAGGCATGGGTCATATGTATGTGGAGGGAGGGAGAAAAGGAGGGGAAAGTCAGGGAGAAGGGAGGAAAGGGACTCTAATACAGAGTTAAGTCTTGCTACGTTAGTATTAGTTGAGGACTAAAGCGTACATAGCCTGTATGAACTAGAAGATATAGGATATTCTGGAAGAAAAAAAGAAGAGTTCCCAGCCGAGGATAGCAAGGGCCGCTGTGTGGCCCCCATTCCCAACACTTCCCTTGAACTATGAAAAACAGCCTGAAACTGAGAGGTTTCAAATTTAGAGTTTTTAAGCTGAAACTGGAACAACTAAATAAAGCTGATCAGGAAAAGGAAAGAGTGGGTGGCAAGGGTCAGGGATGAAACAAATCACAGTGAGTTCAATCGTTCAGTAAGCTGTGCAGAGCCAGGAATATTAGTACTGAGTAGAGCAGAAATAAAGATTGCTGTTAATTGTTTGGGGTTATCAACACCAATTTGCGCAGCCTTGAGAAGGTTTGTGGTTTGAATCTGTCTGGAGCAAATTAATACCATTTTCTTACAGTGGTAGCAGAATTAGAAGAGATTGTGGTATCCATGCAGGAGGAAAGAAAGACCTTTTAAGGATTATGAAAAAGAACAGAAGAAAACTTAGCTCCAAGGAGAGGGCCTTATCATAAAGAAAAAGCTCATGTCACTCTTGAAATGTAACTAGAAACTTACATTTGTATGTGTGTATACACCGATATAGATCATGCTACCTATTAAAAGAAGATAAGGATAAGATAAAATTTTTTTTGTTTTTGCAGTTTTGTTTTCTTTTGTGTATTTGTTTGTTTTTCATTTTGGTCAGATAATTTTTTCCAATTTATGAAAGCACTCAAAAAAGAGTGAATCTTTAATCTTTAGGAATATAATTATTAGTGCCCCTTGATTTTTTCCAACTCTGATCTACTCATTCTCATCTACCATAGCACCAATTCCTTGTCCTACTTCTGATTCTTGTGCTGCTATTTACTCTGGTTCACTTAAGAACCTCCCTAATAGGGCTGATTCAATATTAGAGAAATTAAATAAATTACATATAATGCATTTAGTATGTATTAAAAAATATTATCAGAGAAAACTATTGAATATATGAACTAAATTTTATCCTATTTTACATGTATCTAGTTAAATTTTCTATCAAAAGCCTAAAATTATGCTAAAATTACATTAGCTTATAGTTATACAGATTTCTTCCCACAAGCTCTTAAATATAGATTTGTTATTTACTTTTTATATCATACGAGGCTAAGGTGTATATATTGTTAAAAACACTATTGTCATGGGTTCAGCAGTAGCAGTCATTTTTCTCCTTCTTGGTAGCTGGTGCAGCGCTGTGTTTTTGACTTTCGGCCTGGGAACTGCGCTGATAACACCAGTGTTTCCAGTTACTGCTTAGTGATGTTTTGGTCTGACCAAGGACTTTCTGAGTCTCATGCTCTGCCAGAGAGGAGGTGAAGCCGGGAGGAAGCAGAGACAGGACACCTTACCCAAACTGACCAAAGAGGTATTCCATACCACAGCACATCATGCCCGGGATGTAAAAATGGAGGGCAGAGACCTGGAAGGGTGAGGATGCACTGCTTGGTCAGGCTTAGCACTGGGTGGTGAGCAGTTGTATTCTCTTTCCTTGTATTTCTCTTGTCATTATTATTATTGGTGGTTGCAGTAGTGATTTGTGTTATACCTTAGTTACGAAACTGTTCTTATCTCAACCTGTGGGAGTTGCATTTTCAATTTTCCTTCCCATCCCTCCGGGAGCAGGGGGAAGAAAGAGGGTGGAGTGAGTGAGAGAACTGCCTGAGAGGCTTAAACCACGACAAGTATCTGAAGCTTAAGAATTCAGATCTATTGCTTTGAATGCTGGCATGTGGCTTATCCATAACTCTGTTTTGATCCTCAGTACCGTTCATGCTCTGATAATATCTAGGAAGCATAGCAAAACATTCTTTTTCAGAAAAAAGGCACTCAGCTATCCATCTCTTTACATCTTTTACACCCCCAAAGAAACAAAGACAGGCAGAAAGAGTTGAAAGTAATTCCCTATTCCACAGGAGAGTTTGAACTAGGAAAGCATAATTAGAAAGCAATTTTTTATAGGCTTCATTATTGCTCATGATTGTATGTGGTAATACCTCAGGTTTTATGGGTTTTACATGGCAAAAAGGTATTTTCAATTATAGAAATATCTAAAACTAATATCTAACACTAATATCTGACACTGTGCAACACTAGCATAGAAGAAATCATGCTTTAGGGAAAATTCCCCTTTGTTTAGATGCGTTAAATAGGATCTGTTCCTGACTTTCTTGTTTCTATTTATGTAAATACTTATTGCTTAAGTAAAGTAAGGAAATTATTCTTTGACCAGTCTAAGGAATATCTTTGTTAAATATCTATATATTATTTAGGACAATGACGTCCAGAGACTGTTCTAATACAAACTATTCCTAGGTAATAAGGGTTTGACTCAAGTGTTGCTGTGAACAGACTGATAACTTGAAAATAATAAATTTAGGTTTCCATAGTTTCTTTCTTTTTTCCTTTTTTTTTTTTTGTGTAGTTGTGATCTTTTTTCTTCATATTTCCGTTCTTACCCATTCTATTCTGTTTAGAAGGCTTTGGTTTGTTGCTGTTCTTCAAATAGAATGTTCTTATAATTGGAGGGACTGGAAAAGGTCAAATGAGGGTGTGTGGTTGCAGAAAACTCAAGTCCCTTCACTTTAGCAAAATGTGTAAGCATTAGGGTTCAAACCTGTATGACTTCTGCATGGTCAGCACTGATTTCCTTTGAATGTTCATACAGAAAAAGAGCAGTAAAATATCTGTTAAGAGCCAACTCACCGTGTCCAGAAACTGAAATGGTGGGGGAATTGCTGATATTATCCTTCATGCAAACAAAATGTGTAAGTCTACATTTGTGAACCCTGTGTTCTCATATTCTTTGAGGGGAAAAAACATACCTGTGAAAGGCATCTGAATCTCTGTGAAACTTCTCCTTCAGTGTAAGACCAGTAAGTGGCATTGGGAAGAGCAGCTTTTATCAGACAGGTTTCACAGATAAAAGTTTAGAGATAAACTTCAGAAATGTATATTCTTTTAAAGAAAGTAATCTGGAACTGGTCTTCCAAAAAACTAGTTTTTCTTCATGTATCTAGCACAACTGTGGCAAATTTGACAGCCTACTGCAATGCATGGTTCTCTGACCCGGTCCAGAAATCTATGTTTCTGTGACCTGGATGGATATAGATTATAAACAAGCTCTCTTCTGAGTATTCAACAAGGCAGAAAGCAAAAGAAAATATGCTATGCTAAAACACTTTTGATGCCTTATTAGCAGCTTTCAGTAGTGTGTGAAGGAACATAATGTACTATTTGCACGACTTTCCAAGGCATGTCTTAATGTGAAAGAAAGAGCTGACATTTACTGTGAAAAGTAAAGTCTTTATTTAGAGTGAGTGTTAAAATATCTGAAGCATGGTGCTTGTAAACCTGATTTCTGTTCACTTATGCACTTCTTGCTTTTCTGCTAGAAGTGCGTCTGCCCCTTTGAAGATACTGAAAGTCCCTCTGACTCATCTTATTTAGCTGAACTTTTACCAAGAAAATGTGTTTGCAACAGGTGTGAATGAGAAAAGATTATTCAGATTCATCATTATAGATATTCATTGAGACATACAGAAAGCTAAAGCATACTAAAACAGTACAGTTTTGTAAAACCAGTTTAAAGGGTTTGGGTAAAAAGGTAAAAGGACAAATAAATGGACAATATTTACTTTCCTAATATATAGGTATACATATAAGTGTCATATATGAGCACACACATATATGAAGACAACCTACATATTGTCCTCTGCCATATGTCTGTTAAATTGTATCTTATCACAAGAAGACCTTTTCAGGGATGTTACTTGATATTTCTGGCCAAAAAAAAATCAATGTCTGTGCTTTTTTCATGTGTAAAAAAATTGTTGGTAATTTCATAACTTTTGCTGTGCATTAGCAGAGCCAGCTAAAACAATGACCCATAGCTGATCTCATCTAGTGAGGGTTTGAGTGGCACAACTGGGTAGTACAGCTGATGGTCACTTTCCAACATTCACAAAATAAATTTTTATGTCCTGTACAGTCACACTGGATCTGAACTGAACACACCTTGGAGTGGGAGAAGAGGAAAAGATATGATTGACAGGGAAGCCACAGCCTTCTTAGACAGCAGTAGACACATACAAACCCCTCATATATTGCAGAGGTGATAGGAGGGCAGAAGATTGAAGTGATGATTGGATGAGATAGCATAGGTGACTCAAAGAAAATATGGAAAAAAAATGGTTGCATTTAAAGCTAAATAGGAAAAATAACCCAAAACCAGGGGCAGAGAGAGCCATTATACATAACGTCAATGTCTTTAAAAATACGTTGTCATCCTTTAAAAGTGCTATCTCTTTGACACAGAGTACAATAAGCTTACACCTCTCCTCTTCCAAGAACAAGAAACAGCAGGCTCTTACCTGTTCTCCTGCAACTGCAGAAATCAAAATTGTGAGAACCAGTATTTCAGTTTTCCTATTGCAGTAGCACCCAGTCAGCAGTAGAAGGTGGAAGTGCACATGCCAGAGTCTAATCTTCTTTTATGAGAAAAGTAACTGATATGTGAGTATCCTACTGCACTTATTTTTTTGTTTTTTAGCTGGTCTCTAGAAACTTGACCCATTCTAAAATGGATCAGTACTACTCAGCAAAATGAAGTTTTCTCTCTAATTCCTTAAAAGCATTCTGATTGTTGTATGGATTGCAAAAGTAGAGATACTGCAGAATTGGAAGTGAATGAAATTTGATGTGAAGTAACACAAAAGACAGTAAGAATAGAAGGCATCATCCAGCTCACTGAGTTCAATATTTCTCAATTTTAGGCCAGCAAGTATTAGAGACTTTTCATGTGGAATTCATCTCATGTAGCTGTAGGCATCTGAAAGTCAGACATCTAAGTCTCAGCTAGTTACTCAGCCTTGCTGCAAGCTTAATGGAGAGGCACTTTTGGGGAAGAAATCATGTTTCAGGAATTATCTATCTGTAAACAAGCAATCTACCTTGGGCTAGACACTCCAGCTTCCCCTGCTAAAAGATGCCAGATGAATCTTGGTTTGAGCCTATAAAGAGTGAGAGAAGTTTCTTCATACATAATTATCATAATCAGACAAAAAATATGAGCCAGCAAAAGAACCAGTTTCCTGAAACTGAAGTTAAAAAGAATAAAGCAAGATTTGAAGTAATAATCACTTTACTAGTCCTAGTACCTGGTGTCATAGATAACATATTTCCAGTGCCATGTGAGATATTTATTGAGTGAATGTTTGAGAGAACTATCAAATATTTTGGAAATATTTTTGAAATTAAAATGGAAGAAAAATAACATTTCAGATAAGATGGACATAAGGCAAAATATTAGCAGGAAGTTTAGTGAATTAAAAATTAGATTCTTACAACTGATAGAAAATACTAGCATGTGGTTATGAGTGTGCTATCTATCTGCAGCTAAAGAAAGTCTCCAAGGCAATTTACATAAGGAAGTGTTGAAAAAAATTGCAGAGTGTGGAATAACCATTAAAGATTATTATTTTTTTTTTCAAAGGATATGTTCTATAATACTGTATGGCCACGGACAGACTAAGAACAAGCTTGTTTATATATGTTGGTTTGCACTTTCACATGAACACAGGATAATTAGCAAATAGTTCTGCTCCAGGATTAAAGCTTACTTTTCATGTCCTCACAGCTCAGGGTGGAGTGTCAGGACTTGTGTTAAGCATCATATTCCCAGGGTCCCCAAACTCAGCCTCTGGAATTTAAAGATTAGCAAATTGGACCCTTTTGTTTATGAATGCATATCAAGGCACTGCCTGGAGAAAACACAGTGAATAAAGCGTAGACAACAACATTACTTTTGCCTTTTAAGACTTTCCTTTGTTAAATCCAGTAATATAAAGCTTCTACTCATTTCAAATGATGAAATAGCAGTTTCCCCAAAAGAAAAAAATCACTGTTTTCTCTGATGAGAATACAATGTTTTGAAAGCCCTTCAGCATTTTTTTTTTCATTTGTAAGCACTTAGATGTCTGCATATACTGATTGTAATTCAATACCACAACACTTGGAGATGAAGTGCAAGAGTATTAACTAGCTAGAATAAAGTTTGAGTGACAACAGCCCCTGGCACCAGTACCCATGACTCTTGCAAGAAAAACCCATACCCTGTGAGAGCTTCAAAATTCACTGTTTCTACTGAGTTACTCCGTTCTAGAAGGTGCTGGGAAGGCTGATGTGGCTTTACACATGTGCTCACCTGTCAGCTGAAATAATTCTTTCAGAATCAGTGGTAAGCTTCCTGCATTGAAGTCAAGGCCTACATTTAAGTCAAAGTTAAATCTTCCTCGAGCTGATGCCAAAGCACTCAGAGCAGTCAGGAGTTGTATCATGATATATCTACGGTCTAAGTACTTAGCTTGGAATACCCAGGACCTTATGCTTAATCTACCAGAAACGTGTATCAGTAGTACACGTAAGACAGAGACTGAAATACAGCTAGTAGTCTCTGCTGACAAGAAATAGATGAAAACACTGTAGTCAGGAATCACTGCTGAAGTGTGATAGAAATATATTAAAGTATTTTGTTAAAAAAATAATAAATGTGAGTATATCTTTTACTTAATCTGTTGAAAATGAGCTATCTAACATCTGAAACGATAATGAACAGAGTAGAAGGAAAGTCACTGTATCAATGAAGAATTTCCAGTGCTCTTAGGTAATGAGTGGAAAAACAGTTTTCATGGTTTGTTTTTTTTGGCTTATTATTTTGGGTTCGGTTTGGGTTTTTTTGTTTGCAATATACCACCATCTGGTGGAAGTAAAGAGAAAGACAAAGCTTCTGAGCTATTAATCTGTTTTGATAACTAGGAGGCTTTAGTTTCCTAGTGCTAATTGACTTCAATGGGCCCTTAAGGCTTTAGTGTACCACATCATGCAAAAACACGTAATTTCCACACTGCTCCATTCAGTTTATTTACTTTAAACAGTTATTTAATTTTAAGGGATTTGCTTTTAAGGGGCTTAAGGATGTTCTTAAAGCTAAATACACGCTTCAGCATTTCTTAATATAATCTTCTCTGGAAGACAAGACAGCACATGGTGATCTAAGATACTTCAAAATATTTTGCTAAATATTAAGCAAGATTAATCACATAGACTTTAGGCTATTGCTGTATATTCTAGGTGTTGGTAGATTTTGTTGTCATTCTCCTTCAAAATATTGGATGCAAGATGACTTTCTTTTTGCTGTTATTCCCCCCCCCCCCCCCCCTCCCATATTTTGGTTGGAATGTTAGAGCAAAAAATTCTGGTCGTATTGCTCATGCACTTTAGCAGCTGAACTTCATTTTGCACTGCACTGAAAATTCACACGTTACCAGAGTTTGTGATATATGCTGACAGTATTTGTGCTCTCTCTGTTGTCAGCATGTACTTTATGTGTTGTCACCAACAAATGTCATTAAATATTATGAGTACAAAAAGATTAGAAATAAAAAAAATATATATCCATAAACAAATCTTACTAAAAATATGGAAAAAAGCAAAATAATTATGTTGATGTTGGATTCATTGCATAACCAAATATTATGCTCTGGTGCTATTTTTCAGGATCCTCAGTGTCTTCAGTTATTTTTTGCCACCTGCTAGGCTTCTAGGTTAAATGCTCAGGCATCCCTAAGATGCTGGGGAATTGCCTGTAGAGAGACATAAACAGGCTTATAGACAGGGTTCTTATGCCATCTTAGATGTCAGCAAAAGCTTTCTGGGGGAATTAAGTCTTGCAGAGCTAGGTGACATGGCCACAGACAAGTGGTCAGCCTGTCTGCTGGAGTTTTGTCAAGATTAGCCACTCCACAGGAGTGTGCCATGGCCAGACAACTGACATTCTTTGATGGGAAAACATTTTGTTACAACATTTTGGCTAGGTAAATAGCACACTGTGGATATAACTGTGGCATTGGCTTTGTACTAACTGTACCTCTTCTACTGGATAGAAGGACTCCCTCTGTCACTAGAAGGCCTGAGGGGATGCCCCTGGCAGGAGGGGGACACTAATGATATAGAGCTGCTGATCCCTTCCAGTGTGCCAGGGAGGAAGAGATCACAGCAGCGGTGTAAGGAAAATGTTGAACGTGGCACATGTTCAAAGGCTGCCACACGTACAAGGTGGGATAGGATCTGTTTTTCTTGCCTGTTATTTTCAAGTGAGGCTGTGTTTAGGATGACACCATTTTTAGCTGTACCCAGAATGTGCAGACATCTCCTTATGGACCTGGGTTCTGCCTTTTGGAAGAATAGAGATATTTGTTTCAAAAGCCAAAGTTGGATTCTCCTCCAACCTATTAAAATTTGGAAGGGCTCAAATGTAACTTTTTAAAAATAAGGCTTTTGTTCCTGTAAAATCATTATTTAAATTAAAACTGTATTTTTTATTTATTTGCTGTAATTTCAATTAAAATTTGGAGCAAAAGCCTAACCCTAATTGTGCTATGTAAAGCAGGTATTATTTTCATAGTGCACCTAAGCATTCAGAATAGAGGCTCAATTTCCAATGGCAAGATAGGATTGGGCTTAAGCTATTCTGCTGAGGAGAAAAGTGGGAAACCTACATCCAAAATGCAGCTAAAAATGACTCTGAAGATTCTAACATTTTAATGCCACAATATTTATGAACAGAATCCATCAATCTTAATAATATTGAATTGATTTATTATACCTAATATTGCTTTTTTTTAAGCAACTGTTCATTCCTTTACAGTTACATGGTAATGAGCTTCACCAGTTAACTGTGTCATGTAACTTGAATCCTTTTTGGATATTTTTACGCAGGGTGGCTTTAATTTTTGTTTCAACCTATAATTATGTTAACATTTAAAGAATGAAAACCAGCATGATTGTTATTCACTTTTAAGTTTTGGAATTTGTTTCTTTTTCTTTTTTTTTTTTTTTTTTTTTTTTAAGAAATAGTCTGCTTTCTAATGAATTCTTCTGTTTCCTTTTCAAAACTAACATGACATGGTTATGTTATGTTACATTGCTCCACTACCTAAAGTTCTGTTGCACCACTGCGCAGCTGTTTTTTTTGTTCAGGAAATTGCTTTTTTTCCAAAAGAGATTCTTGTATTGCCCATAATACTTTTAAAATTATTGTATGGCTTTTTTCAGTACTCTCTATGCATGGTGGTTTAATGCTGGTAGGCAGCTAAACACCACACAGCCGCTCACTCATTTCCCCCTCATTGTGATGGGTGATGAAGGAAGGAAGTGTAAAAGCAAGAAAACCTGGGGGTCAGTATAGTAATAAAAAAAAAGAAGTTTAATAAGTGAAGGATGAGTGGAAGAGAGAAAGAAACCAAAACAAGTAAGGCAAAGGCAATCACGTATCACCTCCCTTGGGTAGACTAAGGCCAAGCTAGTTCCTGGGCAAAACACCCTTAACTCCCACTTTTCCTTTTTTATTGCTGGCTATGATGCAATACAGAATGAAATACATCCTTGGTTATTTCAGGTGATCTGCCTGGTTGTGTCCCCTCTCTACCTATTGTGCATCCCCGATCTATCCAGTGAATAGGCAGAGTGAGGAAGAGAGAAGGCCTTAGTGCTGTGCAGACACTGCTCAGCAATAGGTACAGCACCAGTGCAATATCAGTATTGTTTTAGCCACAAATATGAACAATAACACCCTATGAACTGATATGCAGAAAGTTAACTCTATCCCAGCCAGGCTATAACACATTACTGTTGGATATAACTGAAGCTCTCCAAAACATCTGGACTACACATAGCACCAAAAGCACTTTCATACACAACATTCAATGCAATAAAAATTTCAGCAAAAATATGAAATCTTCCATTCTTTTCTTGTCCTGCAGGAGCCACAGGATTAGTATGCAGTCTCGTTTTTCACTGCAAAGAAAGTGATTTTATTTGTCCCATTATTTTTGCCAAAGGTTTAGTTTTCCCTTGTTCAAGGTAAGAAAATTAGTAAACACACCTGATAGTCCACCAATTTTATTGAAAAAAAAGCCCACCTGATGAACACCACTACTCTGCTGCAAATTCTGAGGCCATATGACTTGAGTAAAGGTTATAAAACCTCATTTTATTAGTCAATACCACATCTTTTAACCCTCTGTTTCCTGGTCTGAATAGCCACAGTTTTCCTGACCTTCTGAAATCAATTCTATAGATTCTTTGAGCTTTGTCCTATCTGTCTGTCAGTATGACAGCCTAAACTGAACCCCATGTTTAGAAAAACAAATCCACATGGTGCATTTCCATGGTAGTGTACTAAAGTTGATATTTTTCTGTCTACCTTCTACCTTTGTATATGTTATTTGCTTTTTAGACTTGCAGTAGACAAAGGTCTGAGGTTTGCAGCCCAGATGTCTAAATTAGTGTTGTCCCAGGTTCAGCAGTAGCAGTCATTTTTCTCCTTCTTAGTAGCTGGTGCAGTGCTGTGTTTTTGACTTTCGGCCTGGGAACTGCGCTGATAACACCAGTGTTTTGGTTACTGTTTGGTGATGTTTTGGTCTGGCCAAGGACTTTCTGAGTCTCATGCTGTGCCAGGAAGGAGAAGAAGCCGGGAGGAAGCAGGGACAGGACACCTGACCCAAACTGACCAAAGAGGTTATTCCATACCACAGCACGTCATGCCCAGGATGTAAAAAGAGAGAGCAGAGACCCAGAAGGGTGGGGGGTGCACTGCGTGGTTGGGCTTGGTATTGGGTGGTGAGCAATTGTATTCTTTCCTTGTATTTGCCTTGTCATTATTATTATTGGTGGTAGCAGCAGTGGTCTTGTGTTGTACTTTAGTTACTAAACTGTTCTTATCTCAACCTGTGGGAGTTGCATTCTTGTGATTCTCCTCCCCATCCACCCGGGAGCAGGGGGAAGAAAGAGGAGGAAGTGAGTGAGAGAACGGGCTGCATGATTTACAGCTTAAACCACGACAGTGAATCAGAGGAAGAAGAGGTGACTTCACGATCCTGGAATTCAACTGAGCTATGGAATATGGGAAAAATTTTACCCATCAACCAGGGGAGCACATCATCACCTGGTTGCTCTGATGCTGGGACAATGGGGCTGATGGTCACAAACTAGAAGGTAGGGAAGCCAAGCAGCTGGGATCACTTGCTAGGGAAGGGGGAATTGACAAAGCAATTGCAAGAGAGAAACAGTCCCTCAGCCTTTGGAAACGGCTCTTGGCAGCTATGAAAGAAAGGTTTCCATACAAGGGCGATGTTATGAGTCGTTCGGCCAAGTGACCTGCTCTACAGAAAGGCATCCAGTCTCTGAGGGAATCAGCCATTGTAGAGATGATCTATTCGATCTCTCCAGTTCCCCATGTGTACCAAACCACGTCTCAGCTATTAAGAAAAGGCGTCCTACTGCTCGAGAGAGAAGATATAGGAGGTATACACCATGGGCCACCCTACGGTTTTACCTGCGGGATCATGGAGAAGATATGACTAAGTGGGATGGAAAACCTACCTCAGCTCTGGAGGAACGGGTGCATGAATTAAACAGAATAAAGGTCAAGGCTGATCATCCCCTGAAAGTTGCGACTTCGGTCTCTGGTGAGCAGGTTCTCAGATAGAGTGGAAGAGCTGATTTTACTTCGGCTCTTGTGACAAAGACTAATCCCTGTCAAAAAGACGTAAGTGACCAATGTGACGACTATTAGAGGGGCTCTGCCTCCAACCAGGTGGAGGTAGGGGACAATCAGAATTACTGGACTGTGTGGATCAGATGACCTGGCACATCAGTCCCACAGAAGTATAAGGCTCTAGTAGATACCGGTGCACAGTGTACCCTGATGCCATCAAGCTGTCAAGAGGTGGAACCCATTTCTATTTCTGGAGTGACAGGAGGATCCCAAGAGTTGACTGTACTAGAGGCTGAAATCAGCCTGACTGGGAGGAAGTGGCAAAAGCACCCCATTGTGACTGGTCCAGAGGCTCCATGCATCCTTGGCATAGACTACCTCAGGAGAGGTACTTCAAAGACCCAAAAGGGTACCGATGGGCTTTTGGTATTGCTGCTCTGGAGAGAGAGGAAATTGAGCAGCTGTCCACCTTGCCTGGTCTCTCAGAGGGTCCTTCTGTTGTGGGGTTGCTGGATGTCGAAGAACAACAAGTGCCCATCACGACCACAACAGTGCACCGACGGCAATATCACACCAACCTAGACTCCCTGATTCCCATCCATAAGCTGATCCGTAGGCTGGAGAGTCAAGGAGTGATCAGCAGAACCCACTCATCCTTTAATAGCCCCATATGGCCAGTGCGAAAGTCTAATGGAGAGTGGAGACTAACAGTAGACTATCGTGGCCTGAATGAAGTCACACCACCCTTGAGTGCTGCCGTAGTGGACATGCTCGAACTTCAGTATGACCTGGAGTCAAAGGCAGCCAAGTGGTATGCCACGATTGATACTGCCAATACATTTTTCTCAATTCTTTTGGCAGCAGAGTGCAGACCACGGTTCGCTTTTACTTGGAGGGGTGTCCAGTGAGTTTGGAATCAATTACTCCAGGGCTGGAAACACAGCCCTACCATCTGCCATGGACTGATCCAGACTGCACTGGAACAGGGGCAAGCTCCAGAACATCTGCAATATATTGTTGACATTATCGTGTGGGGTGATACAATGGAAAAAGTCTTTGAGAAAGGGAGGAAAATAATCCAAATCCTGCCAAAAGCCGCTTTTGCCGTACAACGGAGTAAGGGACCTGCACAGGAGATTCAATCTTTGGGAATAAAATGGCAACATGGACATCACCAGATCCCCACAAGTGTGATAAACTAGAAAACAGCAGTGTCTCCACCAACTAATAAGAAAGAAACGCAAGCTTTTTGGGTGTTGTAAGGTTCTGGAGGATGCACATCCCAAATTGCAGTTTGATTGTAAGCCATCTCTATCATGTGACACGGAAGAAGAATGATTTTAAATGGGGCCCTGAGCAACAACAAGCCTACAACAGTAGCCCTCGGACCAGTCCGGACTGGGCCAGACGTTAAAAATGTACTGTACACCTCAGCCAGGGAGAATGGTCCTACCTGGAGCCTCTGGCAGAAAGCTCCAGGGGAGACTCGAGGTTGACCCCTTGGCTTTTGGAGTCTGGGATAAAGAGGATCTGAGTGCAGCTATACACCAACTGAAAAAGAGATACTGGCAGCCTATGAAGGAGTTCGAGCTGCTTCGGAAATGATTGGCACTGAAGCACAGCTCCTCCTGGCACCCCGGTTGCCTGTGCTGGGCTGGATGTTCAAAGGCAGGGTCTCCTCTACACATCATGCAACCGAAGCTACATGGAGTAAGTGGGTCCATGCACTAAGAAATGATCTCTCTCTCTCTCTCTCTCTGTGGAGATATATATATATATATATATGAGATAAGAGTGATGGTATATTGAAAATCTGGGATCTGAGCATGATGTGAATGGTATGGCATAAGGGGTGGATACTGTTCTGGGTTCAGCAGTAGCAGTCATTTTTCTCCTTCTTAGTAGCTGGTGCAGTGCTGTGACTTTCAGCCTGGGAACAGCACTGATAACACCGATGTTTTTAGTGGTTGCTCAGTAATGTTTACTCTGACCAAGGACTATCTGAGTTTCAAGCTCTGCCAGGGAGGAGGGGAAGCCGGGAGGAAGCAGAGACAGGATACCTGACCCAAACTAGCCAAAGAGGTATTCCATACCACAGCACGTCATGCCCACTATATAAACTGGGGGCAGTCACCTGGAAGGGTGAGATCACTGCTCGAGTCAGGCTTGGTATTGGTCAGTGGGTGGTGAGTGGTTGTATTTTCTTCCTTTGTTATTTCCCTTATCATTATTATTATTATTGGTGGTAGCAGTAGTGGTTTGCATTATACCTCAGTTACTGGACTGTTCTTATCTCAGCCCGTAGAGTTACATTCTTTCTATTCCCATCCCCATCCCCCTGGGAGCGAGGGGAGGAAGAGAAGGGAGTGAGCAAATGGCTGCGTGGTTTCTGGGTTCCTGACTGGGCTTAAATCATGACAAGTGTTCAGATACTTTTTATCAGTGGATAGAGTTCAGAGAATCATAATTAATACATGAGGAATAAAACAGAGTCATTGATTCTGCTTTCATTTACAAGGGAGACAAGAGAATTTAATCAAGGCTAAAGCCAATTTTCCAGTCCCCATTTGAAAACTTCAAAAAGACAAATAGTCTCACTCTCACCTTTGATCGTCTTTTTTAAAGACTAATCACCGTAACTGATGGAAATTAGAAATAAACAGTACAGGTTAGAATTTGTTAAGTGTTAATGTGTAACTATTTGTTTATTATGCTTTTCTCCACCAGAATAAATTTCACACTTAATATCCAGCATTTTTTCTCTGTAAAATACCTTATAAATGCCATTTAAAATGCCTGTTGATTTGTTTTTCTTGAATTAAAAAAGGCTTCCCATATTTATTGCATGAAGTTTTTCAGGCTCAAATCAGCTATGATTCAGATTTTCTGCACAGGCAAATTAACTTTTTGTGAGAAATGGCAGTGGCCTGGGGGGAGAGAGGGCATGATGTAGGAAGGATCTGCTGAGTCAGTGGGAAGGTGGGGTGAGTCTAGAAGAGCGTCTGGCATCAGTAGGCTGGTGGCAAGAAAGGTAGGCTGGGCCTTTGGGTGTGAAGGTAGTGGCTGCAAAGTTCATGGGGTTTGTTTTTACTGGGTGTGCAGGACAAAGGTACATAAGCATGAACTTTCAGAAACTTGGCCTTAGAAGTGAGGCTGGAAAGGATCAGTGGTATTTCATGTAGCTGACTGTTTAAGGAGTGAGCAGTGTGAGTGTCCTGGGTGAGGAAAGACAAGAGCAACTGCTGATTTTCTCCTGACCCAAGGTAGATCACACCCATCCAGGCATTTACAGGGCTTTTTAGTCTCTCTGGTTACTCCTAAATGAAGCTCTGTCTTTTCCTCCCCTCTTCTCTGCTTCACACACTGGCTGGTGAGAGATGAAGGCTGGTAAGAGGAAGAGTTTGGGCATGCTGCTGCAATGGCAGAAAATCTGCGGGACAAGGTCAGGCACCTGAGCTGAAAATCATGAGCAGGAAGACTTTGTTGTTCCCTGTGTCCTTAAAGGGTAGAGAGGTAAGAACACTTTTATGTAGGAAAGAATATGATTCTGGAGACCATTCCTGCCTAATACTGGAGAAATCAAGCTATTCACTCATATATGAATGCTTACCTGTGTTAATAAAACTGTACGCTAAAGCAAAAACAGCTGGCTTCTTGCATAATATTTATCTCAATTCTTCGGCCATTATTGATATATATATATATATATTTAAAGCAAAAGGAACATTGTTCAAATCAGCATGGCCAGAATGGTAGGAAATGACAGGAGAAGTATGAAATTAGGTTGTTTCAATCAATTAGAAAGGAATAAGTGCTTCTGAGCAGGAGAGGGTATTTTTTAGATGATTTCACAACAAATTTTATGGCCAGTAGGTGGTGCCCTTATTCCAAATAACAAACGAAATAAAAAAAAAAAAAAAAAAAAAAACCAAAGCCAACAAAATCCAAACCAACAACTGGCAAGCTGAACATTAGCTTAAAATTGTGAATATTTTCCCTCCCTGTTAGGCACTGCAGATTGCAGCACGTACACAAAGAGTACTGAGCAAGGCTAATGAGGTTTTGGGCAAGGCAGCTATATGTGAACTGTGAAAAGGCAAAATGTCAGATTCTGTTATTGACAGGTTCTTATTGCTGGAACTAGACACTGTAGGTTTCTACAGTAGGAAGCTTTAACCATCTTGGAATCAAGGTTTTAGGCATTGAGCAACTTGATATTCACACTAAGTACATAAGTCTCTGACCCAAAGATTGTGCTGCTGGTGAATATGATTAACTCAATAAAGCTAAAAGGTATTTAAAAACTTTATGCTTAATTTGTGTGAACATGACAATCTTTCTTTTTTCTTTTTTCTTTTTTTTTTTTTTTTAATTGAGACAAGCTTCTGTGTTATTTTAGACAGTTCTTAGAACATGGAAGGAAGTTATGAAGAAAAGTGAGTTTGATAGCATAGATGATTAATTAGTCAGTGTTAGTCAATGTACTGTTCCTTGCAGATAAACACATTGAAATGCTTAGGGCAAAACATCAGTGCCTGTGAAGGAAAAGTCAGGCACAAGATGTTACGATAGAATGGACAGTCTTTCAAACCAATTGTCCTGTTTTCAAGTTTTTGTGAAATCAGTTGAAATTAGTGAAACAGAAAACTGGCAGTAAGCATTGCTCTTTTTCATATACATTAAAAAAAAATAGAGACAAGCATCTTCAGTTTTAAACAGCAGTTTTAATACTCTTTATGGTGGTGGTGTGTGGGGAAGTTGAACTAAGAAACAAAACCATAGGGTATGTGTCACTCACCCAGTCTACTCAACACTGGAAACCTTGTTTAAGCTAGTCATCCAGGTTCCATTACAACATTTTTGCAAGAGAAGCAACCCGAGGTGCTGGCATCTCTCTTTGGTACTTAGCTCAACCTAGCATGCAATTAATATCCCTCTGGTGACAGCATCTCTCTTTACTGACTCTAGATGATCCTGTACTGTTTACTTTAAACCAGGTGACTCAGTCTAAGGTTGCTTTGATTTTATTTCTGGTTTTTATCATGAAGGAGAATAGTAATACTTGTCCACCAGCTGACACTTCTGAAGGCTATTTATTACCTAAGACCTCATACACTAGTGATCACCCTGGATTTCAGATACCTCTACTACCAAATAATATCTAAGATGGAACTGAACAACAATAATCAGGAAGATAAATCCTGTTCAAGAACAATTACAAATTTTTCCCATTTATTGACCAAAGTTAAATTAATGTGAAAATGCTGATATGTTAGGTCATTTATCTTTTCTTTTTCTGCTTCTTCCTCTTTGATTAACCTAATTTTTAACTTAAATCAAACAGAATTTCAGATGTGAGATATTGTGGGTACATCTCTGGTACTTTACACTAATCTGGAATAGAAATAAAAAAAAATGAAAAAATGAGACTGTAATCAAATATATCAAGTAGGCTGATAACACACACATTGACAGGAGAAATTTAAAAATATCAAACTCAGCCTTAGGCCTTATGCACATAGTTCAGAACCCAGCCTTCACACTGAAATCCTGCATGTGATTCTAATAGAGATCTGGTGTCTCCAAACCTAACTTCTCAGGTCCCATTAGCTATAATTAGATCGAATTTTGTCTGAATTGTTGGCTTCTTTAGTGACAACTTGGAGAATATAATTCATGTGAGTGTAAACTTTATTGGTTGGCATTTTTCATCTCTAGTTTTTGCATTCTCTGCTCCCTTCCTGAATCCATCTGGTATTGACCTATGCTATGGCTGTCTGACATCTCTCAATCTCTACATGCCTCCCAATGGGCCTGATTGTACTAGAAGCTTTTTTTCCTACCCTTGTAATTTTTTTTTTAAATTGCTTTACCAAAGGTCACAACTTCTGTGTCCAGCTCTCTATGAAATGTAATGGATTGATGTAGTTTTATCCTTTCCTTACAATCTGTCGCCATCCTATAACATTTCTTTTCTGATACCATTATTTTTAAAGTTGAAAGAAAATTGCTGTTCATCTTGCAAACAGAAAATTGAAGTCATTTTACCAGACTATGCAATTCCAAATGTCCCTTTCAATCTTAAAAAAGTCAAGTGATTGTGGAAATTACATTAAAAGATTGTACAAGACTTAATTTAATTAGTCTTCTGTTTTCTATCCCTACCTTTTCAACTATGCCAAAAAAACACTCTATTTTTTTCCCCACAGCATTCTTTCCACACCACTGCCATGACTTTGCGTCCTCTCACTGTGAAATTTGTTTACTGACAATGAAGTTTGCCTCCAGAGAGTATGAGTCTTCTCAAACTCTTGAGTGCCTTGTGTGAAGTAGGCACCTTCACAAAATAGTGGGAAGAATGGGACACACTGAAGGTAGACATCTAAACACAGAAACTGGGACAAATCCAAGGTCCTGCAGTAGTGTTCGTGGCTATTCTCTGCAATCTCACGCACTCTCTAGATAATAATATTACATGCCGTGCACATTTATTTATGTTTCTGCCTTCATTATATATTAGAAATGTGCATGTACTTATGGTTTTTTTGAAAATAATCGATAGACTTATAAGCTCTAATTGGAAGATTTTTTTAAATACAATAAGAAGATGGCTCTCAGGTGTTCTGGCTTTAATTTTCTTAACTCATTCATAAAGTTCCTAGTTTATATTCAGCTGTCTTTACCAGTCTGCTAGCAACAGTGTTCACCTCTTTGGCTATGGTGACTTTAAATCCATACCTGATTTTCAAATAAGTCCTAATTTATGCATGTCAAGCTGAAGTTCTCAAGTCAGTTTGATTTTACAGTGTGGAAAATGCTTGTCTGTAACAATAGTTAGTAAAAATGTAGCAGGAGACATGCATAAAGTTAGAGAATTTGTTTACAGGCATTTATTTTTAAGATGGATAATCTAATAGGTGATGACTATTTTGGAGTGATTTTCTTAAGGCCATGATACTACATTTTATGTAAGATTATAAAAAGCCAAAGATGAAGAAAAATCAAAACAAAATATTTGCAGCTGAACAGTGAAAACACATGGAGACCTTGACACAGGTTGTGTCTCTGATATTGTTTTACTTTATGGTCTTGGTAGCTCTTAGTATTTCTCTGTTTTACTTCATCTACTTGGATTAACACTTTTATTTGCAATCTCTTGATTTATCATTTTTATGTCTTTAGATCTGAGACAGTAAGAAGATTACTGTATGTGCTAATACAAATACTAAAAGAAAGGGATTATAAATATATTGGGGCTACAGACAACTGCTTAGTCATTAAGTACACAGTATCTTCTTTCCATCTAACTGAATCACATTAGCTCCAATCCCTCAGCTATGCCAGAAAAATCGCAGATATAGCCAAATGGTAACTGAACTAACAGCAAAGTTTTTATTTCTCTCTTGTTTATAATCCATATTTTATTCCTTATTTTGATTCACTGTCTGACTCAGTGGCTACTTGTACCAGGACAGTGTAGGGATGTGGTGAAAAGACAGAAACAGAAGCGGGGCAGGAGCACAAACCTTTTCTTTTCAGTTTAGGGGAAATGGTGGTAACTGCTTTTGGTTAAATTTTGCTTGAATTCTGAATAGGTTTTCTTGAAAAACATCAAAACCAACAGTATTTAACTTTCATGGCTTTTGCTTTAAAGTGTCATTGCTAATTTTAGTTTAATAGTTAGGCATAATTTCCAATTGAGGATGTGATCAAAGGCTTGTTAAAATGAAAGTGTATGCTTCTTTTAATTTCAGTGGCTTTGGGATTAAGTTTGAAATATTTAAAACTATAGAATATTTTGGGAGTATTAGAAACATCTCAGTCATCCTTTGCTTTGTTAGTAGCTGTCCCCTTCTTAATCATAGAATCCTAGAATAGTTAGGGTTGGAAAGGACCTTAAGATCATCTAGTCCCAACCCCCCTGCTAGGGGCAGGGACACCTCCCAGTAAACCATGCCACCCAAGGCTCTGTCCAACCTGGCCCTGAACACCTCCAGGGATGGAGCATTCACAACTTCCCTGGGCAACCCATTCCACTGCCTCACCACCCTTACAGTAAAGAATTTCCTCCTTATATCCAATCTAAACTTCCCCTCTTTAAGTTTGAACCTGTTACCCCTTGTACTATCACTACAGTCCCTAATGAATAGTCCATCCCCAGCATCCCTATAGCCTCCCTTCAGATACTGGAAGGATGCTATGAGGTCTCCACGCAGCCTTTTCTTCTCCAGGCTGAACAGCCCCAACTTTCTCAGCCTATCTTCATATGGGAGGTGCTCCAGCCCCCTGACCGTCCTTGTGGCCCTCCTTTGGACTTGTTCCAACAGTTCCATGTCCTTTTTATGTTGAGGACACCGTAACTGTAAACAGTGCTCCAAGTGAGGTCTCATGAGAGAAGAGTAGAGGGGCAGGATCACCTCCTTCGACCTGCTGCTCTGATTCCTCTTCAGCGGTTGTGGAATTGCTACTTTCAGACTCAAGGAATAATTTAAGCTAAAGTAATTTCTCTGTTTTGATATTTAGATGCAATCCAGTGTGCCATCCTAAATGCTCACTACCAAAGCACAGCAGAGTATTCCAAAGGAAAAATGCCCTTCAGTTACAGGTCTCAGGCGAGTTAGCCCTACTTCATTCTATATCCTTTCTTTTGTAATGGTAAAAAATCCAATACAAGCTCAGTTTACCAGATGAACTGTTTCTTACAAATAGTTCCCATTCTAATGAAAAAATTAAAAAAAAATCCCAATCTCTAAAGACTCACTGTTCGCATGTCCTTATCTGGATACCAGTACAGTTGAAAAAGAAAAAAAACAACCAACAAACAAAAAATGAACAAAACACAAAAAATCCCTAAGGTTCATTACAGGCATTGATTGCTCTAGAACAGAAAACTCAAAAAGCAGCCAAGGGGGAAAAAAAAAGAGATGCATTAGCATTTAGGAGTACGTTGCAAATAGAAGCCTGAGTGCCAAAAACTCTGTTCTGAGGTGCCATATGGGAGAAAAGATCTGTTTTCCAACAAAAGACATAAAAAATGAACAATTCTCCTTAAGGCTATAAACATTCTTCCTAATTGTTTCTTTGTGTCTCTCACATTTTTGCCAGAAAATTTCAGTAAACAGGGTGAACAGAAATAACTCTGGATTGTGAAATTTTATGCCATTAAAGACTGAAAACATTAAACTGGGTCTATTAAGACAAGTGCAGTGAAGGCAATTAAGCTACTCAGTGCAGCGTTTTAGAAGTGTGGGGCAAACAGGAGAAGCTGTCATGAAAGTCCTAGTAGATGTACGCCCCGTTAATGAAATAACAAATTTTATCCTTTAAAGACTGTTTTGGAAGAAATGTGCTTTTTTTTTTTTTTTTTTTTTTTTTTAGCAATTACTGAGATGATGAAGGAGGAAGGAATCTCTGTTCCAGATTCCTTCAGAGGTTCAAATTTTTGGGAATTCTGCTTTAGCACTTGCTTTTGTGTGAGAGAAGGGAATTTAAATCTCTGCTTTCCTACTCTGAGTTAAACTAAAGATTCTGTTTTCCTTAGAAGGCTTTTCACATTGTTTTAATCACCTTAGTCTGTTTAATTACAACATCAAACTGAAGAAAATAAGAAGGAAAAAAATTAAGTATAGCTTTTGTCTTTCAAGTAGTATTGGAAGTAGTTATTTGCACCAGGGTAATTCAGATAAGCATCTGGCCCACAGGCTATCTTGGCATAGACAAAGATTTGGGGTTTTTTTTAAGAACTAGGAATTTTTCCAAGACATTTTGACTACTGGGAGCAGAGCATCTGACCAAAGTATGCTCACCAGATGGTAGATGTTCCATATGGGTAATTATTAAAAAGTTCTAAATCTATATAAACTGGGAAGCAAGAGTGCAAAAGATTTGTTGTTGTTTTTCAGTTTTAGTTGCCTCTGCAACTAATAACTGTGAGAGAAAAAAACCCTAAATTTAATGGGAAAAAAAAAAAGAAAGAGAAATGTCTCCTTATTTGTTAATTTGTTACTGGAGCTGATCTATTGTAAATGGCTAATTTTGAATACTTTAGAAGTAAAAGCTTTTTCTCTTCTTTTCTTTTTCTTTCTTTTTCTTTTTTTTGTTTACTTAATATCTTTATTAAATTGTTATTTGAAAACTTGTTGCACTAAAATGTGATAGCTCCACATATAATGGCAGAAATATTTTGTGTAAGAAAGGAAATACAAAAGAAAAATATGCCTGTTTTAAGGGCCAGCAGAAGGATTTGTACAGCCAGCTCCCCGCCAGGTACTACTGCCTGGTGGAGCAGGACCAGAAGGCAGTGTGTGGCAATACCAGGTGCCCAGCCTGTCAGAGTATTTAAAATACTGCTGAAAGTAGGTTTACACAAAGATGTTGCATTGAGCAGTAGCTTTGATGAGCTCTTTTGTTCCAGCCTATTTACTGCTGGGGCTGTAACTTTAAGCAAAGTGAGGAGAGGGCAATACAACAAAAGCTGGTGAGTGGTAAGGTTTTGTACCTGAACTGTCAGCTGGCTGGATGCAAGTTGGAGGCCTATGGTGCTATAATGCACTCCCAAGGAGTCTTCTAGGTGATATAGAATGCCAGGTTTGGCCCCAGTATCCAATCTCAGCAGGAGTAGGCCCCTCTCTTAATTAAACATCTGTATAAATGTTTGCTGGGTTAGTAATTTATCTCAAATTTAAGACCACATAGGCAGCTAGAGGGTGCGTCCACGCAGCATGGTGTAGCTTGACCAGAAAGCAAGCTGGCTTACATGACAGAAGATTTATCACTGAAGTAGCATAATGAAGTAGTGTGAAGTTAATAGAAAAGTTCCCACTAAGTGCAGTGAGCTTTAGATCACTTATCCACAGAGGCACATGAAATGAAAGAAATGTCAGTGAAAAGGCAGGGCAGAAGGAGAAAATGTTCTTTAGCTTTCTTTGTACTGAACTTGAAATATCTAAGACAGCTTCTAATCCCCTCTCTCATGCTCCTGTCTGTACCAGAAACCTGTTGCTTACAATGCCTTCCTGTGTATTTGTGTGGTTATCTTTTCTTCACTGTGTGTGTGCGTGAAGTGAATGTGGGAGTAACAAAATGAGGATATGAAGAAGGTGATGTCAGAAATAGTTGGTGTAGAAATGCAGACATTTTCCCCTCTCCCCCAGATAGAGACAGGAGATCAATCTCTGTGAAAAAAGTAGATAAAAACAACTACTAGCTACTAATTATCAAAACTATGAGATACATCGACTGGAACTTTGGAATATTTTTTTCTTTAGGACAGTGGAAGATAACTGTTCAATCTTTCATAAGCAGAAGCATAAAAAGCATGGAAAGATTAAAGTTCATTGAACTGAATGCAAACCTGATGGGTATCTGACTTAATTTCATGGAAATGTTATAAATAGGTGATACAAATAAACTGGGTTTCACAAAGTTAAACTGGAGAAACATAAGGACTTGCTGCTGGCAGGGAAAATGAAAGCTTGGGAAAGGGAATTTTTCCAGTAACGTGGTCTTACTTGTGAATTTTTTTCCTCACAAAGTCCTGGAACAAAGATACTCCAATGTTTTTGAGAATAAATAAAGACTTAAATATACCTTTATAGCTTAAATGCCTTTTCTTAAATGTGCTATACGAACATTGGTAGAATCCAGTTTCATACCAGCATGCACACCAGCTCCTAATCCCTTGTTCTAGAATATTTATGCTAAAGCTATTGAAAAGAGCAAAGATATTTCCTCCGTTTGAAAAAGTAAGCTTTCAAATATAACAAGACAAGAAAAATATTTTAGCAATAGTTTGTGGTTAAAATAAATGTATTATTTATAATTAATGTTCAGGAAAAGTAACATCTGTTTACAAAATTCATGCAACAGCTTGGCAGGAGATATTACTCTAGAGATTATATTCTATGGAATTGGCTAAGTATCAGAAGAAAGAGTGATTACCTGTAGAAAAGTTCATGTCCAAATTATTTCTGATACACTGCTTTGATCAAAAAATGGTTTCAGTCCTTAGCCAGAGAGCTAAGTGCAGAAGTCTTTGGTGCACAAGGCATCTATAGTTTCTTGCAACCTTTTTGTTAATGCACTTATGCACGCACATGCACAGTTACTTACCTGAAAAGCCTTACCTGACTTTTTGTTTGGTTTTGTGTGAGGAGCACCTAACACAAGCATGCTTGAGCAAACATTTTACCTCCTTTCATGGAACATATTGCATATCTCATTTCTAATGCTTAAAAAAAACCAGACTTGACAGATTTTTTTGGTGGTGCTGTGTCATTTATTCCCCAAATGTTTCTGCATAAACTAAAACTGCCACTTTCCAAAAGAAAAATACAACTGTGTAGGTGGGAGTGAGATGAGGCATTAGGAAAAAGGAGGACAACATTTTATTTAAAAATACAGCTTTGAGGGAGAGAAGGGAGGAAACAAACAGAAGAATTTTTATCTTTGAAAGTAGTAGACAACCACTAGACAGAAGACCTGTTTTGAGATTTTTCTTCCTTAAAAGATGCTACTCAGCACTGCGGAAGAGAGAAGAAACTTGGTTCACTTTGCAAATGAAAAATCAGACTGCTGCCAGGATCCATTTGCAGGAGTGATTAACAAAACCAGTTTGCTTTATGAGATTTTCACAGAAGTAAAAAGGTATGCAAATAATTTTGACAAAATCAGATAGTGCAACTTTAGATTTATACAACAAAGAAAGAATTAGCAGTTCTCCCTTAAATGTGTGTCTCATTATAGCACGCTTATTGTCTTTTCAGCAGATGTGGAATCTAAATGTAGTGAGCAATGGCCAAATGAAGGAAGCAAATCTGAGAAATAAACAACAGTAACTCTTCCAGTTTCCTAAATGGAGGTGAGAGTGGATTGACAATATTTACCCAAGATGATGTTCATTTATTCCATGTTGATATTAAACACAGAGGGAGGGAATTCCTATGTGTGCAGGTGAAGATGTAACATGAAATTAGAACAGACTTTAAAGTTGCAGATGAACGGAAAAATGCCAAGTGGCATCAGTGCAAAGCAACGGACTTTTAGTAGCAGCAAATATTGGTGTAAGGGTTTAACTTTCACCTTAAGATCTCTGCTCTTAGTGGTGCAAGGTATACTAAGGAAAAAAACAAACAACAAAGCATTTTAAACTGCATATCTAGAGTACCATTTGGCAGGAATTCTAAATCCAGGTTATCAGAACAAGGTAAGCATACATTTGAGGAAGCACAGTATACAAAAACTTGTTGTCAAATTTCCTTTGAACTATGCTGTGTCCTCTTGGGTTATATGCACTTTTGGCCCAGGTTAAGCAGCTGAAAATGTGTTATCTACAGTTAAAGGAAAACTGAATGGTACAATGGTTAAAGAGAAGGGCATTAAGCCAAAGAGTCTTTACATATCTTACATTTATTTTGAAAAATATTACAGGTATTGTAGCAAGGATAGTAACTACTCCTTGTTACATTTCCACCCACACTCTGGTAGACATAAGTATTCCAGGGCTGCAGCACAGAAGACTGGACATAGGGCAAATATTGTTCTTTGTGTACTACTTCAATGTGCATGCCCAATGCAATACTTTTGAAGGCTGAATCTACTTTTTTTATGGAGACAGCAAAAAAAGCAGTTCTAGAGGTCATCACAGGCTCCCTTTTGCTATAAAAGGGTTAATACAATGATGGTACTCTGAAAAATAGCCGCCTTTGAATGATAAGTTAAGATCAGTCACAGAGCAGAAATATACACACATAATATTCATTTAACCTTTTCTTACAGTCATAGTATTTTAATCTTTTCTACTTAAATTGTTCAGGATAAATGAAGCCTGATCACCTTTGATCTTGTTTTTAAAAATTAATTGCATAGCAATTATTTTTTTCCCTGGTAATTTTTTTTTTTTTTTTTTTTTTTTCTGCTCGATGTAGTAATCTAGGAAGAAAATCCACTCTAGTAACGCCGAGGAGGAGCCCAAGAAATTGAACACTGGGCTCAGGCTAGTTTTCAAAAAATGATACGTCTGTTAAGAAATGGGAATATTTCTTAAAGTAAAAACTCTGTACCTTTGAGACTGAGAATTTGCAGCCTGAGATTTCCATGGCTGCCAGGCAGGTTTTCCTGAACTCGCAAAAGCAAAACCAATGCTAATGAGTAAATAGCAAGATAGAAGGAGGGCGCTATTTAGCCATCTGAATGGAGGAAATGAGCATCAGCCTTTGATGTTCAGCTTTATTCATTAAGTGTGAAACTCATCCATAAGCCTAGGAAAGGGCTGACAAAGGGTTTAGTTAGCAATATAACCCTACTTAAAGTACTTTCAAGCTCTATGTGGAATTTTAAGAGCCTTTTTACAACTGTCAGGACAAAGTGGAATTTTATTTGGGATATTGTAGTAGGTAGTTTGACAGTTGAAAAACATCTAGAAATGTGACTGAAAAGCAGCATACTATCTGCCCAGATGCCAATTTAAGAACAAACTACTATTATGGAGATGTTACTGTAATTAGTATTTCTCTGTACTTAATTTAATTTTTAAACTAACCTGTAATAAATAATGCTTTAGATTCAAGGTGGAGATTCATATTCCTTATTTTAAAGCCGAACAAATTATTTTTATTGAAATTGCAGGAAAGTATTTATGAAGAAGATACTGAGCATCCCTGCTGTGAAGTGGTGTTAATGATAGGAAATTATCTGTAAAGGTTTATAAGTATCACAGTTTTTATCTAGATTTATACGTAATCATGCAAAATGGGTCTCCTGTGTCTCTAATTATCCAGGAAATTAATATTGAGGCCAAGCCACTTGCATGGTCTCCTACCATAGTCAGTAGAGAGAAACAGATCTTAGACAACCATTGTACACTGAGGCAGTTCTGGATGTGCTGTCCGCCAATTTTTTGCAGCGATCTAGCCTTAGTCTACATGCCTGATGGTGCTGCAAAAGGTCATGAATACTTGTGCTTTCGACTATTTGAGGATATGACACTCCTTGAGCTTATGGGATTGAGTGCGCCCTCAGCAAGTTTGCCGGTGACACCAAGCTGTGTGGTTCAGTTGATACGCTGGAGGGAAGGAATGCCATCCAGAGAGACCTTGACACGCTTGTGAGGTGAGCTGATGCCAACCTGATGAAGTGTAACCATGACAAGTGCAAGGTCCTACACCTGGGGCGGAGCAATCCCAGGCACAGCTACAGGTTGGGCAGAGAAGAGATTCAGAGCAGCCCTTCAGAGAAGGACTTGGGTGTTTTGGTTGACGAAAATATGAACATGAGCCAGCAGTGTGTGCTCGCAGCCCAGAAAGCCAACCGTATCCTTGGCTGCATCAAAAGGAGTGTGACCAGCAGGTCGAGGGAGGTGATCCTGCCCCTCTACTCTGCTCTTGTGAGACCTCACTTGCAGTATTGTGAACAGTTCTGGTGTCCTCAACATAAAAAGGACATGGAACTGTTGGAACAAGTCCAAAGGAGGGCCACAAGGATGATCAGGGGACTGGAGCACCTCCCATATGAAGATAGGCTGAGAAAGTTGGGGTTGTTCAGCCTGGAGAAGAGAAGGCTGCATGGGGACCTCCTAGCAGCCTTCCAGTATCTGAAGGGGGCCTATAGGGATGCTGGGGAGGGACTCTTCATGAGGAACTGTAGTGAGAGGACAAGGGATAACAGGTTCAAACTTAAACAGGGGAAGTTTAGATTGGATATGAGGAAGAAATTCTTTACTGTAATGGTGGTGAGGTACTGGAATGGGTTGCCCAGGGAAGTTGTGAATGCTCCATCTCTGGCAGTGTTCAAGGCTGGATTGGACATAGCCTTTGGTGGCATGGTTTAGTGGGAGGTGTCCCTGCCCCTGGCAGGGGGTTTGGAACTAGATCATCTTAAGGTCCTTTCCAACCCTAAATATTCTATGATTCTATGATTCTATGATCTGCATTAGTGCTTATATTTCAATACTTACAGAAATATAGCTTAACAAAACTGCAAAGTTGCCATGAGAGTAGAAAGGACTATCATTTCTATCAGAATCTCTGAAATGCTTCACAATGAAAGCTCCAATTTTGAAGATGGTTAGACATGGGTTGGTTTTGTTTTTTTTCCTTAATAGTTTTCCAAGATGAGATATTTTGTAAGGTGTTATAGTTTGCTCTTTATTTAAATGCTAATTATTCAATAATGAACAACTTCCCTATTTCCCTTTATAAAAGCAAAAACATATGTCAAACACACGAGAATACTGAGCAGAAAGAAAAAGGGCATCATGTTACAACATTGATCTAAAAATAACACATTCGTATAGCACCTTAGTGAATTATTTTTAATATAGTACATACAGTAAATATGCTGTCACTGTTTTGCTTAAAAATTACTGTCTTCTGTATTTGTTTATTCTGCACTGAACTGTGGACTCAGTTCTTCTTTTAATTCACAGTGAACAGTATTTTACTTCCCAAGAATTCCCTGTGTCAGAGGGATTATACTGTGTGAAGAAAGAAGACAAACCGGCTTTTAGTTAAGAAAAGAAAAAATGACCCAGGGACATTATACAATGAGGAAACCCAAACAGGGTCAATAGGAACAATACATATATGTTAGTGAAGAATAGATCCATCACTGTGCAGACCACAGTGTAGTATTTTCAGCATTGGCATTTCAGTGTGAAAATACTGATGTTTAGTCTTCAGTCCACAAATGAACCCAGGAAATACACACCAGCAGAACCAACAGTATACACCGATAAACAGAGCTTTGTGACAATGATAATGTTTTGCTTTATCAGTGAAAAAAAAAGGAAATCCAAACTTTGAGAAGTATTAGTGAACATATGCATGTCTGATTAAGTAATTCTCTTTTAGAGGAAATCACTTTTCTTAGCACACAGAGAAAGAAAACAAATCTTCAAACATATTTTTCTGTCTTTTCAAAGCTTTTTGTTGGTGTTTTTTTTTTTTTTTTTTTTTTTTGGACAACCTTGTTCATGTGAATGAGTTGGATAAAATATGCGTTCTGTGAAGGAGAACTGGGACCCATGCATTAAGGTGAGTGCTCAAAACACTGGCTTACAGAACTGCATTCTTACCTCTTCTCAATAAACATGTTGTTCATTATTTTTTTCCAAATCAACTCAAATTCAACAGGAAGACTGGTGTATGCCTCTCATTTCCAGTACATACCACTGTCCACACCCAAAGAAAGCTTCCTTTGAGGGAACTCCTTTGAGGGTTTGACCCTCTCAGACTGGTAACAGCCACATGAGTGGTCTTTCTCACTGCTAAGCCATGATGTCAAAGATCGGACTCATCACTGCTGTGGATTCAAAAAGGAAAGCAGTTTCGTTTATCTGATAATTCAAAAATATCATTTATGTCACTTCAGGTTTATGTTGAGAGCATTTAATTTGTACTAGCTGTTCACTTTGATTACAAGAAAATTTTAAACCTCAAGGTAAGTATATTTTCTATTCTAATTTAGAAGATTGAGTTGGACTGCATTTCTGACTAAAGGTAAGGGCAACACTGCTGGTTAACCTAGTTATGTTTGCTTTGGTACTAATGGTTAATGATCAAGGAAAAGAAAAATAGAATAATAACAGTTCATGAAAAAAAAAATCAGTGTTGACTAATGATTAATTATCAACTATTTACTGGAAGTTCACTGTTAAAAAGTCCGTCATAAATATTCGTAACCATTTGAGATTAGCGCATATTTTTAATTAAAAGAATTGTGCAAATTTACTTTACAGAGTGAACATGTATGACTCTTTTAGTAAATTTTACTGAAGATATGTATATAAATAATAGAGATTTAAACCTGCATTAAGAAGCAAAGTCTTTCTTTGACAAAAAGGTGCTTTTCTGAATTATGTAGATATATCTTCTGATATGTCGGAAGATTTATTTTAAAATTTACTTTTTCTCTGTATTGGGGGATTTTCCAAACCTGAACCTGAATTTATCATGATTTATGAACAGGGAAAAGTAATTGCATTGCTATTTTGTGTAGATTTTTGAATAATTTACCCTACCCATAGCCATGTTAAATTTGGATGTACTGAATATAGTAATTTATTCAGTCTTGGTCAGTGCAGGGATTCTTGAAACTTAACCCTTGCCTTCCAGATTTAAGTAAAACCTATGCATGTGATTGATAACTACAGTATTCTTAAGATTTCCAATACAGTGTTCATCTGTGTCACACTTGATACTCCTGGATTTCTTAGTGTGTCTTCTGAGAAAGTCTAAATAGTTTCTTAGAGGACCTTTCCCCTAGATACTGCTAATCGAAATGTATGCATAATGGTATAGATCATGCAGCTGTACAATCTCCCTATGTGAAGCACTAAAAGCCCAGAGCTGATGCTGCAGTCATGAGGGCTGAGGGAACTTTTCTGCTTACTGGCTAAAGCCAGGCAAAATAAGCTTACAGCGAATAACCAAAGGCAGTGGGAAGATGTATACAAAACTAACAAGATCAGAATTAGAAAACTGAGGGGGGGGGGGGGGAAATGTAAACTTAGAAACGTATTACGTTTTCATTGAATCAAGATTCTTCATTTTGTGTCTGGCCTATTGGCTAGACATCATCTGGGAAAGACTAGTGATTACATTCACCTACAATTGGTTAACCTCGTACACTTTACATTTGTATCATACATGGACTGTACGTGTAGATATGGAAGGCATAACAGGCCTTCGAAAGCAAGGTGTAGTATTCAGCTGTGTGAAAATTTCTCACAGACAATACTGCATATTGTGAAGGAATGGAAAATGTTGAAGCTGAGATATGTTAAGATGCCTGTCTAAGTAAACAGTGCTGCCCTTGAGGTGCTTGGGTTCGATAGCGACATGTGTACTCAAGCAGAGTGCATACTTACTGTGAGGCATCTTTTTTGAATAAGGAGAGAAAATTGGTCCCCTAAGTAATATAGAATCCAAGTAGTGCTTGTTTCAGGGAAAGTACGGAGAAAAAGGACAAAAGATATTTGTTGAGACAGAATAACAGATGCAATTGTGTATTTTATACATAGTTATCATGTCAGATTTATAATTTTACATACATTTCCTTTTGAAAAGGAGTTGCAATGATTAGCCACACTATTTTCTTACAGTGCTCAGAATGAAACTGCCAGTTTCAGGGCAGATTTCCTTGTCACAACTGCCTTTAAAAGAAACACATCACCAGCTATTGTACAAATGCATACTACCACAACATTTTAAATTTATATGTGCATAAAGTGCAATCTTATTTCTTTTCACAACAAACTGATCATAGCTTTAAAACTTTTGGTAATTATAAGATGTTTTGTTTAGTCCTGTTTTGTCCAGATGATCTCTCTCACAGAGAAATGTTAATAAAAAAGAGTGTCAAGATCTCAAGTGAGGTTTGAGAACTTCTCATTTCCTATAAAATTCAAAAATTTCAACAAACATTTGTATATTGCCTGGCCAAACTAGTAAAAAATAAATTGCTTTGCTTGTTTTATGATTTCCCCAGGGTTTTTGTGTCTTTAGTGAAGAGCTGGAAATGTCAGTTTTTCTAGGGAATGGCACCAGTTGGGATCCAGCTGACTGTATGCATGCTGTATCTTCTCAGGTGGCTTTACTTTATTGATTTGGTGTTTGAGAAGTCCAAACGCTAATGCTCCTAATTATCAGCCATTCTTTTTGACTTTTGGTAACAAGTATTCTCATGCAGTTAATATCAAACAGAACTTTGTGCTCTACATCTGTTATTTCAATATTCCCATTTTTGAATTCCCCCAATCTCAAGTAAGTGGTGCATTGTCTCCCATTTTTACTCCCTACAATCTTTTCTCCTACTTCCAGGGCCCCATGATGCAAAATGTCATTTTGCCGGTCTTCAGTTCCAGTGGCAACTTTAATTTTACTGATTTTAATGGGCTTTTCAAATATAATCCCATAGAAGTCTCCGGTAGAAGGAGCTTTGCCCCAGAAGTACTCATCGATGCTGCTGTAAGCCTTGCTTGCCTCATAGTTTTCAAATACATTCATGTTGGTGAGTAAGTTTGCAGGTGGGTTGTCAGGGATATCAAATGATTCCTCCTCAAAATCATCATCCTTTAGCTTGTTTTCAGCTCCTTTGTAAGATGAGTAGTATCCCATGTGCTGGAACAGAGATGGCTTAAAACGTATCACTTCCTTTTGAGCCAACAGCCCACGAAAGTGGATAAGCAGCCAATCACAAGGCATTTCTTGGTAGAACATCAATAAAAAATGGGCCAGGCGTGGGAGGTCATGGGAATGGTAAAGCTTTCCAATGTACCCCAGTTTGGAGAATTCCAAAGTCACCCAGTATGAACCTTCTCGTGAGGTAATTACTTTCTTAACAGCAGTCAAAAAATTCTTTGAACACCGAACATCATCTTCTAGCATCACATAATAGTCAGAAAGATTAGCACAGAAGTTAAGAAGGAAAGCATAATCTACATTTTGTTTGGATCGAAACTTCACACGGTCCTCTGGGTCATTGTAATTTCTCTTGAGGCCATCCAGTACAGGATAATACTCCTCAGGGACGTGAATCACTATTAATCTGCCTGCAATTATGTGATGTGCAAATTTCTGTGAAATATCCTGGACCATCCCTTCACACCAGGCTGAGTCAAAATCTGCCAGTTGCACTACCACTGCAATTTCTTTGAGTTCCTCATAACTTGATTGCTCAAATATGGACTTGATGGTCTCAAGCAAGTAGTTTCCTTTCTTCCGTTTCACAGAGGATAGCCCAATTGTTAGATACCCTGTACAAAAGACAATTCAAACAAAAACTGAATATTTGACACTGAAAAAATTCCACCACAAAGCTATTCTCCAGAGCTGTGCTTATATTATATAAAACTTCTGAATAGCGAAGTCTGAGAAATTTGGTATGTGAATTTACTAAGCTCTATGCAACAAAGGATGTTTATTGCCTTTTCATGAAAGAAGAATTGCATCACAAGCAAACAGACGTATGAAGAATATTGCATTAAACATTCATTTGTTAACTGCAAGGAATGGCATGTAGTGGACAAAAGCCAAAGCAGTGTGCACGCATATGCCTGGCAGAGGAAACCACACAAACAATGATAAGGCTCTAAAATCTGCTAAAAGATAAGGGATTATGAGGCATGATTCACACAAGGAGCTACAAAATGCAGGACAACATCTTAGGCAACAACTTAAGCTAATCATTAATTGCCAAACTTTTATCATTCTAAGCACTCTACAAGACTAGTTACACTTAAGCATAATTTTACATTTTTATGAACATTACATGAATACATTTTTCTGTTTGTTCAGCTTTAACTCAATTTTCTGATTTTTCCTTGCTTGTCATTCTTCTAACCAGCTTTCAGGACTCCTTGAGCATTTTACGGGGAACTTCAGTTGCAAAATGTAATTATGTATTATTTCAAAGTAGAAGAGAACTTACTACCTCATACCTGTGGTTGTATAAATTTTTTTGAATGCTGTTACGTCTTTCTAGGGAGATATGTATCTTAATTATAAGGGAAAAATATTCATCTTTGCTGTTTCGAATCACAGCCATTACATTTTTGCCAGCAGTCGAAATGAGTATGCTCAGATATGTTCTAATATATCTTATTTTTTCTAACTTCTGATGTAAAAAATGTAAAGACTTTATAATTGATAGGTTGTACTTCAGTTGAACCTACCCCAACTTTCTTAAAATATTGTGTTTTGTAAAAGACTGCTCTGAGAAACTGATTCAGAGTTTCCCTCAAGGATTAAGTCTGAAGTCTGCTCAAAATGCACTTGTATAGTGAAGTACGACCCCTAAAAGCTGTTTACACTGCCTGAAGAGCCCAAAATTTCTCAAATCTAATCTGAAAAAAATTTTGTGGCTTTCTATGAATATTAACAAATCACAGATGATTTTATCTTTTGTTCTTGGACTTCTGACCCTGGTTTATGTTTGTGAAATGATCAGTTTGGAACCCAGGTGACACCTGTCTAAAAACTAGGTATGGCAGTATTTCACTTCAAGATGAAAGTCTTGAACCCTGCCTAGAGTCAGAATATCTAGATAATCCATCTGAAGATGGCTGCAAGAAGAATCCACCTTTACTGTCCCCATAATAGCACAATTCACCTTCCTTCTTATCACATCTGAATGAGCAAGGAGATCTATTCACAGCTGTTGGACTGGCAGAACAGAGGACCTGAAAGGTGTATCTATGTGACCCCAGCATACCGTAAATTGGATTTACTGGTTATACAGACAGATGCTGAGAGTACGGTCTCAGGGTGGTTATAGATCACCACCAGCACGTGCCTTGTTCCTGCTTTCTAAATCATCTCCTGGCCTGGGAGGAGATCCACAAAAATGTGTTCCCGCAGACCATCTAAGTGCTGTCTGCAGGATGACTAAAAGTCAGGCATTTGATCAGGAGGTAACCAAGCTTTGAGGCCATGCTGAACTAGCAGCTGCCCAGGAGCTGCCTGTGCGGAGAGAGCGAGCTGTCTCACTAACTCTCTGAGATTGTCACTGATTAACTCAACCCCTCTCGCCTAGAAATATCACAAGGACTATGTGGATTTCACCTATTTTTAAATTATCTCATTTCATAACATTCAGATTACAGTTACTTACTTTTCCTTGGCAAAGGTGTGCCAGCTAGGTAGCGATAGGAAATGTTTATAGATCCTGAGAAATTAGACAAATCTTTAAAAGTGTGAACATAGCGCTCTGGGTTGAGCTGGTGCGTGGCTGTTTCTCTGATTAATTGCTTGTCCCCTTCCTATTAGTGAGAAAACAAAAAGAATAGGAGAGGGAGAGAGACAGAGAGAAACACATTTGTGAATACCAGCTAGAGAGGAAACATGGACAGGCAGGGTTCCAAGAACAGCAATTTTCAGTGTCAGCTTTTGTGAAAGCATATAGATGTCACTCATTTTTTTAAAAAACTCATTACTAAATATCATAGATTTTTGACTACAGAAAATCTACCATAACCCTTCAGATTATGGCAACAGGAAAATAAATAAAATAATATTTTGGACAAAAACCCTGGAAAGGTTGGGAACACTAAATTATTAAAAAAAAAAAAAGTGCTGCGGTATTCAAAAGAGGCATAAGATAGCATCAATAAGCAACAGATGAGAGAATTTTCATAGATGGAGAAGTGGGGGAGATTTACTGAAAATATTTTCAGTACTTAAAAAAAACAAAACCAACCACAAAACCATTGCAAAGAAAGATGAAACTGGACCCTGACACCTGGCTCATTTTGCAAGTTTTCTGAGTAGCTCCATCTGAGGTTTGTGATAAGAAGAAATGCATGCAAACATCGAGACAGCCAAAGCTTTCTCTGGCTTTTGTGAACACTGTTTGATGGCATAGGAAAAAAGGCAAATTTATTACTATACCTCCTCTTACTGCCTCCTTCTCCTGTCTTTTTCTTTAAAGAGGCTTCCTTAGCCATCATAAATTCACATAAGGGAAGGAGCTTCATTAGCAGTACTCTATCCATAAGCTCAGTTGGGTCTGTGGGAAAATCTGTTCCTTAGTCCTTAAGAAAAGGCAAAATATCTAACAAGTTGTAGTGTCATGAGACTGAATTTAAAGTTAAGAATGATTATATAATTTACATGGGTGGATTCTAGTCTGATGACAGGCCATTGAATGAATAATTTCATTTCTTCTGATACATACAGTATGCAAAACCACTAAAAACCAAAAACTGCATTGTGCAGCGATAGTCTTGATGCTAACAAGAACAACCACAGAAACAGTAAACAGCACTCATATTTAATGGTCTAAATACTAAAAAATATGTCAAATATATATTTATAACACAAAGAAATATTTTTGTCAACCGATCCTAGGTTCATTTTAACTTCATTATTTTTTGTTCATAGAAGTAATAAATAATACTCTTCTGAGCTCAGTAAAGATCTTTGGTAGACATCCAGGCGCATCTACCTGCACTGTTTCTCTCTCTTCATCTGCAATGACTTTCCAGTAATTTCCTCCTAGAGCTCCTATGATACCTTGCATTTGCTCATGAGTTATGAGAAGAAGGTTTATGTTGATCAGATTCCAGTTTAAAATGTAACTTAATAGTCTAGGAAGAGAATGCACCTAAACTTCAGGAGATTTTCTATGAAAATCAAAAAATGCCAAATTGAAAAAAAAAAAGGGATGGTCCAAAAACTTACTTTTTTTAAACCCAGCCTTTCTTTAATGTCAAAAAACATCATGTGTCATTGGCTCCAGAATGGAACACCACAATCATTTGTTTCATAAGGCTTTGGAATGGAAACCCATTGTGCTGAGGTTTTTCTACATAAAAAGTTTCAAAATGTTAGGAAATAGAGAATGTCAGGATAAGATGTTTTGATTTTAACAAGCAAAATACTTAAACTGACCACAAAAATTTTTCCTTTTTTTTTTTTTTTTTAAGAAATGTCTTTTGTGGCTAACAATCCTTTTTTTAAATTGTTGTTGCTTTCATTTCCTTTGTTGAATGAAAAGGAAAACTGAAATATTGATTTTGCCAAAAAAATTTTATCTGGTTGTTCTGTCTCTGACCACTATGCAGAGGTCAGTGAAGCTGAAGAGCTTGATTAGGTCTCTTTAGTTTTTTCTAATTTTTTCTATGATAGTTCTGGCTCTCATCTGTTAACTAACCACTAACTTATGTTCCAGTGTTAGCTGAAGCCTAAGAGATTTCTGTGGTTTCCACTGGACAAAGTGCTAGAAGTACTCCATTCTTTATAAAGATACTCTGCTCCACTAAGGATGCTGTGTCAACTACAATAGTACTATTGTTTTCATAGTGCCTAAAATAATGATTAACGTTCATAGAAGTGTGCAGAAGGCATGCTTCACTTACAGTTCTCTTACAACTCATAATATGTATAAAAAAATCATTGCATATATTGTGCTATCTGGCTATATTAATTCAGTATGTCTTCAAAATATTTGATTAGATGTGGCTCACAAGCTGCAGATGAAGCACCTTAAACTGCTCTGCTGACACACATGCATCAGCATTGTATAGCCCTCAACAAATGTACTTAGGCAATTTTCTGAGGTAGACCCTTACTTTCCATTTCCACAGCAAATGCCCTGAAGAAAACAGTGAAAGGATTCTTCAGACATGTGAGAGTCTTTGAGCAAAAATGAAAAGTTCTCTCCCTTCTTAAGATTTGCCACAAGGAATCTCACTGTAATATTCTAATGTCCTGAAAAAGTCCACTTATCTTAACTCTGGTGAAAGAGAGATTAGCCCTGCAGCCGCTTGCACAGCCTGCTGCCTGAGAGTGGGAAGAGAAACTCTGGGTCAGTTGCCTTCCTCTGTCAGTTAACTTCAAGAGATACGCCAGCCGGAGACTTACTGCAATTTCAAAGTCAGAGGGCTTTTGGGTCTCTGAGGACTTTCAGACTCCCATTCCCTGAAGGTAACTGGTTAGCCTTCTGTTCTTGAAAGCTATCCCCAAGTCTGCTCACCAGCAGCACTGAAACTGCTCATCTTTTACCTCAGCAGAGAAAACACACCAGACAAGGTAACAGAGCTGTCAGACATGGTCAGGAAAGTTGAAAACAAAAACCAAAAAAAAAAAAAAAACCAAAACCCCCAAAAAAACCCTAAAAAGTCAACAGCCTAATACATTTGTGAAAATGCTTGATGGACCATGAAGTTATCAGTCGAGCTGGGAGAATTGCCAGAAGACTTGGCAAGAAACTTGGCTGGAAGCTACATGAACACAAACAAGCCAGAACTGTGATGAGAGAAGAAATGAAAGAGAGTGAATTTTTAAAAATGTGGAAAAAACCAGCCAATAAGGAATAAGACATGGAGCCATCTGGGGAGCTGGCAAATAGCAAAGGAAAAGATTTCAAAAACAAACCAAGAGGAACACTATTAGCAGTGATAATAAAAGCACTTTCAGAAACATCTGGGGGACTTTGAAGCAATTAATGAGTGGAGAAGAAGCATCAGGGAAAATACCACTGGAAAAAATAAAATATGTGATAAGCCAGGTCAAATTTCATCGCAATCAAGAAATGATGAATAAATAAAACAGTGTAAAACTCTAGTATAAATACTGTTAGAGAAAGCAGTATGTCTGTAATGGAGTAACATAGTAGAAGCATGTGTTTCCAGCGGTTTAAAAAGTACTAGCATAGTCTTAATATTGTAAATACTTAACATACTCTTATAAGCAAAATATTTTAAATTAAAATCACTAGCAAGTTATCTGTGGTTCTGGTAAATCTATGTAAAGGATTTTGCTATTTGTGTATTGCACTTTTTTCATACTATGATGTCTCTTTTCAGATCCAGCTGGGATCAGACTTCACCTTTCAGAATATTGGAAAGCCCATCCTGTCCCAGTTCGTGTCCCAGTTCGATAAATCAGGCAAAAGGTGGCACAGAGTATCAGAAAGCCACTTCATAGTTCAATTCAAGATCAAAGAAGAGGACTATCTAATCATATCATACTGGTAGATACTCAGTTCAGTCATTTTACTATTTGTAAGCTTGTTATTAAGCTACCATGTTCTTTTACTGGGCTCAGTCCAACCTCAAAAGGACTGGAAATTCAATCCATTAATCAAGTCTTCAGGGCTTACTTGATGTTCAGCACTGAGACACCCAGATGTTACATATAAACTACAGAGTTATGTCACATTGTTAGTCGTTTACTTGTTGAAGTCCCTATCACAAATCTTTCCATAAATCTCTTTCATACTCATAAACTTTCAGTAGATATCATTTATGTCTGATTGTTAACGCTGTAACACGGAACACCACCCACCCTCCAGACTCAAATCTGAGACACAGAAAGTGCAAAAGACAAAAAAAAAGGCACTAAAAAGAAATTATTCATTCAAAGAGCTTAAAATCTATCAAGCTAGTGTAAGTTCTCTTCTATATTTCTACAATATTGTTTAATACAGTATTCAGAGGAGAAATTTGCAGTGTAGACTGAAAAAGGAGCTCCTAGCTCATATGAATATTTCAGATGTAGGCAATTAAAATTGAGGGAAATCCAAGGCTATGGAAAATACAGGAATTATTTGGACTCAAAGGAAGATATCTGATGAGATATCTCCATGTTTTGCTACATTCATTATCTCCCCTACTTCCAATACACAATGACGTATTTACTTCTGTGAAAAGGACTGTTAGGGTCTTATTGACACACCCTATGTGTAGTATATATTGATAAGATGGCTTCATTATAAAGCATACATTTTGATCATACTTCACAGTTAATGGTACACTAATAGGGTGGTATTTCAAAAATTATGAACTTTACTGCTTAACCAGGCATGCATCATGTTCTGTTGTTCCAGGATCATTTCTTCCATCTGAAAAACTTACCAAAACATAACCATCTTCAATGTACAAATTCATGAACAGCAAGCAAATGACAAGGACTCCTAAAAATGACACTGCTGATCTTTTCCGCAAGCATCTCATTTTATCACAATATTTCAAGCTGTGTCTCGTGAAGAACAGCATATAGTAGTGTCACCTATGAAAGAAAACCACAGTATTACAAGAACTTCCCCTCTGATAAGCGTGATAGCAAACCAACTTACCATCAGATGTATCAAATCTTTCAAAAACTCATAACCTATACCGTTTAAGGTGGAATTAATTTTTTTTCATCATTGTCATCTTCAAGTTTAATATACAATTCTCTATAATTTAAGTTTTCTTTTCTTTTTCTCTCTTTTTTTTTTTTTTTTTTGTCAGTAAAGAAAAAAGCACACTTTTTCCTACCCATTTTAGGCTGGAATTATGATGTCAGCGTGGTAGGAATGAATAAGCAGCTTAGTATCCCGTGTGTAATTGTCAGATACCAGCTTGATGGCAAGAGATGAAGTGCATTGTCTCCCTGTCTACCGGAGCCTCCTTCCGAAGACAGCTTAGGCCAAAGCTATTGCATGACTCTGTATCATTGCCCATAGGAGGATTCCGGATACCAGAACTACCAGGCACAAATGAGGCATCTTCCCTGCAGTGAGAAGGCAGTATCAAGACTGCAGCATCCTTTAGCCTTAGACCTCTGTACTATGATAGAAAAGCTCTCACTGAAGTGCCATTTTCTACAGAACGAGAAAGATAGATGTCTGCCTTAGACCAGACACATCTGAGGTGAGTATTGGGAAGTCCTTACTGTTCTTAGATGAACTGGACAAAGAAAGGATCAGAAATCCACTCAATTTATGCTCCCAGCCCCCCCACCAGACCGGTTACAGCATCGTTTGATAATTTTGAAGGTTTTGAATGGCCTTTAGATACCCTTGAGACCTGCCTGCTGATTGTGATGGGGATTGCCATGTTGGCACGCAAACCGAGTGTGTTTTACTCACGACCATTTTGTCTGGTCCCGAGAGTTATGCAGAGTAGGGTTTGGGCCTTGTCTAGGGTTAAACGACGATATAGGAGGTCCAAGAGATTTTCCCCGAGTCTGGATAGTCATGAGTGGCAGAGTGTGTGGGATAGTATGGGCAAGTATCTAGGCCAGTGGGCCCCTCCAGTGCTTTGAAACTTCACCATTGAACAAGTGCAAATTCTAGAAAAATTAGTAAAACCCTTAAAGGAGGTGTGTCGTCATTCCGGTCACACCAGAGATGGACAAATCAAGGCAACATGCTGGGGTTTGGCATATGCTTACAGAGCCCTGTTCAATGCCATCCAGCTCAATTCAAGATCAAGAAAGAGGGCTGTGTAGTCATATCACAATATTGAAACAATAAAACATAGTCAATTTAGTAATTTTGTTATTTAAAACAAGACAGACTCAGTTTGTGGCTACCAAATCAGAAGCATTAACCTGTGTAGGACTACATGCGTTTGAAAAACATCTGGCCACAAACCAAAGAAATAGACTCCAGATCAGACTGCCAAAACTCTGATGGATTCTTAACTAAAAGGAAGTCTACAAGCTCATTATTTATGTTCTCATTTTTTTAAGTACAAATGTATTTTGGCTATTATTCATAACAATGTCTGATTTTTCTAGCAAATTTAATATATAGAAACCATGTACAAATGGAAAGTTTAAAGCTAGCCTATGCGAAGTAGTAAATAGCGCTGCATGTGCAGTTCTTAACCCTGCATTTAAGTACCTCCATATTTAAAGTGCTGAACATCTAAACTGACACAAAATAGGTGAAGCTAGGAGTTACAGAAAAGATTTTTCATGTCACATAGAAATTTTTCTGGCCTAATAACAAAAAACATTCCAAGTGCAAAATTAAATCTGTATTTGTTTTGCCAAACTGATTGAATATGTCTAACAAAATAAAATATGACTCCATTAGACTCTAGAGAACAGGGAGGTAAACACATCAAGTATTGGAGAGTTTGTGGGTCAGGCTGAAAGGGAGAACAGCGATGGGAGACATTATTGTGGGGATCTATTATGGACTGCCTGACCAACAGGACTTGGTAGATGAAGCGCTCTATAGACAGATAGGAACAGCCTCCCGCTTGCAGGCCCTTGTTCTCATGGGGGACTTCAACCACCCTGATATCTGTTGGAGGGATGGTACGGCCCAGCACAAACAATCCAAGAAGTTCCTTGATTGTGTGGAAGACAGCTTCCTTCTGCAAGTAATAGAGGAGCCGACAAGGAGAGGTGCCATGCTTGACCTCGTCCCCACCAATAGGAGAGGCCTGGTTGGAAATGTGATGATCCAGGGCAGCCTTGATTGCAGCGATCATGAGATGGTCGAATTCAAGATCCTCAGGACAGTGAGAAGAGTGTGCAGCAAGCTCACTGCCCTGGACTTCAAGAGAGCAGACTTTGGCCTCTTCAGGAACCTGCTCAGTAAGATTCCATGGGATATAGCCTTAGAAGGCAGGGGGGCCCAAGGCTTTTGGTTGCTATTCAAGGATTACCTGCTTGCAAGCTCAGGAGCGATACATCCCTACTAGAAGGAAGTGCTGTAGGAGGGCCAGGAGACCTCCTTGGACGGATAAGGAGCTGCTGAGGAAAATTCAAAGGAAAAAAGGGGCTTATAAAAGGTGGAAGCAAGGACAGGCGGCCTGGGAAGAATACAGGGATGTTGTCTGGGAAGCTAGGGATCAGGTTAAGAAAGCTAAGGCCCACTTAGAATTAAACTTGGCTAGGGATGTTAAGGGTAACAGGAAGGGATTCTGTAGGTACATTGCAAATAAAAGGCAGACTAGGGACAACGTGGGCCCTCTCCAGAAGCTACTGGGAGAACTGGCTCCCCTGGATTTGGAGAAGGCTGAGGTTCTTAACGACTTCTTTGCCTCAGTCTTCACCGGAAAATGCTCTGACCATACCACCCAAGTCTTGGAAGGCAGACGCAGGGACAGTGAGAATGAAGACCCTGAGCCCACTCTAGGAGAGGATCTGGTTCGAGACCATCTTAAGAACCTGAATGTATACAAGTCCATGGGACCTGATGAAATCCATCTGCGGGTCCTGAAGGAACTGGCAAATGAAGTTGCTAAGCCGCTGCCCATTATATTTGAAAAAAACATGGCAGTCAGGTGAAGTTCCCGATGACTGGAAAAAGGGAAATATAACCCCCATTTTCAAGAAGGGGGAAATGGATGAGCCAGGGAACTACAGATCAGCCAGCCTCACTTCTGTGCCTGGCAAAACCTTGGAGCGGATTCTCCTGGAAGGCATGCTGAGGCACATGAAAAACAACAAGGTGGTTGGTGACAGCCAGCATGGCATCACTAAGGAGAAATCCTGCCTGACTAATCTGGTGCCCTTCTATGATGGGGCTATGGAACTGATGGAGAGGGGTAGAGCAGTTGATGTCATCTACCTGGACTTGTGCAAAGCGTTTGACACTGTCTCACATGACATCCTTGTCTCTAAGTTGGAGAGACATCAATTTGATAGGTGGACCACTGAGTGGATAAAGAACTGGCTGGATGGCCACCCGCATACAAAGAGTTGTGCTCAATGTCCAACTGGAGACCAGAAACGAGTGGTGTCCCTCAGGGATCGGTGTTGGGACCGGTCTTGTTCAACATCTTTGTTGGTGACATGGACAGTGGGATTGAGTGCACCCTCAGCAAGTTTGCCCATGACACCAAGCTGTGTGGTTTGGTTGATACACTGGAGGGAAGGAATGCCATTAGAGGGACCTTGACACGCTTGTGAAGTGGGCTGATGCCAACCTGATGAAGTGTAACCATGCCAAGTGCAAGGTCCTACACCTGGGGTGGAGCAATCCCAGGCACACATACAGGTTGGGCACAGAAGAGATTCAGAGCTGTCCTGCAGAGAAGGACTTGGATGTTTTGGTTGATGAAAAAATGAACATGAGCCGGCAGTGTGCACTTGCAGCCCAGAAAGCCAACCATATCCTTGGCTGCATCAAAAGGAGTGCGACTAGCAAGCTGACGGAGGCGATCCTGCCCCTCCACTATGCTCTCATGAGACCTCACTTGGAGTATTGTGTACAGTTCTGGTGTCCTCATCATAAAAAGGACATGGAACTGTTGGAACAAGTGCAGAGGAGGGCCACGAGGATGATCAGGGGACTGGAGCACCTCCCAAATGAAGATAGGCTGAGAAAGTTGTGTCTGTTCAGCCTGGAGAAGAGAAGGCTGTGTGGAGACCTCATAGCAGCCTTCCAGTATGTGAAGGGGGCCTATAGGGATGCCGGGGAGGGACTCTTCATGAGGAACTGTAGTGAGAGGACAAGGGGTAACGGGTTCAAACTTAAACAGGGGAAGTTTAGATTGGATATGAGGAAGAAATTCTTTACTGTTTGGGTGGTGAGGCACTGGAATGGGCTGCCCTGGGAAGCTGTGAATGCTCCATCGCTGGCAGTGTTCAAGGCTGGATTTGACATAGCCTTTAGTGGCATGGTTTAGTGTGTGGTGTCCCTGCCCCTGGCAGGGGGGTTGGAACTAGATGATCTTAAGGTCCTTTCCAACCCTAACTGTTCTAAGATTCTACGATTTTATGACTTACTATTTGTTCAGATTGTTTTTCAGCTCTTCTTTTTGGAAGAGTGCTCATGATACCTCAAGATTGCATTCATTCACCTTTTAAAGTGGCAAAGAAGACAGTTTTCGAAAAAAAAAAAAGGCAAGAAAAATGGATTTTTTTACATGACTATTATTAAATTTTGCATGTGTTATGGTCTTATGTAAAATTAAAAAACTCTAGATTGTGATATATGTTTGAGCTATGTTTGGTAGCGAAGTGGAGAATTATAATGGATAGGCTATTCCTTTGGGCTCAGGTAGACTCCCAGCAAGATTCACTGCCTGTCTTACTGAAATCCTGAAAGTGCCTATAAAATGTTTAAGGCTGACAGGCAGGATGTTTGTTGTCACTGGCAGCAGGGAAGTGAAAACTAGTCTGAAGGAAAGGAAGGTTTAACTCAGAATGTGGCTAACAAATCCAGAGGGTAGAGCTCAGGTTTTAAACTAGCTGTAAGTGCATTTTTCGGATGGCTTATCACTGTGTATATCCACATGATCAAAATAAATGCTTTAAAGATTACAATGTCTTGTGACGATACAGAAAGTTAAAAAGAGGTATATAAGCAGACATATTACTCAAAATTAGCACTGATAAATGGATGGGCAAACAAATGGATTTTAAAAAAGGATTCAAAAAGCATATTGATCCTTAATCCACAGAAGGTGAGAGATTATTTCCAACACTGATGTAGCATACAGATATCTACAGACCACAACAGCCTGGGAAAAAGATTGAGTGTTTGGGAAGAAACAGATGCTTCAGCTGAAGCAAGTTACTAAACAATACAGAGCAATAAAGAACTTAGTTTCAATGTGGGTGTTGGAGGACGGAGTGCCTTTCCCATCTGACAATTTCAGAGTCATAAAATGAAGCCACAGAACTTACTTTGGCCGTAGTGCTTTAAGCAACATGTAATGTATTTCTCCTGGTGTGGATGAGTCAACTCTAATCAAGGGGAAGATAGAACTAAGAAGTATGAAAACACATTGACTTAGACCATAAAGCACTACTTAATCCGTCACTGGATGGATGGCTGTATATACAGCTGGATATATTTTATCAAGTAAGTTGTAGTGTAAAAGATGGGTTTTAGAAAAATGGTATAGGCAATGAGTTAATGGCATGTGGAAAAAGCCTGTAAGGCAAGAAATAATGGCAAAGAAATCTGAAATAGCCCTGACGTTCTGCTCCACAGAGAAAAAGCAGAGGAGAAAATAAACCAGCATGAGCATGAAGAGAAAAGAGACAGCTCTCTGTAACATCCAGAGAGAGATTAGAAGCTTTTAGAGATATGGGAGTGAGGGTTTAGGCTTCATCAGAAATAAGGCAGAAATCTTTGAGCACTGAAAATAGCACTGGACACTGTTCACATGACAGAATTTCTAGAAAGATGAGATAAAGGTTTTATTAAATAGATGTTAAATATGTTTTATCTATTGATTCATTAATGAATGAAAGAAAGACATGGATACAAGCGCTGATAGATTCAACAGCAAGCTGAAACATTTATGGACAATTGTCATACAGTACATCTCTATTATATGTGAGCACAGAGCTATCACATACTATGGGCTATCAGGCAAACCAAATTCCATGAGTCTAATAGATACTGAACTGAACAAACTGGAGGGACATACTAGTCTGAAGATACCCCTGCAGATCTAAGTCCCTTCACTGAAAGCAAAGACTATATCAGCTAACCTCTGAACAACACTTAACACTTCTGTAAGCTAACTTTTGCCTCAAGTCTCTTACCTGAGGTTTATAGTTAAGAGCTTGTACTTTGCCATAATCAATCACCTTGGGTATTACCACTTTTGTAATGGAGTTGAATAGAGATATAGAAAAATTTATTTTTGTGAAGAAAGTCAACGTGCTTGACCAAAGCCAATTAAGCTTAATGAGAAAAGTTTCATCTGACCCTGGCTATATCTGGTCATGGTTTTCTCTACAGCACAACCTGTAGCCTTATCTAACAGAAAGGTGAATAGCTTTTTTACAGAACTGCAGAATCACAGAATGGTTGAGGTTGGAAGGGACCTCCAAAAGTCACCTAGTCCAACCTTTCTGTTTAAGTGGAGTAACCTGGAACCGAGTGCCCAGGACCATGTCCAGGTGGTTTTTGAATATCTGGAGATGAAGACTCCACAACTGCTCTGGGCAGCCTGTGACAGTGTTTTGTCACCCTTACAGTATGAAAATATTCCCTGATGTTCAGAGGGAACTATCTATGTTTCAGTTTGTGCCCATTGCCTCTAATTCTGTCACTGGACATGACTGAAAAGACCCCCTGTCTTCTTTGCACCCTACCTTCAGGTATTCATTACACTGATAATAATTCCCCTTAAACTTTCTCTTCTCCAGGCTGAACAGTCCTATCTCTCTCAGCCTTTCCTCATACAAGAGATGTGCCAGTCCCTTAATCAGTCCTGTGGCCATTTATTGGACCCTCTTCAATATGTCCATGTCTATCTTGTAGCTGGGAGCCCAGAACTGAATACAGCACTCTAGGTGTGGCTTCACCAGTGCTGATTAAAGGAGAAGGATCACCATCCTTGACCTGATAGCAGTACTTTGTCTAATGCACTCCAGGGCACCATTTACCTTTGTGTAAGCCAGCACACACAGGGCAAAGGAAAAGCCACAAAACCATGGATGAAATGCAAAATGTAAATTTATTTTCATTACCTCACCAACTAGGGGATTCCCAATGCAGCACCTAGGCAGAGGCATGAAAGAAGGGATGCAGGCCACATGGAGCTAGAGGATCACCAACCCTGCTGTTTTCACCCGTGTATCAGAGATTTGTGTAGGTGTAGTTTATCACTGTGATTCTATCTTTCCACAACAGGGCAGGAGTCTCAAACTTGTTCGATAGGGTGTGTCTAAGTCTATCACAGGCCTATTATCTGAACACAGATGTTCTGCTTGTCAAACTCACAAGACTAAACAACAATTAGTATGATAAATGTGTTTTTCAACAATCCAGCTGCAAGTAACTTGAGCGTGTTTTCATTACTGCTTGCCAATCTTCTGTTATTTTCCCACAGCCGCCTTTGCTGCAAGGGCACATTGTTAGCTCTTCTTCAGCTTCATGTCCACTATGACTGCCAGGTCCTTTTCTGTTAAGCTGCTTTCTAGTTGGGTGATTCCCAGCATATATTGGGTGCCTGAAGTTGTTATTGGTGCAGGATTTTGAACTTACCCTTCTTAATGTTCATGAAGTTCCTGCCAGACCATTTTTCCAGCCTGTCAAGGTCCCTTTGGATTGCAGCACAACCCTGTGGTATCCCATCCACTCCTCCCAGTTTTGTGCCATCTGCAATCATTTAGTCATTTGTAATCCTAATGTGAAGAAAAATACAAAAGATTCTACATGGACCTGCGTGAGTGTATGACTAAATTATAAAAATCCTTTGATGTAACCTTAACCCAAAAGGTGATGCTAGCCACTGAGTTGTGACAATACTTCTCCTCTCTTCTTGATTCACAGCGTTCACAGCTTGTTATATGGTGGCATTACCAGAGGTGCACAACCCTAAGAGTTTTTATATGGTGAGGAACAAACAATATTTTTTGTGGCAAAAAATATCTTCTGGGGAGATATTCTTTGTATAGTGTGTAATGAACCTATGCCAGGTATTGAAAGATGCTTTAACATGGTATCCTTATATATTGTTTCAGAGAGCTTACCTAATAATGTGCATTTACGGTATCCTGCCAAGATCAAAAAGCAAATTAATTTTTATTGGATGACTTCCAAATAATCTGAATTTTTTTTTTTTTTTAATAAAAAATGGTATTGCTGGGCTCTTTATCATCTACTCTACATTTAACTACTTCAGGAAAGGGAAAAGTCCACTTAGAAAGGTGGCTAACCATTACAAAGCAACTTTCAAACTCACAAGATTCTTCCATATAGTTGATTATTTGCACAAAGCCGTGTGTCTGTGAAGTTCCTGGCAACCCTGGGAAATAATGTAAAATAGATTAGGAGATTAAATGTGAGAAAATTGGTTTTCACTGGCCATATTACTAATCTTTGTCTAAGATAAGTGTTTCATTAAGACTCTCCACTGAGCACCCAGACAGCAGCTCCCTGATGAATAAAATAACTCATTCTAAAGAGAAGTCTTAGGAAACTGTGTGTGGGGATGGGGTACCAGAAATCTGTTAATTTTTTTTTGGAAACAAACTTCAGTAAGTTTTGATGAATAACCCCATATAAATGAAAAAAAATCTTTATAAAAAACTACATTTGTTGCTTTTTAAAAACATGTTTTATGTGATTAACTTTATATATTGACACCCATAGAATATACTGCTATGATAATTTTTTTTTCAGCAGAAGCAACACAATGGGAACAAGATATGCCCAAAATTTCTCATCTTCAGCTCTGATTCTGCAACCAGATTTACCAGCAGAAACCCAACTTATATATCTGAAGCTATTAATAGATTCACAAACTGGTAGCCTTACACTTATTTTAAGTCTTACATTTATTTTTTTTTGCAAGAAAGAATTAAAATTATTTTTGCTGTTCAGTGAACTTTGTCATTTACAGGCTAGTCTAGCCTTGATCTATTACATGAATTGATGACGATTATATAACTATTGGAGATGGTTTTAGAGGTAAAAATCTGTAGCATATTATCTTCAGCTGTAATGCAATTAGGTCATGCAACCTGACTAGAACCTGCAGTGGGAGGGGTTAATAGCTGCTGTTGCAATTATCATCACTGCTACTGCCTTCTGAGTTATGATAGATTAGAGACCTTGTGAATAATGCTTCATGGAAAGGAAGCAGACCAGATAAACTAGGAGCTTTCAGTTGCCATGATGATGATTTCAACCTTAATAATCAGATTTCCTGTACAAGCCAGAAAATTGGCTCTAGGCAGAATTGAGAAAAGACCTCAGGCGAATAGCTACATGTCAAGCTAAAAGGAATTTCAGATCCAAGCAGGTGAGTAACATGAGATCTTGTCGTGGTTTAAGCCTCTATAACCCACGCAGTAGCTCTCTCACTCCCCCCTTTTTCTTCCTCCCAGCTCCCGGAGGGATGGGGAGGAGAACCAAAACAATGCAACTCCCACAGGTTGAGATAAGAACAGTTTAGTAACTAAGGTATAACACAAATCACTACTGCTACCACCAGTAATAATAATAACAAGAGAAATTCAAGGGAAAAGAATACAATCGCCCACCACCTATACCCAGCCCGACCAAGCAGTGCATCCCCCCACCCTTCCGGGTCCCTGCTCTCCGTTTTCACATCCTGGGCATGACGTGCTATGGCATGGAATAACCTCTTTGGTCAGTTTGGTTCAGGTGTTCTGTTTCTCCTTCCTTCCGGCTTCCCCTCTTCCCTGGCAGAGCATGAGACTCAGAAAGTCCTTGGTCAGACCAAAACATTACCAAGCAGTAACTGAAAACACTGGTGTTATCAGCGCAGTTCCCAGGCCCAAAATCAAAAATACAGTGCTGCACCAGCTACCAAGGAGAAAAATGACTGCTACTGCTGAACCCACAACAGATGTCTTCTTTAAAGCTGCTTTCATTGAACAGGGGGTCATGCTGCCCTATATCTCTGTGACCTATCAAGGAAAACTACTTCCATTTGGGTATGGAACATCTCTTCAAAGACTTCACACTTCTGCATGTACCTCCCTATGGAAATCTCTGCTATCCAGTGAGCAGCTAGAGCCTCATTTCATTAAAGTGATGCACCACTATTCAAAGGGATTGTAGGTAAGGAGAAAGGTTTACTAGCTCTTGCTTGTAGCAGATTAGTTTTCAGGCTTTTCAGAAGATCCTTATCTCATTTTGCCTCTAGCTTCAATTTATCTGTTTACTAACATTATGCTTGGTGTTATCTGTTTGGTTGTGTGAGATCTAATTTTGTAACCTAATCAAAATATTTCCCCCACATTTTTTTTTAAAAAAAGAAATCCTAAAGAAGAAACATCAACAAAATGGCTGGATGATGTGGTCAACCTGTCAGGTGCGGTAAATAGACACAGTGTATGACAAACATGGTGATCAATAAAGGCTCAAATGACCTTTTCCACTACTCTGTATGTCACTTACTATAAATAAACTCATGCCATGGCAATAAAATAATATTTGCTATCAAGGTTGCTAATGGCAAAAATGTCTTTTTAATTTTCTGTTTTCTTAAAGAAATATTTAAATAAATAAAGCTTGGTAGCAGGGGGTGAATAAGTCTTGAAAAATGTCTTTGAAGATTTTCTCTTGGGTGTTTTAAGGTGAACTTCCAACCCACTTTTCCTGTGAAGAAACTGCAAAATATTGCTTTAGATTAGTGACAGAAGGCATTAATTTTTCATGTCTTAAGTCATATTATTATCATAAAGTTATGGTTAATACATAAAGTAGTTATTTCAGTTGAACATGATACACAGACAGGAAGAAGCTTTCTTCAATATGGTCAAGAATGAGTTTGGTAAGTCTGAATATGCACATTCATCATCTGTTTTTCCTACTTTTACAATATCAGTAACTGCAGTACAATTTGGGGAGGAAAGGGAATTTTAGAGTTTGGGGAAAAAGAAGTAAAGTAAAAGAGATCCTTACTAAAAAATTTACATTTCTTTTCAAGTTCAAACTAGAGTGATTGTTAATTTAAACTTCTAGTTGGTTCTGCGTTCTAGGAGTTAAGTGAAGCATTTTGCTAAGAAGAGAAACAACAAAGATATCCACGATATCTTAAATAAAATAAAAATGCAAACAATAGGTATAAAATCTCAATAGCAGGTTATTTTTTTTTGTGGATTCTATACTACATTTAATATAAGTTCCTAGCTTTGCCCTGTTGTAGGCATGCTAGCTCTCTTATTTGTAAGTAGCTTCCAAAATCCAGAAATTAGTTTTGTGGTGAGTTTTATGTGATGACATGGGAACCACTTTGCTCAGATTGATTTCTTTGGAGCACCTACCTTGCAACTTTGTTCTGAATCACCTTTTGTGGAAGATTCTTGCCACCAACAATATCATAGAGAGCTCAGGAAAACTAGCAATCTAACTCAGAAATGATATGAAACACTACAGAAAATGTTCCTAAGAACTCCAGTGCCCTATGGTTTTCTAAGAAATTTTGGTGTAAATAGATTTAGTGACTTAATAACAGGAGAGATGGAATTTTTTAAAAAAAGTCTCCCAGGAATGATACCAGGAGAGAAGCATATAACTTTATTGACTGATACTCAAAGTCCTAGTTCCTGAGGTCACACTTTCATTCCACTTCTCCATTACTGAGTTTTGGGATATATGTCAATTAGATGTATGCCCTGTTGTTTAAGAAATCATTGTAGCTTTTCTGAGAATGGCATTCAATTGACCAAACACAGACACCTATGATGTGAATGTCTGTGCTAGTCCCACTTGGATTCCGTTTATAGCCAATGCAGAAAAACAAGCATTTGTACATTGTGATTCATCTCACTAAAAAGTCACTATCTAAAATACATCAAATGAATTGTGCCCTAAAAATTCCCAGTTCTCTTCACTGGCTACAAAAACAGCCTGAGATGGCTGACTCAGATACAGATACTAAAAGGAAGGAATTCCATTCACATTTTCCCATAGTAATTTCTATGGGTTTTTTGCTGCCTTGTTAGGGACAGAACAGTAAAAATAAGCCACTTTCTCTAGGTCCAAAGTGTGGAGCTATTGCGTGGACCTACACCTTTCCTGAGAACAAAAATATCCTAATTCTGACAATAACACAAGGTCAGATCCTAGATTGTCCTCACCTATTATACTATGGTTGGCATATCTTCTCTGCAGTGGACTGCTACTATTTGTCCTCTGTTAAAAAAACTCAAGTTTGGTTCTTTATGAAAAAGACAATTCCCTTTATGCATCTCACACGTCAGTTGTCTGATTTCAGGTACCAGTCTCTGTTGCTTCCCCCTGGCTTTATTCAGAATAGATTTATCACAGTACAGCACACAGAGGACTATTACCTGCATGCCCCACAGAAAGATCCTCATAGCTTTACTCAAGGATATTTGAAATTAGAAAGAGAGAACTATTAAATGTCTTAACAGCCACAGTGGACTCATGCCCTCAAGTTGTGTTTATGGGGGAAGTAATCTATGACCTGTATCTGTGACTCACCCACAGTATCTAGCAAGACCAGAAACTCAGTTCATTCAATGCATTCAAATGAAGCATTGAATCTGATTTTAGGTGTAATAAATTCTCTGTATAGCAGGTCAGTAAGGCAGAATGCTGTTTCATTTCAATGCAGTAACTAAACTGAGATTCTGATATTGTCAGATACTGTGGGTAAGTCGAAGACATGTGCAGACTCTTCAGCCTAAAGTTAGAACACCTATTGTAGATAGCATCCATCTTAATTCTCTTAAGTCCTCAAATTAATATGGTACTGTTTGTGTAGCCTTTTTTTATTCACCAAAAGGTTTCCAGCAGCAGATTTCAAGTTGCAATTTTACCTAAAGTATTTTCCAGAACAAAACTTTTTCCATTGTTTCTGTTCTATTATTTTTTTAAGCTGTGGATTCTGGGACTTATCTGAAGACCACTGGGTCATCAGTTGAGTTCTGTATCTCGTTTAGGAGCACAGTATCATAACAGAGTGTAGAATGTAATACAGATTTTTTTTCTACATCAGAAAGGCATTTTATAGAAACTACTGTGCAATAGTTGTAACTGACAAAGAATAATATTAATGTTGTAGAGAATTTCAAAAGGCTTCTTTTTTTCTTTTTAAAAATAATTTAAATCTAAATTAAATATTTTTTATTATTTTATTAGAAATTATAATTTAAAAATAGTGAGCTGTGTTTGGATTAAAGTTACAGATTCAGGAACACTTCTTTATGGTCCTAAGAATACAAACCTAGCAAAATACTGAAAATCAACATTCTTTTTCTTATGTTATTCAAGGGCCAATAATACATGTAAAAATTAGTACAAATTTAAAGGCATTTTTCTAAGTGTTATCCTAATGTAATTCTGGATACTAAACTTCTCAGTCACATCAGTAAAACACAAAAGCTTGTATTGTTTAGTTGCTAGGATTTCAAATTCCTATCAAATTCTCCTGATGAGTGTCTTTAGCTCCTAAATCAGCTAAAGTCCAGTGAACATTTCAGTGATCTCAGCACTCTTTCTGCAATAGAAACATAAGCTGTGTTCTGATGAAACTTAAATCTTTTGGAAACTAACTGTAAAAAGACTTTGTGACAGAAGTTCTGTATCATCCTTTGTATATAACTGCCGCTAGGAAAAGGGAAGATTAAGGCAATGTAGCCAGTTCATCTCTCTTTTCACTGTAGAGGTGTAGTGGTGTTAGGATGGGTAAAAATGTGGTATTAACAGGGTTTTAACCCTTCTATTACTACTGCTCAATATAACTTGCTTCTTTATAAGAAGTTACAGTTCATATCACACCCTACATTTAGTCTGAGACTGAATCCTAGCCCTTTGTCACTTTATGTCAGTTTAAACTTGTCACTTTCTTTTCCAAGACATCTACTCTTTGTATAGAATAACATCTTTTTAGATTTATGTCACTTGACTTTGGTCTAAACTAGCTGATTCAAGCTCCTTATATAGTCAATGTTTACTGACTAACAGCTCTTGAATGTGACTAAATTAAATTGCCTTGGTAGCAAGGCAAGGGGGAATGAATGCTTCTTCATAGTGTCCTCCTTTTTATTTACTGACTATAGAAATAACCTTTGTAACTAGCTAAGCCTAGATCTCTAATTCTTATATAGTTAAAGGTAGCTGGAATAAACACCAGTTTGCTGCTGCTACTACCACCCAATAGTCTATCAGTAGACACCATAGTCAATTATATTTCCTAAAACAGTCTTAAAACTTTTCTATTATGAAAAGTCTACCTGAAAATATAACTGACCAAAAGTAGTGCGTGGAATAAAAAAAACCCAAACAACACAAACCCCCCACAAACAGCAACAACAAAAGTCCTAGATGTGTGAACAAACCCCAGCTAAATAGAAATTTATTCAATATTCCAGTGCACAAAATAAAGTCACTTAATATTTGCAGAAGGAAACACACGTGGACACATGATGCTATCAGGCTTCCAAAAGCTATGCTTGTGTCAGGCAGGACACAGAATGGTGAAAGGTGGTTTGTAGAGTTTCAGAGGAAGCACTACTAAGGCACGGCTGAAAGCACACTTAGAAGAAAGCTGTATGTATGTTTTTAAATTGGAGCTCTAGAGGCATTAGACACATATTCATCAAACATAGACATAATATCACTGGTAAAGAAAGTATTCACACTATTTTTGAACAGTAAATATTTAGCAATAATTTTTTTGAGCGGCTTTTTTGTTGTGTGCAACTGAGGGAAGTAGGACTAAATATATCTGCAAGTGCAGCCAAGCAAGAGCACCGAGACTCAATGTTTTATAGGCTAGAAATACACATAGAAGTGTAGTAAATAAGAGGAGAATGGTTGAATTGTATGCAACTAGCGAATCAGGAAGATACATGAATTCTTCCATTCTAAGTTTACAGTTGTTAATTTTATTTAAATCCATAATATAGAGAATAAGCAAGGGGAAAAACCTACAGTTGCCACTCTTTGATAGAAATAAATATGATAATGAGAGTGGTTTATACTAAGTATTAGAACGTTTTTAGATATCTTAGCTGGGAAATTTTGGTGTTTTTGTGGTTGGGGTATTTTTAATTTTTTACCATCGAATTTTGGAGATAGACACTCTAAGAAGAGCTGTGAGATAAGGAAAATGCTGCAATTGCTTCTTGCTTTTTCTAGTGGCTTCCAGAACATGAAACTAAAAGCCAGAATGCAGCTATAGTTTTAGGTGCCATTAGCTCTCAGTATGACATAGTATTTAAATGTTGCTCAGCATGAATGTGGAGCTTTTTCAAAATTTGGGTTTAGAAGGAATGGTAGAAGAGTTTCCACTATTTCTATTTTACTGAATGTTTGAGCTCTAATGACCATTGAGATTCTCATATGAAATCAGTTTTCTGTGTCACTTTCTAATACAGCATGACCTTCCACTATCATTTTGACCTCTGATTGTACAAGTCCTGTAACTCCAATATGATATAACCTTGTAACATCAATATACAAATTGACATCTTTCTGGAATTCCCTTTAACTATGTTTATACATTTTTTGAAAATGTTATTTGAAAAGTTAGACAGTTTGTTGCCTAAAGGCAGTATATTCCAGCAAGTTTGTGTGCAGTAATCAACCTAGTTATTTGTCATTAATGTAGTTACATAAGCAAAGATGTTTAGAAGTAAATTGCAGATTATATGTTATCTCCATTTTGGTGCTTGTCTTTTTTTCTTTTTTCCTCATGAATATTACAGGTTCTGTAGCTCAGTAGTACAAAGTGTTTTTTTGTCACTTAATGTTTCTGTTAAGCTACATGAAAATGTGTTTTTTATATTGGCTTATAGTGTTCAATGATTTTTAAAGAAGTGCAAAAATGTAAATTATTTAAATAGCTAGATCCTTCCATTTTGTTTTGATCCAATGCCTGTTTCTGCACTCTCAATTTTTTTACGGTGAGATAGTTCAAGTACAGAACACATATCAGTAGGCACAAAAATGAGACTCATTGCTAAAATATGATTGAATTCAGCATGATAAGTTATTCTTTAAATTGCTGTTGTGCATTTTTATTGCCTAGTTAAGCAGTCATTGGTTATGGACATATACATCTCAGCATGCTTTAGGTAGTATGTCAGGAAGAAGAATACTCTTCTTAGAATCTGTGATTTTCACATAGAAAAGAACATATAAACCCAGATTGTCTAGTTGTGACTATTTAAAGGAACTTTCAGCACTATTGTTATGCAAACTAACGAAAAAATGGTTCAAAGACAATGCTCATGTTTGTTACAATTTTTCAGAAAATTCACAAAATTTTGTCCAGTTGACAGGTGTCTAAACATTTCTTACTGCAGTCTGAATTTTAAAATTAATATTTTGCATAGTGCTGGATCTGTTAAATTTAGTCAAAAGAGTATTCACAAAAAACAATATGGAAAAGTGTAAGTGTAACTGAAGTAAATACATACACAAAGTGGAATTGTATGAGCATTTACAGTAGTGTTCATACAGTTCTTATGAGTCCTGAAGACATTGTTAAAGATACAAAATAGAATTTAAAAATGGGAAAAAATAGGGTTGGGAAGCAAAATTGCAATATAAGGCTTTTTTTTTTTTTCTTGTTTGAATCTTCCTATACCCTGTTTTTTTTTGGTATTACAATTTCAATCTTTCACTGCAGAAAGTAAGTTCATTATTTCTTTTGTAATTTTAAAAATGCAAACAAATAGATAACTTTGTTGCCAAAAGAGGAGCTGAAGTGTTGACTCTAATTTCAGCTGCTTCCTGGCACCAGACTAAAACTGTATTTTCCCTTGCTGAAAAATAAACTGGGAAGCAGGTCACTCACTGTGATCCATACAGGTTGTTAATAATGACCTCCATGTTAAAGCTGACCACTGTTTTTTAGCCAAAATTTCTAAATAGCCTAAATAATTTTTTTTTTTAAGTGGAAAAAATAGGCACTGGATACTGCACATTGGTAAATCTCTCAATATTGTGACCCTCAGAAGTAGGTCAGGGTTGTTTCCCATTAGGGCACTCTGTTTTTAGAAGTTCATTTGTAGGCTTTTCTAAAGGTATGCATGAGTGTAAGAAGCAAACATGCAAATACGCATGCTCAAGGTAATGATTAATTAATTCAGTAGACATATTGATCAAACATCAGGTGAACTAGCAGCTCATTTAGGGTGGTTATTTAGCATTTAGTCTCTGCCATGTAGTTGAGTTGAAAGATATTATGTATTTGCCTAATTGAATAAAAGAGAAAAATAATTGTCTATGCTGTTATTTGCCCCAGAAAACTAAATTTATGAAATGGTTTCCATTTTTTAATTATTTTATAAAATAGACAATTATTTGTGAGGTTTTTCACCTGACTGCTCTGCTCTGTGTGCTTAGAAGACTTAATAAAATCATCAATACTTTCATATTTGCATAGATTAGCTCATAAGCTTCCTACTTGTACTGTACTTTGTTTATAAATACCTCCATATTTTTATAGAATACAGTGACAAAAAATTACTGCCTAAGAAATGCAGATGAAAAAGTGGAAACACTGTGGTAAATGAAGAGAAAACCTGCAGATGATATGTAAGCCAAGTTTTCAGTTTGATGTTCTACTGTATTACATAAGGAACAGTAATGTCCCTCTACAAAAAGAGTTCTACATTTCCAAAATGAATAACCTTTGTGGTTGAATGAAAAGCAGATCGTCTTTATCAGTGTATGTTATTTCAGCCAAGAAAAATAGGTCATGTAAGTAATTTTTCTATCATGCTAAAAGTAATATTATAATTCAGAATTATAATGATTCTAAGAAGCTTTGCTCAGCCATTTTACAGTGTAGCTCAAAATTTTGATAGCTGTGAATCAGGGACTTGATCTTCTTATTTCAAAGGCAAGATCTAGAGCACAAAACAGAAGATAAAAAATAATCTAAGGAAAACCATAAGATAGGTTGAAGACGGAGGGGAGCAGAAAATGTACTTTGATTAATTGAAAGGTTAATTACTGAAAAGCATCCTCCACACTGCATACTGGTAATTAGAAAGTCTAAGCAATGTGTGACTTCATTTAACACTATGCAAAAAGCTAACATGACATAGTAAACAGCTTGATTCTTCTTGTGTTTGTGAAACTTGGTATTTCATTTTACGCTGGAGCAAAATAAAGCTCCTTTCTTCCTTTGGAAAGGAAGAGGGCATGATCACTTCCCATTCCCTTTAAATACCCAAATAACAGATACTAGTAAAAAACTAGATGATTCTTAACAGCTTCTCAACAGCTTCTCCTGCAGCACACATTTTAATCACTATGGTGAGTAGCTGGTTAAGTATCTTTTCCTTGTTGTCACACAAGATTACAAGTTAAGCAATCATTTTCTTTCTCTGTTCTACTTCATACTTCTAGCTCCATGTGAGGAACAGTATTCTGCAGAGTAGCGTGACAGCAGGAGATATAAAAGGAAATGGCATACTGGCAAACAGCTCTGCTTTTAAACCACAAAACTGTGCTGCAAAATTTATAAAGATAGTAGATAAACTTGGATCATTAAATAAAAAAATGTCAGGCCCTTTATCTGGTCTGAAAAGCCACATGTATTTTAATCTGAACAGACAATATTTTTTACAGTATATCATTTCTGATGGAGATCAAGCAAAAGAAATAGGTTAGACTGAGAAAGCTCTGCCAAAAAGATAAACCTGTAGTCCCAGACACGTCTAATTCCCCAAGCTTTCATTGTTAATATTTTATGGCTCTCACTGATCTGCCCAACCTTTAAAAATGTATCTTTCATTTAAGTAGGCAGGGTACAGAATTTGTCTGTATCTCAAAGGAGGTAAAATGCAAACTACAATAGAGATGTCACACCACAGTATTGAGTTTGCTCAATACTGTTACCTGAAATACTGATCCCTGCAGGGAGTGTTTTATTTGAACAGTACAAATAGCATTTGCATATGCAAGTATGTCATCATTCCCATTAAGAGAAAATTATGATGAATGTTAATTGTAGGATGTAACAAGAATGTCCTTGTTACTTTTTTTTAATCTCTTCCTAAACACTTCATTTTATGCAATCATTCCATAAAGTGACATCCATTTCCTTTGTTGCAGATTCCTGTAATAATTATTACCAGTTTAACGTATCAACATTGATTTATTAACATTAGAGAGAATATAAGAAAGAAATGATTCTTTTCCTACATTCACTGATGACTCAATAATGCAACAAGGAGCATTTATTAGGGTAACGACACTTGAGGAGACCATACAGTTTAGATAGTTTTGTTGGCAAATCTGTTTGCTTTATTGATATTTGAAAGTCTAAGAGCAGAAGCATTGTGCTGTGCTCCGTAGTAATTCTATCTGTTATGCTGAGGCATAGCAAGGATAATGCATTTGCCTGTGGCAAAGAGGAAACAATGAACTTACACAGAAAAAAAATGCAGGTTGTATTACAGTTATATAAGCTATATATGAAATTTTGAGACCACCTGAACAGTTTCTAGACCAAGTTCCTTGTTTTTCCTGCCTAGGCAATGCTGTTTGACTTAGGCCACAAGGACACCTCTATTTAATATGCAGACAGCCCAGAGCAAGCAATGCAACAGTTTGTTATCAGACCAGAATTAGCCATAAAAATAGAGAGGCTGAAGTCTGTGATACACTTCTGTCTAGCACCTACATATGAGGGTTGATCAGCTTTCTCACCCTTTTTTAACATGGTATGTTGATGTGATATGGAGCAGCTCCTGGAAATCTGTCAAGATTAAAGGCTGTAATTCCACAGGATGCTTATCCTGGTATACAACCTTTGTGACAACAGCAGACTCTTTTTAATTCTTCTGTTTTACTAAGCCACACATTATCACAGTATGAGAAAAGTTTTGGTTGGGAGGGATGTCTTTGGACAGTTTCTACTCAGAATGGGGCTGTGCCCAACACTAGAAAAGGCCAGCTGTGGCTTGTCTAGCCAAGGCTTGAAAATCTCCAAGGGCATTCCACAACCTAAGTGCCTCTTCCAGTGTTGTACTGCCCTCCTAGTGGATTTTTCTTTCCCAAGTGTCTAATTTGAAACTCTCAGGATGTAATCTTTGACATCAGCAGAGAGATAAAACTACCATTATGTTACCTAATATTAAATATTAAAGATTAAAAAATAATAAAATCACTTACAACATTTCATTTGTTTCACCAGATGCAGGAACAGAAAACTTCAGTGCAAAGTCTTCTCACACCAGCTCATAAGAAAGATGTGAAAGTTCTCCTAGCAGAATGCCTTACAATTTGAATGTCCGAGCCAGAAACTGAAAGACAAGAAATGAAAAAACACTTTTCAAATCTCATCAACTTTATCAGGAGTGACTGTAGTAATTACTAACAGTTTAGTGCAACAGGAAAGAAATTATCATCTGTAATAAAATTAAAATGCAGATAATATTCAATCATCTATGTATTTAGAATCTAATATTTAATTCTCAGTATTTCCAATGTTCAAGTAAAATTGCATCCTCATATCACATCCTCAAAAGTAGCTCAAAAATCACATCTGGGAAGAAACAAGAAGTGGGAAGAACATAGAAGGAAGTTAAATCACAGTCTGAAATATTCTATCTCTTTCCAGTGACTAGAGTAAAATCTTAGGAAAAGTAAGCTTCAAGCTAGATACCTTATTTTAATGAATAAAGCCAGCTGAAAATTTGACTGTGAGCCTCCAACAAATAAGGAATATTTTCATCAAAAGTAAGTCAGATGACCCTAATTCTGAAAGCATTATTAAACAACCATATAAAAGAGAGAGTGATACAGTAAGTGGCTCATTATGAGTATGACAGCCTATTTCTTATTGTCCTAGAAGCTGTTCAACCAACTGTAGAGGAAACTGCTGAAGTAAGAAAAGCAAAGAGAATAACACAGGAGGAGGGGCGAAGGGCGGGGAAGGAAGGGAAAGGGAGGACATTGGAATTTGGTCTCCTTGTAGCAAGACCAAGGGGCAAACAGATCTTGCTACAGCAGAGGAAAGGATCCAGTATCTTTGACACCTGTTAGCCTCTTAATATGAGTAGTTTTTGTTAGTTGCAGTTTCCTGTTCTGCTGATAAAATGAAACAAGAATCTTTTCCTATGCTGAAACAAAAAATTACAGTCTTACCTAGAATTATAGTTTTATAGCTTTCCTGTGTTGGCAGGAACTCAACACAGGGATACAGTGTGAACAGAAATGATTCAGCCTGTCCTTTGCCATAAAATCCTTCGTGATATTACGTGTTAAATACAAAATTTGAGTAGACAGATAGATTGCTTCTGTGATTCATCTTCATACTAAAGTACCCTTTGGTCTTCAGAACAAAATGAAGCCTGAATAGATAGGTTAGAAAATCCTACAAATAGCAAAGAAAATTGTTGAAATGATAAATTCTTTTATTATTTGAGACATAAACTATAGTCAATAGCATATTTGCTTAGACTGTGGGGAACTTAATGTGGCTATAAAAATAGAGCTGTTGAATTATAGATGATAATGATTATTATTATTAATAATAATAATAATAATAATAATAATGCAAAAGAGAATGTCAAATTGCCAGCAGAAAAATAGTCAGAGCATAATTTGAAAATGCAGAACTCTTGTCTAAATTATATGCATCCTCAGGCTTTTGGCAATGAAAGCTATGAGAATCATCTCAGAACTAAGCATTTTAGAGAGGTAAAGATTATTACACTGTTGGCTAGTCATAGCTGCATCACAGCAGTTTATCATGAGGCTATTTATGTGCAAGTAAGAAAAAAAACCCAAAAAAATCTGGAAAAAAAAGCTGCAGCAGTCTAACTCTATTCACTGAAAAAAAAATATGTAATTGATGTTACTGATGTCTAACATCTATATTGCATTGCATTGACAATATGACAATAATACCAACATAGGATAATAACAATTCCAGCTTCTGTCAAATGTCTTAGAAAGAAATGACTTCTTACTGAGAAGTTTCTGCTCATGATAGAGGAAAAAGAAGAACACAAATCAAACTGACCAAAGAGTGAATTGTCCAAAATTATGCTTTCTCACTGTATTTCGGAGAAGGCTGAGATAAAGATCTTTGATTAGTGCAAACTGCACAGGTCCACTGAAATCACCTTTTCTGCCATCTCAGGAATTGTTCTTCAATTTAAATATTTCTTTTTTCACAGATTCTTTTTTCATATCAGCTAACGAAGAAAAGGAAGGTAAATAATGAGTGCTGCTTGTTCATTTCTTGCTAGCTACAGAACAAAAACTGTTGATGATTGTTACTTGATGTATATAAGCTACTGAAAAAAGTGAATCAGAATTGTACTTGGAAAATATTCTTAAATGATATTTTGAAATGTCTTAGATTTTCATATGTTACCTATCCATGAAATACTGTCCCCAGGTTTCTTTGTTCTAAGGGCAATATTTTGTGATGGATGGATTCTGGTGCGCTTCTAGATCTGTACTGGAAAGGAGTTCACATCTATGTTCTCTATAATCTTTATAGCAATCATCAATGAGATTTTTCTTTTTCTAGTAGTCATTATGGATGATAGGCAAGCCTGCCTCTGTGATGGATTCTACTAGTGCTTATCATTTAATACCTTGAAACCTAGCAAGAACCTTTCATATGGCACATGTCATCTGACAGAAATCAATGATGGCAACTGCTCTGAAACCCACTGATGGAACTTATACCATTTCTAGAGCAAAGCTCTGCTAGATGTGAAGGACACTATGCCAAGCCAGCCTATATTTGTACTATGCAATCACTGCTCTTGTTGCCTGGTGTGAACCTCCAGGATATTCTCATGAAGATTTAGAGGAGGGAATTCAGAGGATGGAAGGGGCTATTTGTACATAGAGTCATCTCTTTTAACAAAAGGAGTTTTAAAACTGTAAATAGGGGAATATTTTAAAGAAAGAGCAAAGATAACTGTTATAGAAACTTATAAACGCATTCCCAAATTGTTAAATTTTATTTACCTAGAGAAATCTGAGAGTCAAAGTCCAGAAAAATAAAATAAAGAAATAAAAGCATATATTATATAATATTTATAAAGTATATTTAAATTTTACAGCTGATATCAGACTTGATTGGTTTTCACAGCAATAGAAATATTTTCATCTTGGGTTGTAACATTCAAAGCATTACCTGAATGATTTAAAGCACTAATTAAACATGAACTCTAATCTTACTTGTCTTCAAAACTGTCCCATAACACAATTTTAATTAATATTCTTTTCTTGTCTGTGAATAAGTAAATGTTTGCTAATGTAAGCATATGAAAATCTTAACATTAGAATTTAGTAACACATGGAAAGCTAAACTTAGAGGTTTTAATAATATCTAGCTGTATCATCTATTTTTACTCTAAGACCATTTATAAGACCTGTTTGAATAGCCTCTTTTTTCCTGTTAAATGTTATTCATTGGTATACAAAAATTTTACAGAGCCACTGTCTGGTTTTACATTACAGAAGAAGGGCAGTTTTCCTCCTAAGTGGTCAGTGTCTGTCAAATGTCATGTTATCTTTTCAATCATCTGTATTACCCATTTGGAGAGATTAATTTCTAATAATTGCTACTGCATGGTGCTTTCAAATAGTAAAGAAAGTTTTCATATATGTGTTCAAATCAAGCTACTCCTTTTTTTTCTCAATTTCAGCAGAAATGTAAGCAAGCTGATAAATTTATAATTCAGAAGAATGTAGCTAGGTTTCTGGAATAAAATGCTCTTTCTCATTTACTGGTGCAGGAGAATTGATTGCTCCCTATAGACTGACAAATGCTAATCTGTGTAAATGTCAGGAGTGGCAATAAGGTGACCTCCTGGTAAGCAGGGTGTGGGTGTGGGGGGTGCTGGAAAGCAGAAAACTTGAGAACCCAACCACACAATCTGAACCCCCAAACATTTCCAAAGGGCAAACTTTTCATAAGCTTCATAGGCTTCATAATCTTTCAAGGTTTTTTTTTGGCACAAATTCAATGATTAGAGCTGGGTAAACAGCTATAGTGTTCAGCAGTGCCATAGAGCTACTTAAAGAAGTGACTCACACCATGACAGGTTGTGCTGGGGGAAAGTCTACATGGCCAATGAAGCCATATAGAAACAGGTTGGACCAATAAAAGATTTCTCTTCTCATTGCCCTCATGAATGCAATGCTTTCCCCAAATTTGAAACTGTTTCAAAATAAAACTATACCCTTGCAACTAACACTTATTATATAGCAAAAGAGATGTATTGTAACACTTTTTCGTATATACTGTAAAAGGGCAAAAGAACAGCAAAATCTTAGTCCACAGCAAGAGAAGCCTACATGTATCCAATGGATTAATATGGTATCTAAAATTTTTTTCAGTCTCCAAAGCATATGTACATACAGAAAAGAATGGAAGAGGGAAGGAAGAGAGAAACGAAAAAAGAAATTCAAAGTTAATAGTGATGAATGACAGGAACTTTTAATTAGTTTTTAGCACTAATATTTAATAACAGAGTAGACTTGTTACATGTTCGGTCCTTACATAGCTCTATACATTCTCTATTCAGTAGTATTACAGATATTTATTCAGATGTGAGTGTAATTAATCTTAAAAATAATTCAACATGAAAGGAAAAAAGTATGGAGTAATTCAGATACATTTTTGTACTTACAATATATAGATACCTGAATCATAGAATCATAGAATAGTTAGGGTTGGAAAGGACCTTAAGATCATAACTTCAGTGTCAATGAACAGTTAAAATTATTTTTCACTAAACTGTTGCTATAAAGGTGTTGTAATATTTTCAGTCTAGGTTGAATGAGAAAAGCACTCATTCAGATCAATGGAAGCAATAATATTTACAACATATTTACATTGACAGAATGTCACTCAAAAGCCTTTTCCTGAATAATAACACTGAAAGTCCAGCTTCCTTTGTTTATATATTACTTTCAAGTTTAATTTATTTATAGCTTTTATATAAATAAATGTTTGGGTTTTTTTCCAAATAAAGATAAGCAAATAAAAATTGGAAGTACCATTGGTAGAATAGCAGCAGTTTCATGTATGTTAGAACTTTAAATAAACTGATATGTTGGAATGGTGACATTGTAAAAATGATGTATTTTTTTGCTTTACTTAGTGGCATATTAATGGCATAATTATGATCTACATTTGAAATAGACCAAAATCTTTTTGGTAATAGTGCATAAAGACTTTTGAAACAATCTTTTAGAAACTGAAAGTGCTCTTTCAATTTATTGACTTCAGTAGATTGTTAGAAATCTATAACCATCTTAGGACCTACTAAGAATAAAGTACAACTCATATAAAAGACTGATGACTTCCTTTTTAATATTTCATCAATCTCTAGAATATGTGTTGAAAGCTCACAGGTTGGAGTATTGGTTTAAAGAGAGCCAAAAAATGCTTATAATAGAGTTTAAAAGCAATCTTGGTTTTCAGTGACTCACAAAGTGTTTCTTATAATCTTTAGCCCCATTTGACCAAAATTCCTTCACTTATAAGAATTAAGTCCTTTCACAACTGATTTCTTATGAGAAAATGATCAGTGCATAATTTATATTACCACTCCACAAGGAAAGTAAAGCAGTTTGGTAAGAAATATATTCTTTATGTTCTCTTACACTATGTTGAGTTAAAGAGTTAACCTATGAATGCATTCAAAATGAAGTAATTTTTTTTTTTTTTTTTTTTTTTTTTTGTTGTTGTCTGAACCAGGTGGACATTTAATGAATCATAAAATCATAGAATAATTAGGGTTGGAAAGGACCTTAAGATCATCTAGTTCCAAAACCCTGCCATGGGCAGGGACAACTCGCACTAAACCATGTCAACCAAGACTTCCTCCAATCTGGCCTTGAACACTGCCAGGAATGGAGCATTCACAACTTCCTTAAGCATGAAAGAATGTATTCTGCAAAATGTAAATTCATTACTTGCCAATCACTCTTTCTAAGATTTACAGTGTTTACAGGCACAGGTCAGAGCCTTTCTTTCACCTCGACTTTTGTCACCTCACTAGGACACCAAGGTGCTGGAATGCATCCAAAGGAGGGCAACAAAGTTGATGGAGGTTCTGGAGTCTTATGAGGAGCTGCTGAAGGAACTGGGGTTCTTTAATCTGAAGGAAAGAAGGCTCAGTAGAGATCTTATAGCTATCTGCAACTACCTGGAAGGAGGCTGTAGCAAAGTGGGTGACAGCCACTTTTCCCAGGGAACAAGTGATAAGATGAAAGAGAATTCCTCAACCTGCACAAAGGGAGGTTTAGTTTGGATATTAGGAAAAATTTCTTCACTGAAAAGTTTGTCTCTTTTCCTGGGAAATGTACCAGGTGGTGCCGTCTCTCTTGCCTTTCTCCTTTCTAAAGATATGTTAAAGAAAAAAATATATCTACAGCCAAAACTTTTCCTGGCAGCTCTACATTAACACATACCCACATACAAACACACACTGTTAAGGTATGAAGCACAAGTTCCACATTTCCTTAATGGGAAGCTTAGCAGCCCCCTTCTGCTCTTTATTTGCCTTTAGAGCCCTACATACCCAACAAACACCTCACACTACCCTACACAGGCACACACCATAAAGAAAGCACACTGGTGAGTGTACCTTCCAGTATTCTAGCAAAATTAAAACGTTTATCATCTTCACAAACATCTCTCTCAGCCCAGTAAAGCAGGCTTATATGCCTCTCCAGTCTAAACCTCTTGAAGTGGAGAACCTGTGGCACTCTAGGCATCATCCTAAGTCCTCTCTACTCTTATGTGCACCGAGAAGCTCCCAGAGTGTCGTGGTTTAAGCCCAGCCATAAACCAGCCACACAGTTCGCTCACTCACTCCCCCCCTTTCTTTCTTCCCACTCCCTGGGGAATGGGGAGGAGAACTGGAAGAATGCAACTCCCACGGGTTCAGTGCTCCATCTCTGGAACTCAGAGAGCAGAATATTACCTTGACCCTCATGCCTTTAGGCACGTCATAAACCACAATGAGCAGAACAAACCTGTACTTAATATGTTGCAAAGCACATAACTGGGAATGTTGGGGCATCATTTGGGACTGTCAGGATGGGACTGTCAAGATACCTCTGTCCTTCTGGAATAATGCGTGAACCAGGCAGGATAAGAGCTGCTCGGATCTGAAGGAATGGGTAGCCACCAGCCAGCTCCTACTGCACACAGCCATAGACCTGGAGGATTGGCTGTGAGCTACAGGCAGTGAAACAGGCATGCAAGTCTTTTCAACGTAAACATGTACTTAATGATAGGGTAAGGGAAAATAATTATTGTGTTATACAGGAAGAAGTATGTCAATATACAAGGAAGAAATTCTTTACTGCAAGGGTGGTGAAGCACTGGAATGGGTTGCCCAGGGAAGTTGTGAATGCTCCATCGCTGGCAGTTTTCAAGGCCTGGTTGGACATAGCCTTGGGTGACATGGTTTAGTGTGAGGTGTCCCTGCCCATGGCAGAGGGGTTGGAGCTAGATGATCTTAAGTTCCTTTCCAACCCTAACTATTCTATGACTCTATAAAAGGATTTCAATACAGTTTTTAAGTATTTCAATTTTCTGAGTGAGTATTTAACAAAGGAATCAACAGTTCAGTTAAGCTAAAACTGCCTCTAGTGTCAGCATTCTTTAACTTAAAATAATCAGAACAACAATTTTTTAAAAGATCAGTAAAAGGCACTGTCAAATATTCCAGCAAGGTAAGTATGAGATCTATATTAACAAAATTTCTGTTAATTTCTTTTGGTCTTAAGCCATTCCTGCTGGTTTTGATGGTGTTTGTCTTAGATCAACTATTGGATTAGTGGAAGGTAGTTGAAAAAGTAAAAATAAACTTTATCTCAGTTTTTTAAATGGTAAATCTCTTTTAAGACTGCCAAATGAAGGCCATATATTTTGCAATAAAGTGTATAGATCACGTTCATAACAAAGAACATGAGGGCTGGAGTGGTGTAAAACCAGAAAGCTAAAGGGAGACTGAAAAATAGCTAAATAAACATGAATTCTCATAGATATGTTACAGGATCATACCTGACTATGTTATGTGAAAGAACAAAAGGTCCATGTCTTTCTTATTTTGGGGGCTCCAGACCTGAACACAGTGCTGCAGGTGAGTGTCGTGGTTTAAGCTTTAAATCACACAGCCCACTCACTCACTCCTCCCTCTTTCTTCCTCCCCACTCTGGGGAGGGGGGGAATGGGGAGAAGAATCGAAAGAATGTAACTCCCATGGGTTGAGATAAGAACAGTCCAGTAACTAAGGTATAACACAAATCACTACTGCTACCACCAATAATAATAATGACCAGGGAAATACAAGGGAAGAGGGTACAGCTGCTCACCATTCAATGACCGAGCCGTGAACTAAACTCTTCCGGGTTCCTGCCCCCAGTTTTTACATCCTGGGCATGATGTACTGTGGTATGGAATAACCTCTTTGGTCAGTCTGGGTCAGGTATCCTGTTTCTGCTTCCTTCTGGCTTCCCCTCCTCCCTGGCAGAGCATGAGACTCAGAAAGCCCTTGGTCAGACTCAACATTCTAAGCCGTAACTATAAACATCAGTGTTATCAGCGCTGTTCCCAGGCCAAAAGTCGAAAACACAGCACTGTACCAGCTACTACGAAGGAGAAAAATGACTGTTGCTGCTGAACCCATGACTGTGAGAAATCCTGAGAGCTGAGTAGATGGGGCAAATCATCTCTCTTGACCTGCTGGTTACACTTCTGTTGATAAAGGTTCTGAATGAGGAAGGAATCTTGAAGGTAAAACAGCTAATGTGGTTCATAAATGTTTGAGTCATTAGGATAAAAATTGATTACCCTCCCTTGTTTTAAAAGCATGAAATTAACCACTTAGTGAGGTATAACACTTATACCATTGGTTTCAGTCTTTAAAATCAGTGACTTTGTTTACAAAGCTCTTGTGGCATATTTATTTATTGAGGAAATCAGACTAAAGTGGTTAGCACAGAAATTTCTAAGTGAGGGATCTGGTGATAGGCCAGATACAATTATTCTTCCTACTTTGGTTACCTTTACTTTCTTACTTTAAGCCACAGATAGGGTTGAAGTAATTTCTCACAGTTTGGGAACATCCCTGCGCTCGACAGTAATTTGCTCAATTTACGTAGAGCACAGGCAAGTGAGCGGCAGTGTAACCTACTGTCATATTGACTTTTTTGTCCAACTCTCTCGTTGAGAGTTGCTAGAATGTGGCATGAATGTATTTCTGGCCTACAAATATGCATTTCCCATCCCTGATAGAGGTCTTGGAAGAACAGAGAGATGGTATTAATGTGTTAACATCCAGCTGGATCCTTCAGCTAGAACTGGTTTCCACAGTGCAAACTCAAATTCTGAAGGCTTTCACTAAAATATTCTTTCATAGTAATTTCAAAATTAATTTCTGACAAGCTTGGAAAATCCTGATTTACATTGTTTGCACATAGTTTACATTGTATTGATTCATATTGGGTCAAATATTAAAGTGTTAATTCATACTAATTTCTTAAGCAGCCTGCACAATAATATATCATCTTTGCAGATATTTCACTTAACGAGAACCATGTAGTCTTACAGTTTCCAAATGACTCTCAGTGAACAGCACTAATTCCTATGAAAAATACGTATATTTATGTATTTAGAAAGTCAAAATGCTAAATGCTTACTGATTATGGATGGAACTCACTAGCATTGTGGGATAATTTTACAAATCCATTTTTAAATTCAGAAAAATAATGAAAGTAATGCTATTTAGAAATTGTAAGTCAAATGTTATCTCATTGTTAGTGAAGACTCAGTGAAATATATATTTTTGTATGAGTGCTTTTAACATGCCCCACAAAGCTTTATTTTAGAACTATACAGTGGACTATCATGCATTTAAATTGCATATTTAAAGCCAAGAGCTAAATAATTGATAAAGAAGATATTAATATAATTTAAAAATATGTTTTCTGAAGTGGTAAAAAACCTGAAGGATTATTGTTCAGTTTCTCTTAGGGAAAGGAGGAAGTGCCATTTTTATATATCACCTGAAAAAGCTCTCATGACTTTACATTAAGGAAAATATATTTGACTCTTAGAAGCTGAATATTTTCATTAGGTAAGTAATCTTCCATAGCAAGGCAGCAAAAAGTGGAGCTGCTACCTGACTCAGGAAAAAATAATTCAACAGTAATTGCTTACAAACTAGCTGTGTCAAACTAGTCAAGACATTTTACTCTGCTTCCCAGTTTCAGGTTAACCAGGGCTTTAAAGGGATCATCTGGGTTGTTGACCTAATGCTTTTCAACTGCAGCAGGTATTATATCTAAAAGATTCCACAAAACACTCTGCATTCCTCCATTCACTGTATGTCAGGAAATACTGTTCCTACCTTGCAGAGAACTTAGATATGTAAAGGAAAAGTTCACAGAATGGAAAAATAATCTTCCTTTAAAGGAAGTAGGGGAGATCAAAGGCATTGGTCAACACACTACGTCTCTGGATGGATTTACTGGAGAAAACTCTTAGATGTTACTAGGAAGTCAGCTACACTTCAAATTACAGAAGGCAACACAAATAAATACAGCTTCCAATGACTTTTACAGAAAATTTTAGGAAGAAATCTTTCTTTACCTATCACCACTTCTAAAACTTGAGCTTTTTTGTGTTTATTAAATCCTTTTGTTGCAGAATTACTGTTTTCAGCTGTAAACCTTGCGAGACCTCTGCAAGCAAGCAGAAGCCTTAAGACCTTCAGGGGAATTGTTTGTGCAATCTCTGACAAGTCACAGCAGTTAGTGGGGAGGCAGACTCTTACTAGAACCCTCAGGCCTTCTACACTATTTCTAGATATAACTCAAATCCTTGAAAGTAATTTGGTGACAGCATTTTGTAAAAGAACCCTTAAGAATCCCTTAGGAGCTATTTCAGCCACATGCAACTACATGAAGTACTGAATTTTCAAGTTTGTAGAAACTTGTGTTTATAGAAAAGGGGTTACTACACTTTACAGTTACTGGGGAAATTAATAGGCCATAATCAAACTGATATACATTAGATAGGCTAGGCTGCTACTTTTCTTTTTAAAGTAAGTGCATCAGTTCTTCTTTTTAACTTCTTGTCATGGTTTAAGCCCAGCCTGTCATTCAGAAACCAGACAGCCGTTCGCTTACTCCTCCCCCTTTCTCCCCCCTGCTCCCGGAGGGATGGGAGGAGAATTGAAAGAATATAACTCCCACGGGTTGAGATAAGAACAGTCCAGTAACTAAGGTATAACTCAAACCACTACTACTATCACCAATAATAATAATGATAAGGGAAATAATAAGGGAAGAGAAAACAACCGCTCACCACCCATCGACCGATACCCAGCCCAACTGAACAGTGGTCTCACCTTTCCAGGTAACTGCCCCCAGTTTATGTACTGGGCATGATGTGCTGTGGCATGGAATACCTCTTCGGCTAGTCTGGGTCAGGTATCCTGTCTCTGCTTCCCTCTGGCTTCCCCTCCTCCCTGGCAGAGCATGAGACTCAGAAAGCCCTTGGTCAGATTAAACATTACTGAGCAGCAACTAAAAACGTTGGTGTTATCAGCACTGTTCCCAAGCTGAAAGTCAAAACACAGCACTGCACCAGCTACTAAGAAGGAGAAAAATGACTGCTACTGCTGAACCCAGAACACTTTTACTTTATTTAAAGGGAGTTTTATTTTTTAATTTGTTTTGAAATTTAATTCTGGTTCATTGAAATATGTACATATGCACTATATGATACATACACATATATATACATATGCATCATGTATGCATATGCATTACATGTATGCATTAACACCTACACTTATAAAAATATAGAGGATTGAATAAAAAAAAAGCCCATCATTTTTCAGTACTTTCAAAGTGAATATTTTGTGAGAAATATCTTATGTCAGACACTCTTCAACTAAATTTTTAGTGAAAGGATATAAAAATGCAGTTTGTTATAATTAATGACTGCTACTGCTGAACCCAGGACACCATATCAGAATTGAGCAATTGATCTGTAACACAAAGTATCAGTATATAATTGTCCAAACTTCTTACCAAGAACATTGAAATGAACCGTTCCCTTTCAAGTAGCCTTACAGACTAATATTGCTATCAAAATCCTTTAATTATTTTGACTTCTAAAAATGAGATATTAATGTAATTCAACAAAAAGCATCCAAATAAAAAGTTTAAACCAAAAATCTCAGTGACAAACTACCAGTAAACCTTACATATTCCAACTGCCACCATCTGTAGTTAAGATATTGGAACATTGTTCTAAAGAATATATTTTGTAAAGACAATCAGTATGGCTCACAGAAACATCTACTGTATGTTATGTCAGAAGAATACAAAACAAAATTCCTCTAAGATATGTACAGGGACTGTGTTGTAATCCATTTATTTGTGCTGGTATTGTTTCCTTGGGCTATTCTAGCTAGTTTACCGAATCAAGGCATAGAATTAGAAACAAAATGTTCTTTTTTTGTGAAAGATTTTTCTTTTTTCCTCTAGGTGCTAGTTTTGTTGTAACTTTGTCCTATACACAGGATGCACTGCTTAGCTAATTTCTACATGACAGAGACAATTTTGAAGTAATTTATTGATCCAGGCTTTACTGATGAAGCTGTCCTTATTTGCCTCATCTCCGTAGAATCATAGAATAGTTAGGGTTGGAAAGGACCGTAGGATCATCTAGCTCATACCCCATGCCATGACACCAGAGACACCACTCATTAAACCATGTCATGCAAAGCTCTGTCTGACTTGGCCTTGAAAGCTGCCAAGAATGGACCATTCACCACTTCCTTAGGCAACCTGTTCCAGTGCCTCACCACCCTTACAGTAAAGAACTTCTTCCTTATATCTAACCTAAACTTCCTGTTTAAATTTGAACCCGGCACTAAAACCTGATCATCTCTCACCTGCATGATGTCTGACAGTTGTTTTGAAAGAAAGAAATTGAAAATGTTTATTTATCTGTCACCACCCTGTAGGCTGGGAAGTATTCAGCTACATGAGATTCTATTAGGGGAGAAGAGTTTGTTTCTTCTTCATACCGAGGTCTTGCAACAACAAACATCTCTTCTCCATAGACCTGCACTATGACTCTACGGACTGGCAAGACTCTAACTTGACATGGGAACATTAAGTGATTCTGGCAGACAGTATTGAAGGAATATGGGTGAGAAAGGAGAAAAAAGGTAATTTTTAATATTATAGAAACTCTACTAAATACAGAGTATAACAAGAGAGAACAAAAGCACTGCATCCAGAGGGTATTTCACTTGTCAAATAATAACCTTTTGTCAATTACACAAAGTTTGCAAGAATCATCTGTACCAGGAAATATTAGGCATCCCAAATAATATTTTTTTTTTAATATGGTTCAATAGTCATGAAAACAAGCTTTAGCTGGCATTGAGTCAGAAAGTGAATATATTCAGTGTAGCAGTGGCCATAAATGTGTACATATGTACATATATATACATAAATATGTACTTATGTATGTAGAGCTATATCATTTTCAGAAATATATGATGCCTCTTACCACATAGACTAATATTAAAATGTATGTAGAAATCCTTTTTTCAGGTTACTGTGGCTTCAGTATTAGTAATTTTATATAGCAGTAGCCATAAAAGAAATAGGGAGATTTAATCCAAAAAAACTGTAACAGTACCATAAACAGATTTCATTAAAACACTCAGTGTAAACTAAAAGAATATTTAAAATAAAAATTGGAATGTAACCTTGACATGTGCAATAATATCGGTATGATTAATGGCCTCAGCTCAACACTCAGTACTCAGGGAAAGAAATAAAAGATAAGACACTGCATAATAAAGGCCTATACTTGGAACTAAAAAGAAGTATTGAATAAGTGATCATAAAAAAAAAAGACTTAAATTTTGAGCAAACAGAATTCAGTTGCCACAAGCAAGGTAAAGAACGCTTAAGAGAATGATTGACAAACCTATAAATGAAACAAGAATGTTACAACACTCTAGACTGAAAAACCAAACGATAAAAAAAAAACAAACGTTCTGTTTTGATTAGATTCTCTGCTTCTGAAGGATAGCTAACAGACACATAAGCAAGTAAACTAATCCACTTTCTTATTATTATAAACATAATTACATTAAAAGATCAGTGCTAGTGCTGAAAGTCAAGCAGTCTTAAAAATTAGGAAATATCTCACCTGCTTCTGTCTATGCACTCTCAACTTGGCACCTGGGACATAGCTAGTATGATAGCAGTATAGTCACAAGTTATTTTATTTCCACTTATCCTGAGGGAACACTCAGCTGCTCTTAAAGTCCATGATTGAGGAACAAGAAGGTGGACATGTTCTGCTGTGGATAGGAAGGATAAGTGATTCCCATGAGGAAAATTGAGCCTTTTTTTTCGTAAGTGTAATGCACATTTGTTTCAGCCATGAAACAAGAGCAAACTATACGGTTATTGAATTAGTATGATTGCTCCAACTGCTCAGTCCTTGATTCTGTTTTGATATTACCCCATTTGAGCATGTCTTATCAAAAGTTACTGTAGGACCACTATTTTATTTTGTTTTGTGAAAGTGACTTACTGGTTAGCAATGCTGTTTTGCCATATAGTTTGAATTAGAGTTAACAACAAAAAAATAAAAGACTCTGTAGAACAGTAACCCAGAACATCCGGTTCCTGAAACATTTAACATCTTTTAGTTTTTCTCTCAGTACACTCATTCAAAAATAAATGTATGAAGACAATCAACAGCCTTCATAAAAATTCTTGGAGCTGAGCACATACAATTGCACATAAAATCAATAATCAATGCAAATGATCTGGATCTAATATTTTGCCTTAGTTTTCATTCATCTTAACATTAAATGAACACTGAATTAAACCCAACATTAGACAGTTTTTCTAGTGCTGTAGAAAGTGGTTTAGAAATATCTTTGACTTGAAGATTGCATTTAAATTATTTTTATCATTCCAAATATACTTGGAACATGCTATAAATTCAACTAAAATAATAATCACATTTTTCACCTGTATAGGCCTATATAATGAACCACTAAAATCCAGCCACATCTGAAGAAACATGGAGATGGGTGTTTTAGTATTGTTTCAAGCACTGCTGAGTTATCTGGATTGAGGAAAGAAAAATATTTGGTTTTACATCTACTTCAACAAAAAAAAAAGACAATGAGGCCTTGCCAGAAGGTTACTAGAGGGCACATACATACAGAAGTTTGAAGAGGCTGGCACGGAGGGCTGCCAGGTGGGGTGTGCAGAGAGAAATCGGATAGCCATGACCTTGGAACATATGCTGTTACAGTTAACCAAACATTAAGCTGTTGCTGACACTTAGCTAAGGGACGCTAACCAATCAGTTATCGCCGAATGTTCTAGTAGCTTGAAACTTTCGATAAAAGGCAACACTTTGATTACAATAAATTGTCAGCACTGGATTACATTAATCTGCGTGTGTTGTCCATGACCTCCAGCAAGGGACAACGTGGGCCCTCTCCAGAAGCTACTGGGAGAACTGGCTCCCCTGGATTTGGAGAAGGCTGAGGTTCTTAACGACTTCTTTGCCTCAGTCTTCACTGGAAAATGCTCTGACCATACCACCCAAGTCTTGGAAGGCAGACGCAGGGACAGTGAGAATGAAGACCCTGAGCCCACTCTAGGAGAGGATCTGGTTCGAGACCATCTTAAGAACCTGAATGTATACAAGTCCATGGGACCTGATGAAATCCATCTGCGGGTCCTGAAGGAACTGGCAAATGAAGTTGCTAAGCCGCTGCCCATTATATTTGAAAAAAACATGGCAGTCAGGTGAAGTTCCCGATGACTGGAAAAAGGGAAATATAACCCCCATTTTCAAGAAGGGGAAAATGGATGAGCCGGGGAACTACAGATCAGCCAGCCTCACCTCTGTGCCTGGCAAAACCTTGGAGCGGATTCTCCTGGAAGGCATGCTGAGGCACATGAAAAACAACAAGGTGGTTGGTGACAGCCAGCATGGCATCACTAAGGAGAAATCCTGCCTGACTAATCTGGTGCCCTTCTATGATGGGGCTATGGAACTGATGGAGAGGGGTAGAGCAGTTAATGTCATCTACCTGGACTTGTGCAAAGCGTTTGACACTGTCTCACATGACATCCTTGTCTCTAAGTTGGAGAGACATCAATTTGATAGGTGGACCACTGAGTGGATAAAGAACTGGCTGGATGGCCGCCCGCATACAAAGAGTTGTGCTCAATGTCCAACTGGAAACCAGAAACGAGTGGTGTCCCTCAGGGATCGGTGTTGGGACCGGTCTTGTTCAACATCTTTGTTGGTGACATGGACAGTGGGATTGAGTGCACCCTCAGCAAGTTTGCCCATGACACCAAGCTGTGTGGTTTGGTTGATACACTGGAGGGAAGGAATGCCATCAGAGGGACCTTGACACGCTTGTGAAGTGGGCTGATGCCAACCTGATGAAGTGTAACCATGCCAAGTGCAAGGTCCTACACCTGGGGCGGAGCAATCCCAGGCACAGCTACAGGTTGGGCAGAGAAGAGATTCAGAGTTGTCCTGCAGAGAAGGACTTGGGTGTTTTGGTTGATGAGAAAATGAACATGAGCCGGCAGTGTGTGCTCGCAGCCCAGAAAGCCAACTGTACCCTGGGCTGCATCAAAAGGAGTGTGACCAGCAAGTTGAAGGAGGTGATCCTGCCACTCCACTATGCTCTTGTGAGACCTCACTTGGAGTACTGTGTGCAGTTGTGGTGTCCTCAACATAAAAAGGACATGGAACTGTTGGAACAAGTCCAGTGGAGGGCCACGAGGATGATCAGGGGACTGGAGCACCTCCTGTAGGAAGATAGGCTGAGAAAGTTGGGTCTGTTCAGCCTGGAGAAGAGAAGGCTGCGTGGAGACCTCATAGCAGACTTCCAGTATCTGAAGGGGGCCTATAGGGATGCTGGGGAGGAGCTCTTCATTAGGGACTGTAGTGAGAGGACAAGGGGTAATGGGTTCAAACTTAAACAGGGGAAGTTTAGATTGGATATGAGGAAGAAATTCTTTACTGTAATGGTGGTGAGGCACTGGAATGGGTTGCACAGGGAAGTTGTGAATGCTCCATCGCTGGCAGTTTTCAAGGCCTGGTTGGACATAGCCTTGGGTGGCATGGTTTAGTGGGAGGTGTCCCTGCCCCTGGCAGGGGGGTTGGAACTAGATGATCTTAAGGTCCTTTCCAACCCTAACTATTCTATGATTCTATGAATATTTGCATGATTACTAATCAGTGATTAATTATGGTTATCTCTCATTACTTATGTTGCACAGCTGTAGAATTCCAGAGTTCTAATTACCCTGTCAGAGGATAATATGGCCAGGCTCAAGTTTGCGTATTCGATGACCTTGCTTTTTTTTCTTCACTATTTGATTTGGCCTGAATGTAGTCTGAGCTCACAGATTTTTTGTTGTCCAAAAAAAAAAAAAAAAATATCTTTATTTGGGAATTTTCACTCAATTTAATTTATAGCAAGTTAAAATTAGCTTTTGATTACTGGCTTGTATTGAGAAACAAAGAGGACATCAAGTGTCTCAACTCCCCTTCTTTCTAGCACACAATTATACTCAGTCCTATCAGTGTCCATCACCCATGGTATTCTCTGGAAGTCCTAAACTGAAATATCTGCTGATGTATTGGGCTGTAGCACAGATGGCTTTGCATGGGCCTTATCCAGGCAGTGTACCTGCAAGAAGATCCGAGCTGGCATTAAGGCTCTGAAAATCTTCTCTTACTCTGAATTGGAGCTCAGAATATGAGTCAAAGTGGACTCACACTGATAATGAGAACGTAGTAGTCATTCTGTCTCAACATGGAAAGTACAAGTTCTGTAGGTTGAAAAATCAGCCTAAATTTGCCTTACTCTATTCTTACACTGGATTTTCCAGAAACACTCCATATGAACAAATCAAATACAGTTAAGAACTCCACAATTTTTCCAAAATCATTCAGTAAAAGATAATAATTAGAATAACACATTACTCAAAGGTGCAAATATTACCTGGAAAAACCTCTTCTGTTTGATTCTAATTCCACTAACGACTATTTTTCCAAAAACCAGAATGATAAATGACATTTAGAAATTTAAAGCTGAGTATGCAAATTAAGCATTTATGCGTGAGCAGTTTAGATCCATTTTTAGATTCTATGAGATAAAATAATAACATAGTGTCCAGCATTTATTTGGGTTTGTTTGTTTGTTTTGTGCTAGGCTACTTTATAGACAAATTACTTGTTTATTTTTTTCAGCTGACGTGAAAGATATTAAAGACATCTTCCCGCAGGTACAACTTTAAGCTAAGACAGTTGAATTAGAATGTAATTAACTACACTGCTATTTGTCTTTTTTTTTTATTCAATGCTAAGTACTTCGTTCCTCTGCTTCATTTAGTGCTTAATGTTTTATACGGATTTTTATCCCTGTGGTGACTGCAGTTGTATAAACTAATGAGTTAAATTTTATCCTATATTTATCCCAGTCATATACATGAAATGCAAGAAATTAATGCTGTAGAAGTATTTTCCATCATGACCGTCAGAGAGCTGCAAAATCTTTATCTGAAATTATCCTGAAAGACTTTCCAGTTGTTAGCAGCTAAATTCTATAGGACATAATTTGATCACAGCAAACACTGATGCAAATATGCAACAATTGCAAATGGTTGCAGTTACAGCCAGAAGCTGACGTTGATATTAGGAAAAGATTCAAGCAAAACCTTAAACTGTTTTAGTGATGGAAGCTTAGCTTTAAAGACATTCAAACTTGAATTCAGTCTTCTTGTTGAAAAAGAAGCACAACACAAACAAGTAAAAAAATGCAGCAACAGAAAAAGAAAGCAAATAGGATGTAGAAAGAAAATTAACAGTGGAAAGACAAGATATAATAGTATTTAAATATTTTAATCTTTCTGAAATATACAATACAGTAAACATATAAAGCTCAGTATATTTTTAAAAAGCATTGATAACTTTAATGGAAGAAGTAGACAACATGAAGGACAAGAAGTAAGTAGAATAAAGAATAAAACTGGCAAAAGAATTATGTGCATATAATAAGCATACTTAGGTTGTAAATTAGAAAGTGAGGTTCTAGGACAACTTTCTAATATCAGATAAAGGATTTAAAACCAGGCTATTTAAGACATGGATGGATCTGTATTAGAAAAGCAGTTGTAAGGCTTGTCAATATAGATTGGATCAATAACATGGGAAATTCTTTCCACTTTAACATTTCAATTCAGTGAATGAAAGAAATTATAAAGAGATAAGATTGACCTGAACCGATTTTTTTTCTGACTTAAAAATGAAAGAACCTAAAACCTGAATATGGAAAGCAATTTTTTGTGAAAATACTTAGTAAGAAAGAGAGCCAGAAGGGAAAACGATATACTTTAAAATGCTTACCTCAGTAGGTGAAATATTTAATTTCTCTTTGAAAAAAAAAAAGGTAGCAAAAGGGAATACAGTAATTGGCACGCACTAAAAAGTCTTATATACACAGCAGCTAATGATTTCAGTCCACAGGCAAGAATAAACCATAACCAGAGGTGCATTTGATGGTTAGTAATTCTGATGACACTGAAATCAAAAAGGTCATTCACAAAGTAGAAGCAATGCTGTATCACCAAAAACCATTATAAATAAATAGGGCAAGTATGCAAGGATAAAGTCAGAAAGGTTAAGGAGAGAAAAGAGTTCTCTGAGATCATTAGAAACAGAGGTAAGAGATGATAATACAATAGATACTAAGAAGAAGAGAAAGTCTAGTTCCATTACTAATTAGTGAGGGAAAGCATTCAAGTGGTCTACTCTGAAGAGCTAAAAATATAAAGGAACCTTTTCTCTCTTTTTTTTTTTTTTTTTTTTACAAAAAAAGTTATGACTGAATACTCACACACACACACAAATTAAAAAATAAAATAAAATTGAAAGGATAGAAATAAACATCAAAAAAGAGAAAGAACATTTTGAAACCAATTCTTATAAATTATTTAAAGAAAAGTATCTACTAACACCTACCTATGAAACCTGAAAAAAAAAATAATAAAAATGACCCACATATTTTTGGATTTTGTTTTTATCCTGAGGTCTTACAGACATTGGAAGGAAACTTAGAATAAAGTTAACACTGAAGCAAGGTGGAGGAAAGACACAGTATCTTTTTTCAGTAAAGGGAGAAAAAGCAATCCCCTGGGGAATCATAGGTCAGATTCTAGTTTTGCTGTTTGAGGTTATACTAGGAAAAAATATTAAGATATTATTTATATATTTACTTATATATTTATTTTTATTTAAAACAAAGCACTAAGTATCCTGATATGTATTTCTCTATAAATAAAAATACCAAGACAATCTAATTTCCAACTTTGTAATGATAGTTATCTTCATCGTTAAAAAAGAAATAGCAGGTGTGACAATACATTGACCTTGTAAAATTGTCTTTGTAATATATTCATAATCAAACTGGAGAGAAATAGTGATTTGACAGTAATCCCTTTACAACAAAAGAATTTTTTTGAAGAACACTTGTCTTGATTACTAGTTAAATTACAAAATATGAATCACCATGGTCTTGTCTTGTTCCATGGTTTCCCTGAATGTTTCTTGCCTGCCTCAGTTTCTGATAATCAAGGAGATATGACATCTAGTAGAACATTTGTTATAACAAACTAAAGCAATTTTCTACTTGCAAAAAATTCTTTTTTGTCTATTAAGCTGCCCATCTGAAAAACTTAAAGTATCGGGCGCACCTTTATCATTTGTAGAAGAAAAAAATATTAAAAAGCACAATTTTTATTGCATGGAAAAAATGTATTTTTTTTAACATTTCTAATCCTAGATTACGTAGGTGGCAATATCTACTTGGTTTGAAGACCAAATAACCGTTTGGTCTTTGTTAGCTCTTGATACTAACATCCAGAGAGCTTTGTATTCTTATTCAAATTATGTCTAAGCTCCCTCAAATGGGAATTTATTTAGAATAGCTGTGGGAATGAAGCAGATAAGTAACAATTCCAAAAGAAAATTCTTGTCTTCTCAAAGGTTAATCAGCATGGAACCGAGCCACAAATTAGAAACACTGCATTTAAAGAGACCAGAGTTTATCTTCCCTTATTACTCAGGTTTCAGACTTCTGATTTGCCATTAGGACTGCAGTTATGGTCTGGATAGCTGTCCAAGAAGGAGGTAACTGAGAATGCCAAGAAGTTTAATATTGGACAGCATGGGAGTATTTATAAACTGCTGGTATTCTAACATTGGTAAACTAGGTTAGATTTGGAGGGACAGCTCTGAATCAATGCAAGAAAGAGCTAAATCTTTGTAATGTACCCTTCAAATGTACCTTTTACATATTGTGAGATCACTGAGAGGTTTTTTTCTTTTTTTTTGCTACAGAAGAATCATCATAGGAAACTCTGTATTATCCTATGCCTGGGAAAAAAATGTCAATTCACTTCATTAATTGGAACATGTTAAAGAAGATGAGAATATATTGCAGAAAGCTTAAATGCTTTCAACCTCTCTTTTGAGAGATTAACAGTGACATCTCAATGTGAGAAAAACAGTCCAGGGGGAGGTAAGTTCTGAAAAGGTCTTGAATACCTAAAAAGACAGGAAATCAATAAGTCCTGCAAATATTGGCACAGAGATCTAATGAAGTGTAAAACTTTGGTGTAACAACAAATTAAAACTCCATTAAAGTCCATGGATAATGAAGAACAAAAAATGATTAAGGAAAAAATGCAGGTTTTTTTCTCTGTTTTTCTTTTTTTTTCATACAATTAATTCAGTTTTGTTTTTTCTTTTTAATGTGAGAAATAGCTGAGGAAGACTTTAAATGGCAATTTTAATGGGATTTTAAGTCTTATTATGAGGCATACCTAAGCTCTTTTTAATACTTCCCAGATAGATATAGAATTTTAAACTAATAAGAGGTTTCACTGAAAGAACTTGGTAATTAATATGAAACATACTAAAGGCAGGTTAATTGGGTTCATTTCATGAAAGTGTACCCTAAATTAGCTAATCTTATTCTTTTTTTTTTTTTCTTGACAGAATAAAAGGTCTTTGAAGCTACTGCCATTGAGATTAATCCTGAGATGTAGAAGAATCTGACCGATAGCAGTGGGAACTGGATGCTGTAGTTTACATGTAGTTTACACAGGGGATTCTCAAAAGCATTTGTTGTCCATGGAGGGTGAATCAGACAGCTCTGACAAATATTTGCAGTAGAATCAATGCCCTTCTTGCTTTACTCTATGATTACTGATGGGTAAGTCTTCCATTTACTGTGAGCCCTTCCTGCTTTACTCTATGATTACTGATGGGTAAGTCTTCCATTTATTATGAGCCCTTCCTGTTTTCATACAAACCAAGCTTCTGACAGGTAAAATATTATTCCCTGTGACACTGTTGCACACATATTTTCCTTGTATTCTACTAACATGTTGCTAGTTAATTTAATGGATATTAACACACTATACAATAAAATCTAATGACTCCAAAGAAGAATGTTAGTTACAACTTATTGTATCCATGAATTTTATCTATACACACAATCTGTCTGCATGCATAATGACATGTAGATAATATTGTAGAACTTTATTGTAGAATAAATAAATACTTATATCAGATAAATATTGTACAGTTTTATTGGATGAAGCATAACAAATACAACACAGAAATAGTTATAGACCTTAGTTTTCTAAATGCTATCAAAAAAATCAGAATGACACCAACAACAAAGATAAGAATTTAGCAATCAATTTAAGTAAATTGCCATGTCAGGGTATCATAAATTATCTCATTTTTAGAATGTGAGTGTGTCCATGTAGAAATTATGTGCTCTTAGACTAGAGTATAAAAAAGCCAATAACCTTGAGAACAAGATTACAGTGTTTAAATAATAGCCTATAGAAGGCCTTTAAAGTCTTCACACAGGAATCTCACCTCTACTAACTAATCCATGTTCTCAATTCTGATCCAGGACACTTTTCTTGACTGTCATTCCCCCACGTGCTGAAAAACACCCTCCTGCTGATGGTTGCTGCCCAAGTCTTTCTCAGTAACTGCCTGCTAACTCTTTGGCAGAAGGACCCTATTTTCCCAGTTGCAGCTTAATTTTCTGTCAGGCTTTGAAAAAATGCAGAGGAAGCATCACTTAGGCAGATATTTCCTCTTCCTCAAGGTAAAAAGGCAAAGAGATATAAAAATTATGCATGAGCAGAATTTGATCTCAGGCCAGGCTGGACCATGTGTTAGATGGTCTTCCAAGCATATTGGGAAGATGATAGTTAAGAACTCTAATTATAAATGTCAAGATTCTGAGCATCTCTTGTTAGTAATATGCCATACTTTAAAGACATTTTTAATGCCCAAAATAAGTTAAATGCAAAACCAGAAAACACTGTTACCAACCCATCAGATATACTGAGCTAAACCATTCTGCTTGCACCATCTCTTAATCAATTTCTGCTGTGGGCTTTGAAACTACTTGATTCTGACAGAAACCTGAGGAACAATAGAGATAGGAGAGAAGCCATGCCTTAGGAATAAATCACTGCTGATCACAAGAATCTTTTCCTGTGGAAAACCTACCTTTTTCTTCCAAAGTGTATGCTTTGTTGATGGAAATCGCCTAACCAATGACATGTAAAACCTGAAGTTACACTGTGTGATTCCAATCAAGTCTGATTTACATTAAGAATGGAGTCTTTTTCTGAGCTCATTTAGGTGGAAAATTCACATTAGATATAAGGATACTACTTTCCTTAAGCCTTTTCCTCCGAAGTCAACAAGAGATATCCTGTTGTTTGGTAGACCTTTCAACATATTTTATGTTGAGTTCATAGTACAGAAATAGCAAAAGAATATTTTTTCTATGTTTCATCATTCCTAACATGCTGTCTGCAGCAAGCCATAGCTCAAGGAAAATGTTAAATCTGGAATGGCTGATGTAATTTATGCAGACTTGGACAATGATCACCTGGTATCCAGAAAATCAAACAAACAAAATAAAATAGGATTTAGCTTTAGATATTTGGAAAACTGCCTCCCCTCAAACCAATGCACAAGAGTTATTAGGAAAGCAAAAAAATGAAGATTTCATTTTGTGCTAACTAAAACAGTTTATTCAAACAGTTTTGTTGGGAGGAAGGTGAGAAGCACTTGGTGTAGTAAAAACCACCATTGAATCAACTGTCTTTACCTACTTAATTCAGAAACTCTAGGTAATTTAAAGGAATGACAGAGTTAGAAACCTGAGAATTCAGAACAATCAGCTATACTGATATTTAGATGGAAGTATAAAATTAGATTAGAAATGTGACAAATAACAAAATGATTGCATGAGCATAGATGAACTATCTGGCCTAAAACATGAGAAGTTCACTGTCATGCTGGGCCTGACTGTGGGCACAGCCTGATCAGTCATTGCTCTGCAGCAGCTGCCACTTAAAGTCCTGAGAATTCCATACAGGGTTATTTTTTTTTCAGAAAAGAAAGCATTTCAAGACTCAGTTCAATTTTTCACAAGTCAGGAGTAGTGTAAGTCTGAAATTTTTTAGCATAATATTCCTTGAAGCATGGAAATGAAATATTCCTTTCAGTTTCACAATGAAGGGGTGCTTTCTATTTCTGTTATCCTCACAACTATTATAATTACAAAATATACCAGGGAATATATCCCAGTTATTTAGTTACTCTATCTTTACTAAATATAATTTAGATAAAAATTAAACAAAACAGACATAAAGCAAGTAAGCGTGGAAGCCAAGAGGGCTTTGCAGAACTGAAAACATGTATTGATTTGCTTGGACAGAAGTTTTATATGTTTTCTTTCTCCTTTATTTTGTCTTCATTGTGTTTGTGACATTTATTTCTCCCTGGGTTTATGAAGATATGAATTTGTTTCATATCACCCAAAGATGCATTTTTAATTGATTTAAAATCAGTCACAAGCACTTCTTAGCCTTCAGTTACCTTGTTTGCCTCCTACATAAAGCATTTATTGCTGTTTTCCCTTTTATCACGCTAATCATAAGAATTCCCTTAAGATGACTTTTTTGTTGTTCCAGATCTACCTGTAAACTTCATCACTATGCCTTTCTCAGTCACATCATTTTTATTGTTGTTCAGCTTTTACTACGTACTGCATTAGGTGCAGGTGCGTGAGTGCTGGGCCAGACTGACCCCATGCAGGGCACAGCTGAGCCCCTCAGCCAAGATGTTACCAGATGCCTCTGGGAAAGTGTGTTTAGGATAGGGCAAAGACAACAGAGCAAAGTGAATTAAAAAACAAACAACAAAAAAGTGTGAAACGTCAGAGGGAACCTCAAGGACAAGGAGCAGCAGAGGGGAACTATGACCACAACCCCCCATTTCACATTCTCTTGCACTGATAGGGGTAGGAGGTAGAGGAATTGGAAATTAAGGAATGAAGTTGAGCACTGAGCCTAAGAAAGGGGCAAGAAAAGGAAAGTGACATTTTAAGGGTTTTTTTCTTATTTCTCACTACCCAAATTTTAACCAGAAATACATTCAGTTTGTTTTCTGAGAGTTGAGTTTGGTTTGCCCATGACAATACTTGCTGAGCAATCTCTGTGTCTTCATCTGTATCCATCATCTTTCTCACACTATTTTCTCCCTGTGTCCAGAAGAGGAAGAGAGGGTGAGTGACTGGATGGATGGGCATTTGGCCGTTAGGCAGGGTTAAAGCACCATATATGTTTACCTCTCCTACTTAAAATTCTTCTTATGCTACCTCTTGCTCACTCTTCTCAGACTATATGCAAGGTTTATTCTCCTTTGGATCTTCTATTCTCTTCATGCATACAGATAATGTCCATCTCTTTGTGATTTGTACTCAGCTCTACAGAATTCTGTGGCTGCACTTTTTGTTTGAACTCATTAAAATCATTGCTTTATGTTCCTTCCTTATGAGTGCCAGTCATCTCATAATTGATCTGATACAAAGATACTTGGAAATAGTACAGAAAGGGGTTCGTATGGAATGACTGTAACATTCCTGTGCGCAGAAGTTGTTACAGTTTCTGGATCTAGTTTGAGATCTGCAGTGAGACTCTCAGCTCCAAACCCTGGATTGTCTGATCTGCCTTATTCAGAGTACACTAATCAGCAAAAGTAAGCTGCTTTACACCTTCCTGGATAACAGATTAGAAAGCTGCCCTACATTACTCAAAATATGTAGAACTGTTTCCTGGCATAGACAGTTTAAAATTCTCCACCACGATTAGAGAGTGTGTTTAAGAAATGCGACAACTGATTTTATGTAGGAATGACAGTGAACATTTATAGGTTCTGTTTGGAGCCAGCCTCTAAATGTAATTATTTTCACATTGATGTTCTTATGTACATAGGTATAAGTAGCACCTTTCTATTGTTTGTTTTGCAACAACTATTTGGTAATGTGTTTGAACCAAGTTGTTCTGTGATCCTGACAGGGAGACAGGTATGAAGACCAGTCAATGGCTTTCTTTTGCTACTATACAGCAACATTAAATAGATCAGACATCTGAGATTTTTACTGATTATATTCACAGACATTGAGGTCAAGAGAATTTTTATCTGAATAAGGCAAATAAGATTAAGTTCCTGAGAGAATTTTTGGCTTTTTTTTTTTTTTTTTTTTTTTTTTTTTGATACAGGTTGAAAAAGCTTCATAAGTGTACCATAATAAATTTGTGTTGTAAAGTATACAATTCTAGATGGGATTTTCTTTGCTTCCTGAGTTTAACTTATGGTTTACCTGTCATGTTGTGACTTCTTCCAAAATGGCACGCATGTTGACTTGCCTTTCCCCAGACACAGAATATGCTAATTTTGACCTATTGTTAGGTAGTTTTAATAGTTTCTTCCAATTAAAATGTCCTCAGTTTGAACTTTTCTCTACAACTCATGTGCAAGTGCACACTCTCCCATTGCAACAATATAACTGTAGCATGCAAGTAAATACAGTTCCACATTTGTATTAAGTAAAATATCTGTTGGGTTTTTTTTGATAGAAACATGGCCTTCTCTTTATGTTTTTTCATACAAAAATTCTTCTCAATTCTTCTCAATTTTAACATTATTTGACATAATTTGGTAAAGCAGTTTTTTCATTCAATTTTACTAGTGACACATTCTTAGAAACATACACTTAGAAAATGATTTCTCCATAATTATTTTGGCTGATCAGTGTAGTATACAACTGTATCATTTTTTATAGGACTCAAAGTAAAATGAGCTTCTAAAGCTTCTATAGAAAAGATTCAGAACATTTCGTTGTTTTAACCTATTTACCAAAGTTACTGTATTGATCTATGTCATAGTTGATCCAGCCGAAGTAGTAATTGCTCCAAGGAGTAGGCCAACACTCAACTGCTTGAACTTTTTCAGGGGAAAAAGTCACCAAAAAAGGTCTGTTCCCTCTTCATTGCATATCCAGCACTGCCAGAATGGCTAATAGGAATTATTCATGTTCATACCATGGAGAAGAATGTTTCTTAAAGCACTTTAACCTTCTTTTTTGAAAGCACATAAGAAAGACTTGACTCCTTCAGTTTTTATTTTTTAAAACTGATTCTGTTTGAACCTTTACAGAACTACCATATATAACATTCTCACATATATAACGTTAATAATCTGCTATTATACAAAAAATAGTTCAATAAAAAAAGACAAATGGAAAACAAAATAGCTATTGAATACTTACATACTGAATGGAAATGATAGACACCAGGGGCTAACTGTATATTGCCGTTCATTTTCTGTTACGTAATTAATTTTTTTAAAATGTGAGTTCTCCAAAAAATATTCCTTACTATAAAAATTTCAGATGCAACAATTCTGTAACTTGAGTTCTTTAGTCATGAATCAGAATGCACGTTACTCCATGAATAAAAGAACCATAGATAAGAATGCATTTTATAGGCTTTGTAAATTTATTTTTTTTAACTTTCACATGGAGTTGCATTTACTTTCACATCACTGTAGTGCATATGATTTCAGCTGCAGTGAAGCAAAAAGCATTTTCAGGAAAACCTGTAGATGCTTTGATAAGGATTTTTTTTTATTATTTTAAAAGAGTTGTTTATTAAACATTAACCAGCTCAAATTACAGATATTTGAAGCTTCATCTTTCTTCTTATTTTTTTTTCCTGGATTTTAATTATTCTTATATAACTGCTTGCTGCTTGAATTAATGGAATTTGTTGCAAATTTGGTATAAAATGACATGAAAAGCTAGTCCTGTTTAATTCTAGTACACTGTTTAGTACTATGTTTTGATGTTTTTATTGAAACTGTGGTTACCTAGATAGTTTATAAGAACCCTAAACCTGATGAAGTTAGTATAATTAATCAGTAGATAACAGATTTAATCAAGGAATGATAAATTTGTTCTAACGGTAAGGTTATATGCTTTCATAATGACTTTATAATCCCATTTTAGGTGTTTCTCTTTGCCAGCGCTGTTCAGGATACCAGCCTCTTTTCATCATTCCACTAACAATGGAATTTCAGTATATCAAAACCCAGGTACTTTTAGATGTTATCTGACTACATAAAAGAAAGAGAATTTTTGTTCCACTTAAAAAAAAAAGAAATAAAATTAACTATCTCCTGATACATAATTTTCTGTGGCAGTCAGGTTTCCAACTACGAATATACATAGGTGTCAATAATGCAAGTTATATTTCACCTACCAGAAAAAAGATGGCAAATCATAGCCAAAAATTATATTTGTAGAGATAAAGTATTTATTGAGTTATTGATGAAACTTCTTCATAATTTGTAGTTGTTATCGTATAACAAAAATATACTTGGTTCAGCTCCTAGTCCACTTTCTTTAATTACATGAGGAACCCTCAGGAAAATGCTCATTAGGGAGTGCTTGTGCTTCCTAGAACACAGGGGCACCTTTCTGGGGCTGTAAAGATGATATTGAACATTTTTCATGACACACTGCTTTTAGTTGTGCCTGGAACAAATGCCGAAGGTGAAGATAGATGAGGTCTAAATAGCCCTTCACCTAGCATAAATTAGTTAGAAACTATCTCGACACTGCATCAAGCTAAAGAGTTGGAAACATTGGCATAGTCAGAAGATACCTTTACTGCTAGCTCTGACTTTCTATATGAAGTGGCACCAAGTGTTTATTTAGCACTGAGCAAAAGTTGTCGTGCCTTCAGAACATATGCAACATTTTTATTAATTATAGGTAAAAATTATTCCTGTCCTGGACATAGTATTTTGAGTTAGAAATCTTTAATGATATGAATCACTGAGCTTTACTGTGGGGGTTAAACTACAGCCTAATGATTTTTTTTTTCTTGGTATGAGAGCCTGAACCAAAATTGCAAGATTTTTTTTATATGAAGCCATCTAGTTAGTACAGGTAGTAATGAAATTCTAATATACAATGCTTTTATATATACATATATATATATGTTAAATATAAATATAAATGAAAGTACTATATTATTAAAATAAGATTTGGGCTGAGAAAGTTGAGGCTGTTCAGCCTGGAGAAGAGAAGGCTGCGTGGAGACCACATAGCAGCCTTCCAGTGTCTGAAGGGGGCCTATAGGGATGCTGGGGAGGAGCTCTTCATTAGGGACTGTAGTGAGAGGACAAGGGGTAATGGGTTCAAACTTAAACAGGGGAAGTTTAGATTGGATAGGAGGAAGAAATTCTTTACTGTAATGGTGGTGAGTCACTGGAATGGGTTGCACGGGGAAGTTCTGAATGCTCCATCGCTGGCAGTTTTCAAGGCCTGGTTGAACATAGCCTTGGGTGGCATGGTTTAGTGGGAGGTGTCCCTGCCCCTGGCAGGGGGGTTGGAACTAGACGATCTTCAGGTCCTTTCCAACCCTAACTATTCTATGATTCTATGATTCTATGATATGGCATCCTATCTCTTTGCCTGCTCAAGAATTCGGCTTGGTATTTCAGGTGCAATTACAAAAAATTCCCATAGCATTCTGCTATATTTTTCAGGGTCTTTTAGGAATAATGCCAAAGGGCATTACCATTTGGTGGATGCCACTAGAAAAATACTGCTCCTTTTTGACAGCATTTAATGATCCAGGTCACTACTCTGAACAACTTAGTGGCTTTGTCAAGTACACAAAACCTTACTTCTAAAAGAGTACAGGAATGTGAGCTTTTTCTTTTGAAAGAAAATGTGAATCCATCTCAGATGCTTCTTTTTCATACCTGCACAAGTGTATATGAAAACAAAGTAAACCTAGACTAATCAATTCAAAGCTGCTTTCTTTATTTATCGTCATAAATGTTTTATAAAGGGAACAAGGAAATAATGCATTGGGCTGCATATAAAAAGCCATCACAAAAAAGGAAATGGATTCACTGTAGAGCTTTTCTAAACTAATTTTTACTGAGTTTGCTGTATAAGTAATTGAAAACTGAACAGAGATATAATACAGTAAATACAGTAATTATTATAGGCTGTGAGTTATCAAAATATTGCTTATAATTATTAGAAAGTCAACAACACCTAATTGCAAAAGTAACTTTTTTTTTTTCTCTCTCTTAAGTGCTAAAACATGATCAGGTTACTTTCTAAAAAAAAACAGCATTTTGATAATTGAAATCACTACCTTTTGAATTTTTATATTTTGAATTAGCTAGTTTCAAATAATTTTGAGGCAGGTCTTTCCAAGAAATAGCTTATTTTAGAGTAATGAAAAAATTAAAGATATATGTCTCTGTATGCAGACACTGTTAAAATAGTTAAGTGAAAGATAATTTTTTTTCTCTTTTGAGTTTTAAGGATAAAAAGATTTTGCCGTATGATATGTTGCCTTGTTAGTGTCACAGAATACAGGCCTCAGACAATACTGAGTGCTCAGTCAGCTCCTTGAATAATGTAAATCAGTGTAACTCTATTGAAGGCGCCAAAGCTACGTGTATCAACAACAGGTAAAGATCCAGATTTTTATATTCACCAGGTTTTCCTTTTCAAGTGTCTCTAAAAGAACTTCTGCTTTAGCCTCAGGTACAGGAATTCCACCTAAATTCACATATATCAAAAAAAAAAAAAAAAAAAGGTACTGCTAAAGGCCCATGAAACTGAGACTGAGGTTCTGTTTGCGGATCCATGTGTCTGTATGTAGATATTCACATGTGAACTAGCGATCAAGTCATTTACAAGTTAGATATCTATGGGTCATTTACAAGTTAAATATCAATACTGTCAATTGAATGTCCTCAAGTATCTTTCCATTGACCATGCTGCTAGCATTCTGCTGTCTTATGAGTTCTGCATTGTATTTACATTGATAAGAGTTACCTCTGATAACTTAGAGCACCTAAAATGATGTAAAGTGTTTTCATGCAGGGAACTGACCATTTGCTTATTAAACATGAGGGACTTTAAAGAGCAGTTCAGCCCTCTGTAACATGGAAATTTAAGGTGGGATTAAGAATATAAGTATTTAGTGCCATTTTTGACACTTCTGGATATCTGCGGCTAAAAGATACAAAGTAAAACCCGCAGAGAGACTCATCCTTCTGAAATGAAGAACTAAGTGAAGCCTAAGAGCGTAACTCAAAGTATTTACAATAACAACATATGTCTCCGGGAAACTCAATCCTGTGTTTGGATTGCTGATCAGCTAAACAGCTTCTGAGGATCGATTTGCAGCATTGACAATATTGACAAGATAACTAGATATCCATTGGTGCCCTAACCTGTGAGCCAAATCCTACCCTGAGTGATGATTGTAATTTAGCCATTACTTTTCCTAACCCCTTTCAAGTGCTACAAATTCATTTGATACTGGATAATAGGCAAAATCCATAGCCAGACACAGTTCTCTAATTAGTGCACCTTATTTATGATGTACATGATCTGGATACACTCATAGGACCTCAGCTAATCTGTGCTGGCAGTACTTTGCTAATTCTCATCACCAGGATAAATTGTAATCTGAGGACAGAAGTAATTGAGTAGGCAGTTTGTGGGTTGTTTTTTTGCTGGTTTTCAGGTTTTTTTTCATGTGAAACAAACAAAACATTTTGAATACAGAGAAAAATACCCAGCTATTTCCATGGCTCAAACCAGAAAACCTTAATATATAAGTAACAGGGGATGTAAGACATAAAGACCTTATAGGCCTATTTTAGAAAGTGTACTATTAAGGTGTGGCAAGCTACAAACCCTCCATGTAATGCAGAAACAGGATTTTGTGTTTCTCATGAAGGTTTCACCTTCATGTTTTTATAGCTGAGCTATGGCTTGGTATCTACTAATAACTAGCAAAGACAAAGTCGGGTGATCTTGTTAAAGGTAATGTGTTTCATTTAAGTAAGTAGTCTGTGGTTTGGTCCTGTGGAAGAGCGAACAAAACTGCATTGAAATTAACCCATCAGTTTCCAAATGTAGTTAATCCATTTATTGATGGCTAAAAAACATAAGTATGATGGACTCACCGGGTATTCTTTCATCTTCACAGGAGAGCTTTACAAGCATGCACAAAATATTGTGTAAGGCAAGTCAAAGGTCAGGTGAGATGAGTATGAGAACTTTTGTCTGGAATTTTTCTGCCAGAATCAAGTTCCATTAAAAACCAGTATTTTATTAAGATCCAGAACATTCTGTCTAAACCTTTAACTGAACTTAAAGTAGTATTTCAAGATTTTGTGTAGGTTCCTGCCAAAACTAACCTAGAGTAATGAATACTAGAGGATGAATGTCGGCGGCATGAGATTTGAAATGAGCACTTTCAACACAACACAGCTGGTCTGTAGGAACAACATTCTCACAGTCAAATGGCTAATAGAAGCAAATCAGCTTCAGAGGTCTAAGAAATATAGCCAGCAAGGTTTAAGAAAATTCTAACATGCTAGAAATTTGGAAGAAAAAACATTTAAGTAGCTTTAACCTACTTTGGACTCCCCCTGCCCCCAAACATTTCTTGTTTATCAAAACCTATGTTTTTCATCTTGACGCTTTGATCTAGATAAAATACAGGTTACATTAAAATGAGATTTCACCAGAAATGTTTATTTGGGTTAAAAAAAAAAAAACAAATCTCCTTTTCATGTTATTACAAATATCCCCCTTTTCTTCAACCAGTAATGTACCTGAAGACAATAATGTGCATGGATATTAAGCCCCAATTTGTAAAAATGAAATAAAATTTGAAACAAAAATCTTATATAAATTAATAATTGTTGACACAAATGACAGCATTTAAATATGCAACTGGATGACGGAACCTGAAAATTAACTATCTCAATAGTTGCAACAAATGCAATCATTTGGTTTGCAATTATGTGTCCACACAGTTGATTCTGGAAAATGACTGCAGGTGCAAAATTGAAGCCTGGGCTATGTTTCTTTTTAAAGCATGGTCCTTAATGTAATTTGTGTTTTAATATGCATCTGCAGCTTATGTTGTAATTGTTTCTCTAGAGCTCATATCTATGATGTGAATACATAATATCAGTAGCATAGATTGTATACTATAACTCCAGAATACCAATTGTATTTTAAAAAGCCTATTGATTGGAAGGTAGTAATTTGTGTGATATGCAGAAGCTATGGAAGTGCTTCAGCGTCTTTTACCTAATAAAGTTCAGTAGTTTATATCATGTATTATCCCTAGTTAACTTTAAGAAATATTGCAGAAAACTAGAAAAATGCATCCTAAATCTAAAGCTCCTTTGGTTTAAAACTTTTCTCCACCACCACGGTTTTAAGTGCAGCTTTTAATAAAAAAAAAAAAATTTCTTTTAATCATCTTTTATTTATTTTATCTCTTTGTTATTTCTTAATCCAGTGATATAAACCTTGATAACAAAAGGATACTTTTGAGGCCTAGAAACTATAAAAAAATGTTCCAACTCTCTTTTGCTCACCACTCTGCTAATACATCCATCTTACTACTTGTTTACCCCTACTTTTACTTAGAACCCAGGGGAAAGCTTCAGAAGCTCCATTTACAACACTGCATGATAATATGGTAATCAAAAACAGTGCATAAGAAAACATTAAATTCTTTTTCACTCAGTTTTCCATACCGTGGATATGTACATTTGCAAGTAAATCTGGCTAAATGATGCATTTTCTCTTTATCCTTCCCTTCTTGCACCCATCCTTCTTTTAATTGGATTGAGAAAAAATGCAATATTATTGTCTGTCTGGGTTCTGGGTTTTTTTTTTCATATGCAAATTGTGGTTTCTAGAAACACATGCAACAGCATACTCAGACCCACATCAGCTTTGGGATATTTGCAAAATGTTAGCTTTTCTTGGGGGGAGAGTCTATTATATCAAGCGTGCATCTAACATGGCATTGCTACTACTTCTAAACAGGGCATGTTATTTTTAAAGTAGGACAATGATTTTGAAAGCTGGAATGTAGATATTAAAAGGAAGATATTCTTGACCGCTGAAGTGCAATTCATCATTCCTATAATGAATAACTGACAGCTACAGGTTGGGCAGAGAAGAGATTCAGAGCAGTCCTGCAGAGAAGGACTTGGGTGTTTTGGTTGATGAGAAAATGAATATGAGCCAGCTGTGTGCGCTTGCAGCCCAGAAAGCCAACTGTATCCTGGGCTGCATCAAAAGGAGCATGACCAGCAAGTTGAGGGAGGTGATCCTGCCCCTCTACTCTGCTCTTGTGAGACCTCACTTGGAGTATTGTGTGCAGTTCTGGTGTCCTCAACATAAAAAGGACATGGAACTGTTGGAACAAGTCCAAAGGAGGGCCACAAGGATGATCAGGGGACTGGAGCACTTCCCGTATGAAGATAGGCTGAGAAAGTTGGGGCTGTTCAGCCTGGAGAAGAGAAGGCTGCATGGAGACCTCATAGCAGACTTCCAGTATCTGAAGGGGGCCTATAGGGATGCTGGGGAGGGACTATTCATTAGGGACTGTAGTGATAGTACAAGGGGCAACGGGTTCAAACTTAAACAGGGGAAGTTTAGATTGGATATGAGGAAGAAATTCTTTACTGTGAGGGTGGTGGGGCACTGGAATGGGTTGCCCAGGGAAGTTGTGAATGCTCCATCTCTGGCAGTGTTCAAGGCTGGATTGGACATAGCCTTGGATGGCATGGTTTAGTGGGAGGTGTCCCTGCCCATGGCAAGGGGAGTTGGAACTAGACGATCTTAAGGTCCTTTCCAACCCTAACTATTCTATGATTCTATGATTCTATGACAAATAAATATGGAAGGAAAATATATTAATGGGAGAAGTTAATAACTAATTGTAAAATTTAGAGTTTATATCATGAAGTCTTTGTCTTATTCTTCAAATTGGCATTAAAAAAATTAACTGAAAAAAAAGAAAAAAAAGAGGTCTTAGAAATTACAAAACTCCTCACCTTTACAAAATTTCAAAAATTGCCAGATGTATTGAGTTGGCTTACCATGCTCTCCTTTAAAAAAAATCCTTTTTTTTCCTTTTTCTCTAGTAATGCATTATTTTTCTTTTGTAACACTGACATTACTTATAGGTCTATTTTTCTGAGTTAATTAATTATGTTGAACAACAGAAAGATTAATATTTTCATTATCATAGTAATTTCAGTGCCACCACTAGGTGCACTAGTCAAAGAAATGTGCCTCATAAAAGAAAATAGGAACTCAGACTACAGTTCCCAAAGGGCATTTTAGCAAGCAGTTCAGTGTTTTGCTCAACTGATTCTATTAAAGCTCTTCTCAGTTGAAATTAGTTTTGGACAGTTCAATTAAAAAAGAAAATTATCTATATATTAGTTTAATAGAACATACATATATATGTATGTATGCAGATATGTATGTATATAATTCATCATGAAAAAAAGTGAGCATTGTGGAAACTCCAGTTTTCACTTGTGAATGATTATAATAAAATATTTTTAAACAGCCTTCCTGCATAGCAACATGGGTTACTAAGACCTGATGATCTCAGATGGAAATTGCTCTTTTGCAATATTCAGCCAGCTCTGTTTGTATTACAATTTGTACTATCATGTGCTACAGTCTTCAACAAATCCCATTTTTACCAGGGAAAGAAATGGTACCGCAGCTTGCTTTTTATTATCAGTTTTCATTCTGCATTGACACATGGAACATTACTACTTCCTTTGCAGACACAGCATTTATTTCAAAATTAAATTTCTTTCCTCCTTAGTGTTTCCATCAAGTTTTTTCTTTAATCCATAGCATGTTTATAAACTACATCCTTACCATGCGGTACTTAATTCATGTGATCTTACAGTACTATCAATTTCTCACCAGTTTCCTGATCACCAGAGCCAAAATGCCCTTAAAGTTATTTGTTAATAAATAGGGAAAACACCTGACAGTAAAATTGCTAATAAGACAGATAGATAAAAAATAAACCAATTCCAGTGTAAAGAATAGGTCTCCATTTGGGGAAAATCTTCTGCAACTGTAATGACTAAATTTTTGATGCTGATTTACAAAGGAAACAGAATATTTCTTCTTAGGTTTGCACTGAAGATTATCTTTTTATTTGAGAGGAGCCGTTGCTTTTGGACTTTGCAATATACCTTTTCAAGAGCTATCATGGCATCATCAGCTTTATTACAATTGAACTATCAAGGGATTAATTTCCTTGACAAAGTTTAGTTCTAGTGGATAAATATTAGAGCCTTGATCTGCTTGAAAATCAGCAAACCGCAGTTGTAATGAAAAAACAAATAAAATCAATAAAGTAAATTTTGAAAAAAACCCACTAGAATGAACCAAATGGGTACACAGTCCTTAATGAAAGGTAAACTGAAGTTTTCATTTTAGTTTGACAGTTGTATCAATGGAAAAATCTTTAGTCCAGTATAAGACTGTGTGGAGAAGGGATGCAGATGTGCATTTCCATTACACTTATAGCCATGTCTGTTACCACTTGCATGGGGAGAATGACTTTATAATCTACTAGTCTTACAGTATTTTTTAAAAACACTGTTTCTGGGTGTCTCTGGGTAATTAATAACACAAGTATCTTAAGGTTAGTTTTTGAAAAACACTTATAGATGTAGTCAGACATCCACTGAAATTTCTAAATTACTTCTTTAGGTATTTTTTTGAGTATTCACTTGTGCCATTAATGTCTAAATAATTTGAAAATATGCATGGTTCTTTGACAATCTAAATGGTGTAAAAATGAAGTCCTGTTTGCCAAATATAACCAAAATTTAACCCAAAATGCTACAACTCTCACTTGCATAAAAATCAGCAAAAAAACACAGTATATAAACTAAGTAGATAAATTCTCATTTATCTACAGAAAAGTAGGAAAAATACTGAAGGAGGGAAGTTTTTTAAAAATACAATAAAAAATGGAAATATCTCAAATAGTATTACTAATTATCAACACATGCAGACTGAAAGTAGACTTACCATTGCAAGTACAGTGCATTTTCAGATCAGACATCACATCATGAATTCTGGGCACATGGCTGCTGAATTCTGGTATTCAGTATTTTTATTCAAATATCTCTAAAGGCTGATATTTCCTCTATCTGAAAACATAAGACACAGCTATAACTCTAGTCAAGCTAGATGAACATTCCTAAAATACACAACCACCCTCCAGAATTTTAGCCAACTTAACTAAATTTTAAGTGCTAAGTTTTATAAAAGCTTGGTTCACTTTTTATCATTATAGTTTGGATCACTGAGACCACAAGTACCAGGCAATCCAAAAAAACTTTATTTTGCTGCTTCCAACATGTTTTAAGAGTGAAAGAATTTCAGAAAAGTTTTTTAAACTTATAATAGGAGCAGAACAATTCCTACAAGCTCTGTAAGATTATCCGGTCACTATGTTCCTACAGAAAAGAACAGGAAAAAAAATACGTTCACACAAAATGTACCAGGGCCAATGAGTAGAGAGATAGTAATCTATCTTCCTAAGCAGCTGATTTTGTCTTTTCTTCTTATATCCAAAATTCTTTTCTCCTCCTAAAATCTTTCCTGTTGCAGGCACTTAATGAAAGTCTTCCTCACATCAAGACACAGTGAAACTTCTTTTAAAAAGTACATCTGTCTCTTTGATTTCATTATCTTCTATGTTGTTTTGAATCTGAAGCTTTGCTTATTTCATAGATATACAGAAATTTAGAATATCAGAAAACATAATCTCAACATAAAAAAAAAGTAAAATGAAACGACCTGTTTAAAAAAAAAAAACCCCTCCCTAAAAAATCCAGCATGTAACCCCAGAAGTCCCATCAGCTTTTAGATATTCTGATATCAGAAGAGGATCCTTAAAGGTGAACTACTGACATTAAAAGTCAAGCATCACTGTTATATGACCTTGCATAGTGGCAAGTGGCAAGTAGAAAGATGATTCTAGTAGTACATGAATAACCTGCCTTTGTATCAGTAGGGAGATGAATTTGATGCTTGATTGCATTTTCACATTTCTACATTATGTTCATAAAAAAACCCCGGATCAATCAAACAAACAAACAAGAAAAAAAAATTGAAAAAAATGTCTATCAACTTCTAAAGTATCCAGGAAAGGAAATAAAGAAAATTCTGTCAAGGGAAGTGTTTTGAGAGCAGTAATCAAGGCTCCTGGAGAATCACTTGTCAAAATCACTAACCATAAACCTTTCCGTGTCCACTGGAGAGGAAGACATACCACACACACTACTGCAAATAAAATTCATTGACTTTGTGCAGGCAAAGAGTTTGCTTAATATGTTATTAAATGCTAAATCTTAAATTTGTGAATAGAGCCACAATACTCATTCAGCTCAAGTACAGGAATAGGATTGATTCTGCTACAGGCGGTTAAATTCCTCCACCACAAGGTAATGCCCAACACCTGAGATATTGTCCAGGATGTGGAAAAAGGGAGTATAGCACTCTCCACCAAGCTCCAACCTGTGCCTTGGCAGAAATGTAAATCGGGTGCCCTAGGTACTGCAGCTGAGAGTAAGAATAGGCTAGACTCATAGCTCAAACCCATGTTGCAATTCTCTCTAAATATATGCATATAAGGAAGGTAAGAAAGTGACAAAACCATTACAAAAAGTGTCTTATGATGTTTTAATTGTTTTTTTTCAATTTTTCAGTTAATTGGGAGCTGAAAATTTCTTCCAGATGCACAGAAATATGCTTTCAGCTGATGTGTTAGTTAATTTTATTGGAAGACTAATTGAACTATTGGTTCAATTGTCTGTAGCAATGAAAAAAATCTAGGAAATCAAATGAACTTTTTTAATGGTTGCACATTTTAACACAGTAACATAGTTACAGCATCTTAATAACTATCAGTTTAATCAATATTTTTTCATTTTAAAAATATTGATAAAGCTATATGTCTATATAAGGCTTGCATAATACAATTTCTTAAAGGCATTAATATGGCCATTATATTTTCATGCATATAGACATAACTAGCTACTGAAAAAACACAGTTTATTAAAAAAAAAATCAGTGCGTTTTTGTATTCAGTCAGTCCTTTTTGGAATCATGCTTCAGTTACGACTCAGTAATGACCGTTTTCTTTTCTTGCTTAGTTTTGGAAATCAAAAATAGACAACATTTTTTTAAAGTGGGTCAACAAGTGAGTTGCTATGGGAAACTGAGATATTGAAAAATCTCTGTACTTTCACTGCATGAGGCAAATACCAGTTGCTGTTTTGCATGCCTCCCATGAGGCTTCTCCTGAAGTGGCATACTTTAAATTACGTAATATTTTTCAAGGCAAGATGCCTGACAGGGGATAGAAACATATATCATTGATTTATATAGAAAAAATGATACCCAAAATGAACGACTGCCATTTGGAAAAAAATAAGTAAAAAAACTATTCAGCTTCTATTAGCTATAAATTAAAAGTACATTGAAAATATGTTTGGATGTTTATCTTATCCAGTTAAAATATTTATCTTCTATGTAATGGCTTGTAGCAATATGAGGTTACAAGGTTTGTTACCTTATACGACAACAACTATCTTCATAAACAGTGGAAGTGGAATAGAACAGCCTTTAGAAAATGCTTATTAACTTCTTTTCTCTTCCCACTCAGCCTGCCAAGAGCACGGTGGAGAAAGGGGAAGGATAGTTGCAAGAATAATGGTATCAGTCAACTTGATAGATTGTTACATTATTTTTAAAGCTTTGGTTTGTAGACCTCATACCACATGTTCCAACACTTCGTAATGTGGAGGTGTCAGTCCTTGCTAATAATCTATTTTGCTATTTTTTTCTAATGTTTTGAGATTTCTAAAAGGAATTTAAATTGCGTTTTAAATTACTGACAATGTTATGGTTGTACACTGATATCATTATACATTATAAATGACATTAAAAACCAGTCTATTGATCTCTTAAGCCACAGAGAAGTTATGCTAACAGATTTGCCTTAGATACATTTTCTCTCTTGATGCACTCTGAATTAGTTTTTTTCTAGAGTATGAACACTTTGAATTTAGACTTTTATTGACATTTGTCTGTATATGTTGGCCTGCCTCCAGGCATGTTAGTACAATCTTACCCAGAAGGCAGTCATACTGACTACTACTGCTGGAAAGGTCAAAGTGCAGACACATGGATCATGAAAAATCTATGTGATCATGACGCCAGACTTTTGCTCTAGTTAGTGTTTATGAATTCAGCGAAAGAAGATAAAAGGTATTTGAAAACCTAGAAATTTCTCTTATCAGGAACAGATGAAATCTATTGTTCTGTTTCCTGGCATTCCAACTGCATTAATGAAAGTAGCAACAGTTGCAAGCCCCGTGCCAAATAGTCACTATTTGTCCTTTCACAAAGGAAAATCAAAAAAACTGCTGCGTGTTACAGATATTAATGACTGTTAGGCAAGTGTAATAAAAGGCTCCTTTTCTAAAGCGCTGGCAAGCTTTTATGCCATTATACAGGAATGACTAATGTATTCAGAGGAGAGTACCAATGATGAGCAGCAGCGAAGAAGGGTGCTAGCAAAACAGCTTTTCACAGGACCCAGATACAAGAGTTGTGTGCAATATGTGATTTGAGCAGATATGAAAATGGATTATTTTTCATGAATGGTTAGAGTAGCATGTCATTTGAAAAGAGCAGTAGATCAAACATGTCCAGTGGCTGAAATATCTGAGGGTGAAAGTGGAGTGAGAATGCAAATAGGAAGTAAAAGAATAGACCAGACTAGAGTTTAACAACTTGTAGAATAACGTACAAGCATTCTTACATTTTAAGCAATTATGATGGACACTTACTTTGTTGGCTCTCAGCAAAATTGCATTAATTTTTACATTGTAATTTACAATGTTTTAGCAAAATATTACAACAGAAGACATGAGTGTCAATAATTAAACTGTTAAACTAGTATACCTCATGATTTACTAGCTAGCCCATTGTTCAACTCTATTTCTTTAGTTACTCTGTAAAGAACCAAATACATTTAAAAAAAATTAATAAATGCAGCCCCCATTCATTACTATGAAACAGCAGGGAAATGATGCTGAAATAAACTGTTAATTGTGTATCAGTGATTGCTGTTTTCCATTAAGCACAATGATTTTTCTTTCCTTTTTTCTTCACCTACTATGCTATCTTTCTATCAGAAACAAGGTTTAAGCAAATGCTGAATTAAGCCACTGGGAATTCTTTCATTGAATTTGAGGAGCTTTGAAGTTGACTCATTATAAGAGTACTCCAGAACCAGGAAGCATCCACTTCACTCTGAAGTCTCTCATGGTATTTTTATAGTGTTTACAGCTTTGAGTACAGAAATTACACTTGTGTTAACTTTTGAGGATTTAAATAAAATTTAAATAAAGCAGATATCTTAGTGTTATCTGCAGGACAGGATATATTTCACACAGAAAATACAGTCAAAAATATTTTTATATTTATTGGGGAAGCTCTCTAAAGTGAAATGAAAGAAATTAATATATTTTTATAACAAAAGGAGCTAATATACAAATTGTCATTATATAAACCATTTATAGGTTTGTGTAATAAGACAAAGATTGTAGAATGTTTTATAATATATAATTATCTGCTACATTATATTAGACTCCTTAAATTATTCAGGATTCTACCCAAAACTAAAATGCTTCAATTCAGGTATCTACATGGAGATGGTTACATGTAACCTACATTCCCATGTGTGGAGAAATTTGGCATGGTCCACCTCCTAAAAAAATAAGTGTTTCTTGCTTGTTAATACTTGGTGGGTTGTCTGAGATATCCTTATACTGCTGGCAGATTAAGACTTGTGATTTTCTGAAATAACAATGGCATGGTAAGATGAATACCCTAGAGCAAACACCAAGTTTAGAAAACTCAGTATAACTCCTCATTTCAAGGGGCTGAATCTGTACTGGTTTTGTTTAATCTTGTCTTACTTCTCCTCCTGCCAGATGGGACATAATTTTTATTATCAATAATCATAAGTTAAAAACCTAATACTATTTTTCAAATTCTTTGAAATTAGATTTTTTTTTCTGCCTTTCTTTTTGCTAATACATGTGACAGTACATAAAAGTCAAGGTTTCAGAAAGGTCTGTCTGCTCATACAGTCTCTTTATTTTGACCCACATCTTTCTTGGAGCATTTATAATTTTATGTATTAAAGTAATAAATATAAGATACACAAGTGCCTTAAGTTAAAGGATGTCTGTGTTATAATGGGCCAAGGGACAGATTTTCAAAATTGGGTGTACTCCACAAATTATAAGATGCACCAATTAAAATAAAATCAAAGTGAGACTTTGTCTGTGTACGTGCGTTTGGGACAAGTTTAAGTCAAACTGATGCATGCCTATTTTACTCTATGTTGGAACATTGCATATTTTTGTTTTTAGATATAATCTACAGCATATTCCTTTTTAGGAAAAAGAAACCAAAGCAAAACAGAAAAAAAAAAAAAAAAACCAACAAAAAACCACACCACCACACCCCCAACCACTAAAACTTAAAAGTAAATAGAAATAAAATAACACACTGGTTATTAACTTTCATTTCTTAAAAATATCTAGGGTTTAAAAATCGTATTTACTTACAAGAAAGAACAGTTCTTAGAAATTTTATTGTTTTATTCTTAACCTGAACTTATTAAAAATTACCTGTGTATCTAGGTAACTGGAATCTGTCTGTATCATTTTGGTTATTATCAAGTCAAACTGATAATATGAAGAATACTTAGAAAACACAGTTTATAATGAACTTTTTTCTGATTAATTAGAAGAATCATTGTTTTATTTTATTAAAATATTGAAATTCTTATTTTATTTCAGTGTCCTGAAAGAGGAAGAGGACAAACAAGGTTAGCACAAATGTACAGAATGCTTAAGTTTGCATGTGTTGTCAAATTCGTATTCATATTCAGAAAGAATTTCCTACATGTCTTTCAAGAACGACACTTTTAAATATTATATTGCTGAAGGTTAAAAAATTGTATGAAAGACATGAAAACTTTTCCATAAACATTATGCAAAAACATCTAACACTATTCATGTGAGTTTTTAAAGGTATTTTCTTCAGTTATCTTATCAGAAAGCAAAGCTTAATGTGGAAGGTATAAATCTGTAAACAACTGATTTGCAGATAGTTGTTATGGGTGAAATCAGAGATGGAAAATTGCTGGCCGTTAGGAAACTGTATTGTCAGTATAGGGTGCAACATGAGCACTGTGCTACGTGTTTCTTGATAAAATTACCAGTTTATTTGGCAAGCAAGGAATTACTCGCCATAACATTCAGTAATGGGTTCATGTAATGGCTGCCTTCCTTGTCTAATCCAAGAACATACAAAACTAAGGAACAAATGCTGAAGCCATCTTCAGTAGGAAACCTGTTTACTAGGAGGGAGGACATTTATATTTAGTGCTCAATATTTCTTTGGTTTTAAAATTTTACACTCCAACCAAGAAATATGACACAAATCTACTGAAATCAGTGAAAATCTTCAGGTAAATCTGATAGGACGGAAATCTACCTTCAGATATATCTTGAAAGACAGTGGTAAAAAAATATGTTGTTGTGGTTTATTTTTGTGGGTCTTTTTAGTACAGCTCATGGAGGTAGGAGCAGCATTACTGTGGAAAAGGTATTTGAGTCAGAGGACTCCCTGAAAGGTCTCTTGACTAAATGCTTTGGAGACGTGTTGAACCACTGCAAGCTTGTTGTACATTGTCTTGACTTGCCATTGGATTCCACCACAGCAATTGCTCATGTAAATGTTTCTAGAATCTGCTAATTTCTACAGAGACATCTATGAGTTATGTTTTAAATCAAGATTGAAAATAAAATGCAGACAGTATGTAGGAGAAATTTATAATGGATTAAGGAGGAAAATAACACTACATAGGAAGTATTTTGGGATATATTTGTGGTGAAAGAGTTAAAGGCTATTTTCTTAGTCTTTGATGTTAGCTGTTTTCTTAGTGCTTTTTGGACATTTAGTTTTTAGCTAGTCCTGCTAAGAGGACTTGATAATCCTTATGGGTCACTTCAAACTTGAGATATTCTAGGATTCTATGATTTTCTAAGCCTGATGCTCCTTTTCAATGGTAAACCTGAGCAGTAAAGATTCTCAGATGATTTGACACTATAGTTGAAATGCTGAACTAACAAATACAGAGACCATTTTAAAATTTAAATTTCAGTGATAACTGAGGCAAGTAAACTTCAGTGGTTATGGTTAAAGTAAAGAAAAAAAAAGTCAGTTTTAATTTTGATACCACGAGATACATGTAGTTTTAAGGGGAAAATTACCACCTTTTCCCTAAGGTGGTTTCTTCTTTACTCCTTTGAGTATATATTGGAGACTCTTATTTTCATGACTTCATGTTTAAATAATGAATATGTAACATCTATCTTGTGTGTCATTTTCCATGCCATCAAGGTGTTTTTATATTTCAAATCTGTTCATTTTGCCCCCACTGATCATTTTTACTTACAGAATAATTCATACTGTGTCACAACACTGTTCTGCTGATGGAATGACTGACCAGTTTCTATTAAGGTTTTATTTTGTTTCATTTTATAAAGGGCTGTGGTGGTGGTGGGTTTTTTTTACTCCTATAGTAGAGTAAGTGGCAGTAATCAATATACACAGAGTCTAGTCTGAGAGCCATTTCTTATTACAAAAGTCACTGCATGGTAGAAGTTGCTGTGGCACTACTTATAGGAATGTCACTGCTCTTTAGAATAAGAATTATGTCTGTTTGCTGTATGAAACTAAAACTACTACATTATTAATACCAGTAAATACCATACATTGATGTCCAAATGGGGCTATTCTGGTTATATATTACATATCTTCTCAAAGCTGTCACATTGATGATGTATTATATAATACTAATAGCTGCTAGTCCAATGATGTATGACAAGTGCCATCACCCTAGCTAAATATTTCATCGTGACAGCACAATTTGTGCTAAAATACTTCAACAGAATGGTTGTAAATATAATATACTTGCACACACCAATCATTCTGTAATGTGCTACAGAATTATTTACCCTGTATGTACTTACGTGCATGTGTGCTTAGGCACGCAAACCTGTAATCAGTTTTTTGTTCTCAGGATATGCACTTTCTTCTTGATTATTAAGGGCCTGATGCCAAGTTCTTTTAAGCCTAATACCTTTTTCATAGCCAAAATCTCTTACAATATCTTTGCCCTGAATTTTTTTAGTTGTATGTCCCTATGGATGCAGTTTAATATGTTAAAATCTAACGAAGCCCCATTAAAACAGGATAATCAAGTCATTCCAGGATTCCACTGACACTTTTTGCTATCAGAGCATACTGCTGGCCCCTTCCTGCCCGCCAGAACCTTCAGGGCCTTTTCATCAGAGCTGCTCCCAAGCCAGTCCATCCTGGTCAATCTTATTCTCTGTCACTGGAAGTTATTATTCCTTTCCAAGCAAAGGACTACCCATTTTTCTCTACCCTGATCATGACAAAAAAGCTCTCAATCAGTCTGTCGTCCAGCCTACAGAGGAGCTCAATCCATCCAACCTGTTCCTTCGTTCTGAAAGCATCTCTTTACTGGATGCCTTAAAGTTCTGGAGGATCTGAGATTCTGCCAAAATTTTGCTCTTCTTCTGCTAATTCGCGTCAAGAGCTTTCTAACCCTACTCATTGTTATGCCATCCCTTCCACTGAGGGAGAATAACAGAGGAAAGGTCTTTAACCAAAAAATTAAATAACATAGACTTTGTCATTCTAACTGCCTGCTTTACTGAACTGCATTGTTGGCATTTCATAACTTTGCTTTATAGAGATTTTCATAGAGCTTCTGCAGACTTTCTTAGATGATTTTCATGTATAATTTTTTAGTTATTTCAAAAGAATTCTTACAATACTTTGATATATTAAGAAGTGTATAGTTGACTTCTATTTAGTAAGTGATGAGGTGTAATTTCTGACAAATAGTGATGCAATAGCATCTAAGTCTCAGCAGCATTTTAGTGGATTTATATAATTTTAAAATTACCTACACAATTACAGAAGTACATTTACATTATCATTTTGGCTTTTTATTAAATTGTTAGTATTAAATGGTACTCAAAGATATGATAAGTGCCAAGAACCACGAAGGCTACAGCTCCAGGGAGAATAGGGCTTCAAAGGACATGCAAAGGGAAGCACGGCTCTGCAAAAACATTGCTTCTTCCACACCAATCTTATCTCAGCCACCCAAGATGCTGGAAGCAACAGACAAGACGCTGTTCATATTAGGGATAAGGATAGGGTTTAGAGACCCAAAAAGCCTACAGCTCCAGGGACACTGGGGCTGCAAAAGACATTCCAAAGAGGTCATGAAAATGTATCACCATTCATCTTTCCACACCTTTCTTATCTGGCCTGCCCAGGGTTCTTGGGACATTAGCCTGAGGTCCAAGGCACCATTTAGATTGGGGTGACATTTAGGGTTCAGGTTCAGACAGTCATAAAGCCTGCAGCTCCAGGGACTCTGGGGCTGCAAAAGGCATGCCAAGGGGAGCATGGCACTGCAACAACATTGCACATTCCACACCTATCTCATCTGGACTAGCCATGGGGCTTGAAAACTTATCCTCAGCTCAAACACGCCACTTAGATTGGCAAATGCGTTAAGCTTAAGGAAAATAGAGCTATAAGGCCTTCAGCTCCAGGGACACTAGGCTCTGGAAAGGGAATATCAAGTGAAGCATGGCACAGAAATAACATTGCTCATTCCTTGTCTTTCAAATCTGGGCAACCCATGGTGCTATGTGCCTTAGATTCCTCAGCTCCAAGGTGCCATTTAGTTTAGGATTAAGTTTGGGGTTACAGTGAGAGACCCATAAAGCCTATAGCTTCAGGGGCATGAGAACAGCAAAAGACATTTATAAAGAGAGCATGGCACTGTACACCAATTAATTGTTCCACACCTTTCTCATCAGGTCCAGCCATGGTTCCTGGGACCTTAGCCTCAGCTTCAAGGTGCCACTCAGGTTAAGTGTAGGGTCCAGCATTATGGTTAGTATTCAGAGATCCTTAATACCTGCAGCTCCAAAATTGGGGGGGGGGGGGGGGGGGGCAAAAGATATTACAAGGATAGCATGGCAGTGTATCATGATTAATCTTTCCACCGCTTTTTTACTGAGGCCAGCCGTGGTGCTTGGGACATTAAAATCAGTGCCAAAGCACCATTAAGATAAGGTTTAGGGATATGGTTAAGGTAAAGGTTAGGCTTAGAGTTGCAGTTATGATTAGGGTTAGGGTTAGGCTTAGGGTTAGGGTTAGGGTGCAGACAGTCATGAAGCCTACATTTTCAGGGACACTGGGGCTGCAAAATGTGGAGGCATTTCTCACTGAAAAGGGTTATGTGAGCAATCCAGCCTTTGGCTTAGTCCCACACCTAGAGTGAGCAGAGGGGGCCGGGGGCTGCTGGAGGGGTTACTATAGGACACCTTTCCAGAAGCCCGCCAGAAGTTGTCAGAGGGGGACGCCCACTTGCTGACATGAAGAGAAGCTTCCGGAGCTGCCACCAATCACAAGCCATTGTTATGATTCAACTGGGAGGCAGAACCAATCAACTGTTGTGGAATGTTTGGGTGTTCTGTAACTTTCCTATAAAAGAGGTGCTTGCACACAATAAAGAGTTCAGCCTTGATCATATTGGTCTGTTGTGCTGTCCGTGTGTGGTTTTGTAATCCCCCGCAGCAAAATATAAGGAGGGCAATGTAATGTACTACTATTAATCTTTCCGCATGCATTTCATCTGGACCAAACCTGGTGCTTGGGACTATAAACTTAGATACACAGTGACATTTTGATTAGGGTTAGGGTTGGGATTAAGGCGAGCGTGGGGGTGAGGGTTAGGGTTAGACTTCAGAAAGTCATGAAGCCTACATCTCAGGGACACTGGGCCTGCAAAAGACATGCGAAATGGAGCACGCCACTTCAACTACCTTAGCCTTTCCATACCTTTCGCATCGGGACCTCACGCTGTAATTGGGACTTTAAATGTAGCACCAAGGTGCCACTTAGATTAGGTTTAGTGTTAGGGTTCATACAGTTAGAATATAGATTGAGATATTATAGTTAGATATAAAAATATTGGTGCTGCAAAAGACATACGAAGGAGAGCATGGCACTGAAACTACATTGCATATATAACAACTTTCATGTCTTGGACAGTCTTGGTTCTTGGGAGTGTAACTTCATTTCTCAGGTGTCTTAAAGCATACAGTTCCAAAGATACTGAGGCTGCAAAAGACATTCCAAGGGGAGCATGCCCCTGCAACAACATTACTTCTTTCCACACCTTTTTCATCTGGACTTCCTATAGTATTTAGACTTTAAACTAGCTCCAAGGTGCCATTTAGATTAGGGTTAGAGTCAGGGTTCAGACTGTTGTAAATACTACATCTCCAGAGACACTGGGGCTGCAAAAGACATGCCAAGGAGAGCATGGCACTGCAACAGCATTGCCTCTTTCTACACCTTTCTAATCTGGGCCAGCCATAGTTTTGGGGATATGGGCATCAGCTGCCAGGTGCTATTCTGATTAGGGTTCGGGTGTTGGGTTATGCATAGTGTTCAGAGATCCATAATAGCTGCAGCTCCAACACTGGGACAGGAAAGATCATTTCAAGTAGAGCCTGGCAGTGAACTACTATTAATCTTTCCACAACCTTTTTATCTGGACTAGTCATTACACCTGGGACTTTAAAGTCAGCTCCAAGGTACCATTTAGATTAGGGTGAGGGTTAGGGTTAGAGTTAAGGTTCAGATTTTCACAAAGACTAGGTGTCCAGGAGCAGTCGGGCTTCAGACAGCATGATGAGGGGAGCAAGGCACTGCAATGACGTTGCTCATTCCACACCTTTTTCACCTGAACCAGCCATGTTGATTTGGACTTTAAATTTAGATCCAAGGTGCCATTCTGACTAGGATAAGGGTTCTTGTTCAGATATTTATAATGCCTACACTTCTGGGGATGCTTGGGCTGCAAAATACAATATAAAGAAAGCATGGTAGTTTACCACTATTAAACTTTGCACACCTAATTCATCTGGATGAGGTATTCTGCTTGGGACATTAAACTCAGCTCCAATGTGTCATAAAATTAGGGTAGAGTTACAATTCAGAATTTATAAATCCTACAGCTCAAAAGACATTGGAGCTGCAATAGTAAAGTCTAGAGGAGCTAAACGCTGCAAAAACATTGCTGCTTTCAACACCATTCTCAACTGGGCCAGCCATCGTTCCTGGGACGTTAGCATCAGGTCCAAGGTGCTCTTCTGATTAAGGTTAGAAAGATAATTACAAGGAGAGCATGGCAGTATGCTACTATTAATCTATGTTTCTTCCACACATTTTTAATCTAGACCAGCCGTTGTTCCTGGCACTGTAAAATCAGCTCCAAAGTGCCATTTAGAATAGGTTTAGGGTTAGGGTTAAGGTCAGGGTTACGGTTCAGACAGTCTTAATGCCTACAGCTTCAGGGACACTTGGGTTGCAAAATTCATGCCTAGTGGAGCACGGCACTGCAACAACACTGTTTGCTCCACACCTTTTTCATCTGGACCAGCTGTTGTTCCTGGGAATGTAAAACCACATCTGAGGGGCAATTTAGATTAGGGTTAGGATTAGGGCTAGTGTAAGTGTTAGGGTTAGGGTAAGGGTAAGGATTCACACAGTCATAAATTGTAGAGCTCCTGAACAGCTGAGCTGCAAAAGGCATACCTAATTGAGCCAGGCACTGCAATGACATTGCTTGTTCCACAGATTTATCATGTGTGTCAGTAGTGGTGATTTGGACTTTAAATTTAGGTGTAAAACATCTTTCTGATTAGGATTAGGGCTAAGGTTCAGATTGTCATAAAGCCTACAGCTCTGGAGACACTGGGGCTGCAAAAGGGCATGCCAAGGGGAGCACGGCGCTGCAGGACTATTGCTTCTTTTTTCAACCTTTATTATCTGGGCCAGACATCGTTCCTGGGGCATTAGCATCATCTGCCAAGTGATATTCTGGTTAGGGTGTTGCTTATGCATAGTGTTCAGAGATCCATTATAGCTAAAGGTACAAAGCTGGGGCAGAAAAGATCATAACAAGGAGAACATGTCACTGTACTACTAATAATCTTTCCACAGCTTTTTCAACTGGTCCTGCCAATCTGCTTGGGACGTTATACTCAGCTCCAAGGTGCCATTATATTAGGGCTAGGATTAGAGTTAGGGTTATATTTAGGGGTTACACTGTCATAAAGCCTACAGCTCCAGGGACACTTGGGTTGCAAAAATCATGCCTAGCGGAGCACGGCGCTGCAACTACAGTGGTTGTTCTGAACCTTTTTCAACGGGACCAGTCATTCTTCTTGGGACTTTAAACTCAGCTCCAAGGTTCCATTTAAATTACAGTTACGGTTAGGATTACTGTTCAGGCAGTCATAAAGCCTATAGGTCTAGAAAAGCTTGGGTTGCAAAAATCATGCCTAATGCAGCACGGTTCTGCAGCAATATTGCTTGTTGCACATATTTCTCTTCTGGACCACCCATGGGGACTGGAACTTCAAACTTAGATCCAAGCTGCCATTCTCATTACGGAAAGTGTTTCTTTTCTGAGATCTAGAATGCCTACATCTTCAGGGACACTTGGCCTGCTAAACACAATATAAGAAGAGCATGTCAGTGTACCTCTGTTGGTATTCCCACACCTTTTTCACATGGACGAGCCACGGTGCTTGGGTCTGTATACTCAGCTCAGAGGTGCCATTTAGATTAGGGTTAGGGTTTGGGTTATGCTTAGGTTTCAGACAGTCATATAGCCTACAATTCCAGGGACAATGGGTCTTCAAAAGACATGCGAACGGGAGTACAGCACTGCAGGAATATTGCTTCCTTCTTCAACTTTATTACATGGGCCAGCCATCATTCTTGCAACATTAGCATGACCTGCCAGGTGCTATTCTGGTTAGGGTTCAGGTGTTGGGTTATATGTAGCGTTCAGAGATCCATTATAGCTACAGTTCCAACTCGGCATCAGCAAAGGTCATAACATGGAAAGAATGGCAGTGTACTCCTGTGTATCTTTCCACAACATTTTCATCTGGACCAGCCATTGCGCCTGGGACATTAAACTCAGCTCCAAGATGCCATTTAGAATACTTTTAGGCTTAGGGTTAGGGTTAGGGTTGGGCTTAAGCTTAGGGTTAGGATAAGGGTTCAGACAGTCACAAAACATCGAGCTCTAGGAACAGCTGGGCTGCAAAATGCATGCCTAATTGAGCCAGGCACTGCAACGACATTCCTTGTTCCACAAGATTCTCATGTGCACCAGCAGTGGTGATTGGGACTTTAAACTTAGCTGTTAGATGTCTTTCTGTTTAGGATTAAGGCTAGGTTTCAGGTTGTCATAAAGCCTACTGCTCTGGAGAGACTGGTACTGCAAAAGACATTCCAAGGGGAGCGTGGCCCTTCAACAACCTTGCTTCTTCCCACATCTTTATTGTCTGTGTTAGCCATCGGTCTTGGGACGTTAGCTACTGCTGCGAGATGCTCTTCTGATTAGGGTTAAGGTGTTGGCTTATGCATAGTGTTCAGAGATTTATTATAGCTACAGCTTAAAATCTGGGGCAGGAAAGATCATTTCAAGGAGAACATGGCTACACTATGGTCAAATCCTGCCATACCAATCTTGTGGTCTTCCATGATGAGGCTGCGGAACTGATGGACAGGGGTAGAGCAATTGATATCACCTACCCGGACTTGTGCAAGACGTTTGACACTGTCTCACATGACATCCTTGTCTATAAGTTGGAGAGACATCAATTTGATATGTGGACCACTTGGTGGATAAAGAACTGGCTGGATGGCCACACCCAAAGTGTTGTGGTCAATGGCTCAATGTCCAATTGGAGACCAGTAACAAGTGGTGTCCCTCAGGGATCGGTGTTGGGTCTGGTTTTGTTCAACATCTTTGTCGGTAACATGGACAGTGGGATTGAGTGCGTCCTAAGCAAGTTTGTCAATGACACCAAGCTGTGTGGTTCGGTTGATATGTTGTAGGGAAGGAATGCCATCGAGAGGGACCTTGACACGCTTGTGAGGTGGGCTGATGCCAACCTGATGAAGTTTAACCATGCCAAGTGCAAGGTCCTACACCTGGTTCAGAGCAATCCCAGGCACTGCTACAGGTTGGGCAGAGAAGAGATTCAGAGCAGTCCTGCAGAGAAGGACTTGGGGTTGGTTGATGAAAAAATGAACATGAGCTGGCAGTGTGTGCTTGCAGCCCAGAAAGCCAACTGTATCCTTGACTGCATCAAAAGGAGTGTGACCAGCAGGTCGAGGGAGGTGATCCTACCCCTCTACTCTGCTCTTGTGAGACCTCACTTGGAGTATTGTGTGCAGTTCTGGTATTCTGAACATAAAAAGGACATGGAGCTGTTGGAAGAAGTGCAGAGGAGGGCCACGAGGATGATCAGGGGACTGGAGCACCTCCCGTATGAAGATAGGATGAGAGAGTGGGGTCTGTTCAGCCTGGAGAAGAGAAGGCTGCATGGAGACCTCATAGCAGACTTCCAGTATCTGTAGGGGGCCTATAGGGATGCTGGGGAGGGACTCTTCATGAGTGACTGTAGTGAGAGGACAAGGGGTAACGGGTTCAAACTTAAACAGGGGAAGTTTAGATTGGATATGAGGAAGAAATTCTCTACTGTTTGGATGGTGAGGCACTGGAATGGGTTGCCCAGGGAAGTTGTGAATGCTCCATCTCTGGCAGTGTTCAAGGCCAGGTTGAACAGAGCCTTGAGTGGCATGGTTTAGTGGGAGGTGTCCCTGCCCGTGGCAGGGGGATTGGAGCTAGATTATCTTGAGGTCGTTTCCAACCGTAACTATTCTATGATTCTACGATTCTATGAACATTGCAGTGTTCTACTATTAATTTTTCCACTACTTTTTCATCTGGACTGCCCATTCTGCTTGGGACATTAAACTCAGCTCCAAGGTGCCATTTAGATTAAAGTTGAAAATTGGGACTTTAAAAGATGAGGGTTTGAGTTACGGTTTGGGTTAGTATTATGGTTATGTTTACAGTAAGGGTTAAGACAGGCATAAAGCTTACATCTCCAGGGACAAATGGGCTGCAATATACGTGCTTAATGGAGAACAGCACTTCAAAAACGATGCTTGCTCCACACACTTCTCATCTGGTCAAGCCGTGGTGGTTAGGTCTTTAAACTTAGCTCCAAACTAACTTTCTGATTAGGGTAAAGGTTCAGGTTAGGCTTAGGGCTCAGACTGTCATAAAGTGTACAGCTCCAGGGACACTTGGGTTGCACAGTTAATGCCTAACTGAACACAGCACTGCAACTACAGTGGTAGTTCGAAACCTTTTTCATCTGGACCACCCATGGTGCTTGAGACTGTATACTCAGCTTCAAGGTGTCATTTTGATTAGGGTTAGGTTTAGGGTTAGGGTTTGGGATCAGACTCTCATGCAGCCTAATGCTCCAGAGACACTGGGGCTGCGAAATGCGTGCAAAGGGGAGTGTGGCACTGCAACAGCACTGCTTTTTCTAGAAATGTCTCATTCGGGCCTGACATCGTTTTTCGGACATTAGCAACTGCTAATTAGGATTAAGGATAGGGTTAGGGTTAGGGTTAGGGTTAGGTTTCAGAGAGTCATAGAGCCTGCAGCTCCAGGGACACTTGGGTTGCAAAATTCACACCTAGCTGAGTATGGCCCTGCAACTACATTGGATGTTCCAAACGTTTTTCATTGGGAACAACCAGTGTATTTGGGACTTAGAACTCAACATCAGGCTGCCATGTACATAAGAGTTAGGTGTAGGTGTAGGTTTAGGGTTATGGTTATAGTTAGGGTGAGTGTTAGGGTTACATTTAGGGTTGCGGTTAGGGTAAGTGTTCAGACAGTCATAAGGCATAGAGCTGTTAAAACAGCTGGGATGTAAAAGGCATGCTTAATTGAGCAAGGTACTGCAACGACATTGCTTGTTCCACAAATTTCTCATGTGTGGCAGCAATGGTGATTGGGACTTTAAACTTAGCTGGAAAACCTCTTTCTGATTACGAATAGGGTTAGGGTTATGGTTAGGGTTAGAGTTAGAGTTAGGTTTTGGGTTAGAGTTAGGGCTAGGGTTAGTGCTAGAGAGTTAGGGCTAGGGTTAGGTTTAGGGTTCAGATATTCATAAAGCATACATGTAAAGAGACACTGGTGCTGCAAAAGATATGCCAAGAAGGTCACTGCACTGGAAGAATATCGTTTCATTCTTCAACTTTATCATCTGGACCAGACATCGTTCTTGGGACATTAGTATCCCCTGCCAGGTGCTATTCTGATTAGGGTTGGGGGGTTGCATTATGCATAGTGTTCAGAGATCTGTTGTTGCTGCAACTCCAGCGCTGCCTCAGAAATGGACATTAAAAGGAAAGAATGGTGGTGTACTCCTGCGAATCTTTGCACATTATGTTCCTCTGCATCAGACTTTCTGCGTGGTATATTAACCTCGTCTCTAAGATGCCATTTAGATTAGGGGTATGGTTAGGGTTCAGACAGTCATAAAGCCTACATCTCCACGGACACTTGGGTTGCAGAATTCATGCCTAGTGGAGCACAGCACTGCAACTACAGAGGTTGTTCCAAACCTTTTTCATCGGGACCAGCCATTCTTCTTGGGACTTTAAACTCAGCTCCAAGGTGCTCTTTACATTAGGGATAGTGTTCAGGTTAACGTTAGGGTAAGGGTTAGGGAATGTGTTTAGACAGTCATAAAGAATGGAGCTCCCAGAACAGCTGGCCTGGAAAAGGCATGCATAATATAGCAAGGCACTGCAACTATAATGCTTGTTCCACAAATTTCTCAGGTGTGCCAGCTATTTTGAAGGGTTTTAACCTTAGCTGGAAGACGTCTTTCTGATTTGCATTACGGTTGGCTTTAGTGTTTGGGTTAGGGTTCAGAGAGTCATAAAGCCATAAATCCAGGGCCAATTGGCTTGCAAAATTCATGCCTATTCGAGTACGGCACTGCAACTACATTGGATGTTCCAAACGTTTTTCATCGGGAACAACCATTCTATTTGGGACTTTAAACTCAGCTCCAAGCTGCCATGTACATAAAAGATAGAGGTAGGTTAGGTTTAGTGTTATGGTTAGGGTTATGGTGAGGGTTAGGGTTTCGTTTAGGGTTACGGTTAGGTTAATTGTTCAGACAGTCATGAAGCGTAGAGCTCTTAAAACAGCTGGGCTGTAAAAGGCATGACTTATTGTGCAAGGTACTGCAACGACATTGCTTGTTCCACAAATTTCTCATGTGTGGCAGGAATGGTGATTGGGACTTTAAACTTAGCAGGAAATCCACTTTCTGATTAGGATTGGGGTTAGGGTTAGGGTTAGGGTTAAGGTTTGGGTTCAGAGAGTTATAAAGCCTACAGCTCCAGGGGCACTTGGGTAGCAAAATTCATGCCTAGCGGAGCACAGCACTGCAACTGCACTGGTTGTTCGAAACCATTTTCATCTGGTCCAGTCACTCTACTTTGGACTTTCAACTCAGCTCCAAGCTGCCTTTTACATTTAGGATAAGGTTAGGGGTAAGGATGATCAGGGGACTGGTGCACATCCCGTATGAAGACAGGCTGAGAAAGTTGGGTCTGTTCAGCCTGGAGAAAAGAAGGCTGTGTGGAGACCTCATAGCATCCTTCCAGTATGCTGGCAGGGACTCTTCATGAGGGACTGTAGTGAGAGGACAAGGAGTAACAGGTTCAAACTTAAACAGGGGAAGTTTAGATTGGATATGAGGAAGAAATTCTTTACTGTAAGGGTGGTGAGGCACTGGAATGGGTTGCCCAGGGAAGTTGTGAATGCTCCATCGCTGACGGTGTTCATGGCCAGGTTGGACAGAGCCTTGAATGGCACGGTTTAGTGTGAGGTGTCCCTGCCCCTGGCAGGGGGGTTGGAACTAGATGATCTTGAGGTCCTTTCCAACCCTAACTATTGTATGATTCTATGATTCTATTATTCTTCTTTCTTCAACTCCATCATCTGGGCCAGATATCGTTCCTGGGACTTTAGCATCACCTACCAGGTTTTATTCTGAATAGGGTGCGGGTGTTGCCTTATGCATAGTGTTCAGAGATCCATTATAGCTACAGCTCCAACGTTGCCTCAGAAACGTACATTACAAGGAAAGAATGGCAGTGTACTCCTGTGAATCTTTACGCAACATTTTCCTCTGCACTAGCCTTCTGGCCTTGGATATTAAACTCAGCTCTAAGATTCCATTTAGATTCAGGTTTGGGTTTGGGTTAGGGTTAGGGTTAGGGTTAGGCTTAGGGTGAGGCTTAGGGTTAGGTTTAGGCTTAGGTTTAGGCTTAGGCTTAGGCTTGGGTTTAGGCTTAGGGTTAGGGTTAGGGTTAGGGTTAAGGTTAGGGTTAGGGTTAGGTTTTGTGGTTCCAGTGTCCTAAAGCCTACAGCTCCAGGCACACTTGGGTTGCAAAAGCCATGATGAATGGAGCATGGTACTGCTACTGCCTTGCTTGTTGCACACTTTTCTTTTCTGGGCCACTCATGTGGATTGAGACTTCAAACTTAGCTCCAAGCTGCCATTCTCATTAGGGAAATTTTTTCCCTTCTGAGATCTTAAATGCCTAAATCTGCAGCAGCACTAGGCCTGTTAAACACATTATTTGGGGAGTATGTCAGTATACTGCTATTGATATTTCCTCACCTTTTTCACCTGGACAAACCATGGTGCTTGGGACGGTAAACTCAGCTCCAAGGTTTCACTTAGATTAGGGTTAGGGTTAGGGTTAGGGTTCAGACAGTCATAAAGCCTACATCTACAGACACTGGTGCTGCAAAAGACATGCTAAAGGGAGCATGGCCCTACAAGAATATTGCTTATTTCTTCAGCTTTATTATACAGGCCAGACATCATTCTTGGGACATTAGCATCACCTGCCAGGTGCTATTCTGATTAGGGTTCGGATTTTGGTTTTATGCATAGTGTTCAGAGATCCATTATAGCTACAACTCCCATGCTGCTTCAGAAACGGACATCACAAGGAAAGAATGGCAGTGTACTCCTGTGAATCTTTACACAACATTTTCCTCTGCACTAGCCTTCCTGCCTGGGATATTAAACTCAGCTCTAAGATTCCATTTAGATTCAGGTTTGGGTTAGGGTTCAGACAGTCATAAAGCCTAGAGCTCCAGGGCCCCTTAGGTTGCAATATTCATGCGTAGCAGAACACTACACTGCAACTACAGTGGTTGTTCCAAGCCTTTTTCTTCTGGTCCCACCCTGGTGCTTGGGATTGTACACTCATCTCAGAGGTTTCATTTAGAGTAGGTTTAGGTTTAGGTTTAGGGTTAGGGTTAGGGTTCAGACTGTCATAAAGCCTACATCTCCAGAGGCGCTGGTTCTCTAATAGCATGCCAAGGAGAGCACGGCACTGCAGGACTGCTGCTTCTTTCCACACTTTTTTCATCTGGGCCAGCCATTGTTCTTGGGACATTAGCATCAGGTGCCAGATGTTATTCTGATTAGGGTTCAGGTGTTGGGCTATGCATAGTGTTCGTAGATTCATTATAGCTACAGCTCCAACACTGCGACAGCAAAGGTCCTTACAAGGAGATCATTGCAGCATTATACCTAAAATCTTTCATCTGGGGCAGCCATTCTTCTTGACGCTTTAAACTCAGCTCTAAATTGTCATTTAGATTAGGGTGAGAGGGTTAGGGTTAGGGTTAGGGTTAGGGTTAGGGTTAGGGTTGGGGTTCAAACAGTCATAAAGCCTATAGCTCCAGAGACACTTGGGTTGCATAAGGCATGCCATGGTGAGCAGTGCACTGCAACAACCTTTCTCCTTCTCCTCATTTTCATGTCTGTCGCCCATCGTTCTTTGCAGTGTAACTTGCATCTCCTAGGTGCCTTTTTTATTAATGTTTGGTTGTAGGGTTTTGCAGAGTATTCAGATATCCATGATGCCTACATCTCCTGGGTTCCTCAGTCTGCAAAAGAGAATAGGAATGGTATGTAACATTATTAACCTTTGCACAATTTTTTTGTCTGGATCTGCCAGATGTCTTGGGCCTTTAATTTCTGCTGCAAGGTACCACTCAGATAAGGGTTAGGCTTATAATTCAGGTTAGGGTCCAGGTGAGGGTTAGCTTTAGCATTAGGGTTAGGGTTATTGTTCAGACAGTTATAAAGCCTATGGCTCCAGAGACACTCATGTTGCATTTGGCATGCCAAATGGAGCCCTGCACTGCAATGACGTTTCTTCTTTCCGCACCTTTCAGAGATTCATAAAACCCAGTGTTCTTCAGACAGCGGGTTTGTAAAAGCCCTTCTAAGTTTAGCATGGCACTGCAAGAACTTTTCTCCTTTCATACCGGTGTCATCTCACCCACAAATGGTGCTGGGGCATGAGTCTAAGCTATAAAATACCTTTAGTTTACGGTTAGAATTAGTGTTCAGAAGGCTCTAAAGCTTAAAGCTCCAGGGATATTGTGGCTACAAATGCATGCCAAGGGGAGCACGGTATTGCAACATCATTGCTCTTTCCACAGTTTTCATATCTTCCACCCATGGTGCTTGGGACCTTAGCACAGCTCTAATTTGCCATTTGGATGCTCGTTTAACACGTATGTGAAAGATATTTCTCTTTAATTAATTATTTTCCTTCTTTGTTCTTTCATTATCTCATTAATTATAGTTGTTTTCAATGCAATTTCTTTTAATACATCCACATTTTTGGCACCCACTGTTATTTTGATGTTTCAGTCTGTGAGACTTTTAACATGTTATTTTTTAATGCTCTTTGTAAATTGTATCAGATTTCAACTTCTCTTTTTTTCATTTTCTGTTTTTCCAGAAGAAGCATTTATGTTCAATATTTTGTCATTTTGCTCTTACGCTTAGATAGATGATTTCTTCAATGATAGTGTCAAAACAATAACTGCTGATAATACAGCATCATTCATCATGAAACTTGGTCTTATTTCATGCCTCACAGTCTTTTCTCTCCTATAAAACAGCGTGAATTCAGAAACCTAAAAGATCCACATCCCAGATGTCTTCTGAGGCTGTGATGGCTATGCAATGATTCAAAAGCACATGGAAGGTTCCCAGTACTTTTTATGCTTTAAATATTCCATGTTTCAACTCCCTGTCCTTTTTCTGTGTCTTCTAGCCCTACCTGCCAGTTTACTTTTGAGTTCAAAGATTAACTTTTTAGAGAGTTTGTAGGAATGCATATTGCTCGATCTAAGGACTTTGTATTTCTTGAACATGTAAGAATGCGCTCTTAGCATATAGAGCTTATTCATAGCCACAGGCCACCAGCTGAGCTATTTGTGCAGGTCAGCAAACACACAAGGCGTTTTGTTGGTAGCAAGTTGCATCTCAAGCCACTTGGCCACTCCAGAACCGCAGCCACTTTAGCTGATTATACAGGTTTTCCTGGAGTGTTTCTTGAAGTTTCTGAACTATAAGAAAGACTGAAATGTCAGGAAAAGAAATGCTTGGATAAGGGCATTGCATTATCTGAAAATGATAAAAGATGCAATTTTCTGTGATATTTCCTGGTTCTGAGGAAAAAATGTTTCTGAACTGAACATGTTTACTAAAAAAAAGTGAGATCATTATTTTGAAGTGATTGGTAGGTAAAATTACTCCTGATAATAAGGAAATCATAAACTGTAAAGTATGCATAATTTAGTTTAACAGTGAATAAGTGTCTGAATGCAAAACCAGAGTAATAGGATGAGAATAAGAAAATTGAGTATATTAAAAAAACAAACCAAATAAAAAAACAAACACAACTTTTACTAGGCTGTGAAATAATATTTCAACAGAAGAAATAGAAACCTTGTTTCTTGCACCTTACCAACTTACATTTTGATTTAGCAAATTCTAAAGTATTATTTTACACAGTTGTTTTAAAGACTGTCCAGGGACACTTAATAAAGATTGGGAGAGGGGGCACAAATTAGAAAAACACCCTCACTCACACAGCAGAAAAAAAAAAAGTGAAATTATAATTCTATAATGAGTGAAAAAGTTATTTTTTATGGTTAAAAGAAAAGATATCGGCTTACTCCATAGGGGGAGGAGGGAGTGTGGGTTTGAAAGCAGGACAATAGTGTTTCAAAATGAATGCAACCCATACAGTAAGAGACAGAACAAACATGGATTGGGAATTAAAAAATCAGCTTCAGAAATTTGACATATTTTTAACAATAGCGGAAGTATCATTTTATAACCACTGTGGAAAATAGGTGTCTTCGTGTTAATGAATTATTTTTAGTTCAATAAACCTAAGGGAATGATTCTCTAAAGACTTACATGCATTTATAAATGTGAAAAAGCTGTATCTCTGTATATGTAGAGTAAGTTTAAAGAAGTCTTTGAATTTGGTATCTAAGGGAAATTTACAAGAAATATCAAACATAACAATGACAAAATGAGCTAAGAAAGTTATAACATTTTTTTTTTTAAATGTTAATAAGAGCTGATATAGACTGCCCTTTGGTGATATAATCACAGCTAATTATGAGCTTGAGGGGAATATATTAAAATTGTTATATAAGACTATTGCACTTTATGTTATTAGTGATTTTTAGCATTTCAGGTAGGCATTACGTTCCAATCCGTCATGATGTCTCCCCTTATAAAGTATTCACATTAGTATAATAATTTTCACTTATATTTTTATTGTCTGGGTTAATATGAATTTAAAATAATACGAGTAAAAATTAGCATTAGGTTTTACTCTGGAAATGGATTCTCTTATGTTATTAACAGGTGTGATATAACAGTGCATAATGAATAAAAATCTATCAAAAATATATTTCTATCAGTCTATAACATCATTTCACTCATATCTTATTAAGATGTAAGTTTATTAGCAAAATTGAAAATGTATTTGTAACCAGACCCATTACAAGCAGCAAGAAGCATCACAAGAAAATCAGTAAAGAATGCTCTTTTTCTTTTAAATCATACTGTATATGTCCACAGGTGAATTATTACTTATGAACAATCAGATGAAGAACATCTGTCATATAATATATGTTTCACAGATAGTAGACTGTTTTTTAGAATTATTTTTATGACAATAAGAAGTGCAGCATGTAACATTATGATGCTTGTTTGGGTTTTTTATGTATTTAGCCTCATATAACTATTCCTTCTTACAAACGGACTTGATGTACGAAGATAGCTATACAAATTCACTTAGAAAAATTGCAAGAAAATGGACAGTTGAAAGCACATAAGCCACATCCCTGAAAATCACTCAAACCATAGAACCATTCTTCTTTTCTAGTTACCTCAGAACATCCAGGGGACATTTTCCCAGGGAAAACTGTTAACAGAAAATATCTCAATGGTAATAAAAAATTGACAATTTAATCTTCTTGAGATAAATAAATATCTCTTGTTCTATGTATAAACTTTGCAAATCTGAAACTCTACCTACAGATTTGCTACTCTGTATCTCACTCCAATAAACCTGCTTCCTAGGATAAATTATGACAGAGACGCTTGTTTTTGGTTTGTTTCCCTTATTATCGTGTAGATCTGGATTTCTTCTGTAGAAATAAATAAAAAAAAAAAAAATCAGATTGGTATACTTTTGAACTTTAAACCTTTAAAAATATTTAATGGCAGCATCTAAGGCATTAATAGATATGACCTAACAATTAAGTGCATCTCTCACATTTGATAAACTGTCTCATATGCTAAGAATGTGAGAAAAATTAACTATTTATCTTGGAAATTCCTAGCAGACAGTACTTACATGATATGTAAACCAAAGGAAATGTATTAACACAAAAAAAGAGAACATAGCATTAAACTTCTCTACCATAATGGTCAGTACCTCCAGACCGAGTTCTGAGCCATAGGTATTCAACAGTCAGGTGTGTCCAAAATGCAGTAGGAGAAACCTCTTCCTTCCTTTGAAGATGTTGATTTATTATATCTGAAAGGTTAAATGAGTCGAGTTATTTGAGCATTGTGGCACTTAACGTCGAGGGCTCACTCTGACTGAAGAGATTCAATAAACAACTATGTTTGCACTGTACCAGCACTGACAAAGAGCCTTACCAGTCATCTGCAAAAGAAAGCTAGCACAAAGAGGCACCTGCCTTTATTTACCAAGAGATAGCAAAAGATGCCTCCTCTCCTTCCTGATTCATCCAGAGCTCTGAGTAGATAATTTCCACAAATGAAATTATCTGTGCCCATTTCCTGCCCCTTCAGTCACTGTCCACTGCCAATAATCAATGAAACTCAGCATTGCCTAGGACTTGAGGACAAATGCCTTCAGCACCTGTGCACACTCTTACCATGCTGTTTTTATTAGCACACACTCTGTCTTAATGGCTGCATACCATTTCACACGGAAATTCCTGTACCATTGGCAGTGTGAGGAAATCATGGACTTTCAATATACATTTTGTTTATTTTTTTATTACTACTAATGAGCTATCTTGTTACCTTCTCCCTGTCCCTTTTTTTCTCTGGTAGACTGGACAGGACTGGAAAGGGTTCTGTGAGAATGAAAACCTTGTATGTGAGCTCTACATGACTCTCCTATTTTTATACTCTATTTTCTTTCACTACTCATGACATGACTGCATGAAAGCTGTTACGAAAGCTGTTAGAGCTTGGATTTCCTTTGAGCCTCGAGCCTCTGCACCAGTACAGTTTGGCCTGTGAGTGATTCCAAATTCCAAAGCTTAAGGATCATCTACAAGGGATCCACATATAGTAATTTGTGCAAGACCTGATGGCTTTGATATGGGGAAATGTGAAAAAAGAATACATCTGCCTCTTATGAATAGAAGAGCAGATGGTTGACTGTAAAAACCATATATAATCTGTATGAATGGAAGAATATCTTTCATTTAAAATAGCTAAGTGAATTAAATACTGCTGAAAACAAAAAAAGAACTACAGCTAATAGTTAATTAAGTATCCAGTTTGAAAAAAAATATACAGACAAAGAAGGAAGAAGAATATTTAGAAGAAATTGAAAAAAAAATCCCAATCTGTGACTTGTCACTTATCCTAAGTAGATAAAATTAAGAATGTGTTGGAACATAACAAGATAAATAGATAATTCACCATCATGCAGAAACCATGTAGTGATCACACATGAATAATATACAATGAAGGCAGTTATCTTATTAAACTGAATGGCACCTATAAAAAAGAGACAAGTCACAGACTTGGGACAGTAAAGAGATAAGCTTTCAGGCTGATCAGTTTGCATGCAAATAACTTCATCTGAATGAAATTAATGTTTGCATTTTTATACTATTCTGCAAACACTGCCTTGCCCATTGTTCTATCCTCAATTTCTTGAATTTTCTTAGAAATAAGAAAAAAAAAAGCTAACCAGGACACTTAAGATCACCTTGCACTCTACCATTACATCAGTTTTCAAATGGCGATTTCTGACTACAAGCTTCTTCTATAGTCCATCAGAGACGTGGCTGAAATTATTTGTCTTGTAAACAATTTTAATAAAGTTTAAAAAAGTTGAAAAGTATATTTAATTTGAAATGTATTCATGTGTTTGAAAAGGATAATGAAATGTTAAAGCCTCACATGCAGATGAACAACACATCAGTGAACTTTTTTATTTTTCCATATAATGAAAACATGCCTACATTTGAATTTTATTTGGTTTTATGCATTCCATAATTAAAAAAATAAAGAACCTGGAGTCATATTTATCTTCATCCACATTTTATTTCAAAAACTTTAGTTTATATTTCCTGAAAATTATATTTCAGAAGAGGTAAATACTATTTCATGTATTTGCTTTCTGTGCAGTTGCATTTTAGACCTAATGTGAAGATGCATGATAAAGCTTTTCCTTATACCATCAGATCTCAATCTGTCAGTGAAAACCTCTCCATTACTATATGTTCAATAATGCAATATGCTGAATAATTTGGTCACAGCCCAGCAGAACAGTTAAGAGAATGTTACATTTTAAACACAGGAATGTGTTGTGCTTATTTAAAATTTTTAAATGAAGAAAGAAGGTATTTTCACAGGTGAGGATAAGTAACTCTAGAACTGCACAAAACCAAGTCCAACACGAGCTCCAGACAATTACAGTTCAAAGAGTAAGTGCTTTGAACTTGTATTTTAATGAATGTCTCATTAATTCTTTAAATGACTTCTGCTATTATTGTGGACCTAGTAAAAGTTGACTTCTCTCCTTCTCCATTCTTAATGTTCCAAACACAAAAGAAGGTTTTATTGTAATGTAAATATACAAGACCACAAAATTCAATTATTACTTCCCCCTCTATTAAATATCAGAAAATAGAAGAGAAAATAGCAACAACTGCTCTTCATTGTCCTTTTTGTTGCTATTCAGAGAAGCTATTGAAAGGATCAATTTATATTATCTTAAAGAGCTATCTCTATGATTGGATTGCTACAAAGAAAACTAAACTTGAAGTGGAAAGCCACAGAGAGAATTTTTGCCATACTGAAAGGAAAAAGTGCCAGGTCTACAGCCTCTAAACAGAAACAAGGGCTATCCTTTAAGAGTCCTGTTCATGAGCTCTAGCAGCATGCTCTGGTGAGGTATTTATTTTTGAAGTCACTAACAGCAATGTCGTGAAGTGTAGGCAGGAAGGCTGGGAAGACATTCAGCTGTCATCCTATAACCTATGGATTTCCTCCCCAGGCACAGAATGGAAATATTTTGGAAATTCTTTTAGATAAATTTGGAAAAAAAGAAATTACCTTGGTGGAAGTAACAGTAAACTATTAAGTGTAATGAGAAGCATTTTCAGAGAACAAAGAAAAGGAGTAATCAAGAGGAAAGGAAATCATGAAATCAATAATTCAGAAGTTGGGAGATAGCTTTCATTCAACCTTTCAGTGTCAGAAAAAAACCATAAAACTCGGTATATTGACTACAGTTCTTGAAAGATCATGTCCAAAGAAAACATGTGAAGGAGAAGATGATGTCAATTTGACTGTTCTAATCATGCTGAAAAATTCTGTACCATATTCTCTGATCAATGAAAGAAAATAACCACAAGAACAAATGTCTTATATACAAGAGGGAAACTGAGTTTAAGATGATAGTTAAGATAGAAAAAGGAATAAAATATTTGAGTTACCAAGTGCTAGAAAATGAAAAATGTTACTATAACCCAACAAATTCTCTTGTGGCTATCCAACTATAAGCAGGAATTTCATTATTCATGACAATTTGGAAGTGTAAAGCAGAATCATCTCAACTTTAAAAATCCAGTATCACTAGAAATCTAAACTCTTTTCTCACAATGTTTCAATATGTAACACCACCATTTTACTCGGGAAACTGAAAAGATACATATATAATACTATTTTCTTGTCTTCCTGCCTGCAAATGTGTGAGGAAGGATTTCTGATGCTTCCTGCATGTAAAGCTATGTTCTGACCTATAATATTTGTCAATGTATTGTGCTTATCACATCAGTACATCTACTTTCAAAGTTAATTACCATTGTTTTGAACAAAATGTAAACAAAATAAAGGTGTTTCTATTCTTGTGTGATCCACTTGAAAATACGTAATCAGAGAGAAAATATTTAAATTAGCTTTACTAGGTTCATTATAAAATTCAGATCGAACACCTTGTGTGGTATCATGTATACAGGTAAAAGAAAACAGAAATTGGAAATCTTTACATTTTTATTTACATAAGGGGTATTCCGATGAAATATGTAGGAATCAATCTGGTAGAAAAAAATATTTATAACGGACCTGTAGTGCCATGAAAGGAAGTTTCTTCTTTTGTTTTTTTAACAGCATGTACAGTTAATTATGTATATTCATTTCAGGGTTTTTCCATTTTTGCTTTTGTTCAGTTTTGAATTCTATTGGTAGATGCAGAGAAATACAGATGTGGAAGCTATGTGATGATGGAAGGAGTTGGGCATTCTTTCAGGAAGGTTAAGTTTCTTCACACTGTATAATGTTGAAAAGCACCAGACAACTAGAACAAACTGGTCTTGATAAAACAACATCAGGCAAAATGCAGATGCAAAAAAAAAGTACTTGAAAAAATAATGTCATGTTGGTTGATTGAAGAAGTTTAAGGCAAAGTTTAGAGAAGTGCAGAAGTTTAAGGCAAAGTTTAGAGAAGTGCACTGATTTTGAGTTACTCAGTTTTGCAGAAGTAATTGAAGCTCCAGCATCTTGATTGCCACTTAGAAACACTATCAGTAATCCATTCAGATTTAAGGGTCTTAGACCTAAGAACTTCACTACTCAATGGTTTACAAGTGCTTTTCTGCTGACTCCCACTTTAAAAAGCAAACAATACCCTCCAAAACCCACAACAAAAACCCATCATGAGTTATAAGGATTAAATCACATTATTTCTGTCACAAGAGTTTGTGAGAAATAAAATTTACAATATATCTTTGTTATTTTTTGGTGTCTTCTCTAACTGTTTTGGTCTTAGTAAATTAATTTAACAGAAGGAAAAAAAAGAAGAAATGTGCTAAAGATGATCAGATATTAATCTTGGCCTACCAGTGTTAGAAGAAAAGAGCTAGTTCAAGATTTATTAAAACTGAAAATGAAAAACGTACATGAATAAGCCATGCTGTTCACAGAAAGTTATTGTAACACAAAAACTTACTTTTATACAATGGATCAGTTTTGCTACTAGGCATGTTTGGATGCAGTAAGTGTTAATCATTGAGACAGTGTCTAACTGCGTGCGGAAGAAATACTTTTATATCAGGCCACTTAGACTTATTACTCTCAGTGTTGCTAAACAGACAAGTTGAATCAATGCTTTTTTTCTTCAAATAACCTTAATGCCTCGATGTATAAAACTCTCCCTTGAGCAATTCTAGATCTACTTGCCTTCTCAGCACAAATCGTCCTTGATGTCTCTTTTATGGTGGGCTTTCAGCAGGGAGTAATCCTTCACTGCGTGTTAGCTTCAGGGAATCTCTTAAACCAGCTGAATAACTTCAGATTTAGCAACATAAATAAGCCATTTGACATTCTTTGTGATGCTGGATTTTTTTTTTTCTCTGCATGTTACAGTTTGGACTAGAAAGGTAGATATTCCAAGGAAATAAAATGGTACAGAATGACCACAGTAAGAGCCCTTCTTAAACACCATCTAAGTGCCAATACATAGAAAAAATCTAGGACCATTCATGCTGGCACTGCGCTGTAAAAGTTGGTCTAAAGTAATTAATAGCATGGAATTAGGTACCCTATCAGGTAATAAACTAATTTTTTCTTAACGGTAACATGCTTTAACAACATCCATCCTCCTTCATGATGACTTACAGTAAATCATGTGCTCTGGAGATAGAAAAAAGGTCACAAATATTTGTTCTATCCACACATAATGTAATTCTATTTCAGCTTATTGAACTAAATATACTTTAAATGATTATATGTATTGTTTACAAAGTTATTATTATGAGAAGAGTGTGCAGCAAGCTCACTGCCCTGGACTTCCAGAGAACAAACTTTGGCCTCTTCAGGGACCTGCTTAGTAAGGTTCCATGGGATATATCCCCAGAAGGCAAGGGGGTCCAAGACTCTTGGTTGATGTCCAAGGATCACCTGCTACAAGCTCAGGAGTGCTGCATCCTGACTAGAAGGAACTGCTGCCGGAGGGCCAGGAGACATCCATGGATGGACAAGGAGAAGCTGAGGAAACTAAGAGGCTTATAAAAGGTGGAAGCAAGGACAGGCGGCCTGGGAGGAATACAGGGATGTTGTCCAGGAAGCTAGGGACCAGATTAGCAAAGCTAAGGCCCACTTAGAATTAAATTTGTGTCATGGGTTCAGCAGCAGTTGTCGTGGTTTAAGCTGTAAATCACGCAGCCTGTTCTCTCACTCACTCCCCTCTCTTTCTTCCCCCCGCTCCCGCGTGGATGGGGAGGAGAATCAAAAGAATGCAACTCCCACAGGTTGAGATAAGAACAGTTTAGTAACTAAAGTGTAACACAAGACCACTACTGCTACCACCAATAATAATAATAATGACAAGGTAAACACAAGACAGAACACAGTCGCTCACCACCCAATACCAAGCCCTACCACACAGTGCACCCCCCACCCTTCCAAATCTCTGCCCTCCGTTTTACATCCTGGGCATGACGTGCTATGGCATGGAATAATCTCTTTGGTCAGTGTCGTGGTTTTGGGCCAGGTGTCCTGTCTTTGCTTCCTCCCGGCTTCCCCTCCTCCCTGGCACAGCATGAGATTCAGGAAGTCCTTGGCCAGACCAAAACATCACCAAGCAGTAACCGAAACACTGGTGTTATCAGCGCTGTTCCCAGGCCCAAAATAAAAAAAAAAAAAATGCTGCACCAGCTACCAAGAAGGAGAAAAATGACTGCTGCTGTTGAACCCAAGACAACTTGACCAGGGATGTGAAAGATAACAGGAAGGAATTCTATAGGTATGTAGCAAATAAAAGACAGACTAGGGACAATGTGGGCCCTCTCTGGAAGCAATCTGGAGACTGCCTGGCTACCCTGGATTTGGAGAAGGCTGAGGTTCTTAATGACTTCTTTGCCTCAGTCTTCACTAGCAAATGCTCCAACCACAACACCAAAGTTTTGGAAGGCAGTTGTAGGGACTGTGAGAATGAAGACCTTAGGCCCACAGTAGGAGAGGATAAGGTTCGAGACCATATTAAGAACCTGAATGCGCACAAGTCCATGGGACCTCTCAGTGGATAAAGAGCTGCCTAGATGACCATACGCAAAAAGCTGTGGTCAATGGTTCAGTGTCCAGTTGAAGACAAGTAACGAATGGTGTCCCTCAAGGACTGGTGTTGGGACCAGTCTTGCTCAACATCTTTGTCAGTGATATGGACAGTGGGACTGAGTGTGCCCTCAGCAAGTTTGCCGATGACACCAAGCTGTGTGGTTCGGTTGATATGTTGGAGGGAAGGAATGTCATACAACAAAATCTTGACATGCTTGTAAGGTGGGCTGATGCCAACCTGATGAAGTTTAACCATGCCAAGTGCAAGGTCCTACACCTGGTTCAGAGCAATCCCAGGCACAGCTACAGGCTGGGCAGAGAAGAGATTCAGAGCAGTCCTGCAGAGAAGGACTTGGGGGTGTTGGTCGATGAGAAAATGAACATGAGCTGGCAGTGTGCACTCGCAGCCCAGAAAGCCAACCATATCCTTGGCTGCATCAAAAGCAGTGTGACCAGCAAGTCAAAGGAGGTGATCCTGCCCCTTTACTCTACGATCATGAGACCTCACTTGGAGTATTGTATGCAGCTCTGCTGTCCACAACATAAAGAGGACATGGAGCTGTTGGAAGAAGTGCAGAGGAGGGCCACGAGGATGATCAGGGGACTGGAGCACCTCCTGTATGAAGATAGGATGTGAAAGTTGGGGCTGTTCAGCCTGGAGAAAAGAAGGCTGTGTGGAGACCTCATAGCAGTATTCCAGTATCTGTAGGGGTCCTATAGGGATGCTGGGGAGGGACTCTTCATGAGGAACTGTAGTGATAGGACAAGGGGTAATGGGCTGAAACTTAAACAGGGGAAATTTAGAGTGCATATAAGGAGGAAGTTCTTTACTGTGAGGGTGGTGAGGCACTGGAATGGGATGCCCAGGGAAGTTGTGAATGCTCCATTGCTTGCAGTGTTCGAGGCTAGATTGGACATAGCCTTGGGTGGCATGGTTTAGTGGGAGGTGTCCCTGCCCCTGGCAGGGGGGTTGGAACTAGATGATCTTCAGGTCCTTTCCAACCCCAACTATTCTATGATTCTATACTTCATGCATGTGAATACTTGAAGCTATTTAACCACATAAACCAATATCTATATTACCAGAATAAAAAAAATTATAAGATACAATGATTGCTTTCAATTGTTAATATAAATCAATCTTTGCTTACAGAAATTATTGTATTACTTTATTTTTTTTGATAAAATATACAATATTTTAAGGAAAAATATTGTTATATACTGCAAACATCTGAACATGATGTGATTTGCATAAATCAAGGCAACTGAGGGCATTCTTCAACTACTCAGTGAGCCTGGTGAAAGCAGATGCTGGTTACTCCCAGCAGTATGCAGAAAGGAGGAGAACAATGCATTATTATATAGTGAAATATTAGGTTTTTATTCATACAATTTATTACATAAGTCTGCAAATGTTTCTTTTCATTTTTATAGGACTGAAAAACATCTCACGTAGAAAATTAATTATTACAATTTTGCACTTCATTCTGATTTCAGTGTTTCCAAATCTATTTTAATCTTCAATCAGAAGAAAAATATGAAGATTTAATTTTTCATTAAACAAAAAAAAAAAAAGTATAAATGTCAAAACTTATTTCAGTACCTTAGACTGAAATTAATCCTTTCTATATTAGTCAACCAAAATAATCCATTTTATTTTGTTGAAACGATCTTATGCATAGCTATTTGACATGACTCAAGTCGAATCAACATTCATGTGAATTTTCTTCCTATGAAACAAAGCTCCATGGTAGTTCTCATTTACCTGAAACCTTCATCATATATATATATATATATATATATATATAAAAATTCACACACATATGTATGTTTTATACCATATTATTTAATTTAGGAAGAAACTTAAACTGAGGATTGCAGCACTTTTGAACATTTTATATTTATTGAATACTTACATTTAGAATACATTCTTGAAGCTATGGAATCTACTTGCATTTACTGTGACTTTTTTATGTTCAATTTCTATTAAAAACGTTTATAGGCAAAAAAGTAAAAGGTGGAATCCTAGAGATTCCTATTTTATATTTTATGTTAGAAATTCTCTCAGGTTTTCTTGTGAAGTTGCAAGAAAATCCTACACGTAGGTTTTGTGGCCTAAGAGTCTGTAAGTCCTCAACTGCAGGCTAGTTTCATTCCTACAACAAATATTATTCCTTATCATTTTTCATATTAAATGCTTTGGTTACAGAGTGACAAGTTACTTAAATTTGCTCTTTAGACTTTGGATATAGTGTTCACAAATGCTACTTCAGTATTTGTATAACTGTGTGTTGTATTCAATTTTGGAAGCTTATTTTCATCAATGATAGGAATACAGATAAACACAAACCATGATTTTGAAATGCTGAAGCCATTGCTAATGTTGTCATAACAGAAAACTTTAATAATTGTGTTATTTAGAGTATGGTAATAAAGTAGCAATAGTATTCGCAGAATGGGTTTGCCTTTACAAAGATAATGATTAGGACAGTTTTGCAGAGAAACAGTAACTTATCTGACAATTCCAGGATAAAAGTCAATGATAGTATCAAGTAAATGAGAACATAAAAGTGGTTGACTAAGAAAGTAACACTTTTCACTAAGCATGAAAAAACATTTATGAAGATGATAATGATAGCAAGATCCTTCACTGTTACATGTGCATGAATCAAACTGTTTATAGACTAAAATCTGAAACAGATATGCCTGACTTTTTAGATTTGCTAAGGAGTCTACAATCTCCTGCCTTAGAAAAATATGTTTTCCTATGCCTCTACTTAGCTTCTGCAACTGCTGTTACATCATATTCTGCTTTGATCAAATTTTCTGGTTCACATTTAGAAGATTAATAGCCTCTGGCAAGTACAGCATGAGCAACTGTAAAATTAAGAATAGAGAAGAGCTGTAATGAGTTTGAATGGGTTTTTTGGGGTGGCAGGGATGTTGGGTGTTGTCTGGATTTGGGTTTTTAGTTCTGGGGTTATTTTTTCAGGTCTTCAGACTATTTCTTATGCCAATAAAAGCAACTACAATAAATCACTTTTCTTATTAATTTGTTAATGAGAGTTTCATGTGAATTTGAGACCTGTAGATAAGTGGATGAAATACCTGTAACTGTTTTGTTTTCCTTGCCCACCTGGTGATCCTTTTTGATATGTAGTTCTTTTTTCAGACTTCCACATATATGCAACAATAGAATTTTAGAGGCTATCTTCAGAACGTGTGTTTCTTATTCCAGGCATGTAGGGTGCTTGATTAACTGCCTACTTACAAAAAAATAACAAAACTGCAGCAAAGAAGGTTTAAATCTTGCTTTGTCAGAGAAAAAGGAGGTGATAGAGCACAGCGTTGTCATTCTGATAAAATTTCATCATAAATAAATGTCCACAGTCCATCAATCCTCTAAATATGAAAAATCAGAGATCAGTTGAGCTGTTAATTCATGGAGACATTAAACATTTTGTGTACACAGTTTCTGTAATTATATTAATGCTTAAAACAACCAAATGCTGCCTGAATCTCACCACTGAAAGAATGGGTTGCTCTGGTATAAATTAGCCACAGCTCCATGACAGTCTCCTAGGATTATATAAAATTAATTTGATTATTGGAATAGTGATGCCAGTAAATGCTAGCAAGCACAACAAAAGGCTAAGGAGTGTGAAGTCAGTGATCCACGTAATGGATATGCTTTTCACAGGTACCTAATGGTTTATGGCTCATGGTTTAGCAAGTCCTTACATGTTGGAGAATGGTTGCTGGAGAACGGACACGACGAGACCATGGATCAGTGGATGAAAGAGACTCGGCAGTAATGAACCGCAGGCTTTGCAGCCCTCGCTGAGAGGTTACTAAAGGACACGTACGTGCAAGAAGTCCGAGCAAGCCGGCACGGAAAAATTGCTGAGAAGGATATGTAGGGAGGAACTGATAACTGCAACCTTAGGAGGATGTGTAGGGAGGAACTGTTAACTGCAACCTTGAAGCGCACCTGCAAGCTGGAAACCCCCTGGAACATAACCAAGAGGAAAACCGCAGAGGGGAGTGGGGTGTGAATGTAATCTTTGAGCTGTAGCCAAGCACATATCAATTATGTAGCCAATCATGTATCGGCTAGTGGATATAAATAGCCGGGTATATATATATTGGCAGTGGATATAAATAGCCGGGTATATATTGGCAGGTGTGCCTAGAGTATATAACTGGAACCCTCAGATGGAATAAATCGAGTCTGTTGAACGATCACATTGATTGTCTTCATTCTCCCACCACGGAGAGCAGGCAGGTGGAGCCTGCCGCAGGCAGAGGGAGCCTGCAGTCCTCGCGTACCACACAGGCAGAGGGAGCCTGAGGTTCCCACCCACCGCACTTACACATCCACTTGGCATCTGGCTATGTAATTTTTTAACTCAGAATCTGAGAGATATAGAATAGTTTAGGTTGGAAAGGACCTTTAGAGGTCATCTAATCCACCCACATTCAGTGAGCAGGGACATTTTCAACTAGATCAGGTTGTTTAGAGCCCTGTCTAACCTGACCTTGAACATTTCCAACCATGGGGCATCCACAACCTTTCTGGGAAAGCTGTTCCAGTGCCTCATCATCCTCATTGTAAAAACCCATGACCAATCTAAGCCTATCCTCTTTTAGTTACTTTGTTTAACATCATTGCCCACTTTCAGTAATGTGGTCGCAGAAAAAAATTTTGGTGAACTGCTCAAAATATCAAGGCTAGTTCTCAAAGGACTGCTTAAAACAAGGGAATAATTCTACCTACCATTTGAAATCACGAAGTCAGAAATCAAGCTACTACGAACTAATGTATTATAATGAAATGTCCCTTTCTCAGGAAAGCATAAGATGTTACTCCAGAAGAGGCAATCAGCAGCAATTGACCCTATAATGTTGAACTTCATTCCATTAACTCATCTGAAGAATTCTTCTGCCTAGTCAAAACCTACAGAATCACAGAATCATAGAACAGTTTAAGTTGGAAGTGACCTTCAAAGCTCGTCTAGTACAACCTCCCCGTAATGAGAGGGGACATCTTCAACTAGATTAGGTTGCCCAAAACCACATCCAGCCTGGCCTTTAATGTCTCCAGGGATGGCGCATTCACCATCTCTCTGGGCAACCTGTACCAGGATTTTATCACGTTCATTGTAAGGAATTTTTTCCTCAAATCCACCCTGAATGTCCTTTCATCCTATCACAACAGGCCTTATCATGCTGGATCTTTATATCCCAATATATGTCTGGAAACCTCTCTTAATGCTTTTCATAATAACAATACAAATTATCATAGAATAGTTAGGGTTGGAAAGGACCTTAAGATCATCTAGTTCCAACCCCACTGCCATGGGCACGGACACCTCACACTAAACCATGTCACCCAAGGCTCTGTCCACCACAGCCTGAACACTGCCAGAGATGGAGCATTCACAGCTTCCTTGAGCAACCCATTCCAGTGCCTCCTCACCCTTACAGTAAAGAACTTCCTCCTTATATCCAGTTTAAACTTCCCCTGTTTATGTTTTAGCCCATTGCCCCTTGTCCTCTCACTACAGTCACTCATGAAGAGTCCCTCCCCAGCATCCTTATAGGACCCCTTCAGATACTGGAATACTGCTATGAGGTCTCCATGCAGCCTTCTCTTCTCCAGGCTGAACAGCCCCAACTTTCTCAGCCTATCTTCATCCGGGAGGTGCTCCAGTCCCCTGATCATCCTCGTGGCCCTCCTCTGCACTTGTTCCCACAGTTCCATGTCCTTTTTATCTTGAGGACACCAGAGCTGCACACAATACTCCAAGTGAGGTCTCACAAGAGGAGAGGGGCAGGATCACCTCCGTCAGCTTGCTAGTCGCACTCCTTTTGATGCAGCCCAGGATATGATTGGCTTTCTGGGCTGCAAGCGCAAGCTGCTGGGTCATGTTCATTTTTTCATCAACCAACACCCCCAAGTCCTTCTCTGCTGGGCTGCTCTGAATCTCTTCTCTGCCCAGCCTGTAGCTGTGCCTGGGATTGCTCTGAACCAGGTGTAGGACCTTGCACTTGGCACGGTTAAACTTCATCAGGTTGGCATCAGCCCACCTCACAAGCGTGTCAAGGTCCCTCTGGATGACAATTATTCTCTCCAACGTATCTACCAAACCGCACAACTGGTGTCATCGGCTAACTTGCTGAGGGTGTGCTCAATCCCACTGTCCATGTTACTGACAAAGATGTTTAGAATAGCTCTTCTTCTTTCCGAACTGTAGATGGAAACTAGCAAAAAACAATTAAAAATTGAAAAAAACCCAACCCGTCTAAATATGTTTTTATCAGTATATCAACCCGCAAACTTGGCAGATCTAAAGATCTTCAGCATACAGATGAATATGCCTCTCTTTCAGCTTATTTCAAATTAGAAACTGTTCAGGCAATTGATTGTGAGGGATTACATTATAAAAATAACATTAAAAATAGATCAATGTGTAGTACATCTCTTTTAGAGTATATGAGTACATGGAGTTCAGAAGGTAGAGAAATGTATGACACTCTGAAACAATGATTTTAGCACTGAAGTCGCTGAAGGTTTCCATGAAGTTCATACCATGAAGAACCTTTATGCTTAATTTTAAAATAAATTGTCATAATAATAAATGACTAAAAAGTCCTAATTTTTCTGATATATAAGGTCATTAAAATTACTTTCTTTCTTGCACTCTTTCATAATATAATTGCTAACCCTGAAGGAAAGAATAAACTCTGAAATTAGAAAGCGTGAGTCTCTAGGGCCTAGCAGCCTGTTTCAGAAAAGAATTAAAGCAAAATGAATGTATTTAATTGCAGAAGGAAGGAGAAGTGAAGAGAAACACAATAGTGAAATTTTATGTGGGGGTTATCCCACACATTCTGAGTTTTTTTTCTGTATAAATGAGATTTATGTCATTAAATTCTCTGTGTGAAAAAGGAGAAGTATCTCCCCATGGACTATCAAACTCCAGATTACGTAAAGCTATCATAAAAGGTGGGGTTTTATTGCAATTAATAGTTCAACTGTTTACCACAGAATGAGAGAAATTACGTCAGGACATACAGCCAAATAAGATAGTGGTTACATATATTTCCCTGCAGGATCTTACTGACATGTTTCCCCCACAGCTTTTCTTGAATCCTAGCTCTATAAATATAGTCCTGCAGTGCCATGGTATTTCCACATGGCAAATTCAGACCATTGGTACAATATATTTAAAAGTAAGTGTCATGATTTAAGCTCAGCCGGAAACTCAGAACCACACAGCTGCTCACTCCCTCCCTCCTTTCATTCCCCTTCTCCGGATAGGATGGGGAGGAGAATCGAAAGAAAGTAAATCCCACAGGTTGAGGTAAGAACAGTACAGTAGCTAAGACATAATACAAAACCACTACTACTACTACTAATGGTATGGGAAATATAAAGGGGATAGAATATAAAACTAAAAATTGAAGGGAAAAAGACAACCAACAATAAGCACAAGTGATGCCCAATACAATAGTTCATCACCCATTGACCGATACCCACCTTGACCTGAGCAGTGACCTGGCACTTCTGGGTAACTCCCCCCAGTTTATATAGTGGGCATGACGTGCTCTGGTATGGAATACCCCTTTGGCTAGTTTGGGTCAGGTGTCCTGTCTCTGCTTCATCCCTGCTTCTTGTGCCCCTCCTCACTGGCAGAGCATGAGTCTGAAACGTCCTTGATCGGGGTAAACATTACTTGGCAACAGCTAAAACATTGGTGTGTTGTCAACACTGTTCTCAGACTAAAGCTGAAACACAGCACTGCACCGTCTACTAGGAAGGAGAAAAGTAACTTACAGCTAAACCCAGGACAGTATGAAAATAGTTGATGTAAAGAAGACAGAAATTGAAGAAGAGGAAAATACTTTTTTGAATTTCCTAACCATTTGATTCAGAGCAGAAACTGGAATTTGAATCTGATGGAGAGCATGAGTTAGATCAGTGACACAGCCGAAATACTTAATACTAAGCCGATGACTAGGTATTACACACATTAGTGGTTCTCGTTCTCATTCTCTTAAAAGTTTGAGGTTTCAATAGTTGATCAGTAAAATTATTACTTATGTATCTTGGAATTCCTACAACTATGCCAAAAAAAAAGGCTTGACTCAAAACCCACTGAATTTAATGAGCTTTGGATTGTAATCTGAAACAGCAAAGAATATAATATGAGGTACCATAAACATACACATGCAACAGATCAAATAATGTGCATTCAACACAGTTTTTAAAAACTATTTCTTTCATTCAACACAGCTTTAAAAATCAGATTGTTTTCTGACAGTGGTTACTTTCAGTGGTTTCATTCTGAGAGGTCCTGTTCTTGAAAGTGCTGGTGGGATGTGTGGTACCAGATAGACTTCCTTTTGCACATCTTAATGTATGCCATTTTTCTGTACTAGTATATAGCAGTGTTGAGGGGAAGACAATCTGTTTGTCTTTCCCTGGTACTTGCTCTGAAGGCCTTCCTGGACCACACAGAGAGAGAACATGCAGGTATAAGTGGGTGATGGTAACCTGGAAGATCATGCCACCACAGAAACGGAGGGGATCCTGAAAAGCTCAAGGAGCAAAAGTAGTTGTACAGCTCCTGAAAGTAAGGAAAAACTGTTCTCAGGACTCTTTAAAGGACTGTGCCAAACTTACTACAATTTAGGAAGCCACTGAAGAGATGCTGGACTAGGAAGGAACTTGGGCTATAGAATGCTCTTTTAAAACATGTGATAGGCTAATGACAGCAGAGTAGAGAAGACTGGCTCTCAGCTCTGTGTCTATCCTAATTCATTCTGAGCTTTATACAGAAGATATCTTGACTTAGCTTACAGTCTGAGAGAACCTAATTTCAAAGATACACAGCACTTCTAGGGTGTTTCAGGTGCTCACTATGCATGCAGTTCCCCATTTTCTTTCTGTCTCTCTTTGGGTCCACTCAAAAGGTTTCACATTTATTGTAAGATTGGTCTAGTGGTAAAGGAGTACTCGAGAAGCAGTAGGCTCAGATTTTGGCCCTCCTCTGTTAAAGCATGTTCAAATCCACATCTATCTTTCGCTTTCACAGAGAACAGTCTAAAAAGTAAACAATAAGCAGTATTCTACTTTTCGTACAATAGATTGCCACTGGCTGTATTAGCAATTGATGTGGCCCAAAAAAAGAGTCTGTAGATCTAAATGATTTTAGGCTGAGGATCCAATTTTCACTTTTATACATACATGTGCGGTTGGGGTATGGTGGTGCTGAAAGGAGGGTTATTTCTGATTAATTCCACTCTGGTCCTGTGGGATAAAAACATTGGAAACACAGGTTTGATTTTAATTCAATGGGAAAAGAATTTAGAGTGCATAGGCTGAGATTCTTCTGAAGTAATTTCCAGTAAGCAGAGAAAACCATGCAATTCACTTCAAAAGCTTGCTCCTGATCTAAACTAAACTACTGATATTGTAGTTTTGCATTATGCAGCAAAACAAAGTATACTAGAGACTAAACTTAGAAAGAAGTTCCTGAATTTCGGAGCATGCCTGTGCATTTTTTTCATTGGTTACTTGATAGAAAAAGTGTAAAAACTTCCATACTATATATCTAACACCATAATAAGACTATGCTCCTATAATTTTCCATAATTTCTAGAGGCCACTGAGAGTAAAAAAAAGAAATAAATAAAAAAAATGCATATATATGCATTGGTTACTTGGTAAATTTTTGTGACAATCCATTATTCAAAGTTTTTACATCATTTGACTTAACCAAGCAAAAAAATTGTATACCTTTTCTTTCAAGCAGTCTTGCTTTTGAGTCCGAGTTACTGCTTTTCTAGCTGTCTCTTAGTATCAAATATAATTTAAAAATTCAGTCTTCAAGAAACTAATACTGCACTGTTCTCAGGGGTCATACATATTTACATGCAGAAAAATTTTGGTGAAGGTAGTCTTAATGAGAACTATACCATGAGATCCTCTAATAGTTTAGAGAGGAAAATGATTCCTGTTTGCAGAAGGAGGCATAAACATTCATTTTATGAATTTCTGAGGGGCTAGATACAGCAATGCAGGTGCTTTTGGGCCAGTCCTCACCTGCTTTCTAAAACTGATGTATAAAAAAATTTCCTTCCATTTTTGACTCACAAGTATTTCATGTTATAATTTGCATCACTATAATTTGTATAAATAGTGAAATACATGAACAGAGCTTTCAATAATTCAGTGGCAAGCTGCATGAAATTAATTGGGAAAGAATTCAAACAGTGTAAATACAAAGGATAATACTTCCTTTAAAACAATGAAACTGACAAAATCTTCTAGATACATGAACAAAGTTTCAGAGAATCAAGCTCCAAGGCAAATTAAATAGCTATAACCTATAACAATTTTGCAAAATATTTTTATTTATTAAGATTTTATCCACAACATATGGTTTATAATCTGAAGTTTATATCCAGACGTATCATAGAATGTGCCATCTCTTTCTAATCGCTTCCACACCCTGTTATTTAAGATAATAACAGACCACACGTAACAAACAGAATTCTTTTGATGACCAGGAAAGTGTACTTTGCAATGTAATTAATTCTCTGTAAAAAGGATTTCTTTTAAAACCCTGTGATTAGAGCCTCTTTAGAAATAATTTTTCCTCAGTTTTCTGTTTTGTTAATCGTATCTCTGAACCTCTCTGTAATTTTCCTGCTTATAAGAAAAGATGCTTAATGCATTGTGATTAGTCCATTGGATGGAGATTTATAATTTACATTTTGTGAAAGAGATTCATGCAGTTCTAAACAGTTATCTCCTTTATTATATTTCCAGAATATGTTAATAACATAAGAAAGAGTGTATTCATTCTCATCACAGAATAAAAGCATCACATTAGTTCATGAAATGTGATAGAGGGTAACCTTAAAGCAGAGATATATAAACCAGTCAAAACTGGATCAAAAATAGGCAAGAAAAAGCCTGAAAAAATCTTCATGATGGATAGCTTTGTATGGATTGCTGAAGAACACCAGGAATCCTGCTTTAGTTGAAATCATACTTTATTTCTGCCTTGTATTTAGAACTTGTCATTAAACATACGTAAGGGCATTTTTTTTTTCCCTTCCTGAAAAAATTATTAGCTTCTTCCACTCAGCAAAGCTAAGCAATATGGTTCTTCTTCTACATGACTTACTTATGTATTTATTTTTTTAAAGGGCATTAAATGCATTCATTTTATTTTCTCTTTCCCCACTCCCCAAATTTCCAAAATGTTTTGGTCTTCTCATATAGATTTTTATTCAGACTTTGCAAAAAGAGTAGCACAGCATGAAGGTTTCTGGAAAACTAATCTGAAAAACTTTGACTACTATACTTTCCTTCGACAAAAATAACGTGCTATTGGGCTATTTTCTTGAAATAGTTTAATTATTATCTCAAAAAAATAAATAGAAACTTCACAAGATTTTTTTCTAGCCCAGTATCCTGCTTCTGCCAGTGCCCTACTGTGAGCGTCCAGGGAAAATGTAGAGGGCACAGGTCAGGTATAGGATGGTTCTTCTCTCTGGGTACCTCACAACTTCCACTGATTCACTTTTTGTCTCATTTTTTCTCATATTGTCTAAATCTTTAAAGTCTTTGTGAAAATTTTTTGAAGGAAATAACGATATTTTGTAACACCACACATACATACAAAACCAACATATATAACCAATTTATCTCTTCCATTTACAAGACACGTGTACTCATGTAATGGCAAATCTTGACTCTAGAGTATGACTAATGATTCTGATATCAGTTATTTACAAACTGCAATATTTTTAGCCAAGTGAGAAGGTTTTGCTCTATATTCACTGTCGTAAAAGTAGACTTATTTTCATACTGACTGTATTGAAATGCACAATATCAGTATTTTACAGAAGAATGGGTACCTTCTTGTGAAAACCACAAATTTCCCCTTTATCATTCAGATATTTAATTTTGATTGTAAGTTTACAAAATCTCATTTTGCATAGAAATCTTGAACATTAAGGGAGGGGGAGGAATATTAGTATATACTTCAGAAATGAGATAGATTTACTTTCACTGGCACCTTGTGCATATCACAGTAGACCAGAGTACAATGAGTATGACACGAGTGAAGATATTTTGTATTAGATAATAATCCAAAGATCATCTGCAAAGCAGACAAATTGGAAAATACTACTTAATTAGTAAGTATTGAACACTGCAAATTATTTATCAAGGCTAAGAATTATAGGGCAAGCAATTTAGTGAATGAGAGGCAAAGGTATCTTCTGAATCATCTGCAAAAGACTTGCTAGAATCAGTAAGATGATTTCTTTTCAGAGTGTACCAGTGGTCAGAAATACAGTGTTTTTACCTGCCATTTTGGAACAAGGTAGAGCTTCTATCTGCAGTAGGTACTCACATTTATTTTCTATACAAGACACTTAACTGGGAAAAGAATGGAGTTTGCACATGCTCATGTCTCACTTCAGTCTAAGTCTGGGTTGTGATTAGCATGCACCCAGTCCCAGGCACTTAGAAAAACTCATAAGTTCTCAAATCTAAAGCACATTCTGGCTTCTAGAATCACCCTGTCCGGTAAAAGTAGTAGCTCTTGTTTCTTTTTTGAATTGATGTGAAACATAGAGCACAACTATAACCTTGAAAGATAAGGCCAGGTGGAAAATGACTTGAAGCAAAAAAAGAAAATGAGTAAGATCGTTGAAAAAATGTTTCTGGCCTTTTATGATATGAAAGCCTGAGTAGGTCCAAAAGTATCTCATTGACAGATTTTAATTTATCACCTGAGCACTGCATTCATTTTCAGTTGTTACGATGGGTCTCAGTATGTGCAAGTCTGTATTCCTTTTTGTTTTGTTTTGTTTTGTTTTGTTTTGTTTTTTAATTTGTTAGATTTGGATAAGCCTCTGTAACAGGGCACAAATAAAATGCAGATGTCCTCTCAAACTCAGAGTCTAAGTATTAGAATTAGATACACATTAGGAATCCTTGGTGGTCAGTACTGAGCTGACTAGTTTTGATTGTTTTGGGATTTTTTTGTTGGTTTGATTGCTGTTTGCAGGGTTGTTTTTTTTTTTTTGTTTGTTTGTTTGTTTTAGAGTGAAATGCAAGTTTTTTATTTTTTTAATTGCTATTTTAATGATTCAAAAGCAAAGCAACAGGAAAGTCCTGGAGGCGTATTTTGAAACCTCTTAAGAAACTGGTTATTTAAACAGACTGGGGTCATGAAGAAGAATTCAAATATTAATATTAAACATCAGTTTCTATGCTATGACAGCCATGATTTTTATTTGCAATTTCTTTGTCTATTTTGTTTCTTAAAAAAACAGTGACAAGAATTTAATGGAAGTTTCATATTCTGCGGTTTTCTCTCTTGCTTTTTTTTTCCTTTTTATTTTAAATTTAAAAAAGTATATTATTATCAGTCTAACATTCACATTCCCAAAGCTCATTTTCCTTATTAGCCTGAAAAAAAACCTTCCTGAGAGGAATCAGACAGAAAAAAATGCCATTCTAAAGAATTTCACTTCCAAGCTGAGAAGCGAATAAAATGCCAGCAGCCAAAGTGCAGATGCAATTTTGCTGCAAACAATGAATTTATGTTTTCAATTTATTTCCAAAAGCTTTCCTCCAGAGATTCTCACCTGAATTTCTTTATTCCTTACCAGCTAAAGAATCCTTTCAATGGCAGAAAAATCTGTTTCACTAATATTAATCCCAGGAGATATATATATTGTGATGTTCTTTTTCAAACACTCTGTCAAGGGAAATAAAAAAAAAAAAAAGTGCTTGGAATATTCTGTGACAATCTGAGTGTCTTTTTATAATAATTCAGAAATTAAATCTACAAAATTATTATGAGGTGATATTAGCTTTTGATTCCTAGCATTTACTGAGAGTACTTGTGTGGCTTGGAGCATGTATGACCTTTGTCATAAGGTAAGTTGACTGCTCAAATAAAGAGAAAAATTTGAGTTTTTTCCTATTAAGAGTAAAACAATACTGGGAATAAAGAATATTGCCCTTCATCTGTACTAATGGTGCATTATGATTAGCACAGTTTTAAGCACCCTGAACAACATGACTGCTTGGGGTGCTTAAAATATTTGTGTAACCATAAAACCTCACAACAAAGTTGTCTCTGGTTTTAAATATTGATGTATTCAAAGTTAATGTGCAGTTATCTTAATTTCAGTAAATTAAAGACAGGAAATATAGCTGAATTTCAGAAAAACAGTATCAAGAGTGGAAGATTGTGGCATAACCTTACTAGAGAAGCTGTACCACTTTGGAGCATTGCAAATATACTGGAATATACCGGAGTAAAGTTTGGTTTCATAGAGCGCAGAATAATTCTGACTGGTAGAAATTTGATCAAAAGTGAGGATCCATGATTCAGAAATAATTTCCTGGTGCACTGTGATAACAGAGAAAGAGGCATCTGTATTTAACTACACATTTCTGCTCTTTTATGATCTGAAGCATCTCTATATACACACATTTCTAAAGCATTTATAGATTTCATAACACAGCAGATACATGGTTTCATTTTTCTGTTGCATCAAAATATGAAGTAGGAGGGCTTTCTGAAAAGAAACACACACCGTCCAGACTAAATCCATTTAATAAAATTATTAAGTGAAGTGACTGGAGTTTATGTTATTCACTCAAACATAGCAATAACTCTCTGGTAGGAAAAAACCTTAGTGAAAGCTGGATGTGTTTTGATACCACAAGGGCAAAATAAAAATGAAGTTGTTTAACCACAGATTTTAAAAACGCTAGGGATGGAAAACATTATCTCTTCAGTGCCTTTGCAGAGAAAGGGAAAGCCCATTGGCAAATCCTTGCAATGTACATATGTCATAGGTTCAGCAGCAGCAGTCATTTTTCTCCTTCTTAGTAGCTGGTGCAGCGCTGTGTTTTTGATTTTGGGCCTGGGAACAGCGCTGATAACACCAGTGTTTCAGTTACTGCTTAGTGATGTTTTGGTCCGGCCAAGGACTTTCTGAGTTTCATGCTCTGCCAGGGAAGAGGGGAAACCGGGAGGAAGGAGAGACAGGACATCTGATACAAACTAACCAAAGAGGTTATTCCATACCACAGCATGTCATGTCCAGGATGGAAAGCAGAGAGCAGAGACCCGGAAGGGTGGGGGTGCACTGCTTGGTTGGGCTTGGTATTAGGTGGTGAGAATTGTATTCTTTCCTTGTATTTGCCTTGACATTATTATTATTGGTGGTAGCAGTAGTGATTTGTGTTACACTTTAGTTGCTAAACTGTTCTTATCTCAACCTGTGGGAGTTGCATTCTTTTCGATTCTCCTTCCCATCCCTCCGGGAGCAGGGGGAAGAAAAAAGGGGATAGTGAGGGAGAGAACGAGCTGTGTGGTTAGAGAGGCTTAAACCACGACAGCATACTTTGGAAATTAGTCTAATCACTCTAGGAAAAAAGATGACCATTCAAAATGTGAGTTCATTTGCAAACATATAAAAAAGGATTATCATTTTAATGAAAGTAAACTATTAAAATATATTTTACTTGTGCATGTGGATTTATACACAGAAACTGCATATACACAACAATCCATATTCCAGATCCAGCTCTGATGCAGACTAATTCATTTTGAACACGTAAGAAAGTCAAAAGAATGACGCCAACTTGTTGCCACATTTTTAAGAGTAGATATTTTGAAAGTCACGGAAAGAGGAAGTGCAGGGAGGAGAATAGAAGGGGAAAGGCTTGGAGTGCAAAAAGAAAAGATTTCATTCTGTTACTGAACCATCACAAATTCTTTTAGGAAAAAAAAAAAAAAAAAAAGAATAAAAATGGCAGTGTGACTGCAATTTTCAAAGACCTTACTTATTTTTTAAAAATGGGAAAGAACTACAAAACAACAGTAGTAACAGATTTCCAGTGGCTACCCACTGGAAAAAGAAGCGTCAGCATGAGAAAAACAAAAAAAATATGTGGTAGGCAGTTTCATGATAAAGGAACATTCAAAGAAAGCAAACAAGAAGCTTTAGCCAAAAACTACCTGATCTAGTAAATACAAAGGCAAAAGACTGATATCATCAAGGAAAATGCATGAAGACATAAATTCTACCTAGTGGACCAAAACACTCAACTTACTTAAGCCACAGAGTAATTACAAGTTAAGAGAAATTATTATCTTCCTCCATAGGAAATATTTAAAGAGACTTTTTGAATCATATGAAAACAAATAAAAAATAAGCAGTATAAGGCATCAAATAATCTTAGGTGATTTAGTCTTTCAGAGTTAGAGGGAGACAAAATCCCCTGAAAGTGAGTGCAGTTAAAGTAATGGCTGAAGATCTGAAGGCATAAACACACACTCCTTCCTGAACTTAGCTGTTAATTATTTTCTATTCTGAAGTAAGAGATTTGATTATATTGTTTTTAGATTACTGCAAAAAACCACTATTAGTTAAAGCTTTGACCCCCTATATGAATCTAAATTCTGTGATAGAAATATGAAAAAGAAAAATTGAACATTAGCAAGGAATGAGCTTTTAATGCACACAGACATACAAACGGTGTTTCCTCTCATAAGAAAGAAGTATACTCTGCAACAGAAGAGAAAAATCAGATTAGCACTATAGGTACCATAACTGATGAAAATTGATCTTCAGTTGCAATTTCACTCCATTTCCCCCCACAAAAATAAGCCTTAATCATTTAATATATAAAAGCCTGAAATAAAAGCTACAGAGGCTGGGATCATTTTTGGACGGCTGTATTTCTAAGGGCACAGCTTAAACAGAGGTGTAAAACATTGTAAATGTAGTTGCTGGTTTGGATCTGATTGAGAGGAAACAAAATGGAGAAGGTGAGTTGCTAATAACATCTCAGTTAAACTCATACGGGAGCTTGACTTTGTCAGTTTAAATGTTTAGTCTTTGCTCAGCAATGAAATATGTTCCAAGAGGATGGTAAACATTATAGTTAATTTATTGTCTGAAATAACAGTAGTTTTAATTGATTGACAAATGAACAGAAACAAAGAATAAGAGAAGTAAATAAAAACACCGCAAGAATGGACAGCTTTGTAATTGGGAATTGTTGAGGTAACTTAACATGGCTTATTTTTATCTGTTCAAAAGGAATCATTACCTTGTGAAAATCTTTATCTGGAGCCTCAATATGAGCAACACGAGTAAAGGTTGGGTTTTTTTATTAATTCTTAGAGTATGAATGGGCACAGCAAATGTGGAGTTGTGCTGTTTCTGTAAAACATGACAAGATGATTATACCCATTACTAATGTTCACTTTTGACCCAGTCTGAGATTATGCTATACATTGTATTTCTGGGAAACACTGCTAATCTGGGCAAAAAGAAATAAAAAAGATGATATTAAAAGATTTAGGAGATCAAGAATCAGACCAGAATTAATTTAATTGAAAAATTATTTTAAGCAAATTAAATAAGCATTTATGATTATAAAATGATCAGATGACTTGCTTAAATTCATAACCTAAACATAAACTAGAAATTGAATATGTCATTCAGTGCTTCTGATATTATTAAAATACTGCTTTAAGTCTCCCAAATACACCACTTTTAAGAACATTATTGCCCCAAACCTAACAATATTACATGAAGTTGCTTCCATTGGAAATGTATACAAGTACTTCAGTCTCCCTATTAAATAATTTTCCACTATATTTTCCTTTGAATCTATATATGCACATATATGTAAATATACGTAAACTGTTCAAGAGTTAGGAAAAAATCCTGTTTCCTTTGGGGTTAGTCTTCAGCTGGAAACATCCCTATTTTTTGCTATTTTTTGCTGACATTTAGCACATTTGTTTCAATTCATAACTGAAGTCTTGTGTGGTGCCCATATAGAATTCTTTAAACTTACACATTTTTGAAGATAGAAATCTCTCTATTATTTTGCCCTGAATAGCATATTTTAAAAGTTATTAATACATGATGAAGTAGTTTAACAGTTTTTTATTTGTGTGAAAACTCTTTCAATGAAATTTCTTTCAAGCGATTAAAATTTCATTCTTCCATTCTGACTAGGTCATCTTGTATGAAAGTGAAATTACCATGTCACATTTCATTATTTGAAAGATGATTTAATATGCAATTTAAAGTGTTAACTAGTCTTGCCAGTGTAGGTGGGGAAATTCTGCTAGTGAATATCCATATTTACATGAAAAGTGATAATGAAAAGTGAAAAAAAGATTCCAAGTCAAAAACTTGGTGTTCTGTCACCTTTTCTTTTGCAACTTTAACAAGAAAGCAACAGAACATTGCTCTTAATTATGTTTAGTTTGCCTCCTGAGGGATAATTATTTCATATCACTTGAGTGTCAAAGATAGGTTTCAAATCAATTCTGAAATTGGCTATTCTTCCTAATGAAGTGTCGTTTGCAGAGTTCAGTTCTGTGTTATCCATTTCTTCTAGACCACAATGAAGGTTTAAAAGAACAGCCCTAAAAGTAATTTGGTTTTCTACCTTATGAAATGCTTTCTGCCATTTTAATACATTGCATTATTGTTCCCTTTGTGCACTGTCTGATGGCCAGTTTTCACTCCACTGAAGTGCAAGTGAAGTGGACATCATGAAAATAAGTTTTACACAAAAAAGATTGAGAATAATTTCACAAAACTTCTCAGTATATACATTTATGTTAGACCTAGTTCCCCAGACATGCTTTAGTGTTCTTTGAGAAGGTGGCACATCTGGACTATTTCAAATATCTACACAATGATCTGATAAATCATACTCAAGCAATGCCTATTTCTCTCATTTAGCTATAAAGAAGTTCAGATGTTCACACCTGGCCCACATACAGATGACCAATGCCGTGGAGGTACTCCGAAGTACCCCACCTCATCCCACTTCAAAAGACCACAGGCTCAAAGTCCAATTTTTCAGGCCTGCTCAAGATAGCCCAGGGCATCTAATGTGTTTTTGTGCTGACATGGTTAAGTAAAGGACTTGTGATCCAAATAAGAAGCTCAAAGGTACGTGACTAGGTACGTGGAATGGGATGCAATTCAATATTATTATCTTCCAATGTAGATCTATTATGAGCTCTTTTGGAAGCACCCCTTATAGTCACAGGTGATCCATTGACACATCTACCTCCTAAAGGCAGCTAGTGCCTTTTGAGATACCTTAAGGTATATGAGAGCTCTGCAAAGGGCTGACACAGCAGATAAATGACTTGTGTGTCCCTCTGGACTGGCAGATAAAAGGCAGCTGGCTAGAAATAGACCAGGAGATCTTAGGCATCCTCAGATACCCAGCAGACTTGCAATGTTAGGAGTCTGTTGTTGTTACATTGTTAAAAGCAATGCACCCTGATCAAACTGCAGTAGACACATGGTGTGCCTGTTCAGCTGAATAACTTCCTAAGCTTAATTGAATCACAGCTCATTATTCCATCTAAACATAGCTTCATAATGCCATTTGAGGTGCCTTAGTATTCCTTGTCCAAGTATACCTATAGTATTCCCATGCACTACCACCCTCCAACAAACCTTAAAATGAAGATTTTTCTTTTTGTGAAATATTCAAACTTCTTTTCTGAACTGTGAAGATAAAAATAATTTTAGAAGTTCCTTATCAATTCTTTGCCATTAATCTACTTCATTTTTTAATTTTTTGCTAATACTTCTTTTACCATTGCACATTCATAAGAAATCTTTAGATTTATTTATAAGATATTTATTTTCCTGTAAATTAACTGACTGCATATTCTTGTTAGTGGCCTACTTTTCAATTCTTGTTATATTCCCTTTCCTCCTTTCTTCAGTCTCTCATCAGTACTTTTTTATGTCACATTTTGCCAACATTCTTCCCTACTGTGAAATATTACAGAGCTAGGACTGTTTTAATGAGCTGCTTACTATATTAAATAGTTGTAACTATTCAATAACTCACTATTCTGGAAAGACATTACTTAAATTTAAGTATGTGAAAGTATAACTTTGACCTTAAATAGCTTTTTCTATTTTTATTTCTTAACTTCAAGTTTTACAGTTCTTTGATATATTTTCAGCTGCATATTTCACCTATGTATTTCAGCCAATCTAACAGACTTCTTACACTATGAGTTTACCTTGACTCCCTCATTTTGCATTTAATTTACCTGATTGATTAAATATTTATAATCTTGTCACAGCTGATGTTCCTATCAAAACTGAGGTCCTATTGTGTTAACTACAATGTACAATACAAACACAATAGCCAATTACTTATAAAAATGCTGTTAGCTTTCTAGGAAAAATTACTTGCTATATCAAATATTCTTCAACTTTATAAGAAAAAAATGTTAATATTAATGGCTTTAATCTGAAGGGAGAATTATATAGACGTTCACACCTGAGGATTAAGATGGCAGTCTGATTATGGCAGAGGTAATACATTACCTAAATTATAATTATGAATATTATTATTATGTTCAATCAACATGACCATCAGTGTTTAACACTGCAAGGAATGCAAAATGAGAACTACAAATAGCTTCATAACAAATAGCTATCACATGCATTGTTAGCAGCAAAATAGACCATAAAGAGGAAGTTTGAATTCACAGGAAGAAAGAGTAGGTTTCTAAAGGAGGTCATATATTATGTGTCTTATAAAATTATTTCAGAAGCAAACCAACAAAACATAAGTCATCTAGGGGTGAAATATGCAATCTTTATGCATATTCCACTACATATACTAAGCTCATTTTATTTCTGAGTAAGTTGCTCAGTTAGAAAATAAAATTAATGAGTTCATAGTGGAGAGTGGTAGGTCAGAACAAGAGTCTAAGCATTCCATAACTCTTAGTTCTGCCAAATAAACAGAAAGAGTAGTGATCTTGATGTAATCCAAACATAAGGTTACAGGTTTACTTCTGAATATCAAGAAAGAGAGAAAGACAGAATCTGTTACTAGAGTTATTACAGATATTTTAATATTTTAGTTAATAAAAATCCCAATTTAAAAGAAGCACCAAAGAATCACTCTGATAATCTTCTTCTAAGAAATATATACTTAGAAAATCACTTAATGCCATAAGTATTGGTCTGAAACTTCCTTAGATACCTATACTCAGAATTGTCTCAGATTAAGGAACCTATTATGATTTACAGATGTGTTCTTAAATTCTGCCTATGGACCTGGATACACTCAATGAATAAGGCATGCCCCTATTTTAAAACAAGCCCTGTGCGCAAATATTTGAGACAGACTAGGTTCAGGAACATGGAATATATTTAAGTGTTAAACATGACTAATGTAGCCTGAGAACATTTAACAAATTGGGCTCCTATATGAATTAGGTGAGCGAGATCAAGCTCATGTATCTGATCCTTTAAAGCAGACAGTATCGAGGTTAAAGAAGAGATTATAGGCATTTTAATTGAAAACCACCAAATGGATGAAAAAGGTACTTCCCATAACCTATAGCTCAACATGTTAGAGTACCTCTAAAAAAATCAAAAGGAAAAGGATTTAGAGTCAAGTGAAGAAGATACAGAAAAAGAAAAGCCTCTGGTCAAGGATAACTGGAGCCTTTACAACTGGAGCAAAAAGAACATAAGAAAAATATGATTCTCCAGCTGACTGATGTCAATGTCGCTCCTGAAAGAGGAGGTAACAGCAAAAGGGAACAGGGTTTACCTGATAGTTCTTTCAGCATCTAATTTTTTGGGAAAAAAAATATTAAAAAATCTTACTTTAAAATTATTTGATTTAGAAACCTTAAAAGCTCTCTAGCTCGATAACTCAGCTAAAAATATATATATTCCAGCAGAAGAACCTGCATTCGGCACATAATAGAGTAGCATTGCCATTTTTTAGCCCATAGAATACAGAAAGCTTCAGAACCACCCAAACCCGTCAAATTCAGTAAAACAGATTCTTTTCCTTTAAGTAGAGGTTTCTAAATTTCTTCCAAATGTATATTTCAGTACATGTTGATCAATATACAGAATAGCACCATATGTTCATGTTAACCTGAACAAAAGCTATTTTTACTTAAAAAACTTTCCCACCTGAATACCTGACATAACTTCCTTGATGATGAGCGAAAATGTCTTCTTAGATATGTTATTTGATATTCTACTTAGCTGATGGCATCTAATCTTCGTTTCATCAGGTACTGTACAGAAGTCCATTCTTTGCAGAGGTGTTTAGCTTTTATTTCTAGCAAGCAACAATGTCTTACTCCACCAGATTTTTTCTCCCATTGAAACACCATTTAAAGACTTTTTCCTCATTGGTTCAGGAATCGGTGGATTCCCTCTGACTACACTCAACTACCCTATTAATTCACCATATGCAGGCTTATGATGCATGATGCTATGAACACTTACATAAGTGCAAATTACAGACACCTACAATTTTAAATCTGGAGGAAGATTTATTGCCGAACTCTGCCAACTTTGAAAATCACAGAATCATAGAATCATAGAATAGTTAGGGCTGGAAAGGACCTTAAGATGATCTAGTTCCAACCCCCCTGCCATGGGCAGGGACACCTCACACTAAACCATGCCACTCAAGGCTCTGTCCAACCTGGCCTTGAACACCACAAGGGATTGAGCATTCACAACTGCCCTGGGCAGCCCATTCCAGTGACTCACCACCCTTACAGTAAAGAACTTCCTCCTTATATCCAGTCTAAACTTCCCCTGTTTAAGTTTTAGCCCATTGCCCCTTGAACCTATCACTACAGTCCCTAATGAAGAGTCCCTCTCCAGCATTCTTATAGGACCCCTACAGATACTGGAAGGCTGCTATGAGGTCTCCACGCAGACTTCTCTTCTTCAGGCTGAACAGCACCAACTTTCCCAGCCTGTCTTCATACAGAAGGTACTTCAGTCCCCTGATCATCCTCGTGGCCCTCTTCTGCACTTCTTCCAACAGTTCCATGTCCTCTTTATGTTGTGGACACCGGAGCTGCACACAATACTCCAAGTGAGGTCTCACAAGAGCAGAGTAGAGGGGCATGATCACCTCCCTCTACCTGCTGGTCATGCTCCTTTTGATGCAGCCCAGGACACAGTTGGCTTTCTGGGCTGTGAGCACACACTAAAGCCAGCTCATGTTCAGTTTCTCCTCCACCAACACCCCCAAGGCCTTCTGCATAGGGTTGCTCTGAATCTCTTCTCTTCCCAACCTGTAGCAGTGCCTGGGATTGCTCTGAACCAGGTGTAGGACCTTGCACTTAGCATGGTTAAACTTCATCAGGTTGGCATCAGCCCACTTCACAAGTGTGGCAAGGTCCCTCTGGATGGCATTCCTTCTCTCCAACGTATCTACTGAACCACACAGCTTGGTGTCATCAGCAAACTTACTGAGGATTCACTCAATCCCACTGTCCATGTCACCAACAAAGATGTTGAACGCCAGACCCAGCACCAATCCCTGAGGAGCACCACTTGTTACTGGTCTCCAGTTGGACATTGAGCCATTGACCACAACTCTTTGAGTGCGGCCATCCAGCCAGTTCTTTATCCACTGAGTGGTCCACCTATCAAATTGATGTCTCTCCAACTTAGAGACAAGGATGTCATGGGAGACAGTGTCAAATGCTTTGCACAAGTCCACATAGATGACATCAACTGCTCTACCCCTCTCCATCAGTTCCATAGCCCCATCATAGAAGGCCACCAGATTGGTCAGGCAGGATTTCCTCTTAGTGAAGTCATGCTGGCTGCCACCAACCACCTTGTTTTTCATGTGCCTTTAGCATGCCTTCCAGGAGAATCAGCTCCATGATTTTGCCAGGCACAGAGGTGAGACTGACTGTAGTTCCCTGGGTCATCCATTTTCCCCTTCTTGAAAATGGGGGTTATATTACCCTTTTTCCAGTAGTCAGGAACTTCACCTGACTGCCATGATTTTTCAAATATGATGGACAATGTCTTAGCAACTTCATTTGCCAGCTCCTTCAGGACCCGCCGATGGATTTCATCAGGTCCCATGGACTTGTGTATGTTCAGGTTCCTAAGATGGTCTCGAACCAGATCCTCTCCTAGAGTGGGCCCAGGGTCTTCATTCTCACTGTCCTTGTGTCTGCCTTCCAAGACTTGTATTGTCAGAGCATTTTCCAGTGAACACTGAGGCAAATAAGGCATTAAGAACCTCAGCCTTCTCCAAATGCAGGGTAGCCAAGTAGTCTCCTGATAGTTTCCAGAGAGGCCCCACATTGTCCCTAGTCTGCCTTTTATTTGCAATGTACCTATAGAGTCCTTTCCTGTTATCTTACACATCGCTAGCCAAGTTTAATTCTAACTGGTCCCTAGCTTCACAGATAACATCCCTGTATTCTTCCCAAGCCGCCTGCCCTTGCTTCCACCTTTTATAAGCCTCTTTTTTCCCTCTAGATTTCCTCAGCATCTCTTTATCTATCCATGGAGGTCTCCTGACCCACTGGCTGAACTTTCTTCTAGTTGGGAAGGAGCACTCCTGAGCTTGTAGCAGGTGATCCTTGAATATCAACTAACAGTCTTATCAGATAATGTCAGATAATTTTTCTTGCCTCTTAAAACTGTTTCAAAGAAGAAAAGAAACATGCATCTAGGTTTTTTTGCATTTCTGTAGAACTATTTGCTATTGAATTACAATTAAAAGAAAATGGAAGGTGAAAATTTTTACTTAATTTTCAGAACTTAAAGAATTGATTTGAATAGCTTGTACACTGTTCCACATTTTTTACTCAGAAATTAATTTCTAAATATGTACATCTGTCCTGGGTTCAGCAGTAGCAGTCATTTTTCTCCTTCTTAGTAGCTGGTGCAGCGCTGTGTTTTTGACTTTCGGCCTGGGAACTGCGCTGATAACACCAGTGTTTCCAGTTGCTGCTTAGAATGTTTGGTTTGACCAAGGACTTTCTGAGTCTCATGCTCTTCCAGGGAGGAGGGGAAGCCAGGAGGAAGCAGAGACAGGACACCTGACCCAAACTGACCAAAGAGGTATTCCATGCCACAGCACGTCACGCCCAGGATGTGAAAACTGGAGGCAGGAATCTAGAAGAGGGAGTTCACAGCTTGGTCGTCAGGTGGTGAGCAGTTGTATCCTCTTCCCTTGTATTTCCATCCGTAACTATTCTATGATTCTATGATTATTTCCCTGGTCATTATTATTATTATTGGTGATAGCAGTAGTGATTTGTGTTGTTCCTTAGTTACTGGACTGTTCTTATCTCAACCCGTGGGAGTTACATTCTTTTGATTCTTCTCCCCATTCCCCCTCCCCCCTCCCCTGCTCGGAGTGGGGGGGGAAGAAAGAGGGGGGAGTAAGTGAGCAAACTGCATTGTTTACAGCTTAAACCACAAAAACATCCTATGCATTCATGTGTTGAGGACCATCTTAAAAACACAATGCAGCTGCATATGCGAGACTAACCACGAAGTGTTGGCATAAGTGGACCAAGGAGAAAAATAATGTTTGTTCCTCATAGACTGCTTAAAACAGGAAGTTCTGGGAGCAGAAGATATCTTGGGCTTAACAGCTATGTAGTGGTTAAAAAGAAACATATTCTGTAAGAGTGATGATTGCTTAAGCAATAACATAGCTTGCTACATCTAAAGCACATATCAGCTAGAAAAAATAACAAGGAAATGATTATGAAAAATGGTGATTGAGTAACCTGTAGAAGGATATTTGTGTGGTGGGTTTTCATTGGTTATTTGTCATAACACCCGTGTAAGCTCGAAGTATACAATCAAGCAACTTTGTTAAATAAATGATTCTGTACCTCCAAGGACTCCATCTCATCATACACCACATTCATGAAAATTAATTCATTCCTATATGTGAATATCATAAAATCATAAAATCATAGAATAGTTCAGGTTGGAAAGGACCTTAAGATCATCTAGTTCCAACCCTCCTTCGTTTCTATGTTGAAAATCTGAAGTTTCTGTAATATTTGCCTTCATTAAATCTTCCCAGGAATCACATGAATGAAGACTTTCAGAACCTAACCTGCAAATGCATTCTAACATGTCAGGCTCTCTCCTTTTCCTTAGCCTTCTGCAATGTTTTCCACCCCTTTGTCCCCTTGATCTTTTGATGATCAAACTTTCCCGTTCATATCATGTTTCATTACATGTCAGCTCTTCTCCCAATCACCATGTGAGGAGTTTTTACTATGTTTAGCCCTTACTTGAAGAACTTTCTATGGTTCATTCCCACATGTGAGAATTTTCCTGCTGAATCTCAAGTGAGAAAAATGTGAGCAGTCCAATCTGCTTCTCCTTTGAAGGGAATTTGAGAAGAACACAGCTCAGCAGCAGAAGGAAGAAGAGAAGGAGTAGTGTCTGAATGTCATGGTAACTATAAATGGAGTTAAAATACCAAACTATAGAAAGCTTATCTGCACCATCTCATGAAGGCTAAGACAGTAACTGCATAATGAAATTGAAGTTCACTCTCACTAATCTCAATGCTGAACTGAGTCTGCTGTAGATAAGAAGAGTGAGTGTACAAACCTCTCTTCAGCCTTTCCTTGGAACAAACTTCAGTACAGCAGGTTTTCTCTGTAGGACTCAAAGATTAATAACAATAAAATTTCACATCAGTTTTCAGTTTGCAGAAAAATACAGAGGAAAATGCACCTGACCACCCTATGTGGCTGATATTGTGTCAATAAAAGAACTGATTCACCTAAACATGAATCCAGTTATGTAAAAAATGCAAAGTTTATGAAGATGAAATGAATAAAACTTTTAGGTTTGTATATGAAAGTGGCATTTGAAACCTAGTAGATTCAAACTGGTACATTCAGCTCATCACACAGATTTCATCCAGGATAAAATTAGGTAAGATATTTAGCATTCCTATTCCTCTATTTTCTTCTGCAAAATCTCTCAATTACCTGACTCTATTTGGTAAAAAGATATATAATATTCTTTAGGAAGGAATAACTAGCCGTGTTGTACATTATGGGTATTGTGATACTCTCCTAACAAAGTTTGAAATGTACAAGTCCTAATTTCAGTGTCTGTTTTAATATAAAATGCAAGCTGAAGGGAAAGAATCAGAATGATTAAAAATATGAGGTGATTTTTCACATAATAAGAGAATTAGCTTTCTTAGAACATAGTACGCCAAGTTCAGAGATAGTGTCAAATAATAGCTGTAATGAAATTGCCCGCAGTTTTGCTAGTGACTTCTTTGAAGCAAGTTTTTTCTCTTTGTGAATATTAGTCCCCTTTTCACTCACACAGGCTACTTTCTTCACACCTATTTTCAGACATTTTTAAAAATGCACAATCTAACAAAAAGAGAGGTGAGAAGGTGTGAAATAATGTCATTTAAAGTGAAATAGGTACCAAGACTTATTTCCTTTTAAAAATGGTAAGTAAATAAAAGCAAAACCAGTTGCATAAAAGGCAATTGAGCAGAATGGGAAATTGAATGGCTTTAAATAGCACAGAAGAAAACAGACAAACAGAAAGCAAAAGAAAACAAACAAACAGAAAGCAGAAGAAAACAAAAAGAACACCACAGTGACTTCAAGGCACCTATTATTTTTTAACAGCTACTACATTTCATGGACTAATTTGCATTTCTCTCTGAATTACCTGTCAGTAATAGATTGAGATTTAATAAGTTGTCTCTATTACAGAAGTTTCTCAAAGCTACGGTAGCAATTATTTCAACAATATCCTAAAATGAATTAAAGAGAAGGAAAAAAAAAGTCTATTAAACGGAAGGATATGTTTTGCGAAATGTTTGTGTATGTGAATATAGTATCAAACAGGACGTAACCAGTACTAAAGCAACAGCACACAGTATCTTGGCATCAATCCCAGTATTTAGCATGCATGTAAAAGGTCAAAGTTTTCAAGTGCTGTATACACATTAACTAATTTATCTTTACTTTACTGAACCTCTGTTTCGTAAGTAAATAGCTACGATATCTGTTGGAAAGCAGTGAGAGCCACAGCTATTAAGACTTCCAAGCTGTGATATATTTATAAATAGTATGTATCCCCAGAGTAGTGACAAGGTTAAATAAGCACAAGTTCCCTTAGCAATTCTGAGATCTGGATGAAATTAAATACCTCATTCAAGATGACAAATAAATAGAATTGCTTTTGAAATTGTCTCCATTTAATGAATTCCCTGTTTAAATAAGGTAAACTAAAACATATTTAATAATTATAATTCAATCTTCAAGGGAAGTGCTTAAAAAAGAATGTTATATTGGGGACAAGAAAAAAAAGCATTAGTTACAAAATACTGTTTTGAAAATATTTCTTAATAGTTGGATTTTGTTTTGTTTTGTTTTATTTAAGTGTGCTTTAAATAAGTAGAGAATTCACACCACAAAACTGAAGTAAAACTTCAAAAAGACATGCCTAGTAAAATATTTAGAAGGGCTTAAAGGAGTAAAAGCCAAAACTTTCTTGACTGTCAATGTTGCACAGATTCTCAAATGCCTGAGTCGAAACACCAACCCCTCACTTAAGAAAAAAATTTGTTCTGTTAATATTGCTGAAGCTTGTAGCTTAGAAAAGGAAGAATTCCCCAGTCAGGCTTTCCTCTGAAGAGGCATACAACTTTGGCAAAACAGGGAAAGACTGTTTAATTTCTGAATGAGTTTGAAGTGACTATCTACAGACAGTGGTGTCTATCAGGATGATATGCCATATTTTCTCTCTCAACTTCTATGCCACCAGATTATTAGCTGTTTATACGAATAAGAAGACAGATTTGCCTCTGGAGGACAAATTTGCAATTTGCTTGAGATTTTCTGATACTCTTGCTCTTCTGGTATCTAGCATTACTGATTTAAACTGACAAATCAGTCAGGTTAAACAACTGTGCAGTTGCATTGCTCTGGCCTGCAGTGACCCAGGGCCGTGCACTGCCTTTCCATAACCTGCCTGCTACGTCTCTTGCTAAGGAGGGAGCCTCGGCTGGAATCTGCATGGAAGGCTTGGCAGTTCTTGCCTTTTGAGTAGACATTGTCTACCTGGATTTCTCCAGGGCTTTCAACATGGTTTCCTCCTAGGGAAACTGACATGTTACAGTCTAGACCAGTGGTCTGTGCAGTGGGTGGGGAACAGGCTGACAGGCTGCACCCAGGGGGTAATGGTAAATAATTTCTTTTCAAATTGGCAACATATCTGTCAGTAGTGGGGTCCCCCAGGGATCAATACTGAGCCCAAGACTGTTTAATATCTTTGTAAGTGGTCTGGATGATCAAGTTAGCAAACTGAGTGGGCAAGCGGACAGTTTGGAAGGGAGAAACAATCTGCAGGAAGACCTGGATAGGCTGGAAAAACTAGCAAGAATCTCATGAATTTTAACAAAGATAAATGTAAGGTCTTGCACCTTGGAAAACAATCCAGGAGAGCAGCACAGGCTTGGATCTACACAGCTAGGCAGCAGCTTTGTGAAAAGGGACTTGGGGTCCTCATGGACAGCAAGCTCAAAAAGAGTGAGCAGTGCGCTGTGTAGTGAAGATAACCACCAGGATCACCAGCACAGATAAAGAAGTCATTACTCCACTCTGCTCAGCATTTGTCACAGCCACACCTGGAATACTGTGTTCAGTTTTCATCCCTGCTATTTCAAAAAGGTGTGGACAAGCTGGAGGGGGTACAGAGACAGGCAGCAAAGATGATCAAAGGACTGGAATGCGTGCTGTATGAGGAAAGACTGAGAGAATGGGGTTTGTTCAACCTTGAGGAAAAGAAGGTTCGGGGGAGACTCTATCATCATGCTCCAGTATTTAAAGGGTGGCTTCAAAGACAACGGAGACACCCTTCAGACAAGGGGTCAGGCCACATGAAAAAGACAGAGTAATGGATACAAGTTGCCCATGTGGAGATTTTGGTTGGACAGAAGAGGACAATTTTTCACAAAAAGAACAATCATCCATGGGAATAATCTCACCAGTGGGGATTCTTCAACTTTGGACACTTCATGTTTGGGCTTGACAGGATCTTGGGCCATCTTGTCTGGACTGTGGTTGCCAAGAGAGGTTGGACCGGATGATCCTTGAGGTCCCTTTCAATCTGGCATTCTATGATTCCATGATTTTGTGAACATTTAGTGCAGATATTCATGCTAAAGAAGAAGTGAAAACTGGTATGGGGATGCAAGATACTTAGATTAGAAGTGGCGTGGGAAATGGAAGCAGCTGGTGTTACCTGTAAAACTGTATAGATTAAATTTTATCTTATACAAATAAAGAAATAAATCTCAGAATCAAAATAATTTCCTGAAATATTTTGAAGTACTAGACAAGGTCATATATTAATTATGCACTTCCTTTTAATTCATTTTCAATATTGGTGCATGGTCCAGGACGGACTACTCCCATCATTTCTTACATTGTAATTTGACTCTGGGTGTTGTTACACCTCATTTCAAAACCCTGTGAGCATTAATATGTTGGGTTTATTTTAAAGATGTTTTGAGAGTTACTGTAACAAATTGACACCTTTTAATTCCTAATGTGATTTTCAATTTGCAAACTCTTTCTGAAATGAGAAGAAGGGGTAGAAAAAATTATATCAAATCACAAGGTCAAGTTTCTCCATTCAAAGTAGAGAGCATAGAATGACGAGCACTCTATATAAAAATATTTCAAATTACTTTAAAAATAATTTACATAAAATATTTTAAATTATTTTTTTAATATTTAAATTATTTTTTTAATAATTAAAATAATTATTTTTAAAATAATTTAAATTAATATTTTAAAATTTTAAAAATATTTTAAATTACAGTGTCCTCAACATAAAAAGGACATGGAACTGTTGGAACAAGTCCAAAGGAGGGCCACGAGGATGATCAGGGGACTGGAGCACCTCCTGCATGAAGATAGGCTGAGAAAGTTGGTGCTGTTCAGCCTGGAGAAGAGAAGGCTGCTTGGAGACCTCATAGCAGCCTTCCAATATCTCAAGGGGGCCTATAGGGATGCTGGGGAGGGACCCTTCATGAGGGACTGTAGTGATAGTACAAGGGGTAATGGGTTCAAACTTAAACAGGGGAAGTTAAGATTGGATATGAGGAAGAAATTCTTTACTGTAAGGGTGGTGAGTCACTGGAATGGGCTGCACAGGGAAGTTGTGAATGCTCTATCGCTGGTGGTGTTCAAGGCCTGGTTGGAGAAAGCCTTGGGTGGCATGATTTAGTGTGAGATGTCCCTGCCCATGGAAGGGGTGTTGGAACTAGATAATCTTAAGGTCCTTTCCAACCCTAACTATTCTATGATTCTACAATTTATACTTTACTAGTGATAAAAACAAGAAGAAACAACCAAGGTTAAACTAAAAAAAATATACTCTTTATTTCCCATATATTGAAACTGTTACCTCCTCTCTGCTGACTGTCAGAGCATATCACTTAATGTTCACAATTGATTTTGTTTTGCTAACTCTGTTTCTAAGAAGACACCACAATAACATCTAAAATGAAAATGTCTTTCAGTTGTGTGGTGTCTTAAGCTGTTCTTGCTTCGGTTTCCCAGGAATTGACACTACATCACATTGTTTAAATATATCAATGGCATTTAAGTATTTCAGAACTAGCACACTTTCTTGACCTCAGGCTATACAAACAAACCCCAAATTTATATGCAGCTTTTGGGTCCAAATCCTTTAAATCATTCGACTTAAAGGTGTCATGGGTTCAGCAGCAGCAGTCATTTTTCTGCTTCTTGGTAGCTGGTGCAGCGCTGTGTTTTTGATTTTGGGCCTGGGAACAGCGCTGATAACACCAGTGTTTCGGTTACTGCTTAGTGATGTTTTGGTCTGGCCAAGGACTTTCTGAGTCTCATGCTCTGCCAGGGAGGAGGGGAAGCCGGGAGGAAGGAGAGACAGGACATCTGATACAAACTAACCAAAGAGGTTATTCCATACCACAGCATGTCATGCCCAGGGTGGAAAGCAGAGAGCAGAGACCCGGAAGGGTGGGGGTGCACTGCTTGGTTGGGCTTGGTATTAGGTGGTGAGAATTGTATTCTTTCCTTGTATTTGCCTTGTCATTATTATTATTGGTGGTAGCAGTAGTGATTTGTGTTACACTTTAGTTGCTAAACTGTTCTTATCTCAACCTGTGGGAGTTGCATTCTTTTCGATTCTCCTTCCCATCCACCCGGGAGCGGGGGGAAGAAAGAGGGGGAAGAGAGTGAGAGAATGGGCTGCATGGCTGACTGGACTTAAACCACAACAGCTCTTTTTTGGCGAACAACGCGGGGCTCAAAGTGTTGAGATAACGACAGGATTGATAGCCACTCGTTGCAATGCTGATTTATTGGCTCTCAAAGTTGTTGCTCTTGATTCTTTTGAGTTCATGGTTACAGCCTGTTGTACCTTACTTACAGCTGGTATTTGCTATCTTAGCATTTCTCGGATATGGGTTTTGGGCTAAGGTTCTTGTTTCATTGTACTTTATTGGAATGGCTTGTAATACAGGTGGGCTCCAGAAGCGGGGGGGGGGGGGGGGGGTGGGGGTGGGCAGATGTTGACGTGGACTTGTACCTGGCAGTTCAGCTACTCTTTACTGTCCTGGCCCTCGTCCTCGCCTCTGTCTTCGTGAGGCTGTGGGGAGCCGAGGGAGGGCGGCCCCGGGAGCTGCCAGCTGCTGATTCGGCCTGGGGGAGCGGCCCCAGGGACCAGGAGCCGAGCCGCGTGGCTGCCGAGCAGCAGGAGGAGGAAGATCTGGACTCAGACAAAGAGCAGGTGGTAGTGAGAGCGCCGGCAAGCACAGCAGCTACACCAGCCCCAGTGACAAGTACAGCAGCCTCATTTGAGAGCTCTGAAGGGTTTGAATGGCCTTTGGGTGCTCTTGAGACCTGCCTGCTGATTGTGATAGGGATCAGCATGTTGGCATGCATACAGAGTGTGTTTTATCCATGGCCATTTTGTCTGGTTTTACCAAAATAAAGTTAGATTCTAATATTTCTTAGAGCTGTATTATAAGTTTCCTACTATTTCTACAATTTAAGTTTAGAAGTTAATCTAAATTCCAGGTTTTCTTGTAGATTGTCCAATTAAGAAGAGGTATGTATTAATGAAAAATTATAGGAAACTCCACTGGGTAGAATATTTTTATCTGAAGATTCGGGAAAAGAAGTCTCCATTTTGGAAATGACACGTCAGAAAAATAAAATCAATCCCATATGAAGTGATAGCCATGTCCAGATGTTTTAGAATGCTCTTGGAGGCAGAACCTGAAATACTGAAAACAAAATCAATAAATTCTTGATGGTGACAGGGAAATGTGCCTTATTAAAAAATTTTACTTTTTTGATCAGAAATATGGAATATTTTTTTTTACCTGTAATAGAAACACTGACCATAAATCACCATACCATTTTATTCATCTCTCTATGACACCTTATAGACTTAGAATCTCCTTTAACAGAAGCCTGGCCCTAACACTCTTAGCATCTATGAGAGAGACAAAGTGAAAGGATCATGGTAATCACTCTTCTTACATTTGTGCTAAAAGACATCACTGAAAATTGGACCTGTATCAGACAATTGCCTCCCCAGACTATCTACTTCAACTTTTCATTTTTCCCTTAATTTATGTGTGAAGTGGAGAGAGAGTATTAGACTATGGAAGAGATTAATTCCTCTCTTGGACATTTTTGATCAGTGAACATGGATATTGCAGTTAAAGGACACGAGCACCTCTGCTAACAATGAGCACCTCTGAGGAAACAAAAGAATATCTAATCATGTAACTTCAAGTTTTCAGGGCTTTAGATAGCCTTATTCATTTGGTCTAATATATTAGGTATCTGGGTTGCTTATAAAGCAGATATTTTCCCCAGAAGCATTTTAATTTATTCTCTTTGTGAATAATTTGTTCAGGAACAAGGAAGGAATTATGCTCCTGACATGACAGATTAATAAGACAATTTTCAACCAACAAAGGAAATTGAATATAAAGGTTAGTAACCAACGATGAAACAAACTTTAAAAAATGCATTACCTATTTCTCTGGATTTCTAACGTACTTGGAAAAGTGCATAAAACTTCATCAACTCCTTGTGATGAAATAAGATTTTCTTATATATTATAAGAGAATTTCTGTTAAAACAAAGATAAACCTTTTACGTAATATGTATGTATATGGATTTATTGAATATACGTATATACACGCTTACTTAGTAGAAAACTTCCTATATGAATAACTGATTCTTGCTTACAGGGCTACTTTTCATATGTGTTTGTTAGTGCATGTGTAAATGTGCATACATTAAAAGAAGAATTTGTAGAGAAAGATATGTTCATTCCATTTTTGATGAAGATCCAGCGTATATGACATATAGCAGCAAGAAACAATTTTGACAATTACAAGGTAACATTGTTAGTGTCATGGGTTCATCAGCAGCAGTCATTTTTTCTCCTTCGTAGTAGCTGGTGCAGTGCTGTGTTTTCGATTTTTAGTCTGGGAACAGCGCTGATAACACCGATGTTTACAGTTGTGGCTTAGAATGTTTTGGCTCGACCAAGGACTTTCTGAGTCTCATGCTCTGCTAGGGAGGGGGGGGGGAAGCCGGGAGGAGACAGAGACAGGACACCTGACCCAAACTGACCAAAGAGCTATTCCATGCCACAGCACGTCATGCCCAGGATGTAAAACTGGGGGCAGGAACCCGGAAGAGTTCAGTTCACAGCTCGGTCATCGAGTGGTGAGTAATTGTATTCTTTCCTTGTATTTGCCTTGTCATTATTATTATTGGTGGTAGCAGTAGTGATTTGTGTTATACTTTAGTTACTAAACTGTTCTTATCTCAACCTGTGGGAGTTGCATTCTTTTCGATTCTCCTTCCCATCCCTCCGGGAGTGGGGGGAAGAAAAAAAAGGGGAAAGTGAGGGAGAGAATGAGCTGCGTGGTTAGAGAGGCTTAAACCATGACAGTTCGTTTTGGCGCCCAACGTGGGGCACTAAGGGTTGAGATAATGACAGGATTAATAGCCACTCATCACAATGCTGATTTATTGGCTCTCAAAGTTGTTGCTTTTGGTTCTCTTGAGTTCATGGTTTCAGCCTGTTGTACCTTATTTACAGCCAGTATTTGTTATCTTAGCATTTTTCAGATATGGGTTTTGGGTTAAGGTTCTTGTTTCATTGTACTTTATTGGAATGGCTTGTAATAGGGGCGGGCTCCGGAAGCAGTGGGGGGCGGATGTGTACTTGGCAGTTCGGCTGCTCTTCACTGTCCTGGCGAGGCTGTGGAGAGCCGAGGGGGGGCTGCCTCGGGAGCCTCTGGCTGCCGAAACGCCCCAGGGGAGCGGACCCGGGGAGCAGGAGCCAAGCCCCCCCACCGAGCCCAGCCCGATGGCTGCCGAGCAGAGGAAGGAGGTAGTAGAAGGGGTGAGCCCCCCCGCTGAGCCCAGCCCGGCAGCTGCCGAGCAGCGGGAGGAGACAACGGTGGAGGAGCCGAGCCCCGCAGCCGAGCCCAGCCCTGCGGCGGCCGAGAGCGTTCCCCAGCAGCCGCCCCCAGACCCCTGTGAGCCCGAGCTGTAGGAGAACGCAGGAGACCCCGCAGCACTTCCCTGCAAGGCAGAGGAGGAAGATCTGGACTCAGACAAAGAGCAGCCGGTGGTGAGAGAGCTGGCAAGCACAGCAGCTACACCAGCCCCAGTGACAAGTACAGCAGCCTCAGTTGAGAACTCTGACGGTTTTGAATAGCCTTTGGGTACCCTTGAGAGCTGCCTGCTGATTGTGATGGGGATCAGCATGGTGGCATGCATACAGAGTGTGTTTTACCCACAACCATTTTGTCTGGTCCCCAGAGTTAAGCAGAGTGGGGTGTGGGCCTTGTCTGGGGTTAGACTGCGATCTAGGATGACCAAGAGATGTTCCCCAAGCTTGGACAGCCATGAGTGGCAGGGTGTGTGGGACAGTATGGGCAAGTATCTAGTCCACTGGGCCCCTCCAGTGCTTTGGAAGCATCACAGATGGAAGGCAGCTGTATGGAGTCCCCACCGACAAGCTGCAGAAACTGCTGGAGGGGTGGATTAATTATTTTGAGCCTGGTGAGCCCATGACACCTCAGGCCATCAGGGCAGAGATGCAGCATACAGATGGACTCATGATCGAGGGTTGGACTTAGCAATGGACACTATTGCCCAGGTTATTCACGAGTGTGAACACTACACACAGCCTCTCCTGCCCTGAAAGGCTATTACAAAAGATGGAGCTTGACATCATGGACTGGATGGACTCAGCAGCTTTGTAGGGATTGGTCCATGCACTGAGGGATGATCTCTCTCCCTCTCTGTGTGTGTGTGTGGATGTATATATATACATGTGATGGTATATTGAAAACGTGGGATCTGAGCATGACGTGAATGGTATGGAATAAGGGGTGGATAATGTCATGGGTTCAGCAGCAGCAGTCGTTTTTCTCCTTCGTAGTAGCTGGTGCACCGCTGTGTTTTCGATTTTTAGTCTGGGAACAGTGCTGATAACACCGATGTTTACAGTTGTGGCTTAGAATGTTTTGGCTCGACCAAGGACTTTCTGAATCTCATGCTCTGCTAGGGAGGGGGGGGGGAAGCTGGGGGGAAGCAGAGACAGGACACCTGACCCAAACTGACCAAAGAGCTATTCCATGCCACAGCACGTCATGCCCAGGATGTAAAACTGGGGGCAGGAACCCGGAAGAGTTCAGTTCACAGCTCGGTCATCGAGTGGTGAGAATTGTATTCTTTCCTTGTATTTGCCTTGTCATTATTATTATTGGTGGTAGCAGTAGTGATTTGTGTTATACTTTAGTTACTAAACTGTTCTTATCTCAACCTGTGGGAGTTGCATTCTTTTCGATTCTCCTTCCCATCCCTCCGGGAGTGGGGGGAAGAAAAAAAAGGGGAAAGTGAGGGAGAGAATGAGCTGCGTGGTTAGAGAGGCTTAAACCACGACAGTTAGTGTTGGCGAGATTTGCCTTAGCCAGGCAGAAGATTGTGTGCACCACATCTAAATGAATATTTTCCTTTATTTTTAATGGGTAGAAGGAACTCCAGGGCTTTTAGAGATGTTGCTGTAAATTTTTTATATGAAGATAAAACTATAGGTAGGAAAATGTGTAACAATATTTAGATGAGATGCATTCAACAAGGTCAGATATTTTAGAACTCAGGACTCTGCTCATTTTCAAAAGAACTGTTTTCTTACACGAGTGAAGGATGTAACTCTGTACTTCTGAAATTGACAGGCAAACAACAATGTTGGTAACAGCTCCTGGTTCTTGTAGGTTAACACAGAGCCTCTGGAAACAGCAGCTACAGAACTGTGACTTATCTGAACCTAAAGTGAAGATGATTTTCTTGATCCAGGAACACTTTACCCATGTGTGGCCTGGAAAGAGTTACAAAACCAAAACCAAAATAAACCAAACCAAATGCCGCAACTTTTGATAAGAGATTTTTTTTTGAGGAAGGTTAGCAATAATGGAGGAACTCAATCTAGTTTAAATCGTTAGAATTTCATTGTAGTAGGGAAAGACTTCACCTGTTTTAACTCTGCGAAGAGCTAAGTATGTTAAACAAAAAAGCTGGAGTTAGTTTGCTACATTGTCTGCAGCTGTGCCTGGTTTTAGTGTTTTGCTTTTTCAGGTGCTGTAGTAAAGGATGAACAGTCATGCAATAATGAGAACACTGACAAATATCTCTTCGATTCTGTTCTAAATGAGCTAGTGACAAAAAAATCAGTAGTTTATTCTGAGGTTGGAGAGGAAGATTAATTTCTAACTCATATTGAAAAACGTCTTCTCGTTTCCAGCTCCCATGAGGTTTTGCAATAGACTGACAGTTAATTGTCATTAATTCTAACAAAATGTTTCATTTCTAGCTTACCAGCATATTGTAATAATCAGAAATAATTAAAATTACTTTTGCATTAAAACTTTTATAAATATGTAGAAACCTGTTAATCGATTCATAATGAAACAAATGAGGACAGAGTTTTTTTGTTCCGTGTAATAGAGAATGAAACTCATTTGAAGTCTACCGCTGGACTCCTGGGCACTATCACAACACAAGAAATAAATTATAACAGCAGAATGATGCAAATTCTACAGCTACAAGCCTATGCTGTAATTTTTAATGATGCGTGTGAGCCTGCTGCACTGCTCATAACAAATATTCACAGCCTTAGGTACATGCATTCATCCTGTTTACAATGTTTCTTTCCCTCCTGAGACTTTTTTTAAGTGATTTTCTGTCTGCTGCAGTCCCATTCTATTTCCTGGAGTTAGGAAAATCAGTTTAAAACTATTTGTTACAGATAATTAATCAAGCGTATTTTGTATTTGGAGAAGGGAGGGTTAGCCTTGTTTGCTTGACCAGCTTGCATATTTCAGTAACTGGCAATGGGTTTCTTAGTCATCAGTCTTGAATGAGTCAGGTTTTTTAGTAATAATAAAATAGCAACATGGTCTGCTAGCCAAGACAACAATCACACTGAAGTGGAGCTCTGCTGTCTTAATTTTATGAAAATGCAAGAAGGCAACATTTCTTCTCTCTGGTCTCTGAAGGAATCTGGTAAAAACTCAGAGGTCACAGATGACCTTCAAAGTCTCAAAGGCAAAGATATTGACGAAGACAAGGACTAAAAGGTTGGTTTTCTATTTATTCATGAAGAATCAGTGTTCCTTCCAATGTCTCTGGATGATCCATTCAGAATAAAGTCCCACTACATCGCCTCCACTTTAACTGTACAAAGGCTTTCACCAGAACTCATTTACCACTGAGCACTCTGTAAGCCTCTGCATTGGTGTGTTCCCCTCACACAAGCTCTAGCAACAAGCCAGCTAAGTTCAACACAAATGATCTCCCTGGTGTCTAACCATATTAGAAGTACTCGTTTAAAACCTGGTTTATTAACGTTTTTCCACTAAATTGATCATCCAGATCAAACCCACCTCTCAAATTATTTCCTAACAAGTATGAGGTAAATCTTAAATTCACAAATGCTGCCCAACTGAAGTAAAAATTTGAAAACCTGAGCCCTGCAGAAAATGACCAACATTCCAATGCTCAAGAAAAGAAAGTAATCAAAAGTAATCAAGCTACAATTTTGGATACAAACTCTCACTCTTACATGCCACTTTTGTGATGTTAATTTGTATGTAACTTTGGCAAAGAGTAATACCAATACTTACTATGTAGGACTTTCTTCTTAAACCTTTCAGAACACTATACAGACATTTATTTAGTCCTTGAAAAATTCACATTAAATAAGAATGTTATCTCTAGTTTATACAAAAAGAAACTCAGTCCTGGGTAGGGCACACACACAAAGCTCGCTCAATTGCCAAATTATATAACTGATTATTGGATTAATTAAGACTAGGGTGGAAACTCCAGCTCTCCTGAATAAGGCCATTGCTACTGAAAGTTGATGTTAGGATCCATAAAAGCCATAGTTACTTTAATTCAAAGAAAATAGTGAATTTCTATAATGTTTTATTGCAAAGATGGTTCTGTAAACATGACACTCTGAAATACAGTTTTGAAAAGTCTCAAGTCAAATAGCTGCCTTTCTTTCTGTCTCAAAAGATGGAATGAACATTCCTTCTTCCTTCCTCATCACTACCAAAGTCTTCAATAACAAAGTTCCTGCACAGCATAGTGAGGCTGTAGAATCTGAGATCACTCTGACTTATTCAATTATCATAGATTCATAGAATCATAGAATAGTTGGGGTCAGAAAGGACCTTAAGATCATCTAGTTCCAACCCCCCTGCCATGGGCAGGGACATCTCACACTAAACCATGTCAGTCAAGGCTCTGTTCAACCTGGCCTTGAACAACTCCAGGGACGGAGCGTTCACAGCTGCCTTTGGCAACCCATTCCACTGCCTCACCACCCTTACAATAAAGAACTTCTTCCTTATATCTAATCTAAACTTCACCTGTTTAAGTTTGAACTCGTTAGGACCCGTTTGTCCTCTTACTACAGTTCCTAATGAAGAGCCCCTCCCCAGCATCTTTATAGGCCCCCTTCATGTACTGGAAGGTAGCTATGAGGTCTCCACACACATCAGCAGAAAAAAAAAGCCAATCATATTCTGATCTAATCTATTGCTTCTTTCATAGTTGCAATATCAGCTGTGCTTTTATTACAAAAGGTCACTCACTCATTCATACATTGAATTATATTTTTTGAGGCAAAAAAATTAAGACTTTTGGATACGTATTTTAGACTTCATTCATTAGATGCATCATTTTTGGATTTCAATTAAGGATAAATTTTAATTTTTTATACTTTTTTAAAGTATTAATTACTGCATTGTTTTTTATTCTTCAGCTATATTTTTGTGTCTTGGAAAAAGATGACATTACAGAAGTCATTATCATCTGAAACATCAGTTCTGCACAGGATCAAGCCTCCACACCAGAAATACATTCTCTGCTGTTTGTCAGTTGTCAGATGAATATGTCCATGTTTCCAAAACAGCTAACATCTATTTTTGTTACCTAGCAACAGAATAAATGTATTTCAAGATTAATTGTATTATTGTATTAGTTATAGTAGGTTCTTCTATATGTATGTGTAGATAGAGAAAAAACATAATAGTCTCATTAAGCATTTTCAAAGTATTATTTATTCTTCTATACTGTGTCAGACAATAAGAACATACGGAAGCAGGAACCAAACCATGAAGTCATGCACACTTACCAAGGGGAAAGAAGATCATAAAATATTCCTGCACTCAAAATCATTTGTATATTAAATAACTTTATAGGTAATGCAAATTGAACAGTCCAACTCCTGCAATTTAATTTAAATCAATGGAAACATGTTTGTTAGTGAGGTAATAGCTATATGAGCTGCATAGGCAACCATTCCTACGTTTCTCATGCCAGGTAAATCTCTGTTATACCTGAAATGAATTTTCTTGCAAAATTACACAGTAAATTAAAAGTTCCTTAGAAGAAAACCCTTACCGCCCACATAATCTATAATATTTGTACTAGCGTAACCTCCACCACATAAATAATTAATATAGTATAATCTCTAAAATGTTTGCAATACAGAGTCAGGAAATTACAAAAATGCACTACTTAAAACTTTAGTAAGAAAATAGACTATATTACTAAATAGAAAATTCATTGATGCAAGAATTTCAACTTGCAGTCAATAGCCTGTATAATACAACTTATTTTGTTGCATTTAATATGTGAAAAAGGACAGAGAAAGACTTCTTGAATTGCTCATGTATATATAAAAGTATCTCTACAGAAAAAAAAAAAAAAAAAAAAGAAAAAAATTTTGTGCTGAAGTTCATTTGCATTGGACGTGGAATTTGGCTTCAAGTGCAGAATTTTCTGCTTTATTTTCATCCTCTACTGATAAACATATGAAATATTCTAATTCAAATAAAGAGATTTTATAACATCTGTTATATTTTAATATTGATCGAATACATATTTGGTCTGCATTTGTCTGACATAATGAATTTAATATTCAGGAGTCAGAGAATAAGAATTCAGTATTATGTTATGTTTAAGGAATGGAAGTGTATTCCGTTTCTTTGCACATATTTTATTTATACCTCAGTTCCTAAAGCATTAAAAAAAAAAAAGTTTACAGTTCATGTTAGTTGGGACACTTTGACAAATTATGCCCTTCCTCACAAAATTTTCAGCTTAATTAATTTCAAGAGTTACTCTGGAGTGCGGGAGAACAGATTTCCCTTCACTATTTACAATGTGTTACAAGCATCGTAAAGTTCAGTTCATTTGGAAACTGCAACAGTGTCGTGGTTTAAGCCTCTCTAACTCACGCAATCGCTCTCTCACTCACTCCCCCCTCTTTCTTCCCCCCACTCACGTCGGGATGGGAAGGAGAATCAAAAGAATGCAACTCCCACAGGTTGAGATAAGAACAGTTTAGTAACTAAAGTATAACACAAGACCACTGCTGCTACCACCAACAATAATGACAAGGCAAAAACAGGGAAAGAATACTATCGATCACCACCTATATCCAGCCTGACCAAGCAGTGCATCCCCCCACTCTTCCGGGTCTCTGCTCTCTGTTTTACATCCTGGGCATGACGTTCTGCAGTATGGAATAACCTTTTTGGTCAGTTTGGGTCAAGTGTCCTGTCTTTGCTTCCTCCCGGCTTCCCCTCCTCCCTGGCAGAGCATGAGGCTCAGAAAGTCCTTGGTCAGACCAAAACATTACCAAGCAGTAACTGAAAACATTGGTGTTATCAGCGCTGTTCCCAGGCCGAAAGTCAAAACACAGCGCAGCACCAGCTACCAAGAAGGAGAAAAAATGGCTGCTACTGCTGAACTCATGACAAACAGCAATGAACTGTGAGAGATCTGAGGTTTCCTGAAAGAGCTTTTTCAATCTGTAGTGACTTATAAATGATTTTAATTTTCTACTATCAAATCAGGCTGCTGTATACTACTAGCCATGATACAGAGGTTAAAGTCTAAGTAAGCAAAAAATTCCATCTTAGAATAGTAGAATCATGAAATCATGAAATCATAGAATAGTTAAGGTTGGAAAGGACCTCAAGATCATCTAGTTCCAACCCCCCTGCCAGGGGCAGGGACATCTCACACTAAACCATGCCACTCAAGGCTCTGTTCAACCTGGCCTTGAACTCCTCCAGGGATGGAGCATTCACAGCTTCCTTGGGCTACCCATTCCAGTGCCTCACCACCCTTACAGTAAAGAATTTCTTCCTTATAACCAATCTAAACTAACCCTGTTTAAGTTTGAACCCATTTCCCCTTGTACTCGCACTACAGTCACTCATGAAGAGTCCCTCCCCAGCATCCTTATAGACCCCCTTCAGATACTGGAAGGTTGCTATCAGGTCTCCACGCAGCCTTCTCTTCTCCAGGCTGAACAGCCTCAACTTTCACAGCCTATCTTCATACGGGTGGTGTTCCAGTATCCTGATCATCCTCGTGGCCCTCCTCTGGACTTGTTCCAACAGTTCCATGTCCTTTTTATGTTGGACACCAGAACTGCACACAATACTCCAAGTGAGGTCTCACAAGAGCAGAGTAGAGGGGCAGGATCACTTCCCTTGACCTGCTGGTCATGCTCCTTTTGATGCAGCCCAGGATATGGTTGGCTTTCTGGGCTGCAAGCACACACTGAAGCTGGATCATGTTAAGTTTCTCACTGACCAACACCCCCAAGTCTTTCTCTGCAGGGCTGCTCTGAATCTCTTCCCTGCCCAACCTGTAGTTGTGCCTGGGATTCCTCTGACCAAGGGGTAGGACCTTGCACTTGTCATGCTTAAACTTCGTAAGGTTGGCTTCGGCCCACCCACAAGGTCCCTCTGGATGGCATTCCTTCCCTACAGCATAACAACCTGTCATGGTTTAAGCCTTGCAGCCACGCAGTTTTGCTCACTCACTCCCCCCTCTTTCTTCCCCCCACTCACGTCGGGATGGGAAGGAGAATCGAAAGAATGTAACTCCCATAGGCTGAGATAAGAACAGTTTAGTAACTAAGGTGTAACACAAACCACTACTGCTACCACCAATAATAATAATGACAAGGCAAATACAAGGGAAAAGAATACAATTGCTCACCACCTATACCCAGCCAGATGAAGCAGTGCACCTCCACCCTTCTGGGTCTCTGCCTTCCGTTTTACATGCTGGATATGACGTGCTATGGTATGGAATAACCTCTTTGGTCAGTTTGGGTCATGTGCCCTGTCTCTGCTTCCTCCTGGCTTCCCCTCCTCCCTGGCAGAGCATGAGACTCAGAAAGGACTTGGTCAAACCAAAACATTACCAAGCAGTAACTGAAAACATCGGTGTTATCAGCACTGTTCCCAGGCCGAAAATCAAAAACGCAATGCTGTACCAGCTACCAAGAAGGAGAAAAATGACTGCTACTGCTGAACCCATGGCACAACTGAACTACACAGCTTGGTGTCATTGGCAAACTTGCTGAGGGTGTACTCAATCCCACCGCCCATGTCACCGACAAAGATGCTGAACAAGACCAGTTCGAGCACTGATCTCTGAGGGTATCACTCGTTACTGGTCTCCAGATGAACATTGAGCCACTGATCACAATTCTTTGCGTGTGGCCATCCAGCCGGTTCTTTATCTACCCAGAGGTTCACTTATCAAATTGATGTCTCTCCAATTTAGAGACAAAGATGTCATGTAGGACAGTGTTGAACTCTTTGCACAAATCCAGGTAGATGAAATCGACTGCTCTACCACAGTCCATCAGTTCCATCAGTTCTTATCTAATCAATGTAAAAAAAACTTCTTTAGTTGCAGAACAACTGTGTTTAGAATGACAACCATGTTTGATTTCATCACTTTCCCAAGACAGCAATAGCATTATCACATGTTAATGCAGTATAAGATTTTGTCACTATCCTGTGAAATTCATGGTAATTATTATCTCTGGTTATTTGATTTAGACAGAATTTGACACTGGCTTTAAAAATAATTTGCTTTATTAGGATAAGCCATTGTGCGGGACCAGGAGATCAAATTAGTCAGAACCTGTTTCCAGCTCTATGCAATTTTCTTCTTCTTTCACCATCTCAGTGACTTTCTGCTGGACTCATTCTGGTCTGTGACTGGAGAGCCCAAAACTGAACACAGTCCTGCAAATGAGGTCTCACAAGTACCAGAGGGAAGGAAAGGTTCACCTCCCTGGACCTTAATGGAGTTCTGGCCAAAACAGCCCAGGTCACAGGCACACACCTTTTCTGCTGAGTATCCTAGTTGTTCACCTTCCACTTCTTGCTTAACATTTCTTTTTCTGTAAGAATGCTTGCTACCTAGCCAGACTCCAGCCTCCCCTGTTTGATCAGGCTATTTAATCTCAGGTGTAGAATGTGTGTTTTCTTTTGTTGAACTTCAAGTGGGTCCTGTCACCTCCCATTGTACAGGCTGTTGAGGTTCCTCTGAAATAGCAGCCTAGCTCTTCAGCTTGCCCACCACTCTGGTTTTGCCTCATTTATTAACCTGCTGAGAGTGAACTTTATCTCATCTTTTAGGTTATTAATAAAAACATTAAACAGTAGTGGTCTTGCATCCACTCAAGTGAAGATAAATCACTAAAGGTCATAGAGGCTGCGCAGCATCCCCCTCCCCCCCCAAAAAAAAAAAGCATTCTTATGTCACATCTACAGATGACACAGTAATCTTCTTATCCTAAACTCAAGTAAAATTATGCTAATTTGCTAATTTAACCAGCAGTGTCTACCATACCCTTCATCTACCATCTACCATCCTCTACCTTACCCTACGTTCTACCTAGACCTTTTTATTTTTCAGATTGTGGTAGCGTCGTCAATCAGTAAAATTATCTTGGTTAAAACTGGTAAAATGCTTTGAGCTGCTGTTCTAGACTTCAAATTTGTAACCATTATATGACCAAAAAAAAAAAAAAAAAGTAAACCAAACCAAACCTGTAGCCCTGGGATTTTATAGCATTGAAACATCTTTACTATTGGCCAGTCCTCAGCAGCTTTTTAATCTATTAAGATTAATTGATAAAGAATTAATTCTTAGTTTCATAATTTATCATTTTGTAAATATAATTGTGGTCACCTGGGCTCAACCAAGTGAAAAGCTGTAATCAAGCTCCCAGTTGCTCAGCTGCTTGAGATCTGAAGATTACTTTATTGGTGAACTATCTTAGTTTAGTTTTATAGAGAAAATGGTTGCTAAGCTGAAAGATAGTGCATGGAACAGCAGCTGCCTCACCTTTTTCAGGCTGATCGGTCTTACATGACACATATTCGCCTGGAAAATTCAGATTTCAACTCTTCTTGAAAATTTTTCCTTCATATTACACTCCATTACATGATTTTGTACCCCAAAACCTGGTCATAAATGAAAGACCCATTCATAAAGAAAAAGTAAATAAATCTCTGAAGTCTCTCAATCTAATTACTGAGCTCATCCCTTTCCTTTTACATTCTTAGATTATATCTTCCTAGCAAGGATATAATTATCTGGACAGAGATCAGTAATTACATCTTATGACAATATGGAAGAAAAAAATCATAACAATAAAATCTGTTAAGAAGCAGAGATTCATTGTTTTCACAGTACCTTTAACCATGCTACAAAAAAAAAGCACAATAAGAAGCTTTTTAATTGACAAGATTCTATATGTTTATGCACTTATGGGAAAGAAGGAATGCAATTTGAAAATTAGAATATTGGTTTCAGAAAGGAAAAAAACCAAACTCAGGTCTACAAAGCAATAAAACTGACTGAAAATATATACAGATTCGTCCTGGGTTCAGCAGTAGCAGTCATTTTTCTCCTTCGTAGTAGCTGGTGCAGTGCTGTGTTTTTTACTTTCAGCCTGGGAACAATACTGATAACACCTATGGTTTTGACTGTTGTTAAGTAATGTGTACTCTGACCAAGGACTTTCTGAGTCTCAAGCTCTGCCAGGGAGGAGGGGAAGCTGGGAGGAAGCAGCGACAGGACACTTGACCCAAACTAACCAAAAGGGTACTCCATGCCACAGCACGTCATGCCCAGTACGTGAACTGGCAGCAGTTACCCAGAAGGGCTAGATCACTGCCTGTGTCTGGCTGGGTATCAGTCGGCGGGTGGTGAGCGGTTGTTTTCTCTCCCATTGTTATTTCCCTTATCATTATTATTATTGGTGGTAGCAGTAGTGGTTTTGTGTTATACCTTAGTTACTGGATTGCTCTTATCTCAGCCAGTGGGAGTTACATTCTTTCAATTCTCCTCCCCATCCCTCTGGGAGTCGGGGGAGGAAACCAGATGGGAGTGATAGAACAGCTGTGTGGCTCTGAGTTACTGGCTGAGCTTAAACCACAACAAGATTATGTGGCACTCAACTCAATAGGAGCACATTCTTTTTTGGAGTCTGTCAATGACACAGAGCTTCCCTCAATACTTGAGCATCTTTGCAAACCAAATACTTTTCTGAAATGATATAGTTTTTATCTATAATATTTAATAAGTGAAAATGTGGTTACTTTAAAGAGAATGAGAATGTCATAATTATTTACTGCATTTTGTATGTTCTATAAGTGCAATAATTTCCAGTTCTAAGCATGTATTTTTAGAGCAAGTATGAATTTCACATGCAGCATAGAATCATAGAATCATAGAATAGTTGGAAAGGACCTTATGATCTCTGAATAAACTTCACAGCAATGACTTATTTTACTGAGAAACTTTCAGTAATAGATTAAAGGTTTAAGATTTACATCAAACACTAATTTGGAAATGAATAAGGTCCAATTTTGATCATTTCACACACAAAATTTTGCCATTCTATTTTCAAGCTACACAAAAGGTAGTAATCAATGTTATTAATACATAACACCTCAAACTACAAGAGAAAAAAATGCTCAAACCAGCATATATTTACTAAATAATAATGAAATGAACAACAGGAATTGCCAACAAACCAGAATAATCAGGAAAATATGGAAAGATGATATAAGGATCTGAAGAACACATGTTCTTGAAGACATTCTTCTATTATCTACTGATTCTTAATTTAAACATTTTCTCTAACAGGTTGCACTGCAAGACATGAACTCATTTTGCTTGGAGCATTGCAAAAGAGCAGGATGAGGACCAGCTGAAACAAAAAGCCAAATGATCATGTTGGGATGGTTATGTCTTGACTGCTGTAACTACCATTGAAAAATTTCAATTCAAATATTAAAACCTGAGTCCTAGAATATTAAAACATAGGACTAGGATCCTCAGGTGAGTCTATTATGTTACTTTTTTTGTAAATTGAATGTAGAGGGAATATTAGAAACTCACCCTGATTGCTCTAGATAGTAACAGTATAAGTGCAGACTATGCTTATTTAGTGCACTAAAAAACTGTACAAGCACATGCGACGAAAAAATAGTGTCTGTTACTGCAGGTCAAATGGGACCCTCAATGGGAATTCTACCTGGATTAAAAAACAAAATAAAAAAAATCAACAAATAACAAAAAATACATACTGGTAGTTAGGTTTATAATCTTCTCTGTTTCTTTCCTCACTTGAATCTGTGTGTCTGTGATATATCTGATTAGAATGTAACTCAACATATATATATATATATATATATACACACACACACCACTTTCTGACATCTGTGAATGACTGGTGATCCACATGCTGAAGCTGAGAAACACTGGAATATCTTAAAGACATGTTCACTATCCAGTGGAAAAAAGAATAAGGGTGAATATGACTGAATAAGAGATAAAGTGGTAAAGCAGAAAGGGAAGAAAGAGAGGGAAAGAAAGATGGGGGAGGGAGGAACAAAACTGTTGGTCAGGAAGTGCAAGTGAATAGAAATTTGTTTAGACTAATGCATTATTGGAAATGAGCTGGCACAATGGAAAAGCTCTATTCTCACTGCAAGGCTTAGCAGGAAAAAAATGTTTTCTGCACAGAACTGATGAAGAATGTTCCTGTAGATGTGTATCATTTCTTTTCTAAGTCATCTCCACAGGAAGTGGACACTTGTGCCATCATTACTAGCCGTGAGACAGATTGAGACTTTAGGAACACTACCTCACTAGCCAGTCTAGACGTGCTAGTTGGGTAGCTAGCTGGCTTCTGCCAGACAGCGTACAATGATTGAGGTTGTCCTGCATTTCTTTCAGAGTCTCTACCTCCTGCAACTAGTTTTCACAAAACTTGAGCTCTTTTTACCTGAAATTTGGCTCTCTCTTTTAAGGTAGGCAAAAATGTTCGAAAAATACTAGGTGAGGAAGTAAGTAAGGGAGTGAGCATCTGTTATAAAACACCAGGTAATACTCTCTAGAAAGTAGAGGTTCTTGATGAGCTACAAATAACCTATTGGGGGTATCTTAGATGTCAATTAAATGTTTTTCACTGTTCATAACTGAATGCTGACTTTTGAAAAGTAAGATGGTGTAGAGGTTGAAGTGTAAAGTATGTAGAGATGACTGGGGAAAATAACATTCATGAATGAAAACCTGATTAGTTTCAGAAAAGAGTATGTAAGTCTGTGCCTCTAGGCATGTTAAATTTAATTTACCTACATTTCTGCTTTACACAGTTGGAAATCCACATTAGCACAAAAATCGGCATTATATGTGGTATTTTCAGATGAACAAATTATTTTTGCAAACTGGAAGCTATATGGTAATGATACTTATAATGAAGTTGGAAGTCAATCATAATATTTCATCTAAAATCTCATAAATCCTATAAAATCTTGATTCAGCAGAAGAGGACAGTGCAGTGCCTCATGAATATGTATCCATACTACTGAAGTTAAGGTAGGATAAGAAAGTTGGGGCTGTTCAGCCTGGAGAAGAGAAGGCTGCGTGGAGACCTCATAGCAGCCTTCCAATATCTGAAGGGGGCCTGTAGGGATGTTGGGGAGGGACTCTTCATTAGGGACTGTAGTAAGAGGACACGGGGTAACAGGTTCAAACTTAAACAGGGGAAGTTTAGATTGGATATGAGGAAGAAATTCCTTACTGTAAGGGTGGTGAGGCACTGGAATGGGTTGCCCAGGGAAATTGTGAATGCTCCATCCCTGGAGGAGTTCAAGGCCAGGTTGGACATAGCCTTGGGTGGCATGGTTTAGTGTGAGGTGTCCATGCCCCTGGCAGGGGGGTTGGAACTAGATGATCTTGAGGTCCTTTTCAACCCTAACTATTCTATGACTCTATGATTCTAAGTTCATCCTTATGAGACCACAAAAGAGTTGCCACCTCTACAGTCTAACACTGAACTGGGAAGCAATATCAACAAAACTCTTCCAAGGCTTCCTGAATTACCTCACTAAGATGTAAAAATCAAATCAGAATGAAAAAATAAGCAGCAATAGCAACATCGCCTTATTTTTCTTTCAGGAAGTTCTTTCAAGCAAGTTTTATCAAGGTCTCCTGTTCATATCTCTATAATAAACATACAATATTGTGTTTATTGTTAGAGTGTTTCATCGATGTTTAAATTGAGTTGCAGCTAAGAAAATAAACAATATTTACTAGTCATTGTCATTTCCTTTTTTAGAGTTTTTTGCATTTTAAATAGACTACTTTTATTATAGAGAAGCAAGATTTTAGAAAATGTGAAGAAAATTAAAAGATAGGTGAACTTTAAGAAGTGCTGGTGTAAGTGATTTGCAGTCAGTCATTGTGCATGACAAAGGTTTGGCTTACACAGCTCTGTTCAGAGTGTAAGTATTGAATGAAATACATGTCTATCAACTTTCTTGGCTCTGAGTGATTGCTGACAATAAGAAAAATGTTCAGTTGTGTATCAGTAAATCTAAAATTTTATTGACAGAATCACTGAATTACTCAATAAAAGTAATAAGCAGCACTTGCAGGCTGCATATGGATGTGTCTCCTACTGAAATTTAGACAGAGGGGAAACCCTCAGGCCATGAAAGAAGCACTAGGTGTGTGGGTCATGTTCCTAATCTAAATGATCAGGGAAAGAGGATCCCCTTTCACATGTTCTCATTGATCCATCTAGTCATTCTTATTAGATCCGAATCTTTATGTCCACAAAATCAGTGGGCTTTTTACAGCTGCATGAGGCAGATCACAGAGCTCAAAGCCATATAGTTTGGAGCCAGTGGCCATAAATTTTATCAGTCTTAAATATTCTTCACTCTCAAGAATTTTTTTTATTTTTCTAATTTATTTGGCCAAAGCAATAAGCAACAGTGGTTCTGAGGACTCCTCAAAAGTTTAAGGAACAGAGAATCACATAACAGTTGATGCTGGAAGGCAACCTTGGAGGTCCAACCACTCTGCTCAAGTAGGGCTGCTTGAAGCTGGTTACCCACAACCATGTCCAGAAGGCTTTTTTAAACTATCTCCAAGGAGGGAGATCCAAAACAGCTCTGGTTAGCCTGTGCCGGTGCTCAGTTGCCCTCACAATAAAAAACCGATTCACAACATTCAGAAAGAACCTCCCATTGTTTCTGTTTGTGCCCATTGCCTCTGGTCCTGTCACTGGGCACAGGTGAAAAGAAGAACCTATTTGCACCTTCCCTTCCGATACTTATACATGTTAATGAGATCCTCCAGAGCTTTCTCCTCTCCAGGTTGAACAGCCCTATTTCTCTCAACTTTTCCTATTAGGAATATGCCCCAGTCCCTTAGTTATTCTTGTGGCCCTTGGCTGGGCTCTCACCAGTATGCCCATATCCCTCTTGTATTCTGGTTCCCAGAACTGAACACAGTACTCAAAGGGTGGCCTCCACAGTGCTGTGGATCTCCTCACAGTCCTTCCTGTTATGCTGATACTTCAGGCAAACATTGTAATCATAATTTTGTAACCAATTTACCACCTTGCAGAGACACTTGCAGGAGTTAGTTGATAATGTAAAATGAGTAGGAGACTTTCTTTTTTTTTTAATTTGCATGTGTGTTTGTGATGGTTCATTAAAAGATGCAATTTTAAAACCATTACTCACAGAGTATTTCTCTATTAATCCAATGAACTTTCTTTGATGGAGACAGAAACAATCATTAGAATTACAAAATCACAGAATGGTTTGGTTTGGAAGGGTGGTTTAGAGATCCTGTAGTCCAAACTCCCAGCCATGGACAGAGATATCTTTCAGTAGATCGGGTTTACTAAATCCCCATCCAACCTGACCTTGAACAATTCCAGGAGTATAGTGCATTCACAGCTTCTCTGGGCAACCTGTTCCAGTGTCTCCCCAGTCTTAACACAAATAACTTCTTCCTCATGCCCAATCTAAATCTATTCTCTTTCAGATTAATAGTTACCCTGCGTTTTATCACTACAGGCCTTAGTAAAAAAGTATTTCTCCATCTTTTTCATAAGCCTCCTTTAAGTATTGAAAGGCCGCAATAAGGTCTCCCTTGAGGCTTTTCTTCTCCAGGCTAAACAACTCCGACTCTCTCAGCCTGTCTTCCAGGGTGCTCCAGGCCCCTGATCATTCTTGTGGCCCTCCTCTGGACCTGCTCTAACACAACCATGTTTTCGTTGCTCTGGGGAACTCAGAACTGGATGCAGGACACCAGGTAGGGTCTTACAAGAGTAAAGGGGCAGAATGGCCTCCTTCAGCCTCCTGGCCATGCTTCTTTTTCTGCAACCCACAATATGATTATCTGTCTGGGCTGAAAACAGGCTTTAGTCAATGCATAATCTATACAGGAAATCAAGGAGGAGTTGAAAAAGTCAATTTGAACTCTATAATTCTCAAGAATTTGAGGTTCTAAACCAATAAAATTTGGCCATAAGAGTGCAGGGCCACAGATACTCAGGAAATATGTGCACTGACATTGACCAGCATGAGCAGCATGCTGGTTAGAGCAGCATGAGTCAGAGGGCAGAAGTGGTTTTGTATTGCAGACACAGGATGTTACCTTTCATAGTTTATAACTTTAAAAAATGTGAAGTCTGGTGAAGAGAAAGAGAAGTTGGGTTTTTTTTCCTCATACACCAGGCACCAATTTGCTTGTACCCGAAAACCTGACTGTCAAGAAATATGTTACTTTGTAAAGCATTCCCATTAACGTATCCCCAACCAATTTCTCTTTTTGAAGAGACAAATATCTTTTAAGACATCTTTGCAATTAGCTAGGACTTAGAGGCTTTTCTCTGACAACAGGGGCTAAGGAAATGTATGAGAACTAATGTTTTTTCCTATGTGCCACAGGCTTGTCCCTGTTCCAGTCTGCAGATGATTAGTGTAATCACAAATCTTTACCAAGGGAAAGACACCACACCAAATATCTTCAGGCTGTCTTCATTTACCCTGCCCTTTATAGAATAACTTTATTCATTGATTTTAAGATCTGAGGAATAGTAGACATACAGGTAAGGAAGACAGAATGGTGTAAGAGAACTAGATGCCAATAGTACTGTTAAAAACATCTCCTTGTGACTTAAGCGAAAGTGGCATCCAAATATTAGAAGATTGAGGAGGATTAATATGCTCTTCAAGTAACATTGCTCATAATGTATAAGATCAAGATCAGACTGCTTATTTTAGTGAGAAAGCTTAAGTATTAGACCATGATTAGTGAGCAATGGCAATTGCCTATATTAGATGTCTTATCTGTATCAGTTAAGTGTCTTTGAGTGATTGTCAAGGAAGTTTATATGGGGCATAGACCCACATCAAGGTGTCTACAAACAGCACCAAGCCTACTTGTGATGCAGATACAGCCTGTGAATCACTGTCCTAGTTCTCAGCCATCCAGATGAGGATAGCTGTTGGAGTACACAGTGACACCTGGCCTTTCTTTCATAGGGGAACAAGGGATGCAGAGGTCTGGGTTTCTCATGCCGAAGTGAAAAGAGAACATGGTCTTGATGCACAACATAAATCCTATGCTGTGTATCAGGAAATGCTCCTGCTCTGCGCTATGTTCTTTGGAACATAGTTGCCCTGGTTCTACAGCCAGCTCACTTAATTGCCTGTGTATTTTGTATTAAACATTCACTGGAAAAATAGTAAAAAATAACCCGTCATTTGTCATTCATCAGAGCACCAGAAAGCTACAGTGCTGCTTGATTTGCTACATAGCCAGCATGCCTATATTCCTGTATTCTTGTGGTTGCAGTGTCCCAGATTCAACTGGTTGGGTGGGAAGAGCCTTGTCCCCCCTGGACAGTGTTTGTGATATGATCCTGTAAAGAAAACCACATAGGTTTCAACTCCTTCAGAATGAGGATTGCCTAGAACTCAAATGTTTTATGCATGATTTAATGTGAAGATTCCTGTCATCTTCTTTAATACAGGTATGGAGCTGCTTAAAGGCTTTTATGTCCAGTGCAGTATGGTCCCTGGAACGTACTGTAGAGTGTACTATATGTGGCAAAAAAAAAAAAAAAGAAAGAAAAGGATCAATTCTTTCTTGGAAATGGAATGCTTAATAAAAAGCCACATTAAATGTAAGCTTGCTAATGCAACCAAATAACCGGCAATGAGTTCAGCTGTCTTGAAAGGAAGAAAGATTCTGGTGCAAATGCACAGATTTTTAGTTTCTGGATGCATCTGTCGACATGAAGCAGGGGGGACCTAGTAAATTATCTTCTATTATCTGTATGATTAAGTATGGTTATTCATATCAATGATATTATAATTGTTTGTCACAGTCCTTTGTGCTTCTTGAATTTCTGAAACTCTTAACAAAATCAGTCTAAATCTCTCTCTTAGTGTAGCTTTCCTGGAGCTCAGAAAACCTACTGCAGCTCCAATGTGAAACACTGCAAGACCCAGAAGGGAATTCACTGCAAGCATGCAAGAAACTTAGACCTCCTCTCTCTGCCACAGGAAAGAAGTTAACGAGGAAAGAACCTCACTGAGGATTTGGGTCTGCTTATTCTCTTGTCTACTTTTAATTTAGAAGCAATCTAAAGGTCTTTGTCAGACACCAGCAAGAAACAATTCCCGGCTATGAATGAAACTTTTACCTTTTAGTAATTTTTGGTTAAAACAAAGCAATTAATCTTTTTAGCTATCTACAGCCTTCAGAAGTTTTGCATGTTCTGAAAAGATTACAATGAGTTACTGTTAATTCTGAGAACCCATAGAAAAATAATTGATAGAAAAGCTACTTCAATATCTTACTAAATCATATTCATGTAAGCTAAATTAATACATAGGAAAAACTAACTGTAAAATTTCATAAGATATACTAGAACTATAATTGCACATGAAATACTTAGTGTGTTTCTGGACTTGTTTTACAGACTGTGTCCTTACAGCAGTGTCCATGAAATGTGTTGCCTCTGTAATTCATGCTATAATACTGTTCTAATAATTTTCCAGCTGCTTCCCAACACCCCACAGAAGAGGACATATCCATTCTCCAGTTATATCCTTAGCAGATGAAAGATCTCAGAGCTCTAGCGATACAGTTCTAGTGTCCATACATTTAAACACCATTGTTTTCTGGAGAAAATAAGCTTACTCTTCATCCCCGCGTAATAACTTTTAAATGTAGTAGTAGACAGCAAAGTTAAACATCTTGGAAACAATTCCGTAGAGCCAAGTAAAGCAGTACAGAGTAACCCATTTCTTACTCCCTATGCTTTGTGTTGGAGGAAGCTGACAAAAGAGTCAGCAAGGAAACACAGCTCTTCTGGCATGCTAGTGATGGTACACGATTCTAACTAGTTGGCACAAGCCAGTATTTGTTAGTGCTGCAGGGAGAAGGTGGTTTAATTTTACAAGGATATGGAGAGATAACAAGAAATCTTAGTATAAATCACTTAAAAAGTCAATTAATTAAGGGGCATAAATCCATAGATAATCAAGTATTGTTTCCAGGGATCGTTAATATCCCCAGCTCTTCCTGTTGTTTTTTTTCCTCCCCATGGTTCTAAGAAAATTTAAAATGAAATAATGAAGCAAGATGCTAAAATTCCTACTGCTTTTTACGCATTGGTTACAACAACAATTACAAGGACAGTGGCATTAAACAGGCTTCTTGATAATTTTGAGGATACTGGGCATGGTAAGATTCAGATATTCTTTCAGAGAAGGATAAAAATCAGTGAATTTAAGTATTCTAATGTTATTAACTTCAGAAAAGTTATTCCAAAATGCTTTTTATATGCAAAACCAAAGCAAACTAAATACTACAAATTTTAGGACTTGAGTTTGGAATCAAAATGAGGATTTGGAAGTATAGAATTCCTTCTTGGAAATGAGGCAGTGTTTCTAAAATATTTTGATAAAAACTGAAAGTTGGATTTTGCTGATATAGAACTACATGGTAACTTCCATTTCATTGTTTAACCCCCCTGTACAGATGATTCCTCTTTAGTTCAACTTTGCTTTCTTGAGATGTCATTAAGCCTCCTTTTATTGTGCCATGTGACCGTAATTGACTCTGTAGAAACCAGACCAAAATAAGTTGTCCCTTTTTCTCAGAAAGGATTTTGATAAAATATCCACAAACATTAAAAAAAATCACAAAACAAACCAAACCTATTAAAATCTTTCACCAGTGAAAGTCATGACCTCTTTGCCTCTTTGTGGTGGCATTTTCTCTCTGAATACTGATATGTAGGATCCAGATGTCTCGCTTTACAACTGAAAACACGGGCAACTGAGAGACTGGCTTTAATGCCCCCCTTGTCAGTGCTATAGACCATTAGCAATACTATAAATAGCACGATCAAATCCCAGATTACAGATTCAGTCATAAAAGAGTTTATACTTAATGTTGATTCAGAGGGGCAGCAGGATTAGCTGCAATCATCAAGGAATGTGACGTCTCCACAGTGTTTTCTACAGCTCACTGGTCTGGTGACAGGATTATTGTTAAAAATTAATGGGGACCATCAGATGTGGATAAGTACAGCTTGGCAACTATGATAGCCACACTTCTCATTTGCCAGAGACAATGTAATATTATTCCATGATAGATTGTAGTAGATTATGTTTCATTCAGAAAGTAGTGAGTCTTCTTACTCTCTGAAAATCTGACCACAGTATTTTATTTGTTAAATTTTTAAAGCCAGGGAATAGGGGGAGAGAAATATTTTCACATTGCTTTATTTCTCTGTTAAAAGTACACTTCTGCCTTCTGTTTGCCCATTATAATAACTCACTTTCAATTAGTTAACATTAAGGAAGTTGTGATCCTAAAAACCAAAGTTTATGAAGAGATTTGTTCCGATAGGTAATAAGAAAAATATTAATACATCCATTCTATTTAGTAATTTCCAGTCTCCTGTCTGTTTTTATAAGGAATAGCGCAACATTTTTTGATACATTCTTACTATTTCATGTGTCTGTGCTTTTAAACTGCAACAAACTATTGTAGCCAGAATCATAGGCCTGTTGGATTTGCTGGGTTAAAATCTCTAGGCTGTTTTATGCATAGGTGCAGAGTACACTATCATAATATTCAGAAGACTGCTTAAGGACTCCTGCATAGAGGTTGATCCAAAAGGGCTGACTGACAACTGGAAGCATGTTTGTGTTTAAAAATTCCTTTTTACCACTATGGGCACTGACCATTTGTCCTGAAATTATAGATACTGATAACTGCTGCTATTGTCAAAGAATTAGACTAGACAAGTGGCATTTTTTGACCATGCTCAATACTTTGATATCTGAAGAGTCCCTAATGTTGGTGCAGGGACTGGCAGCAGAAACAATGTGTGTGCTATCTCTGTCTTTTAGGGGGGAAAATCCAACAAAATTTAGTCAAGTTATAATACTTTGAAAATATGCAGTACATATGAGCAATAGCTACAGTTTCCAATGATTCTAGGAGCAGGTAAACAAATGGTCAGTGACAGGAATAAGAAGATCCTTAAGTGTGAGTGACAATGTTTGAATGGACGTAAAAGATGGAGCATGCTCCCCCTTATTGCCAGCCATGGATCTACATTCCCCAAAACCTTTACATTTCCTGATTGCCAGCAAATACCTATGCACCCTCAAAGTCTTGGGCCAGGCGCTCCAGTTAACACCCCTGCTGCTACAGAGATGGAATACAGAGTCCATTTACTGAAGAAATAAATGTGACTCAAACATGCAGTAAATAATGGGTATAATTATTTGGTTGCTTATTTATTATGTTTCTGATGGGATTCACTGCTACTCAGAAATCTTAAAGATCTTAATTAGACCATACTTAAAAGTCTGGAAGTTAGATAACCCTAATTGAACATATTCAGGTAGATTGCCTTTACAGAGAATTTGACCCCTGAGAGAGTGATTCTAGTTCATCTATCTGAAATAATTATTTTAACAATGACATAAATCCTTTTTTGGAGATACTTCTTTCTCTCCACAGATTCTAAGAGGAACCTTCCTGACTGAAATTAGCTAAAATTAACATTACTCTCACTAAACCATGTAGGAGTGACTCTGTGCATTCACAGTGTCATATTCCTATGTGGAAATACACAATTATGGAAACAAAAAGCACCATGCGATATATAGATGAAAGATCTAAAATGAGACTGCAAAACTACCTTGAACTCTTGAGTTGTAAGTTGTGTATCAGGGCATCCATTAGACTTTAAGACTCGAAACAGAGCAAAGCAAAACAAAACAGAAAACAAAAAAGTTGTACATGTCTGTATCGTATGTCGGATGTGTGATCTACATTAGATCATCCTTTTGTGATCCAATTAGATGCCCTATTGCAGGATGTCCATGGTGTGCTTTCCATGTCTGCACATATGCATTTTTTTCTAAAGGAAAACAACGACTTGGAGGAACAGATACAGATCCACATCTCCAATCTCCTGTATTAGAAATACTTTCTATAATCTCTGTTCTCTTTCAATTTACAAACAGAGAAATAAAAAAATAAATAAATCTCTCAGCTGTATACATGAAAACAATATATATATATATTTTTTTTTTTTTTCTGGCTTGGGTAATGTAATATAATGAGAGAAAAGGGAACAGAGTAGATTCTCTGGCACCATTATATGTAGAGAACCTCACTGATGGACAAGGAGGATGGCTGCAGCACAAGGTTTTGTGGCTGCTTTTTATGATCTGGATGTTCCTAAATGAGCCTCTTTGTGACGTATCCAAATAAAACAAAAACCTGACTCTTGGACAAAAGCTTGGAGCATGAAGGAAGTCCTCTGTCTCACGTGCTTATTATAAACTGGATATAGAAGAAAATGTGCCATTGCAATCCTACTTTAATTTGTATTTTCTAAGGATAATTTCCCTTTGCCAGTTAGAGAGGAAGAAGAATTACTTGTAGTTCATGTTTTCAGTACTGGTGATATGGATACTTTTTCAGCAGTCGATGTTATTATCATATTTCTGCTTAGCTGACACTTTTACTTTCTTTATGAAAAATTAAATGCATTGAATTTTTATCAAAAAAAGAAATCCCCTGTTGTCATTTTGTTCAAACTTCTCTGACAAGAAAAATGAGAACCTTGTGTAGGAGGAATGACTCCAATCTTCATTGTAAGTCTTGTTACCTGATGTCATTATGAAAATGGATGAGTTGACTCATTCATAGAAAATCAGACAAATAAAATGACTTATTCTCATAATCAAGCAACCTAATTATAATTCTTTTTTTAATACAGGGGGGCACTGACCTCACAGAGTATGCTCTGTGAACTGAATCTGTCCTTCAAGCACAGGACAAGTAAGACTTCCCTACATCAATGATCTATCTGTTATGCAGTCCTCGTGCTATCATTTTCATAGTTATTTTATTATTTTAAAGAAAAACAAAGGTTGCAACACTGTTTTTTTACCATAAAGAAATATGGTTTTCTTTATTTTTTTAATCTAATTTTAGTTTCTGATTAAAAGTAAGAAAAAAACCCACCCCATATTTGTCTCATAGAATTGCCTTCTGAAGGAGATTTCTCTTTCTCTTGAAAGCTAAACAAAACTAGAAAGCCTCATTTTCTATGGAAGTTGATTGCTATCTGTTGGATTTTAATATAATTAAGTTTTCTTGGCTTTCATAGGTCCATGATTGCTATCTAATAAAGCAGTGTACATTGGTGCTTTAAAGGATTCATATATCAAAACCAGTCTTTCAATGCTTTGGATCAGAACATCATGAGAATGTAACAAATCAACATTAAGTCTATGTTACATCCATCATGCTCTGTTTCAGAAGAAAAAACAGATAAGTTTTTCATATGTGAATTTCAGGAACCGAATTATTGTGAGATGACATGAAGCCTAATAATAAAGCACCGATAAATGACAAGGACCTATGGAGTATGTAGATATGTAAAACTGAGGAAGCAGTTAAAACACTTTCACTTTTAATTAAAAAAAAAAAAAAAGTTAAAGACATAACCACAAGGCTGGCACAGTACAAGTTTTAGTTAAGTTTGATAATGATCTAAGCAAGGAGGCTAAAGTAAAATATCAAATACTCCTCTCACTTATAGGCCATGGTCATTTCACCTTTGAACTAGAATATCTGCCTTTTGCTAGCAAAAATGCAGAAAACAGTATTGAAGGTTCCTCTTTAACAAACCCACCTATATCATACGTATGGCATTTAATAGAAGCTTGGGATTGCTTGGGCACATTACATATCCAGAAGTGAATGGTAAATATGAAAAGCTGCATAGATAGGACTGGACTAGTAAAAAGTACAAAAGTATAATACGGCTGAGAAACCCTACTGCCTTAAGTGGTGTTTGAGCCAAAAGAAACTGTTATTCTTCTGATAGTGATTAGAGCAGACTTAATCATAGGTAGATTGAATGACAATATAACTCAGTTTTACAAGCACTTGCAATACTCCCTGCATATGTCATTATTTAAAACTTTGTATTGCATAATCATGGATTATGGAAATAAATGCAGAGTTCTTAAGTGGCCTATTTATTTAGTGAATTAAAATCACTATAAAATAAAAGTCATAAAGCTTTTAACTTAACTGGATCCTGCTATAGATTATTTCCTATTAGGTGCACTACTTCACTATTTAAACTGGTTATTGGATTCTTCATGCAGTAGCCCCTGAACTCCTTCAGTCAATTAAATCCTTTATTGCATCTGATTTGTCAATGTCAGTGTCACTTTTAATCTCTTAAATCTACATCAGTTAAGAAGCTTTAAATGTACTTTTTTTCCCTTGCAAAATTCGAAAGTTGGGCAGAATCCTTTCCCTCCTCCCTCTGTGCAAATCACAATGCTGTTAACAATGTAAAAGATGTGCACAGTTCTCCATCCTCTGTCCACACTTATAGCTACAGAATGATAAATTTTTAATAAGTGTTACAGAACATAAAGAGAAAAACCATGCAAACAAACCAACCCCCCTTTGTTAGGTAGTTTGTTATCAACATATTATACATTGAATACTTTTAATCTTTGACTCAGTTCCTTATTGTTTTGAAATACAGAAATTAGCAGAACAAAGTAACTATAATTCCAAAACTAGAAACTTGAACATCTTGGTATTAATCTTCAGGGCTTTTTATTTAAATCTACAAAAGTATCCCAGAATATTTTTTAAAGTTAGTATCACATTAAAATCCCTGTTCTTGAATATCCCCATTTCTTTGTTCATCAACAAAAGCTAGATTTCAATACAAAAATACAGGTGTTAAAGGAAAAGAAAGAAAAGATACAGGTATTAAATTATTGTTCTGTGCAATGGTCTTGTCAGCCTAATAACTCTTAAGTTCACCTGAAGAGCAGCATAAACATGCAGGCTATTTATTTCTGTGTTGTAGAGTTTGCCAGACACAGACTTGTTTTTCCTTTAAAATATTCCCTCTCTAAAGGGTCTAATTTTTGGCAGTACAAGCTACTTTTTTACATATTATAGCTATATAAGCCTCTAAACTATGAAAGCAATTTTTCTCAGATTAGGTGAATCACCTTTATTCTGAAAGGGAAGGTAAACCAGACCAGACTCTTACCAGACACAGGGAAAACAATTGCTTCAGCTCGATCCAGCAGTGCTATGTGCGAGCAGGCAGCCTGAGCGATCCCTGGGCCTCACACAAAAGCGAGATAATTGGCTTTCAAGGAAGAGCTGTAAATATCCATCACATCCCGGCGGCGCTGGTGTGGCGGCTGGGTGCTGCCCCGGCTGGACTGGGTGCTCCCGGGCAGGATGATGTCAGGCACAGCAACCGGGTTACTCTCATTGGTTTTCATCACCTGGAATCATACCTTAACCCTAAGCTGCCAGCCAAGGATTGAAATGTGCCTCTCTAATCGTTATATACGTACACACAGCTGGGCTCTTCTTATTTTTAACCCTTTCTTTTATTTCCCCTTTCCTTTTTTTTTTTTTTTTTTATTTTATTTTATTTTATTTTCTCCCCACCCACCCTTTTTCCCATAATTATTCTTTTTTTTTTTTTTTTTTTTTTTTTTTTTTTTTTTTTTTTTCCCCTTTTCCTTTCTGAAAATGAGCCTGCAGAAGAAGCTCCTGCTTTGGGGACCAGAAGAGGCAGGTGCTGCTTGTTGCTGAAATTATTGAATGTAGCAATTAAAAAAATTCTAAAAACCTAATTTGCTTACATTATTAAACAAGACCCTGAGCTAACTTCATTTTCATAATCTGTTTACTATATGACAGTAATCGTCAAAATATTGTACAGAAGAGTTATTAAAGGAAAGGCTAATGCATGCAGTACCCGGAGAACTCACTTCTCAAATGATTTTGCATTGCCTCCTCTTAAGCCATGAGATTAATAAAGGTACACACTGAAAAGAGGATGTAAATTCGAGAACATCTCACGGTCACAATTCAGGTTGATTCCTGTGCCTTTTTAAGTGTTTAAAACTAACAGAAAAAGAAATGCACAAATGCACATGCACACTTATTTTTCGAATGCTAAGTAGCAGCCAAGACATTCTGTAGTAAATGAGGCATGAAACACACTGCCAAATGTATGATGTGCTAAATATAGTGGTGCTAAGTATTTTGCTATATTACAGGCAATATTATAAATCACATGAACTTTTAAATGAGAACAAATCAGTGCTTAAATAATTGCTTTTTCTGTAAATGTATATTTGCATCTCTCCTCTTTAAGTGACAAAAGTTCCCATTGCTCTATGGAAAAATGCAAAAAATCTTCTGCAGCACATGTTAAATCTTTTGTTCCATATCAACTACTTTAATTTTTCTTTTCCTGGAAACTGATCTTTTCTTTCAATGGATAGGAACCTGATTCAGTATTTACAGTAAATTATATACCACACTAGTCTATTTATGGTCTGTTACACCTCATGAGAAAAAAAAAATTGTCTAACTCAATTTGTTCTTTGGAGAAAAAAACAAAACCAAAGCACCAGCCACACCAGGCGAAACAAACAGGAAAAGCAAAATACAATCAAACATGGTTTAGCTTAATATTAAAAACATGAAACATCAGATTTCTAGGATAAACTTAATAAACAGCTCTGCCATTTCCTTGTAGTTCTTATCACTAACTTATAGAGACTCAGGAGATTAAATATTGGAGACTTAATAAACATCAGTTCTGTGTGGGGATCTGGAGGCTAACCTATTAGTCAAAACATACTTTAGGCCAAAAAATGAAAACCACTATTCATTTATTTCTTCTCAGAAAACATGAGTGTTCAGATGGAAACATATATAACAAAAGATTCATTGCCATGCAAAGTAACAAAACTGAATTACAGACTGGAAAATAAGAATTTGGACAATGAGAATGCCAGCTTTGCTTTTATATGATTAATGATAAAGGTAAGACATAGTAATTGCTAAAAAGATATGAGTCATGAGTAAAAGAATTATTGATAAGACATGCTTAAGCCATGACATATGTATGTTATATTCTACTGAATATTTAGTGCTATAAGGAGAATAGACCAAACAGATCTCATCATTGCCAAGATTTGATTACGTTGGCTGACTTGGCCTGAAAAATAACCATATCTAGTTAATCTTACCATGAGGAAATAAAGTTCTATACATTTATTATTCTTATGCAGGCTACACTTTATTCCTTAACAGAGCAAATCACTCACAGATTACCTGCTAGACAGTCTTTAGTGGTAGAGTGCTGCACTCTTACAGCCTTCAGTGTTCGTAAAGTATGTTATCTACTGTGATAATACAGAGCTTATGCTTTATGAACTAAGCAGTAACTTACATTAGTACAAAATTTGCTTGGAATGGGTTGTACAAATGCTGATTTGGAATTTTAGTAAAGAATATTTCTTAGTAAATGTCCTGTAAATTTTGGCATTTTCTTTAAAGTATTTTTTTCAAAGTATTTTTTTCTGCAGTAGTATATGATAAATTAATGTTTTGAAATTGAATGACTTATAAATATTAGTGATAAATTATCAATTTGTGCATGCTCCTTGTTTTACAAACAAAAAATTTTCTATTACCAGTGTTTGTAAATACATGAATGACTTTGGAGGCTCAAGCTGAACAAAGGTAACACTGTAGATAACAGCGATCCCAGTCAAGTCACACAGCATTTTTCACACTTCCAGATGATGTCACACATAGGTTAATACCAGTTAGAAATTATTTATATCTGAAATGGAAAAAAATTATGATAGGATTTAAATAATTCCTTTTACATATGCAGTAGTAGCAAGTCAATTCAACAAAAAAGTTGTAAAGCCATTTCTTTAAATAAAAAACCATTTAAATAAGCATATAAAAGAGGTTACAAGAGCTCAAAGGAAGGTGTGCATGACTGCGTGTGATATCCAGCAACATGCAATTCATATACTCCTAGCATTGTGCCATTAATTGTTTATCTGAAGAGACTATCTTGTTAAATATCACACTTGGCACAGACAATGGAGGTCCTGTTGCTGGTGATATTTTTTGACATCATAGTCTCAAATACAAATCACATGGAAAAAGAAAGAAGGAAATAGCAAGAGAATGAAAGAGAAGTGATCAACGATTTTTAGTAGCAAACAATATAATTTCTTTCTATAACATAATATTATTGGTATATGAATAATTCTGAAGAATCTAACAAGAATGGATATTTTATTTCTCAAGCAAAGCGAAACTCAGGTTTATTAGTATATATTTCCCATGAGTTGAAAACATTACTGCATTTAATTACTTGACAGTTATTTCTGTCACATCAATTTAATGGTTAAACCAATTATTAATATTATGAAACATAGCTCTGCACCAGACACTAATTGAAATGCACAAGTAGTTCTTCAGTGTTGCTTAACCTGTACATTATTAATATTGGAAGGGTTAGTCTAAAGATTTTTAGAGAAATTAAGACTCAGTCAGGTGATAAAAGGTTTTAGAGATTGAATGTGCAAGCTCAAAATTAGAGCTCTCATAATCCTATGTATGAGCTGAATGCCAGCTCAGGTAGAGCTGATAACTATAATAAACACTTTTTTCTTCTGCATTCTGGCAACATGAACCACCTGCTCTTAGGATGTTTTTATCCACAAGATGGCAGCTCTGTTTGCATGGTCACTGCTTCTTGAAATATTCAACATGAAAATCATAAAAAGGCAAATTTTATCTTTAACAGATATACTTTTCTATCTTATGAAAAATAAAAAAAAAGAAATCCCCAAACAACCCCAATAGCTAAATATTAATTAACCACAATGCCAATGTAAAATCTGACAAAGTTTTTGCTGAAGTGTTGGGAGACCATCCAAAGAATTTTTAACTTTACAATTTATATTTCGAGATTTGAAAGAAATCTCCATTCAGATTCATATATTTTGAAAGCTTCAATTTCTGGGCCATCAAACACAACATAGCCTTCAACAAATTCAATTAAAAGAGTATAAACATCCTACTGATAGTAAAGGAAATGTTCATATGTCTAAAGGTAAGCTTAGTTTAATAGGTTTTCTCTACATATAATGATTTCTTAAATTCTTTTCAACATCCAAATTCATCAAAAATGGAGTGGCTGGGAGTCCAGTGGAGGGCCACGAGTATGATCAGGGGACTGGAGCACCTCCTATATGAAGATAGGATGTGAAAGTTGGGGCTGTTCAGCCTGGAGAAGAGAAGGCTGTGTGGAGACCTCATAGCAGTCTTCCAGTATCTGAAGGGGGGCTATAGGGAGGCTGGGGAGGGACTCTTCATTAGGGACTGCAGTGATAGGTCAAGGGGTAATGGGATAGAATTCAAACGGGGGAAGTTTAGACTGGATATAAGGAAGAAATTCTTTACTGTGAGGGTGGTGAGGCACTGGAATGGGTTGCTCAAGGAAGCTGTGAATGCTCCATCTCTGGTGGTGTTCAAGGCCAGGTTAGAGAGAGCCTTGGGTGACATGGTTTAGGGTGAGGTGTCCCTGCCCATGGCAGGCAGGTTGGAACTAGATGATCTTCAGGTCCTTTCCAGCCACACTGTAACAGCACACCACTAGTCTTGTTGAATTATCATAACAGAACTATTGGTCTTTCTTCCGAGAATGTCAAAATACATTAATATCATGAAGCTACATTCCGTGTCATAAACTAAACTGTGAAAAGAATGTTGGAAGAAAAAGGTTTCAAGTTTTCTCTGCATGTATCTGTATGGGGGTTCTGTGTCAGGTTTCCTGATAGTGGATAAGTTGCCGGCTGGATTCTGGTCTACATGTGACAGTCTATTTTAATGCACTTTTTTTTTTTTGTTTGTTTTTTCTTAAATAGGATTAGAATACTGCAGTACAGGCACCTGGACTGAGAATTTACAATATCCTCAATAAAAAAAATGTATACCAAGATTAATTTTTCGCTACACTGAAGATAAGAATTTTCAGGTAAAGTTTAAATTAAAGATGAACTTATCAAAAAAGTCTGCTTAGTTTAGGAGGCTAAATAGCTTTTTCACAAGTGACTTCAGCTCTAAGTTGCACATATCTAAGAACTGCTGAGCTAGTTATGTAAGCACCAGAATCATCTTACAGGAAAGTGTGTACCCATTGGGCTTTAGACCGACCACAGACAGCAAGTGAAGTGCCTGTCCTGTATGCTCAGTTAAGAGCAATACCATGTTTCTACAAAACAGAGCCTGTTTGAACTACTGTTACAAATCAGGAACAGTGTCAGCTGACTAACCTTCATTTGAGCATGACACAGACATAGTTTTAAAAGATTAAAAAAAGAGTATTAAGACCACTGAAATATGAAAATATCTTCTACTTCTTTGATGATCACATTACTGCAGTATTTCAGCTACAAAGCTCTACTCACAAGCATCTCGTTTTTAAATGGCTACATTTTTTCTATAATCGGAACCTTCAGACAATCATTTTACACGTTCTGATTACATTTACAGGTTCTGATTTTACAGCTTCTGATTCCAGAGGTGGGTGGTATTCATACACAAACTCTGAAGAACTTTCATTATTTGACCTCAGAGAAAATAATTCTAAGATATAAATGATAAGAATGTAATCACACAAAGTTTCTGCATAAAATAGGGGACCAAATAGTATTTTCATACTTTTTCAAATCCTCACTTTAGCACTAAGGTTTCATAATGGCTCTGTTAATTCTTTATATGTTATTAATATGTGTTTTGACTAATAAATGACTTCATTATGGACTTCTATATAAGCCACTTGATGTTTAAAAGTTAAAAAGTGCGTCAGTAAGTACAAACATAAAAGAAGTTTCATAATCACTTCACACACAGGAATCAGACCATAAGCTAAATTAAAAAATATTTTCTTTTTTTAAAAGTATGAAATTTTGTTTTTATAACAGTATCTCTGTTTGTAAGCTTTGGCAAAACCAGAATGATTAAAAGCACTTATAGAAGCAGTGACTGCTGTGTTATATGCTTTGCCCAAGCTAAGGATCACAGGGGTAAATGAATGAGTGGGACTACCCAAAAATAGATTTCTGAATACTAAACATTCATTTCAACATCTTGACCTGTAAGAGCATCCTGGAGTAGCGTTTAAATCAGTAAGCAAAGAGAAACTTTTATAGGTCCAAGTCTGAAATATTAGTCTTTGGGAACACCTATCATGATCATTACTAAACATCATATGAGCATGCTTCTCTTTAACTCAAGTTTTCCACTGCTGGGTGTGGCAGGTGCAAATTTACAGGGGAGACTAAAGGTAGTGAATATCAACTCAAATTTGTGACACACATGAAAAGTGTATCACATGACATATTTGTGGCCGTGCAACTGTACAATCCTTTATTCACACAGGGATTAAACTTGTTCCTGAATGTCATCTTAACAAGATGACTTTTTCAGCAGTTCAGCTGCAAATTCATCAGAGGAAATTATTGAGAATAAATATGTCAGTTTTTGATGTTTTATCAGGTGATTTTTGAGCCTGTATAAAACGAAGAGCTTGTTTCTGCAGCTAGCATGACAATGTACAAAACCATGTCACACTATAAAGGCAAAGGTTATGGACTGAAATATAGTTCTGTGCTGACTGACCAAACAATATTTCTAATGTGTTAAATGTTAAGCTAAATTTGAACTGACAAATGCTAAATTTCTGTTATATATACACAAAAAGTTTGCTTCAAAATATGTATAGCAATATTTAATACAGCCATAACATTATTAAAAATGTATACACTGAAACTATTAAAAAAATGAAAAAGGATACTAGGCAAGGTAGTAATCTTCAGTGTTTATTGAATGCTCAAGAAGTAATAAAAGAAAGACGAAGACCTTGAGAAGGATAACCTATTAAGTAACTTAGTCTTGAAGACACCAGCCTTATTCTGACATTGTTTTGAGAACAAGAAGTGGGAAAGGACAGCTTGCTATCAGAGATCTCTGATAGTAGTTGAACAGATGGATTTAGAAATGACAATGAATTCTACTTCTATTTATATTTATATTTATTTATATTTATATTTAAATGTATATGTATATTTATAGGTATATTAATATTTACATTTATATTTTATTTATATAAAAAATTATATATAGTGTATGATATTATGATATATAGTGTATGATATTATGTATGATTATTATAGTGTGTGTATTATAATATAGTGTAAATATTGTTCTTAAACAGTAAAATATTGTTTAAATATTTAAACAATATTCACTTGTATAAATATAGGCAGCTATATTTGATGCTTGTTATTTTAGATCTGTATGACCCAGGCCCAGATGGCAGAGGTTTTCACTGATCTTACAACTTATCTACCATCCCTGTGCAGATGTCTCCAATATCCTAGGCTATCATCTCAAATGGCACTGGATGATTCATCAGTTGATTTAAATCTTGCTTACTGAAGTGAAATATCTCCTTTTCAATGTTACCTATGATTCCTTGTTTCTTAGAAGTTACCTCCTAAAATAAGCACTTACTTCCTTTGGTCCATCCTTACACTGTGAGCAGAAAACTTGTTCCATCTACAGTATATACTTCAATACATATTTTCTACTTATGATCCATTCCAAACACAGAATGAAACAATGCAAATATGTGATGAGCCTCAACTAAGTGAGTATTAACCTTATATCTAAGGACCCCAGATTTTGTCTGATGTTCCAACAATAAAGAACTTAAACATGGGTCATCCTTTGATAATATCTTTCTTACATTGTTGGGAAAACAATACAGGGAAAACAGCTCTTAGCAAACCATGGGTCTGTGAACTATAGTTTCTATAAGGACTTGAACTAATAAAGTACAGTTTCAGCATTGTTTTTTAAATATATTAAAAATGCAATATTATTAGTAAACAATAGAATGAATCACTACATTTGGTGAATTGGAAGAGGGAATGAAGGAGGTGAATGTCAGCACACTTTTATAATGTCTGGATCTGTTACTCTATGTAATGCTATATGCCACCTAACTAAAAAGCAATTAAAAAAAATCCTTTGCAAAGAATGTGTGTTTTACTTCTTTTCATTTTTGACACAGACTTGAGAACTACACTGCGAATTAAAATAATTCCAGTCATTGTAATTCTAGATAGTGTGAGCATAAATTGCATATGGATTTTGAACTCATACATGAAGAACGGTAATCAATAGAAAGTTATATTGTCTCAATATTGCCTAAGATACACCAAGGGAGAAAAAGAAAATAGGGTATTGCTGCTTTTGGCAGTAGGACTGTGAGAGTATGTGCGCTTTCTGAGGTTGGACTTTCCCATAATATGCTTACTTTCAACCATGAGGCTGATCTGTATTTCATTTTTGTAAAACAAACATTAATATGTATTTTTATTCACTGAAGCAGACATTGGGACATCTAGAGCAGTGTTTGTTGATTCATTCTGCATAAAATTGAAGTTCAGTGTCTTGAGAAGAAAAATCTGTGAGAAATACCAACATTACAACATACGAGTTGCATCCTCTGATAGACCATTGCCATAGGTATTTCTCTCATGCTGCTTATTTCTGAAAGCCAGATCAATAAGTTGTTTGGTTGGTTGCTTGCTTTTTTGTGTTATTATCAATTAGCACAATATCTCACTGCAGTTGCAAATTTTTAACGTTTTTTGGTTCTATGAAATAATGTAATTTAACTATTTTAATATTAAACTATTTTAAAATTATTTCTGTTTTGTTCCTCTTGTAATTACTTAATTAATTTTATTTCTGTTTCTTTGTTTCTTTGTTGGCACAAAAATTTGTATACAGCCTCATACTTATTGCTGGGTTAATGAATTATCTGCTCTTCAGGGAAACAATAACTTACCTTTGATAGATATTCCATGGAGTTCAACACATTTTGTTCCTAAAAAAGCTTGAAATAATCTGGACACAGACTACTGCATTTTCACTGGTTGTGCTGACTTTGTATGTACATGTTTCCCTGCTCCATGTTTACCAGGCCTTCTCCCCTACACTTTTAAAATAAAATGTAGACTTACATCTTCCTCCTTACCTTGCTTTAGTCTAAATATATTCCCAAATAGGTTCTAAAGTCTACCTCATGATATAACCTTACTTTGTCTCCTTTAATAATTAAAAATTTATTTTAATTTTCTGTTGTAAATTTATAAAATTAAATACATAATATCTGCTCTTGTGAGACCTCACTTGGAGTATTGTGTGAAGTTCTGGTGTCCTCAACATAAAAAGGACATGGAACTGTTGGAACAAGTCCAAAGGAGGGCCACAAGGATGATCAGGGGACTGGAGCACCTCCCATATGGAGATAGGCTGAGAAAGTTGGGGCTGTTCAGCCTGGAGAAGAGAAGGCTGCATGGAGACCTCATAGCATCCTTCCAGTATCTGAAGGGGTCCTATAGGGATGCTGGGGAGGGACTCTTCATGAGGAACTGTAGTGAGAGGACAAGGGGTAACGGGTTCAAACTTAAACAGGGGAAGTTTAGATTGGATATGAGGAAGAAATTCTTTACTGTGAGGGTGGTGAGTCACTGGAATGGGCTGCCCAGGGAAGTTGTGAATGCTTCATCACTGGCAGTGTTCAAGGCTGGATTGGACATAGCCTTGGGTGGCATGGTTTAGTGGCAGGTGTCCATGCCCCTGACAGGGGGGTTGGAACTAGATGATCTTAAGGTCCTTTCCAACCCGAACTATTCTATGATTCTATGATTCTATGCTCTGAGTTTCCTTACTGAAACTAATGACACATATATTCAATTTCACCTGCTTTGGATTGAATTAATAAAATTTGAATCCTATTTTAACGTTTCTTTTCTGAAAATAACCTGTGTGACCTTTGTTATCTTTCTTTGACTTTAAAAATGTAATCTTCATGTCTATTTTTTGCTTTCTGTGTCCTGACTTGCTGAACCCAGCTTTGTCTCCTTCAATAAAATTACGTTTCCCTAAATCAGTTTATCTTCATTTTTATTTTAATTAGACATTTTTTTATTACAATTTCCTTTCCATCATTCCTTGGTTTCAGTGAAGATCTAAAGTAGTAACCTGATAAAAAGCATATTGCATCAAACAAATAATTTGCTGTCTAATCCAGGTAGAATGTAATTTCTTCTACCTAAGTGTCCCCTTCCCAACCTGTATGTCTTTGTAATTTGTAAAAATTTCATATTTTGTGTTTTTCTCTTTTTTTTTTCTGTTTTGTTTCAGTAAGGTGCACCCTGAGGCTCTAGCTACAGTTTTCCTCCCACATGCTCTCCATACACAATCAAATTTACAGTGTGGTTGTAATTTATCCCTGTGGCAAAAGATAAGAACAAACTATGAATCACCTAAGTCCAACTGAAGTCTTTAAACAGACTTTATGTTCTCATTATGTATACAAATTAGTTTTGTCATAATAGTTTCTCCAGTTTATTTGTGTGCAACTGTTAGATATGTATAGTTCAACAGAAGTCCCCAAGGAAATTAATCCCATGGACATAAACCAATCAAAACAGTCCAATTTTTATGAACTTCAAAAGTTTATATTCATGATTTGCTTTTTAAAAAGCAATAAAATAAACATTTCCCCCCAAAATAAAACCCCAAACCAACAATGAAGCAAACATCACAATGCTTGTCAGTATGCTTACTGAGAAGACTGATTATTTTTTTTCTTTTTATGTATCCCTTTGGCCTAAAATTATAAACACAAAGTGAATTTATCACTTCAAATAAAATGGCTTTTGTGGATACACTGAAAAATGCAGGTAAGTTCTAGTTTCTAGTCTGTAAGCTGGAGAATATGCTTACTTACTTCATGTTTCAAACCTCTAAGATGCCATTTCTGACCATTTCAGGTCAACCTCTAGCCTCAAGGTCTCTTTGCCAATCATTTTGTCATTTGCCATGTGATCCTTGTTTCTAAGATACCCTCCTGAAATTAATAGAAAATGTCATTGCTGGTTTGAAAGAGATCTAAACTGCAATTAATATTTGCATTTTTTAAAGCTTTTTTTTTTTCCACAAAATCACTTTTAGACTACATTACCTAATTAGCTACTGACTAGAAAATAATAGAAACTTCCACATAACAAATGAGTATTGCAAAAAAGAAGTTAGAAAGAAGCCCGGCCAAATGAAGGCCTGCTCCTAAATCTAGTGAACAAGTGGAAAAATTCACATTGATTTTATTGAGCTTTGTCTCAAGGTGATAAGGCACGCATAATCAATAACAAAATGTCAGTTACTATCTACAAGTTACATGAGGTTGGATCTCCAGCAAATTTAAACTGGTGCCACTCTATTTGTTTAAATTCAGTTGTGTCTTTGCAGCTTAAATGAGACTGTGGCAAATTTTCATTTCACTGCTTACTGGAACATCTCTTATAAATGTCCCTGTAGGCTAATTTGAAGTCACTTAGAAGAAATATAAAATATGGATAAAACATTTCTTAATTTTTGATCAATAAAATATTTTGATGAAATTGTCTTGTTCATTAAGAAAAGTTCTATAGAAAGTAATCAGGTGGGAATAACTACTTTTAATTACAACAGCAATTTAGTCTGAATAATTTAACTACAGAACATTTTGCCTGACATGTTACAATGGGTCATTGATGATGCTTATGTTTTTTCATTCTCTCAAGCAGCTCTTTTGAACCCCTCGCCCTTATTCCTTTTCTGCATGTATTATTAAACACCTTGAAGCATTAGTTAGAGACACTTATTACAATGATTATGCTTCAAAACCTTAAAAAGAAAAAAAATTCCATGTGATATTTCCTTCTTTTCTGTTGAGAAACACTGTTTTGGACTTAGAACTGACCATACTTCATATTCAAAGGAATGTTCATCAAGATTATATATGCAAAAGTATAATATTTTCTGGACATACCGACTCTCCGTGATAAATAACTTTATCAGCTGCCTTCAAAAACCCCACTCCCAGACACCTGCAAAACCAGCAATACACCATGATGGTCAGGACTGAAGAGTGCTGATACTGGCAGAAGAAACATGTTCCAGTTCTGAGTATCCTTTAAAATGAGAAGCATTTTTCTTGCAATCCCCTACAGATTAAGCAGAATGACTGTTTACTCAGGGATTAATAAACCCATGAGGAGTGGTGTTATTATTTAGATAAGGTCTGTCAGCAAAGAGATGAAAATTACATCATTTTTTTAATAAATCATTTGAAACAATTAAGGGTGGATTGTTTGGTGTTTTGTTGGGGTTGTTTTAATTTTAATTCCTTAAGTCGAATTTCAGCTGCTTCTCTCTCACTCAGAATGAAAACAACTTGTGTGATTGAAAAAAGAAATCAGAACATTAATTTCCTTCAATAATTCTCTTAGAATATATATCTTATTTTCCCAAAACTGTAATTTCATACAGTGTGTGTCAGACAAACAGCACTGAGGGACAGATGCTGAGAGAAAACATATTAATTTTCTATTGTAAAACTTGAGTTTAGATCTAACTAGACCATAGTTTTCTTAGTTATGCCAAGTCCTCCTCAACTTTTTAACCTCTCTGTAGCTGCAGGGGAGGCAAATGTTGAAATATCATAGTGGACATTCTTTAAGCACAAATCAAACCTGAGAAAAGGAACTTTCTAATAAAAAGAGGTAAATTCTACCCACCCAATTAAAAAAAAAAAGTACAGAAAGAAAAAGGGGAAAAGAATATTATTTTGCCTTTTTTTTTGTTCTCAGAAGAGAAGGAGCAAAATAAGTCTCAGAAATGTGATTATAAGAGACTACCTAAAAATAATTAATGATAAGCTCTGTAGAAACTGTCATCTACGTATGATACCCTTAAATTAATAGAGGTTTACATTGCCTATATTATTTTCCAGAAAGAGTGCTGTTCCACTTTATTTTACCTTAATTAGTACAGTCACTAGTAGTTCTAGAGCTGCGCACCATTTTAATCATGTAGTTACAGCTTTCATGACAGAAGAAAAATGAAATAGCAGCTGGGAGTTATCTATTAATAGCGAGGGAACAGAAAGGTAAAAGGAAAGATTCTTCTAGGACTTCAGGGCTTTTATGGGGTGAATAATGAATGACTATTGCATTCTAAGAGGAGCATGCTGATCTTCAAGGATGTAATGAAGGGCAGTAGGACATAGAATCAATGTGAGTTAAAAATTTGGTATCATTACAAAATAATACGGCTACAAGTGTATACTGATAGACAACTAAAAAATGACAAAGCTTGAGAAGATAAAACATGCACGTGCATGCACGTATGAATGGTATTTCCTGGGCACTTGTGTTAGGGGTTCAGACTCTGAAATAGCAACTACTTTAAAGTTACATGGAAATGCATGCAGTGCTATCGTAGATCACAAGGTTAGTGTGAGAATGGCAGAACAAGCAAAATTTATTTGGGGAGATGATTATTTGGAATGGGCTTGAAACAACCCAAGGCATAATGAAAATAACAAGAGAGTAACTAAGCTGTAAACAATGTATTCTAAATGGATAGATTTGTTCATTAGCTCCATATGGCAATTCTTGAAGGTTTCTCCTGTCATCGTTAATGGCACTCAGAGTTTCTGAGGTTGAGAGGCTTTACAAGAAAATAAAGCTTGTTCTACTGTCTCTTTCTCACAGATCTAGTTAAAAAAAAATCCCAAGAAAACAAAACAATCCCCTTTACTGGTGGCATTTACTTCATAGCATATTAGAAGAAAGAAGCATGTCAAGCTAACTGCCAATTACGTTCAAATCTGTAATTCTCTAAGTCCTTGTGTAGCACTGCAATTTGGCACAGTACTTTTGTATAAATTACAATTTAAAATGAATTAATTGATAAATACTTATCATCTATATCTAAGAATTTTTTTTATTTCTTTAAAGTTAAAAGGAAAAAATAGCACAGATTTCAATTAACTTAAAGTATATGGCAGAGGACAGCATAATTGAAAGTGAAAGAAACTGGTGATATGTACTAGGTTTTAACAGTGCATGTACCCAGAGAAGAGCTGTGTTTACTTAAGGAAGACCAGTTTTGTCATAAAAATACACAACGTAACATAGCTCTTATAACTTAAAAGTAATCATACCTATTTTGAAGACCATGCCAAAAAAGCCTAGCTGAGGAATTGTCTGTGTATTATTCCTACTGCTGAAATACATTTATAGTTTCAGTCTTTATGGATTTTTACATGCAAACTCTGCTAAGAACAGTCAACTGCCATTGCATATGTGGGAAAGTCAGACGGTAAGAAACAAAAATTTTTTTAAAGACTGGTAAAACACATTCTCATCCAGGATTTTTTTTACCTTTGCAGAATGATTGTTGGCCCTTGTCTTTATTTTCTTTTTTACTCGTGTTTTTGCATCTCAGTATTCTTACACAAATAAATTAATTTTGACAATGGAAATTATAAAATATTTGCTGCTTAGGCAAAGTGAAAAGTGTTCACCTGCAATTATTTATACAAAGATTAATCACTAAATCTGTTTCTTTTTCAGTTAACAATATATTGCAGCTACATAATGGAGCCAGTTCTACCAGTTTTATTCTTAGGTCAATCAATGCAGAAAGGACATACATTTTTTTGGTGTATGTGTTCTGTTATGACATATTTTAATCTGATTTATAGAAAAAAATATTAGCCATACAGTACAGTTAATACATCAGGGTCAATAACAGTCAGAAAAACATCAAAGTTAAGGTTACACAGAATTTTACTTCTAGATGTGAGAAGATATGCACAATGATTGTACTTATTACATAACTATATAGAATTGGTGAAATCTCAGATGGCTTTTCCAACAATTCTAAGGAAACTTATTTGGTTTCTTACACTAGTTACTTTATGCCTGAGCATATAAACATTATTTGCGTTCTATATCTGCCCCTGCACTGACTTAACTCAGAGTTCCTTTGAAGTAGCCACACATTTCAGAAAGCTAAGTTTTTTCCACTTCCAGTGTGCAGTAAAACCCAGGGCACAGATTTTAAATTAGTTCACAACTCTAATGAAGCATAACACCCTGATTTCATTATGATTTTTCCATTTTCCATATAAATGTTGAAAAATAATTAATATTTTTGATTCTTTCTTTTTTTGCCTTATAGATCACAGACTTGGTTCAAGTACAAGTAAAAACTTCCAAGATTTATCTGAAACTTGTCTCAGTTTCTTGTAGATATCAAATTCAACTTATTAATCTGTCAAAAGCACAGCCTTCACTTTGTGAACATTTATGCAGAACCCATTTTTTTGGTTCAAAGCCTCTCTTTGGTCTACAAGAATTAATATTTTAATCTCAACTAGGAAGTAATAAAGTATTCCTTTACTAGAGAAAATACGGAAATGTTATTAACATCCTCAACTGGAAAAAAAAGTCCCCAGAGAATCATCAAAAACCCCAAACGCTATGATAAATATACATCTATACTAATACTTAATCATCATCTGTAAATATTTGCACACCTACAATTCATTGAAAAAAGAAAAAACCCAAAACCAGGCAGTAACAAAAAATAAAGAATCTGTTGTACAAGCATGATTTAGTAACACTTTTTTTTGATCCACCAAATTGAACAGAGAGATTTCAGTACTAATGCTTAATTTTATCAGCAGACCCAAGAGAATTTATATCACTGCTATAACTTGTTTGAAATTTCCCCTGTTTTAAAGATAACCATTTTTATTCCTTTCCTCATATTTTCTTAATTTTACACTGTTCAGTAACACTGTACTTTGCATGATATTGTAGATTTATTTGGAGGAAATGATGCCTTTTTTTTTTTTTTCAGAATGAGGAATGGTAATTCATTCAACTTTCTATATCAATCCAAACAATAATATCTAATTCCTGTTCTATTTTTGTTTATTGATTTTAGTAGTGTATCACTATTATTGCCTAATTTCAATTACTACACTATCATTGCAACTCCATAATTCTCCAAAGTTACTGCAATCTTGATTTAAGCCCTGTCATGGTTTAAGCCTCTATAACTCATGCAGTCGCTCTCTCACTCACTCCCCCCTCTTTCTTCCCCCTGCTCCAGGAGGGATGGGAAGGAGAATCAAAAGACTGCAACTCCCACAGGCTGAGATAAGAACAGTGCAGTAACTAAAGTATAACACAAATCACTACTGCTACCACCAATAATAATAATGACAAGGCAAATACAAGGGAAAAAAATACAATCGCTCACCACCTATACCCAGCCCGACCAAGCAGTGCACCCCCACCCTTCTGGGTCTCTGCTCTCTGCTTTCCATCCTGGACATGACATGCTGTGGCATGGAATACCTCTTTGGTCAGTTTGGGTCAGGCGTCCTGTTTCTCCTTCCTCCCGGCTTCCCCTCCTCCCTGGCAGAGCATGAGACTCAGAAAGTCCTTGGTCAGACCAAAACATTACCAAGCAGTAACTGAAAACGTTGGTGTTATCAGCGCTGTTCCCAGGCCGAAAGTTGAAAACACAGTGCTGCACCAGCTACCAAGAAGGAGAAAAATGACTGCTACTAGTGAACCCATGACAAGCCCCAAGCTTCCATTCATACTGCGCTGCACTGCCTTCTTCTATTGTTACTGGAAAGGGATTCTTAAGATAATTATATATTTTCTAAAATATAGTACAGCCAAGTATCTAAAGCAGGGAAAGACCTAATATTTTGAAGTGTACTCTTAAAGTGAATTTTGTAAAAAACCCGACATGCTTGAAAGTTCAAAAATTACAAGTTATTCTGATAAATTTCTGACCAAAAGCTGCTATTACATAACTAAATGGAAATCATGGAATATTTTGCTTGTAAGACATACATACCATAAAATAAAACTCCAATTAAACAATAATTTTTATACTTGGTGATTGTTACAATATTGCTTACATGAATTGGTATACAATATTTCCTAAGATTACATAGCCTTTATTTCTGACATAAAAATTATTCCTTTTTATTTATTCAACATTAATTGTATCAATCTTGCTATTTAGATCACTATATTTACAAATGTTGAGGCAAACATATCCTCGCAGAGCATTAATAGGAGGTGCCCTTGTATTATCATTGCAAATTAAGAGCATACTGTATAATCAGATCAATGCATGAGTTGGTTATGTTTGAGTAAAATAGCTTTTACTTTTCAATTATATTACTTTGTTCCTCCTGAAAGAATAAAATACTTATTTCACAGTCTTATTTTATAATCCATACATACTTAAGAAAAGGAATTCCAGCCACTGGTGGAACTGATTTGCTGAGAATTTTTACACAGTCCTTGAACTTTGAATCTCTTCGAATAAAATTGTGTTGATTTTTTGTGTTCATGAGGGATGAATATGAAGTTGGGAATTGATTAAGGAGGACAAAAATAACCTTTTCTCATGCAATCCATATGTAGTAGAGGGAGACGCAAGGGTCTTTAGGCAGCAGTTTCCAAAAGACATCCGCCTAGAACATGTCAAGAAAATTTGCAATCTGGATGACTATAGTGCTTTTTACCTGCCAGCAAAATTGAGCTGATCAGTGCTCTCTGACTGTGGCACAGTAGTTGTGTTTCACTGTAACATAGTATGGATAGTAAAAGGAAATCTTTATCCCTTGATCACGGAAAACTATTGTGCTTCATGGCTCTGTGCCATTAGGTACTAAATGTGAACTACAGGCTATATAACAACAAGCAGTAATTTAGCATAATTTTATCATTTATTCTGTACACTTGCAGATGCTCTATTCTACCATCACCAAATAATGTTTTGACTGAGCTCATCCAAGCATCAGAGCATCTTTACAAGCAGTAAACAAAACTATGACTCATCTCAGTATGACTAACATTTTTGTCAAAGCCAACTAAACATTTCACCTTATAGTGGATATAGACATTGAAAAGAATAGGAGAAAGAATATACCCATTTGGATTTCCATAGAATCATAGAATAGTTAGGTTTGGAAAGGACCTCAAGATCATCTAGTTCCAACACCCATGCCAGGGGCAGGGACACCTCACACTAAACCATGTCACCCAAGACTCTGTCCAACCTGGACTTGAACACCTCCAGCAATGGAACATTCACAACTGCCCTGGGCAACCCATGCCAGTGACTCACCACCCTCACAGTAAAGAGTTTCTTCCTCATATACAATCTAAACTTGCTCTGTTTAAGTTTTAGCCCATTGCCCCTTGTCCTCTCACAACATTCCCACATGAAGAGTCCCTCCCCAGCATCCCTATAGCACCCCTTCAGATATTGGAAGGCTGCTATGAGGTCTCCACGCAGCCTTCTTTTCTCCAGGCTGAACAGCACCAACTTTCTCAGCCTATCTTCTTATGGGAGGTGCTCCAGCCCCCTGACTGTCCTCGTGGCCCTCCTTTGGACTTGTTCCAACAGTTCCATGTCCTTTTTATGTTGAGGACACCAAAGCTGTATGCAATGCTCCAAGTGAGGTCTCACAAGAGCAGAGTAGAGGGGCAGGATCACCTCCTTTGACCTACTGGTCACACTCCTTTTGATGCAGCCCAGGATACGGTTGGCCCCCAGATACGGTTGGCTTTCTGGGCTGTGAGCACACACTGGAGCCGGATCATGTTCATTTTCTCATCAACCAACACCCCCAAGTCCTTCTCTGCAGGGCTGCTCTGAATCTCTTCTCTACCCAACCTGTAGCTGTGCCTGGGATTGCTCTGACCCAGGTGTAGCACCTTGAAAAGCAGATCAAAGTAAAAGGGTAATTTCAAGTTTTATTTCATTTGTATTTTGTCAAATTTCAGACCCATACATAGATAATTTTTTGCACTGCGATATAGTGAACCAGGAGAAATACTCCCAAGGAATCATAGAAAAATGGAATCTTAGAATCATAAAATCATAGAGTGATTTGGTTTGGAAGGGACCTTTAAAGATCATCTAATCCAATCCCTCTGTCATGTGCAAGGACATCTTGCATTAAATCAGGTTGCTCAAAGCCCCATCCAACCTGACTATGAACGCTTCCACCCCCATCATGGCAAAATTCTTCTATACACCTAATCTAAATCTACTGTCAGTTTAAAACCATTGCCCCTTGTCCTATCATTTCAGGCTCTTATATAAAGTGTCTCTCCATCTCTCTTATAAGTTTCCTTTAAATATTGAAAGGCCGCAATAAAATGTTTCTGAAGTCTTTTCTTCCCAAGGCTAAACAAACCCAACTCTCTCAGTCTTTCTTCATAGCAGAGGTATTACAGCCCTCTGATAGTTTTTGTGGCCCTCCTCTTGACCCACTCTAACAGGTCCATCTCTTTCTCATGCTGGGCACCCCAGGGATGGATGCAGTATATCAAGTGAGAACACTCATGAAAACAAGCAGAGAGGGAGAATCACTTTCTTCAACCCCTTACCACACTTCTTTTTGCTTAGCCTAGGATACAGCTGTCTAGAAAGAGCTGCAGTTACACATGAACGGCTCATATACAGTCTTTCATCCACCAGCATCCCCAAGTCCTTCTCCTCAGGGTTGCTCTCAAAAAATTATTTTCCCAGCTTGATTGCAACTGGGGATTGCCCTTACCCAAGCGCAGGACCTTGCACTTGGCCTTGTTGAACTTCATGATGTTTAAATGGGCCCACTGCTCAAGCCTGCCAAGGTCCCTCTGGATGGCATCCATATCAACTGTACCGCTCAGCTCAGCGTCCTCTGCAAACTTGCTGAGGGTGCACTCAATTCTATTATCTATATCACTGATGAAGATATTAAATAAGTCCCTGTATGGACCCTTGAGAGATGCCACTTGTTAATGATTTCCACTGAGACATTGAGCCACTGACGGTAACTCTTTGGACATGACCATACAGCCAATTCTTTGTCCATCTAACTGTTCATCCATCAAACCAATAGCTCTCCAATTTAGAGGCAAGAATGTTGTGAAGGTGAGGGATCCAAAGGCCTTAAAGGAATCCAGGTCAGTGCAAGTAAAAACTAGTGAGTCTATTTGAGACGTGCATTAGGAGCAGATAAATCTTGCTCTGTAAGTACCAGCTTCTCTTCATTTTAACACAGTCTACACAGTTAGGTCAGATGCAGACATCCAGTCATGTGAGTTGGATCTCACCAAGGATATATTCCCACAAGGGTGATTCAGAACATGTTAAAGTTGTTGCTATTTCTGATTTGCAGCGGCTGTTCATTACAAAGAATGTCAGAAGCTAGAATGACAGACTAACAACTCTTACAGTATCCATAGGCAGAGGCCAGCAGTCATTTCTATGTAACACAAAAGCTCCTCACTGTTAATACTTACTACTTGTTTGAACTTAAATGTCACAGATGGGAAAAGTAAATTTAGATTAGATTAACTTTTTGTTGGGCTTTGACTAACATCTGCCAAGCTTGTTCGGCTATATGAAATTCCTTTCTATGCAAGATTTGTTCAGACTTAAAATATAGTATGATTTTCCCCATGGATAGTTATGCTGTTACATTCTTGACTACTTTGGATACTGAATTGTGAATGAAACTGCAACAAAATCTGCATAGCATGCATAGGTTTATAAAGTCATCTTCAAACCCCTCCTATCCCCCAGAACTACTGTACTTCCACCTTCTGGTCAAGGTTGGTACTACCTTATGGAGTTAATGGCAACAGCGTATTTGGTATTTTATCCTGGAATATCCATGAACCACTTTAAATAAGCAAATCTTGGACTTAAGCTACTTAGGGGTTTCCAGAACATCCTGAGGATTGAATGTACTGAAGCTTAGGAATGCAGGTTGATTTTTGGCTTGTGATTTTAAAATGTGATGATTCATACTTCAGGCTTCACATATGAGATCTTTTATTATAATAACAGTATTGTTTTTACATCACCTCTTGCTACAGTTGAAAGCTGTAGATATCTGGGAGCAACTTACTACCTCAACAACATGAGCAGGATTTTAACTTGTCATTGAGAAATGTTAAGAAATGTATTTGAGGAACTTTGTTGTTTTGTCGCTTTTTTTTTTTTCCTTTGGATGACTAAAGCAATCATAGATACATTTTCTGTGAATGATCACATGAAGTAGGTGTTTTCACAATACGTTAAGTAGCTGCTGCTGAAAATAGATTTCAACCTCTCCTGAGTGATATATATTGGGATAAAGTCTCAAATATATAATACTGCATTTTCAACCCAGCTTTCTCAAGCAGTAATTACTTCAGTAGACTAAAGGGAATGAAGTACAGAGTATACAAATAATTTCTTTCTATGATGAAAATTTAATAAAGCTTGAATTAAAAAAAAATAAAGCATGCCCTTTGAGATAGAGAGAACTCAAACTTTCAAATTTTCAAGCTTGATTTTCAATTTTCTGTATGAACTTTCTATGTTTGCACATCTTATTTTTTTCTTTCTGGATTGACTCCATCTCCAGCAGTAGTTAAATGCTTTGTAAAAGCTTCTCATATTTACACACACTAACAGTGCAGAAATGGCATTTTTTGTATGCTGTGTGTAAAATATTACTATTAGTAACTTTATGTTATACTCCAAACTTCATTTTATTACTGATGATAAAGAATTGACAGCTGCTTCACACTACAAAAATTAAAAATAAAGATCATGTTTTGTGAAAGGAAAATGCAATTTGTTGTATTAAAAGAATGGTAGGTGGTATTTTATGATATAAGTTGTTCCACCTGTTAACCAGAAATTAAGAGTTTATTGTTCTGGATCAAATATGAATGTATTGCCTTCAAAAAATCAACCCCCAAGTATTTTATCTGGCACACACAAGATTAGCCTTATGACTAACATGTTTTCTCAGGATCAGAGATTTGTGTCCACTCAATGATTCAGCACTTCTAATAGTCCTTTCATTGTTGCTACATATCCTCTTTTAACTGACAATTCACAGAAGGAGTTACAGAGAATCATTGTTGAAAACCTCCTCATCTTCTTTGTTATGGAAAGATTCCTCAATTAAAATTTGACATGCTAAGAGACAGAAGTATTGACATAGACCAGCACATGTATTTTTTGTATACTTTCTGTCTACATAGTTATATCTATGTCTTTATTGCTTATCCTTGTTTGAATACTTAGTTTTCTTAGTATTGCTTCCATATGAAACCACATGAATAAACTATTTAAGTCTAAATACAGCATGTTTCAAAATTTTTTTCACATATTTAACTATTGACATCAATAATTCATCTCAAGAATGAAATGAAAGATGCTTTTCTTTATAGACACCATATTGAATAAGTTCCATTATTTCATGTTTCCTTACTACTCTATTTTTAATTATTTCTGGAAAGCCAGTGATTAGTTCCTGATGTAAAGATTTGACTGGCTTTAAATTTCCCAGGTAACATTTATACCTAAAATATATAGGTAAATTCATAATTAAATGAGGGCAAGAGGCAGTGGGCACAAACTGAAACACAGGAGTTCTAATCTGAACATCAGACGAAATCTGTGGGAAAAAAAGGAACACTTTTTCACTGTGAGGGTGACTGAGCACTGGCATATGTTTCCCAGAGCAACTGTGGAGTTTCTCTCCTCGGAGGTATACAAAAGCCGTATGGACATGATCCTGGGGAACTGGCCTTATGTGGCCATGATTGAGCATTGGGGTTGGACCAGACGACCTCCAGAGGTCTCTTCTAACTGCAACCACGTCATGCGATTCTGTGAAGTCAGTGCATTGTTAAAGTTTCTGCTTTCCAAAAGTCTGAGCCATTGAGCTGCTTAGAGTAAGAGGCTGGATCTTTTTTTTGTAGGCTTAGCTACTTCATAGTTGGACTTTTTTAGGCTCTTGAGTATATAACATCTGGAGTGGTGACTTTCTGCTTTTGAAGTTGCTTTACTCCAGAAATGCTGTTTCTGACAAGTCAGTCTCTGAGGATTCCTCATGTTAATTATTAGACAAGCCAGGCCTAAACTTCTGCATTTTTATTAATGGAGATAAGAAATTATCTACTTCTCAGTGTTGTGTGCATCTTGTTCTGCTGTTTCCTTTAACCCTTTGATATAGGAGACCACTCTTCCCCTTCATAAAGCACATGTTTTCGGAAAACAATGTGATAGAATTTTGGCATTTCTGATTTCCTCTGGTTTTAATCATTAATCACAAACCATCCGTCTCTTTCTCTATTTTATAGTAAGCATGTTTCTGGAGGAAATGTGATGAGGCAAGGCAAAGGAGCGAGGCAATCCATCTCATGAAGTCAACATGGCATGTGCAAATACATTGATAATAACATTTTTCTAATGGCCAAAGAGTATGGTGACCTCTCATGGCTTTCCTTAGTTTATGCCTGTCTTTACCATTAGCTGAGGAATGAATTTTCCTCATAGGATAAGAATAATTTAACCTATTAAGCAATTTCTCAAACTTCTGCATATACTGAATCTCATATCAAATCTAGCTCCTGATTGTGGGAAATTATAAATCCTTAGGATTTTTGTATTTTGTGTTTATGCAAATGATAGCTTATATTTTAGTGGGATGTTAGATTCAGCATTTGGGGGTTTTTTAATAGCTTTGTTTTGAAGTGTTCATAGGCGATAGCATCCTTGATTCCAGAGATTTACTTTCCATAATAACTGTTAAGAGATATTCTGGGTAGCACTGCATCATCTAGCAAGAAGCAAAATCAGAGCTCTTTGAAAGGTGAAAAGAAACTTTGGCTTCCTTTCTATGAGCCTAGCCTAGCTGGTGGTTTAACAATACAAGGGTGATGTGTTTTGTGGGGTTATTTTTTTTTTTTATTTGGTTGGTTCATTCGGAGTTTTTTTAGTTTCTTGGGTTGTTGTTTTTTTGGGGGGGGAGGGTGGGTTGGGTTGGGATTATTTTTTTTCCCTTCTTTCACTTCCGATTTGTTTTTCTGTCGTTCTTCTCTCCACTTTTAGCTTCTCTCAGGAAATGGAATCTGCTCAATCCAGACTATCAGAGCTTGAATTAAATTGCCACGTAAATCTTCTAAAGCACTCTTTTGCTTCTTTGTACATCCCTGTGATGATAGCCAGTCATCACTCTAAGGAGCCTACAGTTTCTTCATTCTCTAGATCTCTCTGTCTAAATATGTTAAGGATAGGTGGATGTTTTTTCCCTAAATTTGCTTCAGTTTGAACCCAGCTGGTCCTCCCTCATGGAATTTAAAAGCTGGCATCATTTGTCAGATCCTTCATGCTTCCTTTGACTAGATGTTAGTAGAAGGTATATTAACTTAGAGTGCACTATAGAATTCATGCAACAGATTTTACTTTTGGGACCAAATGGGCACGAAGGCATCACAAAACAATCGTAATTCCTAATAATGGAAGAAGTAAGATAGACAAACAATATTTTTTAAGCAACAGAACTTGGAAAAGATTATGAAATTCTAGAATCTATAAAAAAGGGGAAAAAAATCAAATTTGAGTTTACTGCTGGTAAGTATGTTGATTACTAACTAAAGAAATAAGACATCATAGAAACATGTATTTCATTTGTTGGAAGTTGAAACAAGTCAAAGACACTGGTATGGCCTTATTTCAATAATCTTTTATACATTCATTGTAATTTGACCCTTGACTACACGATTGCATACTACTTTTCTGTAGTTTGTTTCCAGTAGTCTTAGTACACCTTTGGCATTTTCAGACCAAATATATTAGCTCTAGCTTTCTCAGCTGAAATTTTTAATACAGTTTAATTCATGTACCTGCCTCTGTCGTAGCTCCTGTTTCATACTTGTCTATGTCCCATCACCTAAGTTGACCATATAGGTCAACCCCATTCTCCTTATTGCTCCTGAACTTCAGAGACTCATATTCCCTTTCTAAATACTGACTTCTTCCCTTAATTTAGAGATGTAGCAAAAGTGGGCCCTCTAAAACACATGCAAAAGGAGGACAAATATTCCCATACCCAGAGCTGAAGCAAGAAGAGATCGCACAACTAATGACTGCATGGATCCTGAGAAGAAGAAAACCACTCTAGGTGCCAACTTATCCTTCCAAAAATCTTCCTACACACTTTCCTATTTTCTCTCTCTTTCTGACTATCTACTAGCTCTTTATCTGCATACCAAGAATCTCCCTTTATAGTAACTGCTGTTTCTTCCATTGATCAGGTCTATACTGTTACTCTTTGCATTCAAAAGGGATGACTTCCTCTTCTGCACAACCATTAAGAGACTATATTTTGTTCAGCATCTTTGTTGGTGACATGGACAGTGGGATTGAGTGTGCCCTCAGCAAGTTTGCCGATGACATCAAGCTGTGTGGTTCGGTTGAAACGTTGGAGGGAAGGAATGCCATCCAGAGGGACCTTGACACACTTGTGAGGTGGGCTGCCAACTTTATGAAGTTTAACCATGACAAGTGCAAGGTCCTACCCCCTGGTCGGAGCAATCCCAGGCACAGCTACAGGTTGGGCAGAGAAGAGATTCAGAGCAGCCCTGCGGAGGAGGACTTGGGGGTGCTGGTTGATGAGAAAATGAACATGAGCCGGCTCCAGTGTGTGCTCACAGCCCAGAAAGCCAACTGCATCCTGGGCTGCATCAAAAGGAGTGTGACCAGCAGGTCGAAGGATGTGATCCTGCCCCTCTACTCTGCTCTTGTGAGACCTCACTTGGAGCATTGCATACAGCTTTGGTGTCCTCAACATAAAAAGGACATGGAACTGTTGGAACAAGTCCAAAGGAGGGCCACGAGGATGATCAGGGGACTGGAGCACCTCCCGTAAGAAAATAGGCTGAGAAAGTTGGTGCTGTTCAGCCTGGAGAAAAGAAGGCTGCGTGGAGACCTCATAGCAGCCTTCCAATATCTGAAGGGGTGCTATAGGGATGCTGGGGAGGGACTCTTCATGTGGGAATGTTGTGAGAGGACAAGGGGCAATGGGCTAAAACTTAAACAGGGGAAGTTTAGATTGTATATGAGGAAGAAATTCTTTACTGTAAGGGTGGTGAGTCACTGGCATGGGTTGCCCAGGGCAATTGTGAATGCTCCATTGCTGGAGGTGTTCAGGGCCAGGTTGGACAGAGCCTTGAGTGGCATGGTTTAGTGTGAGGTGTCCTTGCCCGTGGCAGGGGGGTTGGAACTAGATGATCTTGAGGTCCTTTCCAAGCCTAACTACTCTATGATTTATATCTGTACTCTCAGCTGTATATCTTAGAAATCTCAGAGATCCAGGCCCTCCACTTTCCAGGCTTTGGGGTCAATTGCTGCTTCTTGTTGACCATTTTTCTAGTTTTGACTCCAAGTGACAGAAGTCTGGGTAAGGACTGGGAAACCCCATTTCCTCACCTCCTGACATGGGATCAAGATGAATCTGACTTTCCAGAAGAGTAGATGACACTACGGGAAACATAAAGAAGAAGCTCTTTATCCTTCATGCCAAAAATAAACAGCTGTGCTGCAAATTACTATTGAAAGAATAGAAATTAAAAAAAAATGACACAAAGCTGGTTAGGAAGAGAATGAAGAATGTGCAGCTTGAACTAAGTATATGCAAACATAACAAAAAACCCTGGACTATAAACTTGCTGTCTACATGTTAATAGAAAATGAAACTACATTAGGACAAATTATTTTTTTCAATTGACCAGAGCAAAATAAATTTGTCTTTTTTTTTTTTATCATTTTTCTTTAGCAGATACTTTACCAAACATGGCAGTTAATTATTTTCAAATTTAAAAGTTAGGTAATTGGGAGTAGCACAACTGATTTCTTGATTGTCTTCTAGATTAATTAGACATCCTCACAAAATTTATTAAATTTTGTTCACCACTCATCCCTTCTATTTGGAGTGTGCGAAGTTTGTTAAAAAGTTGTCGGTGGTAGGAAGAAAAAGAGTAGTAAAGAGGAGAGAGAAGGACAGAGGCAGAACTGCTTACAGTGGGACAATATAAGTTTAATTTCTCAACCCTTTCCTTCTATGGCCAAAATTTCAAAACATAAGATGTTATTGTGGATCATCTCAGACACTTAACGTCTTTGTTCAACACTTTCTTTTCTATAACATTGCTCAGAGTTTTGGTCATCTATGAAAAAACTTTGTTATTTTTTCTCATAAGAAAAGTTATCTTCTGCTACCCAGACTATTCACTAGTCCTTGTTTCATGCAGCAGAGGCTATTTCTCCTCATTTAATACACAACGGATGAGACATCTCTCTTTTCAGAATTTTTCTGAGCTTTCTTTTTTCTATGCTACAAAGCATCATAAGTTGAGATTGCTGGAAACTCATGAGAGTTTCACATGACCAATAAATCTCTACAAAATATGAAAATGTTCAACAGTTCAGAGTTTGAGAACTGATGGATGAATATCTATAAATACTATATGAAATGCAAATTGCGATGTTAATTCTGTATTAAGTATGCGCACTTGAAATATTGAAGCCAGTCAAATTCAATGGTTAAGAGTTCCACATTGCAACCACAACTTCTGAAAACAGTATAGAATATATATTTAATAGAAAAAGAATCAAAAAATAAAGCATGCATTATAGAATTTCTGAGGGACAATATATAAAGCACAAGGGACTGTAAGGTAAATCAAACAAAAAAAGTAATTATGTGACAAAACAATTCCTTTATAGGAACAATAAATTAAAATTTTAAAATTGGACTAAACATTTCAAATTACAGAAACAAAATCAAAACCAAAACAGCTATTACCAGAAAATCATAATAGTAAATTTTCATATTCATTCTCTAGCAATGTGAATATGTAACTACATATGTATCATTCTTATGAACTCTTCAGAACATTTTACTTAAAAGAATGTCTTTAGCATATAAAAGTAATTATCCTAGCAGTGGAAATCTTTAGTTTTCATGTTTATCATAAACTTGAAAAAAGAAAAGTAACAATCTCAAAGTTCAAACATTTTTTTGTATTTTTTCATGACAAAATTAATACAATTTAAATGCACGACTAGTTTATATATAACTGTTTATATATCGGTTTTTAATATTGTAGCACTGTGACTTAGAAGCTTTAATAATAGAGGACATATATCTGATTTTCCTCCAGTAGGCAGTAGAATTGAAATAAACTCTGTGATGCTCAAATTTATTTAAGTTTTAAAATATGATTAGATTAAGTAACTGATGCTGAAATTTGACCACTGATAAGTATTTTTATGAAGTCAGACCAATTTTTTAGTCAATGTTTGGCATACGCTGTACGTTAAAACATAAGTTAACATTAACGGAACTGTAATGCAAACACAAAAAAGCAGTACTGAACAAACACAATAAAGAATTGTGACCCCCACATTTATTTGCAGTACCATAGATGCCATAAATAGATTCTTAATGTATATGTAAATTAAATTATTTCATACTATGAAACAGCATTAAACAACTGTTGGAGTGGGGTTTTTTTAAAAACAGCAATTTAGGTGCCTGTAAAAAAAAAAAAAAAAAAAAAAAGACTTTTTTACATGATCTGTGAGCCACAAGACAAAACTTTCTCATTCTGCCTAATTTAGATTAAACATTCTTCAAGGCTGGATTGGACATAGCCTTGGGTGTCATGGTTTAGTGTGAGGTGTCCCTGCCCCTGGCAGGGGGGTTGGAACTAGATGATCTTAAGGTCCTTTCCAACCCTAACTATTCTATGATTCTATGATTCTCACGGTACTCATATTATAGGATATTGTCATGGGTTCAACAGTAGCAGTCATTTTTCTCCTTCTTGGTAGCTGGTGCAGTGCTGTGTTTTCAACTTTCGGCCTGGGAACTGCGCTGATAACACCAGTGTTTCCAGTTACTGCTTAGTGATGTTTTTGTCTGACCAAGGACTTTCTGAGTCTCATGCTCTGCCAGGGAAGAGGAGAAGTCAGGAGGAAGGAGAAACAGGACGCCTGACCCAAACTGACCAAAGAGGTATTCCATGCCACAGCACGTCATGCCCAGGATGTAAAACAGAGAGCAGAGACCCGGAAGGGTTGGGGCGCACTGCTTGGTCGCGCTGGGTATAGGTGGTGAGCGATTGTATTCTTTTCCTTGTATTTCTCTTGTCATTATTATTATTGGTGGTAGCAGTAGTGGTCTTGTGTTATACTTTAGTTACTAAACTGTTCTTATCTCAACCTGTGGGAGTTGCATTCTTTCGATTCTCCTCCCCATCCACCCGGGAGTGGGGGGAAGAAAGAGAGGGGAGTGAGTGACCAAAACTGCATGAGTTATGGAGGCTTAAACCACGACAGATATGAAAGGAGGATTTGAGGCCCTCTGCATCTTTCTATGAACCCATGTTTGACTTTCTGTTTCAAGACTCACAGATCTGAAATTTTTGTTGTCATGCCTACCTTTAGAAACACAAAAACCCTTTTGCAACATTAGTTGCAAAAGTATCACCACTCGGGTATTTCTTTGCTATTTCAGCAACTGTTTTCATGATGAAGAAGAGACTTTTACACCTGTAGCAGAACATTATGAAGAATAAATTATAATCAGTCATTGCTACTGTGAAGAGAACTGTCCCTCACAACTGCATGCATTTTCTCCAGCTTGCTTTTCAAGCCAGTGGCATCAGCTTGCTAAGTCACTGTAATGACCAGACCAATCTCTTTGACTTTGCCCACATATAAAGACAGTTAGCATTTGTTTTCTGAGTCACTATCACCTTCAAGCCTCCTGGCCAAAAGTGCTCAAAGAAAGTTAATTCATTAACTCTTCATTAGTCCTTCTGTGGTTGTCCATTGAATATCTGAATCATCTAGTCACTTAGAGCTGCTGAAAAATAAAGGCTACATTACATTTGTTGCATTACTAAGTTCAGCTTTTGTTTCTTCGTTTTTCAGCACATAAAATAGAATAAACTTAGACAGTTAAAACTGGGCAGATGTAATTGAGTCCTTGCCTGTCTGAGAGATGATTTCAGGTAGACTTCACCACTTGACAAACATTTATGTCACTTACACAAGAATCTAATATACTGAGCTGCGGTTTCTGAAAACTGAGTATTATCTTTCCTGCTACAGGAGCTTCTGTGGGCATGCAGACACTCCAAGAGTCACATCAAAGCAAATGCTGAGTCTGCTCTTCAAGTGCTTGGACAGTACCCCCATACTGGCCATCCTCTCATCTTTAGACTGGAGGTTCAGGGTAATATTTTTAAAGAACAAAATTCTGATATATAGTTGCACTCAGTCATTCACCATGAAATGCTAACAGGAATGAATTATGCTTGTTAGAACTATAAATCAAATTTCATGAATAAAAAAGAGCTACAGAAGGATTGTAACAACAAAAAAAAAATACAGTAATGTTTTTCAAGAGGTAAACAGGGCTGGATTTTTAAGCACAAGTGGTTAAACACAATCCATGGAGAGACAAGAGAAATATTTACTACTGAGAACTCGAAAAAAGCAACCAACCAAACACCCCCCCCCCCCCCCCCCCCAACAGCCAAAGCAGTAAGACAAGGGCTTTTATCTTTAAGACTAAAAATCAGTGGTAGAAACTGTAGGCACATTCTAGGTTAAATTTGCTTTCATTATATTCAAATAACACTACAAAAATAAAGTGGTCAAATAACATGAAAAGCAAGATTTCAATTGCTTTTCAAGTCAAGCAACATCAACAGTTTCAGTATCTTCTTTCCACAGAAGAATTCTGTCTTTAAAAATTGCTGGTTTGGGGAGGGAGAGACCCAAAACAAAATAGATGAGAGAAACCCAGCACTCCAGCAACTCCCTCAAGGGAACATATATTAAAAAGAAGCCTGAATCATGTTATTAATTAGATTGTAATTTCAGTAAGAGATTCATGTTATGATTTGATCTTGATAAATTTGATAAATTCCATGGAAGAAAAAATATTACTTTGTTTAGTTTCAGTAAGTGAATAATTTTGCTAAAGGCACTACTTAAAAGGTGCACTTCCAATTTCTGCACAACTTCCAAGGTAGAGCTTCTCAGTACAGTTTTCAATTGGTTTTATTAGGTTTGTTTTTCTCTTATACCTGATGCAATATATTGAACTAAAGATTTAGATTTATTCATTCAATTTAAAATAATTTCTTCTGCATTTTATAATATCAGACCATTCTCTCCTACTCTTTAGAAGTGTTTGAACTGTGTATTTGTCATCTTGAAGTCCGTCACAGCAGAACTCCTTGAGTCAGTAACTACTTATTTTAGTAAAACAAAAGGAAAGTACTGATGAGGAATACTATTAGCAGGCTGCACTGTTGCTGAAATTATGCTAGATTAATGAAGAAGGCAACCCAAAACTGAGACCAAGATGATATGAAAATAAAACAGAAGTGATAGCACAGAATGGTAAAGACAGATTTTGGGCTACACACACAGAATAGGCAGTGAAATGTGTCAAAACCTGAGCCAAATCTCAAACTTTTCATTTTAATATCCTCTCCTCACTGCACTCAGGATTTCATTGTTGAAAAATAAATGTTTTCTAATCTTGTGAAAAAATCAAGAAATTATCAGCTGGCTTAATTTCCCAGTTTCAAAATACTGAGCAAAACTGAATTTTATATTCATCATCTGATGTCATCTTTATTAAGTCATGTGGAAGGACTCAAGAGAAAGAAATATTACCCTATATATGAGACAGAAGAAACTTTTGTTGCAAGTGAATACGTCTAGCATGACTTTTCAGTTACTATGAAATTTATCAAGAAAAAAAAACTTTCCAGTGAGAGAAAGCATTTTATTTTTCTTCTGCCCCAGTACACGGAATTCTTTAAAATACACCGAAATAAAGAATTCAGGATTTTGTATTTAAAGGATGAAAGTGGTTTTCAAATACTGAACGTTAAACTTTGAAATGATTTACAAATACAAAACAAGCATGGAGAAAAAACATCCTAAAAGTAAAAGAAAAAACAAACAAACAAACAAAAAACCCAATAAAACAAAAAATAGACAATTTAATTTTAACTCACAAGAACTCAATATGCAATCCTGTAACCTTCTGTCAAAGATACGACATAAAACCAACTATGTCTTTCTATAACAATTTATTGTCAGCGGTTCCACGAAAGTAATCTAAGTTCAATCACATAATTTTGTGTTTAAGCGAACTTTGAGATGGGCTTCTTAAAATAAGTGCTGTGGAAAAAAAAATATCTATCTATAAATAGACTGGAATCATATCTGGGATTAAAACTGATTCAACAACCTTAGTGTTAGTAAACATTAACCCTCCATTTATGGTGACTCGTAAAGGTCATTTACAGAAAGTGTGCCATTTTTAATGATTTTATTTCATGAAGATTACTGAGAGTTCCTTCAATTTAACGTTCAAAATCCCTGAGATATTAGAATTGGATATTAGATCAAACAGCTGTTACAAAGAATAGATAAATACAGCACTGGAAAGATGCTTCTGTTATCAGCACCTAAGGTGTCATGCGTGTAGATTCCTCTTGTATTTACAATGCCATTAGAGTTGCCTGTGGCTATCTTGTCTCTAGGAAAAAATGCTTTCAACTCTATATTATAATTATTGCCATACACAGAAATTTCTTAGAGCTTCTTTGTAATGAGTTAAATGAGAGAAATCTCATAAAAATGGGAATACCTATATATATTTACCTAGTGTTCCATTTTAAAAGGATTTCAGTGATGTTTTGTTGGAATTTTCTGTTCTGTAGAACTATTTTTGGAATTAGTAAGCAAAACCAAAGATGTATATATCATACAATGCAGAGACTTTGCCATATCCACAAATGTATTTCCATCTTTACTATATGTCTTTCAGAATTATTTGGACAATTGTTGACAGCTCCTGTCCCCAGAAGTAAAAATCAGAATGTTGCGTACTTATACTATCACGTATTATTCAAATGGTGTGTGCAATCAAATAATTAGCTGCAAATTGAGCAATTTACATAAACTACAGTACCATTTCAACAAAAGGTGTCCCATGTGGAAGAGAGCAGCTTTTATGTATGACTCAGAAATGTGTCACTGAATCCTTCTGCAACTTTTTTTCCTTTCTAGTTCATTTGCAATGCTCAAGATGTTTCAAACTTTTGTACAATGAGGTGTTTCTCTTAGTTTCATCAGCTTCTCTGCTAAAAATAAAAATAATAAAAAAAAGCCTCTTCATGATTCCTGTTACTTCCTTGAACAAATAAATGTGACATTTTTACAGCAAAAAGTCTGGGAGCTTTACTGTCAAAGGATAATTTCATGATATGAAGAGTTTGGTGGTAATACCAACTTAAAACATTTTATCACCTTCTTGCAGTGGAGATAGTACATGTAATTATTCATTTTAAAATCCAAATCAGTTTGCTGCACCCACTCACTAAGTGACTTTACCAGTAGCAGTGACCAACAAAAATGCAGCAGGTTATGGAGGCAGGAAGAACAAACTGTAGCGGCAAGGAATGGAAGGAAAGGTGGGAATATCTTTAACCGTGATAACTGGATAGTTTGGATCAAGACATTGCAGCACAGCACGTGTTTGATAAAGTAATGAGTAGTACAACAGATATTTGGAGGGCAAACCACCAAGGTTTTCCATGATTGTTTTGGCATAAACACAGAGAATTTGGAAATATCTTCCTTACCCCTTTTTTCTGTCTAGTGATGAAGCCAGATAAATAACTGCACTTTACCATTGGAGTTCATGGTTTGTAAAGCTGTCACTTCTGACACTCAGTTGATAGCACTGGGAAAATGACCGCTCATAGCACAACAAGAATGCAGATTGAATTGCTTTGACTATGGGTGCCTTGGGAGCTTGCTAAATGTTTTATCCAGGAACCAAGTCCTGTCACTTCCTGGAAAAACTGCCATGTGATACAGATCATATTGTACACATCTTTTAGACTACTAATCTCATTCCATTTAACAGAAACAATGGCAACAGATCTGACAGCTGTACTAATTCTTGATGAAAGTATTCTTAAATTAATTTGCATTATGCGTAGTTCACTGTTGAAAAAGACAAAAGTTGACTCTAGATTTAATTGAATTATATGAATTATTGTGCAGAAAGTAATTAAGAAATTATGAATTTCATACCTAATTTTAGTTTGGCACATAAAGAGTTCTTCGGAAATTTTAAAACGTGTTGGAACAAATCAAAAAGACTGATATTATTCCCTGAAATGTAAGTCTTTTATATTTGCATTACAGGGTTACTCATTTCAAAATTGGAGGAATGTTTTAGAAAATATAAATATGCACTGGAAATTCAGATCTGTTTGATGAGGCTAATATTTTTCTATTAATATTCATGTCCAAAATTAACAGTCAAAAACTTTTCGTAGCCATTGACTGTAGAGAATATCCACTGAGTAGAGAAGTGACTTTTAATATGGATCTAAGCAGTGATCCAGCAAGGACTGGATCTCCTATACTCCAAGAGTTTAAGCCTGAACAAGAGTGGAGGCACCATCACATATGGCACTGGAATAAAAAAGAGGAGTGGTGTAATGAAGAAAGTTCTGGAATTAGGGTTTAACAGGTGGTTAAATAATTGATCAGGTTGCTCAACAAATCTGTATGAATCTTTGCCAACAGGTTTGCAGTTTTGAAGGCTGCGTTGGTTTTGGGTTTTTTTGTTTTCTTTTTTAACTTCAAAGGAGACAAGGGAAGAGCAGCTACATCTCGTTAAGTGCAAAGGACTATTCTATGAACTTCAAGCTGCAAGAAAACCCTTTAAAATATCCTTTTTGGATGAAGGGACAGAGCAAAATATCTACCAGAACTCGGAATAAAATGGGAAAGAATTCTGCAAGCTCCCCTACAAACACTCAATTTGACTTATTGCAGCTCATTTTTATATGCTCTCAACTGAATCATATATAAATGAAATAAAGTCAAAGGGGAAGAAATGAACTATGTCTTAGGTAAATCTTCAGTTCTGTGATAATGGTATATTCCACTGATGCAAAAGTTGTTCACCATTTCACCCTTCATACGCATACACTCACCTAGCTAAATGTGTTTGTAATTTAAAGTTAAAAAAACTATGAAAAAATGTAGATTGAGAAATCTCTTTGAATAACACTAACAGTATAGTTTAAAAAATTCCTTTTTGCATAATTTTTGCTGTGCAATAGCAGTTAAATACATGCAACTTAATGATACCACATTTCATAACCTAAATGTAACAGGTACTCTTATAATTAGTGTTCCTAATATATAAATATGTATACCTTAATATGCCTAAGTATACATATTACCTGCATATATAAAATTATATAATATCTATTACCTGTATATATTTATAAAACTATATAATATATAAAGATACTATATATATATTTACCTATTTATTTATATACTTATCTATACCTGTCTAAATCATAAGCCCAGCAGAATGCACTGAAAAAATGTAAGCCTCAGTAAAAGGAATTGTACAACACACTGAGAAGACAGTGACACATAGGTGTGACACTAGTGTTTTCCAAAGGTGAGAACATGCAGCAATGACTAACAAAGTACCATCACAATATTCTACAGCCTGGCCAAATTAGATTCACACAATTAGGTAGAACTGAGTACTACACATGTATGTATATATATAATCAACCTCATATGTTTCCCAGAAAATCAGTCTATCTGATCCAGTGAATATAGATCTAATTTAATTGGAGAGAGTTCAGAGGTTTTTTTCAAGACTATTACATTCTAATCAGGAGTGAAACTGACTAGCCCTCATCCTATACTATAAAATAAAAAGAAAATATTAAAAAGGAAGCCAAAGAGAGAAAGTATAGAGAAAAAAATGTTAACAGGTATGAATGTTCACATTTTTTCTCAAACACACTGTTAATTGTGTTTTATAAGAGAATGAAGGAAAGACAGGGAACAGCTATCTAAATTATTTGCTCAATCAAGGGAATACAGGTAGCTTGAGTTCTAGGGTCTGAAGATCACAGTTCTCTCATTTGTTCCTGAAAACAGGATGCAACTTTTTGTGTAGCATACACAGAAATTAGTGTATTTGACAAGTTCACAGTATAGGAAAATAAACTTTGGTATTTATCTAAATTAAAAATCTGATAAGTAAACTGCATAATGGAGAACACAGGGGGAGGAGCAGGAAATAAAGAGAAAATACAGAAACCCCTCCTATTCACATTTAACATTTAAGGTTATATTAATGTTTAAATTTCCATTCTTCTGTACCCATAAATTTGGAATACAAAAAAGAACTTTTTCTTCTTGAAAACAGAGACTATATTAAACAGAAGAAGGTGTCTGTGGAAATCACACTACTATGAAATTAAATAAAAAATATTAAATGTAAGTAAAACCAAACCAAACCAATCTTAAAGCTGTGTACCTTTCCACTATGGTTCTGTTATTCTGAAGGCCCAGTTCGCTCAAGCTGCTTTTCTGCAATACTACATTACGTTTGTTTATTAGGAGTGCAAACTGCTACTTTCTTAGTTACTTAAACCCATCTGACAGTTGATGCTTTGGCTTCTGGTTAAATACTTCACTAACTCTTTGCAAGTAATGGATCTTCTAATTTTTTAATTACATTTCTTTCACATACATTCAAGCTGTGTGCCAGAAAAGCCTAATATACCTCCTTATAACAGATGAGGTTGATATGCTGCTCTGTACAACAATTTACAAAGAATCACTGGTTAGCAGCACCATGAAGTCTTTCCAAAGATCCCACCTCCAGTAGGTCTTGCTTTGATGTTGCTCTTTCCTGTATATTGATGCCTATGCAAGTTAAAAGGACTACTTGCACATCTGAGTAACACCTTCGCCCACCTCTTTCAGGCGTGGCCACTTCATTAGCATTAGAAATGTTGAGATTTTATTTCATAAAGATTTAGAGTAGAGTACTTTTTTTCCATCAGTGCCCATAATGTAAGGGTGGTGAAGTACTGGAATGGGTTGCCCAGGGAAGTTGTGAATGCTCCATTGCTGGCAGTGTTCAAGGCTGGATTGGACATAGCCTTGGGTAGCATGGTTTAGTGTGAGGTACCCCTGGCAGGGGGGTTGGAACTAGATGATCTTAAGGTCTTTTCCAACCCTAAGTATTCTAGGATTCTATAATAGTCCAAGGCCAAAAATAATCTTATTTTTTTCTTTAATTTCATTTTTTTAAGTGCTTTACTGCATATTCTCCCAACTTTATAAGCATGGTTAGGGTGCTTTTACACTTCTGAATAAGGAACATAATTTGGAAAATAACAAATGAAGTAACATGAGAATGTCTCATATATTTATTCCTAAACTAATTCAACAAAGATGTTTTCACATGATGCATGTCAACATAACAGTAGATAAATACAGTGATCTTCTGAAATTTACTCCTGTTCTAGGGCAAAAATATGCAGCTGACTCTGCCTGGGAGCAATGTGCCAGAACTAGAACAGGAATATTTAACAAGTTCTTACTTTATCAAATGAGTGACAAAAATGAGCACAGATAAAAATCAGTATTAATGCACAGCTATTCTTGGTATAGTAAGTGCAAGTGCTAAAGTATTTGCCAAAATTTGAATCAGTGGAGGAGGCCTAGAAATGCTTCTTTTTTCTTCAAAGATACTTTTAACTTACAGTTCCTATGTACTTTGAGTGAAGAGATGAGTTTTCTGCTTATCTAAATTCAGCTATGAAAACTAGCCCTGAGTAACAAAAATTAAATATTTTTACTCTCATTTCTGACATTTCATCTAAGTTTGTCAACAATCTCAAGGCAGAAAACTTATACATTCTCCATTCTGCATTTATGATCCTAAATATACTTGACTATTCAGTGACAAATTGCTGAGAAATTCTTTCCCGCTAGCTATTTGACCAGGAAAAAAAGGACCCAGAAGATAATTTCCTGAATTGAAGATCATAATTTTATACCATATTTACATTTTTAAATCAAGTAGCTCCTTTAACATTAAATAGACAAAGCTAAATGGTTAAGGTCAAATTTTTCATTTTCTCTTGGATGATATAGAAAATTTACCATGCAACAGATTACAGGTGGGAAGAGTTTATTAGACTTAAGATACTTGTGGGAAACACTGAAAAAGTCATAGAATAAGTGACTTTAATCTTTCTGTCTCTAGACTTGAAAAATCTTAGAATATGAAATCATGCAATTAATTTTCATAAGAACTGAGAAATTCTCTGTGGTAGTTTTCACTAATTTCTGTCTAGTTTTATTTAAAATGTCCTGATATATTTTGCTTTTAACTTTTTCTTACTAAACTCCAGGATGAAAATGCACACTTTGGAGGGAATATTTTCATGACAGATAAGAACTATCAAGGCAAATAGAGCAGTAGCATCCATCTATTAAAATAAATAAATCCTTTCTCTCTCCCTTGTTTTCTAAGAAGCATTTATCTAAGTAAGAGGCAGGCATGTAAACTAGCTCAGTATAGAATAATTTTATAGCAAGAAAAGATATTTAACAGGGTAATTTAAAAATTAATTTGTAAACTTCTCATGTGAATAGAAATACATAATTTTGGCAAAACTTTTCCTCATCTTCTCATTCATAAAATGGCATAAGGTTTCCCTAGTTAACTCAACTCTAAAAAAAAAAAAAAAAAAAAACCACAAAAAAAAAAAAAAAAAAAAAGAAAACCTCTAGAACTTTGGGAAAAAAAGAATCTTCAGAGACTTCTTGTTCATGTATTTTCCAACACTTAATTTAGTTTTGTATTTATATCTGAGTTCACATCTTTTGTTGGTGTGAGCTTTCTCTCCAGATGTGTTTCCTGAATTACCTGGGAAAAGAGGAGAGAAAAAAATACTTTGCAAAAATATATAAGATTGTGTTACACTGTTTTGCATTATGTGATGTATTTACTCTTTATTAAACTCTTTTTAATGCAATGGAAACTTACAGGAAATACTACTATTTCAAATAAAATTGTTTAAACCTACTCTTCTGTGCATTTAAATACCTATGTTACCTTTACAATAATTTTTTTAGTACCATACTATTAGTCTTTATGTTTTTTCAGGTGACTTTTTTCCAGTTGAAGGTGAAATATTCAAAACTTGTAAAGGAACAAAAGTGGAAGCTTCTCCATGGCAGAGACTGAATGTTTTGTTACAGAAGTAAAAAAAAAATTGTGCATATAACTGAATAACTTAGCAAGTCTATCTTACTTTTCTTTTGAAGTTCACGGGTTTGGGTTTTTCTATACAGACAGCACTGCAGTCAGTTTTCCAAAGAAAAGAAAACATTGAAAGAATGTTTCATTAGCTATGTCATCTATATCCTCTTGAATATGGACTTCTTAAGGCTTAAATTTCTGTCAATTTACTTTGTTTTGGGATTATAGAACCACAATCTCATTCCACCCTCAAAACTTGGAACCAGTTTTCATAATCTTGCAGACAAATTTACATTTCTACCCAAAAGTTTGGGTTATCCCTTCAAAAATGCTCTGAATATAAAAATAATTTGTTTCGTTATCAATAAATGCCTTTAAACAAGGAAAAAGAAAACAAAATTAATTATTATGAAAAGTCAGAAGACACTTTTCTATTGCAAATAGAAGTTTCCAATTATTTTCTTGATAACAATTGATGCATACCTCAAATATTTCAGCATTTACTTAGTAAACATATTCAAGAAACATGAAAATTAGGCATCACACCAATGAGCAGCTTATAAGAGCAATGCTTAAAATGTTTTTCTAAAGATCTACTACCTAGTCAACTGTGGCAATTTGCACAATGATATAATACACAAAACAATGTTAGATTGTCCATGTATTTTCGTATTCTGAGTTCTGATTAAATTATAACACTGCCAGAGTTTATATTTTTTACTATTTCTAATAAGTTCATGCAAAATTATGAACATCTTAGTCTTTATTTCTTGCTGGTTATAGTCACAAAACATTATTTATATTGTAATTTTTTTTTTTCTGATGTAAAGAATAAAAATGTAGTTAACTATAAGCACTTCATTTCTTGCTTATCCAGGGAGTCTTCAGAAGAAATCGATGTGAAAACTAACAGTACAAACTAAGGGAAAGAGGAATAGCAAAAATGCAAAATATCACTTTCCCAGTTTTGTCATACGTGGTATTGTATTTGGGTTTGCATATGATGTTCACAAGAGGAAATGATTGTTAGTCTAATAAGGCTGTGCATTAAATACTTTACACAATGTGTAAAATCTAATGACTGTATCTGAGGTGGAGAAAAGCAGTCTGAAGGCAGGAGAGCGCAAAATAAGGTTTATAACAGAAAGATTTTTTTAACATCTTTATCGTACCAAATGAAGTAGAAATGAGGGGGAAGAAGAAATAAAATTTGTAGCATTCCAGTACCCAACAACAAATGAGGAACTAAATCCTTGTAAGAGGCAAATATTGAAGACTAATGTACTCTATCCCAGAATGATGTAAGGCTTGCTGGATATTAATCTATGATTAGTTCCCCCTCCACCATATGAAGAAGGCAGCAAAATCTACCTTCTTTGATAAGTCATTTTGGAAGAATCAAGACTTGAAGCTGACCCAAAATTCCAGTCAGAGGCAGTAAATTTGGAGCTATATAACAAAGCATGAAAGATGGTGGCTCAGTTACTAGCTGTAGATGGAGCATCATCCAGCTCTTCCTTATTTACTTGTTGTAATGAACTGGCTAGTTCATCGGAACTGGTACAGTTTATCAACACCTAATACTCCTGATCTTTCAATGGCAAGAACCTTTGTGCTGTACACGAAGCGCATATTTAAACACCAGTAAACAGTTGTTATAAATTGAAGTTGGTCAGGATTGATATTGACATAACCAGAATTTGATCTTGTTTATGAGTAGATAAATTTGACTATGGGAACCTAAACCAATATTATAAGCCTGTTGAAATCTGCTTGATTTTGGGTAAAGGCCAGATTAGTAGTGCCATGACATGTTACTTGACAAGGGGGTAGCTAACCTGAAGACTAGGAATTATGAAGTGTTTTCATATAGTTCTGAAAAAGAGGGAAGTTTGTTTCAGGGTTGGATCTATTACAGAAAATACTTTCACTACCAGCAGTTATTGTCATATCTGCCATACTCAGTCATTTATCATGCAGTGCACTATGTAGGAGAACAGGTGATTGCTTTAAGGTTCCAAAGAATATATGGAAACATAACAAAAATGCATGGAGAAGCCTTTGAAAAATCATCTCATACAGAATTTCACCATGGTTAGGATCAACTGAGTTAAAAATACCAATACCATTAAAGTATATCATGATTCCAAGTGTATGACCACGTGCAAGGTCCTGCACTCAGGTCAGGGCAATCACAAGCACAAATACAGGCTGGGTGGAGAATGAATTGAGAGCAGACATGAAGAAAGGGTGTTGATCTATGAGAAGTTCAGCATGACTCAGTAGAATGCACTTGCAGCCCAGAAAGCCAAAAGTGTCCGGTCTGGGCAGCAAGCTGAGGGAGATGATTCTTGCGGGGGTTTACAAAACCACACACGGACAGCACGACAGACCAATACGATCAAAGGCTGACAACTTTATTCACCCTCACATGCAGCTTTTATAGAGCTCTCAGACAGCAAAGCATTTACGACGCAGCTGGCAAGATATAATTGAACAGTGTTTCGCTAGTAACAACTTAGCGATTAACTAACTGTGTAGCATACGTTCCAAGGTTACAGTTATCAGTTCCTCCCTACATATCCTGACTTCTCAGGCTCTTCTGCCAACTCCCTCAAACTCTCTCACGTACGTGTTCTCTAGTAACCTTCAGCCAAGGCCTCAAAGCCTTTGGTTCACTACTTCACTAATGTCAAGTAACTGGATTGCTCACGTGGCCATTCTCAGCCAAATGACTCCCCACAGATTCTCCCCCTCTACTCCACTATCATGAAGCCCCACCTAAAGCACTGTGTTCAGGTACCGCGTTAGGGGCCACTAACATAAGAAGGACATGGACCTGTTTTAGTGAGTCTAGAGGAAGGCCATGAAGATGATTAGAGGACTGGGTCGCCTCTTCCATGAAGACAGGCTGAGAGGGTTAGGGTAGCTCATCTAGAGAACAGAAGGCTCTGGGAAGACCTCATAGCTATACTGTGAGGGTGGTGATGCAGTGGAACAGGTTGTCCAGGGTGGCTGTGAATGCTCCCGCTCAGGCAGTGTTCAAGGCCAGAGTGCACAGAGCCTTGAGCAATCAGGTTTAGCAGGAAACGTCCGTATCCATGGCAGGGCGGCTGGAACTAGATGATTTTAAGGCCTTTTCAACCCTACTCATTCTACGATCCTATTTTATTATTCCAGTATCTAAAGGGGGCCTAAAGAAAGCTGGAGAGGACCCTTTTTATGACAGCAAGTAGTGATAGGACCAGGGGGGACGGATTCAAAATGAAAGAGGGTAGATTTAGATTGGACATTAGGAAGAAATTCATCACTAAGAAGATGGTGATAGAAACAAGTTTCCCAGAGATGCTGTGGATGTCCCATCCCTGGAAATATTCAAGGCTATGTTGGATGGGGCTTTGAGCAACCTGGTCTAATGGAAGGTATCCACAGCCATGTCAGGGGTTTGGAACTGGATGATATTTAAGATCCCTTCCAACCCAAATGAGTCATATGTTTCATATTTTTAGATATTTGGTGATAGTTCTGCACATACAGTGTTTTAATTTAGAATTAGATAATTCTGTATAATAACATATAAAAGAACTTGGAAAACAGGAACTGGTACTGTAGATATGCTAAACTTATACTTTGAAAGCATTTGAATCTCTTAATTCAGGTTTATTCATTCTATGAGGGGATAATTTTGATGTATTTCATTGTACTTTGATGGTTGGCTGGAGAAAGCAGACATCCTCACAGGAATCCAGGCTCTTGTAGCTAGAGTGGAGACATCAGCAAAGCTCCAGAAAATTCAGTGTTGTGGTTCATTTTGAAATCTGAGCAGGTTATAGGTTCAGCGAGGTAAGAACTCAGTGGTTTTAGCTATTCGTTTTCAAGCAGCTGTTCATGATTCTAAAGTGATGTCAAATGCCTGAAGTAGTGCCAAACTTTGCTATTGGAGGTAAGTGCTCTGAGTAGATACTTTGTTTAGCTGGCTCTCTTGCTGATTCTGTGTCTGACAGGGATGTTGTCCGGAAAGCTAGGGACCAGAATAAGAAAGCTAAGGCCCACTTAGAATTAAACTTGGCTAGGGATGTTAAGGATAACAGGAAGGGATTCTACAGGTACACTGAAAATAAAAGGCAGATTAGTGACAATGTGGGCCCTCTCCAGAAGCTATTGGGAGAACTGGCAATCCTGGATTTAGAGAAGGCTGAAGTTCTTAACGACTTCTTTGCCTCAGTCTTCACTGGAAAATGCTCTGACCATATCACCCAAGTCTTGGAAGGCAGACGCTGGGACTGTGAGAATGAAGACCCTGAGCCCACTCTAGGAGAGGATCTGGTTCGAGACCATCTTAGGAACCTGAATGTATACAAGTCCATGGGACCTGATGAAATCCGTCCGTGGGTCCTGAAGGAACTGGCAAATGAAGTTCCTAAGACATTGTCCATAATATTTGAAAGATCATGGCAGTCAGGTGAAGTTCCCAATGACTGGAAAAGGGAAATATAACCCCATTTTCAAGAAGGGGAAAATGGATGACCCAGGGAACTACAGATCAGCCAGCCTCACCTCTGTGCCTGGCAAAACCTTGGAGCGGATTCTCCTGGAAGGCATGCTGAGGCACATGAAAAACAACAAGGTGCTTGGTGACACCCAGCATGGCTTCACTAAGGGGAAATCCTGCCAGACCAATCTGGTGGCCTTCTATGATGGGGCTACAGAACTGATGGACAGGGGTAGAGCAGTTGATGTCATCTATGTGGACTTGTGCAAAGCGTTTGACACTGTCTCACATGACATCCTTGTCTGTAAGTTGGAGAGACATCAATTTGATAGGTGGACCACTCAGTGGATAAAGAACTGGCTGGATGGCCGCACTCAAAGAGTTGTGGTCAATGGCTCAATGTCCAACTGGAAACCAGTAACGAGTGATGTCCCTCAGGGATCGGTGCTGGGACCAGTGTTGTTCAACATCTTTGTTGGTGACATGGACAGTGGGATTGAGTGTGCCTTCAGCAAGTTTACTGATGACATCAAGCTGTGTGGTTCGGTTGATACGTTGGAGGGAAGGAATGCCATCCAGAGGGACCTTGACACGCTTGTGAGGTGGGCTGATGCCAACCTGATGAAGTTTAATCATGCCAAGTGCAAGGTCCTACCTCTTGGACAGAGCAATTCCAGGCATAGCTACAGGTTGCACAGAGAAGAGACTCAGAGCAGCCCTGCGGAGGAGGACTTGGGGGTGTTGGTTGATGAAAAAATGAACATGAGCCGACAGTGTGTGCTCGCAGCCGAGAAAGCCAACTGTATCCTGGGCTGCATCAAAAGGAGTGCGACTAGCAAGCTGACGGAGGTGATCCTGCCACTCCACTATGCTCTTGTGAGACCTCACTTTGGAGTATTGTGCGCAGTTCTGGTGTCCTCAACATAAAAAGGACATGGAACTGTTGGAAGAAGTGCAGAGGAGGGCCACGAGGATGATCAGGGGACTGGAGCACCTACTGTATGAAGATAGGCTGAGCAAGTTGAGGCTGTTTAGTCTGGAGAAGAGAAGGCTGTGTGGAGACCTCCTAGCATCCTTCCAGTATCTGAAGGGGGCCTATAGGGAGGCTGGGGAGGGACTCTTCATGTGGGACTGTTGTGATAGGACAAGGGGTAGTGGGTTCAAACTTAACCAGGGGAAGTTAAGATTGGATATGAGGAAGAAATTCTTTACTGTGAGGGTGGTGAGTCACTGGAATGGGTTGCCCAGGGAAGTTGTGAATGCTCCATTGCTGGCGGTGTTCAAGGCCGAGTTGGACATAGCCTTGGGTGGCATGGTTTAGTGTGAGGTGTCCCTGCCCCTGGCAGGGGGGTTGGAACTAGATGATCTTGACGTCCTTTCCAACCCTAACTGTTCTATGATTCTATGATTCTATATGAAGTAGGATGATCTCACAGAATAAGAATCATCGTGTGCGTGGTTGAAGAATTTTTAAGTTAGTGTTTCCTGACAAAAATTTCAATCTATTTTTTCAAGACTGGGACAATAATATTTCTTGCATATCTTGGAATAAGGGTTGAAAGGACACAGGCAATTTGCCCTTCAGTCAAATCTATAAGGAATTTGTGAATGCCTTTTTGCAGCACAGTATCACAACCCCAAACTGAATGTCCAGTACTACATAATAGCTTGAAAAGGAAGGAATCATCTGAATGAACATATGGATTTGCTGGCACAATGTAATGTACTCAAGGTGCCTATTATGTGAAGGTCAGGCACAAGCACTGATATTGACAATTTTTAAAGCACATGAAAAGAGAAGAAAAAATTAAGATTAACCACTCACCCTCTTGGATTATTTGTTAGTATATTGTGAAATATTAATTTCATATTTGAAATTACATCAAAAAAGTGTGTAGCCACATAATTTTAGAATATTATTTTTATAAATGACATTTGCAATAAAAACTATTCTATTAAGTCATATTGGGAAGTAATGTTTCTTTCTGTATGTAGCCATAGATTATATCTAGCAACTCACTTGAAAGGTCGAGTTGCCAAAAAAGAAAACTTATTCATCTCCTGTGAGCTAGGTCCAAAGAACATTAATCCTAGTTGGAAGTTATCACCAGAGAAAAGTTAAAAGATTTATGTCCAGGTCATGATCAATATCCTTATTTTAACTAATGGAGACAAACTCTGGCTCCTCAACATCTTGCCAGAAAAGGAACTTAGCCTAAGAGAAAAAGATAAACCGTGCTCTCTCATTGTTTTGCAGTTGTAACATGCCTTAAAAAAGGCTTTAATTGAGGGGAAGAGGTTGAGGGAAACAAAGTGTTTTACGTAAACCCCAAGAATTTCTAAGGTATACATGAGGATAGTCACAGTCCTTAATAATTAACTTACATAAATATATTTATAGCTATGCTTACATGTGTACAAGTATTTGGGATACTTGAGAAGGAACTGAGAAATTATAATAAAAGACAGACATAGTAGCTTTTCCACTCTGAGAATTTGTTTACTGTAAATGGGTATCCTTTAATGAATTTATGGTTGATATTCCCTGAATTTTTATTAAATTTAATGGTCAGTTGAGTAGAAACTTTCAATGTTCAGCACTTCATTTTCATTTATACTTTCTAATATTTCATTATAATACCTCACTCTAAAACATTTATTTACTTTTTTTTTTATACTGTTTTTATTTTGCTGAATGTTTTTGTAAAGAAGATAAGTGATGAAGGTCACTGTTAATAGTTGTCACTGTTAATAGTTAGACAGCCATGAACATGTTAAATATAATATATATAATAATGTTAAATATAGTACAAAAATAACTTTTTCTACCAGACTAAAATAATATGAACTTAAATAAGATTAGAATTACCACTGTTTGAAAAAATGTGCAATTAATCAGAAAGTGTACAATTAATCAGAAAATAAATACTACGAAGGGTGACACAAAAGAATATTGCAAATTGCAAGTTATGTGAGCATGTTCTCAACAATGAATAGTAGCTGCTCATAGAGTCTCATTTATTTCTACTACCAAAGAACAATGGAATAATAGCAATTTATGCAAAAGAAGCTGAAACAAAATCAAACAACATGAGTGCACACACTCTCTTTAAAACCTATTCCTTCCAACGTCATCTTTGCCACGGATTCTGTAACCATACCATTAAGATAATTTTCCTTCACTCTTTTGGACAACATACATAAGCATACCTTAATTCCCTGTCAGGGAGCATAAGGATACAATTTTCTATTGAAATGATTACAGCTGTAAAAGTAAAAATATGAAAGTATAAATATCAGCACGAATCACAATTAATGTCAAATTTAATAGCACTGATGTTTGACTCAGGTTTACTCTGCAGTAGTCAGCTATAAGTAATATACACACTAAGTTACATACAAGATTCAGTGCAAGAGCAAGATTTCACAGCAAAGAAAAATTTACTTTTTCATTTGTTTATTAGTCTTTGGGTCTTCTGGTTGCCATGGTCACCTTGCAGATGCCAGTACTCCAAGAACTAAAGCATTTTGCAGAACTGAATAGTGTTTGTTCAAAATCTTTGTGATAGTACTATTGTATGTCATTCTATTTCTATTACTCTTTTTCCTGAACAGGTATCCAAAACAATAATGAAGAACTTTTTCGATATGCTAAATGTAGCAACAAGTGGTTTAAGTTGATACTTTTAGGGAAGAAATTACAAATACTCAGATTTTCCACTGAAATTCAGCTGCAATTTCTGTGGGGTCGTTCTTGGAAGAACACGGACATTTTGTAGGCCAGCAAGAATAATGGCTACTAAAAGACAAATGAAGGTTACTACAGGGCAAGAAAAACAGCCACATCAGAACTTTCCAGAGGAAGAAGTGAGAAGAAGTGCTGACCAGGAAGGAAGACAAAAATCAATCAGCGGAGTCTAAGGAGTGCATGAACAGCTCGAGAACAAGATGAAGGAACCAATCAAAAAACACATCATCAGCGCAAAACAGGAACTGTACTACTATAAAGCTTGCTTTGTAACCTGCAATAAACAGCACTAGCTTGATCATATTGATTGTGCTGTGTCCTTTTCTGCCCACAGATGGTGACCCTGACATGATGCAGTACGAGAGTGCTTAGATCATGACTTAGTGAACGCACGCTGGTCAGGCAACCCTTGCCTGATGAGAGGTTGGAATTTTTGCTGCTGGCAAAAGGAGAAGCCGCCATGGTGGCAGAGAGATAAAGGGGTACCCCAGATCACTCGGTGAGGTAAGTGGCCAGAGCGCAGCGTAGGGCAAGCATGTAGCTGAGATGAAAAAGCTATTGTGACTTTGTTGCTGCATATTCTCTCAAAGAGAGGCATTAAGTACGATGAGATTTTGCTCTGTAAACTTCTCATACGGTGTCGCGGCCAGGGTTATACGCAGGAAACTCAAAATGTTTTTATACTGGAAACATGAAAGGTAGTAGGGAAAAAATTATGGGATGCAATTGGTAATGGGGTCAAAGATGCACAGTCAGTGGTGACGGCTTGGAAATTAATTACTAATGTATTGAAAGACATGAAAGCTGAGCGGGAAGCAGCAGAATCTACAGTTACCACTTTCCTTACTAACTCCTTACCTACACTTCAAGCATTTCCTGTGCGAGTATTTGGGGACTCTTTAATGGGACCAATTGCTGCTGGTGGTCCTGGATTGGCAGTTCCTCACTCTCCATATGGCAATCCCTTTGTGTCACCTTCAGCACCCGTGGAGTAGGGCAGTCTCATTCAGGGTGACTCAGTTAAGAAAGAGGAACGAAAGGCAGAGAAACAGCCTGTTGTGTCTCTTGGGTCACAGTACCCGCCACTCCCTCCTTCTGCACCCTCTTCTAATCTTCTGTCTCCCCCTGCAATGCCTACTGCTAAGAATCGGCAGGGGACTTATGCTGGTTACACAAGGAGCTGTTAGATAAATTGCACAATATCAATCAATCGGTCCAGGATCCAAAAGCTCTTGCAGTGCGCCCTAAGGGACTGGACAACGTGAATAACGAGGAAAACCAGACTACCATGGGAAGTGTTCAATATCATTGGGTGGGTGTATTGAAAAATGCAGTTTTAGAGGGTATTGCAGTGCTGCAAGCCTCTGCCTTTCCTGTCTTTACACAGGCAGATGGTACGGGAAGACACGATACTTACTGGAATCCATTTCAACGGGAAATGATCAAAGAGTTGGGGAAATCGGTTAAAGAAAGCAGCTTGTTCTAGCCCTTTACACAATCCTTTTTAGATCACATATTTTGTAATCATTTATTTACGCCTCAGGATAGTAGAACCCTTTCAGCTATGATTCTGACACCAATGCAACAAATGCTTTGGCGAGATGCTTGGGTCAGAGATATAGGGGAAACATTAGTGCATAATTTAGATTTACCTGATGGGGACATGGGGAAATTAGCGACAAAAGCTATGGTGCATGGAGAGGAGCCTTGGGTAGACGTACAGCGTCAAGCTCAATTAGACTGAGCCATTTTAACTCAATCTCAGGAGGCAACTTGAAATGCGTATCATAATATACCGGATAAAAAGGTTACACCCCCTTATGTATCCATTAAACAACAAGCAGGAGAATCTTGTATGCATTTTTTGGAATGGCTGAGAGAAGCATTGGATAGATCTTATATGCAGGACTTGGCAAGAGAGGTGTTGTTATTAACATTAGCAGTAGAAAAAGCCATTCCAGCCTGTAAAATGGTCCTTCTAACACTTCCAAAACAAGCCACTCTAGTAGAGATGATGGAAGCTTGCTCTCGTGTAGGATGTACTGAGGAGCAAGCTCAGCAAATGGCTGCTGCTTATGCAGCCATGTCAAAAGATAACACAGAACAACTAGCAAGTGCTTTTGCAGCGGCTATTAAACTGCTCATAAAGCAAGGACGGGGTGATAGAGGACCTGTGGTTTGTTATAACTGTGACAAACCCAATCACATCAAGGCTCAATGTAGAGCCCTTAGAAGACAAGAAAATGTTAGGAGTTCAGAAATCAGCCAACCATTTACCAGAATACATAAATGTTGTGATGTTTGGGCAGAGAGCGTCAGTGTGTCACTCCCAGTTCAAAAAGGATGGAACTCCTTTGGGAAACAGGATGACCAGCACCCAGAACCCAGGCGTGAGGACACACAATACGGGTTCCACAGCTGCTTGGATGGCCTCTCTGCTGCTACCTCAGGGAGTGCCGGAGTGGATGTCCACGCAGCCACCAAAGTAACTATTACCAATACTGCTGTAACGTTGATTCCTACAATGCTCACTGGGCCATTAGGGCATAATTTAAGTGCTCTTTTGCTAGGACGATCTTCCACAACAATCAAAGGTGTATTTGTTTTACCGGGCGTTATTGATGCTGATTTTGAGGGACAAATCAAAATAATGGTTTGGTGTCCCTCTCCTCCAGTTCATATTCCGGCTAATTGGCACATTGCTCAGCTTGTCCCATTTCGAGCTGCTGTGCCAAAATCTAAAGATGAAAAGAGAGGGGGAAGTGGATTTGGCTCCACAGAAGCGCCAGAAGCTTTTCTGGTGCTAGAAATCAAAGACAAAAAACCCATTGATCAAATAACCTTGTGACATCCTAATGGGGAGACCAATGTCTTGAGGCACTAATTGATACAGCAGCTGATGTCACCATTATTGGGGAGGATTTTTTGCCACCGGACTGCGAAACCTCAGCTATCCCAGAACCAGTGTTGGGCTTTGGAGGGTTACAACAAACAATAATTAGCAAATGTCCTATTCAGATAAAACTGTCAGATGACGCATGTTTTACAGTATGACCTTATGTCATGCATACGCCTAGATGTTTAATGGGACGGAATGTCTTGAATCACGTCAAAGATTGTCTTGTTATCAGCACCCAGGTTTCTCGGGAATAGCCATTGGGGGGCAGCCGATCCTCAAGTTAAAATGGTTATGTGATAGACCAGTTTGGGTCGATTAATGGCCGTTGTCAAAAGAAAAGCTATCCCATGTCCATGGTCTTGTAGCAGAACAATTAGAACGAGGACATATTCAACCATCTATAAGCCCTTGGAATGCACCTATTTTTACTATACAAAAGAAATCAGAGAAATGGCAATTTTTGCATGATTTGTGGGCCATTAGTGATGTGGTGGAAGATATGGGAATGTTGCAGCCCGGTCTTCCATCACCCCCTATGATACCAGTGGATTGGCAATTATTAATCGTTGATCTAAAAGATTATTTTTTCACCATCCCATTACATCCTGATGATTATGAAAAAATTGCTTTTTCAGTACCAGCTACAAACAAGAGCGAGCCTATGAAACGATACCAATGGGTGGTGCTACCTCAAGGGATGGAAAATTCACCCACTATGTGTCAACTTTATGTTGCTTGGGCTTTGGAGCAGTTTAGACAGAAATATTCAGAATTGATTGTCTATCACTATATGGATGACATTTTAATAGCTGGGCAGAATTTTGAACCACAGAAAATACTAGCGGAATTACAGGCACTGATATTACAGCGAGGATTACAAATAACACCGGAAAAGGTTCAGTCAAATTCTCCTTGGAAATATTTAGAATGGGAAATCACAAAATCTAAAGTAAGGCCTCAAAAAATTACAATTTGCACTGAGATCAAAACATTGGTAGATGTTCAGAAACTCGTAGGAGTTCTCAATTGAATAAGATCCATAGTAGGGATCACAAATACTGAATTAGAACCTCTTGTAAAACTATTAAAAGGGGGTTCTTCCCCTACACAAGCATGACATCTAGACAATCAGGCCACAAAAGCTTTAACACATATTGCCAAAAAAATTAATCGATTGTATGCCTATTGCCGCATCTGGGTAGTATCGATACAGCTTATTATATTTGACCATCCAAAGTACCCATATGCTGTGTTGGCCCAATGGATTCAACAAGATAAAATAGACCCACTGCATATATTAGAATGGATTTTTACCAGCTTTAATCCATCTAAAACTGTAGTGACCCAATTGGAGTTATTTGCTCAACTTATAATGAAAGGCAGGCACAGGCTGTTAGACCTTGATGCCTCAGAACCAGAAAATATTTTAATTCCATTCATAACAGAGTTCTTGGATTGGGCTTTGTTACAGAATGAGGCTTTACAGATTGCACTACTTGAATATCCATCTCGAATTTCTATTTCTGCTACTGCTGAACCCATGACACCTTACCCTGCACATTGAGTGATAAAATTTCTGAATGATCAACAAATAGTAGAAAAGCCCCTCATATCTCAAACTCCATTAAATGGTTTAATCGTGTTTGCAGATGCTAGTCACAAGACTGGTAAATGGGCGATTACTTGGCAAGACGGGAAAAGGCAGTAGTCCATTACAGGAACTGCATTAGAATCAATGCAGAAGTTGGAGTTAGGAACAGTCTTGGCAGTTTTCTGCAAATGACCAGATAACGCCCTCGATATAATTTCAGATTCTTTATATGTTGTAGGAATAGTAACTCACAATTTTAAAAGACATAGCTGATCTTAATCTGTTTTCTTTAAAAAGTTCCCTTTCGTGGATACTTTCGGAACGTGATGAACCTTATTTCATAACGCATATTTGTAGCCATTCTAAGTTACCAGGCATTTTAGCAGAAGGCAATGCCCGTGCAGATATATTAGTTTCCCCAGCGTGGCTTCCGCCAGTCACAGATTTGTTTGCTTAGGCCATGCGATCACATTAATTCTTTCATCAGAATGCCGCTGCCTTAGCAAAACATTTTCACCTTGCTGAGTCAGTAGCACGTAATATCATTCAAACATGTGGAGCATGCCAGCGTGCAATTCCAGCACTTAATTACCAAGCTGTGAACCCTAGAGTGCTTCAATCCCTCCAAATATGGCAGACGGGCATAACTCACTTTCCCAAATTTGGTAAGCTTAAATACATTCATGTTTGTGTTGAAACCTGTTCTTCTGTGATATGGGCAACAGCATAAGCTGGAGAGGTTAAAAAATTTGTTTGTAGACACTTAAAATCTGCATTTGCAGCCTTGGGTATTCCCCGACAAATAAAAACAGATAACGGACCTGCATATACCAGTAAACCATTTGCAGAATTTTTACAATTGTGGGGCATCAAACACCGTACAGGAATTCCACATAATCCTACTGGGCAGGCAATTATTGAATGCACTCATCATACTCTCAAACAATTGCTCATTAAACAAAAAGGGGGAGAAATGACCCCTCAAGACAGGCTAAATAAGGCTTTATTTGCCTTGAACTATCTGAATATAAGTAAAGGGGAAGAAAAACCAGCAATTGTCAGGCATATTTTAGGTACAATGACTGGGGAGGTTGCCGAGAAAAAGCGCAAGTGCTAGTTTGAAACTTTGAAATAGGCCAATGGAAAGGACCAGTAGATTTATTAACATGGGGACGAGGTTATGCCTGTGTCATTTCAGAAACAGGACCATGCTGGGTCCCTGCAAAGTGGGTAAAGCCCTGTTTTCCATCAAAGAAACAGCCACTGAATGAATCGGCTGGATGAACTCTGTATAATCTGCCCCACTTGTGGATAGGCTGAGAAAGTTGGGGCTGCTCAGCCTGGAGAAGAGAAGGCTGCATGGAGACCTCATAGCATTCTTTCAGTATCTGAAGGAGGGCTATAGGGATGCTGGGGAGGGACTATTCATTAGGGACTGTAGTGATAGGACAAGGGGTAACGGGTTAAAACTTAAACAGGGGAAGTTTAGATTGGATACGAGGAAGAAATTCTTTACTGTAAGGGTGGTGAGGCACTGGAATGGGTTGCCCAGGGAAGTTGTGAATCCTCCATCCCTGGAGGAGTTCAAGGCCAGGTTGGACAGAGCCTTGGGTGGCATGGTTTTGTGTGAGGTGTCCATGCCCCTGGCAGGGGGGCTGGAACTAGATGATCTTGAGGTCCTTTCCAACCCTAACTATTCTATGATTCTATGATTCTAAGTACACTGAGAAAAACCTTTAGAAGGATAGATAGGGGTTGAGATGATGCAGTTATTTCTTCATTATCTATAGTAACCACTCAGACAGAAGATTTTAGTATGATGTTGAATACCCACTGAGTATCCACTTAAATATCCATTGCCTCTAGTAACATTAGCCCCAAATGCCCTTTTTCATTTTCATTTCTACCTCAACATTTGTTTTCTAAATTCTTTAGCAATCTGCATGTAGCTTAGATGGATGAAAGCATGCAACACAAAAATTGTTATATATTCTATTCATTTATTTTTTAAATTACTAAACTCTGAATATGAGATTGATGCTTAGTGAGTTTTTCTGTTATAGGCAGAAAAATCAGACATTATGATTACAATTTAAACTTCTTCAAGTCATGCTAGAGTTGCAATTTATTTTGTAGTAAGAAGCTAACCTCTTGAATCAAACATTCAAAAATGCATTAATTTAAAGAATTAGTTTATAAGAAATGAAAGATTAAGATAAAATAAAATTATATACTTCATTAATATATTTTTGTTTATGCAACTAATGATAATGCTGGATTCATTGTCATGTAATAAAATCTATTCCGTATCAGTAATGCTTGATAACTAAAACCCACTGCTACAGAGAATGGGATGCTAGTTGCTGATGGAGTTGAAATTAAGCTCATTGTTCACCAGTCAATAAAACAAAAAAATACTTTTAAGTAGGATTTGATCTTAAGCTACCAGAAAATTAGTCATACTGCCTATAGTGCTTTGAAATGTATAGGTATCTATTGATTAAAAAAGAGAACAAAGAACAAACAACAAAATACAACAACAATACAAAATTCTTAAACATTTCTTCATTAAATTAGATGTTGGGGTTTTTTTTAATGTTCATATGTAGCAGAAATTGGCAAGAGGAGAACCACTTTGCCTAGCGAAACTACCTTCAGGATTTTCTTCACACCGCACAAGGATCTCCAGCTCTTGTGGAAAGCCTCTCCTCAGCGATCATATCAGTATGAGAAAGGAAACCCTAAAGCAACTATTGATACATCCCACAGTCAGTAGAGCTGTGTGTTGGAGACATATTAATATTACAATAATTTAAAGATGGATGGGAAACTGATTGTCATCAGTAGTGAGACTTGCATTTTCCCAGTTACTCTATTCATTTCATCACTCACTCCAGTCAGTAAGACTTCAGGCACATTATGCTCAATGCTGAAATACGATTCCTTTGAACCCACACTTATTGACCAAGCACAGTCACTATAGAGACTCATAGCAGCCTTCGAAAAAGACGCTCAGAAATCCATGCCTGTATCCATTATCACAGCTGCAAGAAAATGGGTTATTGGGTTTTTACTGCTCAGATACATAAAATTAGTCATATGAGACCAGCTATTCTATGCATTAGAATAACAGAATTCTAGCAAGTGTCATCCAACTGACTAACAGTGCAATTTGCTTATTATCCTATATCAACAGACAACTTTCATACTGGATGGAATGGCAGAAGAGTGCATTTGTCCTCATTTTTATATTGAAACAGAATGTTTCTTCAGAATGTTATTAAAAAAAAAATGTTCATCACAGAAATAGATTATATACACATTAAAATATATTAATAGTTCAAATCATGCATGCATTTATGCAATGTTTCCTCTCTGTATAGTTTGGATTATTCCTTGTGGCCTTTTGCATTTTCAAGCAGTATGTTCCATGTCAGAAAAACTGTTGATAATTTTAATAATCTACATACATATCTGCAGTGCCTGTACTGCAAATGACTCCCTGGAGAAGATAAGATGTGTGTATCAGTGATGATGACAGATAGGGTAAACCATTATATTTTGATAGTTTAGCAGTAGGCATAGTATGGAATATGTATAGCAATGATTTTCAATAATTGTTTTGTTTTCATGCAGGGCTGGTATTATCAAATGAATATATGTTTTAAAATTATTTTTTCTAAACAGTTTTCTAAGCTTTCTTTTAGAGTTTCTTCAGCATTATATTAACGTTTTTATATATCATATTTTTCATCACCTCTATATACATATACATGTAATTTATACTAGTGACTTAAACATATGAATCACTAGGTCAAAGAATAAACATAATAAAAAAACTAAGATTACTTCCAAGTACTAAACTGATATTTATTTTTACTTTATTTTAATAAATTAGGAAAATATTTTCACATTTCACAGAAAAAAAAATTGCAATTTAAATAAGAGTTAAAAAAACTGTTAGGTCGAATCTGTAATTATTGATTGCATGCAACAATGTGCTTACTGACTGCAATTCCCTTATATCAGGAAGGTGGAAAGTTAAGTTTTGGTAATTTAACAAGTAACTACAAAAAAAAGGGTTTGTTTCAAAATTATTTTCACTTGAAAACTTCAGCTCTGAAAATACATTTCAGAAATACATGTCTTTACAAGACACCCATTTTGAATGACCCTGAAATTTGAAGTCAGCAGCATATTCATTAGCTCACTCCTTTACCACCCAAACCAGTTAAAATTTATTTCAGAATAACTTTAAAAAATATATTTAAATATCTAGATAGAAATGTATTTATGCATTTTGATAAGGAAAGATGGTAAATACATGATAAAAATATTCACAATAAATATGTCTAAAACATTAAAATATGCCTAAAGCATTAGTAAAAATGAAAAAATATGTAAGTAAAAGGTATCAATAACCATATTTTTGAATGTACATTCTTTCCTAATTTATGTAGATGTTCTTCTAATACGCTGTATAGTTATTTAATTGAAATAGAGATTTTCTAAAACAGTAGCTATCAGAAAATAAGCGTACACTACTGTCTTACACAGTTAGCAGCTGGTTAAAGAACAGCAAACCAAGCTCAAGAATAAATGGTTGCTTTAACAGTGGAAGGTGGCCTGAGAAATGCCATCATGACTTGTGAGGGAACTTGTATTTTTAAGTATATTCATAAATGGATGATCTGGAAAAGGTATTAAACAATGAAGGAATATATGACGGTATCAAAATGATTCAAAATATTCAAAATTAAAGTTGACAGCAAAGAGTTGCAGAAGTGTTTTATGAAACTAAGTAACTGGACCATAAAATGACAAGAGAAATTCAGTATAACCAGCATAAAAAAAATTATATAAAAAAAAAGGTCATAAAAGTATATATATGTATATATATAGAGATGGGTCCTAAACTAACACATTAGAAAAAGCATTACAGTCATTGTGGTTAATTTTATAAAAACAGCAGTTTTTAGCAGCAGTTAAAATTGCAGGGTTTTAGAAAAGAGGAAAAAAATATAAACCAAAATTATAAAACATAACTGTGGTATTTCATAATTGCATAATACATATCTGTCTTGAATGCTGAACATCTTTCAGGTCTCCCCAACTCAAAGAAAAAAGTACAAGTAAAAATGAAGTATGAAAAGACTTGTATATGCGGAGAGATTAAGTCAACTGGGGTTCTTCACCTGGAAAAATAAATGATTGGAGGAGAATATATGATTGCAATGTAGAGAGACACGAATAATGTAGAGAAGGTGAAAAAAGGGAAGTGTTATTCACTATTTCACACAATACAAAATCCAAGGATGATAAAAGGAGACATTCAAGAATTTCTGAATTGAACTGGAAGAAAGTTTTTTTTCCACTCAGTATGCAAATGAATTATGAAACTTACTAGCAACATGCTGTGAAAATATAACTGCTCTTGCAGTTATTAAGCGATATCAAAACCAAAGATGTAGATGCAAACTCCAGTTCAGAAGAGCTTAAGCTACAAAATGTCAGAAGCTGTGAGGCTAAACTGAGTGAAGTATTAATTTATTCTTACATCCACAATTGACCACTATTTAACACAAGATGTGTCAGACAGGATGGCTGTGTCATGAGAAAGCCAAATATATATATTTTTATTCATATATATATATATGTATCTTAGTGTTAGGGTCATGAAAAGAATCATGAGGTATTGCAGCAAGGAAATATTACAGGCATTGGAAAAACAAAAGGTACCTGCTGATGGGAAAAACACAGAAGTTGAAGTGGTGTCCATTACCAGTTATTGCAGCGTGAAAGTGTACACAAAGGAAAACATGCAATTAATGGTGCAGAGCATAAAATGGCCTATTGTACTTATTTTCTTCTTTTGAGAAATCAAGCAGTGGAATAATATATGTATATGTAACCCAACTATAACTGATAATAAAAAGTGCTTTTGCAGGAAGAATGTGATTCAAATTAATATAATTATGAGTAAAGTAAACCCAAAATATGTAGGAATTGACACAGAAGGGCATTGAACATTTAAAAAAAATATGCAAAAAACAAAACCCAAGCAAACAACAAAAAAAACACAACCAACAAAACTGTATCACACACACACAGGACTTTCATTCCATAGTAATTTTTGAAGAAATAGTCACAGCATTCAATATTGTTGAATATTGAATATATTCAAAGACCTAGTCCAACACATGCATACAGTTAAGGCATAACAGTGCAAGAGCAGGGCGCAAGACTCAGACAACAAAATCACAAAGAGCAAATTTTCAATATACACAAGGCAAGATGTAAAAACATCATAAGCGAAGACAGGCACTTTGTTCCACTCAAAAGCCCTCCACATTTTTTAAAGCTGTAACACTCAATAAAAGAGATGTATGAAGAAACACACAGAAAGATTTGGAAAGCATTCTAGGTTTTATGTGTATTACAAGAGTAATGAAATTAATTCTTAAAACCTGTGAGAACTTGTTTCAAATTGGAGCAAAAGCGCAAGCAGAAAAGAACAGAAAAGATACAGTTACTTGAAGTTAAAATCCTACATTGACAAGGAAAATACAATATAAAGAGAAAATTCTCAACCTATATGCAGACCACGACCGCTGCAGTTGTGTATTACTACAGCAAAACCATGCTAAAAAGGAAAATAATTTATTTCCTCTTGCTTCTCAATAGGAATCAAATTTTCATCTACATGTATGTTGCTTGTGGTGGCAAAATAGCTGAAAAAGCCATGAGATCTTAAAAAATATCTTTAACAAACCATTAGCTTTCACACCTCCAAAAGTTTTGTGTGATATTAAAGCTACAAAAATATAACAAGAAAATTAAATATGAACATAGAAATCTTTCTAACTGATCTGCTCTCATAGTGCTTTAAAAAAGAATGCAACAAAAAAGGAGAATGCATGAAGGTATCAGCTCGCTTTGTAAAATTCCAGTATTTTTAAATTCAGTATTGATGCACACTATCAGCAGCTTCTATAAATTGTCACAGATATTTTGAATTGATAGACTGAGCTCGTTAAGAATGAGCAATGGAAACAGGGAGTCATGGGACAGAATGAAGTCCTGGTAAATTCCTAGTGCATATGGGTCATGTATATAACTTGCCTTTGTACACCTCATGAGCAGTTCTAACAAAAATATAATTTTTATTATTATTTTATTCATATTTTTAGTCATTTGCATCCATCACCAATAATTGCTTCTAAATAATAAAGTATGCTCTTAGGAACATGTTTAAACAAGACCCAAGATAATTAAGGCCACAATCCTAAATGAACTTTTCTGGTATGTATATTGTTATAAAAGTAATGGAAATGACCTGTTACTATCTTCATTTGAATAGGTTTCTTCCAATTTAACAACCTCTGCTGAGAGGTGGATAAACATACTGCACAACTCCCTTTTAGTTTTACCTGCTACTTTTAACCATCACCACGCTCAAAGATGACTTTGCTTTCAGTACAGATGCTGTATTTCTGAAAAGGCTCTTTCACATTTTTTGCCAAGGTTGTACTCTTTCTCAGCTCCTTCACCAGACCTCTTTGGTTGCCATTACGAGTAAGATGACACTAATGGATGTATGGTTAAACAGCAAGACAACATTTAGTTTAATAAACCCAAGTAATAATCATAACCATGAATAAACTAAAGACAAGCCAAAATTCTAATGACTTTAGGGCAGGAACTGCAGCCTGTGGGCTACCCACACTGATGCAGTCTATTCCTGAAAGCCTGTGGAGAGGGCCTACGCTGCAGCAGTTTATGAAGAACTACAGCCCATGGGAAGGACCCATGTTAAAGAAGCTGGTGTCCAATCTAAACATATATACAGTTTCTAAAGCGAAACTATCTTATATTCTATACCCAGTTCAAAGTAGAAACACAAAGATATTTTCATGATCTATCTACAGCTGTACAGTTCAGTCACCAGATCACAGCTCATATTCCACTGGCAGCATCAATTACTAAGTGAAGTGCATCCAAAGGACGAGTACGTGGAGCTAAAAGGAAAAGCAATTTAATTTTTTTTTTTTTTTAGTTCTAAATGTCTGTTTAAACATCTACAGTGAAATTCAGACACCATGGGATTAGAAGAAAATTTCCCACCAACTTCAACAGAACTTAATAATTCCCCTTACTTTAGCAAATCTGCATCAAGAATAAAGAATCTTTCTCCTCCTGTGAAATACTGAAAGAGCTGTTTTCAGACATTCAATGACTTATGAGGGAATAGATGGCATCTGGCCTCCTACAGAGAGCATTTCAGTGGAAAACAAAAAAACCCAACTCCACCACTACTGCTTATGTTGAGACTACTAAAAATATAATTCTTAAGAAGAAACCAATCAGACTACGTACCCTGTTTATGAACATGCATTCAATAACATGAGTTTAGAAAGGGACACATAGCTATGGTAGCAAAAATACAAACAAGCTTTAATTCAGACATGGCATTACAGAAGTCTCAGTCATTTTAACTTACAGAAAACAGGACTGATATTTGAAAACAATCACCCAATAAAAACTGCACACTACGTAAGTGTAATAACAACAGTTATTGCCACTGGAATGTGTAACGTGACTGATATTGCCCAGAAGAATTTGATTTCCTGTTTTTCTTATTCAGTCATCATGATTTCATACAAACTGCTGAAACATTTGAAAAAGAGTTTAAGCCATGTAAACCAGAAGTTATTTAACATACAGGGTTTTTCACACGAAGATAATTCATGCTTTCCGTTTATTAACAAAAATAAGAATTTTTAAAGAAATAAGACTAAACAGTAAGTGCGGTGGTGCATCCCTCTCCCTCTTTCCTGGACCCCTCTGCTTCCCCAAGAATTCATGTTAGCCTTTGCACAAATGCGAGGAATTGGATGGCTAAGCACTCCCTGACCATTAACTCCAATTGCCTAACAAATGTGGGAAGGGCCACACAGATAACAAGAAAGTCAGATACTCCCTTATTATCAGGAGGTTCTTTAGAATGGTAAATCATTCCATGACAAAAAATGTAGGTCGGAATAAAATTTTTCGACTAAAGCAAATTATCTTACCACCTTACAATTTGAGGTCCCAAGAGGTAGTTCCTTTGAGCTCTTGACTGCAGCCAGCTGTGGTCAGTTACCTCCCTCCGAACAGGATGCTCCTCAGAGTCCATAAACTCTCAAAGTTTAAGAAATAAGGGGATCCTCTGCTTGGGCTGTTACTGCTGCTAAATGATGCTCAACCCTTTGCCCCTTGAGAAAGCTGACATGAATATATTATATTATTATAGCACAAGTATGGTGCTACGCTTCTACTTTTCACTGCACCTGAGGGAAATTTTTACCATACGTATGCATATCTATGTATATGCATCTATAAATCCATATAGCTCCATCTTAATGTGTTGTGTTAGTTTATATATTTAATTATAAGTGCACGTACATTAGCATAAATAATCAAATTCTGTTAGAAATCCTGTGATTCCTTTTAACAATACAAACTGCTGTTAAATTGCATTTGTAATCTTTCAGATGAATACTTTTGACCAGATTCAAGACTAAGATTGGATTCAGCAGCATATAGACTTCTCTTCAAGAGAAAGTTTAGAAAGCAAGGGGGCCTAGTCTGAAGCTCATGACTCAATGGGAGGGTCTCCCTAATTACTTTGTGTTTTCAGTTTCATACATGTTATTTCAATTCAATTCTGTATAACTTTAATCCAATTCTGCATAAATCATTCTCAATTCAAACACAATCTCTTTTTTATGTAATAGAGCAGATCTTGCCACCAAATTCTCTTGAATTTATATTTATGGAACTGATGGACAGGGGTAGAGCAGTTGCCTTCATCTACCTGGACTTGGGCAAAGCGTTTGACATTGTCCCAAATGACACCCATGTCTCTAAGTTGGAGAGACATCAATTTGATAGGTGGACCACTCAGTGGATACAGAACTGGCTGGATGGCCGCACTCAAAGAGTTGTGGTCAATGGCTCAATGTCCAACTGGAGACCAGTAACGAGTGATGTCCCTCAGGGATCAGTGCTGGGACCAGTGTTGTTCAACATCTTTGTCAGTGACATGGACAGTGGGATTGAGTGCGCCCTCAGAAGGTTTGCCGATGACACCAAGCTGTGTGGTTTGGTTGATACGCTGTAGGGAAGGAATGCCATCCAGAGGAACCTTGAGACGCTTGTGAGGTGGGCTGATGCTAACCTGATGAAGTTTAGCCATGCCAAGTGCAAGGTCCTACCCCTTGGTTGGAGCGATCCCAGGCACAGCTACAGGTTGGGCAGAGAAGAGATTCAGAGCAGGCCTGCAGAGAAGGACTTGGGGGTGTTGGTTGATGAGAAACTGAACATGAGCTGGCAGTGTGAGCTTGCAACCCAGAAAGCCAACCGTATCCTGGGCTGCATCAAAAGGAGTGCGACTAGCAAGCTGACGGAGGTGATCCTGCCACTCCACTATGCTCTTGTGAGACCTCACTTTGGAGTATTGTGCACAGTTCTGGTGTCCTCAACATAAAAAGGACATGGAACTGTTGGAACAAGTGCAGAGGAGGGCCACGAGGATGATCAGGGCACTGGAGCACCTCCCGGATGAAGATAGGCTGAGAAAGTTGGGGCTGTTCAGCCTGGAGAAGAGAAGGCTGCGTGGAGACCTCATAGCAGTTTTCCAGTATCTGAAGGGGGCCTATAGGGATGCTGGGGAGGGATTCTTCATTAGGGACTGTAGTGATAGGACAAGGGGTAACGGGTTCAAACTTGAACAGAGGAAGTTTAGATTGGATATGAGGAAGAAATTCTTTACTGTAAGGGTGGTGAGGCACTGGAATGGGCTGCCCAAGGAAGCTATGAATGCTCTATTGCTGGCGGTGCTCAAGGCCAGGTTGGAGAGAGTCTTGGGTGGCATGGTTTAGTGTGAGGTGTCCTTGCCCCTGGCAGGGGGGTTGGAACTAGATGATCTTAAGGTCCTTTCCAACCCTAACTATTCTATAATTCTATTCTATGATTCTATAATTCTATGATTCTATGTATATATTAAAATTATTTTTGCTAATACCTCTTATAGTGATTCTTTTAGCAATCCTAAGCACTTATTTTTGTGGCAATAATTACAAATATTGTCACCTTTTAAAATATCTGATATACCAATGTAGTAAGCTAAAGATAGCATACTAAACTCAGGCATTTTTTAAGATTTATTACTTTGTCCCTTCTTCACACCTCAGACACAGAGAGATAAATGAAATGGAGTAAAAAAAAAAAAAGCCAACATATCCGAAGTTCATCCAAACTCCAAACATCACTTCCATGGAACCTCATTGATGAGAAATTAACTGGCACATTCTCAGCTGTTGTGATGGTCATGAGACCCTCATTGCATTTTTCTCAAAACAACTCAAAAGATAGAAGGAACCTTCAGCTCATCATGGCTTGTGCAAAAGATGCTTTCCTGTGTTGCCTGCCCTGAGACCATGAAGATCAACTGCCCATATATAGTGGTGCCTGTCTGGTCATAGAGTTAACTGGGTGTGGGGTTTGTAAAATACCCCTCCAAATGAGTCTCCACCTGTGGGAGGATTCCAAAAGAGCCTGACCCTACAAAAAGGGCAAATGTCCTGCAGCTCTGTGGTGTATTTTTCTACTTTGAGTTTTAGCAGAGTCACTGACCAAAAGACCTTTGAGGACTCAAACTGAAAGAATTTCCTCTCAGTGACTTAGGAGATGTTGCTGGATCCACAGGGTGGTGATTTTATTTCTCTGTTTTCCTCTTTCTTTCTTTCTTTTCTCATGTCCTTATTATGCTTTGTGTCTTTTATAAGAATCTGCCTTTTTTTTTTTCCTTATATGATTTTAGGGAAGTTTACAATAATATTAATTGTTGTTTTGTTTTTTAACCTCTGGAGAGCCTGTGGTTTCTCGCATGAATCGTGCAGACTGCTGTGAAAGATCACCTTTCGCTGAAGACCCTGAGTGACACAGGTCAGCTGTGGAAAGACTTTTCAAGTACTTCTCGCACTCAAAAGCCAGCCTTACTGTTATGATTCCAAACTATTTTTATATGATTTGATTTCATCAGAGGATGTGGTTTGACAAACTCTGTGCGTGTTCAAAATACCTCTTGTTTTCTATCTTCCTTTCTGAAAAGAATCTGAAAATTTTCTCCAATATAAATATGTGACAGTAATGGATTCCTGCTCTGATTTAACCCTGTGCTCATTAGGAAAGTTAATTTCAGTTTGATTTAATACACTTTAGTGAAAGTCATCTGGAATTTGAGATAAAACCAGTCTCAGACAAAAGATGGATTTAAAAAAATAAAAAAGGATTTTCTTTAAGTTTTCTATCATTCAGTCCCTACAAAGCAGCAAAAGATCAAAGTTCTTATAGTGGCACATAGTTAAAAATCAGTTAAATGATTAAGTATTTTACCAATATATTATAAAATAGCTATACATGCAATTCAGAATATTTTTACAATGTAAACCTCCACGAATAATAAAAAATGTTGTTAACTACACTGCAACAGAAAATAAATATGTTATCTCAGAGGCAGTCACAGAATAAGTAGTCACTAAATGATGTGTTCTAAACACAACTTCACGGCCGTAAGTCATGCAAAAGATAGTACTGAACTGAGATATATGTACATTACCAAACATGACTCTAGCATTCACATTAGCCCATTAGACTTGAAGACTTTCTTTATGGATCTAAGGTCCCTGCTAACAGTCAGAAAACATAAATTTTATACTTTATTTTCTGTCTTCAATACATCCTTGTCCTGTCAGCTAGTGATGTACATTGCAGGGTGTTGTTTGCATTTAGAGTATCTATAGTAGTTAATAATTAATGAGTTCAGCCACAGGCATTTACGGCAGCTTTTACCTCTAGGCCCAGACTCTCCAGTTTTCTGCCAAGTGTTCTCAGATGTTGAATACAGTAATCCTTATTTAGGCAGATACACGGAATAAAATGTTCAACAATGGCCTACGAAATCCAGCTTTTACTTATTAGAGTCATGATGCATTCACACCTGACAATGCAATATACTAGTACTGGCTTCATGCAGAATTCTTCAGGGTACTTTTGTAACCAACATGTAGTTTGCACAATATATTTTTGTCTAAACAAATCCTGATTTTCAGATGAAATGGAAGGGAGAATTTTAAAGCTGCCTTTATTGCCATGCCAAAACCCTGATCTCAAAGATCTTTCATAAAGCTAAACTAGTCAAACTGTAATTAAATCTTATAGAATACAGCAGTGACACCCATTACAGAAAAGGCATTTTATGGTCACCAATCTTATTTGCAGCTAACACAATGATACAAAAGTAACAGTTTGCAGAAGCTTTATGTCTGTTATTTTATGCTGGAATAATGCCTAAACCAATTAGCCAGTATAATAGTGTTACTGTATATTTAAAGAAACTGGATCAGGCAAAATGTCTCTGCCTTTCTCTTATCTCTAATGTCCTATGTATTACTGAAACAGTAGTCTTACATTTGAAGGGTCAGTCTCTTGGGGCGCTAAGCAACAAATCTCATAAAGCACTTAGCCTGTATACAAATAGTATAGGATGGTATAACCTCCATTCCATAAATATGCTGTTTCTTACAGTTGCAAACAATGGCCACAGTTCCAGACAAGCCAAAACTGGATAAAAACTATTAAAATCAGAGAAAAAAAAAATCCCCAAAGTCACTGTAGCATAACAGCTTCAGTTAACACAACCATTTATGTGAATAGGATGAGACTTATGTTTCTGACAGATATCTGAATGAAGTCAGCAATGCACTGACCATAGCATGAAGGTTTTTCATATCCATGAGTGCTGGTAGGTGTGACCTTTTTCTTTTGTCTTTTTGAAACAAAACTGATTCAGGAATATCACAGAAAGAGGATTGAAGAACTAATGAAAGACTTGAAGGGGGATAAGTTTACTCATTCAAATTAGCACAAAGTTCTGATTTCCAGAAAAACTCATGAGACTCTTGTAGATTTCCAGGTAACTAAGGTCTAGATAAAATTTTACAGATGAGGGATGAATGTTTGTAAAGCAGACCTAGTATTTACATTGGCAAGTAAGGATGCCATTGGATTCTCAGCAAACCACAGATTCTTCTAAATTCTACTAAAATGACATCATAATATTTATTTATATTTTTACATTGGCAAATGGATTTCACAAGATCACAAAAGTAAGAACAAAAAAACCCTAAAACCAATATGTAGGGAATATTTTATGGCAAATCTTTGTCCTGTTACTACATGACTTTTCCAGGAAGATACAAAAATCTTCATATTGTTGCATCCCATATGTAGCCCCAGTACGTGGAAGAATGACTGGAAAAAAATGCTTCATCACAGATCCTGACTACAAGTTCCAATCTTTCTAGTCAGTGTGGAGGACAGTATCAGTCTAAATCTGTAAAGAAACTTTGTTTTGATATTCAGATTGCCTTTCATTTCTCTTATCATGACATCGGATTTACCTTAGGCTTCTATGCAAATATCAACATATTTACATGACTTTCTAATTTTATTCTGTTATGATAGAACACTGGCACTTTTTCACTTTTTAAATATTCAATGCACTTTTAATTGGCTGATGGTTTCAGTTTCACATTTAAGTGAAAAAATAATTTCCATATTTTTATAAAATATAGACAGGTATATTAAACCACAGTAAATGACCTTCACAACAGGATATATATGGGCTTGTGACCAAGGCAAAACCACTTCAGAGATGAAAAAATTTAAGCACTTCTTAAACATGCAATTGCAGAGGAACAATTCTTCATTCAGCAGTTTTATACTGTCATTTAATTTTTTTCTCTAAAGAAAAATAAAAATATTAGACCTGAAGAAATAAATAAAAAAATTACAATATTGCAATATTGTTGTGGAATTACCACACAGACCATCTTCTTTCCTATATCTGAGTGATCACAAGAAGAAAATGAAAATCAATTTGTGAAGCATGAATTTCTACATCTATGTCCCAAAACTTCATTTTCCTAGACTACTACAGATGTTGTAAGGAGCTAAGAAAATTATGTACACTTTTTTATTTGAGTATTAATATAGTTAGAACAGATTAACTGTGTGTTCTACTTAGTATTCTTGTGCTTTCCATGCATTAGGTAGAAATAAACACAGCTGAGATGAGAAAATCTAAATAAGATTATAAAAAAATTGAATCAATGATACAAGCATTGAAAGAACATCTACAGTACTTAGGTAACACTTCCCAGTTGAAAAATGTACATAAAAATGTTAGCAAAGATATTTTCATCTGCAGAGGAAAAATATTGTCAAAGTATAGATTTTTTTGTATGTAGTAAGTTTAAAATCTTCAGCATTAAATGCTCAGAATTCACAAAGATTATTTTATGTTGCTAAAGGAGGAAAAGATTAGGTTTTTATGTGATGCTATTTTCTGTTCAGTTTTTGAGACTCATGGTTGACTGCAGTAGTGTTTTAGCTAGACAACTTTTAGTTTTGTATTCTTGAAAAGGAATTAGAAATTTTAAGAATTTAAGAAAAATTTAAAGAAGAATTGTCTCTATAAATGCTTTTAAATGTATGCACACTATTTGTCACCATTGCTTATTAGATAGGTACACAAGTTCGAAGTTTATTTTAAATTTAAAGCCTATAAGGTGTGGAGGATTTGTCATTTAAGTACTGTGAATTCTACATGGCTGATCTAATAAGGTGTGTTTCATAAAGCCTTAGTAAGTACTGTCATAATAAAATATCATTTCACAGTGGAATTGGTGGGGAAAGCGAGACAGGGATAATTATTAGTCCATGAAGTGTAAAGTTTCCCATTTGGTCTAAAACTGTTCTTGCAAAGTGGAAAAAAACTACTACCATTCAGTTTATGCTTCATCCCACTATAGAACATTCACTTCCCAACTAAAAACAGTTAATTCATTTCTGGACATATTTCACAGCTATAAACTGATATATATATTGTGAATAAAAAAAAAGTACGAGAAATGTTTTATGATACAGTTTACATGTTCTTCATAGTATTAATTTAATATCACAAGTTGCAAAATAACATCAAAATGTACCAAAGTACCTTTCTAATATACTAGGATAAAAATTAAGTTGCAGCAAAAATATAGTATGAGTTAATGTGCCCTTTATCAATTGCAAACATGCTGACAGACTTTTAGAAAAAAAAATGCATTATTTTAAAATTGCAAGATTGTTTACTTTCAGGATCAAGAATTCAGGGAGATTTTAGGACAGTCTTAGGATTTAATGAGCTTCTACAAAATAAGCCTAACAGGCCTCTCCCCCGACCCCCAAAGGAGGATTTAGTGGCAAAACAAGATGCATAATGTACCTTTAAAATGTAGTGATTTACAAAAATATAGCTTTACTGACAGAAGTTGAAAGACTGACTATGAATTTGACTCAATATTCAGCGGCCATTCATTTGGTCTTATAGGAGTTACACATAAACTCTCCACAAAATGAGTTATCTACATTGTATTACATAATAATCAACTTTTCCAGGAGAAAAAAAAAATCTCTTGTAAAACCTCTAATTAGATGGAGATTTCAGCTGCCAAGATCTTGACAGAAACAGCCTGTGTGAATCAAACGTATTCTGACGAACACTGAATGTGACCTGCTCCCAGTGGAAAGCAATATAATGCTCTACCGCACATAGAACAGTTTATACGAATATGAAAAAAAACCAGATAAATTACTGACAGGTACATCTGAATAGGAGTGCTTCTTAGCCACTTATATGTAGCCAGGGAAGCTTGTTTCACCTCAGTTTAAAAGATAAAGACATATGGCAGGCTGCCTCTGAAAGATCTCATTAGGCAAACAGCCTTTATTGTCCATTAGTGGAAAAGTTTCTCTATTATTTAAGGAAATGTGACAGCAGTGAAGGTGAAGTGAAAACTATCTGATGGCAGGAAATTAATCAGTGCATTGCAAAGCTTTTTGCCTTCTACAACTTTCACCATCCTTTTTCTCTTTCCACCTTTTTATCTGACATCTCAAACACCCCAGGGTTGTAGCCATGGCAAAGGTCAAGAACATAACAGCAGGGCTATAAAATGAGGCTGTTTCAGGGGAAAAAAGCTGCCAAACAATGAAGTTTATTGAGTACTAGACAATGAAATGAGAGCGTACATCTCAGCAAATTTACTTTAGGAGCTGACATTGCTTTTGAAAAAAAACCACATAAAGAACCTTAGAAAAGATGTGGAACTTTTGCATACTCTCTGAAACCTAATATAACTAAGAAATATCAAAATATCTGTCACAATATAAACATTAGAAAGTTTATGTTGGGAACATTTATAAATATGCATAACTAAGAAGTAGCCTGCTTTTAAAAAACAACCATGTTAATCAGAAACTATTAATTTAAAATTTTCATAAAATAAGATGGTGCTTATATCAAGGTCAGTGCATGTGTATTTTACTAAAGACTAGATAATTTCAGTATGATGCTCAATTAAAAATAAGCAGAAAGTGTACTGTCTTGCTTCCTTTAATAAAGAAAAAGGTTTGCAATGCTATAGACATCAAGATGAAAGCCAAGAATTTTGCTTATATTATTCACTCTTGGAAATTTACAGCTTTACTTTACATAATCAGTGCTAGCAATAAGGTGGAGTTGAATTGCCTTTCACAACATTCAGTAATACTCTTATCAGGTCAAAGAACAGACTGGGTGTCTGATTAGAAAGCCTCACAAATTCCTGCTAAAATAAGGAAGGCAAAGACAGGATCTTATCTTCCTATTCTGTCAAAATGTTAATCTTTACCCATATATATATTCAGTACATGCACAGAATTAAATAATTTTAAAAGTGTGAGATAGCTACTGCATAGGTGTCTATTCAAATAAGATTTTGACGATAGACAAAAACTGTCTATTGTTAACATCTAGCTATTATTATAATACATGCATCATATAAAAATGTATTCTAAAGTAAGCCACCCATTAGATATTGTTAGGTTCAAACACTGATAGTTCTAGAATGTTGGAGAGGGATTCTTCATCAGGGATTGCAGTGATAGCACAAGAGGTAACTGGTTCAAACTTAAACAGGGGAAGTTCAGGTTAGGTATAAGGAAAAAATTCTTTACTGTGAGGGCGGTGAGGCACTGGAACAGGCTGCCCAAAGAAGTGGTAAATGCTCCATCCCTGGCAGTATTCAAGGCCAGGTAATACGGTCTAGTGTGAGATGTCCCTGCCCATGGCAAGGGGGGGATGCAGCTATATGATCTTAAGGTCCTTTCTAACCCTAACTATTCTATGATTCTATGATTTTATGATATATAGCTGTATCAACATTTTGCATTCTCCAGATTGTATATTAACATATATGATTCAAGCAAGAATAATTGTGGTGGATTGTTCACGGTGGATAAACAGTTTTTATTTTTAAACTGTTTCTAGATGACTAATTTTTTCTATCTAGTCCCCACCCATACAGATACCATTGCAGTATGTTGCTGGAAGAGAAAAACAGCATCATGTTTAGAGACCTGGGATTATTTCTTCTGGTTTTCATATTAAGATTTCACACATGTTTTCAAGACTGAGTTAGATGCTTAAAGTGGGAAGCTTGGATGAAAAATTTTACCTGTTCTGTTTCAACTTACATCTGTGTTATTCTGTATTGTTATGACAGGTAAAGTTAAGATCAGAGTCTAGGGAAGTATATGCCATTATTCTATCTTTATCTATTACACCTTAAGAACTTAATAATCACAGCAAACAGGGCATAATTATTTATTATTAAATTTGAAATATTGTCTTAAATTATTTCAGTTAAAATAAGTAACTTTGCAGTATGAAACTGAATTATCTCGAAATTAATTAGCATGCATTGATTTTACTATATTATCTGCCATACTGTTTATTTCTGTGCCATGATATTCAGTAGAGGTGTAGAGGGAAAAGAAGCAAATGATCTGTACAAAGAATGCAGTAAGACTGAAGCACTGAAGAGTCTTCAAAAGAAAAATGAAATATAGTAAACAACATTAGCAGAACAAGTAAAGATATTTGCAAGAACAAAAACAGTTTTTAAAAAAGGAAGTTTTGATAAGTGATATCAAAAGAGGAACTGGATGAAGAAAAACCTTTTGTGCCATTGCTTAAGGTTACTGTAAGAACTACGTGCAGAGTAACCAGATCTAACTCAAGGTAAATAAAAAAGACATAACATATTAAATAGAATATCTCTAGAATGGTTAGAAAAAAATGTATTAATCAAAATCAAAGACGTTCTATTTTGTCTTAAAAAAGATTTCCCACACGAAATTTCTTAAAACATTTAACAGCAAGTTGATCAGCTGTTAAAGTACTAAAAAAAACCAAACAGAATGCATAAAATCATAGAAAGCATAATCTACTCATATTAGCTGTATGAACTCAGATATAAAATTAGTTAAAACATTTTAAATGTGCTTATAAATATTTTAATAGCCTTCTTTTAATTATTTGCAGATAACTTGAAACTTTTCATGTTTAATACTATAATTTAGCTCATTTGTTGCTCAATGTAGAAGAGTTAATGTCTCTGAATAAGTGATGCACAGCTTTAGCTAATACTCCATGACACATTTGCCTAGGTTGCAGCACATAGAAAAGAGATATGCAACTGTGATCATTGGCTGAAAAATCAACTTCTCAGTTAACTGGTCCAAGAATCAATGCACAATTAATTTATAGCAAGGCTCTCAGCTTGACTACAGATCTTGGTAAGGAAAGATGAAATGAATGCTTAGAAACATGAACTGGAACTTTTCCAATTAAATTCAGGGTGCTTATGACACATACAGTTTAGAGGGAAAAAAACCAACACTTTATTAGAGTGAATTCTCAGCAGCAGTGTCATTGCTGCATGGGTCTTACGGCCAACTAAGTTCTCTCCAGTCAAGCGTCTATGAAAGAACAGTCCTCAGCTCCTCTTATTCTCAAGCTCACCCCAACTAAAAGTAAAAAATCTAGAGACTGCCATAGGTGATAATAAAAAAATACAGCCTTTTAAAAATACAATTACTTTTGATAATAGGGATGTAAGTCACCCTTCCCAATTAGCACTGCCTTCTGTGAGACATTTTTTCTTGTGACCAGAGGCCTCACATATCCCTGGCACATTCAGCTTCAGCTACTCAGCACAGCAGAGGTATTGAGCTTGCTTCAGTGCATACCACAGCCTAACATTGAACAGTTAGGAACAGTACTTTAAAAATGTCTTTAGAAGACTGGAGGTGTGAAACATAAGCACATTTTAGAATTTCCATGCATACCACCATGTCATGGGTTCAGCAGCAGCAGTCATTTTTCTCCTTCTTGGTAACTGGTACAGCACTGCGTTTTTGATTTTGGGCCTGGGAGCAGCGCTGATAACACCAGTGTTTCGGTTACTGCTTAGTGATGTTTTGGTTTGACCAAGGGCTTTCTGAGCCTCATGTTCTGCCAGGGAGGAGGGGAAGTCGGGAGGAAGCAGAGACAGGACACCTGACCCAAACTGACCAAAGAGGTTATTCCATACCACAGCACGTCATGCCCAGGATGTAAAACAGAGAGCAGAGACCCAGAAGGGTGCGGGGTGTGCACTGCTTGGTCGGGCTGCGTATAGGTGGTGAGCAATTGTATTCTTTTCCTTGTATTTGCCTTGTCATTATTATTGGTGGTAGCAGTAGTGGTCTTGTGTTATACTTTAGTTACTAAACCGTTCTTATCTCAACCTGTGGGAGTTGCATTCTTTTGATTCTCGTCCCCATCGACCCGGTAGCGGGGGGTAAGAAAGCGAGGGGAGTGAGTGAGAGAATGGGCTGCGTTATTTACAGCTTAAACCACGACACACCAGTTCAGTAAAAATACACAGACTGTGCATTGTAAACACTTAAAGAACTGTGTTACAGTAACTAAAAGATTATATCCAGTGCAGTCTTATGGTCGAATATTTATCTGATAGGTTGATCTTGGATGGCTGCCAGATGACCATCAAGCTGCTATGTCACACCCCTTCCCCAACAGGACAGGGGGAGAAGCTTCTGCACTGAGGTAAAGATTGGGAGCTCACTCATCTGTTACTATCGGGGGTAACAGATTCAGCTTGGGGAAAATCAGATTTGATGTATTGCCAATTAACAATAGAGCACGATGGTGAGAAACAAAGGTAAAACCTAAAATGTCTTCCCTCCATATTCCCTTTATCTCAGGCTCAACTTCACTCCATCATTTCGAACTCCTCTACCCTCTCCATACCACACCTCCAGCCGGTGCAGGGGAGAGGAGAATGGGGGGATCAGTTCACAACAGCTCCTCTCTGCCTCTTTATCCTCCTCATGCATTTTCTCTGCTCTTGGATGGGGGCCAGTGCCTGGAGCACCTCCTCCCTTTCTTTTTCTTTCACCTTGGTGTTTGCAGGGCTGTTTCTCTCACATTTTCTCCCCAACTTCATTCTCTGCATGACATTTTATCCTTTCTTAAACGCACTTTCCAGAGGTGCTGCTACATTGTCTGAGGGGCTCAGCCATACCCTGCAGCAGGTTGGTTGGAACTGACTGGAACCATCTGTGTGAGCACAGTGTAGCCCTGGTCTCTCCTCAGAGGGCTCTGCAGACCCCACTGGCAGCACCTGGGCACCTGCACCCAGGACCGCTTATAACAAGGACTTTTCAGTGATGTAAACATGCCTGTAAAATATTGTCTTCATTAACATCACTAGGTACGGACCTTACACAAAGGAAAACTATTCATTGAAGTGGAAATGAATATCAGATTTAAGAAATTTATGCAACTGTGCTGCATAAGGTAAATATAAGTGTTTTTCCCTTTCTGTCTGAATCTATCAAAAATTGTGGACCCTTTGTTGCCTTGCTGCATAAATAACTTTTGTCTGCTTCTATAATTTCTCTTCCACATTCTATACCAAACTTCTTGTTGTTCCCTTAGAGCTGATTTTCTGATTTCATATATTTGAGGAACTGAAATAGCAATATACATGATAAAACTGGGTAATAATAAACATTAAATGACCTCAGACATTAGTAGCAGGTATGGTGACTCACCTGAGGCTGCCAAAAGTACCTTGTTTTCAATTACTTCCAAATTAGGAAGACATTTACAAACAAATGCAGAAATCACCGTAAAGATAATTCTACTTTCAAAAGCATCTCTTCTACTTTAAAGTAAAAATTTCACTGAGTTTGCACATAATTGTCCTTCCATATTGCCCACAATTTCCCATTCAACCCAGTTTTCCATATTGCCATCCTTCTTTCTGCCAGCTTCAGTTAATTTTTCATGGCTACCTCCAGCATGAATTCAAGAAGAACCAGGCTCTCCACATCTTGAAGACAACCTTTTCTGATATCTTGTACTAGTGCTACAATTAATTATTCTTTTCAGTATATTCATCAAAAGAAAAAGTAAAATAAAACTTTGTCCTGGGTTCAGCAGTAGCAGTCATTTTTCTCCTTCGTAGTAGCTGGTGCAGTGCTGTGTTTTTGACTTTCAGCCTGGGAACAACGCTGATAACACCAATGTTTTTAGTTGCTGCTCAAAAATGTTTACTCTGACCAAGGACTTTCTGAGTTTCATGCTCTGCCAGGGAAGAGGGGAAGCTGGGAGGAAGCAGCGACAGGACACCAGACCCAAACTAACCAAAGAGGTATTCCATACCACAGCACATCATGCCCAGGATGTAAAAATTGGAGGGCAGGGACCTGGAAGAGTGGGATCACTGCTGGGTTGGGCTTGGTATTGGGTGGTGAGCAGTTGTATTCTCTTCCCTTTTTATTTACCTTGTCATTACTATTATTGGTGGTAGCAGCAGTAGTGATTTGTGTTATACCTTAGTTACTGGGCTGTTCTTATGTCAACTCATGGGAGTTACATTCTTTCGATTCTCCTCCCCATCCACCCGGGAGCTAGGGGAAAGAAAGAGGGGGGAGTGAGTGAGCAAACTGCGTGAGTTACAACTAGGCTTAAACCGTGACAAACTCATAATAATAAAACCACTGCAAACTTCACCATCAGTCCCAGTGAAGGGAAAACATACCTAAAACTGTAAAATTATAAACCTGTGAATGTGCATCTTAATTTCCTAGTTGAGCACTCTGCAGTAGAGAAGAATTTCCAGTTTGTATAGCAGCATCATTGCAAGACAAGAAAATGTTACTTCGATTTAAAAGAACCAATAGTCACTAGTATTTATAATGTTGTGGTTTTGAGATTAATACCAAAAACATGACTAATTGTAATTAATTATAAATAATGTTTAACTCAAATTTAAAATTCAGTTGGGAAATATCATTTAGATCAAAATTAAGACTTGAAGAACAAATCATCAATAAAGCAACAGCAAACAATATAAAGAAATAATTATTCATTTTATAAAAAGGGATTTTAACATGTCTGATAGGATGAAACAAAAAAAACCCACCTTAGAATTAGCTAAAGAAATACTCTTTGTGGTGAAATTTTGACCTTATTTTAAGAAGCTTTAGTACCATTTGCAGAATAAAGTCAAGTGATACAATCATAAAATATGTAGGTTCTAGGAATTCACTAGAGGAACCACAGTATTTTATAATTGTCAAATCTAACTATACTTGTGGCAATAACATCAATCATTGATACAGTCTGGTATTTTTTGTAAATGGATAGTTCCTGTTATCACAGTTATTTTCAATTTCCTGCTAACTATTAAAAATTAATTTCAGATTGGAGTTCCATGAAATATGTATAAAAATATATAAACTAATATGAAATATAACTGATGAATCTAAGATATTTCAGGAAGTCACACAACCTTCTTGCTTAACAGAACTGCATTTCACACCTAAGAAGAAGATCTTTAGCTTTCCTTCAGAAACAAAGCCATAATTTTATAATTGAAAAGCATAAATAACACCCCAAAAAAAAACTCCTCCAAATATATTTTCCCCAAATATATTTCTAGGATCAAAAGGAAGGAAACTAGACACTGTGTAGTTGGAAAAGCCAAGCCACTCTCCACCATTTATCAGCAGTCCTGGTCTAGTGGGCAGGTTCCAGAGGATTGGAGGTTTGTCAATGTCACGCCTCTCTACAAAAAAAAGCAGTAAGGAAGACCCGCAAAACTGCAGGACTTTCAGGATGACCCAGTGCTGGGGAAAGTCATGAAGCAGATGATCCTCAGTGAGTTCACAAAGCACATGTGGGAAAACAGAGTGATCAGGCCTGGTTAGCACAGGGTCATGAAGGGCAGATCCTGCTTAACCAACCCGATCTCCTTCTATGACAAGGTGACACACTGGTTGATAAAGGAAAGGCTGTGGACATTTTCTTTTTGGACTTTAGTAAAGCATTTGACACTGTCTCCAGCAGTGTTCTGGAGCAACTGTCTGCTCATGGCCTGGATAGGTATATTCTTCGTTGGGTAAAAAAGGTGGCTAGATGACCGAGCCCAAAGAGTGGTGGTAAATGGTGTCACACCTAGTTGGCAATTGGTCACTAATGGTGCCCCCCAAGGACTGGTATTTGAGCCAGTGTTAATATCTTTATTGATAATCTGGGTGAGGGGATAAGTGCACCATCAGTAAGTTTGCAGACAGCACCAAGTTGGGCAGGAGCGTTTATCTGATGGATGGTAGGAAGGGTCTGTAGAAGGAATTGATGGGGTGTGGCCAATTGTATGATGTTCAACAAGGCAAAGTCAAGTCCTGCACTTGGGTTACAACAACCCCAGGCAATGCTAAAATCTTAGGGAAGAGTGCCTGGAAAGCTGCCAGGCAGAAAAGGACTTGGGGGTGCTGACTGAGGGCTCACTGAACATACCAGATTGTGCCCAGGTAGCCAAGAAGGCCAACAGCCTCCTGACCTGTATGAGGAATAGTGTGGCCAGCAGAACTAAGGCAGTGATTGTCCCCCTGTACTCACCCCACTGCTGAAGCTTCACGTCGAATACTACGTTCAGTTCTGCACATACCTCACTACAAGACACAGGTGCTGGAGCGGGTCCAGAGAAGGGCAACAAAACTGATGAAGGGCCTGGAACACAACTTTTATGAGAAATGTCTGAGGGAATTGAGATTGTTTAGTCTGGAGAAAAGAAGGCTCAGTGGGTACCCTAGCACTTCCTACAACTACCTAAAAGGAAGATGGAGCAAGGAGGTAGCTGGTCTCTTCTCCCAAATAACAAGTGATAGGATAAGAGGCAATGGTCTCAAGCTGCTCCAGCAGGAGTTTAGACTGGATATTAAGAAATATTTCTTCACCAAAAGGGTAATCAGCCATTGGAACAGGCTTCTGAGGGAACCATTCCTGGAAGTGTCCAAAAGAGTCCAAAAACATGTAAATGAGGCTCTTAGCGACGTGGTTTAGTGGTGGACTTGGCAGCCCTGGGCTAACAGCTGGACTTGATGACCTTTAGGCGTTTTTTCCAACCTAACTGATTCTATCATTCTATGAAAAAAGCCATTCAGCAAGAAGTACTTTATCTGTGGAAAAAAGCAAATATGCTGGATTATTTTTTTTATGGATCTGTGTGGGGAGATAATGACAACATCGAGTTGAGCAACTTTGATAGTTTGTTGAAAACCTGCAGGAGCTAATAATCCATGGATGCATGTCACTGTCAGTGATAAGTGAACGTGCTTGTTATGATATATCCTGTATCCCTCTGCAAGAGGCAGTTATCTCATAAAATTTTTTTAAAATCCAATAAATGTTTGATCATATTTCAGTTTCAATGGTTTGACTCTTATGGACAAGCATACTCGAAGCCTGTGACAACAGACAAAGTTAAGCTCTATGATGATGTTATTCAGTCTCTCAGGGACCAAAAGCAACAAAAAAATTGTGCATACATATACATTAAGAAACATTACTCTGTCCTCCATCTTTAATACAAGACACACTTGTGAGTTTCTTGTAAAATCTTTAGTGTTGAAAGATGTGAGAGGGATGTCTGGAAGATGTGGAGAAGCATAACTAGATTTCTTATTTTTCATTTACATGAAGTAAATTCTTATATAGATGAAACCATTTCAATTTCAAGGTTTAAAAACCAGATGAGACAGAGTTAAGAGATCAAACAAAAAAAACAGCCAATTAGGTAAACTACATAACCTTTACTGTGTCAGGCAACTTATACTGCTGTGACCTTAATGAGAAAAGTATTTCATCTTCAGCTAAAGCTGTACAGTCACATCACATTTTTAGTCTTCCACATCTCAAATATAAGATTGTGAAGAGTAACTGAACAATAGCACTTCTCACAAAAGAAAGTAGGTGAAATAAAGAACTTCCTCTCCTGATTTCAGTGTTTGAATTTGAAAGATTTAGGGCAAATAGGCTATTCATTTTTGGCAGAACCATTGTTTAGAGATAGCTCACCCTAATCAGTCTAAGCCTGTGACAAGAAACTTGATAGTCTCAAAAAGAAGAGAGGAATTACTTCAGGCTCTGGACACCAAAGTGGCTGATAGCTGCACAGTAATTAGCACAGTACTTTCTTTCGGCTTATCTGTAAAATAAAATATCAATTTCTTTGATGCAAAGCTGTAATAATTGAATAACTGTTATAAAATTCCAAAACCTTCATCATGACTGTTTTATAAAACAGATATTTATTAAAACTGTTAGCCTACAGCAATTCACAATCTTTACTAGTGAGAGTTTCCTAATGTTTCCTCAATGTTCCACTTGATGCCCTCATAGGAAGAGATAACACATACATACCCACTCAAACATTCATGATTATGTACAGTGATACAATCATAGAATCATAGAATAGTTAGGTTTGGAAAGGACCTTGAGATCATCTAGTTCCAACCCCCCTGCCAGGGGCAGGGACACCTCACACTAAACCATGCCACCCAAGGCTCTGTCCAACCTGGCCTTGAACACCGCCAGCAATGGAGCATTCACAACTGCCCTGGGCAACCCATTCCAGTGCCTCACCACCCTTACAGTAAAGAATTTCTTCCTCATATCCAATCTAAACTTCCCCTGTTTAAGTTTGAGCCCATTACTCCTTGTCCTCTCACTACAGTCCATCATGAAGAGCCCCTCCCCAGCATCCCTATAGCCTCCCTTCAGATACTGGAAGGATGCTAGGAGGTCTCCACACAGCCTTCTCTTCTCCAGGCTGAACAGACCCAACTTTCTTATCCTATCTTCATATGGGAGGTGCTCCAGTCCCCTGATCATCCTCGTGGCCCTCCTCTGCACTTCTTCCAACAGTTCCATGTCCTTTTTGTGTTGAGAACAGCAGAACTGCACACAATACTCCAAGTGAGGTCTCACAGGAGCAGAGTAGAGGGGCAGGATTACTTCCTTCACCCTGCTGGTCATGCTCCTTTTGATGCAGCCCAGGATACGGTTGGCTTTCTGGGCTGTGAGAACACATTCCTGGCTCATGTTCAGTTTCTCACCGACCAACACCCCCAAGTCTTTCTCTGCAGGGCTGCTCTGAATCTCTTCTCTGCCCATTCCGTAGCTGTGCCTGGGATTACTCCGACCCAGGTATAGGACCTTGCACTTGGCATGGTTAAACTTCATCAGGTTAGCATCAGCCCACCTCACAAGTGTGGCAAGGTCCCTCTGGATGGCATTCCTTCCCTCTAACGTGTCAACCAAACCACACAGCCTGGTGTCGTCGGCAAACTTGCTGAGGGCGCACTCAATCCCACTGTCCATGTCATGTTAATACTATGCAGTATAGGAATTAGATACTCTCTCCATAAAGGTTTAAAACACAGTTCTGATACTTTGCTTTCACAAGTAGTGTGATGATTACTAGTGGATTAGCAGGTCAAGGCAATGAGGACCCCACAGCTACATTAAGCACACTTGGATGGGGCGTTATAAGGCACTAGTTAGTCCAACCATCTGGACTACACTCATTCAGTGCCAGAGTGCCACAAGGTCCAGCAGCAACCTCTGGGCTGGGGGCTGAGAGCAGTGGAGGGACACCATGGTGGGCAGCAAGGCAGTTTCTGGCAGACAGAACCAGAACTGCTTCCCTGTCCAGAAGCAGGGCAGTCAGGGGCACTGGAGCAGCCCCAGGCATTAGGCAGGTCCATAGGGAGCATCAGTACCTGGCCTGGTGAGGGGAACAGGGGTGTATGATACAAACTTGTCATGGCTGGACATGGCTGTTGGGATGCATCCATTTTTGAGATAGGACCAAGCTATTAGACCACAGACGGACTGATGTGAAACTTTTTTTTCTTACAACCACAGATAAACCCACACTGAACCTTTGGTGAGTCCAACAGAGAGAAGCTGGCAAAGACAGAAGATACAAGGTAAAAAAAAAAAAAAAAGAAAATGAAATGGGTTCAGAAACAAGATGCTACAGACAATGAAAGGGCAAGAAGGACAGTAAATTATATCAAGATGAGAAAAAAATCTCATTCTCAGACAACAGAATGAGCAGTAAAATGTGAGGTCCTATGGTTGAAAGCATATGTTAAAGCAAAAATTAATTGTTTGTTTTCTTATCCAGATACGATGAAAGTTCTCAGTGGTTTAAAAACCTTTTAATATGAGTTGGTGTGAGTGGTAGGCACTGAAGTGGCACAAGCTCAGTTACTATTTTGGCTTCTCATGTCTGCACTACGGAAAGCATGTGTTGCTCAGCTGGAGTGGATTTTCCAGTCTACTTTAATCTGAAAGTAATCTTGTTTATACACACTTTGCAGTCAAACTCAATCATAATAAACAAGGAGGATCAGGACGTTTGTTTCAGATGTGCATTACTGCTCCAAACTAAAATGCATGAAGATTCATCATCTGTCAAATATAAATGTGGGGAAAACTACCAGAAACACACTGTCATCAAGATAACTTTTTCCCTGTTTTTCTGTTGCAGGTCAGTCCCTAGGGAAGCTATGAACATTGTTCATCTTCTAACAGCATGGAACTTCCAAATTGTATTCAAATATTGGCAACACATACTGGCTAAAAGTAATGAAATTCACAGAGCACAGGCAAACCATATCTGAAAAAATCAGATTTTAAATTAGTGTACTAGTTACTGTCTTATCAGATACTATAAATCTAGATCATTTAAGGTCAGAATGAGATGAATGCCAAGGAACATAAATTACCTCAGATACATAGAAAAAAAAATAATTGATCAACCAGATGGGAAAACTGCAAAATCCACATAGTAAAAGCAGTAATTTTAAAATAAACTGTCTTATCCACATAGTGAGGTATTTCTCCTACTCTCCACCTTTGCTATTACTCAGTTTAATGTCAGTAGTGTATTATTTATGAAGAAATACGTCATGATGAACAGCATACGTAGTTCTATATTCAGATACTAAAATTATGAAGAAAAATTACTGGTTTTTATTTTCCTTCATTTTTTTCCAGCTCCCTCTTAACTGACCAAAATTTCTACAAGGGTAGTAATTTTTAAAAATATCAACTGGTAAATCCAAAACTACAAAGCTCTAAGCCTATTGTTGATTGAACTCCAGCTTTTTTGTTTTTTTAGAGAGTTAGTACAAAAAAAAAAACAAAACAAAAACAAAACCAAACAAAGCAACCCTCTGTATGTTTTCTATCAATTCAGAAAAATGTGCAGCTCATGCAAAATAGTTCTCTTTTCCTGAAAAAAGATAGGCAATTATTTAAGAAAGTGGGTACACTTTGCTACCTCCCAGGAGATTAAAATATTTTACCTCAGCAAAACAAGACCACACACAAATATCTGCATTCATGTAACAAATTAGGAGTGATCTCATAAAAAAGACACTGTAGGCTTTTTGAACATATTATTCTCGTAGTTCTTTTAGAGAAATTATAGCTTGAAACATTATGCACTCTCTATTCAAATTCTTGTGGTTACTTCAGTTCTTGTGTGCAAACCTTCTGTTATGTTCCTCTGCACATAAAATAAGTACAGTTTGCATACTTTTCCAAAGGTGGCTACATTTTAGAAGTGAATTGAACAATAACCAACATTACCTTTTTTTATGTACATTTAAATAGTATTTTGTAATGGAAGGTGCTTTGAACATGTGAAAAATATACAGTAATAATCTAAAATGAGTTTTGAAAGACAAGACAACAAAAAACCTTAAAGAATCAATAAGTTTTTTATATAATTCTTAATCAGAAACAGAAAGCAGAATGTTTTTTATCACTGTCTCCATTATCCCTTATTATTTCTAATGACTCCGTCATTTATAAGTTGTGAAGTTTAACAAAGACTTAGCATAATTTAAAACTGTAATGTTCAATGAAGAATGATCCACATAATCATTACAATAAGCGTTGGTGTCCTGAGGGGAACAACAGTGGTCCTTTATGCTTTTTGCTTCCTCTGTGAGGATCTTTAGAAAGCTTTACCATTGTAACAAACAAATGCTCCACAAACTCCAGTTAATTAATTCTTGAGGAACTCTGTCAAATTAAGTAATAATATTCCTAGTTTATATGTTAGGAAAGGAATTGTTCAGATCACAATAAAATTTGAAACAAAATCTTATTTTTCTGAATTTAAAATTACTTTCTTTATTGCTTACCTGTTAAATGCAATGCATTTTTGTAATACAGGGGTTATATGTAGCTATAGAATCATAGAAATCATAGAATCATAAAATAGTTTGAGTTGGAAGGAACCTTCAAATGTTGCCTAGTTCAACCACCCTGCAATGAATAGAAACACCGTGAATTAGACCAGGTTGCCCAGAACCACATCCAGCCTGGTCTTGCATGTCTCCAGGAGGCACATCCACCACCTCTTTGGGCAACCTGAATCAGTATTTTACTATCCTCATTGTAAAAAATTTCTTACTCATATCCAGCCTGAATCTCCCCTCTTTTAGTTTAAAACCATCACCCCTCATCCTATCACAACAGGCCCTGCTAAAAAGTCTCTCCCCATCTTTCTTATGAATCTCTTTTCAGAACTGAAAGGCCGCTATAAGGTTTCCCTGGAGTCTCCTCTTCTCCAGCCTGAACAATCCCAACTCTCTCACCCTTTCTTCATAGGGTAGGTGCTCCATGCCTCTGAACATTTTTGTGACCACTCTCTGGACCCTCTCCAACAGTTCCTTGTCTTTCCTGTGCTGGGAACTCTAGAGCTGGACGCAATAACTCCATGTGAGATCTCACCAGAGCAGAGGGACAGAATCATCTCCTTTGTCCTGCTGGCCATGCTCCTTTGGATGGAGACCAAGATACTATTTGCCTTCTGAGCTCTCCATGCACATTGCTGGCTCATATCCAATCTTTCATCCACCAGTATCCCCAAGTCCTCTTCAGGTGTATTTTCAATCTCCTCATCCCCCAGGTATTTGTTCATATACAGTACTAGCTTTTCTGTTCAGATTTCAATGGCCAAAGCAATATGTATGTATGTATGCTTCTGTATGTCATTGGTACATTGTTGAAAATGCAACTCTTTTTCTGAAAAAATGTCCATGTCCAAAATTATTTAAAGGCAATTTTTGTTAGTTTCAGTTCTTTATAGTAAACTTTTTAAATTCTGTATTTATATCCCAGGTGGAATAGAAGGAATTCCGAAGTCTCAAAGCTTACTGAACATGCAGAGAAAACAACACATCTCACACAACAAAGTATAATGGTGTAGATTTATTCATGCTTACATACATAGATTATTAAAGATAATTATTTACCTTGACATCAGCTTCCTCTCACATAGTTCCAACATCTTAACTGGAATTAAGACTCATGAGAGTGTGCCTTATTGATTCATTAACAACTGCATCAAGTGTACTGTCAAGCATAAGGTTAAAGTTTGCATACTTCCAACCTCCTGAGAGATTTATTAACAAATCACTTCTGAAAAACTTAGTGCAGATCATTATCACAATATGGCATTGAATTATTGCTTATAATTTACAAAAGAATACATAAAAACAACTTTGAAAAATCTTATAATTACTGAAAAAAGTTGATGACAAGTGATAGAAAAAGATGGAAGTTTAAAAAATAAAAAGAAAAAAAAAGACCTGAATAATGTCTCAGAATGGTGATGCTACAGTGAAATGTACATTAAATATAATGAGATACTGAGATACTACAGTTAAAAATATAGATGCTTGGCATAGGTGGTCTTTTTCCTTTAAATTAATGTTCTTCAGTGTAAAGTTAACAAAAAAGCATTAGGTCTTATAGCCACATGTCATAGGTCATATTGTCAACCCTAATGTGAGTTTTGCAAGTACAAATTTTGGATATTATGATGAAAGAGCACATAGTAATGAGACAACATGCTTTGACTGAGTTAACAGAGAGGGTGGCCAGGTTGAAAGAAAACTGTTCCATTCACTTGCAGGTCTGCTTTTTAGTATTTCTTCAGTTGTGACATTGTACAAAGACCTTCCTTAAGAAATGTTATCCACCACACATACATACCACACACCCACAAGCACACATGCACCTCACACAAATAAATGCGACATGTGCACACTTGATGGCCACACACATGGACAGACAAGGCACTACCTTCAAGCATAACAACATATAACACTACCACGACTTACCCACACGAGTGCAATGCAGGTAGGTCTCCTCCCCCTCCTCTTCAGCTGATAAAAGCAGAACCTTGCCATCGAAAGCACATGTGCACACACCACTCACTGTGTTCGCAAGCACACACACATTTGTAGATCCCTCAAATACCAGCATGGCCCCCCCCGTCTCTTCAACACTCCTATCCAGACCCTGGGCCCTTTTATTCTGTTCATGGTTATAAGTCTTCCACTCTCAGGTTAGTCCACCTTGGTGCTCACTAACAAACGTGCAAGCACAGACTCATCTCAGTGGCACCCCTTATTTATGGGTTCCTTGCTATTACACTAGCAAGGACCCTCTACCCACCCAACACCCTTGCCTGGACTTTGGGACTACTACTCACCTGCTAGTCTTGCTTGAAGTTTGCTGTCAAATTGCTCCTACACCCCCCACACATATGCAGGCTTAGAGAAGGCAAGATACTTGCTTGCAGCTGCAGACGGCACCAGGCACATGGGCTGTGATCCACACTTCTACTTTCTCCTGCCAGCAATGACCCCTTTAGTCACCCCAGTTCACCCCAGTCCCTCACAGTAGCTGGTTTTTGGGACACACACAGTTCTCTTCCGTGTGGCAAGTTGCCAAGACCCTCACGTGCTCCTGTTGCTGGCGCTGAGACCTCTCCTAGCTGCAGCAGGCTTCACTGTGGTACCTGCACCCTGGTTAGACTCTAGGTGGCCACAGCAAAACCACACATGCTCACCTCACCAGTAGGTGTCACTTTACAGCACTTACAGGCACAGGACAGAGAACGAGATCTCTTGGGAAGGCAGTTAAAAAAGGATTTAACAAGAAGATAGAACATAATCAGATGCTGGGATTGGTCAGACGAATGTACTGATTTACAATGTTTTATATGCAATTGGCACATTTTCTATCACTGGCTATTACCCTCTTTGTTTCTCACTGTTCCCTTTCCCTTAAATATTCCTTAATAAACTTTGCCTAGTCTCGCAGATCCCCTTGAAAATCACGAATTCTCACATAGATCTTGATTCCTGTTTTCTATCAGCTGCAAAGTCCAAATGGCCTTCTCTATGGATGTGCCTGGGGTTTTGAAAAGGCCTATCTTTAGTAACCGGAATGTTGTTGATCTTTGCCATTGTCTCTGTTATCCCTTATTCTCTAATAGGTTTATGTCTCCCTGTGGTCTTATTTATCACTGAACCATTTACTTATTACCCACTTCTGCATTAAAAAAAATCCTTCATTATTGGATGACCTTGATGAAACAGATGCTTTCGCCTTCAACATAACTTTACAGCCTGGCTTACAGAATTCCAGATTACTCATCTGCCATTTTGACTTCCACCTCTGACAGTGATGCTCAACAAGGAGGCACCAATAGAAAATTATAATTTTTTTGCACCTGAAGAGCTATTTGCACCTGTGTTTTTTTGAACAACTAGAAAGCTCCCCACCCGTTACTGCTCCTATTTTATAGCCCCCCTACATTTTATTATGTAATCTCTGTATCCTCTTCCTGCATCCAGCAGTTCAGCTTAAAATTTGCTTCGCTGTTTGTTGTCACTATTTTTTTATCCAAAATGCATCAAATTATCTTAGCTTTTTTTTTCCTTCCAACCAAAAAATACCCAACACCAAACCAAAAAACAACACAAAACTTAAGAGAATACCATATTCAGCCCATAAGCTAATGCAACAAAGCACAGTTTGCAAAAGATATATGTTGATTTGGTTATCTTCCAGCAGACTGGTTAATATTTTTTTGTAATACTGCCTTTTACAGTGTACCCTGTGCTAGTTTTGGCTAGGGTAAAGTTAATTTTCTTCACAGTAGCTAGCATGGGGCTCTGCTTTAGCTTTGTACTGGAAACTGTATTGATAATTCAAGGATGTTTTTGTCATTTCTGAACAGTACTTACACAGAGTCAAGGTCTTTTCTGCTTCTCACACCTCCCCACCCTCAAGTAAGCTGGGGGTACACAAGAAGTTGTGAGGGGACAGAGCTGCGACAGATGACTCAAATTGACCAAAAGGATATTCCATACAATATATCATGCCCAGGATATAAAGCTGTGAGAAGAAGAAAGGGGGAGATGTTTGGATTTATGGTGTTTGTCTTCCCAAGTAACTGTTACGCATCGTGGACCCCAGCTTTCCTGAAGAACACCTGCCTGCTGATGCAAAGTAGTGAGTAAATTCCTTTTTTTTGCTTTGCTTGCATGACTGGCTTTTGCTTTACCTTTTAAGCTGTCGTTATCTCAGTCCATGAGTTTTCTCTCTTCTACTTTTCCAGTTCTTTCCCCCATCCCACTGAAAGTAGGGGCACATAACTGAGCAGCTGTGTGGTGCATTGTCACTGACTGGGGTTGAACTGCAATAATCCCAACCTCAGGAAAGTCATTTCCCTCACTGATTTGACAAATCAGTCTTGAAACTATACTTTTAATTGCTCTATTTGAAAGAATAAAAGAACTAACATTTCTTTATGTTATAACACTGTAGAAGCAACACAAGCAAAAGAAAAACAACATCACTGAGACATTTTTTATATGAGGTAAGTGTACGGCTAGCTGGAATGTCAATTTCTATTAGTAATTTTAAAAATGATCCTGAGTAAGGAATTTTGAAATTAAAATATGATACAACGATTTCTTTCATTGCTATGCCCAATTTCATGTCTTTGGTTAGGGATAGGTGCAGAGCTTTCTTTGCATTATTTCACTTTAACATTGAGACAGCTACCACAAGGATGATAACTCAGTGGAACAAACATGTTAGCTCATTGATAAGTTTGGGAGAAGGAAAAAACTAATATTCACCCTGATCCCTTTTTGGTTTGGGTTGTTTTTTTTCCCTACAACTTTAGTCCTATCGATCCCGTCAGACTTCCTTTAATAGAGCACAACACACATACATGGGGTGTATATCCAAGTTCTCTCTCTATGGCATCCCAAATGTAAGAAGTAGGATACCAAGGGTACAGCTTATTCATTGTAGTCAATGTATGTTGACCCAGTTCACATGAATTGAAAGTTAGAAATAATCACAAATCCTGTGACTGAATGAAATTTTGGATTTTTTCTTCTTCAATTCCATAGCTGAAAAATGTCATGAATGATATTTTCCTCTTTTATCTTTTTATGAATATATATAAAGACTATAAAAGGCTATGACACATTTATTCATGATGAGGCTGAGGGAGTTGAACACATATTATTTTAGAATGTGTTTTAAGGACCTAAAATTACCAAGGGCATTCATATTAAGCTGGACATATGATACCCACAGATGATTTTTGTTTTTCTGTAATAAGGATGGAGATCAGACCAGGCAATGCATTTAAGATGTTGCTAGTTAACTACATTCAGTCATGGAAGTTGCACCAAGTGCCTGATGGATCAGAGGTCATATCTGCAGTGGGAAGTGTGAATATAAGTGTTCTTATATAATTGTGTTTTTTAAAAAAGTTGTCCTCCTTTATTATTTTTTGAGGAAGAGGAGTAAACCAGATAACTCTTGCTGGGAATATTCTGGAAATATATATATTATTTTTTCCATATTCTTATTCTAATATACAAAAATATTATTTAGTATATACAATTTAATATTCTTACAAATGAAACATGTTAATCAAATCAATGAATAAAGTATTATTTAGTAGTCTTATAGTCAATAATCATACAAACTCCCAGCTTCACAAATATTGCCTAAATTTTGGCAAAATTGTGAACTGAAGAGTCACAAAGAAAAAAAGTGCAATTGTGTTAATATTACTTATTTCTTTTTAAAATTATGCCAGTAATTACATGAGTATTAAGTATCGAGTTTTCTTATTCAAAGTATGTTATTTTAAATGTTGCACACTGCTTAATATAAACAGCATAGATTGTTTATATAACTCTCTAACTTCCTATAAGCCCACTTCTAAATGAAAACTATACATCTCTCTCTTTATTGATCTCTTTGTAGCTTGAATGTGTTTTAAAATCAACCAGAAGTTGCAGCAATGAGCACTGAGACTCAGGCTAGTGATTTTTGTACTACAAAAACTGTGTGATTGTTAAAGCCTTTTCCTGACTTTTTTGCAGATTAAGTGTGTCAATAGCAAGGAACTTCTAAAGACTGTCAATTCTGATGTGAAGCATTGGCCTCTGATCATTCATGACACTACGAAGTTCCTGGAACCAAAGTTCCATCTTATATTGACATACTTAATCGGGAATTTGTATCATAATCTTCCTAGGAACAATAGTTACTGTGTAATCTGATTAACTGCTGGTTTTTTGCTTTTTTGGGTTGGTTTTTGTTTTGTTTTGGCTTTGGGCTTTTTTTTTCAAGTCTTCAATTTAAGAATTTGGAAGAATACACTGATCTTTATTTACAAATAACCCATGAACAAAAAAAACCCACAATAGCGAGTGATGTAGTAAAAATCCATTTATCTAATCCTTCCACAATTCTGATACTGTTATTAAAAGTAATCAATTGCTTATCTAAGATACTAAGTAATAACATTAAAAATAGTTCAGCACTTCGTTACAGTGTTTTATTACCAGATCAACATAATGATTTTCTCTAGCCATGAAAGAAAAGATTAATCACTACAATAAAGGAAATCCATCCATCCATTACATAGAAATGAATAGAGTTAATCTTACCATTAATTCATTAAATGCTACAAATACCCATCCCAAATCTGGATTGACTGTACATGGACTGACTTCTGACTGGAAAATCACTGAGCTCACAGCACCCTAAGTATGTAGAAACGTATCTATGTATGTCTCTGTCCTGGGTTCAGCAGTAGCAGCCATTTTTCTCCTTCTTAGTACCTGGAGCAGTGCTGTGTTTTTGACTTTCGGCCTGGGAACAGCGCTGATAACACTGATGTTTTTAGTTGCTGCTCAGTAATGTTACTCTGGCCAAGGACTTTCTGAGTCTCATGCTCTGCCGGGGAGGAAGGGAAGCCGGGAGGAAGCAGCGACAAGACACCTGACCTAAACTGACCAAAGAGGTATTCCATACCACAGCACGTCATGCCCAGTATGTAAACTGGTGGCAGTTACCCGGAAAGGTTAGATCACTGCTCAGGTCGGGCTTGGTATCGGTCGGCAGGTGGTGAGCAGTTGTATTCTCTTCCCTTGTAATTTCCCTTATCATTATTATTACTGGTGGTAGCAGTAGTGGTTTGTGTTATACTTTAGTTACTGGACTGTTCTTATCTCACCCCATGGGAGTTACATTCTTTCGATTCTCCTCCCCATCCTTCTGGGAGTGGTGGGGAGGAGTGAGTGGGAGTGAGTGAGTAGCTGTGTGGCTGAGTTGCCGACTGGGCTTAAACCATGACAGTCTCTCAGTATGCAGAAAACCACCTGCTTTAAATAAATGAGAAAATCAACACCAGTTCTTGATCTGAACTGATTTTATTCAAGTATATTTGCTGTATTTACAACTTTAATTGCAATTTCATTTTTTCTTATTTGTATATTCCCCTTTATATATATATATTTATATATTTTATATATTTATATACGTTCTAAGTGATATTGGTTCTAGTAGAATATAGCATCCATCTATTTATTTGGCTTAACATTAAAAAGGTGAAAAGGAAAGCATCTTGCTTAAAGGTTTAGAATTATTTTATTTTGAAATAAAAAGCTTATAAATGTCTATAAATGTTTAGCACCACTGTTGTAAATGAAGTTGCATAGTGAAAAAATCCCAAGACTAAAAAGAGTTAAATCTGGGACCTCTGAAAATATTTCTTGATGCAATTCCGATATAGTCATATCCGACAAGTCAGATATGTTAGGATTCTGTCTTTGTGCTTTTGTACTAGACTGCAGTCACTCTGTTTATTTACAATGATTTACAATGGTAATTCAAGGTCTGTAATGGGGTCAATAATTCAGGTTCTATGTAGTTGTGATGGAAAAAGTTACCGGTAGTTTACGCATGCATGAGCAAGACTATGTACGATCACTTTTACTTGTTGCCTGATACAGAGATTTATATACATTTTTACTAAAATAAAGATAAAATGCAATATATTTTCTCTATATATTGTGAAAGCTAGTGTGCTAATTTTTATGAAACATATTATCTAAGAAAAATTTTAAAGGAAAAAAGGTTGAATACAATGTGGATTTTGAATAAAGAGATTTTAATTCTGAAAATAATTTAGAGCTTCTTTAAGGCAACAGTGCTGTAAGTCCCCAGACTAAACTATGAAGATAAAGCTATACAGGGCATCTGAATCTTGCTGTTGTGAATATTTGAGAGAAAAAGTGAATCAATCACTAAAAGCATTGATTCCTACTTCCCCCTTATTCCCAGTTTTTCTACCCCAGTGTTATGCTGAGCTGGGGCAGAAAACAGCAGCTGCAGTAATGAGAACAAATGCAAGAAGGCAGAGATATTTTTACTTGCCTCAGTACTTTGGAAGCAAGTATCTGCCTTTCTATTTTATTCATGGTCTTATAAAAAAAATTTAAAGCATTATTGCCTTCTATTTCACTCACAGAAAGCTGAGTTAATCTAAATTTTTGAAGACTTACTACTTTTAAAGATTCAATAAACAAAAGTTAACATCAGCTATATTGCTTCCACATTTTTCACATACCCAGAATTTTTGCAAGTGCTATTACAGCCTGTGCTCTAATAATACTTGCAAAACACTTACATTGAGCCTCAAAGGACTGATTCATACTGCTTCCCTTTGTCTGTGTCACAAATTATTGTCCATACCCAGACTTACAGTTCTATTCTGCGACATAGGCGAAAAAATTTCTAATCTAGCCACTCTATACTACTCCCTTTTGGAGTAAAGGACAAAACTAAGAAGTTTTAAATTCCTGTATATGATAAGTAGAAAAAAAAAAGCAAAACAAACTTCTAGAATTAAGGTACATAAAACTGAAGTTGACCAAAAAGAAGTGATTGTTTACAATTGAGACTTTTAGCTTACCATACAACCAGCAGAATAAATGTGTAAATTATCACTGTGACAGCAGCATTACCTTGTCTTAGGAGAAATGAGTCAGGAAAATCTGTGTAGTACTCTAACACTGTAAGATACTATTATTATTGTTATTACTATTATTATTTACTATTGGTACTACTACTGAACAAAAAAGACTTCACATGGGAAATGTTTTAGTAAATAGAACATCCCTGTCTGGTGAATTCAGCACCTTGGACCACTGATACAGGCTTAACAAAGCTATGCATATTGTAAATTTCTTGGTTCTTCTTGTAAGAAATGGAACCATGCCTCTGAAATGTTATCTAGAATGTAACTGGTTAACTGTTTAAGAAATTTTGGAAATTTCGGAAATTTCTGAAGCAAATAAAAAAAGTTGAGAGAACTAAGGAAGCTGTTAGAAAAGAGTAACCGGAGTATACTATTTTTCTAGTCTCCAGGGAAATCTTATGAGTTTGTTTTCTAATTTGCAGATAGTTTCAAAAAAGTTAACATTTATTGATTTATGAATTATAAATATAGAAGGAATATGGAAAATGCAGAGTTATAAATATAGAAAGAATAAGTTATGAACATCCTTACATATCTAAATCCCGCGCCAATGAACTTAATTTAATTAATTCTAATCTGAATGAGAACATATCTTTGTGGGGAACTATGGTTGCTTTAAAATTTAAAAGTGTTTAGGAATTCTCCAAAGACTTGGTTAGCTGATGCATCAGTTATTTATACTTAAAAAAATAATAAAATCTTATGTGCTTAAATTGCATCTAGCTTCATCTCAAAGTATTTGATTGTATTGTAACTTGGTGTTTAAATAACCTTTTTATCAGCTTCCTGCACTCAGGTGCATGTTTTCAGACTACAGTCTAGATACTGCCTATTCTTTGCTACATTAAGCAGAATTACTTGCTTGATATTTACCATGTAATTTAAAGTAATTTTCTAATTTATAATCTTAGAGTAAATTTACATTACTAATAACGTTTAAAATAATTAATTAGATGGCAACAGTATTTTCCTGATTTATCATGAAATTACCTTTTAATTACCTAATACGAATACATGACCACCTACCATTTATATAAAGTCTATAGCTTTTACAGTGAAATTTAACTTTTCCCTTATTGCATTACTGCAGACAACTTTATGTTGCCACCTTACCTACAAGCATAGTCTTCCCTTCCAAAATCAGATTTATCTTTGTTAATAAAATATATATGTATCCTTGGATTGGATTCTGTGATTCAGTTCAAAACGAAGACATTTACATATAGAAATCTATATATAAGAAGCGTCTAAGTTCTTTTTACAGTTAACACAACTAGTCAATAGAACTGATGCAAAGATCTGCCTGATAGCTCAAATGACTAAACATAGGCATCTAGCGATGTTTCAAAATAAGAGTATTTGATGTATCTAACAAAAGACCAGAAAGATACCCATACCCTTCAAGATTAGCTGCTGGAAACCAAGTGTAATATTAGGACATTTAACATGCGCTACAAGTTAAACTGAGCTACACTTCAGTCTTTATTTACTGTACTGAAGATGTATTCAATTCCCTTGCCCATAAATGGACTGTATCATTCAAAATTCCTTGTGGCATCCTGCCTAGCCACCAGCAGCCACTCCAGAAAGGCATGTCTCCTATAAGTCCTGCTAGTCCTTTATAGATATACTGAATAAATTAGGGCAACTCAGATGGCTCTGGATATCTATTAAATAAATGAGTTGAGCTATGAATTTACATCAAGTATCTTGGAGTTTTAGACATCTATCTCACATAGGATCACATCATCAATATCCAGCTCAAGCTCTTATATGAGCTCCCTGATTAGACAAGTCAGTTTCCTGATCTATCTCCTTATTTTCCTGGGTGTCAGGATAGACTTTTCTTGTACATTAATAATGTTGTCCTTAAAGACTGGACAGCTTTCCTTCTCTCCTTTGCCATTCAGAGCTGCCTCCCATGAGATCTCACTTACCATTTCCTTAAACAAACCAAAATCTGATGAAATACAGCATGTTAAAACTGCTACTTGTTTTCAGCACTTCCTTCAGGATATTGAACTCCATTATTTCATGTCACATGTAGACATCTATGTTAACATGATGTCAATAGAGGGCTGATATGCACACATTGCGTCTTAAACTATTTCTGTGTCTTGTTTTTTTTTATCCTTCTTTCTGAAGTCTTAGTCTTAGTTTATTGTAATTGCTCTCCCCCTTCCAAATGGATTATTTTTTATATGCTAAATTCCCATCTGTTTAAGCACAATTTTCTTAAACAATTATCAAATGTAAGGTAATTCCACCATTTGGAACTACTGTTGAAGATAGGCTACTCCATGGCACCTAAGATATTCAAATTAAACACACAAGAACCAGAGACCAACTAAAAAAAAGCAAACAAACAAAAAACATTTATTTAATCTAAATATTCAATCCACAAATCCTCTTTTTTTTTTCCAACAGTCCCCTTTCATGCTGTTCAGTTCAAAAAGCATAGTACATATAAGTATGATGTGGTTATTTAAATGAACAGAACATCCAATTTGTTTCCATTTCATCTGCTGTGATACTTCACATTACACACTAGAAAAGATAAACCCCCCCCTCATTTCTACACATATGTTGGAAGCATTTAAATGGCTAACACTGATATTTTTGTACAATGCGTGTCTTTTGTCAGCAGCATAACTAAAAAGGGTAAAATGGTCAGGTTATCTAAAACGAAACATTTTTTTTCTCTTCCTATTCAAGTTTCTCTATATCCTTTGGCATATGCTGTAGTTAGAAACAGTCTCTTAAGAATATGTAGCGTTAAGCTTTTCTAAGCTACATACAATTAATGATGCCATAAGAAACACCTTCATATGTAAACATTTATGTAAAGATTTTTGGAAATTGTATGAATATGAGAGGTTCTCAGGTGATCCCTGTCTCCTGAGAAATGTTATGATCAACAGTATAAAATTTTTCTTCTGAAGAGGAATAAATTGTTGCAAGATAACTGTGGCATAGTTGGTTATTTCTGTATTGCAACTGCAAGACAGCTTTGGGACAGAAATGTTGGGGGGGGTTTATATACATATCTAGATACATATATGCATAAATATACATTTTATAGATACACATGTGCATATATAGAGTTGTAGAGATACAGAGGGGGTTTAAATGTTTGAGGTTTGAGAGGTGGATATTTTTGTTTGCTTGGCTGGTTTTGTTGGGTGTTTTTTTGTTTGTAATTTTTGGGGTTTTGCTTGTTTTGGTTTTTTCAAGTAGAGTGAAATTGTCTCTATAGTGATTCAGAGCTAAATTTAGTGACTTCAATCAATTTACCAGTCTTATTGAGTGGTACACTGGAAAGAAGTATCTTAAGAATTAAGTGACATGCAAGAGATACAGTTATGCTAAGACAGTCCTAGTTAGAACCATGTCACTGTTAAAAAGAATGCTGATAACTAACGCTTGGCCTTTACTTTCTGTTGGCACTGTTTACTTCCTGAATACCAATCAGAATAGTGAACAACGAAGAGGGAGGCAACACTCCAGTGTTAATAATGCCATAATCTGGAAATATGGGGTAGAGAGTTTATGCTATTTTTATTTTACTTGTAAGTGCACCCGGTCAAGCACAAAATAGATGGTTATCAGATACCTAATGGTCACCAGAGACTTGACAACATAAATTACTTAGGTCTAATGAAGATAAATAGCTTTCTAGACATTGACACATACTACATACTGAAGAGAAACTGACACTGATGTTGTTGCCAGGCAACTCATCTCCCCATGTAAAACATGCATTCCCATTATTATTATATGTATTGAGAAAAAGATGAGGCAGGGGCAGGGGGTCAGACATTAGTATGCTCTTTCACTGAATTACTACTGCATAGTAATGTATCAGAAAAAAAAATCTATATTCACTAATATAATTGTGTTGTGTTCTTAAATTTAAGACCATTTTTTAAGGATCTTAAATATAAAACAAGGTAAGAAAGCACATTCACTTACTTGTGGCATTTAAAAAGTTAAATTTTACGTTTTCATTGAATAATGATCCTTTCCTTAGGGATTTATATTAGTAGCTGGGCAATTTTCCTGATACAGTGCTAATCATTATATGTAAGTAGATGAAATCACATTTTGTCTCTTTCAGTTCAAAAAGTAAAAATATTCATCTCTATCACCATTTATTCTTTATGCAGCCAATTTATGACAGATTTTTGTTTTCTGTTTTCATTTCCTTTCTCATGTTATAGAATAGGTCTGTGATTGTTCTTTTTACATACGGTTTTCCTAAGTGCTATACAAGTACCACATAAGCATCGTAATTAAGATTTATTTCTAACACAGCAAAATTGAATTACCATTAAGAGAAGTGTACAGATCTTAATGATATTATAGTAAAGCTCAGAAAACCATCCTGTAGCAATAATTTCTCTAAGAGCTTGTTCTCTTATGTTTTCTTGGTTGTGCTACAACATCCCTGATTAATACACACTCCAAGAAGCAGGAAGAGTGTTTACCGTAAAAGCAGATGTCATTTTATATTTCATTCCGCAGTTTGATTCTTTGTTTCAATGTACTTTGTTCTGCATTCTCACATAGGTATTTGGTAAAAGAGTAAAGCTATTGAAAGGCATAAGCACACTTACTCTAGTGTGACAGTGAATTTCGAATTAGCTCAGCAGGGTACTTGAATCAGAAATGCAAGCTCTTTGATACTGGTCCTGTCTTCTAGATGACAATCATAATAAATATTCATCATGCTTAAGATGCCAGGGGCTAATTTTATGCTACCCAGACACAGACTTGCAGTTTTCCTCACGTCTAATGCTAAGATAGATTATTGGGAAAATCCTTATTTAGTAGCCTCCAGATCAAGAAATTATATCACTCGCAGTTATATTTTCAAGAACCTTAAAAGCAAGCATTTAAAAAAAATATTATTTGTTTATTCATTGTTGCCCTTATTCCTTGAACAACATTCTGGCTGTTAAACAACTAATAAGATTAGCATTACTTTAAAATAAAATGATACACAAAGGCTTGTTCCGTGCAACATCCAATACTGGGTAGCAGAATATGTAGAACTTCCTGTAACTTAAGTCCTAGAATTATACATTATGAAATTGCTCTCCAAACTAGCTGAGGATTTTACTCTTTTTTTTTTTTCCTGGGTTCACATAGTTTTTATATGACTTTTTTTTTTTTTTTTTTTTTTGTGTATGTGTGTGCATGTGTGTCCATATACATCTGGCTTGAAATTGTGTTTAGTGATATAACCATAAATTCCTGTTCTGTTCCATTCGTTTCCATTCCATTCCGTTCTGTCATGTCCTGTTCGGATGCCTAATGCATTGAAACCTCATGGAAAGATGCTTATCCACTAAAGGCTTAGATTCAGCAACATAGCTAAAGAAAATACAGTGAAAACATAACACAGAGTATTAATTCTCCTAAGAAGCAAGTTTTATGTACTTCTTTCCTTCTCCCACTACTATTAGATGGAATCCTTACTGCCTTATTAAGGAGTTAGCTTAATTGACCACTTCCATCTGCTTTTCCATGAATGCTATATAAGCATTGAGGACCAAATTCAGAATGCTTAAGTCAGGTATACATTACTGAACAAAAATAAGATTCAGGTGGACAGTCTTTTGCTTACTAAGTGCATTTCAGAGAACTAAGGCAAGTGAAGTAGTGTTAGTTCTCCCCATGCCAGAGAATTCAAGAAATTTATGCCACTTGGCTTTGGTGGGACAGGCTCTTTTACACAGGCATGTGAGTTCTTCTGTTTGACTTACTTATACATATTACGAAGAAGTACATCTTAACAGAATTCTCTGTTTCTTTTTCATTAAGGAAAATGTAAGAAATATTTAATGCTTTTCCAGTGTCTCTGTTTTCACATTTGAGAAATGTCTAAATGTATCCAAAAATGAAAAGTGGGTAGGCCTGGAGATCAGAGGATCACATAGCCAGTGAACAGCATTTTCAATTGTAAACAAATGTCCCATCTCCCTGGACTTAATATGAATTTTGTATCACGTGGTCATTGGATAAAATACAAACAAAATGCTCTATAAAGAACATATTTTTCTCTGACACACTCAGCGATATTAATTAGTTCAAGCTCCCTCCAGCCTTTTGGTTTTGGCCTTATAAAGTGTGCTGGTGAAATTTAAGTTGGAAATTGCACACAGTAGGGTGCAGGCTTCATCATATGATAACCTTTTCTTTGTAATATACCTTGATCATCAATGAGATAATTAACATTAAAATTCACATTATTATTACTGGAACCTAACTGGGCACCAATAAGATGATAGGAAAATATTTTTGAATTATGTTTTATTACAAATAATTTCAGAATCTGTCAAAACATTCACGAATAAATATAGTTTTCTCAAGTTCAGAAAGTCTTTTATTTCTGTTTTGCAGTCCCAAAGGCTAGAATTTTAATTTTCTATTAAATGAAATACAAGACATTAAAATACAGAATGGCAATCTGAAAGAAGAAATAAACCAAATCAGCCTGTCTTGATCCCTTCTTAGAGAAATGGGTGCAAATGTAAAGTGAAGATAGACAGATAGATAGACAGACAGACAGACAAAAAAACATCTTTTAGGAAGTATTCCCCATGTAAAATATTTTCTCTAAGACTATATCTAATATATTGCATAGGCACTAGGAGTGTTTGTGTATATTTTTTTAATGTTTTTTTTTCTTTCTTCTACCTAATGTGAAATTTGCTAGAAGTTATATTATAGTACCTTTAAATATTCAAAAAAACAAAATCTGTCACCTATATCCTAAATTCATTTAAAATATTGCACTATTAATTTACCTTTTTTAATAAAAAAAAATGTATGTTCAAATTATTTATAGATTGTTCTCGAATTATTTCCTGATAATAAATTTAATTATTGTTCTTATATACTATTTTCAATTACACATTCTATTAATTTTCTGATTCTCTATAGGTGGTTTGCCTGTTATTCTTAATATTTTATTTACCATATAACAATTCTGGTTTTATTATTGTATGACTGAAAGAAACTAAAGAGATTTAAAGTCATAATTTGAATATTTAGAAACACATCATAACCTGAGACCAGGCTGCTGAAGGATTTGGATTACATCCAGGGATTATAAAACAGGTGGCTATATGGGTTTCATTATAAAATTAAGAAAACCAGTATTACATATATATATGTGTGTGTGAAATATGCGTGTGTGTGTGTGTGTGTGTGTGTGTGTGTGTGTGTGTGTGAACTTGGTGTTTAATCTTTTATTCTAGTCAATGAAGAGTCATAAAATACAGTCAGCAGAAACAGAATTGTTTGCCTGTCTATATAGTATGCATGCAATATCAGTTTATAGACAGAAATATCAAATGCCACTTGCAGCACTGAGTGGTTTCTCTCACACAAGGCAGGTAGATGTGGCATGTTATGGAAGAACCTGTGACTTGCTGGACTGCCAGCCAGGGCTTTTAGGTTGTCTAAAACTAGGTTTAGATAGCTGAACTATGCCTTAGGCAACAAAGCCCTCTGGGCTCCATTGGTGATGTTAACTAACAAGGAAGCCTATATGTTAATAGTGCTTCTACATACCTACATTTGAGTATCAGCCTTAACTAAATCTCATAGTGCTTCTACATTCCACAGAGAAATTCCAAGGTATTTCCTTAATGTAAATGTGATATGTCGTCCAGGTTAAACTAATAAAAATAGCATATCTTTACAAGTGTAGAGTGTATAAATAGAACAATTTTCTTTGCACAAGGGCTTTGGCTTCATAAACGGGGCAAACAAGCTCTCAATAATAACAGACTTGAAATAATCCACAAGAAAAGAGATCAAACAGACTATTTCTATACAAATGAAATAAATGCTGTTAGAATACTGCATGATAACAAATTAATTTGTTGCGGAATCCTATGGATAAAAGAGCCTAACAAACTAGTACTCTCCTAGAAGACAAATGAATTCTGTCCAATTCTGCACAGGAAAAAAATCCAGTAATGATACCTTATTTAAAAAAAAAAAAATCCAAACTCATTCCTTATTCATATCTTTATTCCAACTATGTATTATCTCAAATGATAAGGGAATGCCTGTATGATAGAATATCTTTCTTTTCTGTCAGAAAGACAGAATGCAATTAATATGAAAAAATTATTTGTATTTCTTTTCAGGGCAATATTTTATTCCCTGGAATTTCCCTTCCTCAAGAAAGTAACTTTAATGTGCATGTCTCATTGCTAATGCAAAATTCATGGGACAAAAAGTAAAAATGACAAAGAAACATTCACATTTTTATAGTGATGAAAGCTGATTGCGCATAGACTAAGCAGGCTAGTTAGAATGCTATGTACATGTGTGTAAGTGTACAAATATCTGTACATCTTTATGTACATACATTTCAGGGATTTTTGTTGATTCTGATTCTCTGTAAAGATGTGGTTTAATTTTTGTTTTGAGCTTTTTGAAATAAATAAAGAGATACTATTCCTTAGACTGTAGTCATGTGTTTTCTTCAAGTCTTTTCAGGTATTTCTAAAAAAATCCCTGCATTAGTTGTAAATACAAAATTCATTTATTTTGTCTTATTTATAATTCAAATAATATCTATAGCAATAGAAAATTTGACAATTTTAGCTCTGGATTTCTTCCACAAGATATATTTGAAGAAAAAAAAAAAACAAACACTAAAAACCAAAACAACCAACGCAAAACCTCTAACCCACACACATGAAATGCACTTAAAGAACAGAGGTAAATAAATTAAAAGCAAAAAAAGAAACTGTGAATTAGTAGCTTTGCTGTTGTTATTGTCCATACAGAGAAAACGTGCGTTTCAAGGAAATGTTCGATCAGTAGTTACCACAGTGGACAAGATTAAAGCATTTCAGTCAGTAACAGAAACAACTTCCTTGCAAAACATCTAGAAGTGCAACTAGAATCACAGTAGTTTTGGAAATCATAGATTCAAGGCTACTTCCCAGGCGACAAACACAGTATTAAAAAAAACCCACCCAGATATCAGCAGTGTTCTTTTGTCCATATTACCAAATTACTGTTCATTTGCCATTTTAATTTGTTTCCGTATAATGGGCAATTTAGCTATAAACAAACAATGCATTTTCCGTATCAGAAAGAGGAATTGCATTAGCCCATATTGTACATTGACATATGTTTCTATGTATGGCTAACATTAGGAACTAAATCGCGGGTGGACATAAAATGCCTGAGAATTCAAATATATTGTTTTAATTTTTAATGAAAGATTTTCTTGCTATTATTCAGTTTTCTGAACTTAATTCTCTTAAAGCAGTTTAACTTGGATTATCAGCCATGTAATATTCAAAATCCATATATTTCATAGGAATTTTTTTGTATGCCATGAGTATTCATATCCATATGAAGTCCATACAAACATTTACACTACATCCATTTTTACATTTCTGTATCAGAAACAGTGTAGCTAGTAGGACCAAGCAAGCAATAAACCCTCTAAACTCAGCACTGGTGAGGCCACATCTCAAACACTGTCTTCAGTTCCACACCCCTCACCACATGAGTGATAATGAGTTCCTGGAGTGGGTCCAGAGAAAGGCAACAAAGCTGGTAAAGGGCCTAGAGCACAAGTTTTATGAGGAGCAGCTGAGGGAGCTGGGGTTGTTTAGTCTGGGGAAGAGAAGGCTCAGGAGGAACCTTATCTCTCTGTATAACTACCTGAAAGGAGGATGGAGAGTGAAGGTGGCTAGACTCTTCTCTCAAGCAACAAGTGACAGGACCAGAAGATATAGCCTCAAGTTGCACCAAGTTTAGACTGGATGTTAGGAAATATTTCTTCACCAGAAGGGTAGTCAGGCGTTGGACCAGACTGTCCAGGGAGGTCCCTGGAAGTGTTCAAAAAATGTGTAGATGAGGCCTTTAGTGGTGTGATTTAGTGGTGGACTTGACAGTCCTGATCTAACAGTTGGACTTGATGATCTGAAAGGCCTTTTCTAATCTATTTGATTCTATGTTTCTATGATGTATGCTTTATTACATTGAGACAAAATTCAAAAGTAATGACATTGAGCAGAATAATCTAAACATAATTTTTAAAATCTTTGGGGGAGAAATAAATTTGATATCTTCCTCTTTTTTAATTTGTAGGTGTGCCCTGAAAAAACAATAATAGTCTACCTTGCAGATTACTTTTCCATACTCTACATCTTTTTTACTTTACTTCACTGTATAATAGATGATTCCATTCTGGGTTTTGACATTGTATGGAAAGATTAGCAGAGATGTTGACTTTAAGAATTCATATATATTAAGCTTTTACTAGAAGGATCCACTGTATAAAGTCTACTGGTCTCCATCCAGAAGTTTACAGATTTTCGAAGAAAGCAAATTTTCTATAAATTAACTTCAAGGAAAGCGCAATCACCTATTCACCATAATTTCTAATTGTTCTCCTCAAGAATGGGGTTGATTGAAGAATGGGGATGCAAATAAGTAACTTCAAGGACATTAGGCTTTTTTAGCAACTATAGAGATAAGGAAATGGCTAAGATAAGTATTGTGCAAGAACTGGCCAGAACCGGCCTGGTGGTTGCTGACATGACAATAGTCCTAAAAGGAAGTGATGAAGAGGAAGATGATGGAGAAATAACCACCTGGGGTCCCAAAGCCCACTACCACATTTTAATGCACATGGCGGAGGAATTCTAGAAGTATGATGGAATGCATATGTAACTCAATGAATATGTATGTAATCTAATGAATATGTATGTTTAAGGACAATATAATAGCAGCCTGATTGATGCTCGGATGAGACACGCTAGGAGGAGCTACCCACCGTGTCTCCCAGCGCCACAATAAAGAATACCTGCTTGTCAACTTTAACTTTGTTGGCAAGTTCCTGGAGATTTCTCTGAATCACTCCAGAGGGTTTGATTCTGTAGCAATCTTCAAAAAAGACTATTTCTGTGAACCACTCATGTTGTAAGACAGACAGTATGTAGAGATTTCACACTTCATTTGGAAATTGATGGACCTGTGACATAAAAAGCTGATTTAAAATATCAGTTCTTTATCAGAGATTGTTTGGAATGTAGTACCCTCTTGCTGATATTATGAAGATGTTTAGACTACTATGCATATAGTTTAATTATCATTTTCATTGTAATAGGTTTTGATGCAGCTGTATGGTCTTAAAAGATGTTTAGACACTGAAACTTCCAACATTATTTTCAAGTCCTATAGAGAAATCAAGTATCTTTTTCTTATTGAAAGCTGAAATGAAAAATTTACTTCATGCTCATTTCTCTTTCCCCTTCTTTGCACCCTCCATCCCCATCTCCCTCCTTTCCCATGCTACTGAACCACACTCTGTTTCTACCTGTCTCTGGTACGTAAAATCATAGTGAAAAGATCTCTTGGGTGGTAGTCTAAGAAGGATCACCATTTCTGACACAGTAAGAGATGACTCCTAAAAAATGCCTCTATTATGCTGCAAAAAGTCCAAGTGGAGCTACAAAAAATAAAAAGCTTTGGAAGCAGTTCCACAATTGCCTATTGTGGAATCAACTGCAAAAATGTAATTTTAGAGGCAGCCACATGAACCAATGAGGACATGAATAAAAATAAGGTTTTACATGAATTTTAACCAAAAAGCAATTGAGACCAATGAGTAAGAGCATACTTGTTATTCATTTACAACCAAATATATGTAGATACCAATAGTAGTATCGATACTGCACCACCAGCTGTCGCCTCCACCCAGGTTCAAAGTAGAGTATACCTGATGGTTTTGAGGCTGATGAGGAAGTACTGGTCTGATTGTACACATCCACAGTTCAGTTATTTGAGACTGTCTTACTTTCATTTGGTTTTGTTTGTTTTAATTGTAAGAGAAGGCTTAGTCCCATACTATTTACAAAACTTTTACTTGAAAAAATGTAGTCTTCCTTCTTTATAGGTGTGAGAGATGGATCTAAAATCAGACTCCACTGTCCATTGTCTCAAAGATTAGTCTGAGAAGCTGAGATGATGTGGAATAATTAGGAAATGTGGAATTAAGCTTATATTTGAAATGCAGCATTGTCCACACATAAGGGAAAAACGGACTTTCAGGGCCTCTTGGGGTGAGATGCAGCCACACCTGGTATGCCAGGAATATGCACTCTACAGCGGTTCCTGTGGCAATACAGGCAGAGGGCAGAGCGAGGTGGGGATCTCGTGGTTACATTTTGTCCTAACTTCAGCAAAAAGATGGGAACTAGGTGGTGCAAGAAACTGATAAGCTGCGTACTTGCTACCCTGAGCCAGCAGCCTGTCATCTTTTGACAGAATGCCGTCCTCTGTGCGAACTTTGCTTCATTATAATGCCATTATAATGCATTTACATGCTAAAATACACTCCCATCTCCAATGCGACCCCCCTCCAAAAGGAGACCACCCCCCTCTGAGCATGTGCTCTGAATTTTTGGTGTCATATACCTTTAAAACAAAGCGAGACAGATTTGCACCAATAGTAATAAAGGTAGGTATGACTAGAGTCACTCAAGCTCCACCTTGAAGGTGAAAATAATATAAAATGACCCAAGAGAGAGGGGGATATCAGAAAAGATACCATCATGGACAAGTCAAGGAAGATAGCATCAACAGACTCCTGGGACCTGTCGGTGGGCTGGACCTCTTTTCCCCACCCCATAGGGATGCCTGTGGGTAAGACTTGCACTGTATCCAGTGCTTTCCTTGGAAAACTTAAAATCTCTGTAGAGTTACTTTTACTGTTGCCTTTATACTTTAAAGCCAGGCTGTGTTAACTTTATCCAGTGATTGTATCCATGTAACTATTACTCACAGGTGCTTTTGCAGACAGTATTTATCACCGGCAATCCATAAGAACCTGTACCTGTTGCATCAATAAACTGCACTCTTTCGGTAGCCAATCACAATAAACTGCACTGTTTCGGTAACCGACTGTAATTTTCTCACTGAACGCGACCCTATCGCTCAGTGTGGCCATGAGGGTTCATGAGCACAATTCAACTGGCAGTGTGGTGCACTATCAGTGAAACCGGATCAGTGAAGCTCAAAATAGCGAACACGGCCGGACTGATAGCTGCCGCTGATTGTATTGAGCAGTGTGGCATACAATCAGTGAATCCGGATCAGTAGCGAACACGGCTGGACTGGTAGTTGTGTATTGGAGCCGTTCCTTGCCCCTCTAATAAAGCAAGGGGTTTATTTTTCCCCCTTTAATGCAACAGATGAAATCCAGCTATCTTTTGTCTCAGAGGTGGGTGGGAGGAGTTAAGACTCCAATACCCGTTGCCTGAGAGAAGGGTGTGAGGAGCTGAACTAGCACTCTGCCACCCATTGCCTGAGGGATGAGTGGGAAAGAGCTGAGATAATACTCTTCAGTCTTGGAGTCTTCAGGATTGGTGTGAGGCATTATTGGAAGAATTGCTGCAGACACTTCTGTGTGCAGACATGTGCAGCCAAAGAGCTGGCTGCAAGACCAGGGAAACTGATCCAACAGGAACGTGTAATATGTGACATGAAGAGCAGAGGTATTCCCCCCAGCTCTTCATGAAAGGGGAAAAGGTAATCACCAAGAGGCACATTGCCAGGGACCCATTGCCATGAGGATGACTCCAGAAGGACACCTCTGTGAGGACACTCTCTGCTGATGATTGCTACAGACCCTGAGGGACATCCTCCATGAGACATTGCCATGAGGGCAGCTCCATGAGACATACTCCACGGAGTACCTTCAACGGGACAGAAACAGGGTGCAGCACTGGGGTTTTCTCCAATCAAACTCTGACAACAGGATACTAATAAATTATTGGCTAGCTGTTTCCTAATGGGGGTTACATATTGAAAGGACAAGGCACAAAAGCACAAAATGTAATCAGTTCTAAGTAAGGTTAAGTCTGATGACTTTGTAATGGGGGTGCTTGAAGGTAGTTGAGATAGTTTTAGGTCCTTAGGACCTTAGTACAAGAAGTGTAAGAAAAATAAAATAGAAAAACAGGACCTGGGGATGGGCACAGTTAAACTGGCTGATTGGTGGAGCGACAGGATGATTGCTATGTTAATGAACCCACTAAATTGGTGTAAACATCTACTGGGGAGTATCCCCGAATAGCAAATGTCCAGGATGGGAGCAGTTAAACTAACTGATAAGTAGAAGGACAGGATGATTGCTATGTCTGTAATGTTAATTAAGCTGGTGCTTCAAAGACTGCCAGCAGTGATGAAGATTGTTGGAAGAAGTAAATGTATCTCAAAGACCACCACCACATTTTGTATGTATGCAGGAAACTTTCTGGAAAATTATGTAATTCATGTGTAGCCTCATGAATACGTATGTATGCCCAAGTGACTATATAAGGATGGCCTGTGTGGCAATATGGGGATGCACGTTAGGAGGAGCTATCCCCCGTGTTTCCTGACGCAGCAATAAAGGATACCTGCTTGTCAACTTAAAACTTTGTTGGCGAGTTTGTTCCTGGAGTTTTCTCCGAATCAATACCCTTGATGTTATATGAACTGCTTAGTGGAAGAATTCAAAGGCGTCCCTTAGAGCACAAGACCCAGTCTTCAACAGTCACTACGTAATAAAAATCTGGAGGACCTTCGGCTGCATTCTTTGAGGGGAAAACTACACTGTCAAGGAAGGTGCTGGAACTTGATGATCATAGGCTAAGACCTGCAGTAAGATAAATGTCCTTTCAGTTTATTCAATATTTCCACTGTCTGTACTAATATTTCTTTTTTTCTCTGCACCAAGGGTTATGTGGCAGAGATCCTTCACTGATGCACACTGTGCAGATATACTTTATGGCTTCTATCTATATATTTTAAACTAATGTGTTTGCCATCTGCTGTACAATTCCACACTGTCGTTGTCCATATTTTCCTTTAAAATGTTGCCAGGATTAAGATTTATTACATTGATAAGGATGTGGAAATCTGTGTTATCAGACAGGTTGCCAGTAGGCTTAGACACATTAGAATATTTCCATGTGCCCAGTAATCACAGATCCTTGAGCATATTAAAAAAACAGCAGTTTTCTTTGCTTCCACTGTGACCACTGAGCATATGATACTTTCCCGATGCAATTGACCGGACTTGGAATGCTTCCTGCTAATGATCCTCTAACTTTTTTCACTGCAGCCTCATTTGTTACCATCCTACATAAAGAATAATGAGAATGAATTTTGCCTGTCATTGAGAAATCCCATATATACAATGAATGTACTGGTTGTTAAATAATGCTGAAACTTGCCAGCCACAGGAGGTATTGCAGAGTCTAGAATAATTGGAAACATATAGTTTAACAATTAGATAAAGTAATTACAGTGTTTTAGATGCTCATACAGAATATGTTCCAGCTTTACTAAACCTTAAAATTTTCATGCTTGATGTTTTTAATACATGAATTTAAAGTACAATTTGATAGCATAACATTATGCAAATACTGTTGCGCAGTATACATTACAACTTTGTATCTGTCTAACAATGAAATTGGCTCATCTTTTAAAAGACAATTCATCACACAGATACTTAATAAGACATTAATGATTCAAAACCTACTCTGGCTCACCAATGTAATGCATGCACAACTTATGCTCTTTGCAAGAGCTGCAAAGGCCTATTTTTTGTTGTGATACTAATGTGAAATAGAAAAATACGTGCCATCCATTTCTAATTGAATTTATATAAAAAAAAAACCTCTTGCATATATTGTTAAAGATGTCTCCTAAAGAACAGTGTAAAATTCAGCTTGTTTTATAAATCAAAAATTTTCTATTGTATTGTATATCTGTCCATATATAACGTTCCAAATTTCATTTCTTTACATTACTTCTCTCTGATGTTTAATTTACTATTCTTTTTACCTGTATTCAATTATTTCTTATTTTTTTAATAGAGTTTACCAAAACAAGTTAAAACAAAATAACATTCTGGTAGCTGCATTAGAAGAAGCAAAATTTTTAGGTGTCCTTAAATTCAATTCTTATGGATATGGTTAGTGTGTTCCCAGGTTATATCACATGCAGATCTATAGAAAAGATTTAAATCACATGATAATGGCAACCTAAAATTTTCATGTCATTAAGTAAAATAAACCTTAAAACTGAAATATTAACTTAGAATCAATAAACAAATAAGTTTAGTCATGTTTTATAACATCTTGAATAAAAATGATGAAGAGTACAGAAAATCTACTTCAGCGGATTAACCTTTCTCTGAGAATCCTCAAGGACTACTGAGTTTCTGTTCTTTCTCCTGCAGAGCTCCTACTTTGTTTCCACAAATTGCTGCTTGTACTACATAAGAATTGCTAAATATTCCAAAGTGCACTGTCATGAGTATGATACATCAAGACAATATAATTCAATATATGATTTAAGTACCTCCCCCATTTTTCAGCACCTACCTTGTTTTTTTTCAATTACTTCTACATACAACAATCAGTTCCTAGTTGTCTCTTAAGCTTTTGGAGTTACCATTCCTCTGTTTGTGCCTGAGAAAATTAATTCAAAATGGCTATTTCTTCCCAAAAAGAAAGGCAAAGGAGCTACTCTACAGGGAAAAGATTTTCAGAGTAATAAATTGAAGAGCATCTATATAGTCAAAACATATGTGTAACCTTTTAAAGCAGGATTAGTGGGCTATATGCATATGCAATTATTTTCAGAAATAGATAAACACTCTAAAGGTAATTTTGAGAAAGGGTAAATGCAACACACAAAATTTTTAATAATGCTACCACAGCAATAACAATAGCTGATATAAATGGAATAAAGACATTGCACATGTGTGGGATTGATAACCTAGAGCAGGTGGGTACTAACAAAATTTGTTAGGAAACCTTTTTTAAAATTGTTACAGATATTTCAAAATATTACTATTTTTATTTCCATAGTTATTTGTTCACAAAATGAGATGGTAAACAGAGTATAAAATTTACTGAATACATAATTTATCTGCATTTCTTATTGTAAACTTAGGGCACTTAACAGCAGTACAGGAGAAAATTGTCATATAGTTACTGGGGAGAGGTGCACTTTCCTGTCTATTGCACAAAATTAATGAAATAATTGAACACTAAAAGTTGATTTTGACTGCGTGAATTTCAAAGGATTTGTCTGGTGTAGATCATAAGGCTTGTCTTTCAGAGAATTATAGAATCAGATCAGATTAATTACAATTAAGCACCTTTTGCTTATTTCATTATTTTGAAATTTTATTAGTAAAAAAATTACTCCTAATTACAGTGCTTTTGCACTGGAATAGGAGTTTACACTTGAATATTGTGTAAAATATTAGACTCAAATGCACCCATGTAAACAGGGACTAATTCCATTACTTAGAAACTTGTCCAGAAATGTTTCATTTACTTGGACAGCTGTTGTACTACAAGGAATTCACAGGATACTTTTGATAACTTGTTCTTGATAACTATGAAATGTCATCCAGACAGTTATATTAGATTAAAAAAAAAATTCTCTCCCTTCATTAGCTTATGCTTCTCTAGTAAGATATTCCTAAACTATATTATTTTCTGCATTGCTCATATACTTCTTTCCAGCTATATTAAATTTTAAACAAAGCAGAAAGCAAGTATACAAAAAAAGAAAATATGAAAGCATTTGTACAAGGCCGCAATAAAAGTTGGATATTTAGGGTAGTTTTTTTTTTTTCTGTGTTCCATCTATCAGTTATCAAGCCTGAAGGCAAGGCATAGACAAGATTCTTAAGAATACCATGCTGACAGCAGAATCTGGAAACATCATCACCTGTAAATTCTCTGGACTTTGTTACCTCACTGGGATTTTTTACCTTGACTGTCTCTCAAAGATTCCAAAATAACAGCTGAAAATTGACTAACATTGCAGCTTAGGTAACTTTAAAATTAAAAGCAACTTCAAATAATTTTCTCTAGACAGTTTTCTTGGAATCAATTTCATTTTTTTCCAAGGGGCTACAAGAGCAGCAATTATTGAACTGAAAGATCAGGAAGAAAATATGAGATCAGCGGAGAGAATGTATGTGAAAGACTCCTATTTAGGCATGAAAGACTCCTGTTTTGTATGACAGAAATCTGAAACCAAGTTTTCAGCAAGCTAGATACCTTAGAAGAAAGATGACAAAGGTCCTATCAGCAATGATTGTAGCTCTAGCTACAATCTTTTTCTACTGTAGCTGTTCTATTTTTCGTTTCCTACAGTGTTTTATTTTGGGTTTTCTTCTAAACCTACTGGAAGACAGAAGAAATATAAGAGAACAGGAGAGATTTAATTTGCTCATTTACTCTAAATTAAACTTTTCACTTCTCTTTTTCAGGTAAATTTAGTCAGCAGAGGAATGAAAAACAACTTAATGTGTTTAAGAGGTCAACTAAAATTCAGTGCTGAAATATACCTTTTGTATTCTTTAAACACAAATCAATACCATTCTTAAACATTGCAAATGCAATCCTATAGTCTGGGTGCGTATAGGTACTTTCACCCTATCATGAATACAGATTCTGCAAAGAAACAAATATCTGTAGTCTCATGCCTCTGTCTGTAAACTGTATAAATCTTTCAACTTTGGTTCCTCATCTTTGAAACTGTTTTACACTGAATAAGTTATTTACTAAGAAAATGCATTATTGGAATGCATAAAACATATTGTAAAGTACTAAACTAGTTTCACAGAAATTTATGTTGATTCCCCCACAGTAATGCATCACTCGTGCATATGGCACCTCCGCTCTGTGATTCCGTCAGTTTACTACTTTGCCCCTCACCTCCCTTATGAACATTTCTGGTTTCTTCTATGTCCTTTATCCCAAGTATAACCTGGAAAGAAGTGAATAGGAATCAAGAAGATCCCAGCCAACTCAATGTATAATACAAAGAGATTTCAGGAAAAAATAGATAACTTTTGAGCTCCTGATGTAGCTTTTCTCTCACTATAGTACATACTTTTCTTTCTATCCACCTGTGGATTTTTAAAAATCTGATTCATATTCTGTTTTTGAGTTCTGTACAAATTTGGGTTAAATTAGACAGCAGGTAAAGGGCTATTAAGGAAAAGGGAATGACAGATGGAGCAAGTGGTCTCATAAACCCTTCTGAATGAAACTGGGCTAAAAAGGAAAAGATAAAACCAATAAAAAAATAAAAAAAAAAGATAATATAAAACAAGAGCAGCCCTGCGGAGAAGGACTTTGGGGTGTGGGTTGATGGGAAACTGAACATGAGCCAGCAGTGTGTGTTTGCAGCCCAGAAAGCCAACCGTATCCTGGGCTGCGTCAAAAGCAGCGTGACCAGCAGGTAGAAGGGGATGATCCTGCTCCTCTACTCTGCTCTCATGAGACCTCACTTTGAGTATTGTGTGCAGTTCTGGCGTCCTCAACATAAGAAGGACATGGAACTGTCCAGAGGAGGGCCACGAGGATGATCAGGAGACTGGAGTACCTCCTGTATGAAGATAAGCTGAGAAAGTTGGGGCTGTTCAGCCTGGAGAAGAGAAGGCTGCATGGAGACCTCATAGCAGCCTTCCAGTATCTGAAGGGGGGCTATAGAGATGCTGGGTAGGGAGTCTTCATTAGGAACTGTAGTGATAGGACAAGGGGTAATAGGTTCAAACTTGAACAGAGGAAGTTTAGATTAGATATGAGGAAGAAGTTCTTTATTGTAAGGGTGGCAAGGCACTGGAATGGGTTGCTCAAGGAAGCTGTGAATGCTCCATTGCTGGCGGTGTTCAAGGCCAGGTTGGAGAGAGCCTTGGGTGTCATGGTTTAGTGTGAGGTGTCCTGCCCCTGGCAGAGGGGTTGGAACTAGATGATCTTAGTGTCCTTTCCAAACCTAACTATTCTATGATTCGATAAATTTTGTGGATGTTCAAAATGATATCTTCAACCTTCAAGGTCCTAAGTACTTTGTAAAATATCTTCCTAAATAATCTTTGAATAAATAATACCACCCTTCAAGCCATAAGACAGTCCCAGGGGATTGAATTCAGCTGTATGAATTTTTACTGTCTGAGCAAGTCAAGCTTGTCTTGTCTGTAATTGCTCTGAGAATTGGGTCCTTTTAAATAAATCTTTTTAAAGTAAGAAAAGAGATGAACAAGGAATGGATTACCTATAAAATACTTTTAATGTACACAGAAGTGGTTTTGAATTACAATTTAGGTTTGAGAGTTAGAATTAAGTCCTTTTTTCCTGCAAAGCTCTATCTTCTCAAATTGAAGAAACCCCAAATTATGCAAAATTAGATAATGAACTGGATTCAAACCTGTTAGTAAAGCAAAATTATTAGTACTAGATAAAAGCTGAATTGGGGTGCAAAGTAAGCAATTTTCTAATATAAAAAATCACAGTAAAAGTTTCAAGTTGTCATAAATGTAACTCATCTATGGGATTCTCTAGAATCAAGCAATTTTTACTCTCCATACAGTCTAAGCACTGCCTTCTTTATTGTTCTTAGGGGAAGAAAATATTTGAAGAGCTCTAGCAATTCATGAGGTTATATCTACTGACCAAGGATGATTGTCCTAAGCTCTGAGGACATACAGATACTTTTCTGGCTATAATTTTATGCACCAAGTATTCCCATCCCAAAATGGGTGTCAATGGACACTTTATTTTGGAACTCAGATAATTACATGAAACAAGGGAACATCTGCACCCAATACAGATTTCCAGCTTAAGATTTATTTATAAATGTCATGGATACACCTGGAATCTTGCTAGCAGCTGTAAAGGAGCAGCATAAAGCTAAATGATGCCAGCGACAAAGCCAAGTGTGGAATACATTTATTACTCTTCCACAAAGATAGTTGCACCACCCAAACAATAAGGCTGATATCTTCATGAACAGTTTCAGCAATAAGGCATCATTGATACCATAGTTGCTTTGACTAAAATGCTGTTTAAGAAAAAGTTTTATGCTACTTACCTACTGTTTTTAGAAACTGAATGTGAAAATGACCTTGACAGAAGAAAAATCTTCCTAGCTAATTGCAGCACCTACATTTTTAGGTCATGCTCTAGAGAATATAGACATCTCATTTTGTAACACTTAAGTTCTTTTCAATCATATTTAGCTAAACTACTGCCATAACTTCAAAAACAAAGAAAATCGTATGTTAATTTATTCTATTACAGACACAGTGGACAGTGCTTTCAGACTCCAGAGGCTCTCGTTTGTGATGAAGTGTCAGAAACTGCTAGAGTTTTTCCACCCCTAAAGGAATGATGATGTCTCTGATAAAATCAAAACATATTTGTACTGTATAAACTTTGCTAAGAAAGCAGAAAGGCTTGGTGTTTTTTCATTTCCACTGTGTCATTCTTTGTGAAGAGGTATGCAATTATTTATTTGAATATTTATTAGGACCCAAAATAATTGAAAGAAAGTCCAAATTAGGTATTGAAAAAAAAACCAGCTTTGAAAAGTTGGAAATAGCTAAGTAGGTCTGCCAATCACTGTCTCTAAGTTCCTTAAAAATACAGTATAAAAGCCAACAGTGGCTGCTCTTCATCTAAGATATGCTTTTTCAAGCAGTTATCTGACTTTGAATGTCTAGCTTAAGAATTAACTCAATGCCAGAAATATTTATTAGGCTTTCTTTGTCTTAAAAGGTCTGGGAAGCAGCATAATTCTGCAGTAACACTGGCTCTAAAAGAAAAAAATAAAAAAGAAACAAATCCTATGAAACCAAACCAAAAAACCCTACAACCCTAAACTTAAACAAAAAAACCCAGAAAAAAGTAAACAAAAAAGAAAAGCAAAACAAACAAACAAACAAAAACCAACCAACCAACCAAACAAACAAAAAAGCCAAAATAAACCAAAACAACAACAGCAAAACCGGGAAAAAAAAACCAAATCAACAAACCCCAGCTTTTTGTAGGAAAAGGTTGTTGAGTTCTAGTTTCCCCTGGAAACAAGCACTGATTTATTGTTCACAAATATGATGTTAAATTAAGATTAAATTAAATTAAGATTAAATCATAAGAAGCTTATAAAAGGTGGAAGCAAGGACAGGCAGCATGGGAAGAATACAGGGATGTTGTCTGGAAAGCTAGGGATCAGGTTAGGAAAGCTAAAGCCCAGTTAGAATTAAACTTGGCTAGGGATGTGAAAGATAACAGGAAGGGATTCTATAGGTACATTGCAAATAAAAGGCAGACTAGGGACAACGTGAGCCCCCTCCGGAAGCGGTCGGGAGAACTGGCTACCCTGGATTTGGAGAAGACTGAGGTTCTTAACTACTTCTTTGCCTCAGTTTTCCCTGGAAAATGCTCTGACCACACCACCCAAGTCTTGGAAGGCAGATGCAGGGACAGTGAAAATGGAGACCCTGGGCCTACTGTAGGAGAGGATCAGGTTTGAGACCATCTTAAGAACCTGAATGTATAAAAGTCCATGGGACCTGATGAAATCTATCCGTGGGTCCTGAAAAAGCTGGCAAGTTAAGTTGCTAAGCCACTGTCCATCATATTTGAAAAATCATGGCGGTCAGGTGAAGTTCCCGATGACTGGAAAAAGGGAAATATAATTCCCAATTTCAAGAAGGGGAAAATGGAAGAGCCGGGGAACTACAGACCAGTCAGTCTCACCTCCGTTCCTGGCAAAACCTTGGAGCGGATTCTCCTGGAAGGCATGCTGAGGCACACAAAAAACAACAAGGTGCTTGGTGACAGCCAGCATGGCTTCACTAAGGGGAAATCCTGCCTAACCAATTTCATGGCCTTCTGTGATGGGGCTACGGAACTGATGGACAGTGGTAGAGTAGTTGATGCCATCTAGCTGGACTTGTGCAAAGTGTTTGACATTGTCCCACACGACATCCTTGTCTCTAAGTTGGAGAGACATCAATTTGGTAGGTGGACCACTCAGTGGATAAGGAACTGGCTGGACGGCCACATAGAAAGAGTTGTGGACAGTAGCTCAATATCCAGCTGGAGACCAGTAACGAGTGGTGTCCCTCAGGGATCAGTGCTGGGGCTGGTCTTCTTCAACATCTTTGTCGGTGACATGGACAGTGGGATTGAGTGCGTCCTCAGCAAGTCTGCCGATGGCACCAAGCTGTGTGGTTCAATTGATACATTAGAGGGAAGGGATGCCATCCAGGGGAACCTTGACACACTTGTTAAGTGGGCTGATGCCAACCTGATGAAGTTTAACCATGCCAAGTGGAAGGTCCTCCACCTGGGTTGGAGCAATCTCAGGCATAGCTACAGGTTGGGCAGAGAAGAGATTCAGAGCAGCCCTGCAGAGAAGGACTTGAGCATGTTGGTCGATGAAAAACTGGACATGAGCTGGCAGTGTGCGCTTGCAGCTCAGAAAGCCAACCGTATCCTGGGCTGCATCAAAAGCAGCGTGACCAGCAGGTCGAGGGAGGTGATCCTGCCCCTCTACTCTGCTCTTGTGAGACCTCACTTGCAGTATTGTGAACAGTTCTGGTGTCCTCAATATAAAAAGGACATGGAACTGTTGGAACAAGTGCAGAGGAGGGCCACGAGGGTGATCAGGGGACTGGTGCACGTCCCATATGAAGATAGGCTGAGAAAGTTGGGGCTGTTCATCCTGGAGAAGAGAAGGCTGCATAGGGACCTCATAGCAGCCTTCCTGCATCTGAAAGGAGCCTATTAGGATGCTGGGGAGGGACTCTTCATGAGGAACTGTAGTGAGAGGACAAGGGGTAATGGGCTCAAACTTAAACAGGGGAAGTTTAGATTGGATATGAGGAAGAAATTCTTTACTGTAAGGGTGGTGAGGCCCTGGAATGGGTTGCCCAGGGAAGCTGTGAATGCTCCATCTCTGGCAGTACTCAAGGCTGGATTGGACATAGCCTTGAATGGCATGGTTTAGTGTGAGGTGTCCCTGCCCCTGGCAGGGGGGGTTGGAACTAGATGATCTTCAGGTCCTTTCCAACCCTAACTATTCTATGATTCTAAATTGCATGGAGTCCTTATTTTGCACAGCCAGTTGCTGGTTCAATATTTGCACTCATCACACAACTACTCTCACTTTGTTAAGAAAATAGCATGTTTTTGGTTGTAAAAGCTTGTCTGTATTACTAAGATTAGGACATATACACTTAAAAAGTGCAAGTATCAGACATCCCTTTTCTACCTTTTTTTTTACCTGCTGATTCTGATTTGCTTACTTTTATGCTTTGCTGTCCCTAAACAGCTGTTGATATTTTCTATAACTACAAATACTGTCCTTCATCTTTTCCAATTCACCAGAGAAAACCAAAACTCTGAAATCAATCATAAACATGTAAGTAAAGGAATAAATTTTGTAAACCTTAAAAAGCCTTCTTACACACTTATAAAAATGCTAACTGAAAATAAAGGTTGAAATTAGGATTAAGTTATCTAAAACATGAACTATGCAGATTTGTCAAAGTTATCAAAAAGTTAGAGATGTCACAGGAATCAATTGAACTAAAAATAGTATACATTTGCCTTTGGCAGTTGTCCAGGGAAATAATGTTCTTGGTCTGAATGCTTCCGACTAATTTACAGGTTTTGGAAGCAGGCTGTCTTTAGCGTTCTCTGACCTGAAGTTACAGACTTCTGTAGTGCATCTGGAAGGCTATTCAAATACCTTAAAACTAGCATACGTATTCTATTGCTGTTGTTGATCTACTGGAAATAGCAAGGATATTAAAAAAATAAACTTTGATTACGGCATTCTTAAGTCCATCTAATATGTTCACTTAAAATCCATGCACGTAAATCAGAAAAGTTAAAAAAGCTAAGAAAGTAACACATGTTGACACATTATGTCATAGATATGGTCCTTTGGAAAGATGGAAATTTCAAAGACTTCATGAAATAATGATAATTTGAATACATAGAATTCTTAGCATGTTACAAGTATTGTGCTCTGGGACCATAGGACATATTTCCTGATGGCGATTAATTTCCTTGATGAAAGTTACTGCAAATCTGTAGCATAAACTGTAAATTTTTGGAAATATCACTCAAAGGTATGTATAGGAGCGATTTATATGTACAGCACAGAGTGGTAGGACACTATGTTATTTGAGTCATTCTCAAGAGGTCTAATAAAGCAGAGACACAATCTTAAGTTATAGAAAATTATGCTTACAACAGCATATGAACAAAGAAATGAATGACTTGAGACTGGCCAAATTAGGGACTTGCATGTAAGATAGGTTACAGTCAGATGTGGCTTTTTCAGGTTGAGTACATTTATTGCTTCTTCATCCATACTTTCGCATTAATGTTAATGTCTCAAATTATATGCTTCGCAAAAATTGGTTGATTAGTTAAGAACTTCAATTAATAAACACCTCTCAGAAGAACGGCAAATGCTGCAATATTTACTTAATTTAACATCTGATAAAGTCATCACAGTGAACTGTCAGGAAACTACAGTCTTAAGCTCTGTAACCAGCCCATGGAAAAACTGTTGACTGGAAGTTTGAGACTGAAGATGGGATACTGGTAACTCACAAAGGAGCTAAAATACTGTTACGTAGTAATCAGCCAACCAAATAAACAAAGCAGACAATAACTTCAGTTACAGTTTTAAGCTAAACTTTCAAATGCTTTCTTGTTAAGATGAAAATTATGATGGAGAGGTACTTTCATTTCTAATCAAAAGATCAATGAAACAAATGAAAATCTTCTATGATCACATCAAGTCATCTTTCAATCAGTCCTTTGGGTACAAACACATTTTCCTGTAACTAACCCATGTACACAAGAGACTTAATTGTATTCCAAGATGATCTAACAGTCACTTTTACTTTACTTCTTAAGGCTATTGGATGATGATGCTCCTTCACATTAAGACTAAGGTAGAACAGGTGGTGAAAACCTTTGAATAATCTAATTTCAGTTTTAAAATAACCTGTATTATCTATAATTCTCAACATAACAGCAGTTTACTAGAAAAGGAATTTATGATGCATTGGAATTAACTGATAGATATACATGCTTAAGTAATATATTTCTGTGTCAGGAAATTCCCTATAAGTAATATCTTCAGTAGCTATTTTATTTCCTTAAGTGAAAATTCTGAAGATTTCAGGTATCCAAATTAATGAGAATGATTCAGGAAAAGGTACTAATGTATTCTGTTGCCTGAGACACGGATTCACATCATGAAGTGCTTGGCCAGAATTCCAGCTTAATGTATTCTTGCTCCTCTCTCAGTGAGGCCCCGCTCCCTCTCTGAGAAGTACTGCTGTCAAAGTTTGTTTAGTCTGATTTTTATGGAATTCAGTTGCAAACTTGTTTAAAAAAAACAAAACCAACATCAAGCAAGAATCTTGATATCCCACAGAAAACATCAGATAATTCTTTAGGGAAAGAAAAACAAACCCACCCCAAAACAAAAAAACAAACAAAAAATACCAACCCAAACCTAACAAGCCAAAACCTAATTTGTCTTATCTAGGTGTCTACTGTTTTATAACAGTATGTGTTCACAGACACAGTAATACTAGCTGATTTCCCATGCAACATTGCTTGGTATTCACCTCTCAACAATGCTATGTAACCAGGAAAGCAAGTAAGGAGGCTCAAAGGAAGCAAAACAGGACTTGACTAACCACATTTATGGTTATAAAGTGAAGAACAGATTCAAGTGAGGGGGAGGACATATAAGGGTTCTTGTCCCTTCCTGAGGCAATCCCAATAATATTTCTGCATTTTGTATTAGACAAACACTACAAAAAAAGTAGGAACCAAAAATTGGTCTGTGGATGAGTGAATCTATCACTAGCTTCAGAACAACTTTAATTTAACAAAGTAGTAGTTTCTGGGAGTGGTGGCTTTTAATTTGAGAATAGCAGAGTCCCTCCCCACTAGAACTTCAAACAGAAATCTTATTTTGTACTACTATTTATCACAGATAAAAGATACTGAATCCAAGCCTGATACCACAAGGCTTTGAAATAAGAAGCTTGCACTGAAATAGAAAATCTGCTGCACCTGCCTATTGAGATCCTCATAGAATAGACCTCAGTAGTTACTGGCTTGATTTTTTGGATGTTCTCTTTGGAAATAGGAGATATAAATTTCAATTCCATGAACTAAAGGACACCTACAGATTTTCCAGCTCCTGGCCAATTTGTCTAACTGCACAGCATTACAAAAAAAGACTGTTGTGCACATGGCACAACATATAGCTGTGCTTTCAGAGTAAAAATCATTCAGCTATACTACACAAACTGTATAGATACCTGAGCACATGGAAGTAATTTTATTCTCTGGGTCACGAGGATGATCAGGGGACTGGAGCACCTCCCATATAAAGATAGGCTGAAAAAGTTGGGGCTGTTCAGCCTGGAGAAGAGAAGGCTGCGTGGAGACCTCATAGCAGCCTCCCAGTATCCGAAGGGGACCTATAGGGATGCTGGGGAGGGACTCTTCATGTGGGACTGTTGTGAGAGGACAAGGGGTAACGGGTTCAAACTTAAACAGGGGAAGTTTAGATTGGATATGAGGAAGAAATGCTTTACTGTAAGGGTGGTGAGGCACTGGAACGCGTTGCCCAGGGAAGTTGTGAATGCTCCGTCGCTGGCAGTGCTCAAGGCTGGATTGGACATAGCCTTGAATGGCATGGTTTAGGGTGAGGTGTCCCTGCCCCTGGCAGGGGGGTTGGAACTAGATGATCTTCAGGTCCTTTCCAACCCTAACTATTCTATGATCATACATTGCATAGCAGTCTTATGTGTGCATTGAAATACCAGAGTGCAGTCAAGGTAGAATTGTGAAATACGTTTTTCTTCACTCCAAAATTATTTCTAGAAGAAACAAGAAAGGAAGAGAAAGTCACCATAAATCTACCACAAAACATGCTTCTTATTTTAAATATGCAAACAACATTACAATGACAGCTACTTGATGAGTTCAGTTAGAGCAAACAGCTGTTATAGTAAAATATTTAATCAGTGTATGAATTTTCAAAATTAGGATACATCACAAGTTGCTTGGAATGAAAAATGATACGTCTGCTAAACTTCATCTAGTGAATGACGTTTATAATAATAACCTTTCATCATCTGGACATCCATGTAAAACATTTTTCACTTGTACTTCTCTTGAAATGGAAGGATAGGTTTTTCATCAGGGTGTGTTGTGCTGAAAACTTTGTGAAACTTTATGTTTGGGTTTAAATGAAAATCTTAGAGAGGTATCTAATATCTGGAAAAAATAAATGTCATTGTTTGATAAGAAGATTTAAAAAAGCCTGTTTAACTATCAACAAAATGTTCTCCCCTCTGTGTAAAAATTGAGACCACTGAGCAACTAATTTAAGATATTTCTGCATTAATTTCAATACTGAATTTGCTTTTTTAATTTTGTGACCAATATTCAGCAGCCTGCAATAAGAGAAAAGCATATTATATATATTTAAAATAGTAGAAGTTGTATATCTTTTTGAATTCTCATACCTCAGATTCTTTTTGAAAAATTACTAACTCGATATGACAAAATTTATACACAGAAGATTGCACAACCTCTGTGAAAGGAACATTTTTTCTCAGAGTTGGATTACACACAAATTTGGAATAGCAAAATTGTTTCAAAGCACACAGTAATACTGCAAAATCCATCGTAGCTCTTCTTTACTCCGATTCCCTGGGTTCTCTTTGTACCCTGCATTTACCTCCCTTATGATTCCAGCAAACTTGTTCTTTCCTGAAGCCTCTAAAGAATCCTGTTCCATTCCTTACTTTTCCTGTTTGGAGTACTAATAAAATGGGTAAGATCTGATATAAAATGGAGATTGTAACTTTTACCCATAGTTATAAAGGTTCTTAACAGAATTTTATAGACCCAAACAAAAAGGGTGATGATATTATCTTGAGAATTCGGGTAGCAATTGCTGCCTTCCATGGTCCCCTTTTTCCTCAAACTGTCTCCATTTTTTTAATTGATTAAAAACTGGGAGCAAAGAAACGTACACTGCCTTTTACTAGAATTATATTCAAAACCCCAGTTTATTGTCTGCAATCTGCTGTCATAGATAGTACAAATAGCTTAAGAGTACTAACAAATACTTTGAAAGCTGTCTCTAGGAGGTCATTAAAAAATAGCGCAGATTAGCAAAAAACTAGTAGAACACAGGAAGAAAAGCTAAAACTAACAAAAAAGAGAATAGGTTGAGGCAATGAATACAACTGTATTTTGACAGGAAAAAGGTATGATTTTAGCACAGAGACAATGTTCTGGGTTCAGCAGTAGCAGTCATTTTTCTCCTTCGTAGTAGCTGGTGTAGTGTTGTGTTTTTGACTTTCAGCCTGGGAGCAGTGCTGATAATACTGATGTTTTTAGTTGCTGCTCAGTAATGTTTACTCTGGCCAAGGACTTTCTGAGTCTCATGCTCTGCCAGGGAGGAGGAGAAGCTGGGAGGAAGCAGCGACAGGACACCAGACCCAAACTAGCCAAAGAGGTATTCCATACCACAGCACATCATGCCCAGTATATAAACTGGGGGCAGTCACCTGGAAGGACTAGATCACTACTCAGTCAGGTTGGGTATCAGTCGGCGGGTGGTGAGCAGTTGTATTCTCTTACCTTGTTATTTCCCTTATCATTATTATTATTGGTGGTAGCAGTAGTGGCTGTGTGTTATACCTTAGTAACTGGACTGTTGTTATCTCAACCCGTGGGAGTTACATTCTTTTGATTTTCCTCCCCATCCCTCCTGGAGTGGGGGGGGAGGAAGTTGGGGGTGTGAGCAAGCGGCTGCGTGGCTGAGTTGCCGACTGGGCTTAAACCACAACAGACAATAATCAGAAATTACAACTTCAGAATTTTATGATCAGTTTAAATGCAACAGAAAACTCTACAGAATCAAAATACTAAATACATTCCTAGCCGATTAATGGCAAAAAGACACTGAAAAACTAAAATATCTCACCTCAGCAGGATTTTCATATCAAGATAACTGGCCCAATTTAAGAAACATCATACTGGTGGGGCATAAAGAACAGAAAGCAGTAATAAGACTTGAATCTACCTCTTGATATAACTATAATCTTGCTTCCTAAATATGCAGCATCTTTTAAAAATAGAGTTTAACTTGATTTAAATTTCAGATGTCAATACCATGGGAAATTAATGGTTATAGAATACCTCATGTTATGATTGCTGAGGTGACTGTCTCGAGAGGGGATGCCTGCAGCGCCTGATCGGGGGGGGGGGGGGGGGACTCGCTGTCCAGGAGCTTCAACTCAGAGCAGCAACAGGAGCTGAGGTAGCCTCAAGTCCTCAACAGGGCTTGCCTAGGAGCCGGCATCTTAGCAGACAAGAGGAGCTGACTCAGAGGGGGCGGCACCAAGAGGAGGGGCACCAGCCCTGAATGGTTAAAAACCTGCCCCAGGGAGCACGAGCGACCAGGAGCGCGGTGAACAGGGCAGATTTGAGGCAGTTTGAGCGGCAGTTTGCACAAGCAGGTGAGCGGGATGGTGAGTGGAATGGTGAGCACTCGCCGTATGACCAGTTCTCAGTCTGGGAGGTCTGCTCTGGCTGCTCCGGCAATGGCCAGTGTAGGCACCCAGACAGATCCAATGAGAGGGGAGGCTGCAGTGCAGAGCTCGGGCTGTAGAGAGCACCTGCACTGCTCTCCTGAGAAGATGGTGTGCAATGGGCAGGGCTGCACTCTGTGCTCCCTGGTGGAGGTCCTCCTGCAGCAGGTGGCTGAGCTGCGGGAAGCTTTTACTAGGCTGAAAGGTGTCAGGGAAGCTGAGGGGAAGCAGCACTGCTTGCTCCAGGACCAGACTGTGCAGGGGCCTCAAGTGTCCACTGTCGCTCATGCATGAAAGGAGGCCGCTAACCCAGGAAGGTGGGAAACGGTAACAGAAATAAACAACAGAAAAAGGAGGAAGAGGGCAATTAAAAGCAAGGGGCTTACTCCTAAATCTGTTGTTCCTACCCAGAACCATTTTGCTGTCCTGCAGGGAGCTGATGAGGAACCACACTCCCACCAGGAACAACCGGCTGATGCACTGGTAAAGAAGATCACTACTGATGATGCCAGGAAAAAGCGACGGGCCGTAGTAGTAGGGGCCTCTACTCTGAAAGGAACAGAGGCACCCACCTGTCAGCCTGACCCAGGCTCAAGGGAAGTGTGTTGCCTACCAGGGGCTCAGATCAGGGATGCTGCAGAGAAGCTGCCTGCTCTAGTTGATCCCACTGACTACTACCCATTTCTAGTGATCCATGTGGGTGCTACTGATATAGATAGCAGTAGTCCAGAGAACATAAAGAAGGACTACAGAGCTCTGGGAGAAGTGGTTAGGGGTTCTGGAGCTCAGACTGCCTTTTCGTCAGTTCTTCAGGATACAGGGGAGGACCTTAAAAAAGCTAGAAGGATTAGCCAGGTTAATAAATGGTTAGAAGGGTGGTGCTATAGTCAGGGGTTTGGGTACCTTGAATATGGGACTCAATTTAGGAAGCCAGGTCTACTGGGGGCTGGTAGAGCTAGTCTGGCAAAGAAAGGAAAGAGTGGATTTTGTAGGAGGCTTGCCAGACTGGTCAAGGATGCTTTAAACTAGATGTGTTGGGGGAGGGGGGCATCATTCCATCCCAACACACCCTGTCACTTGCCAGCACCTATAGTAAATGTTCAGAGCAATGTAGATATATCCCAGCTGCTCCAGCCAATGAGCCAGCTTCAATTGGAGCTCGGCTCAGATTCCTCCATACAAACGCCTGTAGCATAGGGAACAAACAAGAGGAATTAGAGATGTGTGCACGTCTATGGGCGTATGATCTTGTAGGCATCACAGAAACATGGTGGGATGGATCCTATGACTGTTGTGTTGGAATGGAAGGTTACAGGCTCTTTAGGAAAGACAGGCGGGTAGGCGGGGAGGGGGAGTTGCTATTTATCTCAGGGACAGGCTGGAGAGTATGTAACTCTGTCTGGAGGCAGGTGAGCAGTCGACAGAGAGTTTGTGGGTGAGGGTTAAAGGGAGAACAGTGATGGAAGACATTATTCTGGGGATCTGTTACAGACCACCTGACCAAGAGGACTCAGTGGATGAAGCGCTCTATAGACAGATAGGAACAGCCTCATGCTCGCAAGCCCTTGTTCTCATGGGGGACTTCAACCACCCTGATAACTGTTGGCAGGATGGTACGGCCCAGCACAAGCAATCCAGGAAGTTCCTCGATTGTGTGAAAAACAGCTTCCTTCTGCAAGTAATAGAGGAGCCGACAAGGAGAGGTATCATGCTTGACCTCGTCCTCACCAACAGGGAAGGGTTGGTTGGAAATGTGATGATCCAGGGCAGCCTTGATTGCAGCGATCATGAGATGGTCGAATTCAAGATCCCCAGGACAGTGAGAAGAGCGTGCAGCAAGGTCCCTGCCGTGGACTTCAAGAGAGCAGACTTTGGCCTCTCCAGAAACCTGCTCAGTAAGATTCCATGGGATATAGCACTAGAAGGCAGGGGGGCCCAAGACTCTTGGTTAATATTCAAGGATCACCTGCTGCAAGCTCAGGAGCGATACAACCCTACTAGAAGGAAGTGCTGCAGGAGGGCCAGGAGACCTCCTTGGATGGATAAGGAGCTGCTGAGGAAAATTTGAAGGAAAAAAGAGGCTTATAAAATGTGGAAGCAAGGACAGGCGGCCTGGGAAGAATACAGGGATGTTGTCTGGGAAGCTAGGGATCAGGTTAGGAAAGCTAAGGCCCAGTTAGAATTAAACTTGGCTCGGGATGTTAAGGATAACAGGAGGGGATTCTATAGGTACTCCAGAAGCTATTGGGAGAACTGACCACCCTGGATTTGGAGAAGGCTGAGGTTCTTAATGACTTCTTTGGCTCAGTCTCCCCCGGAAAATGCTCTGACCACACCCCAAGTCTTGGAAGGCAGATGTTGGGACAGTGAGAATGAAGACCCTGGGCCCACTGTAGGAGAGGATCAGGTTTGAGACCATCTTAAGAACCTGAATGTATACAAGTCCATGGGACCTGATGAAATCCATCCATGGGTCCTGAAGGAACTGGCAAATGAAGTTGCTAAGCCACTGTCCATCATATTTGAAAAATTCTGGCAGTCAGGTGAAGTTCCCAATGACTGGAAAAAGGGAAATATAACTCCCAGTTTCAAGAAGGGGAAAATGGAAGAGCCGGGGAACTACAGACCAGTCAGTCTCACCTCTGTGCCTGGCAAAACCTTGGAGCAGATTCTCCTGGAAGGCATGCTGAGGCACACGAAGAACAACAAGGTGCTTGGTGACAGCCAGCATGGCTTCACTCAGGGGAAATCCTGCCTAACCAATTTCATGGCCTTCTGTGATGGGGCTACAGAACTGATGGACAGGGGTAGAATAGCTGATGCCATCTAGCTGGACTTGTGCAAAGCATTCGACACTGTCTCACATGACATCCTTGTCTCTCAGTTGGAGAGACATCAATTTGATAGGTGGACCACTCAGTGGATAAAGAACTGGCTGGATGGCCACATAGAAAGAGTTGTGTTCAGTGGCTCAATGTCCAGCTGGAGACCAGTAACGAGTGATGTCCCTCAGGGATCGGTGTTGGGACCAGTCTTCTTCAATATCTTTGTCAGTGACATGGACAGTGGGATTGAGTGCGCCCTCAGTGAGTGCGCCCTCACCAAGTGTGCTGATGACACCAAGCTGTGTGGTTCAATTGATACGTTAGAGGGAAGGAATGTCATCCAGAGGGACCTTGACACGCTTGTGAGGTGGGCTGATGCCCACCTTATGAAGTTTAACCATGCCAAGTGCAAGGTCCTACACCTGGTTCAGAGCAATCCCAGGCATACCTACAGGTTGGGCAGAGAAGAAACTCAGAGCAGGCCTGCGGAGAAGGACTTGGGTGTTTTGGTTGATGAAAAAATGAACATGAGCCAGCTGTGTGTGCTTGCAGCCCAGAAAGCCAACTGTATCCTGGGCTGCATCAAAAGGAGTGCGACCAGCATGTAGAGGGAGATGATCCTGCCCCTCTACTCTGCTCTTGTGAGACCTCACTTGGAGTATTGTGTGCAGTTCTGGTGTCCTCAACATAAAAAGGACATGGAACTGTTGGAACAAGTGCAGAGGAGGGCCACGAGGACGATCAGGGAGCTGGAGCACCTCCCGTATGAAGATAGGCTGAGAAAGTTGGGGCTGTTCAGCCTGGAGTAGAGAAGGCTGCGTGGAGACCTCATAGCATCCTTCTAGTACCTGAAAGGGGCCTATAGGGATGCTGGGGAGGGACTCTTCATGAGGAACTGTAGTGATAGGACAAGGGGTAATGGGTTCAAACTTAAACAGGGGAAGTTTAGATTGGATATGAGGAAGAAATGCTTTACTGTAAGGATGGTGAGGCACTGGAATTGATTGCCCAGGGAAATTGTGACTGCTCCATCGCTGGCGGTACTCAAGGCTGGATTGGACATAGCCTTGAGTGGCATGGTTTATTGTGAGGTGTCCTTGCCCCTGGCAGGAGGGTTGGAACTAGATGATCTTAAGGTTCTTTCCAATCCTAACTATTCCATGGTTCTATGATTCTATGATCTTGCAGAAACTACAGAATTAGTCTGTGTTTCTCAGCAGATTTTCCGGAAGACAGTGAGTGAATGAAAGTTATCTTAGTCAAAGACAGAACTGAAATACACAAAGAAGCAAAGTGCCTGCATTTTCAGTTTGAATTCGTGCCTACTTCTGAGACCGGAATCCATGAAAAATGTAAACATTAACTTCTTATGGAAAATTTGCAGAATCACTGTGGGAAGGAGAGCACATTTTTCTTTCTTAGTTTTGTAAATAAGATAATTCTTGCCTCCTTTTTTATATCATGCTTTTGGCTGAAGAACTCATAATGCTCCTGCCAGTCCCTAACACGTACTAGTTCACTTTAGGGCAGACTGAAATAATTAGATATGTTTCTTTGGTAAACAGAATAGGCCAGGAAGATAAAGGCATTTCCCTCCTGGTCAAAAGTAATTATGTATCCAAGTTATAGATATGCAGACATTTCTCTGGGGAGATTTAAATTGATTTCCAAGTCACGTGTAAGACAAAAGTTCTCCATCATGGTACAGGCAATGATTACTGGAGTTGCTCACGTTTGATTATGACTGAAAGGAAGTTGTTACATAGATAAGAACTGATAGGAAAAATGCTAATACATAAATTGTATTTTGACAATAAAGATATTTCAGAGGACTGTATTTCCATCTTCAAGAGAGTCCTCTGGCTAGTATGGAAAATCCTGTTCTTCTTAATCCTAAGTGTGAAACTCTGTATTCCAGTGTGTCCTCTGTGTTTCACATATAGGAAGGTATACATGCATCATTTGAGAATTCATATCATTCAGGGAGTTAGAATAAGGAAGAAAATCAGTATGTATTGTAATGCCTCTTGCTGTTCTGTGTTAGGAAGATGAAGAGAGAAATGGAATGTAATATTTATAAATAAGTCTTGAATACTTAGTACTTTTAAGGTAGATATTCTAAGATATTCCAGGTAGAATTGGACTATATGGTGCTTGGTATTAGATATATTTATTAGAAAGAACCTTCCCTGCTGAAATTTACAATCTAATTACAAGAGAAAATAAATGGGTGCACTTTCTTGGAACAAGTAAATCGTGGGTACACAGCTATGGATCTTGCTTTATTCTGCCACATGTCATAATAGGCTGTATATTTTTTCCCAACTACATGTCTTAAAAGAAATAAAGTTGTAATTACCCTGGAATTAAGGTTACTATTTAGGAGACAGGACAGACTATTAATATACTGTTTCTTGTTTTGTTTTGTTCTGCTTTGCCATCAAATTTAATAATAAAAAGTAAAGAATTGAGAAAGCAAAGTACAATATATGGAAAGGAAAAGAAAAATAATTCCTCTGAATTCTTTGAATGAATATTCAACTGAGTCCAAATAAAAGAGAATGATAAGAAATAGAATGATTCACTAATTTCTACTGGGACTCATAAAAGCTCAGTTTGTATCTGAACTAGATCTAATATTTCTTCCCTTTTTGGAATGACAAAACTTCAACAATCTTCATCTACTATTTTAGCATGGATTGTTTGGCAGTCACTGTCTAAAAAGTGATTAACCTAAGTCCAGAATAATCTCTTATTCTTAGCAAAAGACACATAGACTTTATAAAAGACAATTATGGGCTAGCCAGAACATTATCATTTTGCTGTTCTTGCTTATTAACTGCAGAATACATCAGAACTTATATAATGTAAATTTTTTGTGATGCAGAGTACCATTCCTATCTTCCAGGTTAGAGAACTGTGAAACAAAAAGAGCAGCACCCAAATTCTTATCTCTCATTCTGAATCAACTATTTGGCTTCACAAGTTATTGACCTTGGGAATAAAGACAGTGAAAAGTATGAGCGCAACACTAGAAGAAAAGAGGTAGACTATTATGAAGCATATATAAAACTTTAAATTTATTATTATTAAAGAATTTCTATAATAATCTATTTACTTGTTTTTTTCTAATAATTGCTCTGGAATAATAGCAATTACTTTTTTATAGATGTCAGTTAGACTAATGCTAGATCCTTTGCTTTGTGTTTAAAGCACATTTCACTGGTCTATGTAGGCTGCACAAGTTTTAGCAAAAGGAATACAAACCAACCTGATGAAATAATATGGGATACTTAGGCTATAATTTAAATGAATCTTAACAGCAAAGGAAAGAAAATAATTTATAGTTTATTTGCAATGATGTTATCAGTAGAGAGTTATTTTTCTAAAACAATAACAAGAAAAAAAGTCCATATTCACTAGCACTAACACAAAAGTTATGGGACTACAATTTTCAGAAGATGTAGGCCATATTCTGGTTTACTAAAGTATGACTGAATTTATAATTGCAGTCATTCTATATTTTGTAAAATAATAATTTCTGCTTCTCCTCACCAAAACATTGTAGTCAGTATTAATATGGAAAACAAATGGAACATAACACATCAAACACCACTTCTGCACAACCAGTCCTCAGAGAAATGGAAGAAAGAAGTACTGAATTAAAATGGAACCAGAGATCACTCAAAACTTGAAAAAAAAAAGAAAGGCAATTTGCAAAAACATTCAAGATATCCAAAATAAAAGTAGAACAAAGAAGGAAAAGATTTGGTTACAGAGGAAAAATAACAGATATTTAATCATTAGAATAGTTTTGTGTATTATTCAGAAAACATGCAAATTTTATAGACAAGAGAATAAATAATGCAGATTTTAATATTATGAGAAATTATCATAGTAAAATTTGGTCTTACATAACATTCTCAATGTTATGTTATCTCAGCTGATCCCATGAAAAGAAAGGAGTTATCTCCATCACACTGTATACTCACCAGCAGCATTTTCATCCTTTCCTTCAAAAAAGCTCATGCATACCATTTTTTCTTTCTACAATATTTTTATTGTCCTCTAAAGTTTTTTACCTAAATATTTACTTTTCATTTAATTTCAGTGTGTTGAGGAGTGATTATAATTGAAAACAGGGTACGTGTTGCCGTCTTCTCTGTATTTCAATGTATTATTAGGCATTATTGCTGATAAAAAAACAAATACAGAACTGTTAGTTTAATGAGACCCTTTCCTTAGATTTCAAGATTTAATAGAGTGTTGATCCAGGGATGACCCTTTAATGGAGGACACTGTGAATACTGATGTTGTAATTTTGCAAAGTGATACCTTTCTCTTCAAGACATCTAATAGAAATTCAGTAATTTTTCTATAAAGACACTGATTTTTGACTAAGAAGTGAATGACCCCATGCAGACTGTTCTTTACCATCATTATTTCTACATTATAAAGTTTTCAGAATCATTCTGATTTTTTTTTCATTTTTTTAATTTATTTTATAATAACTTCTAATTATGAAATATTCATGACTCCTCTTTTTATGGCACAAATAGATTTTCTTTCTAGTTATTAAAAAATATAGTAATGAGACATAGTTCAACCTGCTTTGTACAAGATCATGGGTAACATTCAGAGAATGTCATATGGGACAGCTAAATTTGTACATAGAAGATGAAGAAATATGGGAAGGAAAGGTTCTAATGAGTTTTAGTGGAAAGACCAATATGCAAACAAAATACAGGATAAGTTCAACTGTGAGAGAAGAATGTGAAGGGGTTTTTTCAATAGCAACAAAATCACAAATATTAGGTGTGTTAGATAACTTACTGAATAACCATTTTATCGCAGTTATTTAACCTGCATAAGAGCTGGATTCTCAGCAAATGATAATGTAAAATTACTAATCACATTCCTTGAATAACCCAGAGATGTCCATTTTTTTAAACCAGACCATTAGAGGGAATGTAGCTTTAGACATGTAAAGTAATCCTATATTATCAGTGTTCTCTAAATGTTTATAAAAATGACTTGAAATTGGAAAAGATTAGCAGCCCAAAACCGTACAATTTAAATACACTTATCTTTAAATTATTAGGAGTAAGACTATTAGGTACTCTGAACTTCAAAGGAAAATCTGTCAAGCAGAGAAGTTAAATTTGCAGTTCTCGCTATGATTGAAACTTTGAAAATCCACTCTGTTTAACCAAAAAAAATTCTTATAAATGTATATATGACAATAATTAAATCTTCTAATGCAGAAGCAATGGCAACAGCATTAATCTATCAAAATTAATCCATCTTCCAAACCACGTAATTGCAAAGAATGTCAACGCTTGAGTTTTGAACTTTCATTTACCGTATTGTATCTTACATTCATGTATAAATAAATGCAAAGAACATATAACTTATAACATATAAGTGGGCATGAAAAAATTGCTTACAGCTAGTTTACAGTAAAAAGCACATACCAGTATAGTTTTTCTAAACTTAAAAACACTCAGGTTGTATTATTCAATCTTTCTTGTCAATAAATAGAAATGCAACATTCTGTCTTACAAATTTGTTTTTTTTCATATACTAGGTTTTATGCTATGTTTTATGAACTCTGGAATTAATAATCCTAGCTTTTAGCATTCAGAGCTATTCAGCCATCTAGATGTATAAATCAGGACATGATCCATCACCACATGCTCCCTCTAGACATGCATTGCCTGCCTTGTTGGCAGCACTGCGCCATTGCCTTTCTGGCATTCTGTTGAGAGCTTTCACAAGCTGCAGGGAAAATTCTCTCCTTAATCTAAAACTGATTACAAAATAAAGATGATATAAAACCATCTGAATTATTTTTGACAAAAATCACATAGAGAGATTAAATGGTCCTTAGACTTACAGCAGAAGTGCAGTGCTCTTTGCATCACAGGAATTTCTGAGCCAGATTTCTCTTTCATATCAACCTTCATCTTACCTTCCTGATTCCCTCTACTTGTCATTACACTAATGAGGAAAGTGTGCATTTTCAAGGCAGGATTTTGTTCTATGATGTGTTTGTGATGTTCTTATTAAAGTAAGATCTGCCAAAAAATTTTAGAAGCTTTGAATTTGAAATATTTATACTCTGTCTCCCTTCTCAAACAGTATGAAAGACAGCTGCACAAGAGACTGTCACAATTTGTTTCCTGCCACACAAACTCTACATTAGTGTTTTAGTTCATGTGTTTTTGAAGAAGTGGCATGGTTTAAACCCAGCTGCAACTGAGCAATACACAGCCACTCTATTTCCCCCTTTCCTGCCCCAGGCAGGATGGGGAGGAGAATAGAAAGAATGCAAAACCCATGGGCTGAGATAAAAACAGATCGATAATTAAAGTATATGAAAGAGAGATAAAACCAGAAGGGGAAAGGGAATAAATCACAATAAACTACAGTGATGCACGATACAAGTGCTCACCAACTGACCAATACCCAGCCTGCCCCCCAGCACTGATTGGCCCCTTTCAGTTAACTTCCCTGAATTTATATACTGTCATGACATGCTGTGGTAGAGAATACCCCTTTGGCTAGTTTGGGTCAGGTGTCCTGTCTGCTGCCTCCCAGCTCCTTGTGCCCCTATTTGCTGGCAGAGCATGGGAGACTTTAAAGTCCTTGGTCAGGGTAAACACTACTTAGCGACTACTAAAATATTAGTGTGTTATCAGCATTATTCTCAGACTAAAGCCAAAATACAGCACTGTACCAGCTACTAGAAAGAAAATTAGCTATCCCAGCCAAAACTAGGACAACAAGTTACTTCTATTGCACTTACTGCATTTTGGTTCAAATATCAAATGTGGACATAAAAAATGGATTTTCTTTTGGGGTTTATTTTATGATGATGCAGAATCAGATGATAACCTCCAACCTCTCATTCAGTCCATTAGAGCAAACAAAATGCAGTAGGAAATAAAACCACCCAACATGTTTGTAGTGATGACCTCACCTCCTTTTTCCTCTGAAAAGCAATTCCTTTGGGCTGAAGTGGACCACTTTGCAAGTACTTTGAGAAAAAAGAATACTCCTAGACTGAATTACTGATTTAAGAAATGTTGCTGAATCATTTATATCAACAGCAGTATTTTCCCCCACGTAAAAATGCCTTTTCAAGTTCATATACTGGAATATAAAGCAAGGTATTCATTTACACCATACTATTTTAAGAAGAGCAGAGAGCAAAATTCTCAGTTCTCCTATTGGAAAGTTTCAATATGTGGAATAAAGTATCAGATAATGACAAACAGTGTAGATATAACTTTCAGTTTTACTTTCTCTAAAATGCAAAACGCTTAAAACTTTAAAACAAAGACAAACACATGAGAAAAAAACCTATCAGGGTTTAATTTCTTCAGTAGTCTATATTTTGCACTGGCAGATAGTCAGCAAAGGGAAAGAAAGTTAATTAACAAGAACTGTACACACAGCTCTACTAATATAATTAATAATGTAGGCATCTACAGCCAAAAATGAAGAAAAATACTGATTTGTCTCATATGAAAAAAAGAAGGGGTGTCATGGGTTCAGCCGTAGCAGTCATTTTTCTCCTTCTTGGCAGCTGGTGCAGCACTATGTTTTTGACTTTCGGCCTGGGAATAGCGCTGATAACACTAGTGTTTTCAGTTACTGCTTGGTAATGTTTTGGTTTGACCAAGGACTTTCTGAGCCTCATGCTCTGCCAGGGAGGAGGGGAAGCCGGGAGGAAGCAGAGAGAGGACACCTGACCCAAACTGACCAAAGCGGTATTCCATGCCACAGCACGTCATGCCCAGGTTGTAAAACAGAGGGCAGAGACCCGGAAGGGTGGAGGATGCACTGCTTGGTCGGGCTGGGTATAGGTGGTGAGCAATTGTATTCTTTTCCTTGTATTTGCCTTGTCATTATTATTATTGGTGGTAGCAGTAGTGGTCTTGTGTTATACTTTAGTTACTAAACTGTTCTTATCTCAGCCTGTGGGAGTTGCATTCTTTTGATTCTCCTCCCCATCCACCCTGGAGTGGGGGGAAGAAAGAGGGGGGAATGAGTGAGCAAAACTGCGTGGCTGAGAGGCTTAAAACATGACAAGAGGTTTAGAAAACTTTAGCAACAGAAGTCTTGACAAACAATATCCTACTCCATGGAAATACCCATAAACTTTTTTGCATGCAGGGAAAACCATATAATGCTACATATGTATTTTGGAAAATTATTCTGACATTGTTCAAAAATGAAGCTTATTCTAATATGCTGGTTTTGAACATTAGGTTGTATCTTTTTCTATCAGGCAATTGGTAGGATAGTCATTTATTCTTGGAGTATAAAGTATTTCTTCTTTACCTTGAATAACACAAAGTTTTTTAGATGAACACTCTTAGGTAAGTGGGTTTCCTAGTCTCTGCTGAACTAAAACATAAACAACCCAGATTTAAAATCAATCTTTCAAACAACAGAAGGAAAACAGCAGAAAATGTGTGCATATGAACACATTGCAGCCAAGAAAGAGTATTTCATGTAGTGACAATACTAAGAGGATAAAGTGACCCTCCATTACAAAACTGAGACACAGCTTCAAATTCATGAGCAGCTACTCATTGCAAAATACACAAGACATCTCTTGAAAAATGCAAGCACTGCTTGAAAATACAGGTTGGTTTTGTGTTGTGTTCTTTTTTTGTGGTTTTATTATTATTATTCTCATTATTATTATTATTTGAATTGTTATGTTATTTTGCTGAGGAAACTCGGAGGGAAAAAAAAGGCTTAAAAAAGGTGGAAGCAAGGACAACTGGCCTCATAAGAATGCAGGGATGTTGTAGAGGAAGCTAGGGACTGGGTAAGGAGAGATCAGGTCCAGTCAGAAATCTGGCAAAACATGTGAAAGATAACAGGAAGGGATTCTATAGGTACATTGCAAATAAAAGACAGACTAGGGACAACGTGGGCCCCCTCCGGAAGCTGCTGGGAGAACTGGCGATCCTGGATTTGGAGAAGACTGAGGTTCTTAACTACTTCTTTGCCTCAGTCTTCACTGGAAAATGCTCTGACCACACCACCCAAGTTTTGGAAAGCAGAAGCAGGGACAGTGAAAATGAAGACCCTGGACCCACAGTAGGAGAGGATCTGGTGCAAGACCATCTTAAGAACCTGAACATATACAAGTCCATGGGACCTGATGAAATCCCCCTACAGGTCCCGAAAAAGCTGGCAAGTGAAGTTACTAAGCCACTGTCCACCATATTTGAAAAATCCTGGCAGTCAGGTGAAGTTCCCGATGACTGGAAAAAGGGAAATATAACCCCGGTTTTCAAGAAGGGGAAAATGGGTGATGCAGGGAATTACAGACCAGTCAGTCTGTCATGGGTTCAGCAGTAGCAGTAATTTTTCTCCTTCTTGGTAGCTGGTGCAGCACTATGTTTTTGACTTTCGGCCTCGGAACAGCGCTGATAACACCAGTGTTTCGGTGACTGCTTAGTGATGTTTTGGTCTGGCCAAGGACTTTCTGAGCCTCATGCTCTGCCAGGGATGAGGGGAGCCGGGAGGAAGCAGAGACAGGACACCTGACCCAAACTGACCAAAGAGATTATTCCATGCCATAGCACGTCATGCCCAGGATGTAAAACAGAGAGCAGAGACCCGGAAGGGTGGGGGTGTACTGCTTGGTCGGGCTGGGTACAGGTGGTGAGCGATTGTATTCTTTTCCTTGTATTTGCCTTGTCATTATTATTATTGGTGGTAGCAGTAGTGGTCTTGTGTTATACTTTAGTTACTAAACTGTTCTTATCTCAGCCTGTGGGAGTTGCATTCTTTTCGATTCTCCTTCCCATCCCTCCGGGAGCGGGGGGAAGAAAGAGGGGGAAGTGAGTGAGAGAAAGGGCTGCGTGAGTTAGAGAGGCTTAAACCACGACACAGTATCACCTCTGTGCCTGGCAAAATCTTGGAGCAGATTCTTCTGGAAGGCATGCTGAGGAACATGAAGAACAACAAGGTGCTTGGTGGCAGCCAGCATGGTTTCACTAAGAGGAAATCCTGCCTAACCAATTTCATGGGCTTCTATGTCGGGGCTACGGAACTGATGGACAGGGCCAAAGCAGTTGATGTCATCTACCTGGAATTGTGCAAAGCATTCGACACTGTCCCACATGACATCCTTATCTCTAAGTTGGAGAGACACCAATTTGATAGGTGGACCACTCAGTGGATAAAGAACTGGCTGGATGGCCATGTGCAAAGATTTGTGGTGAGTGGCTCAATATCCAGCTGGAGACCAGTAACGAGTGATGTCCCTCAGGGATCGGTGCTGGGACTGGTCTTCTTCAACATCTTTGTCGGTGACATGGACAGTGGGATTGAGTGTGCCCTCAGCAAGTGTGCTGTGTGGTTCAATTGATACGTTGGAGGGAAGGAATGTCATCCAGAGTGACCTTGACACACTTGTGAGGTGGGCTGATGCCCAACTGATGAAGTTTAACCATGCCAAGTGCAAGGTTCTACACCTGGGTCAGAGCAATCCCAGGCATAGCTACAGGTTGGGCAGAGAAAAGATACAGAGCAGCCCTGTGGAGAAGGACTTGGGGGTGTTAGTCAATGAGAAACAACATGAGCTGTCTTCAGTGTGCACTCACAGCCCAAAAAGCCAACTGTATCCTGAGCTGCATCAAAAGGAGCACGACCAGGAGGTTGAAGCGGGTGATCTTGCCTCTCTACTCTACTCTCATGAGACCCCACTTAGAGCATTGCTCAGTTCAGGTGTCCTCAACATAAAAAGGACATGGAACTGTTGGAACAAGTGCAGAGGAGGGCCACGAGGATGATCAGGGGGCTGGATCACCTCCCATATGAAGACAGGCTGAGGGAGGGCTGTTCAGCCTGGAGAAGAGAAGGCTGCATGGAGACCTCATAGCATCCTTCCAGTATCTGAAAGGGGCCTATAGGGATGCTGGGGTGGGAACTCTTCATTAGGAACTGTAGTGTCCCTAATGGGTAACGCAGTGTACCTCAGGGGTAATGGGTTCAAACCTAAACAGGGGAAGTTTAGATTAGGCGTCAGGAAAAGTTCTTTGCTGCGAGGGCAGTGAGGCACTGGTATGAGTTGCCCAAGGAAGTTGTTAATGCTCCATCCCTGCTGGCTGGGCTGGACAGAGCCTTGAGTGACATGGTTTAGCGTGAGGTGTCCCTGCCCATGGCAGGGGGTTGTAACTCGATATCTTAAGTGCCTTTCCAACCCTAACTATTCTATTGTTCTATAATTCTATGATTCTATGAACATAAGAATTGGCAGTGTGTTAAGTAGGCCTAATACGTCAAAATCTTTTAAAATTGCAAGAACGTTCTAAAATGTGTGATACTTGCAGGCAACTACCCATGAAGGTTAAATTAGTGAATGGGAGTAGAATATGTCCCAGAAAGGGACAAACTGTGATATATTTGCTGACATAGAATCATAGAATAGTTAGGGTTGGAAAGGACCTTAATATCATCTAGTTCCATCCCCCCTGCCAGGGGCAGGGACAACTCCCACTTAACCATGCCACCCAAGGCTCTGGCCAACCTGGCCTTGAACACCGCCAGCGATGGAGCATTCACAGCTTCCCTGGGCAACCCATTCCAGTGCCTCAACACCCTTACAGTAAAGAATTTCTTCCTCATATCCAATCTAAACTTCCCCTGTTTAAGTTTGAACCCATTACCCCTTGTTCTCTCACTACAGTCCATCATGAAGAGCCCCTCCCCAGCATCCCTATAAGCCCCCTTCAGATATTAGAAGGCTGCTATTAGGTCTCCACTCCGCCTTCTCTTCTCCAGGCTGACCAGCCCCAACTTTCTCAGCCTGTCTTCATACGGTAGGGGCACCAGTCCCGTAACTTGAAATATGGAGATAAAAGAAAAGCTAGTTAATGTAGTAAATGAATATGCAAGTGACATGAGAACAATCTCTTCAGGAGAGCCAGGTCATTAATGTAACAGGAATGACTTTTTGGGTCAGATGGATGAGAGGCTATAGCTCTAGATATAATACAAGAAAGATGTGTAACTTCTGAGGCTCCAGCCTGCCCAGATGTGGAGACTAATTGTTGTCCAAAAGAAGAAATGGTTGTTCAGGAGAAAACTAAAATAAGCTATAGTGAAGGAGAAATGAGAGGGAATATAAAGAAATATAATGTTTTCTTGTCAACAGGATACTGCAACTCAGTGCAATCACAGATGGATATGAGGAATCTATGTCAGCAGTCTTGAAAAAAAAAAAGCAAGTTTTATTATCCTTTTGTCCTGGGTTCAGCAGTTGCAGTCATTTTTCTCCTTCTTAGTAGCTGGTGCAGTGCTGCGTTTTTGACTTTCGACCTGGGAACAGTGCTCATAACACCAGTGGTCTTAGTTGTTGCAGTAATGTTTAGCCTGACCAAGGACTTCCTGAGTTTCATGCTCTGCCAGGGAGGAGGGAAAGCCGCGAGGAAGCAGAGAGAAGACACCTGACCCAAACTAGCCAAAGAGGTATTCCATACCACAGCACATCATGCCCAGGATGTGAAAACTTGGGGCAGGGACCCAGAAGAGGAGGGTTCATTGCTCAGTCAGGCTGGATATAAGTGGTGAGTGGTTGTATTCTCTTCCCTTGTTATATCCCTTATCATTATTATTATTGGCAGTAGTAGTAGTGGTTTGTGTTATACCTTAGTTACTGGACTGTTCTTATCTCAACCCGTGGGAGCTACATTCTTTTGATTCTCCTCTCCCTCCCCCCAGTGCCGGGGGAAAGAAAGAGGGGGGAGTGAGTGAGCAAACTACGTGGCTGACTGGACTGAAATCACACCACCTTTTTATGCAGTTTATATAGAAGCTGGCTCCATTGATTTATTTCTAAATTTATTTCACATAGTCTGTAGAAATGAGGACATAGCAAATAAAAATTAAACCGAAGTATTTTCAGTAGAGATCACGAAATTTTTAATACAGAATGGGAAGGAACTTTAAAAGCGTAAAATAAAATCTAAATTTTTAATGTTCAAATTATTTTAATTGATTTTTTCAATGTTGCAAAAACAAAACATAATTTGTTAGCAAAGGAAAAAATCTGTAGGAAGTACATAATAGGAGCAATGAGTGAAATAAAAAATAGAGTTTTATCTTCAGTCTGTGTCAACAAATTTCATATTATCACCAAAGCTAAGCTTTATATACTGTTAAAGTAATTTAGTCACCATATCACTGAACAGGCGTTCAGGGTATGTAGGAAAATGTTAGAGAGCAAGGATTAACTCTTCTATAAGATATTAAGGATGATAGTATCAAATAAAGAACATCCAGGCAAAATATTTATGCATATCTTCATCAGGAGACAGGAATGAGTTCTTACTGAAAGGATTCAGAAATAAGGTGTCTTATAAGATGCAACAAATAGAAATGAATAGAGAATCAGGGAGAACCTATGACTTAAACTAAGCTAGTCTGGCTTCATATGATGCAAAAAATAGTTCTAACAAAACCAACTTATCAAATGTACTACAGGTGGAATGAGGTCCTAGTCTGCAAACATTTTAGAAAGTAGTAACTGTGCTAGCGCTTGCCTTTATGATCACATAAAATACACAAAACCAATGTGGCTACAAACTGGTGCAAATCCAAGGTAGTTACACCCAAAGGGGAAGAGGAATCAGACCTTGGTGCTGTAAATACCTACATCAAAGAGAATCATGGCATATAAGTACATGTAAACATCATGTAAAAAAATTTGATATAATAATTCATATATAATACAATCATTATATAATAATACTTATAACCATCCCAAAGCATATGAACTGATGACACAGTCTATCTGAAATACTGAATAAAATTCTGGAAAACAAAGGGGAATTTAAGGACAAGAATAGTTAATGCACTTTGAGTTACGCTAAGAGTAATAACTATCACCAAGTTTCAGAAAGAACAGAGTGGCTGTGATTAAAACTAGCTTGGTCAAGAGTGCATCCTCTCAGGATCTGAGTTAAACTCATACTCTTCGTTCTAGAGACTATGGTACTCATTTCCTATAGCATGATAAATAATGAAAAAATAGGAATTCATATGCTGGGCTGATGACACACAGCAGTGAGAAGTACAAGGGAGTAAACAGAAAAAAATGGATGGAAGTGGACTGAAGCCCTAAATTTTGAGAGTATGATAGCAATAATCACACGAAACATTCATTAGGACACTACCAACTTCTGCCTCACACTCTCTAATGCAATGTTCCATTGATCATTGTAATCGATAGTTGTTATTATGTATGTCACCTTCTGTTGTTTGGTAATTTGTCTCCCACTATACCACATCTCAGCTCACCTTTTTTATTTTATTATCTATTATATATTGTACTAAAGGCAATAAATAAAGCCTCCACACACACACACACACAACATCTTTGAAGTATTCTGTCTGGTTCTGGGTTGGAACCTACACTTTACTTTTGTGGAATTGAGAATGTCTCCTTAATTATATTAACAAAGCTCTGTCCTCTTCAGCCTTGACCCTAAATATTACACCTGCATTGGTCTTGAATAGCGTCTGCCTCTGGCAGAAGCAAATGCTTTAGAATGTCTTATTATTTGCATACTTTTAAATTCATTGTTAGGGTTTTCCTAACAATGCTTAGTTGCTTTCTCTGATACATAAGTGAGCTTTACAGTGACTTTTGATTTAAATCTTTCTTATGGAGATCTCACAACAGAATTGCATTTTTTGTTTCACTCCACCCAAGACTGAATCTTGTTTTCTCCAGACATTGAAATATATTGAAATTTAAGTTGATGCAATGCAAAAACCCATCTTCAAAATGTAGTCAACCTTTTAAACAAATTAAAAATATCCTTATTGTTTATATAAAAGCATGTCTTAGTGAGAGCTACATGCTGCATCTTCTCTTTATTAAGGAGTATACATGAAATTTTGGAAGTCAGTCTAAACAGACAAAAACAGACTAAATGTGGCTGAGCCGCATCTTCTATGAGGCTTTCAGGATGAGTCTGACACATCAGGGAATAGGGATAATAATTTCTTGAATGCTGTAACATGGTGTTCCTAAATTTTACTAATTTTCAGAGGATATGTGTTGATCTGTGTTAAATGCTGTTTTCACCTTCCATAGTAATAGCATGATATTATTGCTACTAATAGTAATAGTATAATGTCTTATCATGCTATTATATTTTTAGAAACTTTTACTATAGAAATCAAGGGAGCTTTACCAGGATAAAATTATAACAAGATCTCTTTTTTTTTTTTTGTCAAAATAGGTCAAAATACATATTAATTTTTGTATTGAGAAGTACAAGAATATTATAATGTTTTCTTGGTGTTGTGTTTGAGTAGCATAGTACAGGGGGTTTTATTTTAATATGAATAGTCAGAGAAATTATAAAGATGAGATACTAGAACAGTAACAGGCAGGCACTTTGAGGAGAGGGGAAGAGACAGATGTAGTAAGATCAGGAATCAAGGTGCCACTGGCAGAAAGCCACTTATTCATGTAACACAAGTTCAATGAAGAGAAAATGTGTGAAAAGCAGGGCAAGCACAATTCTACCAATAGAAATACAGAAATACTGAGAGATATCAGTGAAGGAAAGGTTGGAATTGGAAAGAAAGTCAGAAACTGTCTCAGAGAAGCGGATCTCCAGGAAAGAAGAGTGATCAGCAATGTTAAAAGAGGCAGAAATAAATAATAATAAGCATTAAAAAGAGCTGACAGAAAAAGCAGATACTATTTTGCTTAGGGCACTTTAGTTAGCCTAGAAACATTTAACATTCTAATGTAATGTGATGCATGACAGCAACAATAAAATAAAACATCATTGACTCATATCACTGGACATAATTCAGTACAGCTCTTCTGTAAATAATGTAACCACTATGATTCATATTACATGAGTTTCGAGCACATAAAAAGAAATCAGGAGATTCAGACTACTTGTTCGACTTGAAGAAGTATGAATTTATACTTTGTCTTCCTTACTTTCCCCACCCTCACTCATGGGAAATGATGTTCTGAGATTTGAATTAATCATCTGGTAACAGATAACTCTCTTCAGGTCATCTAAATGAGGATGCTGCTGACTGCAAACCAGCTGATGAAAAAGAACAAAAACTGTCATGGACTGTAACTAAGGATGCTTTTGTAACACAGAAATGTGTTCTTAAGGACATGTTATACTTCTGTCTCCCTAGCAAGCTATGAATAGATCAAATATATTTCTAAAATTTTGTAGACTAGTATTTCTGTTTACATCTTGAGGTTTACAGCTTGTTCAAAGATCCCTTGTCACGTAGGAACCCATGACAGTAATCATGTATTTCTCATTTTTTTCAATTTCTATTCTATTTTAATTATATTTTATTATATTATAGGGCTATTGTCATGTGAATGTTTCTCAAAACAAACTTGCACTCACATCAAAGGAAACATACTAGGGGAAAAAAAAAAGAAACAATTTTTTTTTTTTTTTTGCCTCTTTTGAGCCACGGCACAAGAGGAGTAGTAGGCAATCTTATCACACGTAAATAAAATTCATGTTGGCCACCCAGTAAAGGGCTTTGGGATCCTTTGAAGCATAATGAAAAGTTCCAGAATTTAAACTTTTTTTTTTTATTGTAAAAAATAAAAATACATACAGAGTTCACAGTTACAGCCTCTTTCCTTTAATCTGACTTCTCTTCTTCTGGAGAAAATAAAAAAAAAAGAAAAAATTTCCTCCTTAATAAAAGAGCATCCTTTGCAATATAATTTTATTAACCTACCAATAGCAGTGTCACAAGCTGAAGTTAAAGAGATTTCCTTATTTTCAAACTTTTTCTGTTTAACCACAAAAGCAATCAGCAATGAAAGACTGTTATAAGAACAGCAAATTTTCTTTTCAAATATCCTGGACTACAAGACATTAGCGCAAGGGAGATTAATTTATTGCATTTTAATTATTCACATTAGTTTCACTGAATGAACTGGATCCAATTTAAGAGAAAAGAAAACTTTCAATAGGATTGTGAAATAAAAGAAGAATATATGTTGGAAGTATGATGTCAAAATTGGAAACTTTTAATAATTATACCTGGTAGGAGTTAGTCATGATGGATTTCTGAGGTGTTAAGTAACTTTCTTCTGAGTCAATCAAAGCTAGACATTGATGCTCAAATTTTTGACATATCACGGCTAAGAACCCTGGCGAAGCCCAAAATTATGTTCAGTCTTAAAAAAAAAAACAGTTAACTACAGCTACACATTGCTTTCTGTTTCATTTAATGTCTGTTAAATAGTAAAGGTTTTCCTATTTCTTAAAAATGTTGAAATAAAAATGCCAGTCATGTATAGCAAGTATCACTGGGATTTGACTGAGAAGTTCATCTACATTTACATCTACGCCTACATAAAATTCAAATAGCCATCTACTTTATGTTCTTTACCTGAACCTTCCACAACAGCTTTCATGTACAAGCACGGAGTAGAATTCTATCAAGGAAAGATATGTGCTTTAGAATATATCTCACTGCAAGTTTTGTTTTCTTTATTGTATTATAGAAACAAAGTAAGTTAACAACAAAATTGCAAAGGCCTTCACAATTTATGCTGGGAAATGTGAGATGCAAAAATAATTCGGCATTTTTTTCAAGGGTCTCTTACCTGTTTCAAGAAAATACCTTGCCTTACCAGCTTCAAGTAGTCATTTAGTTATCTAACACAGCTCTGAATAATTGCATTTCAAATATTTTCAAGTATCATGGATAGTGAAGTGACAGAAAGATTTTCACAGCCCCTTCAATGATCTATCATATTACCACAGTTATTTATATTTGAAAAGTGTATGCACTTTAATAAATAAAAAAGTATACACATATTAATATTGTCTTCGATGTCAAGAGTCATTGGTAAAAATGCTGGAAATTATGTCATTGACCATAATCATCCATTAAGACTAGTTGCATGTTACTACTATTCAGGTATCTTCAGGTGTACTTCTTTGTCAATGCTTTAAAAATGTCTTAGTTTTGTAATAAATCATTTATTTCATTACCAAAACATCTTCTACTAAAATACATTCATCTCTACTAACCCCATATAATCTGAAAAATTGTGTGGTTACTCATTACACCAAAACTCGGGCACAAACAAGCATTTGAAATATATTCTTATTTTAATACATCTTTTTCTTTAGAAGAACCAGATTAAAAAGATGCCTATTACACAAACATGATATTTTGCTTTAGAATTAGTATGAAGAATGGAATGTTTTTGGATTGTTTTTAGACTTGTTGAGAGGCAATGCTCACATATGGTCAAGCACATTCTGACAAAAAAAAAATCTTCTATTGATGAGCATTGGAGGAGAACAGAAGTTGTTTGCCTGTTCTCAGGCATCCTACTTAGGTAGGCAGATTGACTCTGAATGCGAAGTGCTATTGCATGCACTGTGTAGAACTGCCTAGATAAAAACAACACTTAACTCCTTTTCTTCAGTTTTTAACAGATGCACACAGAGAGAAATCTAAATAACCAGTTCTTTAGCACTATTTATCAAGACAATGTAAACAATAACATAATACATGCACTACCATACGAGAAAAGTTATATCAAATTATGTAGATATTCAGTGTGCCAGTGTAGATGACATTTTCATTTTTTCTGAACAGACTTGTTCAGAAATATCCTCCTCCTAGACACTGAAGTCCATCATAATGAACAAAAAAAATAAATAAAATAAGATAAAATAAAACAAAATAATTTTTTTTATTTAAACAAATATTACCTATCCCAGTAGGGTGTAAGGAAGAAGCTAAGCTGATCCAAATTTCAAGTAGTTTCAGTGTATTAATTAACATGTAAGTTACTTGTAGTCCTCTTGTTCCTGAAAAGTTGACAGTGTGGCTGTTTGTGCTGTAAGGGTTGTAATCCATTGCACTAGAGAAGGGGAGCAGATCATAATATAAGTGAAAGCCTGAAAGAGCTATTTAAGGAATTAAAACCAAATAAATTAGAGGAACAACAGCACCACAGATGTCCTCTAGAAACACATAATCTTATTTTATTTCCTCGTTATGCTTCTTAGTTGCTTCTAAAACACCCAAGTGATACTAGTGTTAGGTATTAACACTCTGTTTCATAATTGCTCTCAGGTCTTTGCATGTACTGAAAGAAGCCAGTTATCAGTATGATTACTTTTATCTACCAGCATACAACATTTGTCCCTTTGTCCAACTAATGTTGTTGTACTTTTTTTTCACCCCAGATTAGAAAGCTGTTCCTGCACTATTGTCTGCTGTGTTGTTTTCTTGCCCTTTTCATTCTTTTTAAAAGGGCTACGTCAGAAAAATATATTAAAAAAGTATATATATTTCTGTTTCCTTCTTTTTATGCTTCTAAATCATATTGTAAATCAATGAAAAAGTTTTCTAACTGTGGCTTATCTCACCTCAGCCGACTGTCTCATATCTGTGCATATAGGCACACACACTCACACCCCCATTTCCCAGCCTCTGTTCTTTTAATACTTCTAATGATGCTTTTACTCATGTAAGGTTTTACACCTGGAAGCAATCTTTATTTCTATTTCCATATCTATTTCAAGGTTGTTTCTGTTTCTGCTCATTCATGCTATGTCACATGAACTTTCACCTTCCTGAAAGAAGCATCATTGTCAAAAAACATTTTCATTGTGAGTGCATGAATTCCTGTGGGAAGGGAAAGGCCTTGAAATGGCGACTTCAGTATTGTGGTTGCGGCAGCTACTACATGTGCCCCCCTTGGATGATTCCAAGGGGGTAATTTATTTACCACAATTTAATTACCAAAATTCACTTTATCTTCCTGAATGTACTTTTTACTGAAGAGAAATATACAGACAGTGGTTGTTTTGAGAGCCTTTACCCTGCTAACAGAGGGGAAGATGACCAGAGACTGATCCCTGAAGACAACTTCATCAACAGGCTGGTGTGATTTCATCCTTTTTGGCTGAGAGACAGCCTGTACCATCTGCAAAACCTTCAGATGCAGAAGCGGATATCTGAAGCCTTCTGCTATAGGTGTTTTTATGCTACTTTGAGCCATGGTACTTTAAATAAATGACTTTTCAGGAGCTTTCAAATGTATAGAAGACAGTTCCTAAGTGGAACTCATGATCTCTCAGTAGCTATCAATTAATGGCTGATCAGTTGAAAAGGACACCTTTCAAGTTTTCTCCCTGATAATGCACACCAGAAATATTGATGAGGCTATTCGGATATGGGAAACATGAATATCTTTTCTAGGTGTTTTCCCAGTATCACTGTAGTGTTGACAAGGTCCAGATTTCACTGTTGTGCCTACTCCAGGATAGTCATGATTGCATGAACCAGAATTTGTGAGGCTTCCCAGGAAGTATACATAACACCTGAGTTCTGTTACTCTGTCTCAGACTCAAAGGGGGTGATAACACCTTTCTCAGCAAGACAGGGACAGTTGCAGGACTCAGATATCAACTTCTGATAGCACAGATGCTATACTCCAGCATCACTGGCTATAGTCAGATAATGATAGCCCAAGACATAATGTTATTTGCATGCTACATGGCTATAAAATACGGGTTTGGTTGCTTGAGTACAAAATTGCTTGACATAAAATATAAGACAACAACATCTTCAACATCTTCTTAATTATGAGTGCCAGATTTGTACTGCACAGTCTCTGTGGCTCAGGGGAAATTGAAGGTAGGGCATGTGAAGAAAAAAAAAGAATATTGAAACAAGAGGAAGGCTGGATAGATGAAGAAAGAGCAAGAGAAGTCACTGAGGAAATTAGGTGTAATAGCAAATAAAAAGATGGAGGAATCATGTTTTATATAGCACAAGAGGTACTCCACAGTGATGACTGAGAGGCTGATGTTTTCAAAACTTTCTGTTAGCACATGTATGCTAATACATTCTGGAAGATTGTGGCATTCATTGATCCATTTTTTCCAGTTAGAGACATTCCTGATTAGATTTGTCTGGTTTCATTCAAAAGGTATCTGTTCACTTGCACAAAGCTCACTCTTTATGAACAGCAACCCAGTAGGGGCAGATGAAAATGGATCCATTATAAAAGCACACACTGGGTCTGTATTAACACCAAGAGCAAGACCTGCCAGAAAATTTTCTTATCTGAAAAACATTTACATAAAAGTGACTGATACATAGTAGGACCTTCAAAATATAGGAAAAGCCAAATGGCACATATGCTATGCATAAAATTAATTGAAGTAGCTACTCTTAAAATCTGAGTGAAGAAAAAAGTTACCAAACAATAATACTTATAAAACATTGGCAAGCTTTTTCTCTAACACACGGATAATTAAGATGTCCAAGAATTAGTGTGACCTATACATTTCTGGCAACTGATGTAAGCTTATTCACTTTTTAGACCAAGGAGGCCTGTGAAAAGTCTGAACTACAGTGCTAGATGAGAAATATACAGAAGCAATGTTTAAAAATTATTGGACTTGATGGTTCAGCTAGGCTCTATGCAGCATACAATTACTGAATGTACTTTTCCAGAGTCTGATTTGTCAAAATCACTAACTCTGTACAACTTTTTAAAAAGGAAAGAAAGCATTTTAAAAGTCACTTTAGTTAATAGTTTTCCTTTTAGTGATACAAGCAGTACACAAAGGGTACAAGCAGATGAAGTAAAATGGGTTTTAAATGCACTGGGAAGTCTAAATAATTTGCATAAAATATAGACAAACTACCCCTTACATGAGTAATAGTAATAATCCTGTAGGTATGAATCACAATAAAAAATAGTGGATTTTAATTTTTTTTTTTTGTTTTATGTCAAGTGTTGTCTGTTTTTCTCTGCTGAGGCCAATATATTATTGATGGCGTAGAAACTGAAATCATACTTTGGAGGCATCTATGTCTTTTTCTATATGAAAAATCATTGCTTACTTCTATATAAGCAGTATTTCACCATTTTTAACAATTTTTCATTTACTAGCAAAAAATAGTTTTAAAAGGTTTTTTTTTTTCTAGAACTTCATTTTTCTTATCATGTATAGGTGCTATTTTGTTATTATTTTAAAATTTATTGTATGAGAAAGATTTTGCTATATATATTCCAAACAGGTTGTGGCAAGATATGGAAAAACATTCATATGACAAGTTATGACAACATTTTAAAATAGGTCAGTAGTATTTCTGTAGCCTCAGATTTTTTGAGATTGAAACTTCTGTTCTATTTCATTTTGTGAAGATATTTTTTCTCTTAAAGCTTCACTTCAAGGTCAGAATTTGGAAAATAAATGCTGTAGGGCTTGAAATGTGTAAAAGCGATACCATAAAGTTCCATTATAATTTTCTCTTAATAATGATTTTGTTGAAAAATGCAATTAAATAAAAAGATTCTCCTGTTACCAAACTATCAACTGGAAAATTCATCCTAATTGATACATAAGTTAATTTCTTTCTTTAATATACTTCCACACTGCAGTTAAAGATTCAATTACAATAATTTTCAAAATATACTCTCTTTAACACAAAAAAACCATACCTTCGCTAGGTTTGTACATAAGTTCAGGTATTTCTTAAGCCTCATTGATATAGAAATTGTAAAATTGCTGTCAGAAACTCAGTAAATTATCCTCAGCATGGGCTATGAGTAAAAAGAATTGAAAGCATAGCATAATTATTGAAGATAAAGAATCCTGGTTTATACCAGAAACATGAAATAAAGCTGACAGTTTTGTAATGTATTTCTTTTTTTCCCACAGCCTAGCATTTTAAGAACAATATTTTGAACTCCTCAGTCTTACTTTTAACACAATGGTATGAAAGAATCATCTGAGGTTTACAGAAGAAGACAAATATGTTTTCTGATTTCTGTGGTAGGTATTATAGTCCCTGTAGAGGCTGGCAAAAGCTTATGTTCTAGCCACTTGCTTCCTCACAAAACACTTTCAAGCCTCAGCCTCACCACAAGTAGTTCTGGAGTCACTGGCATTCAGACTGGATTGTGTGGCAACTCCTGCAAGTGTTGCTTAGACAGTCAAGTAATAATTTCTCTCAGAAGGCAACGGACATGTCACCTCTCATAACCCCATGTGATCATACCAACCTTCCACAAAACCGTTCTTCAAGTTTATGAGAAATACAAAAAAAAGTGGGAATGTGCCATTTACACAGTGTTCACCTTTGACAAAACAAATGCAAAAGATCAGGTCCATTTAAAAAGGTAGATATCCTAATGTTTGATCTCTGAAAATGGCCAGAGACGGATGTATAAGGGAAATGGCAGGTACATAAGAATAAACATGCAGTTGTATTTCCTGGCATAATCTGCCCTCTCAGAGATGTGTGGCTCAGACGCACTGTGTGCCATAAGCAGCACCTCTCTCATAAGCAGCCCATTATAAATTACTTTCCCATATACTTATCAGCTTGCTTCCAAAGCCCCTCTGAGTTTCAGACATTCATAGTGCAGGGACTTTCTGCAGACTCTATTCCCTTTCCTTCTCATGTTGCTGTCCCTCCTATCATGACAGTCTTAGGAAGCACCCTGGGAACCTCTGCTGTTTTTCATACCGTCTGGCTACTCCCCACAGTCTTCAAAGATTCACATATCTATCATCCTTTCTATCACTCTTTGAATTTTACATGTTAGTTGCATTCCCCTATTTTACTTTAAATTAGACTCATTACTGCTGTGTAGCTCTTCTGTATCCTAACTGCTTAGCCATTCAAAATTTTTCAGAGCTGTCAGGAGTTAGACTCCACTTTTTTGCTAGGTTACATATAGCGTGTACAGAACATTGCAATGACTGTTAGATGCATTCATTGTTATCATGAATAGCAATGTTATAAGCTGCTTTCAACCTAAGTGCCATAATCGCTCTTCATACTTACGTCACTGATAACGCATAAGAACTGTGTATAATAAATCTTCATTAACAGTTCCAAAGAAGGTATCTATATGACCTGTGAAATCAGAATATTTATATCTAACAAACAAGTCACTGTGTAGTTCTCTCAGGTTAACAATTAATTTTCACTTATTCGCATTTTTCCAACTATTATGACTAGAACTTTTTCTTTTTTTTTTTTTTCTGATCAGTAAAAATATTTGAACAAGACATTATCTTCCGAGTGTGAGAAGACATACATGCATGGTTTGGTGAAGAGGTCTCGCATAATATTACCTTTTGCAACTGAGTATCTTCCAGTGCCAAAACAGGTGTAGCAATACAGGTGAGGCTGGACAGTTTGTTATGGCCTTGAAAATCACAGGAGAAATTTTTTCTCTTAATCTATTTTCTTCTTGTAGTTCACCCTGACCACAAGAGGCTGTTCTGGCTTATCTAACCTTAGTGATTTATAATGTGGGAAGGTTTTCTCTGGGCAAATGTGTCTTTCATCTTTTCTTGCAGTCTGGTAGTATTCACCTGTGGGCACTGCTGGTCTTCACAAAGTGTTTTGTGTCCTAGTGTAACCAAGACTGGAAACATGCAGCAGAACATCATCAAGAGCACACCAAGGTCCTCTGGTAGTTAGCCCTCTGTGATTGCTCAGGATGTGCCTAGAATCTAGAGTCAACTTCATTGCCATTAAAGGCATGATGTGAACAGAGCAATATGTAAACATCCAAACCCTGATTCTTCTCTCTTTACATGCATTAGTCTACAATTCAAATGTGTCCACCAGGGAATGAGGGAACAGTGAGGATCTTGGGAAAATGCACTTGCCCATGAGATTAGCAATTGTACATCTAATACTCAGGAGAGTTGCTGAGGCATCCCAAATGTTCTTAGAATTTATAGAATCATAGAATAGTTAGGGTTGGAAAGGACCTTAAGATCATCTAGTTCCAACCCACCTGCCAGGGGCAGGGACACCTCACACTAAACCATGTCACCCAAGGCTATGTCAAATCCAGCCTTGAACACTGCCAGAGATGGAGCATTCACAACTTCCCTGGGCAACCCATTCCAGTGCCTCACCACCCTTACAATAAAGAAATTCTTCTTTATATCCAATCTAAACTTCCCCTGTTTAAGTTTGAACCTGTTACCCCTTGTCCTCTCACTACAGTTCCTCATGAAGAGTCCCTCCCCAGCATCCTAATAGGCTCCTTTCAGATGCAGGAAGGCTGCTATGAGGTCCCTATGCAGCCTTCTCTTCTCCAGGATGAACAGCCCCAACTTTCTCAGCCTATCTTCATATGGGACGTGCACCAGTCCCCTGATCACCCTCGTGGCCCTCCTCTGCACTTGTTCCAACAGTTCCATGTCCTTTTTATATTGAGGACACCAGAACTGTTCACAATACTGCAAGTGAGGTCTCACAAGAGCAGAGTAGAGGGGCAGGATCACCTCCCTCGACCTGCTGGTCACGCTGCTTTTGATGCAGCCCAGGATACGGTTGGCTTTCTGAGCTGCAAGCGCACACTGCCAGCTCATGTCCAGTTTTTCATCGACCAACATGCTCAAGTCCTTCTCTGCAGGGCTGCTCTGAATCTCTTCTCTGCCCAACCTGTAGCTATGCCTGAGATTGCTCCAACCCAGGTGGAGGACCTTCCACTTGGCATGGTTAAACTTCATCAGGTTGGCATCAGCCCACTTAACAAGTGTGTCAAGGTTCCCCTGGATGGCATCCCTTCCCTCTAATGTATCAATTGAACCACACAGCTTGGTGCCATCGGCAGACTTGCTGAGGACGCACTCAATCCCACTGTCCATGTCACCGACAAGGATGTCGAACAAGACCGGTCCCAGCACCGATCCCTGAGGGACATCACTCGTTACTGGTCTCCAGCTGGACATTGAGCCATTGACCACAACTCTTTGCGTGCGGCCATCCAGCCAGCTCTTTATCCACTGAGTGGTCCACCTATCAAATTGATGTCTCTCCAACTTAGAGACAAGGATGTCATGTGAGACAGTGTCAAATGCTTTGCACAAGTCCAGGTAGATGACGTCAACTGCTCTACCCCTGACCATCAGTTCCACAGCTACATCATAGAAGGCCACCAGACTGGTCAGGCAGGATTTCCCCCTAGTGAAGCCATGCTGGCTGTCACCAACCACCTTGTTGCTTTTCATGTGCCTTAGCATGCCTCCCAGGAGAATCTGCTCCAAGATTTTACCAGGCACAGAGGTGAGACTGACTGGTCTGTAGTTCTCTGGGTCTTGAACTTCTATTTGCTTTTTCATTCATTTGCAAGAGTGAGAAACTGTTTTTGTTTGCTTCTCCATTCATCTAACCTGTTAAGCTTTTCTTTTTCATGGCTTGCCTTTGAATTAGAGCTAGTTTGCTCATTTCTGTTTATATAATTGTAATGAAGAAAACATCTATTTATTATTCCTTTTTGCTTAAGGAGTAAAAAGAAGGTTATATATATATTAAACTTCAAATATCTGTGGTTTTCATTTCAAGTTTTGCTCAGAGCACATTTTATTGCTTCTCATTTTGGGCTCCTGCTATGTATTTAAGAAAGCAATACATACTTCTATTTTTAGAATGGTCACACTAAAGCTGATGCAGCTAGATTATAACTGAAAAAAAAAAAATAGTATCTGCCATTGCCTTGCAAAATCTTTTTATTTTCCAAGGGAAACTTTTCAAAGCCTGTTGCTTGCCAGCTTAAATGGTGTTCATGCTGCTGTCCAAATCTTGTTTCTGAAGGTCTGGGAAAAACAGATGAGTTCACAAAACACTGAGTGTGCACAGAAGGTAATGGTGCTTACTCTACGAGGCCTGACCTCTGCCCAAGAGCAGAAAGAAGCTATTGCTGAATGCAGTAATATTCTTTGTGTTTCAGAACAAATGACAACAGCATATGAAAATGCACCAGAGCATTTTGGTATCTGGTTTTCTGAAAGAACACCAAAATTTTAAACAATATTTGGAATGAAAAAACATGTAGAATTTTAAACAAAATGATGCCTTTGATTCTCCGATTTGTTAAATTACCCTTCATACTTTCACTAAGATATTTATGAGAAGAATGCTCACAGATTTATCTTAGAAGCACAATGATATTTTATTTATTAAATATGCCATTTCACAAAATTTTCTCTGTCTAAATATCTGGTAAAACAATCAGCCTATCTGGCAATTTTTTTCCCCCATGATAAGATCATTTATGCTCACACAAAAGATAAGTTTGAATGCAACATTCTGTGTGCAGTGTTGCTACCATTTGCAATGAATGATTTCAAATGTTACCTACAAAATGTCAGAGACAGAAAAATGAAAGGTTACCCAAAGGTCAGAAGATACAGTGCACAATGCAGCCAGGTTGTCAGAGGGCTCAGTATACAGAGTCTACCTCACTTGCAGTAGTCTGTTTGGAATAAGATTATTACTGCTAAGAATACACTGCAATGTTATGCAAAAAGAGTAGAAACATTTTAAGGATGTACATGACTTAAATGCTTCTGGCTGTGATAATTTATTCAAAGGTGTGCTATATTCAGGCTAGTCCGTGCACTCTAAACCCCTGGGTGATACAATACTGGTGTCAAAGAACTGTAGGTCTCTAATAGAAATTCTAAATATGGTATACCCCACAGAAGACTGCAAGACATAAATAAACAATATCCATTATATTTTGCCCAGTCACTCATGACAGAGTAATTTTACAATAGAGCTTGAACTCATTATCTTTCCAGAAAATAAAATTTTCAAAATATAAAAATAAGATGCAGTATTTATATATATGTGTGTTTGTGTGTGCATGTGTGCATACGTGTGTGTGTGCTCAAGAAAAAGGATGTTTAAATAAAGAGTCAGTGCTGAACTAAGTTGTAGAAGCTTGCATTTTGAGCAGAAACTAAGGTACATACTAAGAAGCCTAGGGAAACCCATGCCTAAAGTCCGTTTTAGATACTTGAACCTTTAAAATCAAAAGGAGGTTTTTTTTTTTATTTGAAGTAGCATTTTAAAAAATGTTTAATTCTGGATGTAAAAGTTTAAAAGAATCTGTATTTTAAATCACTTTCTTAAACACAAATCTGTTTGCTTAAATTTCGGTAAGGTATGTATTTTTACATTCTACCACATCCAAAGGGTAAAGTTATTACATTTTTAGATTCTGTTTGTGAGTCTCTGATTTTGTAAAGAGACAAGACACCTGTGAAAATGGACTTCCTCCAATAGGAGAAAAGTACAGGATCCATGACAATGTGTGTGTCAGAAAAGCATTGAAAAATTTTTAAAAAATTATAAAAAGAAAATTAATTGGCTTCAACTGTGTAAGAGACCTTAAAGATTTAGATCAAGTGTAAATAAGTTGAACATTTTTCCTCCTTTTTTCATGTCTTTTATAAATATATCAGTTTATCACATATTTTGATGCCATACGCGCTCTTAAATGCATGTTACATTAATTCAGCTTGAGTTAATTGTGAATTACAGACTAATAAAAAAGTGTTTCTTTCTTGAAGGTGTGTGTATATCTGTAACTCAAGCACTGAAATGTCAACAGATTTCACAGAGATTTATCAAGATGGAGAGGGTGAAACATGCCGAAACTGCAGAAGATGCCTAAAATGATTTCTAGGGAAATATCAAAGATGTCAAAGGAGGAAATTCTCTGTCAGGCGTAAGTTATAACAAGGATATGGTCTGTGATGTACATCATTACAAGGGAAAGAGGGAGATTGGAAGATGTTATCTTTTACATGCCTGTCAAGTGGCAAAATAAGTAATAACATTATATATCAATGAAACATGCTTTGAACAAGAGGCCTAAGCTTCCAGTACAACTTTTCATGCCCAAACTTTAGAGCGACCATTTTGTCATAGCAAGAGATAACCAAAATATGAGCACAACCAGAAGATTAAACCACATTTAAAACAGTTCTTTTATTCTAGATAAAAAAATGCTTGCACAACTGAATCATGTATGAAACAAGTGAACAGAATCAGCTGTGAAAAATAGACAAGAAATGGCTTAATAATGAATATTCTTTAATATTTATCAACTAAGAACCAAAAAAATTGACATGCAATATTTACTGCCATTAATATTTTGGGTCTGAAGTGCGAGACAGAAGCCTAAAACAAAAAGTTATCAATATAAAAGTGGTGAGATAGGAATTTTAATGTTTAAGGCTGTTTATAAGTATTTAAATATTAATAGTTTCATGAGACAGGGTGTCTTGTTAATTAAAAAAAATATCTGAATAGTAGGAAGTGACTTAATGCTTTCCTGCTGTCAGACTTGTAGCTATCATAAGCATATCTTGGAAGAAACAAGACAAATCCCATGGAAAAAAAAATTAGATGACACCTTACAGAACAGGCTACTATAGTAGCATTATTAGAAATACTTGCAAGGCATATGGGGCATCAGAGATTGACAAAGTCGGACCTAGTCTCAAAGAATAGCTCAAATACTGTATGAATTAAGAATTTAGATTCATTATGAATATGAAACAAATGTGGGATAAACGGCCTCCCTGTAAACAGAATTAAACAGCAATAGAGATTGCTGGTTACAATGAAGACTAAAACATATGTTCCCAAATTTCACATAAAACTAATGAAAAGCAGTCCTCATAAAGTCCCATTTAAGTGGGACACACAAAAATAAATATAAAAAACATGATCAAACATGCATTTATTGAAACATAATGGTGGAAGTTTGCTGGGAAAACAAAACAAAACAAACATAAAACTGAAAATGTGGCTCTGAGGTCATTGGCTAATGTGCTTATAAAGTTAGATTAGCCACGTCAGTGCAAGGGCAATGCTGTGAATTAAGAAAAGCTTATGCCTAAAAAATTACTGCTTCCAGGTTGATTTAGTCAGACAGCAAAAAAGACAATAAGGGGGTCCTAGGCCTGTGCTGTGTGCAGGACAGGGTTTCAGAATATTACAGGATCTCAAATCCATCAGCTGTCCAGCAATATATGTATATATATATATGCAAGTTACTGCAGTAGCACTGTAGTAGCTCTTTCTCTCTCTCCCTTCCTCCACCTTGCGGTAATGTTTACCATCAAATTGGAACAATGTGAATAATTAATAAAATTAATAAAATTACTTTTAGAGTACATAATATTTTTCAAGTAGACTTATATAAAGATGTTAAGGTCATTAGATTGGTATCTTTGAGAAAACATATTTCATCTAGAAAAATATAAATAACAGCAAAAAGGTCTGGTCTGCTAAAATAATACACAAAATAAATCTTTACAACGTAGTTGAAATCTAGTTTGGTTCTTGAAAACAGATATAAAATAAGATAATAAATTTTAGGAGGTGTTCCCAGAATGACAAAGAGAACACTAGGCTAGAATTCTGCTATAATCCAAAAAACAAATGCAAGAATCTGTAATTAGAAAACTCGACCAACAAACCAACCAAAACTGAAACAAACAGACAAACAAACCAACCCACCACATACACAAAACCCCAAACCACACTCACACAAATTTTGAAGTTCTGTTTGCGAGACATTCCACATGGGGTATTTGCTCAAAATAATCTAGCTGGATTTTTTTTACATGGTTCTCAGGCTCTTAAAGAAACCAAGAAACAATGAGATAGAGGGGAAGGTCCTTCCCTCGGCTAGTTGGAGGTTACAGCTTTGGAAACAAAGGGAAGGAAGGGCTCTCTATGGTGGGAGGTGCATGATGATCTGAACCAATGAAGTGGAAGAGGGATTGACAGACCAATGTGCAAAACTTAGGAGGGGATGGTCACAAAATGTGGGTAATGACAACAGTAATCACTTGTGAAGAGATGCAGGACTTGTTATCATTAAGTGACCTGGGGAGACAGCAGTGGATTTCTTTCCTCCCAGCTCCAATATAATAATCAACAAATGCCACCACCTTCAGGTTTGTGGTGTCAGGCTTGGAAATGGATATTTCTATTCCAAAATAGACATCTTGAAATTATTCAGATTTAGAAAACCTAAAGTAACAATAGTGTAACTGCTGTTTCAACTGAATGTTTTATTTTTTTTTTATTACTAGGTTTGTTAATATCTCCACACTAAAAAAAATGGTTCAAATTATCTTAATGTATTATTACTACTACCTACACTGAACTCTTGTCATAAAAATTGGTAAATTTGGTCTGTAAAATAATCTAAATATAATAATCTACTTTTGATCCGTTAAATTACCAGTTTGAATAGATCAAAATTTATGACATTGTACTATTATTATTCAAAGCGAGAATTCTATGGCATGTTCATTTATTTAATGATTTTCTACCCACTCTGAACAATCTAAAAAAATCTCTCCAATGACTTAATTATTCTCAGCACAAGTTTTGTACTAAATTCCTTCTCCCAACAGTTTTATTCTATCCTAGATATAGCCCTGGTGGGAAGAGTTGTAAGATTCGATCTCCAATATTCTACTCCTCTATCGTTCTGTGTCTTGAGACCAACAAATTGGAAATGATTGCTAAAATCAAGCCATGTAATTAGACAGCATAACATCTAATATAGTTCTTTTATCTGCTCTCCAGGAAGAGAATTTCAGTAAATGACTTATTACACCATGAAGAAAGTCTTTTAAACAAGCCTGTTAATGATGATAAATAAAGAACTTGTGCAAAACCAAGCAATTAATCCTTTGGAAGCTTTCTATTGAAGTTACTATTAAGGCATCAAGAAATACAAATACATGCATAAACAAATCCTTTGTGAATATTCCACTTTAGGCTAGTGTATTTTCTTGTAAACCCTTCTGCCATTAACTTCCAACATATAATTTCTTAATCTCTAAAATATTGTCTTTATTTTAATAAAGAAATTATCAACAGAAATTCATAGTGGCTAAAACCAGTTAAAGAACAAATATATCGTGTTATGCAAGAATTTTAAATATTCAGAGACATTAATTTTGTTTTCAGAGAACAGATATTGATTTATTTACTTATGAAGCTACAGGGACAGAGAAGATTACAGTATTCTGGCATTAATAATGCATTGGAGATAAAAGCAAATGGTAAGCAAAAATTTATGCTGCAGCTTGTATAAAAAGTGAAATGTCAAAAGGTTGTGGAAAAACCCTGTCAGTAAACACTATTCCAAGTTACAAACTTGTAAAATAGTTTCTGAATGTACTGGCAACTGAGTAGTTCAATGTCTCAGTACAAGAAAAGATGGCATACAGTGGTGTTTTAACTTCTGTTTAGTTTTGTTTTGTTTTCCATAGGTCCCCCGAAGTATTCTCTACTTGTATTATGAGCCATGGCTAGAAGGTAAAAAGGAGCCCATTTTTTTTACTCTGTAAACACAGAGCAGTTCAGATACCACCTTATTATCAGAGAGGAAGACGTTTGCTTTTGGGCACTTGTTTTCAGTATAAATAACATAAAACATAACCATGATGAAGTGTGGAAGTCTTTTGCCATCTGTAGCACAAAATGCACATGAATCTCAAACAGTTTGGAGCCAGCTTTTCTGAATCACCCCACACTCCTTTTGGTACTCCGAAAGGTGACACAGCATAAATTATATATCATTTGAAGGCAAAATTTTTTTCCCTTATAGCCCAAGATTTTTACTTTTTTTTTTTTGCTTTGCTGTGTACTTGATCAATAAGCATAAAAAATGTTATGAAGACTGAAGAGGTATGATGGTTGCTGATTTTTACAGTAAGACACTAATGAATCTGTTATTTAGTGGCATGTAGTGTTAAACTAAAATGATGTTAATTTTGTGACAGTGTTGTGTTTTTTTACAAAGAGAGAACCCAAACATAAAGTCCTTATTTTTCTGCATAGCACTTAGTAAAAATTACTGAAAACACAGAATCACATCTCTCTGAGTGGCAGCATGACCCTCTGGAGTCACTGCTCCCAGTTTGGTGTTGCCTGCAGCTGCTGAGTGTACATTCCACTCCTTCATCCAGATCATTAACGAAGACAATTGAACAGGATAAGATCCCTGGGGTTCAGTTAATGGCAGGATAGTCACTATCTACACATATAGCTAGTTACTGGCTACCAGCTACATGTGTGGCCCACCACCCTCTGAACCCAGCCATTCAATCAATTTTCAATCCACTCTGCTACCTGTTCATCCAGCCCATATTTCATCAGATTCTCTATGAGGATATCATGGGAAAGAATGTCAAAAGCCTTAGATGTATTGTAGACCATGATTTTATAGGTAAGGTTCTCCACTTATTTCTCAGTTTGGCTACATGACTATAGCGGATGTAATGGACAATTCCTTAATTTCTCTGTCCCTTGATAATTTGTGGAATGGAGGCAATGATACTTCTCTTTATGCTGAGGACATTTGTGAAACTAAGTTGTTAATTTTTAAAGCTCCCATTAACTATTGTGACTTGAATTATCAAAGACTTGCATTGACGATATTTGTGTTTTCTTTATCAAACAAAACATTTTTATTACCATTTTTACACTGGGTTTTTCTTTGGTTGGTTTTTGTTTGCTCGTTTTTTAAAAAAATATCCAATATCTTGTGTTCACTCAGGTACTGCAGTTGAGCTATGGTAAGATGTTGATCACTGTCGGGGTCTGATTGGAGAAAACCCCAGTATCGGACCCTGTTTCAGTTCATGATCCCAAGAGGGGTCTTTCACAGTCACCTAAATATAATTGTGTAAAGCACAATCTATGTCTGCCGAGGTGGAAACATTTATCTGGGAGCTGTAACTTTCTGGATATAGCTGGAGAGTATTCAAACTATATTTTCTCAGTGAAATATCTGTTAATACACATTTAATTATCCAAATGATTAATAAAATCAATATCTGTTCTCTTTGTGTTTATTGAGAGATTAACCTTCCTGATACATTTCTTAGAGGCAGTGACACATGCAAAATTAAATTTCTAACACACTAAGCTTGTAAATAATATTAAACCATTTTTAACCAGGGAGCTGTAACACTGTGGTAATATATGTCTTCATATATTATCAGTTTATTTGCATGTAAGAGTAATGGGTTAAATAGAACCAAAGCAAAACAGACACCTCATCAGGTTCTGTACTAAATAGACACAAGCACAAAATCTGTGCATCTGCAGGATCTGCTGTGAAATAAATATGCCATCCTGTGTCAGTGGGAGACTGAAAACAGTGGAAATAGAAGTGTTTAAATTTGAAGGTGAGAAATATTTTTGCTCTGACTCTAAATTAAATAAATCAAGATTATTGGTACAAGGAGACTGAAGGAGACCCTTACAAAAAAAAAAAAAAAAAAAAGAAAAAAATAAGAGGGGGAAATATCTGCATCCTTTTTTTTTTTTTTTTTTATGTGTGTGCGTATGGTGCAATGAACAATCATTCCACGTTGTTTTCAGAAGAGCAATCCAGAAATCTCTGGGTGCTTTAGGTTAACAAGACTAGATAAAATCATGTATTAAACAGATGTACCCCAACGCAGGTACCTTGAGAAAAGAGTACAGTCTGAAAAGTTCTACCTTCAGTGGGAATTGATTTAAAGAGGCTATTTTTCAAACTTTTATTGTATCTGTGAAATAATTGGTCATTTTCGTCAGTTTTTCCGAATTCCGAATTTGCGTCTTAAGAAAGAAACATGCAGTCAATTGTTTTCATGTACCAGAAGTAATCTAGAGGGTCTGATTCATTTTGACAAGGTTGATCTGCTGGGGATTGCAACAGAAATTCAACCTACAGGGGAGAAATAAGAGGCATGGTATATATTCTGGGCCACATGTCACAACATTTGTCACTCAATAAAACAAAGGAAAAGTTTGCATGTGGGTGTTGCACACACTCAGTCAGTATTATAGACTCTGAAAGTGATGTTTTTCTGTCTCTTTGTTACTCTTCCCATCGACCATACCAATAGACTTATTTCCAAAATGTTCCTGAAGGCTTCGAAATTTTTTGGCCTTAGAACAAAAGGAGATTAAAGGTCATGACTTCAATAGATTACTTTTTACTTTACTTTTTCATTCCTTGAAATTTTGGCCTGCAATATTTAATCAAAGATAGCTAATTTTACAGGTATCATATAAATGGTACTACTTGTAACTTATCAATCAGAGGCCTTGTGACTTTGAATCAGCTTATTTATTGACAAGAACATGCTTATTTTAATGATTTACACACATATATATGGCTAAAGAATATATCTTATTATTTCATATGTAGTGATCTGAACATAGAAATAAATAATAACTCTTTATTTTTGTTAATATTAATGCCATTCTATTTTTAAAATAAAGCTCTGAAAAACTATTATGACAGAATAATTTATTAATTTATTGGATTAGTAATGCACCTTTACTTCGTGGTCAGGCAATGGCTAGGAATGACAGGACTTGGGCAAAGAAAATATTTCTTCTCCTAAACCAGTTTGAAGGGAAGAATATATATTTCAGTATCAAAGGTATTCAGAAATTTATCTGTCTTTGTCAAGGACTTTTTTGAGAGCTGTGTTTGACAGAGGAAACCAGAAAATATTGTTTTTCTTTTTTGTGCACTTTGACATTGTCCATAATTGCAATTCTTCCTTTTGCTTTCTTAGAAGTAACTTTTTAAGTAATACAGCTACATTGATAACACTGATTCCGCAACACAGCAACAGTAGAAATTTTAATGGTGAGCAGATTGCAGAATAAAGATAGAAAAGTGTGAAAAAGATCTGACTGACTGCTAGAAAGGGTAGAGAAAAAATTACGAATAAAATTAAAGAACATAGAATCCATGAGTCATAGAATCTGTTGGAAGGGACCTTCAAAGGTCATCTAGTGTAAACCCCTGCAATGAGCAGGGACATCATCAACTAGATCAGGTTGCCCAGAATCACATTCAGCCTGGCCTTGAATGTCTGTAGGGATGGCACATCTACTACCTCTCTGGGCAGCCCACTTCAGCTTTTTATCACCCTCATTGTAAAGAATCTTTCCCTCACATACAATCCGAATCTTCTGTCTTTCAGTTTAAAACCATTACTCCTCATCCTACCACAGCAGGCCCTGCTAAAGAGTCTTTCCCCAAGACCTCCAAGCCTTCGTCCATTCAGGAATCATGGATACAATGGATATTTTGGTCCCAGAGAATCAGAGAATCATAGAGTGGTTAAAGTTGGAAAGGATCTTAAGATCCTGCCTCCTGGATCCCTCCTGGCATGGGCAGGGACACCTCACAGTAGAACATATTGTCCAAGGCTCTGTCCAACCTGACCTTGAACACTGCCAGGGATGGAGCATGCATCACTTCTTTGGACAACCCATTCCAGTGCCTCACTGCCCTCACAGTAAAGAACTTCTTTCTTATATCCAACCTAAATCTCCCCAGTTTCAGTTTAAACCCATTATCCCTTGTCCTATTGCTACAGTCCCTGATGAATAGCCCCTCTTTGCCATCCTTGTAGACCCCCTTCAGATACTGTAAGGCTACTATGAGGTTTCCACGCAGCCTTAGCTTCTCCAGGCTGAACAGCCCCAACTATCTTAGCCTGCCTTTGTATTGGAGATGCTCAGGCCCCCGTATCATCCCTGTGGCCCTCCTCTGGACCATAATATAGATATGCATTCAAATGGATATGAAATGTGGGTTTTTTTCTCCAGAAGAGTGAGAAAGTGATCATATCTGCTTTAAATAGATGTGAAAATTGAAACAATGTTTGGGAACATTTCAGTGTCCTCAGTTTTAATGAAATACCTTCACAGAAGTCATAGTTTTGCTTATTCCTATTAACTTCTATGTCAAAATAACATAGGGGCAGTGAAATAAGAACAACTGCATTTCAAATGAAATCTCACTAAAACTTCCAGAGTTGTGGGTTGTTTCAGAATTTCAGGTCATGTGCACCTTAAGTCCAAAGAAGAATTTGCATGTTCACTTCATGGTGACAGCAAACAGGTGAAATGGCTGAGTTTCACAATAGCTTCCAAATTGACAAGGGTATTTTAGAAAAAGGATTATTTTTAATTTCCCAAGTCCATTGGTTTTGTTACAGAACTTTGAAACTCTTGTGCAGTCTAATGTATGGGATGCTTTCTTTTTCCTCTAGTTCTCAGATATATCTCATTTCTGCTATTTAATTTACCACTGTTTGATGTAGTAAGGTTTTTTGATATTTTTAAAAGTAGAAAAGTTATAAGCCTGACTTTCATAATCTGAATAATACTTTTAAATCTAGTCAGTCATTCTTCATCACTGACCTTTATTTAATTTTTAAGGCACAATAATATTTTCTAACTGATACCTCTAGTGCATCTGCATGGTGTTTCTAAAAGCAAGTGTTCTTTGTTTTTAATGTGATCTCTATAAGGAAAAAAACCTGCAGATCTTATGATAAGGTTTCAGTTACCTAGCAGACTTATGTTTTTTCCTTATAGAGTAGTACAGTCATGAATTTTCGTATAAAAACAAGGCCATTATCTTTATCTGCTTCCAGTTCACCACCATTTTAACTTGTTCTAATTTCCTTGATGTGCCAAACAAAAAGAATAATCGTATGGAAGGTAAACAGAAACTCCTCCTAGTCACACTTGACATTTTCTACTCTCCTCACAGAACTGGGGAATCATTTGCTGTTTCATCCTTTGGACCTTTGATGTAAGGTTTGTGTAAGACAATCATGTATAGTAACACTTTTAATCTCAAAATTTGTGCTTTCTCCAAGCAAACACCGTTTATGGGTATAGGTATGTCTACATATGATATGTGTACATGAAAGTTTGTGCAAAAACATGTCTTTTACTTTATAGTTTCCAACCACTTTTTTAAGTGAGAAAACTTTAGATGCTTGCAATCTCTCATTCTGGATGAATTTTCTAAGAAGCTCCGTGGACCCTTTTCATTGTTGCTTTTTTGAAATATTTCTCTGAATTTGTGACTGTATTCATTCCATTTCTGCAAGCTTCAACTAAAAAAGCAGTCATTTCCTTTTCATTCCAATATATAGCCCTGAGGACAGGTTTTCATTGTATTTTATTACATTGTTCTAGAAAATCTAGAAAATGGTTAAAAATAATCATGCTGCATTTTTTTTCCGGCTTACTAAAGTCAATTATTCCAATTTTAATCTTACTTACATGCCAGTGAGGAGATGCTAAGGATATCAGAAGACTTCCCTACTAATACAGTTGTGAAAAACAAGGATTTTCTGAGAGAAAAATATTACTAGATATATAATTTATTCAGGGATTCACATAATTATGTGACGGCAATCAAACACAATTGAGAGCAAGAGGATAAAAGCACATGAAAAACCTGCCATTAAATGCATTGAAAATCTATAGTAAGAGCATCAGGATTATCCCTCAGTTCTTCACTTCAAGGCTTCTTTGACAATTCAAATAGATGGTATGCAAATATGAGACTGAAATGATATGTAATTATATTTTTAAATAGTCTTCAGTTTCATCCGGTTTCCCCTAAAAACAGTCTTGGAAAGTAAATCATACTCATTTGTATTTTCTTTCTTCTTTACTTGATTTACTAAAATGTTTCTTTTCTTACTATCAATATGATACAGCGCTTGCAGACTGCACAGAAAATAATGCATTTTTGTATTAAGCTGATATTTGGACAGTTTTTCCCACACAGATTATTCCATGGGTACCTGGAAAGTGATGATGTGACCTTTACATCAGAAACTTGTTTTCATTTTTTCTTCTGTCTTGTCCCTGAAGCTATAAATTTTGTCTCAGCTAAAATCCACACAAGTGAAAACCTCTTGCATTTGTTTTTTTGTTTGTTTGCTTGTTTTTTTTCTTGATATCTCACAAAATACACTTTTCAGTTTACATCTATTACTTGAAAGGTAGTTAGATATTTTTCATTCATTTTTTATTAATCATTCATTTATTTCATTGATGCATGGCTTTTCAATACTAAAATGCTTTCACTGATTATAAGTCTGTACATAACTGGATGCATCATAATTTTTTTCATGGTTTTCTGACTTTTTCTCCTTTGAGTGAGAAGTGAAGCTTTGAACAAATGACTGAATTTAAATTTATGACACTGGGTTTTTTTTTTTGGCTAAAAGTAATTTCTTGATTTGATTAAGTATTTCTACACAGTGTTATAAGCAATCGAACTGGCAAAGTTCAATTCAATCACTTTGTCTTTTAGATAATTGTATTAAGGAGCTGAGACTTTGAAAACTCCAATCTTTAGTAGGCTGTGATGTTATGCTAAAGAACAAATACACTGATCTGTAAATTACCTTTGTCTTTAATTAGATGACTTTTCCCTTACTTTCTTAATTATATCTGACAATTCTTCAAAGACTATTTAGCATTAATAAGCACAAATTGTCTTGTATATTCCCTACTTTCAATTTGTTTTTTTTAATTAACTGCTATTAAGAGTATTTCAGCTATTTTCAAGTGTTATATAAATATTTGGGGCTTATATGGATGTTGTGGTTTAAGCCGTAAATCACACAGTCTGGTCACTCACTCCCCCCTCTTTCTTCCCCCCCACTCCAAGCAGGGGTGCAGGAATGGGGAGAAGAATCGAAAGAATGTAACTCCCACAGGTTGAGAAAAGAACAGTCCAGTAACTAAGGCACAATACAAACCACTACTGCTACCAGCAATAATAATAATGACAAGGCAAATACAAGGGAAGAGGATACAACTGCTCACCACCCGATGACCGAGCTGTGAACTGAAGTCTTCTGGGTCCCTGCCTCCAGTTTTTCCATCCTGGGCATGACGTGCTGTGGTATGGAATACCTCTTTTTTTAGTTTGGATCAGGTGCCCTGTCTCTGCTTCCTCCCAGCTTCTCCACCTCCCTGGCAGAGCATGAGACTCAGAAAGTCCTTGGTCAGACTAAACATTACTGAGCAGTAACTAAAAACATCGGTGTTAGCGCTGTTCCCCAGCCAAAAGTCAAAAACACAGCACTGCACCAGCTACCAAGAAGGAGAAAAAATGACTGCTACTACTGAACCCAGGACAATGGACTATTCTGCATTACTTGGTTAGCATCTGGAAAGAAATCAGAGCTTTAAGGAAAGAGAAAGTGAACAAAAATCTTCAAAGAAACATGTATCTACTGAGAGATAAGGAAATATTGTGCATGTAAGATTTTATAGATCCTGAATCTATGTAGATGATACATGCTTTTTCTGATTGGTTGAGTTTAATTTTTGCATTCTTTTACATAATCGTAAAATCAGATTTGATTACACGATATGCTTAAAGCTGAATCAAGAGTCATATAAACAATGGAAATCTTTATGAAAATGTTCTTGATTTACAACCGTTTTCTTGGGGCCTCTGTACTAGTACATCTAGAGCTCACCAGTAGTCTCAGTAACAAATTGCAATAACTTGTGGGTCTACCTCTGTTTTTGATGACTATTTTCTATCTTTTCATACAACATGATGTATTATGATAAAGTATTTGGAAATAGCTTAATGTTTTAGTATGTAGAGCTTTAAACTAGGAATGATGGGGGAGGGAGACGGTTACCAGCAACCCTGTGAGGAAGTGATGGACAGGATTTACAAGCAAAGGGTCTGGAATTATGTGAATGAAAGGGAATGCAAAATCAACAAAATAGAGTTTTAGAGGGTTCACCCCATGTAAGCAAGGAACTGCCCACAAGTCATTATGGAAAAACCAGACTGTATCTGAGAAATAGACAGGTTGAGGTGACTCTCTGAAGTGGCAAGGGCACATTAGTGACTCATGGTCAACATGGTGCCACAAAAAAGGCTAACGGTATCCTGAACTGCTTAAGCAAAGCATTGACAGAAGGTCAAGAGAGGTGATTCTTCCCCTCTACTAAATGCTGGTGAGACGGTGCCTGGAGTACTTTGTCCAGTACAGGAGAGATAAAAAGCTACTGGAGAGAGTCCAGCAAAGGGCTACAAAGATGTAGGGACAGGAGCACCTCTACTAGGAGGAAAGGTCTAGAGAGATAGGACTGTTCAGCCTGGAGAAAGCAAAGATCAGGGGGAATCTTATCAACGTATACAAATATCTGAAGTGAGAATGCAAAGAGAGTGGAGTCAGGCTCTTTTCAGTGGTGCTCAGCGACAGGACCAGAGACAATGGACACAAACTGGAAAACAGGAGGCTCCACTGGAACGCCAGGAAAGACCCTTTTATTGCGAAGGCGACTGAGCACTGGCAGAGCCTGCTCAGAGCTGTTGCGGCGTCTCCCTCCTTGGAGATATTCAGTAACTATCAGGACACAGACTTGGTCAACCAGCTGCATGTGGCCCTACTTGAGCTGCGGGCTGGATCAGATTACCTCCAGAGGTCCTTTCCAACCTCAGCTGTTCTGTGATTCAGTGATTCTGTGAATAGCATAATATAATGGGGTAATCTAATGCAATATAGACTTTAATACATTGAAATACATTTTTACTGTATAAGGCAACACTATTATCACACAAAACTGCAGGGGTTTGTTTGACAAATTTCACCTATTTTTAAGCAGGCATATTTCAAGAATTCCAAGGCCAGGCTGGATGTACAGACTAGTATAGAATCTAACAATTATTAGGTATAATTATTATTAGGAGACTCCATTTTCATATCACATTATTGTTTGAAATATAAGATGAGATATCTAAACTAAGAAGTTCAATGACTTCAAAAGAGAATTTCTCCTGGCGAGGAAGGGAGACTGAAAATGCTATGCATATACTAATATAAAAATTCTGAAAACTCTAATACTGCCTTTATGCTATAGTTTTAACTATTCACAATGTGCACTGTTAAAACATAGCCTCTTCATTAAAACTAATGACTTAAATGGGATTCAGTATTATCAACTATTGAAAACGTATGCAGATTTCAATGATCTATTTCTTTGTATAAAAATACTTTTGTTCTTCTAGATTTCAGAAATTAGAATCACACAGAAACTGAGGAAGAAATTTGGTAAATTAAAATAAAAAATATAACATAAATAGAACACATTTTAAAGATCTAACAAATTACAGAATTAGAGTTAATGATAACTTACTAAATAACTGTTACTATAGAACAAGTAATTAATAATGACAGATCCCCCGGTGCCAATCCTTCAACAACTCTGAAATCACTGTGGAAAAGTGATGATGATGAATGTGGTGGTGATCTTTGTTTTTAATGAATCGGAGAAACATGCAATTACAGACATGTTAAAGCCTGAATGTCTTATTTGCTTGCTCAGTTTATTTCACAGTGAATGTCACCTCCACTTCGCAGATTCCATTTTTACCAAGATATCTTGATAAAATAGATAAGAAAGGTTATGAATCTGACTGAAAGATTGTAAAGTAACAACTGACTATAAAAAAAACAATGTTATCTTTAGACTTTTGCAGTAAACATTCAAATCATCAAAATTGTGGTATAATTCTTGTTTGCGACAGGAATTTCTACTAATATATTTATCTACAGACACAGTGAATACCTTATTTGCTATTCTGAGCCAGTAACATATTCCCATAGCACCTGAAGAAATTTATTCATTACTAGAAAAATTAAACCAATTAAGGTTTCTGTGTTGTTCTGTTGTTTTGTTTTTTGTTTCTCTTTTGTAAAAACAAGTGTGATTTGAACAGTAGTCTTGATATAAAATTGTAAAAATGTAGATTGCTAGTAGAATTTAGAATGTCAGGAATTTCAGGAAAGCTACAGACCAAGTAACCAAACCTTGAAACAACCTGGTTTAAAAAAATAAAGTTGGAAAAAAACCTCAGCTTATTTACGTTGTATTCCAGTGTTAAAATTTTTGTTATCAATGGCTGTTGCATTCCATTTTTCCATCTCCCTCCCCCACTCCTGCCATGTTTTTTTACCTCCTCACTTGTGGCATTAAAGTATCCTCTGATTTTTTTTTTTCATTTATTTATTTATTTATGTATTATTTTCTATGGTATGATCTGACCTTGCTATGTTGAATTAATTCATGAAGGGGTCAGATGAGTACATTGTGGTACAACAGACCCAGAATTAATATACATCTGAGAAAATGAAAGGAAGTACAGAAAAAGAACTAGTATCACCAGTGTGCTGTTAGATTTGCTCATATATATCAATGCTATGCAACCAAGTTATTTTTGGGGTTTTTATATATATATATATGTATGTATATATGTGTGTGTGTGCATGTATAGGTTGGATTTATACTTCATATTAATGGAAATCATATATTAAAATTAGAAAAGAAAGAAACATTTTAGAACAATTAGTATGCTATTGCTTTTAGAGGCATCTAACCTGCAACTGTCATCACTGGTAATGAGAATAGAAAAAAAAGATAGAAAACCCAAAACACTGTTCATTTTTGTTTATATATGTCCTAGGTTCAGTAGTAGCAGTCATTTTTTCTCCTTCTTGGTAGCTGGTGCAGTGCTGTGTTTTTGACTTTTGGCTGGGGAACAGCGCTAACACCGATGTTTTTAGTTACTGCTCAGTAATGTTTAGTCTGACCAAGGACTTTCTGAGTCTCATGCTCTGCCAGGGAGGTGGAGAAGCTGAGAGGAAGCAGAGACGGGGCACCTGATCCAAACTAACCAAAGAGGTATTCCATACCACAGCATGTCATGCCCAGGATGGAAAAACTGGAGGCAGAGACCCAGAACGGTTATATCACTGCTGGGTTAGGCGGGGTATCGGTCGTCGGGTGGTGAGCGGTTGTATTCTCATCCCTTGTTTCTATTATTATTATTATTATTATTGGTGGTAACAGTAGCGGTTTGTGTTGTACCGTAGTTACTGGACTGGAATGTAGCCTGTGGGAGTTACGTTCTTTCAATTCTCCTCCCCATCTTTCTGGGAGCGGGGGGAGGAAGTGTGGGGAGAGCTAACAACATTGTGGCAGATTTACAGCTGGGTTTAAAACATGACAATATGTAACAGTTAAATACTAGGAAAATCAGATTACTTCCTCATAGTCACAGAAATTATCAGCCATATCCTATTCTGTACCTTTTTAAAGGAGAAAAAATATAATCATGATATACTCTCTAGATCTTTGTTTTTTATTCTACATTGGTATTTTCCCTTGATGTTTTCTCCTCTTGAAGAGGTACTGGTTTTTAGTTATTATATGTAATAAAATTATCTGTAATAAATTATCTGTATAAAGTTAGATAATAAACAACAAATTATCTGTATAAAAAATCTGTAATAAATTATCTATATAAAATACACATATTCACTGGGCAATGCTCTCTGAAAAATCAAATTTCTATGATCAGTTCATATTTAATTTCTTTCATCTTTAAGAATGTTTCTGTTACTATCTGTATTTATTTTCTGTTCTTCCATATTAATTATATTTTCAGTCCAGCAACCTGAGATACAACATGCTAATTTTCAAGAATGTAGTGATCTACCACTAAAAGTTCTTGCTCAGGGCATAAACATGACCATGTAACCCCAGGGGTTATTAAAAAAAAAAAAAAAGTTTTAGATTTGGACTCCTCCAGATCTTTAAAAAGAATGTTTTTGGGAAGCCAGTTTACAATGTGATGACATTCAGGCTATCAAAAAATCAGCTGAAAAGAGAGGGAATGGAATATTCAATGACTTTTCCAATACTAAAATTTATAAAGAAAGCACTTGTTGACAGGCAACCATTTTACAAAGTAATGCCGTTCTTTACAAGCTGAATGTTTTATATGTGTATTTCACTGCTCATTGAGTACAGTTTCCTGCCATTAAATAACTGAGCTTAATTTCTCAATGCCAAACCACTGCTGAGCCCTGTATTTCATACCAGATTTCAAAGCAGACCATTTGTTTTGCAGATACTGTGTACAATGTTTTACTAAAAGGGCAGTTTTCTTACTGTTCTTACCAAACAAAAAAGATGTTAAAAAAATAAAAAGGTAACTATTGCTCTTTTTTTCAGTATCTGTTAAATAGGAAATGCCTTTTTTGAATAACATTTTTCTTTCTCGCACACTTCTAATAGTATAGCTCTCCATCTCGTAGTCTCTTCTGGTTAGTGACCATTACTCCAAGAAATTTGTCCCCTTCTACTAGTTTATAAGTGTAGGTATGCCAAAGTTCATGTTTATTGATTATTCTAATATAATCAAGTCTCTACAAGCTGCTCTTAGGTCCTTAAAACAACAGTGTTAAGAGATGAGAGTTTGTAATACTTTCCTTCCCTAAACAAGTCTTTTAATGTAATTCCATAATACAAGATCTTAGCCACCAGTTGATAATATCTAGAGGTCTTCAAAGCACAAAGAAATAAAAGCCTTTAAGCCACTTACACTGTCTTCTTGCTTGTTATATATTTTTTTGTATATTAAGTAAACCACCTAAGAACTATAAATCAGTATTATCGGTATTATCAGTATTCTAAGATTTTAAATATGAGATTAGATCCTTACCTCAGACTCAGATTTTTCACTTGTTCTTCTGCAGATTTGCACAAGCAGTTCCATAATTTCTCATAACTAACAAGGATTTTATTATAAAGTTGCAGGATTTTTGAAGTAACAGAAATGGCAGAAGTATTAAAAAGGAACGTTCGTTCACATGGGGACTTTCAGGTTGGGGGATTGCATCTGAGGCCAAACTGCATTCAGTAATTGCAGCAAATTCCCTCTAAGCTTTGCACCTGAAGCAGATGGAAGAAGATCGTATCAGGAGATCAACCCTTTCAAATTAAAAGACTTTATGATGCTCATCTGCATTTTAATCAGATATAAAGGATTTATTCCTGAAATACATCAAGAAACACCATTTTCACCTCCTGAAACGCATCAGAGAGTTTATAGCCAATCAAGTAAAATATGTTGAACATTTCAACTTTGTACATCTTTCTCTCTGGTGTATGCAATACTAGGTGGATATAGGTGTTGGTGATTTTATTAACAGCTATATATAAGCATATAAAAATAGAAACCAGAAAGTCATTTCATATGACAAATCCATTCCATTAAGGATTTAACTCCAACAAATAAAAAAAGCATATATATTATATTATATATTCATATTATATTTTTACATTAGATGTATCAGATAATATTACTTTATTCAAAATGCAGTGCAATACAAAACTGGAAGGTAGATAAAGAAGATCATATATAGTCAAAAACAAGGGAAACTAAATTACTTGTAGCTCAATATAATAAAGATTTGTCATGTTTCTTCTTGTGACCACAGAGAGCATGAATTGGAATTAGTTTTGTAATGCACAAAGACTGAATAGCAAATTTAACACTTGAAAAAGTATGTCTCATGTTCCTGGCATATAAGTAAAATAGTGATATTGCCAAAATATTCCTATACTGACAGTTATTTCAGGGAAATTGTTTTCTCTGTTGAATTACACATTTTCTTTTTTATTCATAAATTAATATGAAGTCAAGTGCAAGTGAAATTTAACGGCCTAGAAAAAACTGAGTGTCAGCAGATTTTTAACAGTGTCTTTAATTCAACTACTGGAAAAATAAGTTTAAATTAAAAAATCAAGAATCTATTTGCAAATAAATTTGTCTTAAAATTGAACTACTACTAATGGGTAGCAAAGGCTTTGGAAAAGGAATACAGAACAGAAACATGTTTCCATAACTTTGTTAAAAAAATCATCAGCGTTGATTGCCTCAAACACTAGAGGTGGAATAACTGATGATAATTCTTACTAACACTAAATGAATGTTAGGTTCCTAAGTAATCCTTAATTTCTTTTCATCCAATAAATTATTTTTCAAGATTTGACTCGTTCTATTTATATGGAGCATAAATTTGCATAATGATGTTAGAGTCTCATTAACTTCTTATTAGACCCAGTTTTGTCAGGAGCTATTAACATGTGCTTCAAAAAGATATAAAAGTAATAAAAAATCCTTCAATAATTAATTGACAGTAATCTGGATTTAAAAAATCACATCATCATAATACTAGGTCTGTGGTTCCAATATCCTAATAATTTGGTGCAGTAGGGGTAATATCTTTTTTTCCTCCAGAAACTTTTCTCTACTTTCTATTTCTTAGCACTAATATTTACACACAATTAGTGTTACTATTATTCTAGGTTTTGATCATTCATTGTGATGATTTTTACTCTGCTTATGAGCTTGAGACAGAAGTCTGTTCTGTTACACTCCCTGAACTCTGTTTCTACAAAGTATATTACAGTTTGACAGAGAACTATGTTATTTTTTAATACTGATACCTATAATGGACTGAGTGAAGACAGGCCTTGTGTAATAATTAGCTTCATTCCACTGAAGTATCCAGTTCTCTTTTCCTTTAGCTAGAATTACACACCAAACCCCTGGTAGAAAAAGTTCTCACTAAGATAAAAATTCTTAGAACATCCACTTAGCAAATTTTTCACACTGTGATTGTTCAGAATAGATGCATCTTATTCCTGGAGTTGTTTATCCTATAGATTTGCATGTTTTCATATTATTGACAAGGTTTCTAATTTTGACTTAATAAGTCAGCATAATGGCTGGTCAGTAAAATGCGTGAAGAGGCAACACATGCATGACACATCTTTAAGTCATGACAAGACAGATATTATTTTCTTGGGAAAAACAAAGCTTTCAACAATTTATTTTGCTAGTGTTATGAATTGAAATTTTACTTTTGATGTCAATAATGAAAAGATCGACAGAAAAGACTAAAGCAGATATAAAATAAGAATAATGGTAGAAAGAAGTTAACAGGAAAATAAAAAGATTAAAACAGATCTCTGATATCATTATGAGTTAGTGGAAAAAGACATGAAAGGCAGAGGGGCCTGGACACGCTTGTGAGGTAGGCTAATACTAACCTCAGGAAGATTAACCAAGCCAAGTGGAAGGTCCTATACCTGGGTGATGGCAGTAACAGGCACAGCTACAGGTTGGGCTGAGAAGTGTTTCAGAGCAGCCCTGTGGAGAAGGACTTGGGGGTGTTGGTTGATGAGAAACTGAACATGAACATGACTGTGTTCTAGAAGCCCAGAAAGCCAACCGTATCCTAGGCTGCATCAAAAGGAGCGTGACCAGCAGTTTGAAGGAGGTAATCCTGCCTCTCTACTCTGCTCATGTAAGACCCCATTTGGAGTACTGTGTGGAGTTCTGGTGTCCTTAACATAAGAAGGACATGGAGGTGCTGGAGCAAGTCTAGAGGAGGGCCATGAGGATGATCAGGGGCCTGAAGCATCTCCTGTATGAAGCTGGGGCTGTTTAGCCTTGAGAAGAGAAGGTTGCATGGAGACCTCATAGTAGCCTTCCAATATATGTGAAGGGGGCCTACAAGGATGGCAAAGAAGGACTCCTCATCAGGGACTGTAGCAATAGCATAACGGCTAATGGATTTAAACTTTAACAGGGGAAGTTCAGGTTAGACATAAGGAAGAAGTTTTTTACTGGGAGGGTGGTGAGGCAGTGGAACAGGTTGCCCAAAGAAGTGGCAAATGCTCCATCCCTGGCAGTGTTCAAGGCCAGGTTGAACAGAGCCTTGGGCAATATGTTCAATGGTGAGTAGTCCCTGCTCATGGCAGGGGCTGGAATTAGATGATCTTCAGTTCCTTTTCCAACCCTAACCATTCTGAGATTTTGTGACTATTAATGGATAACAAAGTCAACCCTAAGAATAACAGAAGATGGAAGGTTGTTCATAATATTGATACGGCACTTCAGGAAAAGAAGTTTTCATCAAAGCAGTGTGATAAAATAATTTATAAATAGCAGCTTACATATTTTTTATGAGTCAGTCAACCTTTTTTTTGCGTTACAAAGGGTGGAATTTCTATCAGGATTTGGGATTTTTTTATAAAGATAAAGAATATTTTCCAAGTGTTTTCATACACACAGAAACACAGAAGAATACTAGAATGAATGGTCTGGTTTGTAACGGACATACAGAGATCATCTAGTTCAATGCACTTCCCATAGGCAGGGACACCTTCCACTAGACCAGGTTTCTCAAAGCCTTGTCCACCTTGACCTTCAACATTTCTAGGGGTGGGGCATCCACAGCTTCTCTGGGAAAACTATTCCAGAGTCCCATCACCCTCATTATAAAAAAAAGAAATTTTCCTTACGCTCAATCTAAACATACCCTCTCTTAATGTAAAATCATTGTCCCTTGTCCTGTCATTACAGGCCTTGGTAAAAAGTCTTTTTATATCTCACTCATAACCCACCTTTATATATTGAAAGGCTGCAATAACATCTTTCTTAAGGCTGTTCTCCAGCCTGAACGACCTCGACTCTCTCAACCTTTCTGTGCAGGAGAAGTGATCCAGTCCTCTGATCATTTTGATGGCTACCTTCTGGACTCTTAAAGTCTCCATGTTTTTCTCATACCGGAGACCCCAGGACAAGAGAATAGTCTTTTAATAAACAATATTACTTGGAACATATTACATATAACTAGCCCTGAAAGCCTTTTTTATTGCTCTTATCAGAGACAAAACTAGTGATTTTTAAATTATTAATGAACTTTCTTACTCCTTGAGGCAATATCTGACCCACAAATATGTAAAGGATGAAAAATTCCTTTCTTGAGTTACAAAAGAAATGTTGATTAATATAGCATGCATTTAAATTATCTTGATTTATATTAATGTTTTAAGGAAGCATTTTACATATTATGTTTAGTGAAAAGGACTGATTACATAGCTCTTCTTTCTCTAATCTGTCCAGCAAAACCCTGGCTTCGATTTCACAAAAGACAACCAGTGTCATATAAATGACCAAGCCCTGACACGACGGCTTTGTCAGCCTTGTGTGTATTTAGCTATTTCCGTATCAGTTGATTATTTCAACTAAGGTTGGCTAGTCTTTATTTACAACTTTAGAAACAAACAAAAAACCAAGCAAAACCCAAGCAAATAAACAAACAAATCAAGGAACTACACTTGCCTTTTTTGCAAACCATAGATGAAGCAGGTGTTTTAGACTTTTACAGAGCACCCCGTTTTTCATTTATCATTTGTCACATCCAGTAGATTTCAAAACTTGAATTCTTGTTTTGATGATACCAAGTCATATAGAGTCATACCAAGTCATTATCTATTTCCTGTGGGTATTTTTAACTTCCAACAAAAAAACTACTGCAAAATATAAACAAAGCAATATGCTTTGAAAGAGATTACAAAGAGCCTGTCGCTTTGCAGAAGTCAGATGTTTTAATACATAATATTAATAACAATGGATACTAAACAAAAAAGTTTCTGTTTTCTTAAAGTGTTTTGATTTAATATTTAAAATTTCACTTACCTTTTAACCTTGCCAAATCGAACAGCTATCTGAAGGGGTTGACAGTAAGTGCCAAGGTCACACGATGAAATCCAGGCTAGATTTGCTTCACTAAAAGTAGCCTGCAGAGAAAAAAGAAACCCATGTAAATCTTTCAGAATATTTTTTTTCTTTGCCTCTTTAGCTATTGGTTCACTTTACAAAATCATTTTATTATATACAAAACAACCAAACTCGGTCAGGTTTTCATTCTCTTTCCTGATGATAACATGGATTGATCCACATACTGTGAATGAGTAATTCATTAGGAGAAAAACTCTTCAGAGGGTAAATGGAAATCGCAGAAAGTTATGAACTAAGCTGCTTTTAATTGCTTTGCATCTATTAATAGTAGCCTTTCCAATAAAACATGGTGCTTGAAGTTAAATATTTCATGAAAGCATACCATAGATACTGTCATACAGAAGACATGAAGCACCACTTTTTTCCCCTTAATAGATGTTTTCTAAACTGTAGAGTTTGAAAACTATCTTGATTGAAAAATGGGGGCATAATGCATAAAGATTCAACTGTCCGTGAGATGACAGCTCATTCATGAAGAAGCATATTTATTTTCTAACAACTCAATTCAAGAAAAAATGTTTAGCTGAACTATTAGACCTCAGATTACTACCTCCAGTGATAGAATACAACTAATTTTCCTTTTCCTTTAAGGAACTCTTTATGCTGAAAAACTTTTGTAATAAATAAGAAAATATAGTTCCAAAAGTATATAAAAGCTTTTTATTTGATTTCTGGAGGAAATGTCCCTTTATTTTTGACTTAGAATTTATTTTTTTTAAACAAGCCAAAAATATATCAGCCAAATAAGAAAACAAAATCTAATTAGAACAATATAGCAAAATTTATGAAATTTCTATTTAGTAGGAGAGTGCTCTAGACTGGCATTTAAAGTCTAGACTAAGATTTTGCTTTGCACAACAAAAGGCACCTTTAAAAAACACGGCTTAAAGCTTGTAAAAGACAGTTAAGAGATAATGTATAAATCCAGAGTGCTCCAGGTACTTTGGATTTGGATTTCTCACATGTTCTCACAGGAAACAAGAGGAAGTTTTTATTTTTTTTTTTAAACTTGAATTCCTCCAAGTTCTCATCCCCTGTTAGGACTAATAATTTATACAGTGCACACAACACACAGAATCATTCATAGAAATATCACTATGCATTTAATAAAGCAACTTGAGTGGTATGTTCAGTTTCAGTAGTTCTGTCTCTTGCTCAGCCTGCATATTTGCTACTCCGTCTCATAGAAGATACATAGCTAACATTCCTGAATACCACCATAAATTATCAACAACCCTTGTTGTCTAGGTATGCTTCTGTTTAGCCATTTGATATACTCTTCTTTAGATTATAAAAAGACTAAAGACTAAAAACTACTTACATAATTTAGGAACAAATTTCCACAAAGAAAGGAAGAACCTTGGGCAACATGGTCTAGGGTGAGGTTTCCCTGCCCATATCAGGTGGTTGGAACTAGATGATCTTAAGGTCCTTTCCAACCCTAACCATTCTGTGAGTCTATGATCCTATGGATGCTTAGGGAAATAAATGATAGAGCACCTACTAGTCTGTGTATTCTTGCAAGACATGTACAGTATTATCAACTTAGCCAGCACTGAAGAAAGGATTATGTTATTATTGATGTTCTTTGCTCAGTAACATCTGACTTTCAATCATATATTAAAAATAAATCTTTTTATCTAGTATTGAATGATCATCTAAGAATAGGTATTTGATGCTCAAATGGTATTTGGAACTGAACAAGAAAGTCAAAGGAAAAGAAAACAGAGATGTGCTATGCGCACATTATAAGAGACTTTTTTGTTGCTGTTACTGAACCTCTGCTCATCTGGAGCTCCCTATACATGATTGACAGCCACCTGGTCTAAAAATACGCAGGCATATGGCACCAATATTAATACTGACCCAAAGATATTGCAGTAAACACATACCAGGTTTGAAAAAAACATTTGATAAACACTCATCTAACAAATGTAAACAAATGTGTTCTATTATAAATTCTATCCTATAAACACACTTGCTTTCAGAGCCAAAAAAAAACCTGATGAATGCCAGGAGTTCTCTATAACTTTGGGAATTAAACATATGCTATCTATGACTTTCAATGATATCAGAAAATTAAATAGAAAGGAGAGCAGTAAAATAAAAAAATAACATCATGCTGATCATCATTCAAATACAAAATAAAAAATGTATTATGAAAATATGAATTAGCATAGGCATTTTCTACATATAGATATAACTCCTGGTCTCAAACAAGCTCAAATTAAAGGATTGGAAACAAAATGGTAGAGAACATGACAACACCTATCAGAAAAGAAAGAGCCCAGATCTAAATGGCTGTAAAAAAAGGAGAAAAAAAAAAAAAAAAAAAAAGAAAAAAGCATTCCATATTTTTAAAGTAATTAACTGAAAAAGATTTGAACAAAAACATCCTAAGATATCCTTACACCACTAGACATTTCCTATTACAGTACTCTTCTTCTGCACTCCTAACCTGTAGTGCCCTTATACAAATTAGATCTTGCACCTGTGTATCATAGAATAGGAAGGGTCGGAAAGGACCTTAAGATCATCTAGCTCCAGCCCCCCTGCCATGGGCAAGGACACCTCACACTAAACCATGCCACTCAAGTCTATGTCCCATCCAGCCTTGAACACCTCCAGCAATGGGGCATACACAACATCCCTGGGCAACCCATTCCAGTGCCTCACCACCCTTACAGTAAAGAATTTCTTCCTCATATCCAATCTAAACTTCCCCTGTTTAAGTTTGAACCCGTTACCCCTTGTCCTGCTACTAGAGTCACTCATGAAGAGTCCCTTCCAGCATCCCTATAGGCCCCCTTCAGATACTGGAAAGATGCTAAGAGGTCTCCACGCAGCCTTCTCTTCTCCAGGCTGAACAGCCTCAACTTTCTCAGCCTATCTTCATATGGGACGTGCACCAGACCCCTGATCACCCTCGTGGCCCTCCCCTACACTTGTTCCAACAGTTCCATGTCCTTTTTATGTTGAGGACACCAGAACTGCGCACAATACTCCAAGTGAGGTCTCATGAGAGCAGAGTAAATGGGCAGGATCACCTCCATCGACCTGCTTGTCGTACTCCTTTTGATGCAGCCCAGGATACAGTTGGCCTTCTGGGCTGCTAGCACACACTGCCAGCTCATGTCCAGTTTTTCATCGACCAACATGCTCAAGTCCTTCTCTGCAGGCCTGCTCTGAGTCTCTTCTCTGCCCAACCTGTAGCTGTGCCTGGGATTGCTCCCACCCAGGTGGAGGACCTTGCACTTGTCTTGGTTAAACTTCATCAGGTTGGCATCAGCCCACCTCACAAGCACGTCAAGGTCCTTCTGGATGGCATTCCTTCCCTCCAACGTATCAACCGAACCACACAGCTTGGTGCCATCGGCAGACTTGCTGAGGACGCACTCAATCCCACTGTCCATGTCACCGACAAAGATGTTGAACAAGACCGGTCCCACCACCGATACCTGAGGGACACAACTTGTTACTGGTCTCCAGCTGGATATTGAGCCACTGAGCACAACTCTTTGCATGCGGCCATCCAGCCAGTTCTTTATCCACTGAGTGATTCACCTATCAAATTGATTTGTCTCCAACTTAGAGACAACGATATCGTGTGAGACAGGGTCAAACACTTTGCGCAAGTCCAGGTAGATGACATCAACTGCTCTACCCCTTTCCGTCAGTTCCGTAGCCCCATCATAGAGGGCCACCAGATTGGTCAGGCAGGATTTCCCCTGAGTGAAGCCATGCTGGGTGTCACCAACCACCTTGTTGTTTTTCATGTGCCTCAGCATGCCTTCCAGGAGAATCTGCTCAAGATTTTGCCAGGCATGGAGGTGAGGCTGACTGGTCTGTAGCTCCCCGGCTCATCCATTTTCCCCTTCTTGAAAATGGGGGTTATATTTCCACTTATATGTATTCCATTCAAAAATCTTTTTCCACATTTTAATTCAGTGCATGAGTTGCAGTCTTTTGCAGATGATAGTTTCCCAAAACAATTTTATTTGAAATGCATATAACTTCTCTTAGCTGAGGCTGCATCTTTTGAGACTGTATCTTTTAAGACTACACATGAAAATTATGAGTTAAATCTCCACTAAAGTAATCGAAGTCATCCAAGTTGAGCTCTGACACTGTAACATCCACAGAAAGGACAATACATATGGTACGTATATTTCTGGTAACACTAATTTTGCTGTAAATGAAATTTCTTGTGTCAAGTCTCCAAAGAATTCACTATAAAAATAAAAGCAACTTTCAAAATCAAAATACTACAAAAAAATGTCAGGTTTTGTTTTCCTGTGGAGAGCTTTATTAGGAATTTTGCAATTATTATTAATATAATGTTGCAGTCAAACCTATTTTCTGTTTAATAAAAAAGTTATAACTAAAACTCTTCATAGTGTCCTGGTCTCATAACTTTCTTGTACCTTATAATACAATTAGGAACCTCAAACAAATGAGCTCTAAGATGATTTAAAGTGAATGGATTATGCTTTAGTAAAGTATTTATAATTATCTAGATAAACAAGCCCAATGAGGCTACAGCATACTAGTGCCCTGCTCGTAGACAATATTTATATTATGGTTCTACTAGGTTTTGTTTCTGTATATTTTTGTACTGTACTATTCTTTACTGAAGAAGAAAAATTTGCTTTGATTCCTTCACACCTACATTATAGAAGAAAAACCCCGCATTTTTTTACACATTTCTTCACATAAGACAATACTGTTAGCCACAAACTCTAATGTATATTCTTGTTCTAAGTGTTAAGGGAAAAAATGTAAGACTTCAGATGTGTAACACACCTGACAACTAGTTTAAACAAGCAGTTCCTCTTGTTGACCTCTCAGCAACCTTAGTTACAAGGAGACATGGAAAGCTGTAATGTGGGAGGTGGACTCTCTTTCATTTTTTAATGTGCCAAAAAAATCTGAAAAATCCCATTACAAATGTTACTGACAATGAACTTCATGAAAACAAAGCCAAAGAATAAAATTGTGCCTAAGTGAAGAGTTGACTCTACAGGCCCAATCATGGAAAATGTTTCTAACCCTCCAGTTTTTGATCTTCATGTCAAATGTCTGAAAGTGAACATTGTAAGGTAAAAGCTGTGGACAACCCAACCTAGAAATAGGTTATTATATGTACATGCTATGTGTAGTTGTAATTTCTAATAAGTTATAAGCTATCAGCAGCTCCAGATACTGGAAAGGACAACTCAAATTTTACGCATACAATTTTCAGCTGTGCTCTAATAATGTAGTCAGATTAGTTTAAGAAAATTATAAGTAAAACTATGCATCAAGGTGGGGAGCAGGGAGTGAGTGTAAATGTGATAGGTCTAAACAGAGCAGATAAAACATTAGTAAATATTATGATGCACCTGTAGGTTTTAAGTTATTTCTTTTTAATTAATTGGTTTTGGTTTAAATGAAATTAAGCATTATTTTCCTGTCAAATTTCCTATGATGAAAGTAGCCTAGCATTTTCCTATTACTCTTTCTTCCAGGTTTTCCAAAAACAAGTCTCACAGTTTAAAATTAAGTTCTGCAGCAGGAAGCCCTGGAAAGTTTATAATTCTTCCTGCTGTACAGATTGGTGCCAGCCCAAGCTGCAAGGGAAGGCATGCCAAGCAGTAACATATGAAGATGTGATGGGAGGATGTAAAGAAAAGAAGGACAGACTCCAATCAGTGGCACCCAATAGCAGGAAAAGAAACATTAGATACAAATTGAAATACAGGAAATTACATTTAAGTGTAGGAAGAGTCTTAACTGTGAGGATGGTCAAACACTGGACCAGGTAGCGCAGAGAGACTGTGATGTCTCCATCCTTGGAGACGTTTGAAACGTTATAGCTGAAGCTCTGAATGACCTGCTCTACCTGACCCTGATACGAAAAATGGGGTTGGACCAGGCAATGTCCAGAGATCCCTGTCAGCCTCAGCCATTCAGTAATTCCATGAAACAGACATAGAAGCTCTATAATATAGTCAAACCACTCAAATTGTGCATCTTGAATTCCAGGGGAGCAGTCATAATATACCAGATTCAGGAATCCCTTGTCTATGTCCAGGTTCCTCAATGTTTCCATGACTATTGGACCCAGGTCACAGCTTTGCCACAGAATTCAGTAACACTGGGACTTGTAGCAAGGCATCAGGTGCTCCAGAAAGAGGCCTGTCAAGATATTATCCTGAATTCAACTACTCCACAAAATATTTTGAACAAACCCTTTTGAAGATGAAACCTAGCCAACCTTATCCTAAACTGCTATAGCTTAATTACCTTATTTTAAGCTTCAGCTACTGAGGTTCATGAGTGGTTTGGCCGATAGCAATACCGTAGACATAAACATAAACGATGCTTTCTGAAAACCAACCAAATTCTCAAATCTTAAAGTAAATGAACAAAAATCTCTTCCTCCACCCCTCTGCACTACCCAGTAATGAATACTTTGGTAGCATGTATCTTCTGATAAATATCAGTAAAGTACTTTATTTGGTTTATGCTGTCATACTGGCCTTCAAGAACCAAAACAAATGTCCAGCATAAGAGTTTCTTAACCATATAAACAGGTAATGTCTGCTAAAGAGAAAAAGAGTCAAAATCTTTTATTTTTACTACAAAAATAGAAATGCTTCACATAGCTTTATGTTAATGTCTGTGCTCATATATAATCATTATGTTCTTGTGTAAGAAATACATCACATTAAAGAAGATAATTTAATGGTCCCGCAATGCTAAATTACATGTGTTTTGTGATCAAACTATTTGTAACTGACTAGCAATGCAGAGTTCGATATTTTACTTTTGACTCCTACCTTTTTAATCTGTCCTGTTACTTTATTTCTTATTAACAGAAATGCTTAACTTATTTTAGTAAAAGATAACTTATTCTAATAAGCCTATTACAGACTCATTAATGTCAGGCATCTAAGGAAAGATCTATATCAATTGCTTTTCATCATTCCCCTCTCAGACAGTTTCTTTTTCTCTTCAAAACTTTTCTGGAAAGATGGGAGGCAGCATCTGTACTCATTTGCCAGCTGTTCAGTGACACTTACCATCTTTAATTTTATACATTTGCCTGCCCAGCTCTGTTACAGGTCAGCTTTATCTTCTGCACTTCACTTATCTTGGAGATTTCTTTCTTGTGTTTTATGAACTCTTCTTAGAAACAATATTTTGCTTTCTATTTCTAATTGACCCATAGATTCCACATCGTGAAAGTTATGTCACTTTTTGCACTCCAATTTTTACTATATTTTGAACATCAGCCTCTTCCTAAATGCAGCTCAACTATCAGACCCTAAGAGGTTCAGTTTGCATACAAACAGAAAAAGTGGCAAAAATCCTTCTCTGAATTCTTTACAAATTATTTACAGCTCTTCCTATCACACTGTTGCTCCAAAAATCTTGCAGATATATATCTGTGCATCAAAACACCAACCCGTATGATTTCCATGCAGGTTATCTCAAGTGTATGAAAATGTTAATGCGCCTTACAAAAATAAGAGGGTTATTTCAAAGTCTCTGAAATCTCCCCCCAAAAGATGCTGTAGTTAAAATACATTTGCATGCCAAAACAACCTGAGTCCCCCGAAGAATAAGTAGACTTTCTTCTCTTTGTGGTTAAGACAAAAGGGTCTAGAGGAGTAGAGTATATTTCAGTCTATAGTGACAGAGTACCTTTGTCAATTCACTGCATTTCATGGACATTTAATCCATTCTGAGCACTATGTAGAGCTACATACACTGTTTATTTGCTTGTGACCTCTTTATACCATATTACTTTTCTATGCAAAGGAGTGGTCCTATAATTCAGCTTGGACTTCAGCATTATCTTTATTTTCAATGTATGTCTACATCTTAAGCTTGCTAAATGACACACAATGTAAAACCTTTCCTAATGTGTCCCAGAGAGCAAGGCTGATAAAGGTATTCATTTATCAAAAACTCTACTTCAGCCATCAACATGCTCATTGGCAATTAAAATACTTTTTTTAGTAGAGGCTCTCAGGAGCTCAAGATACTCATTACAGATGCTGAATAACAACTGTATAAAGAAAGAAAAAGGTCATTGTTAATTGGTTTTCCATGTTGCATCAGCAATGCTAACATACCTTATGTCAAACTAATTGCCAGGCAGCAAAAGTGAAACTTTTCTCTAGATTCACACTCTTGATTATTATCTGTGTTAGACAATTAAATTATATTAAAATATTACATGAAGAAAAGATGTAAATCAAAATAAGAAATAAAAATTACACAAATAAAAAATGGTGGGATTTTTTTTCAGTTTCTATACATTTAGACTTCTGAAAACTTCAAATTTAACCTAAAAAATGCATACAAGAATTTTTTACTGAAAAAAAAATATTTTAGGATTAATTATGTAATTTATTTAATGACTGTAATTTATTTAACGACTGTAATTTATTTAATAAACCATTGAATAGTGTTTAGTACAGCTAAAAAGTTTGCAACTTTTTTTACAGCGTATGTTCACAACAGCAAAAGACTGAATTTGATTATAAATAAGATTCTTCCAGTGCACTGGTTTTCTGACATTTATTAAACAGCTTGACTTCATTTGTAAGCACGTCCTGACCAGCAAATTTTGATGTCTTATATTCTAAAACAGTGAGGACACAAAAAGAACTTAGAACGGGGGCATGGGGTGCAAAAGAGTTCTTACTATTGTTCACTGTAATACAAAACAAAAAACAAAATCCCTTCTTCACCAAGCACTTAAGACAGACATTCCTTCAGTCTGGCAATCTGGTGTGAGCTTCCTGTCTTTTATTTGTTTGCACTAGATACAGTGAACACTATCAAAATATAACTGTTACACTTAATTATGTGTATTAATGTGCATTAAAGAAAAAACATGATCCTAACACAGTAATAGTCTTTGTAAATATATTTGATTTAAGATCTCCTCTAGGGATCTGCAGATATAATAAAACACCGCCTTAAAGCATCTTTAGCAAAATGGATGTAGAGTTCTATGGCACCAGACCTTAGAAGACTGGAAGGTATGACCAGGGGAGTATAAACAAAACATCTAACAAATAGGATTGGTTTAGTCAGCCAAATCACATTTTCTTTATTCTCTACTGTCACTGAGGAATGGAGCTCAGTAGGCTTGTAGAAAGCAGCTGTTAAGAATGCATATTCAGACTCGAAAGCAGTTTTAATAAGCATCTATAGTTACTAATGGATTTTTAGCTGTTTCACGATCATATACTTAGTGCAGCACAGACTAAAGCAGGGGAAAGAACGATCTCTTAATGCGCTTTTCAAAGCTATTTCACAGGAATATCCACAGCAAACTGATGAAAGTTAGAAAACCTTACATTCAAGTCCTGCACCAGTGCAACCATATTAATTTGAGTAAGTATTAAGTCCTGGCAAACAACTTGAGCTCAGAAGTTTTTTAATCTCTGATTCATTATCCCTCCAAAGTCTAAGTCCTTTTCTCCAAGAGTTAAATTTTGGTTTAATATTTCCTTTATTATATGAAAAAGTCTTAAGTACTTAAAAAACAGAAAAATATATTGCTCAATTTAAGTAATTAGCTTCAATTAGCAATTGTTAAGTACTGATGGGAAGAAAAAAAAAGGAAAACCAAATTCAATAAGGTAATACTTAGGCCATCAAAAAAAAAAAAAAATGCTGTAAGGGCTTTTCCCCCCTCATTTAGTTACTTGAGGATATCTATTCATATAAGAATCTTCATATAAGGAATTTTAAATATCCTTAGAAGAAAGTCAGTCGTGCATGCATGACAAGTTGTTTGTCAACCAACGACAAGTAAACAGTATGCTTTATGCATAAACATTAGCATATAATGGAAATTGATTTCTGAAATAGCACACCGAAAAATTTTCATTATTCTAGAAATCTATACCCGAGTGTAATGAAAGAAATTAACAAAACCTTAAAGAAAAGATATGTGCTTGTGATGCCATAAGATCATGAGCAGCCATTAATTATGACAATTGAATGATCTTTTATAGGCCGAAGCACTTTCTGGTGTATTGAATAAAAGTAACAGTTCAAAGAATACAATTTATCTTTCTTAGAGAAAAAAGTCTTCTACCTAAATGATATATATATTATATACCTTTATATTTATATTATTTATATTATATAATTCACATTTTCTGTGAACTGTGAGTTACAGAACACCTAAACACAGCAGAGAACTAGTGATTGCACACTTTAGGCTCTTCTGTACAGTGCATTAAGAAAAAATGTGAGATGGCCTGTGGGACTTCAAGGTGAGTGACTTATATGAGGGGCAAGATTCCTCCAGCACTAGAAACCCTCTGAAGTTTCTTAAGAGATAGTAAATACAAATATAAAGAAAATCAGATAATTATTTGATAGTCCACAACACAATGAATATTCTATTAAATGTCATTCTAGGAGAGGAACAGAAATGAGCTGATAGATTAAAATTAGTGATTTCTTAAAATATAAAGGATCCTGACAAGCTTTTGTTAAATTCATAAGACATAATAAATACTATTTTACAGAGGTCCATGTTGGAGCAGATCTCTACCTGCAGCCCATGGAGGACCCCATGCTGGAGCAGGTGGATGCCCAAAGATGGCTGCGAGCCCACGGAAAGCCCATGCTGGAGCTGGCTCCTGGCAGGACGTGTGGCCCTGTGGCCCTGTGAAGAGAGGAGCCCACACTGAAGCAGGTTTTCTGCAGGACTGGGGACCTTGCAGGGGACCCAGGCTGGAGCAATCTGTTCCTGAAGAACTGCGCTTGTGGAAAGGACCAGCATTGGAGTGGCTCATGAGGAGCTTAAGAATGGGAAGGACTCATGTTGAAGAAGTTCAGGAAGAATGGTCTCTGGACTTGATGGAGCAGGGGAATAGTGTAAGGGGTCCTCCCCTGAGAAGGAAAGAGCAGCAAGAGACAACAGGTAATGAACTGACCACAGTCCCCATTCCCCAACCCACTGCTCTGCTTGAGAGGCGGAGGTAGAGAATTCATGAGTAAAGTTCAGCCCAGGAAGAGGGGAGAGGTGAGAGAAAGATGCTTTAAGATTTAGTTGTTTGGGTTTTTTTCATTACCCTACTTGATTGATAATAAATTAAACTAACCTCCACAAGCCAAGCCTGTTTTGCCTGTGACAGCAATCGGTGAGTGATCTCCCTCTGAATTTATCTTGACCCATGAGCCTTTCCTCTCTCCAGCAGAGAAGAGGAATGATGAGAGTGACTTTTGTGAGCATTTGGTTTCCATCCAGGGTTAACACACCACACTAAGTTATTTTTCTTCTTTATCGGCACATCTATTATTGTTGCTGTCACTCTGTCTATCCAGACAACTGCAAAAAAACTGTAAAATATTGAGGAGCGTTAAAAGACATTACTAAAAAACATTAAAACTAGTCATTCCCTAGTCAAATCCTGTTTCAAGGAATTCAGTTGACTCAGTTTATCAAAGAACTATTTTATGCAAAGTCTTTAAACACCTCTCTGGGGAACAGAACTTTCAATAGAGAGCTTCCTATTCTGGCATAAAAAGTTATGACAAAACATTAAGCTGGAGTTAAACTACGTATGCTGAGAACAGAAAAAGACATTTTTTTTTTTTAAATCTGATTTTTTAAAATCTTTTTAATAAAAGAAGGCAATTATTCATTAGAACATTTACCTCAGGCTGAGTTAAGTCTCCATGACTGCAGTTTCTTAAATCAACATTTTTTTAGAAAGACTCTAGTTCAAGAGCAGTAGTAAAAATGCAACAGTAATTGGGCCTTTGATTTATCATAAATGAGATCAGATTATGTGATCAACATGAACTTTTCTAACTCTATGAATCTACCCAGAAAAAAAAAACAACCCTAAAATACATAAATCCAGAATTGACAAATGCAGCCTCCGTACTAATTTTACATAACAACCCATTTTTGTGATAATTTTAACCCATTTTCTTATTTATTTGCCATTACATGTTTTTAAAGAGAAAGAATTAGAAAACATGTAGACATATGTATGTTAGCATTAGTTGCTGGAGAAGACATCAAAGTTTCCAACATATGAGACCAAAAGAATCTTTTGATATGGATTATACTAAATGCAAGTAAAGCTATGTTGAAGGTGCGTGTAGTAGCACACCTATAGCATATGCATATCCAGCATACTGGCAATCTAGGAGGGCTTAAATAATGATTACTAAAGACCTGATTTTTATATAATTCAATTTTATATGTAATAGGAAACGTGACACTAAATTACAAGCTGACTGAAGAAAGTTTGGTGTAGTTTTGAAAAATACTCCCTCCTCTTCATTAAATGCTACCTTACTCTCTACCAACAGCTTTTGATCTCAAGTTAAGCTCCTAGAAGAACAGAAAAAAGAAAAAGAGAACATAGTGTCTGCCATGCCAAGTTTTTATTTTGTAACCTTAGGGGGAACTGTAAAAAAGATTTGCTTGCAACCTGTATTCCTTATTTCTCTAGAACAGATGAATTCTTACAGCTATGCTAAAAAAGATTTAAAAAGTCTGTATTCTATAAGTACATTTCTGATCACTTTACAGCCAGACATTAACTTAATAGACCTTTTCTTTTTTTTTTTTGGCAGCTGACGTATTATGCACAGTTACTTGCAAGCAGCAACTATGTACTCACAGAGGAACTGCAACATAATATTGAATTTATTTTAAATTTGTTTACATTTAGAAAAGTATTCTGCCCCGTCAGAATGTTTTGCCACTGATTATGCTTTGGTCTAAACCCAACATTAAGTATAATTCTTGGGGTTATTGACCATTCTTTTTTGGAAAAACAAAATATACAACAGCAAACTTTCACCCCTTCCCTCAAGTCCCATAATAGACTTAATCTCACTTAACTCTCTTTAATCCCTCCTCACTTAACCACATTAATATTTTGACACTTCCATTTCCACATATCCATTTTTTTCTGCCATTTATGCTGCTGTTCTCTGCTGTGTACATAGACATACCCTGATGTTTCAATCAGTATCTGCCTGAAATCTTAATTTCTTTCAGACTTAAAGTTTTCAGCTATACTTTATACTAGTCCTTTTCTGAGGTCAGTTGGGTTTATTATATTGAGGCATTACCTTAACAACACATTTTTTTCTTTTAGACTGCATTTTGTCTAAATATTCGAATAATGTTTCCAATAATATTTCAATAAGGAAATACTCAAAACTCAATAATTGAATTCCCACAAAAGAAAGTCTGATCTATCCTCTCATTTTCCTTTTTTTTTTTTTTTTCAGATTAAAATAAATATATATAAACTGCATTCACATGCTTTGTGGGGTAAGAGTATGAAAGCACAAACCTAAGTGTCATTTTTCTGTCCTGGCAAGATTTCTCTCATTTCTCATACATTTCTTGAAAACAATAGAAAATAATACTTTTTAAACAACATAAACAGCATCATCCTATTGTTGGAAACTGAACACTGAAGAATGTTTTAATTGAATTCATAAAAAATGCCAGATATTTGATATCATATCATAGAAGCACGATATATAACAATACGATTATGTTCCAAGTTTACTGCTGTTTAATTGTGGGCCAACTATAAAATAAGATGAGACATGTCTTGTCTCATTTGGTGTTAGAAATACGCATTTTCACTTGGTGGAATTAAAGGCTATTTTCGCCCACTATATAGCAAAGATATAAGCAAAATATTAATAGCATTAATATAACTATAAAGTTATACCTGTCTTTTTTTATTAAGTATAATTTTACCCACCATGCAACCATTTAAAACATCAATTTCAAATTTAGCTGTAAGGCACTCATTTAATTTATTTTCAAACATATACTCATTATTACAATGACCTGGAATGAAACCTTCACACATTTCTAGTGCATAATACATACTTTAAACCACTGGTTATTGCTATCTATGATATTTTTGGAAAAGCATAATGTACACATTGCACATTACTTTTTTTTTTTTCTCCTGAACACTTGCATTCTCTGTCAGACTGCAAATACAATATAAAGCTCTATTTCAGTGTCCTCTCTGCTACCCCTTTTTTCATGTTGAGATGATATACACAGAAAAAGCTTTTTAAAGAAATCTCTGGGCAGTGTTTGTGCATCTCATGCTGGCAGATCTTTTTTCAGGTTAAATACTAAAACAAGAATCAAATAGCTATGACTCCAAACCAAAAGTTTTAGAAGTCCTGAACTGTACGGAAAAAATATATATCATATCTCCTCGAAGTGACTGCTTCAGAGGAAAACAGGCAAACAAGACTGAATATTAAACTGTGAGGCAGGCTTTAAACTGAAGGACTCAGGGAGCGAAGTCTAAAGTGACAATGCTTATGCCATCACATACAACTGGGGAATAAGCCAGACCAACCACAGCAGTGATTAATGTTCCTTAGTTGCCTCCCAAGATGAGAACCAGAAGGCCAAACACCTCTAGGGTTCATGAGCCCTGATGGGATGCACCCCAGAGTGCTGAGGGAGCTGGCAGATGTGATTGCCAAGCTGCTCTTCATCATAGAATCATAGAATAGTTAGGGTTGGAAAGGACCTTAAGATCATCTAGTTCCAACCCCCCTTCCAGGGGCAGGGACACCTCACACTAAACCATGTCACCCAAGACTCTGTCCAACCTGGCCTTGAACACCTCCAGCAATGGAGCATTCACAACTGCCCTGGGCAACCCATGCCAGTGACTCACCACGCTTACAGTAAAGAATTTCTTCCTCATATCCAATCTAAACTTCCCCTGTTTAAGGTTGAACCCATTACCCCTTGATCTATCACTACAGTCCCTAATGAAGAGTCCCTCCCCAGCATCCCCTTCAGATATTAGAAGGCTGCTATGAGGTCTTGTTGTGGTTTAAGCCTCTATAGCTCACATAGTTTTGCTCACTCACTCCCCCCTCTTTCTTCCCCCCAGCTCCCGCAGGGATGGGAAAGAGAATCGAACGAATGCAACTCCCACAGGTTGAGATAAGAACAGTTTAGTAGCTACGGTATAACACAAACCACTACTGCTACCACCAATAATAATAATGGCAAGGGAAATACAAGGGAAAAGAATACAATTGCTCACCACCTATACCCAGCCAGACCAGGTCTCTGTCCTCTGTTTTTACATCCTGGGCATGACGTGCTGTGGCATGGAATACCGCTTTGGTCAGTTTGGGTCAGGTGTCCTGTCTCTGCTTCCTCCTGGCTTCCCCTCCTTCCTGACAGAGCATGAGACTCAGAAAGTCCTTGGTCAAACCAAAACATTACCAAGCAGTAACTGAAAACACTGGTGCTATGAGCGCTGTTCCCAGGCCAAAAGTCAAAAACACAGCACTGCACCAGCTACCAAGAAGGAGAAAAATGACCGCTACTGCTGAACTCATGACAGGTCTCCACGCAGCCTTCTCTTCTCCAGGCTGAACAACCCCAACTTTCTCAGCCTATCTTCATACAGGAGGTGCTGCAGTCCCCTGATCATCCTCGTGGCCCTCCTCTACACTTGTTCCAACAGTTCCATGTCCTTTTTATGTTGAGGACACCAGAACTGCACACAATTCTCAAACTGAGGTCTCACAAGAGCAGAGTAGAGGGGCAGGATCACCTCCCTTGACCTGCTTCTCATGCTCCTTTTGATGCAGCCCAGGATACGGTTGGCTTTCTGAGCTGCAAGCGCACACTGCCGGCTCATGTTCATTTTTTCATCAACCAACACCCCCAAGTCTTTCTCTGCAGGGCTGCTCTGAATCTCTTCTCTGCCCAACCTGTAGCTGTGCATGGGATTGCTTCGACCCAGGTGTAGGACCTTGCACTTGTCTTGGTTAAACTCCATAAGGTTGGCATCAGCCCACCTCACAAGCATGTCCATGTCCCTCTGGATGACATTCCTTCCCTCCAACATAAAAACCTAAGATCATGGAGAACAGAAGTGCCTGAGGACTAGAGGAAAGCTAATGTCACTCTAGTCTTCAAAAAGGGTGAGAAGAAATACCTAGGAAACTACAGGCCAGTCATCCTCATCTCAGTCTCTAGAAAGAAAAGGGAACAGCTCATCCTGAATGTTATCTCTAAACATGTGGCGGTTATCAGGAGTACTCAACATGGGTTCACCAAGGGGAAATTATGCTTGGCATATCTGATAGCAATTCTATGATGAACCACTTTCTGGGTAGATAAGGGGAGAGCAGTGAATGCTGTCTACCATGACTTCAGCAAGGTTTTGACACTGTTTCTTTCCTATAATATCCTGATGAGCAGACAGTGATGTGGACTGAGAACTACCTGAATGGCAGAGGTCAGAGGGTTGTGGCCAGTGGCACAGTATAGTTGGAGGCCAGAGCTCCTCAGGGCTTAGCACTGGGTCCAGCCTTATGCAACTTAACTCATCAGTGACCTCAACTGACTCTGGGACAATGTGGGACAGAGTGTACCTTCAGCAAGTTTGCTGATAATACAAAACTGGGAGAAGTGACTGGTACACCAGACAGTTGTGCTGCCATTCAGTGAAAACTGAGCAGGCTGGAGAGCTGAATGGAGAGGAACCTAATGAAGTTCAACAAAGGCAAGTGTAGGGTCCTGCACCTGGGGAGGAATAACCCCATGCCCATGTTAAGGGTTGACCTGCTGGGAGAATCACCTGAGGTCTTGGTGGACAGCAAGCTGTCCGTGAGCCAGCAATACGCCCTTGTGGACAGTAAGCATTTAGCATCAATGTGGATTCTTTTTTATCACCTATTTGTCAGAGATTCTGAATACATTATTTTTTGAAAGCAGTCTTAATTACTGAATATTTTAGTCTACATTACAGATTTGCCTACATAAGATTAAAAAGAAAAGGTCATTACTTGGTTAAGCAGCTGAAAAATTTCAGGCAACTCACATTAAGATTTAATTTGCATGATATTTCAGGGTACTTTAGAATACTAGCCCGACACTTGGTCTGCTGCAAAGCACATGCTGCTGTTTACCTTTTCTTTTCCATTAAAAAAATACTTGAAAGTATAAGGAAAACACAGAATCTTAGAAACCAGAATTAAGTGCACAAAGCATTGCTGTATCCGGCCAAGATCCTAATCACGAAGATCAGGTATGTTCTGCTTCTTACAAGAGTGATAGGAATACTGCATTACTAATTACTGTCTCTGTTTCTTTAAAATACCTGACAACAGGGGTAATATTAGGAATTTAAGAAAAGCAAGTGGTACTAATAGCAATAGATTAAAGTGATTTGTCACTGGGTTTGATTAAGAAAGTAACGTTTAAGATTATAAAAAGAATTTTTCTGGAGAAGAGATACATTTTATCAACTTTTATCAACAAAATGCACTCATGGCCCAGAAAGCCAACTGTATCCTGAGCGGCATCAAAAGAAGTGTGACCCGCAGGTCAAACGAGGTGATCCTGCCCCTCTACTCTGCTCTCGTGAGACTTCGCTTGGGGTATTGTGCACTGTTCTGGTGTCCTCAGCATAAAAAGGACATGGAACTGTTGAAGCAAGTCCAGAGGAGGGCTACGAGGATGGTCAGGGAACTGGAGCACCTCCCGTATGAAGACAGGCTGAGAAAGTTGGGGCTGTTCAGCCTGGAGAAGAGGAGGCTGCATGGAGAACTCGTAGCAGCCTTCCAGTATCTGAAGAGGGCCTAGAAGGATGCCAGGGAGGGATTCTACATTAGGGACTGTAACTATAGTACGACAGGTAATGTTTTTAAACAGGGGAAGTTTAGACTAGATATGAGGAAGAAATTCTTTACTGTGAGGCTGGTGAGGCACTGGAATGAGTTGCCCAAGGAGATTGTGAATGCTCTACCCCTTGCAGTGTTCAAGGCCAGGTTGGGCAGAGCCTTGGGTGACACAGTTTAGCATGAAGTGCCCCTGCCTATGGCAGGGTGGTTGGAACTAGATGATCTTAAGGACCCTTCTAACCCTAACTATTCTATGATTCTATGAACAATAGAAGAAACTATAATAATAAACTCTCCAGCCTGACTCCTTGTGAACATAAAGGATACATTTTCCCTTCCTAAGTAAAATAACCTAGACTATTCAAGGGACTTCAATGATATAAAAATCAGACATTTGCATTTATTTTGTTCTTTTGAGATAATACAATGAGCAATATCTGGTTAAACCAGACTATTCTAAACAAGCGTGGTCCTATGCATTATTGTGATTTCTGGCAATAAAATAAAACCACTACTAGAACTAATACTTAGCTTTTTATGAAATCAAAGAAACCAAGAAGAAAAGAAGCTCCTATGTAGTTATACCTCATCACATGCAAATTTTGGCAAATTACACTAATAACTTGAAGTGTTTTCCCATCACCACTGTATTGAGAGAACTGTAGAACAGCTTACTGATCTATACTCAAGTAAATACCTACATACTATTTAAAATTTTAAGAATATCTGACTCAAATGGGTAAAACTCACAATGACATTGCCTTTTCTTCTGCACTTGGTAAGCATGTTACAGCTCAGACCCATAAAAGTGAAATGACTTGTGTCTCCACTGGTCCCGGCTCCCTACGGCATCCTTGGCACAGGAAGGTCCTGAAGAAGAACATCCATTTTACAGAAAATCTGGCTGCTCTGTGACTGGTTTCTTTCAATCTGCCAATTTACACCACGCAATCAAAAGGACAGAAAGTTTTTTTAGAAATTTAAGATGAAAGAACATTTTTCATTGGGTTCCCCCCCACCCAGATCATAGGTACCATTGCACTGCTCAACTTTTCAGTGTTCTCCACAGTTATCAGTATATGACTGAGTTTATGATAAGCAGATATTGCCTGAATGACTTATATATTTGTTTTCAATTAAAATCTTATTTTTATTAATCTGATATTAATTCTAATATTAAACTGATAATAATGTTTTGCCACATCTTTGGCTTCGCAGCTGAGCATTTGTTGATTAACTGAACAGTAGACAGTAATTCTAAACTACAGTGTTTACATTCTGCATTTTCTCACTGCAGAAATAAAAGTTATAGGCTTCAAATTAAAAATAAATCAATGGTACACAAACAGACTCCACCAAAGTTTTTCCTTCTCCACCTACTTTTCTTCCTTATTTCTTATGTGAAAATTAAGCCTGATAGTTTTTAAAGCAAAGTTGGTATAGAAAGCTCAGTGGTTTTTTTTAGAGGTATATAAAAAAAGTTTCGTTATTTCATTCATAATTGAATTTAAGCAGTACAGACTGAAATTGAGAAGACAATTAATTTAATATGTGAATCAATAGAAAAACTTTTGCTTTACAGATAATGGTAAATTTGTTCCAGAAAAGAATTTCTGGGATAAGTGCTCTAAAGAATCCAAGGATGCTTACACAGGAGTAAGAAAAGCCTCACTTTAAACAATTAAGAAAAAAAAAAAAAACATGTTTTGTAAAACCCTGAAGTGCGCTAGATTTACACTTCTGGCATGTTGGTGTTGTTTTTTTTTTTTTTTTTTAATAAGTGACTTAAAATTGAGAATGCAAATACAAGGCCAGACCTCTGGAACACACTGCTTAGTAGCTTGACATCTTGTTCTTCTCAGAAAGGAAGTCCAAAAGAGTCTTTCTCCTCACCTTCCTTCCTTATCTTCAGAATTATACAAATAATCCAAAGAGGTTTGATCTTGGCCCTTTCCTTTTCTTTTTCATCTTATTTACAAATATGAAAACTACTACAGGAGTATAGAAAATCTTTTTTGCTATGCAAACAACTTCCTCCTAACTCAGCTGCTTTCTCTTTCTGCTGACTAACCCCCAGCTTAATTTCGAATGACTCCAATGAAATTGACTATTTCTTCTCACAACATTTCCCCCACTTTTTCATTACTATAGACTACCTTTTTATTTATTTTTTTTTTTCAAGGACACCATCACATGTAACATCCTAAACCCTGATAATTCCTTTCATGCAAAGAAAACAAATTACCTGATTTATAACCTTTCCTGTAAGTCATCTTCTTTACTTTGACTATTACATGCTCCCATTTAAGCTGTAAGATGTTTTCTTGTCGAGACCAGATGATCTCTTGTTCAACCAGATATATTCAGAATTACATTATAAACTCATTTATGTAGATTGCTCTTTTGAGCCAATCACATTTTAAATGCATTATTCTATTGCTATATCAAGAATTATTTCTCTTCAGTTTTGAGAAATGTCATAGCTTCTTTCTTATTCAATATCAAAGGTATCAACTGGCCCAGATTGCCAGTTTCTATTGCCTTTGACATATATTCTACATAAGAATTATATAGAAAGTATTCATTCCACTTTTTAAACTTTTTTCTGATGTCTGTTTTGGATAAGCTTTCATCAATCATCTACAATATTAACTCTTTTTGTTTATTCACACTATTTTGCCACGGTTCCCACAAAAAGCTTAAGACTGCAGCCATCATTGCTCTGGGATGACCATCTGCCACACTCACTAGTGCTGCTCTTCTGATTTTTGTCCTGTGCCTCACCATTTGTCAATCTTCTCAGTCAATCTGTATTCCCCACCACTGGTTTCATGGAATGACAAACAGCATAAACAATGTTTATCAATAGTGTGCCCACAAAAAAGTAGAAATCCTGAGACTGTAAAACACTTGTTAGATTTGGTTATTCAAATAAGAAGCCCTTTGTATAAAAGTATATAATGATTTTTTTTCCTAATAAGATTTGAAGGCCAAGTCTTTGAAATATGGAAGTTATAGGTAAAATAGGATTGCCACCTGGATAACTGTATTATTTCCTTGATTTTTCTTAAAGAAATAGAATTTGGACATCTGGTTGAGAAATAGATAAACTGGACCTCATCTAGAAAATTACTCTGCCTATTCAGTCTTTGAGGTGTCTTATGCAGAACTGTCTTTTACATGGAAAACTGCAGGTGGACACTGGTTATCAGAGAGGTGTTTTTGTGAAGATCAAAATACATTCTTAAAAGCATTTCAAGTTTGTGACATCTCTACATCTCTTTCTTTTGAAACAATATTCAAATCTGTGTTTTCCAGCACTCGGTGTTACTTTGAAAATAAACCTGTCTTTCATGCGAAATATCCAAGCAAAATGTTATGGCCCACTTAAAAAAAAAAAATGGAGAGAGAAAAATTGAAGCAGGAAGATTCAAGAAACACACATAGATCGTGTTCAAAGATTCCAATGAATTGAAGAAACAAGGAAAAAAAAAAAGAAGAATCAAATACAAAAACTAACCAAAAATCCCACAGCAAAAACATGAGGTTGTATTACCCTAGAAAAGTAGATGTATGACATCTGATTCTATCATATAAGGGGAAAAGTCTGACTTAATGCACAATAAATAAAAGAAACATACACTTACTCAACTGTGGATCTGACCAAAAGTCTGTGAGAAAACTATAAATGCTGCAGATGATCCAGCCAAAGAAGGGACATTAGATTAATACCAAAAGCCTGTTATTCCTTATCCACTTTTCCTATACCAAGTTTGATTGAATGAAAAATCCTAAGTGTTTCCATGCAAGTAGCTTGTATACATTGTGAATTGCAGATTTGAAAATTTAACATGTTTTGTATGCAATGAAGTCATTGCATACAGCCTTACTTTCTAATCACCTCAAATCACAGGGATATCTAGCGCAATCCCTTTATATGTACACAAACTCAAAAATGTGATACACTGCCCAGGGGAGTTGTGCATGCTCCATCGCTGGCGGTGTTCAAGGCTGGGCTGGACAGAGCCTTGGGCGGCATGGTTTAGTGGGAGGTGTCCCTGCCCCTGGCAGGGGGGTTGGAACTAGTTGATCTTAAGGTCCTTTCCAACCCTAACTATTCTATGATTCTGTGAATATATATATTATGTATTGAACATTAAATATTACAAAATTGCTGTGATGTTTGTGGCAGCTATTTTTTTTAAATACATACTATATTTCTCAAAAATATCTGTAGTAGAGATAAAAAACCTAAGTCTTCCATAATGGTATAGTGGTAGCCGGCTTTTGGTCCTAACTGGTAAATTAATGCTAATCATCAGTAGCTAATATAAATTTGATATTGTTTGCAATAGACAGGCATGAGTATCAAATCTGCATGCTGTTGTTTTTTTTTTTTCTGAAAAGGTCATTTACATGTAACACTTTTTTTTACCTCTTCTGCTCAATTCCTTTTTCCCCTTAGAAAAAAAAAAAAAAAAAATCCTTGAAATTCTGATTTTATGATGGAGCAAATGCTTTTAAACTAAATTAAATTTTAAGCTAATACTAACTGAACCAAATAAACTAAATGTGTATGAGCTATAATTTCAAAATCATGCATAAGAAAAGCAGGTGAATAACTAGATAACACTATCTCTATGAAACACCAAACAGATCATGCAAGCATTTACAGAGGATTTCCACAATCTGAAAAAGACTTGCTTGAACATTAGGAAGATGCTCCTTGTATTTCATCTTGCATTTTCTGTTTATGTTTAACTACTTATCACTTATATTTGGCAGCTGCAAACAAGGGAATAACTTTGCAAGTTTCAGACCGTAAAACCAACATCTTATTTACAAAATCTTTCTGAACTATCCATAAATACTATTACATGGTCAAAAGTAATTAATAATGGTAATTAATTCAGTCCACCAAATTTACTTCCTTCAGTTATGGTCGTCCTAAACCACAGATTAATGTGTTTCTGTGGAAACTGGATATGCTCCAGACACCTGAATTTACAGGAAATATTTTAGAATTTGATTGTGAAAGGACGTATTAATTAATTTTATTTTAAAATATTGGTTTTTGTCAGTCTAAGCCAAATTAATCTAGTGTAAATTGCATATCACTAACTTAACATAACTTTGTCAGTCATTGGCCTATTAGTACTTCCTCTTTATATGCATTACTTGTAAAACTTAATAGTTAATACGTAACATTCTTTTTAAAAAGCTCGGCTATCTTTTACCGCTATACACTTTCTAAATCCTTACTTTTTCTGTGGCTCTTCTGAACACTCTCCAATCTTTTCATCCTCTTTTTTGAACTCTGGGTGCCAGAATTGAACAAAAGAAGGTAGCAAAAGTTGTACAAATGCTAAGTATAATACCTTTTTTTTTTTTTTTTGCAATTTACTTCATTGTAAATCAGATGATATATATGTAATGGAGCTTTTTCAGTCTATTGCTTATTCTCCATGGTCTAAGTTTTTTCACAGTCACTGCTTCCAAAGGTGAAGGTGCCTGTTTTCATCCTTGGAATTCTTCATTTCTACACTACTCAGTTTACACTGGGCTGCACTGACACACTTGCTGGTTCTATTAATCCTCCCTGCTTAGCAGTTCATATCACTGGTACATTTAATCTTATCTTTATCACCTACTAATATCACACTCTTCATCCCACATTCAAATTTCATCAGTGCTACTTCTCTGTTTCCTTTCAAGACACAAATAAAAGCTAGGTGAATGTCACCAAAACTGTCAGTGATTCCTGTAGAACTAAAATTCACATCCACCAGCTCCTACACAGAAAATACTTGCAGATGTATCAGATGGGCTTTAAATAATCAGGATTAATTATTTGAAATGTCTGTTTGTTGTTCACTATTGTTTAATCTGGTTATTATTACTTGTTCAGATAAATATATTGCTTCGCATTAGCATTGATATTGGGCCTATTACTTCTTTATTTCTTTAAAAATCCATTTATTTTTTCTGCTTCTGTTGATTTTCTTTGGTATTTTACAGTTCACAAACAATGACACGGGAAGACTTGGAAGTATCAGATACTTGAGTACAGTTTATCTGCATTCAGAAACCTATAAATGACTAAATCCAGTGTCACCATTAATATAAAAGGGGGTTTTATTAAATGAAAACACATATGAAATACGAATATATATGGAATTCTATCCAGTCATAGAACTCATCTTTCCTTTTTTATTCAATTAAAAATATTATAAAATAAACCCCAGTACTTATCTTCTAATTTTCACACATCACCCCCTCAGTTCTTCCTTAATTCAATAAAAATCCATTCATTTTAACTTTCCAGCCATGAAAATTTCCCAGCAACTTTAAGGAATACCAAAGAAATTCCATATTCACAAATGAGCATTTATGATTCTCATATCGTCCAGACTCCCAGTATTTGTGCTTAGGCTGTTAAGAATTTCTTCTCTTTGCATTTCTAGCTGTTTAAATTCATTGCTAAAATCCATAATTTGGCTTTGTGCCACCAATTTAGAAAACTTTCAGCTCAGTTTTATGTTAATTTCTTACTTCTTTTTTAGCCTTCCGCTCTGTGGCAGTAACTGTTAAATTGTTATAGCAGTCAGCATGTTAGGTCACTATGATTAGTGGAGTAGACGGTCTATAATATCTGCAAATTTAACACATATGATGCATTCACACGCTTAGAAATTAAAGAATATTTAAGGATATAACACAAAGTCCCTTTAGAGATCTGTAGGTGATGCAAATCTTTTAAAATACTTGGCTCATGTTTTGTCTTACTTTTTTTCCATGCAGAAACAGAAAATATCAATCAGATAGTAGGAAAAGTTTTGGTTTTTTTTTTAATGGTGTGCTCCACAATTCCAGAGTTAAAACAATAATATAATTGAACACTGCACACAATATTAAGCTAGGAAGGAGCTTTACATATACAGCAACAATTTTACTTTCTAAAAAATGTATTACTTTTTGTCTGTAGTTTTCCATTTCATTACTTATCACCCAAACCATGAAAACTTTTCAGGACTTTATTTAATAATTAGAATAAGTACAAAACCTGTGCTTTTGTACTGTGTGTGTATTTGTGTTTAAGTGTGTGCGTGTATTCTTTAGAGATGAATTAGTGACTCTGCTAAGAGCTTAACTGTAGATGTCTATTCCATTCCATGTGAACTTTCTGCAGCAACAAAATTCATATTTTTAAAAGTGTCTTTATGAAAACACAAGTGTTCGTTCTCTCTCTTTTTGGAACAAGATAGCCAAGTATATATCAGAATAAGTAAAATCTTGAATATAAAATATTCACTGAAGAAAAATAAAATCAGGATATTATATTTACAGAACTATATTAAATCCATCCAGCTGTTTGATAAATTTGAGTTACCTTTCCTTCACAGAATTATATTTTTGAGGAAGAAAACACAGAACAATATTTATTCAAAAAGCTGCCTAATTAAATATGACAGACAGCTTCAGTTTGAAATAACTGCAAATACAAAAACCACAAGAGGCTGTGCCTAAACAAATATACAAATTGAAGACTTAAAATAAGCCTTCTGGTTATCAGTGTGATCTGATTGTGCCTACACAGGAGAAATAAGCATTCTATTGACACAGAAAAATAGATAAAACCAGAGATTAGAAAGCAGTGATTGTGGATAAAAGAGTAGCCATACACTAACAAAGAAATGAATCCAATTAAATCAAAATACATTTAAAAAAATATTAATATTTCCAGTATAATGATGTCAAAACCCAACAAAGTGAAAGTCAAATGAGTAAATGTCAAAGTTAATATTACACAAACCACAAATTACCCCCTTTTGATGCATGCCTCCTGATTGTTCCTTGAGTACCAGTTACATGTATTCTTTCTCTTCACCTCCCCCAGCTGTCCTGAAGTACAGGATAGTCTGTTTTAATAGGATGCTATATGTTGGTTTGATGTTCATTTTTCAAATTATGCTCATGGTTGCTGTGTATCACTAAGATGTTCCTCTCGGAAAGTACTTATCCTCATGAACATTTTTAATGTAACCACTGTGTCATAGAAACACTATACATTTAATAAATACATATCTAAGCAAAGGATGCAACAATATTTCATGGTATTTTAAACATTACTGTACATATCTTAGATTCTCCACAAGTGTGGGTTTTTTTCTGTACACTTAGGGAGTGGTTTGCACTGTGCAATATTGTTTTCTTACATCTCCTCCGCTTCCTCCTTCCCCACCCATGTGATTGCCCCTTCTTACACTATATGTGGGATTTATTTAAGCGCAGTCAAGTCCAGATGGCTAAGTGGAACAAGAATATAAGTTGATTTTCAATTTTTTTCCCCAGGTTGTTGATCTTTTTGTGACTTCAACCCCTTTATCATGCAAAGAGATGAGCATCGAATTGCTTAATGGAAAATTCTTCAGTGAATTCTGCATATAAGCAGTCACCTTTAACTTTCTGTATACATACATACATATATGCATATTAAGATATTTCTATTTTATCCTTTTATATATATGTATATGAACTCACGTACCACATCTGGTACAAGCAAACAATCAACTTTTATGAAACTATAAAAAAAGCATATCTCAAGAAAGTTTTAAATCAGTGTTTATAAATCAAAGTTTCCTTATTACCCTTAATGAAAAGTGTAAATAACTTTTCCCAGTTTAAACATAAAGAGGTGGCAAATGCCCAACAGAATTTTCTGTGTAATAAAAATACTTATTTTAACCTGAGATCTATTTAATAGTTAAAAAAAAACTATCACTGCAGTTTTTGAACATTGTAGATATGAAATAGTGAAGCAACATTATTTTGAAGATAAACAGAAATATTTAGTTATGCAGATATTTCAGGACTTTCAGGCAATATCATTATATTCAAGGTTGGATTATAGACCTGCAAAATCTACAAACTGGATAACATTTTATTGCATATGAATGGTTTTTAATTGTCCAAATACCCTACTGCTACATTCATTAAATTTTTTGATTTTAGCGATAAGGAAGTACTGAATCCATAAGTTTTTTAAAGATAAACTACATAGGATTGTTCATTATTTTAATTGTTTTACCTTTAACTGGAAGTTTTCTTACCTAATACAGTGGGTTATCTGATTAAAAAAAAAAAAAAAAGCTGAGATTTAGCAACAGTGCAAGTATATGCACAAATGAGCAAGTAGTAAGAGGGCAAACTTACTGTCTTCATGCAAGTCACACAAAGTGTACTTCCTCTATGCCTCAGTATGATAGAACAATGGAATGATTTAAAGTGACACCAATTGAAATAATCAGCCAGAAGACAATACATCTGCTGTTCAGTGAAGGAACTCTTCACAGATTTCTTCTGTACTTTGATTTTATTCGTTTGGGTTTATTAGCTATATACTGTCATAAGACAAGAGCGTTGAATAGAATTCATGAAATATTAGTAGAGTTGATTACCACAGCTACTTCAGAAGTCAGCCAGATTTGGGTTTTTTTATGCATAGGAAAGAATTATTAACATTAGCATAACTATTTACACATGTTAAGGGATACTCTATTTCTTGGCTGTGTTACAAAAGGCAGCCTCTGAATACCAACCTCTTTAAAAGTAATTCATATTTGATAAAGCTTGACACAAAAATAGTTAATTTATTATTTTTAGCCTTTTTATATCATATAAATCTCTATATTATTAGATAGAATTTTAATGCATGCTATAAATTAAATATGTGTCATCTCAGGCCCTTAGAAACAAAAAGACCATGTAATTCATCGCCTACCACAAATGTTTTACAGGTGCAATTCAAACATTTGTTCTTTGTTTAAAAATAAATATTTACTTATGCATATATTTTTCAGTGCATAGGTACCTCTTGTGATTCTGAGATATTAGTGACTGTCACCGAGCCTTGGCAAAATCAATATCGAAAACCAGGCAATATCGTTCATTTAAAGGCATCTTACATTGACTAGTTCTGTCTTAATGGTTCCACTTGTATAAGCTGAAGTTTGAAAAGACAATTGTCACACTCAATAATTAGAATATGAATTTACTTTTAAACTACTGCCTCCTGAATGTTTAATTGGGAAGAAAGGAGTTGTTCTTTTAGAATATTGTCATTCAAGCTAACATTGAATTGATCTTTCTCTACAAAAGACTGAAAAAAAAAAAAAAGGAAAAAAATGTGGAATCTGAACATCTATGAATAATGAACTTATTAGACTTATCACACTTAGTATAAATATTCTATTATTCTCATCCTGCTGTGTATAACCCTGAAAACGGAAATGAATCTCAGTGCAGAAAAATTTCAGTGAGCTGAAACATTTAAACCCATTCCAGCAAATTTAGGATTTTTTTTTGTCTGTTGCAGTTTTTACCCTGCAAATAACTAGCATAGAAAATCCAATAAGTCACAGTACCGAGATCTCAAAAATTGTTGCAAGAGAGCTAATAACATCAATTTTTTTTTTTCCAACTTATAATGCCATATCATATCTGCCATCGAGGAAATCTCTGAAAGTCTGATTATCTTAATTTGTGCCTGGCTTGAGAGACAGGCCAAGAGGTGATTGAATAGAACTTAATGAATTAATTACTTTTCCACTTCTTCAAAGCAGAAAGAGAATCACCTACAGTTGTTTTCTGTTTGTTTACAATGCTTGGACACTAGATACAGATGTGAATCACAAGCAAATCTGAGACGTGAAAACAGTGACATTTGAACAAAATGGAGTAAGAAGCAAGTAGTAAATTAAATATGTACTTTGTTTTGTTTTGAATCTTCACAAGTAGTATTTTTTCTTCATGTGGTTCTGGAAAGAATGGGATGAAACTGACATTATGCGCTGCTGAAAGAATTAGCATCTTCTCTATTTTGCATAATTTCCAAATGAAAATTGTAAGATTCATTAAATCAATTTTAAATGAAATAAAATTTAATAAACAATCTAAATATTAAATACAGCCTGGATTCCCAAGCCCACCTGGAAAGCTGAAAGTATTTTCCTAAGACAAACAGATTCTTGCATAGATTGCAAATCTTGATGAAATATAAAGAATTTCTACTGTAAATATTTGCAGGGTATGGCCAGTTTGCAAGTAAATCCAGTATAATTCTTAGGGGGATAAGGAGGTATTTTTGTTGGTTGTTTTGCTGTAGATTAATATATTTCAAGATATTTTGATGTGCTTCTTCACAAAAACATCCCAGCATTCACCCATTTATTAAAGTAAAGATTTTGTTCTAACATTCTCAATAGCGTTCTTAATGATCTCTGTAGGTAAAAATGTCTGTGTTTAAAGTGATATCTGAAAGAGAAAACAGCAGAAGGAAAAAGTCAGTATGATCAGCTATTTGAAACTCTAGCACTTGTATGTGACATTGTGTTTATGTGCCAAAGGAGTCCACAGGTTTATGTATGATTGCTATGTAAGTTCATTTCAATCACATTTAGTTTATTCATTTTGTTTCGTTCCGAAGGAACAAATTCATTCTGATCATTTCATCTGTGGCTGAGAAAAATGAACTCTAATAGATTGCAGTCCCAGAAGAAATTGTTTGGTGTTAGAGCTGCAAATAATTGTTAAACTCCTTCAAGAGAAAGCATGTCCTTGATTAGAAAGACAAGCAGCAGAAAGAAGGGGATGAGAAGAACTATGCTTGTAGTTAATGGGTATGGTGGCATTATGTATGAAATTCTCAACAACTAAGTCATATTTTCTATTTTTAGTTAGAATGTTAATTCATATTTATAGTAAATAATATTTAGAGCCTATGCTCTTTTTTTCCTACTGAAAGGCAGATATCTTGTGAATACAAAACAATCTGCTAGTTGAACAGATAAACACACCGTGCTAAGACACCTACTTCTATTCATTCTTGTTAAATTATATACTTCTGACAACTCAGAAGTAAAGACAAGTTTAGTTTTCTCTCCTGAACAAAAAAAAAAAAAAAAAATTGCTGAAAATTCAACCCAAGGTAACAAGAACATTTTGTTGGTTTCTAAGATTGCAAAGAATATGATTACTGAAATTTGTATGAAGAATATTTTTCATGTTCTTGATTATATTCCAAGTGAGACTCATTTACACAATAACCAGCATGAATGACAGAAGGAGAATTGTAAAGGCACATGTTCCTCCAAGACTCAAGATTTGTATGGGATCTTTCTTTGCACACAAAAATGTAGGTCATGTATACTGTCACCATAATGATTTTAATTAATTATTTAAAAGTAGTTAGTGTTCATATTGGAAGATGGAAATGGTACAGATATGCTAGATCCCTAGAAATCTTTTTACTATTAATCAGAAGACACATAGCGTAAATATTCTTGACCTTTCAGTCTTTAAGAATGTAAGTGAAGTTAAGCACGTAGGCTCAGGTTCCACCTGGCTTAGAAAGCTTCAAATAGTAACAGGTGAAACTCTCAGAAGTAAGGAAGACTTGCTTAATTTTATTCTTTTTCCTAAGTCCGTAGATCCTGGGATCATTGAGGAACTGATACCTGGTAGTCCTTTGAGGAACTTGAGATTTAAGTTTAGAAAACCTAAACCTTTCATTTCTAATAATATTCCTGTAGTAAATAGAGCTTCTGACCCAGACTTGTTTGGGACAATTAACTATCACAGTCAGTTAAACAACAGGAATTTCAGGCTATCAAGTTTTCAAGGTTGACCCATGACCTCTGTTTTTCAGAAAAGTGTATTGAGAGCCATGTTACTCTCTACAGGAGATCTTCCTTAGATCCAGGCTGGGCCATTGTGAGTCAAAGGTAATAGCAGTTTGATGGTAAGATCTAATAGGAAGAGGAGCCCTTTATTATTAACAAAGCCTGTTTTATTTTCTTACATTTAGAGACTGACTGTTTTCCAAGCAAAAGCTAGAGGACAGAAGTGTACCTACGCAAGAAGAAATCAAAGGATTTCCATTCTCAGAGGAAGCCTTCACAGATTAAAGCAGATACTTGGTCTCGGCATTTCTTTCTGTCCCTGGCCTTCTTGCATCATGACTCACCTTTAGAAGACTGACTCCATTTCATACTTCTTGGTAATCTGGTGGAAAGGATATTTCAAAATGGATTAAACCTCCATAAGTTCACTGAATCATTCAGTAAATTAAAATAACTTGTTCTTACCAGCTAATTCTATACAGCTCCTAGCTCAATAAGTCTTCAGCCTTTTCCCTTCTTTCATGTTTTTCTTTCCTTCTTTCCCTCCTTCCTTATGAACCAATTTCAGGCAGACTTCTGTCTTAGAATACTCTATGGCTTGTTAATGACAATAAGAACACCTAGAATAACCCTATCAAGCCATTCAAGATAATTGGATAATCAATATGAAGAAAGAAGAAGACGTTTAAAAACCTTCTGAAAATTTCAATTGTTCTAAACGTGTTATGCTTTGTTAATTTATCCCTGAATGTCCATCACCTCAGGTACAGGTAATTATTTTATTCTTGTTGCATTTTAGGAAATCTTTCTTCTTCCATTAAATTTTTAAGTTTTTCTCCTTTGAGGAAGGCACAAAGTATTGAAAACAAAAGTAGGCAACAGTATTAATATGGTATAATTTGATATCATTTAGTTCTGAAATACTTAATTCTCAAAAAAGATAAGAATAAATAATGCTATTTGAAATGAGGGAACAAGTGGTTCTAGATTAAAATAAACATTTTGCTTGGAACTTGAAAGAAAAGAAGTGTAAAGAAAAGGCTTTATGAATTGGAAGGTACAGCATGAAGACACTAATTATTGGAATGTGTGAATTCTCACACTGCTTAAGAAAAGACAAACAACCCCTCAAAGTCCGTTTTACAGAGCTTTCATTAATGCATCCTACTGAGTTTGGGGTTTGGATTTTGGTTGGTTGGTTGGTTGGTTTTTAACAATGCATATAATGACTTGTATATATTTAGACAAATATTCAAGTAGAATTCAGACCCAGATATTCTTCCATATGACTGCCATATTCAGCGAACTGCTGTGCCATTACAGCATTTCCCTCTCTCTAGTGCAAAAAAAAATTATGCAAAATAGAATGGATGCATTTTAACAGTAAGGACTGTATTTATTTTCTTCCAGGAATATACAGTAGAGCTTTTATTTGAGAAGCACAGATGCAAATTGATGCTAGCAAAAGGAAATTAAAAGGGAAAAAAATTCATCTTTTGTGAAGCATGCTATTGTTTCTGAGGTACGGGGTATAAGGGAAGCACCACTTTTTTTTTTTCCCCCTCTAGTTTTGTGAATCTTTGTTTCCTTTGCAACATTTTCAGTTCAGGGTATTGAGGTAATTGATTGAACCAATAAGAAAGAATATTTAGTAACTTAGCTAAATTCTTATTAACAATCTCCCTTTCTGCTAAATAACTTGTTAGAAGGCCAAGCCACATAGTAAAAAGTTTTGATTTCCGGTTTCACAAAATACCTGTTGCTGCTTTCAGGAAAAAAAATACTAGAATTTATTAATTAGAAGTTATTAGAATTAGTTGTTATTATTATTATCAGTAGTAGTTATTAGTTAATAATTATTAATAATTATTATATGATTATTACTACCTGGTGCTAGTAACTGATATTTTAAGTACAGCATGACTAGACTTAACATATCTTAAAAGTATAGAGTGGGACTGTATTAATACATTTAAGTGTAATAAAAAGGACCAATCTAAAAAATTATAATTTTAGATATTGCAGTAATGAAATCAATAGCATCTTCATTTGCAAAAAGCTGAAAGCATTCAAACATTTCTCAGAATTCATGGAGTTAAACAAAGTATAGCTATTCCCAGATTTTTTTTCTAACATTAACTCTACACACAGAGCTAAGAGAAAAGCACAACAGATGAAAAGTATAATATGTTTACTGTATTGTTTTCATTTCTCCAAATTACTCAACCATGTAAGACAAGAGGCATTAAAAAAGGTAAATCTACTATTAAATGATAGAAGCCTACCTATTTCTAACCATTATGCTGCTAGGAAACTAATGAAAAATATGTTAAGCCACCAATAAACAACTTTGGTTCATTAAGAAAAAAAAGAAAATGGAATTGGCCAATACATCACAGGAACATTGAAAACTAACCTCTTTCATTAAGGCAAGCCAATGTTAAAGCATTTATACTGCTTTACCTGACATTTTGAAGGATTAACCATAATATGAAATGGCTTCAGACATGCCAGTCAGGTATAAGTTCAAGGTAACATCTGTAAATTTATATTCTCAAAAATTACTGTGGTTTGATTTGTTATAATAACATTGTATTGCCTATAGCCTTTGAAACACCAGTTACAATAGCTATGTAATCATTAACAGTCTATTTCTGCATATATTTATAATGAGATGTATTTACCTAAGTTATAACCTAGAGAAGTTTCAACTTTTGCAATGAAAAAGATAATAAAGTGAATCCACTTAATGTTCAATTCTTCAGGTATTTAGTAATAACACAAGTTAAAATAAAAGCTAACATCTCTTTGGATTACATTATTTCAACCCAAACTTCATTAACTAGATTTTTTTTTTTAATTGACTTACTCTGTTTTCAGTACCTGATGCTACACACCTGGGTTTCTGAAATCTAAAAAAAACTGTTGTATGATAGTACTGAAGACTTTTTCTATTTTTTTTCTTAATCGTGAATTTTGTATATTATGATGATCGTGCTTATAGTTTTTTCAAATATTGAAGATCTATTTTGTTTTGCCTATGAGAAACTAAAATGCTGTTGTTCACTTTAACAGGATTTAAGGTATCAGATGTAAGTATATTTTCAATAGACAGTTGTGCAAAACAAATAATACAATAGTTCAGCTAACTTTTATGGCAACAATATTTAAAAAGTAATTTTCACTAAATGTATGGAACTTGAAATATATAAAATAAAAGCATTTAATAAATATTTTTCTAAAATAACTAACTTTTTTTCCTGCTTAACTGTTATGATTCCTACTCTGTCTCAGTGTATACTGGGAAGTGAATTGTTTCCTGCTTTCATTGTAAGATACGAGCTGTACTGTTATCAGAAATTCAGATTGATGTAACTCAGCTAACAGTATCCCATTGACACTTTTGCTTAAACAATTTCTCCAGGATCTCATCATCTTTTGATACAGTAATGTATTAATATATATTAACAGGCAAAAGGAAAGGGAAGACAGTTCCTACTTCACTTAAAAAAAACTACATCATTATCCCCCATCAACAGGAACAGTATTCCTCTCTTTCACAAACATACAACAAAAATAAAACCACAAAAAAATACGGTAAAATAAACAAAATAGTCAACCATATAGAAGAAGAATGATTAGGTCCTATCTTCAAGATATCCATATTCAAAGAAGCCCAAAACCAGGATGCACTGCAGTGCGGAAATCAAGTGACTTTACTGAAAAAGGTTATTGGACCAGATGCTGTTCAATTTGTCCTGAATGCAGAAATCCTAAAGGCCCACTCTCAAAGGCAGTGAAAATTAGCTCAGCTTCTATCTAAACAAGCAATGAAAGTTTTTCTTAAGTGTTTACAATTTGTTTTTCTATTATTTTGTAAAAAAAATTTAATTGCTGATGTGGAAGAAGATGTGTTTGATATTTCATCTAATTGCTCTATAATGAACATCTGTCTCTATAGGTCATTTATATCAGGTGCATATAATACAGCATTTTTTGTTAAATACTGCAGAAAATGGTTTCAATTTGATGTTCTCTTAAACAAATATCAATAATATAGGGCTAATTTTTTTCAGCAAAACTAGAAGGGAATATTATTTATTCATGAGGCATCACACAAAATTCATCAGCACAGATGTTACTGCCTGCACAAAGAATTCCAAATGAACATGATGGGCTATAAATTTAAATTAAAATTGATTAGTAATGCAAATCTTAATGACTGCAGAAACAGGACTATGTAAAGTCATGACATTGTGTACAGTATTTCTCTCTCATGAGCTATATAAAATATATATTTATGGATAGTGTCAAGCTGTATCTATGGAGGTATATCAGAAATGAGCCAAAACTCACACATATCATTAGTGGCCAAAGCAGCCACTTAGTGAAACAACATGTTAGTGCATACTCTGTGCCAGGGAAACAGCATCATTAAGCAGCCTTTCCAGGGCACTTTTAGAATATGTAAATTATGGTTTTCTGACTGCAGTTTCATTAACAGTTCAGCTGATGTCTTTAATAGTGTTAATGTATCCACTGAAATGCTTAAGATCTCACATCATCTGTCCATTTCCAAAAGTGATAAACATGCTGTTAGACACAGGTAATGTATTATTCTGCTATAAAGTGTTTTGGTAAAATGGACACAGATTTTTCAATCTTTATTAGTAATGTGGGAGGTTAAGTTAAATTTATAAAAGCATAATCAGAATTCACATATCCAACACAATCCCAATTGGAACAATAAATCTTGTCTCTAATTAGAGCAGACTGTGACACACTTATTAATTACATGTTACATTTAAAAAAATATTCAGAAATTACAGCTAGGAGAAAAAGTACAGCACTAAGAGAGAATGACTGCAGATTGACTCTATTGGTTTTTTCCTTTCTCTTCTTTTGTTATTGATGCTGTTGTACTTACAAATCATGCAGCTATGCAGTTGTAGTGCTTAAATACGTTATGTTGTACTTACATAATTACATTATGATGTGTAAACCTATATATAATTTTTATTGTTAGGATATATGCCATGATTTCGACCAGCGTACTAATATTGAAGTTAAACACTATGAATTTAATAAATTTATTGTTGTTTTATTCAAATAACATTTGATTTAAAATTGGGGGTCCAGCAAATTCCTCTATTAAAATATCACCAGAATAGTGTGGGCAAATAATTAGGCAAAGTTCTATGCAAAATTGAGACAAACAAGGCAATCCTGAAATTATCAAACTGTTATATCTTTAAAAAAGATAAACTACACTTGCTGCTGCCATCTGTCTCAATGGGGAAATTATCCATCTTGTCTTTTCTCTTAAGATAAAACCTATTTATTAAACTTTTAAGTTTTATCTGAAAGAACAAAATTAGACTTAATTCTGCAGCTAGTTCATAGGAATAAGTTTCAAGGAAAACATACATTGCCAGTTCAAATGAATGAGGTATTATCATGACCTTGTTGCTTGGTGCAGCAGGATTATTTCTCTTTTGAATATATATTTGTCATGAACAGTACTTCTTTAGATGGCAGACTGGAACTACTCAACTTCTGAAAAAATATTCAGGAAATAAATCTGAAACAAAAAAAAAAATTAAAAGTCTTTTCTCCAAGGTTGACAGGAATTTCAAGAAATATGGGACAACTGAGCAGGACACAAATAAAAATTCAGAATTGAAGTGCAAAAAGCATGAGAAGAATGAGATGCAGAGACGAATGGCGTATGTGTTGAAAAACGGGGAGGAAAACATGAATGCATTATTTAGACAGAATGTCAACAATAAAGATATGAGAAAAGATGAAAATAATTTCTTATATATTAAAGCTACATGACTGTGTATGCATATAAAAGAACTTCTATAGATCTAAAAAAAGAAGGAAAGAATAAACAATTTTCAGGTTTTGCCACTTGCAAATTGCATGAGTCATCCTAAGAAAGTGTGAAATTTATAATATCCAAGGATGTAATTCTTTATATATCATATGTTTTATAGAAATGAAGGATTGGACCAGATCTAATTTTAAAGTAGATATATAGTTGTATTAAAAAAAAGAAAAATTAAAAAAAAGCACGGGGGGCAAAAATTTTTGAAGTCAGGAAGTACAGTTTGGTTGTAAGTACAACATGTGTTGTTGACATATTATATGATATGCACAAAATACCAGGCAGGAAACTTTTTTATTATTATTTATTTTATTAATACCATCTAAAATTCAATATTTTCTTTCAAATGCTACTAATTTTCAAATGATACTAACCAAGAATCTAAAAATGGCTTTTGTTTTTCTCACTTCTTCTCTCTTTTTTTTTCTTAAATATGAAAGGATTGGGGAAAACACTGTTTTTATCGGCAGTCATTAATAATTTCCACATAAATAATCCTGCAATGCTTGAAGCTTATGCACAGAAGAGGAGGATCACAGATTTACAGAATCATAGAATGGTTAGGGTTGGAAAGGATCAACTAGTTCCAACCCCACTGCCATGGACAGGGACTTCTTACCCTACACCATGTCACCCAAGGCTCTGTCTAACCTGGCCTTGAACACTGCCAGGGATGGAGCATTTACCACTTCTTTGGGCAACATGTTCCAGTGCCTCAACACCCTCAAAGTATAGTAATTCTTTCTTACATCTAAGCTGAACTTCCAATCTTTAAGTTTAAACCTGATACCACTTATCCTACCACTACAGTCCCTAAGGAAAAGTCCCTCCCCAGCATCCTTATAGACCCCCATATATTGGAAGGCTACTATGAGGTCTCCACACAGCTTTTCTCCAGGCTGAACAGCTCCAACTTTCTCAGCCTGTCTTCATACGGGAGGTGCTCCAGTCCCCTGATCATCCTCGTGGCCCTCCTCTGCACTTGTTCCAACAGTTCCATGTCCTCTTTATGTTGAGGACACCAGAACTGCACACAATACTCCAAGTGAGGTCTCATGAGAGCAGCGGGGCAGAATCACCACCTTTGACTTGCTGGTCACCATTCTTTTGATACAGCCCAGGATACAGTTGTTTTTCTGGGCTGCAAGCACACACTGCTGACTCATGTTCAGTTTCTCACTGACCAACACCCCCAAGTCCTTCTCCGCAGGGCTGCTCTGAATCACTTCTCTGCCCAACCTGTAGCTGTGACTGGGATTGACCCATCAGTAACATTCACCACTTTCACCATGCAAAGAAAGTTATTATTAAGAAAAGGATCACCAATAAATAATAAGACATGGTAAGGTAAAATAACAAAGTGCTGTATCACATTAGATCATGTAATAACTTAAAGGGTAGAACTTTGTTGTCAAACGCGGACACCGTGTGAACAAATGTTTTATAACAAGGATCTGCAATGAAAAGAAGATAACATACCCTGACATGTAACCTAAAGTAAAATTTCAAAGGAGGAAAAAAAAAATATTTTCCCTGTCTTTCAAGAAATAGATTTTTCTTTCTCTCTGTCTGTGAAATTCTTTGAACACCTCAGTCCTTTCTAAAATGAAAAAAATCAAAGGAATTTGAGGTAAAGCTACTTGCCTTAAATTGCAAGTTTAAAGATCAGGTAACTTTGAAGACATTTCAGCTCTTCAACTGAAATAAATAATATAGATGCTGGACCTGAGAAAATCTGAATAACACGCAGCAGGATGCTTGGATCTTAAAATATGCTGTTGTCTTTGAAACCCTGTGATACAACCATGCGTCACTTTGGAGTCAGGAAAAGAAAAAAAACCTGAAAAGTAAAACTAAGAAGAATCCAACAATTCATCCACCTGAATAAAAGCCTCTTGATATGGATATGAGGAAGAAATTCTTTACTGTAAGGGTGGTGAGGCACTGGAATGGGTTACCCAGGGAAGTTGTGAATGCTCCATCCCTGGCGGCATTCAAGGCTGGATTGGACATAGCCTTGGGTGGCATGGTTTAGTGGGAGGTGTCCCTGTCCCTGGCAGGGGGCCGGAATGAGATGATCTTAAGGTCCTTTCCTACCTTAACTATTCTATGATTCTATGATTCTATGATTATAAAGCATGTGGAAAACTAAAACCAAAGAAATACTTGGTCATTTATAAAATTTCAGATTACTTCTAAAATACATTGGTAGTGTAAGATTTTTAGAAATTACACTTCTCATTCATAGTAAATACTGTCAATGATTTCATTTGGCACTTTGTCATCTCTGACTTCTGTGCACTTAAATATTTTTATGTGACTGTATCTCAAAATCTGATGAATGATACCTTAAATTCTTAAACATACACTTCATATTTTGGAGAAGGCATTTGATTAAGCATCTTCATCTTCTCCTTTACCAAAATAACCAAGAATTTTACTTAAGCCTAAACATACATGCACAACTTTCCAAAATGAGCAAGTACCACTCTCAGTAGTGGCCCTGGGTATATGTTTAAAATTAATCTTAAATGTTAGGCCTCACAAGCCTCAGGATTAAGGGTAAACAACATTAACAATGTAGAAAAAAATCTGGAATCAAGAGATACAAAGTAAAATTCTTCTTCTTAAAAAAAAAGTAAACAATATACATCTATTAATCTGTTTTTATGAAGAGTTGTTAAAGTAATGGAAGATTTATGACAAGGCAGTACTTAAAATGAAAGTGGAAGGACAGTAAGCAGGACATTTTGTGATTTAAGCCTTGCAGCAGAAAATAAGGAGCAATGAACAGAAACCAGGCAAAATGTGAAAAGGAATACCAATAAGGCAAAAATAATGTTCGGATATGAAAGTTCACTGAAGAACCTTTATAGGCTATAAATAGTGAGATTATTAATAACAAGACTAGCAGGTAGTTGATGAAAGAAAAAAAAACCTATGGAAGTTCATTTCACGTCATATGGCTACACCTTGTGCATCATTGACTAGTAAGGAAATAACTGAGTTTGGTAGTGATGTTTTCATGTTAAAAAAATATTGGAACATTGGAAACATGTACTTTCCTTACATATCATCAAAACTGTTCTTTTCTGATAGAGAGTAAAGATGACTAATGATAAGTAAAGCCTGAGGCACCTGATGTCCACAGCAAACATCTAAGATAAAATAATCAAATCCAGCAACCTTAACTAATTTTAAAAATCTTATTATAAAATTGCTTAATCTTTCTAGCCATAGTTATACCATTTTAAAGGCAAAATCTACTTCTACTTCAATGACTTTATGTGAAAACAAGGCATTTTTCAAAGAAATATTATATCATATATAGCTCAGGATATCTAAAATATTTTATGTTGACTGATTACATTTGCCCTTTTTTTAAGGCCGTCACTGGGGCATATTTTCAGTATTAAATGTCATCCTTTATCATCTTTTAACCCCTTTCTTTCCATCTTTTCAATTACATATAACTTTATGGTCTTTTATGCACCTATTCATAGACCTGGAACCACCTCCCAGAAAATGTCAGTAGTCTCAATATGCTCGCAGCCTCCCAGCTCACCTTTTCTCTGATTCATTCTTTCTTCAAAAATCTTGTTGCTCTTTAGTGGTAAATTTACCATTGAACAGTAAATCAACCTATACTGTTTCCTGCCTATGCCTTTTGACTGTTAATGGAAAGTCACAGTTAACATCATATATTGTACCATGTTCTGTTGTGACATTTCAGTAGCTGTTCTTAAGATTATGTGAGAAGCAAAAGATTTCCAATGTTTTAACATCAATTTCTATCCACCATTAGACTGCAAATAAAGGAAGTTGCCTTTTTTTGTGGGAAGGAAAAGAAACACAAGAGTTCTTCTAATGATGTACTAAAGTGGCTAATCTCTCCTGGATGGACTGAAATTCAAGATCTGTATCACCTTATTGAGAGTAGAGACTGAATTACTGCTCACCTAACTGGTGAGAAAGCAATGTTCAGGCTGTAGAAATAGTTACTTCCTCCTATTAATGTTATTTTCTGTATGTTATCAAATATTCCAGAGGAAGAGAAAGAAAAGCTGAAAAATCATGAATCTTATGTCTATTATATAGGAATATCACCTGGCATAAAAAAAAAAATCCCAAGCAAATTAATTCTACCAACTCAAAGAGAGGGAGAGAGATTTGTTCCTGTAGCTCCTACAGTCCATGAGCTATCCCTTCTTGTAGTTTTTTTTCTCGGTGGGTTTGTATACATACATGACAAGATATTTATTCTTGGACTCAGTAAAGCTTCCACACTGATATTTTTATTAAACCAGCTCTATCTTGATTAAAAGATATATTTTAAATAACCTGACTTTTTCTTTTTTTTTTTTTTTAATAATTCTCAATTACATCTCTTATATAAATAATGCATAATATAACATAAAGGCAGTGAGAATATCATCTGAATTTCTGTCATCACAATTGTCTTCCTTGACTAAATTCTCATTTGAAAGTTACAAGCAAAATATCATATGCAGTACAGGAAATACACAATGAGACTTTATCCATATTAGCTCATGATACTCTTCTTACAGTGCATGAAAATAATGTTTAATGAAGCCACAGCCTTTCAGCTTTTATGAACAATGATTTTTTTAATTTAAAAAGCAAACTGCTAGTTACTCATACATATATTTACACATACCCAAATACAAACAAACAAACAAACAAACAAGTTGTATGCAATTGATCAGCTAGGTTAACCTATACAAAATTAAACCAGGAACAGGCAAAGTAAACAAAACACTGACAAAAAGTAAGCAAAAAGCAAAAGTAAGCAAAGTGAGCAAAAAACTACTGATAAAAAGTTTGCATTTAGGATTCCTATCATCTCCTCTTTGAAAAGTTCTTTTTAACATGCCATAGACTGATTTTTCTATTAACATTTATTATTATTGTAGAAGTACCTGAAATAATAGAAATTACATTTTTAAAAACATTTTCTTATAACAACTACCAAACGCAGCTTGTTGCAAATGTATACTTATTGCAACAGATTAGAAGAGTAGTTCAGCAGGTAAGTAGAAGGAAATAAAATATTTCCAGTTAATGAATTGCATACCTCAGTGACTGAGTCTTTTAAATAGAGATGACAAAAATAAACCTTAAAAATAAGAAGTTATTAGTAGCTGAGATGCTTCTAAAAGTGATCCTTTCATACAATTTATAGAGGTCTAGTTTCTTTTTCTCCAATTTTTAATCATTAATCCATCGTTTTGAGAATACCGTGGCATGCTTATTTTTTATAAAGTCCATATTATGAATGTTCTCACAAAAGGTACTAATAGTCTACCTTGAATATTCAACACCTACTGATAAATCAAACCACAGAGCTAACTCAGCTCAGACGAGTAGTCCTCTGCACCTTCACAATCACACACATAAGCATATGCAGTATGTCCTTCTTCTGTGGTGATAAAATGCTAATTGTGATAAATTATCTTTGAGGCATATCTGCAGATCTCTCAGTAAAAAGTGACTGGCACTTAAAAAAGGGGAACTTGCAGTGTCATCAACAACTGTAATCAGAAAATAAATTGTTATTTTTCTTTTTTCCTCTTGAAAGCATGCATAATGAATTCTGAGTCATGTCTGAGTCATACTCTCTCTGAAAACAAATTCATTGGTAAATGAAAACAACTATAAAGAACAAAACCAGAAGCTACAGGATCTATAAACAAAAATGAGTATTTTATTTGGAGCTCACCCTAAGATGCCAAATGTCTTGACTAAAAAGACTTAGCTCAAGACAAATAATCCAAACTTGGTAATACATGTTCTCCTTTTATGATGATTTCTCCTAACCCACCAAAAGTCAGAGTTGTAGAGACTTTATGAACTCTCACTGTTTTGGTTATCAGCTTTCAAGTTTATCTCTGTTGCATCTGATGGCTTCACCATTCTGCTAGGTGACATGCTGACTACAAACTAGCTTCAAATGATCTGATGAGACAATATGAGTGTTTATTCCTTCTATTTTATTCAATTGTCCAGTTTTTAAAAAATCATGGTGTCTCAATATTAATAAAGAAACCTCTAGTTTAATTTTCTGAAGAAGAAATATAGCATTTTCTAGACACTGTTTGGTAAATTGTCTAAACAATTCCAGGTCCAAAATCAAGATAAAATTATTAAAAAAAATTATAATCGTAGGAATATTTCAATGTTTAGTGGAATGTGTCCCTGCCTGTGGCAAGGGGGTTTGAACTCGATGATCTTAAAGGTCCGTTTCCCACCTTAACCATTCTATGATTCTGTGATTATCTAAATCCTCCATTTGTATGGTTTGATGAGGCAAACTGGTGGGATCAGAACAAGAACTGACTGTAATTAAGTTATGCATGAAATAGCATGCTCAGAGATATGTTGAGTGCATTTAAATTTTTTTTAAAGAAATTAAAGTGTTCTAGGCTTTATCACTGTAAATGCAATATAATTTTGTTCATAATGATAATGCCTACTTCATCTTTCAAACTTTTCATGAGTGGGTTAAAAATGAACCAGAAAACACATCTTATGTTCTGCGTGAAAAGAACGTGTAAAAATCTGAAAGGAAAAAAAAAAAAAGATTAAAAATATAGTTATTTATTTCTGGTGTCACATGAAATCTCTAGGTCACAAAAGGTTCTAACCATCAGATCTGGATGAAGAGCTATAACTCTCCTTCAAAATACGGAGTGAGACTTCCCTCATGTTTTCAAGTGTCCTTGTTTTGACAAGTATGTTCATGCATATGCCAAGTGTTCTTGTTTGCATTGAAACAGGCAGAGATAGAAAATGAACTTGAGTGTATGCTGATAACAGGTCTCAGATGTGATTCTCAGGCAACATTTTTTCACCAGCAGAGAATTGAGGAAATGCAGAGAAAAAGACTAAGAACAAGAAGTATTTACTATATATTCCAATTAAAAATATATAACCATGTACTTTGCAGTAGAAAGTGTCTTTTACATTTTGATGGACAGAAGTACTTAAAGTTGAGATTGAAATGAAGAGCAATGTTAGATTTCACTGTGCAAATGAATAGACAGAAAAAAGAAAAATATGCAAATAATTTTGAGTGATTATATATATTTTCAACTGAAAGTATGAAATCAAACAATTCTACTTCATCTCCATGCTACACACATTAGACTCCTAAATTTTGACTAATATTTCCACACAGATTATGAACTCAGCAATTTTCTGTATACTGCATATTGTCTTTAATTCAGTTATGTTTCAGAAGACCAAGAGAGGCTTGCCAAGCCTATATGTTACATAGCTTATTTGATTGTTAATCCGCATAATTCTAAAGACCTACATCTGAAACTATGACATTAAATATTATGCCAAATTTTAATTTCAATTTTAAAATGTGTTTGGTTAATATTTGTCTTTTTTTAATTAGTAATTTTAAATGAACATATAATGTTCCATTTACGAATCTAGTAGAAGTAACAGTGATTCACTTTGTCCACTCTCCTTTGAATAGTGTTATGTGACACAGAAAAATATGACCAATTGACGGGCTCAATTCCTGAGGACAGAAAAATGTGTGTTAAAAATAACTGTTCTGAAGAAAGATTAAATCTGTATAGATTATGTACCGTAGAATCATAGGACAGTTTGGGTTTAAAGATCACCTAGTCCAAACACTCTCTAATGAGCAAGGGCATCTTCACCTAGATTAAGTTGTTCAGAGTCCCATCCAATCTGATCTTGAATTTTTCCAGGGATGAAGCATCTGCTCTCTCTCTTAGCAACCTGTGCCTTTAAGTATGAAAAGCCACAACAAGGTCTCCACAGAGCCTTCTCTTCTCTAAGCTGAACAACCCCAACCCTCTCAGCCTTTCAGGAGAGGTGTTCATCCCTGTGATCATTCTGGTGGGCCTTCTCTAGACCAAGACTCCACAGCTGAATGCAATACTCCAGGTGGGGTCTTACCAGAGCAGAGCAGAGGGGCAGAATCCCCCTCAGCATGCTGACCATTGTTTTTTTGGTTCAGCCCAGGATGCAGTCAGCTTTCTGGGCTGTAAGTGCACATTGCTGGCTCATGTCCAGCTTTTCATCCACCACTATCCCAAAATCCTCTTCAGGGCTGCTCTTATTCCCTTCATCCCCCAGCCCATATTAAAATTGGGGGTTGCTCCAAACCAGGTGCAGGATCTTGTAATGTATGTCAGCTATAATTTATAATTGTAAATGTTAGGATTAAAAAAATAAATTGGCTGACTAAGGAAGTTTACTCCTAACTTAGTAATTAGTTTGAAAGTATCTGGTCTACTGAGCCTGAAGCAATTAAAAAAAAAAAAAAAAGGGTTTGGTGGTCGTAAGTGGATTTTTCTAGGATGGTTTTTTAGGATATACAATTGCCCTTGACAATGTACTGCAAAATTGAATCACTACATTACAAATTTAGGGTGAAAATTTGATTTCTTCTGGGGCTGAAGTTTATTATTTAAATTCTTGTTTTCTTAAATTCCCACATTTAAAATCAGAGACATATAATAAAAATATAAATTTATATCAATAGAAAAGCCAACTAACTATAACAAAGTCATATTCTTGGAAGTAGCATTTTTGGTTAGCATATTTACTGGTTCAACAGCCTTTAATAATGATATTCTAAAATCTTTTCAATTCTACTGCACAGGATCCAATATCTACATTTTGATCCAGGCGCTCAAAAGATAGGAATTGTTATATTATTATAGACTTTTAAAGATAGAATTAATTTTGCACCAAGTAAAAATTCTCCCTTTAAAATGTTTTCTGTGACTTTTGAATTGATATGCCCTTTGAAAGTCCTTGGTATTTTCATGTTTGTATAGCTGAATTAAGTCCTTAAAGGAGCTACACTTTGTTTTGCAATTAATCATGTTCTGTATAAAAGAATACCTGCATTTAATTCATGGCAGTTCTAATATAAATCATAGCATGTAAATGACTTTTATATTGCTACCTCTGCAAAATGGAACTATGCTATTGATATTTTGTCATTCTGGCATGTTAGTAGGATGCAATTCAAGTAAGCTCTAATTGAAGCCAGGAATAAGATGAATCTGTTCAAGCATCAAAAGTAAAACAAAATACTGATTTAGTAAACAGCAAATTAACAAGCTAAAGGACGTGTCTGCAGATCACATTTCATATAAGATTGATTCTTGGTACTCCTGAATGGATGGAAACATGCAATTACAATAATTAGCAGAAATTTTGTCCTCTACCAGGATTCAAGAGTACGGAAGATTCTTTATAAATGACTGCTCCCAGTAGAACCTGCGAAAATTAAGTCAGACAGGAGGAAGTCTGTAAAGAAGCTGCTCACTCTAGCAATACAGGGCTTTTTGCCACTTGACTGACAGTACATATGAATGCTATCTGCCCATGCCATTTCAGAGTGTTACAAATCACTGCTGCTCTCAAAATTTGTAAAGCAGACAGGATGAATTGAGTAAACAAAGGAAGACCAGATCACCTACCTTGCTATTTAACTAGCCATGTACCATTACTACTACATTTAATGTTCGAATATTATATAGGTATAAAATATTTATAGAGATATCCTAATTATAATTGATATAACAGGGCTGCAATTCTCAAAACGTACAGGAGTTACACAAAAACTGTGGAGCTAGATCGAATTCCTACTTCCATTGAAATTATCTGTCCTTTCTGGCTTATTTTTTGCCTAGCAGACTCTAATATCTTTTTTTACAAATCACAAGCATAAAAATATACTCTTGAAAAAGGTACTATTTTGAAAAAAAGTTCATGCTGATTATTCACATTAAGGTAACATTTTTTCTACTATTCATTTGTGTGTGTGTGTATGTGTGTGTGTGTGTGTGTGTATGTTTAGCCCTGGCCCATAGACAGAAAAAGAAAGTTATTTTTCAGATGGAGATAATAAAGCAGAATAGGAGATGGACTACAAAATGGACATATTTCTAGCTCTTGCACTGTAAGAAAATTAACTTGTTCATTTGTTGCACCTAGAAATGCCTTGAAATCTTTCATTTGGATTCAAGCTTTGAGGCTTCTTGTGTGAAAGTATGTATGAAGATAGCTGTTTGAAACAAAATAGGAGGGAAAAAAAATCCACTCCAACTTTCTCCAATGGCTCCATGTCCTTCTTATTTTCAGGACACCAGAACTGCACACACTCCTCCAAGTGGGGTCTCACGAGAGCAGAGGGCCAAGATCACCTCCTTTGACCTGCTAGTCATGCTTCCTTTGGTGCAGCCGAGGATACAGTTGGCTTTCTGGGCAGCAAGTACACACCTGAGGCAACCTAATGTGGATTAAAAAGTCAAATACTTCATTTTTTTTAGTTTAAATCACAGTAATTCATTTTTAGTGCAATAGAACAATGTCATTCAGCTGAGAGGAGTGCCTCATTAGTGTGATTACAATCAAATATGATTAACAAATCTTGGCAGAAAAGAGATATCTTTATTACTATTTTGTCACCATATACTACAGTCTAAAGACTATTGAGATTCTTTTTTGGTGTGAGATTTTCTTTTTTTTTTTAACCTTTCCTTTAGCAAATTTACTACCTTTTTAATTCATTTACTAAATAACAGGATAAGAATAATACAAGCATGTAAAATCAACTCTGGACACCTTTTGGAAAGTTATTGAATTTTCAAAGACTGTATACTCACTTTACTCACTTCACTCACTTCTTTTTTACTTAAGTAGGAAAAATTCCAAGGTATTGTGTTTTAGATTTAAGTGAATTTAGCAAATACTTTTAGGCAGGTGAATGCCATGTATCACGTTTACCACTAGTATCTTTGATGTCTTCAATACAGAGAAATCTCAAGATAGAAGAGAAAATAAATGGTGTTTCATAGTTTTTTTATCTACATTGTTCTTCTTTTCCAATTTAAACTGGAGGAAAAAGTAGTTTTAGAACTAAAATAAGGCCTACTGTTTAAAAAAATGCAAACTGTTTAGCAAATATTAATTTATGTTAGTTTATATTCATATTTATAAAGTTTCTGAACCTAATTACAGCAGGTACTTCAGAAAAAAATTGCCAAGGCATAAAGCATACCTAGTGAGCACCACATAAGTACTTCTGAAATAAATATTCAAGAAGAAGCAATAAGATTTTAATTAGAACTCACCAGTGATGTTTATTCTTGTGTCAGCAAAGGAACGCCAGGACAAAAAGTATGCAAGATACATCTTAATTATTTCTAATTCTTTACATATCAGAAATCAAAACAAAGACTGTGTACATTAAGCTAGTTATTACTGATAGAATTAACCTCCTGTCTTGCAGACAAACTTTAGCACACCAGGAGAAGGCACTAAAAAAGTAGGAAATTATTAGCTTAGTATGAAATATTGGTGAGGTCTCTGCTGAACAGAGCTTGATGCCCTTAAAATCATGTCTCCTTTTTGGTAAAAAAAAATTTATTAAGCTATGCTATCTTAAAACACAGTTTTGCTGCCAAGCTGAGTGCCCCCCAAATGAAGAATATGACATATACAAACTGACTGAAAACATACCATTCGAAGATCCAATTCAAGAAACATGAGGATGTGAAGCTACTAGTCATCAAAAGGTTGATACTGGAGGGATGGCCAGAGGCAAAGAAAGCAACCTCATGTGTAATTTATTATTGCTGGTCTGTTTGTGATTAATTGATGGCTGTTGGCAGTTATGAAACAAAAGACAAATAGTGATTTTGAGCACGATGAAGAAAGAAAAAACCCTATAATTTTCATGAAGGACATTTGTCTATTGAATTATTTTAATAAATAAATTAATTAAAAATGAAGGAGTTTTCCCTCACAGGCGCAAAGCAAATAAACAAATTAATGCTATGTTTTGAGTGTATTCAGATAGTCAAGTGTATTGACTGAAATAGTGGAGAGAACCATTATATTTTCCGCATGCACTAGAAAAACCTTAGATGAAGAGTACAGGCTATTTTTGTACTTACAAAACAAATAAGTATTTAGGACCTGATGGGACATTATACAGAGATCTTTGAGCTAAGAGCTACAAAGCTGTTGCCTTGACATGGCATTGCATAGTAGAAAACACAGAAAACCACTTTACTTCTGAAAGCTGCATGAGCTGTATTTGTGTAATGCGATGCAAAACTAATCAGCTGATCCACTGAAATGACCACACTGGGACCAGAACGGGGTTAGTTTGGAGATCTCTGACAATGCAGTATTGATGTGTTATAGGAGCTTGCTTTCTGCCTCGCTGAAAGCATGATCTTTTCTGGGTGTGCACAGCTGAAATCCTAGAGTTATGGAGCATGTCCGAAAGATTGGTAGCTTGGTGTCATACTTGATCAAAGACAACTTTTACCCTAGGTTCAAATCTGGCTTCTATGGGGGCAGTTGCAGAACTCTTGCTCTGTTTCTGGTTCTGGGACTAGCATGTGTAGCTCAGATATGGAAGTGTCTCAATTTATAGAGTAGATTTTCACTGAAATCTGATAATCAGTAATTGTCAATACTCTGTGAAAAAAACAGTTTTCATGTTCTCTTCTTATTATCAAGTGATACATGTACGAAACACATGCCTAAAATCACTTCCAGACTGAATGAATTGCAAACAAAACAAGTCAATTACCAAACCAGTGTTGATCCAACCCACCAGTATTCATACTGCAGCAGTAACAGATTTATTTATCATCACTACAGAGATAATGCAGTTCATCTGACTTACTTTGGGATAAGAGGAAACATTCCCCAACCTCTTTAGCTGTACAGCCTAGATGTCCAGTGTCTTTAAAGAGATTTTGAAATGGCTAACTCAGCGGTAGATGTCTACACCATGAAATTGATATTTAGCCAGGCAAATACAAGCCTGACAGTCTATTCCAATTGCTCAGTTTAGCAACTGAAAGCACTTTACCCTGCTTTATTGGTTATTTTAGGGTAAACAATAAAAAAATATTTCCTTTTTTCCAGAAACTCGAACATTTGAAACCAGTTGGCTCTTTTATTTTCCCCACCTAAAAGAATACTGCTTTACAAAGCATTTTATAAAGGAAGAAAATAAACCTTCAAAAATTCCAAGTTGATTCTTTCAGCAGGTTAAACTAAAGGCACAAAGACAGGTAAAGGAGAAAAAGATAAAAGATATACTGATAATAGCACAGGACTTTAGAATTCACAAATAACCTGTAAAGAACTATGTTCAAATTAAAAATAGATCAGGGAATAATCATTACACTTATCTATATGCTATATGGTGAAGTGATTTCCAAATTAAAAAAACAAAAAAACCCTACCTGTATACAAAAAACTACTATGTTACCATGTCTGAAGGCACTGAATTTGTACTCTTCTGTTTATTCGTCTCGTTTATAGTGGCCACATAGTTTGTGGGCATAGTTGACATTCTGGCAACAGTATTAATGAAGTCAATGCAATTATACTATGCTACTGGTGACTGTCTGCACTGATGAGCTATTTTGTGCTCCTGAGATTCATTGATGCCTTACTTTTCTGGAGGTGAAATAAGGAGCATAAATGCATGTTAACATAAGAGTTCTTCTAGCAGCAGAGACTGCTATTTCTCGTATAAGGCCAGTATTTGTGAACTTAAGAGAGGAAAATAAGCTTTTTTCACTGTTATCTTAGTGACAGACATTTGTATCAGGACTTCTAAAGAATGTGTCATGAAATATCTGTAAGCAGCTGTTCATTTGGTTGTAGCAGTTCAAAAGACTTATCTTCCAGGCTGTATGTCATCCATTTTATTTCCTGTAATTACTTTTACATCTCAGAATCATATAAACACTGCAGATGAAGCACTAGCCCCAGTAAATTCCACCATGAGTTTTGAAATTAACTTCAACAAAGTCAAAATTGTATTTACAGTATTTCAAGAAAAAGAGTGATCACTCTTGCCAACTACTCTCTCATTTACAAAACCACATACTAGCTGCACAGTATGAAATGAGACAAACCCAGAGGTTAAAAAGAATGATTTTTACCTTATAGATTATAGTTTATTCATTGAATAATCACCCTTAACTGGCATTGAATTATCTTTTCCTTCCAGTTTCTAATCAGTCAGAAATTATTCATTTAAAAGATTGTTCTTGTGTCCCTTGCAAAATTTTAGTAATAATATCCAGTTAGCCCAGAAGTTCCCTGTGAAAGCACAGCTATAAAATAAATAATTATTTATTATATTTTTTCCCTTTCAAAAATTAAAGTTTCCAGTTACCTAAAGCAATTGTTTTAAGTTTGAATTACCTTGTTTTTCTGCTCTAGCTACTCAGATTTATGATTTCTTTATATAGCTGTTCCTTGAACTTTTATTAAAAGTGTAGCAGATGTAAAGCAGAGTGAAGATACTTTTAAATTTTCCCTTTCTGTTACAAATTTTGCCAGAAAACATTACAGAGTGTGGTTCTAAGTCATATCAAGATGGCTTACCTAAAGGTAATTAAAAGTATCAGTTCTACAATCAAGACACATTGTTCTGTTGTTCAATACTTCTAACAAGCTTTTCTAGGAAATCACTTAAGAAATCAAAACAAAATAAAACAAAAAGCCAAGAACTAAATACAGATATTTCAGAAAGTATTTAAAATCAGGTTTTCACACTTATATTTAATAACAAAATATCCTGATCTTCAGCAATGCAAAATGCTCATCTACTCTCACAGAAGAGTGAAACATTTTTTGGTCTACAACAGGAGACTTTCCTCACAGAAACATTCTACCCTCCTTCATCTTTGTCATAGATTTTAAAATCCAGCATAAAAGCTTCAATTAAATTAATTTCACTAAAATTGTATTTGGCAGATCACTCAAATTCTGGAATGCACATGCATGAAATATGTTGTGCAATATGTGTGAGAAATTAATACCCCATTGCCAAAAACATGATGTAGACGCTGGAACATTTCTTGACTGATTTCTTTTCAAAAAAATTCCAGAATACTGTTTGAAAGCCATAGATTGTTTTGTAGCTTAAGACTAAAATTCTCTTAAAATATCAGCTAAGAGTTGAGAAAGCAAGAGACATAATTTTACTTAACAGTAACTAAGAACATGTAGAAAGAAAATCAGAAAGAAAGACAAAACCCCACTTATAGCTACTCGTAGCAATTTCCTAAAAACAGAGTATATTACAGTGACAGTGCTACTTAACAAAACTGATGGTCACTGTCATCCATTCTGACAATGAGCATATATAAATAGTCCAATAGCAGTAGTTTTGCAGTGCACCTTCAAGAATGATACAATATATACTCCCAGTTTTAACGCAGGAAGACAAAAGAGAAAGTGCACTTACAGCTGGGGTTTCTGACTTTATCTCCCTTTAACGCTCTCTGCTGTTTATTTTGTTTCTTTGGTTTCTATGAGCCATTGATTGCCTCTTATTCTTCTGACTTGTTCTTTTATTCAACGTTCCAATTTTAGTCTTTAAAAACCAACAAATCTGTTGTGATATTTTACATTAGAAAATCAGTTGAACTAGACTTTTAACAATCAATATTAAAAATTACAACTTAATGAGATATTTTATGAAAAAAGAATACATCTGCAGAAAAATTCCAACATATTTTACTGTCATTAATCAAGAAAGTTTGAAATTAAATAGCTTATCCATTACTTCAATTGTATTATTTCAAATACCTTTGAAACACACCACAATAAATATATTTCCGGGGTCATTAAACCCGCCATTGTTCTAATGTTCTTTGGCTGTTAAAATCAGATAAATAGATCATAAGTGCCCCAAATGACACATTATCTTTTTAAGGCAAATATCATAATCATAAAGTATTATGTCAATGCATTAACCTGCAAATGCTTGTCTGGTTTATTGACAAAATAAATCAATTCTGTTAACTTTGATCTCCTAAAATTCTAAGCCTAAAAGATATTCAATATATTTAGGAATCCAATAAATTACTATGCAGCTATGCTAAGAGAATTAAATTATTGCAGCATTGTCTAGCAGCAGATTCCAAAGCAAGTTTTTCTCAGAAGTTTCCCTAAGAGTTTTAACTTTTCTTAAAAATACCTGAGTGAAAACTGTCTCTGTAGAAACCTCTCTCTAGCATTTCACTTTTTTGGAACTGTCCAAAGACCTTCAGAGAGGCTGAGATTTGTATATTAAGTGCAGGTAAACAGGGAGAGTTTGAGCCTCATGTTCTCCCTCTTCTATAAGAAAAAGGAAAAAGAAATATTTATTACAGCATCATTCTATTGCAGCAACAATATGGAAGAAGAAGAGAGAAGCCCTGCTAAACTCCTGGCATTTCTTACTGGTCCTTGTCAATTTGTGGTTTTGATCAGCAACAAACACTATTCCGTGAAATATACGTGAAGTATAGGCATTAAAGGTGAGAAGGAGAACTCCACATCTGTATACAGAATGCTTTGGGGAAAGTGATTGGGCTTTTTTTCTTTAGGTCCCTTTATCTCAAGCACTTTTTTGGAGTTTTCCTACCAAACACTGTGAGCCTAGCTTTTAATTTAGAAGGTGAAGTTTCAGTTTCTGATATTGTTTCAGCTATCAACTATGTCTTGGAAGTCAATTTTGAGAATTTTTTTTTTTTAAATGTTAATATTAATTTTTCTTACAAAGACTTGGTTGAGTTTTTTGGGGGGGTTTTGTTTGTTTTTCTTTTTTTTTAATCAAGACATTAAAAATCACTGCATTCCTCCTAAACTGCCTATTAAACTTACATAAAATCACCAGATATCTGTCAGTAATACATGTACTACATGTATTGTAATTACATGTATTACATATAATACATGTCATGGCTGCCCCCTGACCAAAAAGAGAAACATTATGGTAAACCAAAGCCAATATTTCACCAGAAAATAATGCAAATAAGGAAATAATTAAATAAATGCATAAGATTGGCAGATTTTGTACAAAATTATGAAATCAGCAATATTTATATGGACATTGGCAAACTCTTATGGTACAGAAGGAAAGAAATGGTAGGATTTATTTCATAGAGAAAAGTTCAGAACGTCTGAGAGATTTGTGCCTATCCTTCCGTGCATATACTGGCACTCAGTATGTAGCTGAACACAATACAGCTTAGAGAGGGGAAAAAAGAGAGCACAACAAGGGACAGGCAGAAAACAGCAAATGCAGATATATCCCAGGGGCTTTTAGAAAAGCCCAGGCTGCAGAACAAAAGGTTGTTTGGCTGAGGCGATGAAATGCCAGAAGAATGCAAAGAGCTGAGCTGGTGAGCCAGAGGATTATTGTGGTTATAATGGTTCAGATAGAAACCTTCACTCTCAGAACTGATGTAAAAATGCCTTCTCTCTTAGGCAAAATAAGTCACCATTCCCAAAGGAACTTTTTGTTGAATCTATATCGAATAAACACATTTTCCTGCAAAGTGCTTGGAATTTGCCCAACATAAATGTTTTCACATTAATGATGGGTGGGGGAAGGAGCTTCACTAATACAAATGGGGTAATCTACCTATCCTGTGAAGTGTATTCATACCTCCAGAACCTCAGTTAAATGCTAATTCTGAAATATTTTGCCCCAGCACCATAAAGATTTGGTTTTGCATTCCATTTCATGCCACCCTGCCAGGCTAAGAAGCCATAACGTGCTACTCCTGCACCTAGCACAGATAGAACTCAGTTTGAGATCAGTGCCTTCCTGATACAAGACCTGAACTTCTCCTCAGACGATATGAATAGATATCAGAAAAATAGATTTTTAGGCAAAATTCTGACTTTAAAAATATATTGCACTGTAACCTATAAAAAAAACCCCATGATTATCATACGTATAATTTGCTCTTATATAATTTAGGCACGTAATAAGTCTTGTTTGCTCAATGAAAGAAATAATCTTTTCTTCAGAATTTGAGAAATGCAACCCCAATAAGTCTATACTTCATACTGACGCAAACAGCAACTATGCTTCATACTTGTTAAAGAAGCATTTATTAATAATGGATACATGAAAGGGTAAAAAATAAGTGGGGTGTAGGAGAAATGATATCTTACAGACAACAGTGAATTAACTAAGATCTAGAGTAATACGTTTTCCCCATGCAAATTCTACTTCTATTTTCTATTAATTAATGTAATTGATAACAGTTATAAAGATATCTGACATTTTAATCATACAGATATGCCTTTTGCTGTCAGAAGAGAAAATTAAAACAGCTAGAAGTATTTTATTTTCAGAGTTAGCTAGAGAGAAAATTAAAATAGAGCTGGTAATAAATGAGCAATACATTCAATTTAAGATATCAGAGATGTGGATCACAGGGGTAAAAGGACACAGAGAAGCATTGTGACATTCTTAAAACCGTGTTTCTTCCTACACAGATTATAAGCAAGTTGGAACTCATACTAATGGGCTTGGTAGCTCATAATGCTATTGTTAATACGAAGATTTACAATATATTTGATGTTATTGCCATTAACAAACACTAAAAATACCAAAGAAGAGCCACTGAACAAGTTACACTTGGCATAGATTTTTGCCATTTAATTGCATATACATAGATTCCACTTTTTAAAGGAATTCATTCTGATGTTAAACAGTTCTTGCACCAGGTAGTTCAAGGAAATTGTGCAGTCTTTTAATTAACTGTTAAAGGGATTATATAAAGAAATAAAATACCTCTGATCACTAAAGGAAAGTGAAAACTTCATATGGAGCAGAAGATCTGGACTGCAAAATTGCCTCTGACCATTTATAAAATCCAACACTACAAAATAATTTTGTTCATGTTGAAAGACTAATGCCTTAACCACTTCTTTCTTTTGGAAGACATAAAATAACATTGAAAAATTAAAAGACAATCTCTCAAAGCAACTCACTAAAAATCCTGGATTTCTATAATACATATGCTTATGGATAGTACATATGCTCTTTTGGGTATTTCTAGTGAAAATAGAGAAAACAGCCAAATGCTCCCTGATGCTTTGCTTATTATGCTATGACATACTTGGTACTGAAGCTCTTTTGCTGTTTGTAGGTGGTTTTCCTGATTATAAGTAATTGAAATAGACAAAACACTAGCTTTATTCTTGTGGAATATAATACCAGTTCATTTCTTTCTTTCTGAGGAAATCTGCCCTAATCAACTCATCTTCTGTGTTACCTGTCTATGCATGTATTCTGTTGTAAAGCATTTGCGTGTGTGTGGCGTAGATATTATATTTAACTTTCTTGGGAAGAATTGACTAGCTATTTATTAAAAAAATGCATGCTGAATTTCTGCTACCATCAATAAATGTCTTTCTGGAGTGAAATTAAAACTAAAATGAAGGAAAACATCAGGAGGAAGTTTCCATCTCCCTGCATACAAGACACTTAGACTCTTACAGCTACTTACTGCTTTTCAAAATGTATTCAGCCATCCACACAATCTTGGTGCTGGACAATAGCATTTTAAAACTTAATTTTGGTACTGCATTATCACAATGCTAAGAATGAGATTTGCTCATAGTTGAAGCTTTTATTTTTTTGAAAGATATATATATATATATTTGTTGCTTATTGTACTGAGAGTCAACATTTATTGTGGCTCAGTGTTACTGAGTTGAAGTAATAAAGGGTTTTTTTCTTATCACTGAGACCTGAAGTAGGAAATTGGGTAATATTTTGCATATCTGATGTTATAAACAGCAACAACAACAAAAAAATGTTTTGAAGAATTCAGACAGAAAAAAAAGGCAATTTCAGACTTCTATCGTATAAAACCTTACAAAAAGTAAACCATATGCAGACACACAGAGACACAAAAACTCCATGAAGGTTAGAAAACAAGACCAACTAGTGCTGTCCTGAATCTAGTACAGGTATTTTCTGCAGGCAAATTAAAAAAGTAATCATCAAACTCTATGGAAACTTCATAGAAACACCTGGAATATACTTTGTAAACATTAATAATAGTTATCAACTATCACATAAGTAATAATCTCAGTTTAAGTGACTAATTTTGAAAATATTGTTTAGGAACATTATCTCCATTGAAACGGTGGTGTTCTTTTAAGACTTGGTGCTGAATCAGCTTACATGTCCTTTTGAATTAATGTTCTATCTGTCAGTGTGTGCACAAGTGCATCACAGAGTCCTCCTTTAGCTGTCTTCAGTTTAGAATCCAGCAAATCAACCACAATACAAACAAGATATCTGAGATTAAAAATATCTGAAAAAGAGTATATTTTTTGCAAGGTTTGTTTTTTTGGTTTGGTTTGGTTTTTTGTGGGCTTTTATTTTTTAATCTAAGAATCTGTAGAAAATATGCATACGTGTGTTTTGGGAGTCTCACTCATTTAAATATTTTTTAATCCTTATGAAAGAACATGTTAATAAGACACAGATTTCTTTTTATGTTTACATGTTTCCTGATCACTCTAAAGCATGCTAAAACTGACACACAGAACTATATTATTTAGATATAACAAACCTTTTTAACTTCAACTGTGTGTCATCAACTCAACAAAGCTTATGGTTCCCAAGCAGATAAAATTATAACTAAACAAAATTCAAATATGTCAAGCAATGACAAACATAGAATTTACTTGAAACTTCCAGCAGTAAATGAAAGCTGGATTGTTGTATGCTATTGCTCAGACTAAATAAACAAAGCACACATAAAAATAGAAATCAAAGTAATTTTATAATATTCCCAATTAGTTTTATACATTCTAGCACAAAACACAAGATTTTAGTAAGTAACATAATATCCAAGTATGTTGTACTGCTCCAGACAATGAGCATAGGAACTACATATTTGATAGAAAATGTGAAAGTTTGGCACAGCACAAAAATTGTTAAAGCTGTTGGGTTTTTTTTTCACAGATTTAAAAATGTGGTTTCCAAGACTCTATTATTCTCAAAACCTACAATTGTGAACCATTTAGTTTCTCATTTAAATTAGAATGATCTCTTTTCTTGTTTTCCATTTTTCAGTGACTATCTGCCACATTAAATCATCACTTTATTACAAGTTCATGATTGCAAATTACTGAAAGACAAAAAGTTAAGAGAGAAGAGCATTGGCAAGCAATATCACAAACAAGATTGTTTATGATACTAGGAATGGATGAACCATAAAGCAGGTTCTGAAAAGTTTTATTTCAGAAAATGCATATATAAAGGTCAATTTGAATATTTCAGGACAAAAGAGTGGAAAGATAATTGTCCATGTCAGTTCAGTAAAGTATCTTATGACACCTCACTCTGACTATTTATAGATAAATAATCATAGAATCATAGAATCATAGAATAGGTAGGGTTGGAAAGGACCTGAAGATCATCTAGTTCCAACCTCCCCGCCAGGGGCAGGGGCACATCCCATTAAACCATGCCACCCAAGGCTATATCCAGTCCAGCCTTGAACACCGCCAGCAATGGAGCATTCACAACTTCCCTGGGCAACCCATTCCAGTGCCTCACCACCCTTACAGTAAAGAATTTCTTCCTCATATCCAAGCTAAACTTCCCCTGTTTAAGTTTGAACCCGTTACCCCTTGTCCTCCCACTACAGTTCCTCATGAAGAGTCCCTCCCCAGCATCCCTATAGGCCCCCTTCAGATACTGGAAGGATGCTATGAGGTCTCCATGCAGCCTTCTCTTCTCCAGGCTGAACAGCCCCAACTTTCTCATCCTATTTTCGTATGGGAGGTGGTCCAGACCCCTGATCATCCTCGTGGCCCTTATACCACACTCTGAAAAATCCAGTTTGCTATATTTTGAATAAGCACGCTGGTCAATTTATCATGGGAACACAACTACATCATGGAAAAATATTTATCCTTTATTTCAGGATATTTCTTCCTTGTAACTATAGATAAGCCTACAAGAATATATATAATTTGAAGAGTATATTGTCAGAACTACAAATTAAAGATTTTGTGCTATTTTTTTTACATTAAGAGGCACAGGCAATCCTTAGACAGATACTGAAAAACTATCATAAGTGCAAGAAACAGTCAATATTTTTTCAAAATTCAGGATCCTAAAAAAAAATTTTATAATGAATGTTTAATAAAAAGTTAATTCCAGCAATAGTAATATGAATTGTGAATAATGACTTTTGTACCAGCAAACTTTCATACGATTTCATAACATTTCATACCATTTACTCTTTCTTATAGCTACTTTCAGAGGTAACAACAAAAACATCCAGGTTAGAAATTTTATGTATGAGAATCTACACCCAAAGTGCCCTTTTCTTGCAGTAACAAAACTTCAGAGCATCAAATGCCTTTACTAGTCAAAGAGTCCTTTTAATTTTCCACTGCTAGTATAAGTGATTGTTGTGCATGCATATAGTACCATTCCAGCCTGGTATGACCTAAATGCAGGATGCTGAAGTAAAATAGCAAGCTAGAAGATCCCTTCCTATAGTTTCAGCCATCTCTGTAGTTTCCAGGGAGATTTTCCTGAACCTCCTAAAGCAAGCTCATGGTCAAATAGAAAATGCTTCTATTCGATTTTCATTATCATGTATGAAAGTGTCTACAGTTTGTTTCTTCTTGCAAAATTTTTGCTGAACTTTCATGGTAAAATCACAGCAGCTGGATTTCAGGATGCCAGCCAAATTTCACATATAGCTAGCGGATGATATAAACATTAAAAAAATATCCACTGCATTAAACAGGCTCATATGTAACTTTGTAATCCACTTGGTGACTCAAAAAGTCAGAAAAACATGAATAAATTACAAGAGAACAAATTGAACTTTCCCTCAGGCATCCTTAAATTATTCATTTGTCTTTTCAGGAAAAATTGTTAAACACATTTTACTCCATTTAGAAGCTATTTTATGTATTTCTCTTATTTAAGAAGCAAATATCAGAGTTTTTTCCGGTGTAAGAAAAGCACAAATTTTACATTGCATTCCTCGGTGTCATGGGTTCAGCAGCAGCAGTCATTTTTTTCTCCTTCTTGGTAGCTGGTGTAGTGCTGTGTTTTTGATTTTGGGCCTGGGAACAGCGCTGATAACACCAGTGTTTCTGTTACTGCTTAGTGATGTTTTGGTCTGGCCAAGGACTTTCTGAGTTTCATGCTTTGCCAGGGAGGAGGGGAGCCGGGAGGAAGCAGAGACAGGACACCTGACCCAAACTAGCCAAAGAGGTTATTCCATACCACAGCACGTCATGCCCAGGATGGAGGGCAGAAAGCGGAGACCCGGAAGGGTGGGGGGTGCACTGCGTGGTCGGGCTTGGTTTTAGGTGGTGAGAAATTGTATTCTTTCCTTGTATTTGCCTTGTCATTATTGTTATTGGTGGTAGCAGTAGTGATTTGTGTTATACTTTAGTTACTAAACTGTTCTTATCTCAACCTGTGGGAGTTGCATTCTTTTGATTCTCCTCCCCATCCCTCCAGGAGCAGGGGGTAAGAAAGAGAGGGGAGTGAGTGAGAGAGCGAAATTGCGTGGCTGATTGGACTTAAACCACGACACTAGGTAAATAATTAGGCACTCCCCAAGCCAATATTAACAAAATACATTCTTTAATTGTAAAGCAAATACCTTTCTGACTGAAAATTAGCATCTGGTACAAATTAATGGAAAATAAAAAAGAGAGGGGAAAACAGATCAAATGGATAAAAAAAGTGAAAAAACAAGCAAGGACACATTGAATAAAAATGTATCATTCTACAGGCAACAGAGTGGAACATCACACAGGGAGAAAATATTTTCAGGAAGAAAAGCTCTTCAGAAAGAACCCGCTATTAAATTAGAAGAGACCACTCATGCAGTAACCAACACCTGCAGTGGAAAACAGCAAGATAAACGCAGGTACTGTTTATCAAAGGTACAGCATATGTTCTGTTTACACTAAGATAAATGATCCTCTATTGCTGAAACTGAAGATGAAATATTGGGTTTACTTGTCAGAAAACTGGAGTTCATAGTGCAAGCCTAATGTGTTGCTTAAGTGCCACATATCCAGATGTATAAATAGAAATAAACTAAATTTTACTGATCATGTGTTGTGAGTAAAGCCTGAATTAATATTTTGCAGTGAGATTTTTTTTATAAGTATACTTTGTAAATCTGTCCTATACATAGTAGAGCAAAACGGCTGATACCACAGTAATGGTACAGTGGTCACTTTATCCCATTTAGGATTTCTATACCAAGCATACATGTAAGATCAGCTGGTAACTAAGTACCAGGCAGCTGCTAACTCACATCCCCCTCCTCCACTCTCTCCGCTCCCTGGGCAGGACTGGGAAGGAGAACTAAAAGAATGCAAACTCCATGGGTTGAGATAAGAACAGTTTAATAACAAAAATAAAGTGATAATAGAAAGAATACCAACAATAGTAATACTGATAACAATAGGAAACAGCAACAACAAAAAGATAGGAAAGCACAGATAATGTAAATAATGCACAGTAAAATTGCTCACCGCCCGCTGACTGATACTCAGCCCAATCCAACAAGCAGTCAGTCCCTTCCAGGTAACTCTCCCCAATTTATACACTGGGCACGATGTGCTGTGGTATGGAATGCCGCTTAGGCTAGTTTGGGTCAGGTGCCCTGTCTCTGCTTCTTCCCTGCTTCTTGTGCCCCTCCTCACTGGCAGAGCATGAAAGACTGGAAAGTCATTGAACAGGGTATGAGCTATTAGGCAAAAACTAAAACATAGGTGTGTTTTCAGTGTTATTCCCATATTGAAGCCAAACCACATCACTGTGCAGCTACTAGGAAGAAAAAATTATTGTTACAGCTGAAACCAGGGCACACACAAAATACATTGCACCAAAACATATGTTCAATTCCTCTGATATTTGCAGCTGAAATAAAACACTAAGGATACTAGTCATTCTTCTTATTTTTAATATTTTTTCTAACCTAAGCCTTGATTTATGTCAGTCCATGTTTAGTTAAATAAAAATGCTGATGACAGGAAAATCTTTCACGCAAGAATTTTTCACATGTTTAACATCTTTTTAGGTCAGGTTCAGTATTTCCTTTTTTTCATTAATTGTTTTTTCATATATTTTCTATATACCCCTTGGTGATAGCCTCCTGTAATGACACTGAAAACTACAGAGTCCTAAATCCAGAAAATTGGTGGGATTGTTCACATGGGTAATCTCCAAGACATAAACTTAGTACTTGCTTTTCTGGCTTTGTTGTAGTTGTTTTTAAACAGGCATTTATTTATACACAGCCCCAACTGGCAGGAAATAAATCAAACTGGCAATGGGGTGAAACCTTGCTGGATACTGTTACTGTATGTGAAGACAAGCAGGAAGTATGCTTCAAGTTAAAAAAAATTGTCAGGACCCAGTAACTCCACCGAAAACTTCTTTTACTGATATGAAAAAGCAGAGTGAGAGAAATAATCTATTATTTTCTTCTGATCCTTTTTTTTTTTTCAAGTTTACACAGAGACTTCTTTACCCTTTTAATATTTCTGTAAATTAAATGCATTATCTGTATAAATAAATTTATTATTTCTCTTTTTCCCTATCAAAGGATCCACACATTCTGTATATCATCTATAGCAATATTTTTCCATCATGTGCTAATTAGAGAGTAAGTGATCCTTCAAGACAAAAAAATCCCAGCTACAATCAAAACTCAGAAGCAGTCTCTGTCGCTGGAAAACTTTTCAGTGCAAGATTCTCCTAGTCCAAATATGAAATATTCTCAGTCAATCTTTATATCCATAAAAATGGATGCACATGTTGTAGGTTTGCAATCCTAAAGCCATTACATTCTCATATAATTTCAATACATTATAAACATAAAAGCCAAGTCAAGGGGTCTATTGTTCTGCCTGTGTAGAGGCAACTTTCTAACAGTAAACAAATATAAGTACTCCACAAGCCATTTTGTTTTCAGAAAAGACTGTGGTTCCATTCTTAATTCTATTTTACACATACTAGGTATTATTCCATTCTTCATAAATTCCCTTAATTCCCATTCACTTCAATATTTTTCTACTAGATGCTTCTACTTAGGCAAAAAATCTTCTCGTAGAAATCTAAAACATATTTTCCTATATATTTTATAATTTCTTTCAGCTGGCATTGGAAATGGGGATTGCCTTGAACCAGGTGCAGGGCCTTGCAACTTGGCCTTGTTAAACTTCATGAGTTTTGCATGGGCCCATTTCTCAAGCCTATCAAGGTCCCTCTGTATGGTATATTTTCCCTAATGCATACCAACTGCACCACTCAGCTTGTGTCATCAGGTCACGATAAACCTGTTGCCCGAAGATATAGCATGTTTGTTCATTTACTTTGAACTTGTTTTCTAATATAGGGTCTTATGTCACACAATGAAGGTGCAGACTCTTTGTTTTCATTTTAATGTCTGTAATGTCTCATTTACATGGTATATCCCTGCATAGAGTATGAGAGTATATATATACATATATACAGTATGAGACGTATATAGAGTGAGACAGAATGTAGGTGTTGCATATTCAGGTTTGTGACTTAAAGTCAATGCCAGAGTGAATGAGATTGCTGAGATAAAGCCTGATTAAGGTGGAGGAAGTCAGATACAGCGCACATGTCTTCTCCAAAGAACCACATGAGTGGTTTCCGCTGTATTCCTCTCCCAGAGAGCCCTATCCGATATGGAAGAAAACCATGCAAAGTATATTTCAACAGTTAAGCAATGGATGTTCTTTGATGCAGTGTTTGAGCTCCCTACCTCTTTTTTTTTTTTTTTTTTGCTCAGCAGTAAAAATGTGTAGAAGGTGGAGTGCTTAGTGCTTTCTTTAGAAAAGGGGAAGGATGAATGTATATCATCTAACTTCAGGCAGTTAGTCACATATTTTATAGATCTTAGCAGATATCTTTTGTCCTACTCAGCAGAGAAAGCAGTCACCCCCATCAAGACAACTACAAGCAGGACCATCTTTAGCATGACTAGTTACAGAAAAAGGTAAGATTAAACTTTTGGCATCTAAGTTTCTTAGATGATGTGACTGCTAAAAACTTGGCCCTACTCTCTACTGTGAGTCCTGAACAGAAACAGGAAAAGGCCTATTTCATGTAATATTCTTATTTATTTACTTAATGAAGTCAATTAAAAAAGCAGTAAGGACTAATAGAAAATACATGAAGAACAGAAAGCAAAACAAAGCAAAGAAGAAATCAGAAAACACATAGTGAGAAGACATACTGCTAAACAGAATAATTTTTTATATACGTGAAGAAAAGCTTAAAGTTGCCAAGTATTCTACTTTCCAGAGGCTTATGTTTACAAATGTGAAAAGCTAAAAGACAGCTGATCAGTTTGATAGATAAGTATTCAAGCAGATTTTAATATACTTTCCTATGATTATAGTTATTTAAAAAATAGTCAAGAGCACAAGCTAAGCATAAGCATATCCACAAGTCTCCCTTTCATGCATGCAATTATATAACAAAATTATCACTGAAAAGTTAACACATGGAAGAACTACATTGTATAACGTGAAATTAAACCCCAGTACTGCACTGAGTTAAAGACATAAAGTTTTGTCCTGGGTTCAGCAGCAGCAGTCATTTTTCTCCTTCGTAGTAGCTGGTGCAGAGCTGTATTTTCAACTTTCGGCCTGGGAATAGCACTGATGACACCAATGTTTATAGTTACGGCTTAGAATGTTTTGGTCTGACCAAGGACTTTCTGAGTCTCATGCTCTGCCAGGGAGGAGGGGAAGCTGGGAGGAGACAGAGACAGGACGCCTGACCCAGACTGACCAAAGAGCTATTCCATGCCACAGCACGTCATGCCCAGGATGTAAAAGTGGGGGCAGGAACCCGGAAGAGTTCAGTTCACGGCTCGGTCATTGGGTGGTGAGCAGTTGTATCTTCTTCGCTTGTATTTCTCTTGTCATTATTATTATTGATGGTAGCAGTAGTGATTTATGTTATACCTTAGTTACTGGACTGTTCTTATCTCAACCTGTGGGAGTTACATTCTTTCAATTCTTCTCCCCATTCCTCCCCCCCCCTTCGGAGTGGGCGGGAAGAAAGAGGGGGGAGTGAGTGAACGGGCTGCGTGATTTACAGCTTAAACCACGACAGTTCTTTTTAAATGAGAGATAAACCAAGTCGTGGTTTAAGCCTCTATAACTCACGCAGTCGCTCTCTCACTCCCCCCCTATTTCTTCCCCCCAGCTCCAATAAATCAGCATTGTGACGAGCGGCTATTAATCTTGTTGTTATCTCAACCCTTCGTGCCCCATGTTGGGCACCAAAAAAGAATTGCATTTTGTTTGTTATTTCAATGAAGTAATAATTTGGTCATTACCACACATTGCATCCTACAAATGCAAGCAGCTGTCTGAGCATGCCTGTGTCAAGAACACATTGTGACGGATTATAGCAAGAAGCCCCCACCTCACTCAAGTAAGATTCACTCTTTAAACTGAGTATCATTTACAGGCAAAAACTCCCTTGCTGAAAAAGCAATGGCTCCCCAAGGTGCCTTTTGCACCAACCTTGCAAGCTCTGTCTTGAAGACAGTTTCTTTCCCCTACCTATTTAGAAGATCACTGATGTGGTAATTTCAGAATATTTCCAAAGCAGGTGGAAATTTTGGCTAAGTCTTTTGTGACAGATAATTTAATATTTGCAAATTTTTGTAGCTGCTCATTGACATTGATAATATTCATCATTAATATAGCTTTTTAGAGCTCTAATACACCGTTCATATCCCCAAGCTACTAAATGGTGTAATCTCTTCTTACCATGGCTGAGATAATTACAGACAGCTTCTAAATTTCTTTTGTCAATTTGCCAGAGACAGATTTTTACTTAGATGATACACTTTACTGGTGTATATACATTTCATTGAACAAGCTAATGAGGGCAAATTTGATATTTTGCTTCAAAAAATGATTTATCTCACAACAGAGCTGCATCTGAATTCTTTGGGGATTATAATTATGCTTCTCTCATAGTTTCCCTCACCACCACCACCTTTTTAAGAGAAATACTGATAATGTTTGAGTTTTATGCATGGAAGTGTCAATTGTTTATCAATTTGATTATGATTAGCTTTCTTCCCTCTCCTCCATCATTTGGTGTTTGAGTGCAGTTAGAAAATTTACCAACCTACCTGCTGCAGACACACACAATTTGTTTCTTGCGAGTTTGTGGATTTGACTGAATGCAAAGGGTGAAAATAAAGCACCTTCCCATCCTTTAAAATCTTACATCGAGATTTTGTACAGGGTTTCCACATTAGTACCTACATAGCTGTCTAAATTCCCATTTCTAACAAAATCAGTTTCTCTTGTCTTCCTCTGTCAAAGCCTTTCTCTGCCTGCAGTCCCATATTGCTCTATACTATGCTGACTGTTGTGGAAAGTGTGAGTTGTTATGAGTCAGTCCTAGATATCTATACTTGGAATACTATAATAACCATTTGTACCCCAAGAAGTGAGTCTGAATCTATTCCTAGATAAAAAAACAAAACAAAGCAAAACAAAACAAAACAAAACCAAAAAACAAACATCATTTCCCCTCAAAAGATGTTTCATGTATTTATAAGGTTACCACCTTTAAAGGGTATAAAAGGGTAGGACCCTTGCTCATCCTGCTGTCAGAGAAACGCAAGAATTGTCACTCAAATCCAGATTTCAAAATAAGTACTAAAATCAGTAAACTCATTTCCAAACTTCCTATCGTGTAAAATAATGTCTTCTTGAGAAAACCAATCCAGATCAATCAGACAGAGGAAGGGATGCGTAGAAAGGCTAAAAATTAAGAAAACTATGACACATGTATGTAGAACAATTTGCAGATATCAGGAACCTCAGTACATCTCAGTGGATCAATATAATCACTTTTGACCTCAAGCAATGCTGATTTGCACAAGGCTATCAAAGCTAAAAATAACAGTTGCAAGTAAGGGATTTGGTAGTATTATAATGGGCAGGAAAAAATATAAGGGAGCCAAGATAGACAGTACTTCAAAGAACAAAAAAAGAATTAGTCATGGGAAATATATGAAATATAAAATTCTGATTTTAATTTTTGTTGCCAAATCAAAATTTTCACAGAAAAGTTTTGGACAAACCTGGTCACTGTCAGTTGATATTAACTCCTCTTTATATAATAACTTCTATTTTGTATCTAATTTAAATAGTTTTCATTGTCTTTTCAAAGAGTTTCTAGAATACAGGCCTGAGTCACTCATGAAAAGGCACATGGAGGTGCCTTCTTTAATAATAGCAATTTTGGCTTCTTAATTGTATTTTCTTTCTAAATTGACATAATTTAAATAGTTGGAGTTATAATAGTCAGATCTACCAAAAAATACCTGAGGATCAAGTGTTTTTACAAAGTACTCATTCCTGCTCCTCTGCTCTGTTTATCTTCTCTGAAATGGTCTGTCCTCATATACCGACACCTGACACTTCCAAGATTTAACATGACTAACAGAATGACAGAAACATCCCTTAAATGTACTGTATCTGTCTCAGCTAATTCTCCAGATCTGATTTCAGATACTTAACTCTTAAAAAAGGTCCTTGGGGTCTACAAATATTTTAATTATGTTATCAATACCAGTCGGGGGTTTTTTGTTGGTTTTTGTTTTGTCTTTTTCTTAATTAATGAGGCAGTAGTAAATTATTCCAAAACAACTGCTTCAAACTTTCAAAAGATTTGTAGAAACATATTGCCTGAATCTCAGTTCATAGAATCATAGAATTGTTAGGTTTGGAAGAAACCTTAAAGATCATCTGGTTCAGTTTCCAGGGAAGCCTTTCATTAGGCCAGGCTGCTCAAAGCCTCACCTAACCTGACCTTGAACACTTCCAGGAATGGGGAATACGAAACTTCTCTGGGCAACCTGTTCCAGTGCCCTCACCACACTCATAGCGAAGATTTTTTCCTAATGTCTAATCTAAATCTACTCTCAGTCTCTCTTAACTGTTCCTTTTAGAAATTTTTTTTTCCTCTCACAATTTCTTAAAAGTTGAATAATCAGCTACTGCCAAGGACAACATGTAGATATGCAATCTATACAATAATTTCCTACACTAACTGTATTCAGGTGTGAAAAAGCAGCAAACTATAGTATAAATCCCCTCAGTTTCTTGGATATACTGATAGTTCTATAGACTTTCCAATGATAAATAGTAATATCTGACACAAACCAATATTCTGCTTCTTACATTCCTCTTATACACTGCAATATGCAGGAAGACAACTACTGCTTCAGAAGTAAAAACAGCAGAAAATGACCTAGGAAACTATTACTGACTGTATCTATTTAGTAGGCTACTAGTTTCAAAGATGTTTGGTTAACTTTTTTGACATATTGAAGTACTCCACAGGTCTCATATCAGGCAATATCTCTATCCCAGCTGCATGTCAGAAGAAGATAAGGTGCACATAGCTACTTTTGTTTCAATGGTAAGGAAAGTTAAGCATTGGGTCTGAAAGGATGTCCAACCGTTGCCAAGGCACCGAGTGCAGACTGCAGTCCCCATGGGTGCCTGTGCATATGTTCAGCAGCAGTGGCTTCAGGATATATTAGGGATCAAACTGATGATTCAGAAGACTAGAGGTTAGATCCTGAGTCCTTGTATAGTTCAAGTAGATATGATAGGAACTGGAGCCGGAAAAGGGAAAAAGTGGAAGTAGAAGAGTACAAGGGGACAGTTTGGAACACCTAAGATGTCTTAAGTGAGACTGCGTGAAATTTAACTAAAAAAGAGAAGTTGTCTTTATCATTTTTCTTTGCAGACTGCATGTCATGGGCACAAGCACAAACAAATTGCAAGACTGAAGATAAACCAAGTTAGGATATTTATTTTATTTTTCTTACAAAAATAAAATAAGTGGCCAAATAAATAATTAAAAACATAATTTTACTGCTAAATGGGGAAAATATTAAATGTAAGCAAACAAGTATGTTATGTCTAATGCAACTTTAGGGGTGTGAAAGATAACAGGAAGGGATTCTATAATTACATTGCAAATAAAAGACAGACTAGTGACAATGTTGGCCCTCTCAGGAAGCTATCGGGAGAACTGACTACCCTGGATTTGGGAAAGGTTGAGGTTCTGAATGACTTCTTTACTTCAGTCTTCACTGGCAAATGCTCTGATCATACCACCCAAGTCTTGGAAGACAGACGCAGAGACTGTGAGAATGAAGACCTTGGGCCCACTGTAGGAGAGGATGTGGTTTGAGACCATCTTAAGAACCTAAATGTACACAAGTCCATAGGACCTGAGGAAGCTGCTAAGCCACTGTCCATCATATTTGAAAAATCATGGCAGTCAGGTGAAGTTCCCGATGGCTGGAAAAAGGGGAATATAACCCCCGTTTTCAGGAAGGGGAAAATGGATGACCCAGGCAACTACAGACCAGTCATTCTCACCTCTGTGACTGACAAAATCTTGGAGCAGATTCTCCTGGAAGGCATGCTAAGGCACATGAAAAACAATGAGTTGCTTGGTGACAGCCAGCATGGCTTCATTAAGTAGAAATCCTGTCTGACCAATTTCATGGCCTTGTATGATGGGGCTGGAGGACAGTAACTGAAGGACAGTGGTAGGACAGTTGACGTCATGTACCTGGACTTGTGCAAAGCATTCAAAACTGTCCCACATGACATCCTTGTCTCTAGGTTAGAGAGACATCAATTTGATAGATGGACCACTTGGTGGGTAAAGAACTGGCTGGAATGCAGCACGCAAATAGTTGTGGTCAATGGCTCAATGTCTAGCTGGAGACCAGTAAAGAGTGGTGTCCCCTAGAGATCGGTGTTGGGACTGGTCTTCTCCAACATCTTTGTCAGTGACATGGACAGTGGGATTGAGTGTGCCCTCAGCAAGTTTGCCCATGACGCCAAGCTGTGTGGTTCAGTTGATATTTTGGAGGGAAGGAATGTCATCCAGAGGGACCTTGACATGCTTGTGCGCTGGGCTGATGCCAACCTGATGAAGTTTAACCAAGACAAGTGCAAGGTTCTACACCTGGGTCAGAGCAATCCCAGGCACAGCTACAGGTTGTGCAGAGAAGAGATTCAGAGCAGGCCTGCAGAGAAGGACTTGGGGGTTTTGGTTGATGAGAAACTGAACATGAGCTGGCAGTGTGCGCTTGCAGCTCAGAAAGCCAACCGTATCCTGGGCTGTATCAAAAGGAGTGAGACCAGCAGGTCGAGGGAGGTGATCCTGCCCCTCTACTCTGCTCTTGTGAGACCTCACTTGGAGTATTGTGTGCAGTTCTGGTGTCCTCAACATAAAAAAGACATGGAAGTGTTGGAACAAGTCCAAAGGAGGGCCTCAAGGATGATCAGGGGACTGAAGCACCTCCTATATGAAGACAGGCTGAGAAAGTTGGGGCTGTCCAGCCTGGGGAAGAGAAGGCTGCGTGGAGACCTCATAGCAGCCTTCCAGTACCTGATGGGGCCTATAGGGATACTGGGGAGGGACTCTTCCTGTGGGACTGTAGTGAGAGGACACGGGGTAATGGGTTAAAACTTCTTTACTGTAAGGGTGGTGAGGCACTGGAATGGGTTGCCCAAGGAAGTTGTGAATGCTCCATCCCTGAAGATGTTCAAATGCAGGTTGGACAGAGCCTTGGGTGACATGGTTTAGTGTGAGGAATCCCTGCCCCTGGCAGGGAGGTTGGAACTAGATGATCTTGAGGTCCTTTCCAACCCTAACTATTCTATGTTTCTATGATTCTAACTACATATTAGATTTTTTTTTCTCACTTGTGAAAGCAAGTCCAAGCAACATGCTAAAGAAAACTTGAAAGGTATGACTTCTTTCTATTCTACTATGTAATTAAAATACACCACTGTCTGATCATTCTTCCCTTGAATATCAATCTGTCTTGGTACTTCATGACAGAACGGAGTTTTCTTTTGTAAAGTAAATGTTAAGGAGTGTGATATGGAAAGAAAAGATCAACAGTGAATTCTAGTTTAACATACAATTACTTAACTGATGTACAGTTATCAATCTTCTCTTAAACTGAAGGCTCTGTATGATTACTATGGTTAAAAAGGAGACTAAATTCTATTAGCATGAAATGTAGAAGTAAAAAAAAAATTGGAGTGAAGAAAAAGACCATTTCTTCTTTGAAAGTGTAAAATATATTATTGATATTTATTATTGTATTAAAATAATGGTAGGGGTGTTGGAATTATATGATCTTAAAGTCTTTTCCAACCCTAACCATTCTATGATTTTATGATTCTATGATATCATCAAAAGCAATATAAAAATGATTGGGGGAAAAAATTGCCACACAAAAATAATTTTTAATACATAAGGAGAAACAAACGTATTTTTTTCTGACCTCTTTTAAAGTACCAATATTCATTTGCATTTTGCAGAAAACATTAATCAATGACTGGCCATTTAAAAGAAGAAGTGAGAAGAGAGGCTAAAAGAGAACTAATGGAATTGGGATCAGCTGAAATAAAGAAACTTCAGATAGCTACTAAATACTTTGTAAATTGTAAGAATTTATACTTTTCTGTATTTGTCCAAAAAAAAAAAAAAAAAGATGATAATTTGGAACCTGTTTAAATATATAAAAATTTAAATAGATTCCTGTTCTTTTTTCTCTGTTTTCTTCAACTTGTTCCCCACATATTTTGGGGTGGGGTGGGGGGCTTGGCTTTGTTTTTTTGAAATTAAGACTTCTATATAAAAATTTTTGGCTGGCTATAACACAATCTCAATGAGGACCCAGAACTCAGATAAAATCCTTTGTAAAGTTCCGTTACTGTACGTTTGAAAGGAAAAAAAAAAAAAAAAAAAAAAAAGAGAGGAATGGGAACAGAGTGAAAAAGCAGGGAAATAAGACCTGAATATAATGACTCAACTTGACATTCTCACTGCATTCTGATGGATGATTTGGAGCCTTATCACTATAACTGACTACCTATTCAAACTGATCCATAAACTCAAGCACTATGACACTTTCTTGGCCACTCAGGTTCTTTCTTTAATACCTTCTATCTTTAATCTACCCTGGTAAGCAAAGTATTGAGACATAAAATTGTAGCAAAGAAGCTGCTGACCCAATTTGTGAGACACTTCTGAATTAAAGCCAAAAACCCTGGTTTTATTATTCTAGTTTTATTTCTCTTTTTAAGTTTTACTAACTGATTTTCCAGATGGCAATGTAAACCAAAATGGTTTAGAATCTGGTTTTTCACCTCTCCAGGTTAATGACCTTATAGCATCCTGGCTATACAGGAGTCTTTTTAATGTGTGCATTACTGTGAAATTTCTTTCTCATATCACTCTTTTTCAAGAGCACCAAATGAAGAAGACAGTGATGACTTTTTTTTTTTTTAATCATTCTTGTAATATCTTGTCAGTTTCTGTTATTCAGTATTAATGCAATACATGTCTACGTGTTGTACAGGAAACCTATCTTGGTTAGATAATTTTAAAAGCTCCCTATTTTAATTCTTTCTGTCAAATTTCACTTGAACTTCAGTTATTGCAAGTATGGCATTCATCTGTTTGGTATTTTTAAAAATTAAACTTACATTTCCAACCTTCCCTGGTGAGGAACCAATATTTAGAATAATCTTTTTGATCAGAGTGTCAGGGAAACCATTGAATACTAGGTTTGGAGCATTCTCTTCAGTACTCTTAGAGAGAGTTCATTTTAGCATATTCAACATACTTCAAAGATTGAAATTTAAATTTTCTCTTCAGCATGTTTTTTACTGCCACAGTATATCAGAAATAGCTAACTTCACAGAGTAATAGTACAAGATCTACAATGCAATGTGAGAACACGTTTGCAGAGAAGGATGTGACAGGCTTGTCTTTTTTCAAATGTTTATTTCAACAGTTTTACATCATAGTACATTGTATTCACTACAGGGAATTAAACAATTGAATATTGTGAAACAGACAACATAATTTATACCAAAATGAAAAAAAAAAACCATCAAAACTTAGCACACAAATAGTGGGGAGAAAAAAAACCAGCTTAAACAAGAAATGCTATCACGCTTAGGAAGCAACAGCGTGGGAAAACATCTTACAGTGAAACAATGGTATATATCTGATTAAGAAAAAAGGCAACACAGACATATCGCAAAGAATCTGTGGAATTTGCCTCAATCTAGTTACAAAGATGTAGATCCTAGATACATTTAGAGTAAACCGCATGAACTTGTGGCTGCAGCTTCAGTAACTGTCGTGGTTTAAGACTAACTCACTCAGTCTCTCTCACTCACTTCCCCCTCTTTCTTCCCCCCACTCCCGGAGGGATGGGAAGGAGAATCAAAAAGAATGCAACTCCCACAGGTTGAGATAAGAATAGTTTAGTAACTAAAGTATAACACAAAGCACTACTGCTACCACCAATAATAATAATGACAAGGCAAATACATGGAAAGAACACAATTTCTCACCACCTAAAACCAAGCCCGACCATGCAGTGCACCCTCCACCCTTCCAGGTCTCTGCTCTTTGCCCTCCATCCTGGGCATGACGTGCTGTGGTATGGAATAACGTCTTTGATCAGTTTGGGTCAGGTGTCCTGTCTCTGCTTCCTCCCGGCTTCCCCTCCTCCCTGCCACAGCGTGAGGCTCAGAAAGTCCTTGGTCAGACCAAAACATCACTAAGCAGTAACTGAAACACTGGTGTTATCAGCGCTGTTCCCAGGCCCAAAATCAAAAACACAGTGCTGCACCAGCTACTATGAAGGAGAAAAATGACTGCTACTGCTGAACCCATATCAGTATCCACCCCTTATTCCATACCATTCACGTCATGCTCAGATCCCACATTTTCAGTATACCATCACATGTATATATATACATACACACACACTCACAGAGGGAGAGAGAGATCATCCCTTAGTGCACGGACCAATCCCTACAAAGCTGCTGAGTCCATCCAGTCCATGATGTCAGGCTCCATTTCTTGTAACAGTCTTTCAGAGCAGGGGAGGCTGTGTGCAGTGTTCACACTCGTCAATAACCTGGGCAATAATGTCCATTGCTAAGTCCACCCCTCGATCATGAGTCCATCTGTATGCTGCATCTCTGCTCTGATGGCCTGAGGTGTCATGGGCACACCAGGCTCAAAATAATTCACTCTCCCCTCCAGCAGTTTCTGCAGCTTGTTATTTGGGGACTCCATACATCTGCCTTCCATTTTCGACGCTTCCAAAGCACTGGAGGGGCCCAGTGGACTAGATACTTGCCCATACTGTCCCACACACCCTGCCACTCATGACTGTCCAGGCTTGGGGAAAATCCCTTGGTCATCCTGGATTGTAGTCTAACCCCAGACAAGGCCCACACCCCACTCTGCTTAACCCTCAGGACCAGATGAAATGGCCATGGGTAAAACACACTCTGTATGCATGCCAACATGCTGATCCCCATCACAATCAGCAAGCAGGTCTCAAGGGTACCCAAAGGCCATTCAAAACTGTCAGAGTTCTCAAATGAGGCTGCTGTACTTGTCACTGGGGCTGGTGTAGCTGCTGTGCTTGTCAGCTCTCTCACCACCAGCTGCTCTTTGTCTGAGTTCAGATCTCCCTCCTCTGCCTTGCTGGGAAGTGCTGCATGGTCTCCTGCATCCTCCTGGGGCTCGGGCTCGCGGGGTCTGTGGGCAGTTGCTGGGGAATGCTCTCAGCCACCGCGGGGCCGGGCTCAGCTGCAGGGCTCGGCTTCTCCACCGTCATCTCCTCCCGCTGCTCGGCAGCCAAGGAGCTCGGCTCCTCGTCCCTGGGGCTGTGCTCCTGGGCCATTTGGGCCCCCGGTGGCTCCCAGGGCCGCCCCTCCTTGGCTCCTCACAGCCTCATGAAGACGGAGGCAACGACGAGAGCCAGGACGGTGAAGAGCAGCCGAACTGCCAGGTACAAGTCCACGTCCGCTCCCCCCTGCTTCCAGAGCCCACCCGTATCACAAGCCATTCCAATAAAGTACAATGAAGCAAGAGCCTTAACCCAAAACCCACATCCGAAATATGTTAAGGTAGCAAATACCGGCTGTAAGTAAGGTACAACAGGCTGAAACCAGGAACTCAAGAGAATCAAGAGCAACAACTTTGAGAGCCAATAAATCAGCATTGTGATGAGTAGCTATTAATCCTGTCATTATCTCAACCCTTCGTGCCCCACGTTGGGTGCCAAAAAGAACTGTCGTGTTTTAAGACTAACTCACGCAGTCTCTCTCTCTCACTCACTTCCCCCTCTTTCTTCCCCCCACTCCCGGAGGGATGGGAAGGAGAACCAAAAAGAATGCAACTCCCACAGGTTGAGATAAGAACAGTTTAGCAACTAAAGTATAACACAAATCACTACTGCTACCATCAATAATAATAATGACAAGAGAAATACAAGGAAAGAATACAATTCTCACCACCTAAAACCAAGCCCGACCACGCAGTGCACCCCCCACCCTTCCAGGTCTCTGCTCTCTGCTTTCCACCCTGGGCATGACGTGCTGTGGTATGGAATAACCTCTTTGGCTAGTTTGGGTCAGGTGTCCTGTCTCTGCTTCCTCCCGGCTTCCCCTCCTCCCTGCCACAGCGTGAGGCTCAGAAAGTCCTTGGTCAGACCAAAACATCACTAAGCAGTAACCGAAACACTGGTGTTATCAGCGCTGTTCCCAGGCCCAAAATCAAAAACATAGCGCTGCACCAGCTGCCAAGAAGGAGAAAAATGGCTGCTACTGCTGAACCCATGAGAATAACATTGAAAAAATACATTCTTACAAAATTAACTGTTAAATATTCTATTCAGCAATTATATATAGCTAAGTTTTCTAAAATGTCCAACAACCATAGATTTATTTATTTCCATGGAAATTGCAGCTGTTCACAACTTGGAAAATGTTACGTGTGCAAGCATCCTAGCAGAGGATGGAAACCAATTGGCATCATTATTTCAATGGAAGTAAGAGATATTACGGAATGAAGATAACAAAAAATGACAATTGAGCATTCTACTAAGAAAATGAATACATAGTACATTAAAAAGTCTTTGACGTACTTTCTGATAAAATTTTAAATTCTTCTTTGTGAACATTTACCAGATCTTTGAATCAACAGAAAAAAAAGATATAGACTACTTTAATTTAAGACTCTGCTTGATAAATTACTCAGTATTCAAGCAATACATCAAAGAAACATAAATGTAACCTGCATTTTCTTGTTCATGACAAAAGCTTTTACTTAATTATCAGTGCAGTTTGTCTCAGAAAGTTATGAAAATACATCAATTCATCATTCTTCATATATGAATTTTAATGGTATTTCTCAAAATCATCAAAGCATATCAGAAGCATTTTCTAGCTCCATCCAAATGAACCACTAATTGTCTAAAACCTTTTTAGCAGCTATCAGTCCTGTACTTGGATCTAAACTCAGTAAGAGGTAAATCCAGATGAGAAATCACACTTTAAAAAGCCAGACTGAAGAACTGAAGGTCATTCTGGAAACTTACGTCATATTTTTTTGAGCAACACTTCTCCACTGTAATTGTTACTCTAAAGATTAAAAATAAAAACTAATTCTTACCTTATCAGCAATTTTTTTCCCCAGTATTTTCAAATGAAAATAGTTCTGCAGAAATAAACTTTAGATTAACCCTGAGTCTAGCAGTGGCTGTAGAGTTATATCCAGCAACATATTACATTTGTCATCTTGAGTCTTTTGAACAGTCTGTCCTCACTGAATCTTGACCATGGTAAATTTTTGGGGAGTTTCACTATATTTTCCAGTGTGGCATTTAAGTTTTTTGAAAATCTGCATCCATAATACATGGTCTGAGCCACCTTCTCTAAATAGCTACTTTTCTGCATTGAGAACATGAACATTAATTGTTAAAAATCAAGAGATTAAAGAAGAAATCAAAAACAAGCATGCAAAAAAGCTATGCAAAAGAGTCCTCTTTGACATTTGCAACTACTATGAAAGGGTCATACACATAATATAAAAGCACACGTCTCCCAGTAGCTATATTTTGAGAGAAATGAAGGAAAAAAAATGTCCTTCTTTTGTGTACAAACCCAGGACTTATTTGATATAATTTTGATCCGGAAATACCCTTATTTTTTTTCATTGTCAAAGTTTTTTGCCACTTTTTTTGTGGAAGTGTATCATAGAATCATAGAATAGTTAGGGTTGGAAAGGACCTGAAGATCATCTAGTTCCAACCCACCTGCCATGGGCAGGGACACCTCCCACTAAACCATGCCACCCAAGGCTCTGTCCAACCTGGCCTTGAATGCCCCCAGGGATGGAGCATTCACAACTGCCCTGGGCAATCTGTTCCAGTGCCTCACCACCCTTACAGTAAAGAACTCCCTCCTTATATCCAATCTAAACTTCCCCTGTTTAAGTTTGAACCCATTACCCCTTGTCCTCTCACTACAGTCCCACATGAAGAGTCCCTCCCCAGCATCCCTATAGGCCCCCTTCAGATACTGGAAAACTGCTATGAGGTCTCCACGCAGCCTTCTCTTCCCCAGGCTGGACAGCCCCAACTTTCCCAGCCTGTCTTCATATAGGAGGTGCTTCAGTCCCCTGATCATCCTCGAGGCCCTCCTTTGGACTTATTCCAACAGCTCCATGTCCTTTTAATGTTGAGGGCACCAGAACATATGCATATGTTTATGTATGCATAAACTTGACAAAACATAAGTTTATTGCTCCTTTATCTGCCTACATTACCTCTTAAAATTTATCTAACAGCACAAAATCACCTTAAAAGCACTCATGTTTTGGTCCCTGTTCTTTCCATTATTTTTTGGAGCAAGACTAAATTCATAACAACCATATGATTTTTATTCATTTTATTCTCAGAGCCAATATTCACACTTATATGCTAATCCTAGCTAACAAGAATTTGAACAAAACTCCCTGATTCTTTGTTTTGTTCAGATTAATGACATATCAGCTGCAAGATTTTTACTATGACCTAGATCTTTATTTTATTTGAGGGCAGAAAAGAAGTTACTTCATTTTTCAGTCAGCTTTAGGGATATTGAATGAGCAGAAATACTTCAAAACATAACCTAAGTGCTACTACCATTGTGATTCTGCTAAGTAGGAGCACAGACCTTCTATATCGTTCCATGTTATAGACATGTCTATAAAAGTAACTGAAGCATAAAAGTGTAACAGATCAGTGCTATACCAGTGGAAGTATTTTAGGCCTCAACATTGTTGTAATTTTGTTTTTTCCTTGATTTGTTTTTATGGTCAGTTCTTTCTTGTATCATACCATCCAATTAATGAAAATTGAATCTATGAATCATATTAACATCTACAAACTCAGAAGGAGTCTTATAAAGTTAGCCATCACCAAAACAAATAAGCTTCCTTATACACTGTCCCTTAAAAACTCAGGAATTCCTTCAAATAATGAAATTCTTGTTATTGAAGCAACTGGGACAAATGTTGTGGAAACAACATCAATTCAGGCACAATATGAATATTGGATTTTCATTTTCTCAAAAAGCTCAATAATGATAATAAAAAACCCTGGAAACTGTTATGAAACCAGGAGGTGATAAGAATTTAAATTCAGAAGGTTCTTGAGCTGTATCTACATTAATAGAAGTAATTCTGGGAAGAAAATAGTTTCTAATGTATACAGATATTAGCAGTACAACAGTATAGTAAGACTGAAAAAATGCATTCATCTGATACATTTCTAACAAAGAATTTAATAGCTTCTCTGCTATGGATATAATTTTAAATGGAAACAATCTTTTCCTTCAGAACAAGTTCAAATACTACACAAAAATAATTTTTCATGTTAAGAAAAAGAAATGAAATAAATATCTTTAGGGGGAAAAAAAACAGATGCAGAACTCCTTTACAACCGTCACAGGTATAGGTTATGCAAGGCTGAGACTAGAGCAAAATGGTAATAATTTCAAAGTGAACCTGGTAGCTTAAATGAATTCATTAATAAATCTGACATATTGTCATTGACTAAAAAGGCTGACAGAGAAAAGATGGAGGAAATTCAGAGAATGAAGGTGCAACTCACTGTTCTTATGAAAAACAAACAAACAAACAAACAAACCAAAACAAAAAACACCTAAAAAACCCTATGGTCTTTTTTGTTAAGTGTGAGGATGTTCCACCCCTATCATTATGGACTGATGCATGAATATATCCATGAATTTAAATAAGTGACTTGGAAATTTGTTCTCTAGTGAAACAGTGTATGTTGAAATTTTATTAGAATGTGAAAAGACTACAAACTAATTGCTAAAGGTAGGTATACCACACACAAAACCCCAGCCGTGCACCTTGTGAGTTGCTACGGGGAGATAGACACTCTTGGACATGACCCTTCCTATCTGGGGACTGTTTGTCTGAGAAAAACTTCACTGTACATATGCACATTTATAGCACAGAGAAGATTCTGGCTCTCATCTGTCCCAGAGTGCACAAATAAATCAATAAAGCTATCTGTGCCTAGGCACCTAGGCACAGGTTATGTGGGTATTCAAGAATAGAACAATCCCAAACTCAGTGGCTTTCTTTGCACTGGCACCTAATTTAGCACCTGCTTTCATATTTGCTAGGAAAAAAATACACATTTTGGTATGAATTTGGACAAAAGCAACGAAAAGAAAGATGGGATATTAATGTATTAGGTTACCTAAAATCTGTATTTTGATAAGAGAAGTAATAAAGTCTATGACATTTCTACATATATAGTATATACTACACAGAGTATGTACTATATGTACACATAGAAACAAACAAACATCTGGGATAAGGTAATCAAATGATCCATGCTTAGAACATGCTACAGTTTGTGTGTTGTTTTTTTTTTTTTTCCTTTTAAAAAGAGTATTAAATATCAAGGTCTTTCTAGAAAAAGACGACTTCATAATCTTAAAATTGAGTAATGTCATCTTCTAACTCGATGATGTTAAGGTCCTTCCCAGTCCTAACCATTCTATGATTCTATAATTCTATTGTCAGAAAATGGATTCTAGGATCAGGGATCTTGTATACTGCTGATTCTGTTCACACAATTTTGCTGCTATTTGCCAGAATCAGATATTACTTTTACAACATGCCTAAACTTGACAAAGGAAGCCTTTATGGAAAGCTTTTTATTTATGTCAGAAGGTCACCATTCTTCATGTGATGTTAGCTGATTATAATTTGTCATTACTTGCAAGGAAGTCAACATCTTCATAAATAGTTCTTTTCTCTACTTAATGCCACTGTTTAATATTATTCTAAAAATATTCTTAGTCAAGGCAAAGTATCACTTTCTGGAAAAAAAAAATAAAATCAAAAACTGTGAGAAAGCTGTCAGTTAACAGCTAACACAGAGAATGAATCTAAATCACATAACCAGTTCATTCTCAAAGATCAGCTTCTCCAAGCTCCAAAACTGTCTATTCTATCATGTAAATAGTCAGCAGAGTTAACCTCTACCATTCTGTGGTTCTGTGAATTTGCTTCTCTGTGTATGTACTCTTTCAAATCTCTATGCATGTTCAAATAATTTCATTACATAGACTCACAGGATTATAGATTTATTTATGTAGGAAGGATAGCTGAAGGACATTTGACTTAACCTCCCCAGTCAGAGCAGGGCCATGCTATGGCTAAACTAAAGTGATTGTGCCATCTGTCCCTCAAAAAGCTCTGGAAAAAGACACAGGTAACCAGGATGCCCATTTACTTCATGTACCACCTCATGTCATTCATTAGAAGCTGTTGTTTTCAGATATTATGTGACTGATTCAGTTTTGCACAAACTATAAGAACAAGAATGAAATTTCAAAATTATCAACTTCCTAGATATAAGTATTCTTAAAAATCAGAGCTGATTCTTGCCTAGTGTGATTTTAGCTCATCCCAAATAACTAAGAGAGTCTGTAGCCTGATAAAAAGATCCAAAATTTGCTTTAATTTACCTTCTTTCTTAAGTTATTGAATTATCAGAAATCGAATTAATAGATAGAAGAATCAAAACATATCCAAATACAAAAACTCACAGCAGCCTTACAGTACCTGAAGGGGACCCACAAGGATGCTGGGGAGGGACTTGGTTCATTAGGGACTAGTGATAGAACAAGGAGTTATGGGTTAAAACTTAAACAGGGGAAGTTCAGATTAGATATAAGGAAGAAGTTCTTTACTGTGAGGGTAGTGAAGCACTGGAATGGGTTGCCCAAAGAGGTGGTAAATGCTCCATCCCTGGCAGTGTCCAAGGCCAGATAGGACAGGGCCTTGAACAACCTCATCTAGCAGAAGGTGTACCTGCCTGTGGCATGGGAGTTGGAACTGGATGATTTTAAGGGTCTTTCCAACCCAAATCATTCTGTGATTCTATGCTTCTATGAATAGTAAAAAAAAAAAAGTTTCTGGAAGGTTTTGTTTCTTCCAGAAACTGTCTCTTATAAAATACAGAGATATATCAAAAGCAGTGGGTATCAAGACTCTCAGTACTTTTTATCCATTTATTATACGAAATGTGCATGAAGTTAGAATTTTCATTTTTACATCCCAAATAAAGAATAATCTTTTACAATACAGCTTTTAAAACACAACCTTCCAACAGATTGACAGTATTTAGTATTTTTTCCTATATTACTCTTTGATTGGCCATTATGAAGATTTGAGTTGTAGCAAGTTACAAGATTGCTGCATCTCAAAGCTCAGCATGAATTTCAAGTTTAGATTGTTTCATATACCAGTAGCTTAGTAAAGTAATTTTATTAAAGATCATTTGAAATAACATGAATGTTTTTGTCATGTTTTATTTAGAGCATTGTTTTCACCCCATTTATATGGACAGCCTAAAAAAAAAAATGCTGTAAGACAAATGGAATAACTTTATTTTTTTCCTGTGTCATTTACCTTGTTCTTCTTTCTCTGTAGCCCCCAGGGCTTCGTGCCCTAGTGAGTGCCTGAGGCTGATGACAAGGGGTTACTTTGAGTAAGGAAAGCAATTAGGCTCCTCATTAAGTAATGAACTGCCGATCACCTTTTCATACTGTGAATTACATTTGCCTAATGCAGTTCCAGCTGACATGGATAACATGTTATACATAAATTTCTGAACTTAATGATCAGGTATGAAGCTATAAGATGAGCCCACCAACTCCTTTATGCAAAAATACTTTTTCCATCTAAATTTGCGCATTAACATAGCTATGTCAATGATTTGGGAAGAGAAGTTGGCTAAAGTACTATGCTAAATATTATTGTAAAGCCAGATCCTGCCTAGTGTGTTGTATTCTGGTCACTTTTGAGGAAAATGGCATTCAGGTATTCATTTAAGGTGTTCCTTAGACCCACCCTCAGTGAGACTAAGTATTCATCAGCTCTGAGATTTCTTTTGCTTAAACAATCCTAACTGTGTTATACACAGAAATAACCACAATGTGAAATACATTTATGTTATATTTTCTGGTAAAAATTCATTTCATATTTGCCTAAATAAGCAGGCTGAATTTCATCATGGACAAAGTTTTGTTTATTTTACATTTCTGGCTTGACAAATTATATTATGTCAAATTACGGCAGATTATAGGGCACTGCATCATGTTACATAATTCTCATTGTAAGTCAATTCAACTTGACACAATATGACAAAGTAATGCAATATATCAGTTCTATAGCCACAGTCTTTAAGTAATGAAGTAATATTTCAGCACTCTAACCAGAGTACCTATTTAGTATTAAATATTCATCATCTGCTCCAACAGCAGCATTTGGAACAGTTGGGTCAAGTAGCCACAGGAAAGGGATGTTTTTACTGTCTTCTCTAATTGATTAAGCAGTACCATGCTAGCATTCTTTCACCATTATGCAAACTCATTTTATTAAAACATTTGCTATACATGTCAACAGTCTACGTATCTTCAATTGATAAATATATGTGCTACTAAAACACACAACTTACTTGGCTTTTAAGCAGCACTGGTCATTAAATTCCTGAGTGAACCTACTGCTTCAGTATTCAAAATCCTATTGAATAAAATATTTCATTTGTGCAAGATTGGAGTATGAACTGAGTGCTTAATTGCAAGTAATTGAATTTTGCTCAATAAATAATAACAATAATCTATATATCATAGTAGTAATCCATATAGTAAATCCATCACGAGTGACCAGAATACTACCCCCTTTCTCCACAAAGCAAACACAGCACTAAGCAAGCTGCAGGTCACATTTATACTGCCTCACCACTCACGTTCTAAGGATTCATCTAGAGAGTAAGGCTGCAATAACACTGCTGTAGCATCAAGGTAGTGCAATACGAAACATATGTTTACAGTGAGTCTGTAATGCAGAACACAGATACTTGAGATAGTTTTTGTAACCAGCGTCAATTTGATCTGTGATGTAGAACTCAATACAAATTTGAACAGTAATCTACTAATCTTCTGGAGAGTGTCCAAACTGACCTATGTTACTAAAATAATGTTATTACACTGTGGTACAATAAGTCTGGTGTCTTGCTGTTGTTTCTGCCAACTAACCCTTGCATTTAAAAGGAGAAACCCTTATAAAGGTAACAGTGCTTTCAATTAGTGCCCCTTCAAACATCCAGTATAGTGAGAGTGGTGAATAGAGAGGCTAATTAAGCAGCCTAAGTTTCCAATGCAGTTATTCCATGTGCTTCTTCAACTAGATGGCTTAAATGGGAAAGAAAAATATTTTAGAAAGGCAGCTTTTCTCTGATATTTTCCAATTTAGTTAGCAATGCAGCCAGCTGCATACCCCTTTCTGCCATGTCAAGAAGAGGAGCAGAATGAGGAGAGAATTTAGAAAGTAATGAGGCTCCTTAGCCCAGCATTTTTGATATTATGTCTGCTGATGACTAATGGTCCAAGGAAGAAATGTGGGGAATAAGGAGGAGAAGGAAGGGAAAACAGGCAGAGAATTGTTACTTGAAATAGGCCATTTTACAATTTCACTAGTCTTTTTATCTATATTAAAGGTATTTCTATATTTAAGAAGTTCTTTTATACTGTCTTTTGACAAAGAGGGCTTCTATATAAAGAGCAAACACTGTTATCCAGAAAATTATATCTGGGCCTTGTTCTGGTTCCCAAAAATGTATAGTGAAGCATATTACCACTTTTGAGAAAAATCATTATTCAATCAAATAAACAGAATTTGTATGCTTACAAAAGTGTCTGTTTATGCTTTTTTTATAAATCACACCAGAGGCCTCTGAGAGACAAAATAAGTTCTCTTTTAACACTCCATTACACAAACTAGTCCCTCAGTCTAAGAATACTGATCAGAATACTGCTAAACTGTACCTTAATTGTTAAGGGAGTACCTTAAGTTTCAGATAGGTTCCTTAAAATTTGTATGCAAATATTATAGAAGATAGAGGTGCTTGTAATTGCATATGTATGTAAGAATGCTATGGATCTTCAAACTAATTTTCAGATTAATTAAAAATGCTTCATTACAGTGTCAAAGTCTATTTCTTCTTTTTGTTACAATATACTATTTTTTCTTTTATTGAAACCCATCTATCTACCTATCTACTCACATGCATGCATACATACATACATACAGACATACAAACCCCCTTGACATATAACAGCAGGATCAAGTCTTTCTTTTTAAATAATAACGAAGTATTAAATGAAGCAAAACAGGCATAAAACATAAACTAATAATTTATTATATATATATATAATTTTTTATTGTAGGTATTGAAAGTAATACATGTCAAACTACTTCATACATATTAACAATTCTATATGGTAAATTTGAAATATGTTGCTTAAAAAGAGAGACAGATTGTTTTGGATGAGTAATTCAAGCACTAAGGTGAAATTTTAGGTGGATAAACTACTTCAGTTTGATGTGATGAACCAGTAAAATTCAGAAAATATGTTTATCTATTTTTTTACTCAAACAAATTTTCACATGACGATGAAGTAGTGGTTTATATTGCAGCTAACTACGTATTTTATTCTTTTTTTTTTAGAAGTACACAACTAAAGACTATAATAATTTTGAAGGCTTTCCAAAGTATTGCATAGCTCTCTGTAGGAAACATTATATGTGCCTTGCTCGGGTAAGTCATGTTTCATTTGAAGCTGAGAATTTTGACATGCAGTGCTGGATTGAACAAATATGTATTTACTTGCATATCTTGTATCTGAGGTTGGGAGTGGGTACTGCATATCAGCTGTGCATTCTTGAGATTCAGTTACACCATTTGATGATACTAAAAATTTAAATCCTCACAGCAGAACTGGTAAGGGACCTACAAGAAATCTCTAGTGGAATCCCTGACTATGCAACAAAGCTAACCTAAAGATGTAGTGCTAGTGCATGTCTCGTGAAAGTCTCTTACTGTAGGTTGGAGGAATACTCACAGAAAAGATTCATCCCCTCAGTTAAAGTACCCCTAAGGCTGGGAAGTTTCAAGCTATTAAAATCAATATTTTGTCTTTATGTGTTCACACAAATAAAGGATTTAAAAAGTTATCCTGCAGATTTTGTTCAGAAGAAAAGTCAGATGCCTGCATGGAGTTATGAACTGAAAAGATTTTGAGAACTTTGTTTTATCTTGCCTGGGCATGGAGTTTGCTTACTGTTTTAGCAATACATAATATTTTTTCACACTTATTTCTAGGAAACTATTAATGGATTTAATGTTCATGTATTCAGAAGACTACCTTATTGGGCACAGAGAGCAATTATTTCCCTCAAATTACCTGGAAGTCTGTCACTCTTATACTAGTAGATATACTATTTGCAGTACTTCTGTTTTGAACAGATGCATACCCACCTTGACAGGAGCGTTGGACTAGATAATATCCAGAGGTCCCTTCCAAAACTAATGATTCTGTGATTCTGTGGTCACATCCAGTAAGTGATCTTTATCATCTCAAAATGTAGTTGCTTGCCCTTTATGGTCCAACCTATACATCCTGGCAGTACTCTCTCCTAAATTCATTATGTAACAACGCACCATAGTGAATGTTGCCATGCGATCAACGTGCCTACTCACAAGGTAATCTGGGTTACTCTTCATCTCTTCAATTACACTCCCTCTTACACTTCATATGTGTGGACATGTTTTGGTAGAGAATTTGAACTCTTTCTGCAAATGTGGTTGTCTACTAATATTTACCCAAAATAGTCACTTTTATGTGGCCAGGTTATTTCAAGTCCATGTAAGAATTCAGCCTGCATTCTTGCTATTTTGTTTCTACTAATACTAAACTGAAGAAAGCAACAAACAGAATGATACAGATTTGTATATGATTAAGTACAACTTGGTATCTTCATAGAATATTTGTGATACATAGTTTGTAATTGCATTTGTAAGTAGTAAAGTAAAATTTGAAAGATGGTGACGGCAGAGTAATACTATTAAAGCATACAAAGAAATCATAAGAACAAAATAAAATCATACGCTATTTAAACATTGCTGGTAATGGACAATACAGAGATATATAGAGAAGATTAAACATCTATTTTATTCTAAAGCATCCTTCAGCTTGTCTACTTATAAGGAGAATATGTTGTGTTTTACGTTTTTCCTCAGGAAGCTGGATCTGCCTATGTAAGTAACATGAAATAGCAAATACTACCATATACTAAATATTATGCTATGTTTGGCCACTACAGGAAAAACAGAATTATCAGTTGAAGCACCACTCAGTGCAGCTAGGTTTTAAATATAATAGTTACCTACAGGTAGCACTACTTCTGCGTGTGCAAGGAGTTACTAATTCCTGCTTTTTTCATCATGCCTAATACTAAAATCCCTAGTTTTTATTTTTTAAAAACTTTTCTTGCAGGATTTAGACAATACTGTATTAATAGCAATACATATTATTGACATAATAGCAATAACAGAGTCTCATATACATACGCACATATCTACATAGCCTTTTGATTTCTGTGGTCTTGAAATACAATTCACTTGGCTTGGGAACCAAGAGATGCTTTAAATTTGTTGCAAATATTGTGACCTGCACACTTAATTTCACTTTCAATACAGGCAACCTTTTATAAATACACTCTATTCCAATAATAAATCACTGCATTTCTCCCCCCCCCCCCCCCCCCTCCCTGCACAAGGTATCACAGTAATCTTATTCAGAAAAAAGGTAAAAAAGGTAAACAAGCAGGTTTGGGCCCGACCCATCAGCAGTCAGTGGCTCCTTATTTAATGCCAATTTTCAACTACATATATTTACAATATATGCATATATCTACAATATATGCATATATCAGCTTTCTTTCTCACCCAGAAACCTGGAAAACTAAAATAATGAGTCTCCTTATGTCTAATGCTCAAGACTTATAATCACTCAAATTATTTTATCGAAACAAATAAAAAAATACATTTTCTCACTAGTGGAGAAATACAAGAATACATTAAATTTATCATAGCTGACCAACCAATCAGCCAAGACAGACTGACAGTTGCATACAGCATACCTTCAATCTTCCTTCTCCTTTCCTTCAGTACATTTTTTTCCTATATTGGCTTCTGCTGAAATAATATGACCACTTAGATCACCAAGTCGTCATCAGTTATTTAGGTCTCACTATGACCTTGAGGATAATTTGGAATCTTGAGGGACAGATTAATTGAGTATAAACCCCCTTGATAGTACAGCCACAGTAGACGGATTATATATGAGTCTCTTACTTCTTCACCAGTTTTGAATTTTGAACCATTCCCTTATGCAATAATTCAGATTGCAGTCTTTCTTCAGATGACATCTCAAATGAAATGTATTTTGTGCAGTTTTGTTTGCTATCCAAAAACTAAAATTGCATTATATTATCCTTCTTTTAGTTTTAACCAAAGACGCTAACTTAAATAGCTTTCACAATCATTTAACTCCTCTTTCTCACCAGTAAGTGTAGTCATCAGATCATATCTGCATTTCTTCACTGTAGAATAGAATGGAGTAGAATATTTCAGCTTGATAGAAAAGGAGCAGCAGGTGTTTGGGACGTGATCAAGCTGATCATGAGCCAGTAATGTGCCTCTGCCTCAAAGGTGGCTCCCAGACTTCATTAGGCAAAATGTCAGCAGGTTAAGAGACGTGACCCCTCCCCTCTACTCACCACTAGTGAGGCCTCATCTGGAGTCTGTGTCCAGTTCTGGCCTCCCCAGTGCAAGAGAGACACTGACAAACTGGAGAGATTCCAGTGAAGGGCTACAAGGATGATGAAGGGATTGGACCATCTCTCCTATGAGAAAAGCCTGAGAGAGCTTGAAATTTTTAGTTTGGAGAACAGAAGCCCTGGGGGAGATCTTATCAACGTGCAACTACCGGAAGGGAGGGTACAAAGAAGATGGAGTCAGGCTGTTTACAGTGGTGTCTAGTGACAGGACAAGAGGCAATGGACACAAACTGAAACACAGGAGGTTCCTTCATCAGAAAACACTTTTTTACTTGAGGGTGAGAGAGCACTGGTGCAGACTGCCCAGAGTGGCTGTGGGGTCTCCATCCTTGGAGATAATCAGAAAACAACAGGAGCTAGTGCTGGAAAACTGGTTCTTAGGTGGACCTATCTTAGCAGTGGAGTTGGACTAGCAGACCTCCAGAGCTCCTTTCCCCTCTCAGCCATTGTGCGATCCTGCGATTCTATTTTACTGTATTAGGTAGGAGTTCCATTCAAGAATCATGCTTTGTCTGAATATATAGGAAAAAAGATGGTCCTGATCAAGCTGAAGATTAAGATTCAGCAACACACACAGTAAAAAATCCAGGAAACACTTAAAGCTTTGCCCATTTCAGGATTTACCCAGACACTTAGCACAGTGTGTCCAGTCTCTTTAACCTTCAGCATTGCAGTGGCAGCTAAAAACAGAAATGAACAAAAAGAAAAGCAAACCCTAAGACTTTGAAAGGGGATGATGACACAGGGCTGATAGACTCAAAACTGCAAAAAACAAGCAAAGAAAGCAAGAGGTTTTGGAAAACAACTTGCATCCAGAAAAAAGAAAAAAATATATAAAAGAAAAAAATAAAATCTTAAACATTCATTACTAAGTACGTAAGTGTATTTTCCCATTTTTATAAAACTGACCAGGTTTGCACCTTTTTTAACTAGATCTAATAAACTATACTGATGGTTCTTAGAAATCTGTCTTGAATTACCACTTTGACTAGTGTTGCAGAGGGTGTTTTGATGGCAAGGGAAGCTTCAGCTCTCTAAGTGATTTCAATCTCCCTGTTTGGCTGCCACGCTGTTCTTCCCCAAGGAGGCACACACTAGAGCAATAAGACCTTCTCTGAAAGTGAGCAGAGATCACTTTTTAATTCCACTGACACTTTTTGACAGGAGGAAAGGGAGACATACAAAGAATGAAGGTCATTTTAAGGTGAGGCTAAATGTTGTAGCTGCTGTAATCTAACAGTTTACTGCAGCGAAAAGGAGAAAAACTCTCCTTACACCCCATTCTGCTAATAGTCTCAGTCTCCCTGGTCTTTTGCTGATGTGATTCAGGTCTCAGATTCATTAGGTCCTTAGCTGACATGATTCAAATCACTAAATTATTTGGAAACTAAGCATTTTTTCCGCTGAATTAGCTTTCCATCACACTTGTGCTTAAGAGTGGCTCATGAGAGTGTGGCAAGCTCCAGAATCAAAGTTGCTGAAAAAACTTTTCCAGAAGAGGGAAGGACATAGCACTATATCCCTTTAGAATTGACAAGATGCTGAAGTGGCTTAGCTGTTCCATTGTACTCATGCGCACCCTCACTTCCTACAAGGGAAAATAGGAATATGTATTATATGATTGTTAGCATAGGCTACAGCAGGAAGGAGAATATCGACCTCTTAAATTTGTGTTTCTCTTACTTTTGTCCTACAGTACCAAAAAAGTTCAACTTGACAAATGAAAGTTGAGCAAAACGGATAAGGGGAAGTACTAGAGAAAGGAAGTAAAGCTTATACTAGAAACAATTATCAGCTCCTCTTTTATTCAAAGTACTTTGATTTTATAGAGAACTCTTCCATCATTACTTATATAGTAATGTTTAAGTGTGTAATTACACATTTGAAAATTCAAATTAGTAGTGGTCCTTGGCTCATGTGAAAATATGTATGCTTGCCAAGGTTTCTTAATGTTAATTGCTCCTCAAAATCGTCAAATTATAATTTGATTTTTTTTTAATAGAAGTGTGTACAATGATAACATATCTTGGAAGTGTATCTGAAGTAATACCCATATAAAATACATTCTTTTCATACCCTCAAAATAATGAAAATTTGGGCCATCAAATTAAAAGGTAGTAGTTGGGGAATTCTTTCAAATTCTTTGAAATAGAATTTATTCATAGAATCATAGAATCATAGAATAGTTAGGGTTGGAAAGGACACTAATATCATCTAGTTCCAACCCCCCTGCAAGGGGCAGGGACACCTCCCACTGAACCATGCCACCCAAGGCTACGTCCAGTCCAGCCTTGAACACCGCCAGCAATGGAACATTCACAATTTTCCTGGGCAACCCATTCCAGTGCCTCACCACCCTTACAGTAAAGAATTTCTTCCTCATATCCAATCTAAACTTCCCCTCTTTAAGTTTGAACCTGTTACCCCTTGTCCTCTCACTACAGTTCCTCATGAAGAAAGAGCCCCTTCCAGCATCCCTATAGGTCCCCTTGAGATACTGGAAGGCTGCTATGAGGTCTCCACGCAGCCTTCTCTTCTCCAGGCTGAACAGCTCCAACTTTCTCAGCCTATCTTCATCTGCCTTAAACTCTGAAGATGCAGTTTTCAAAATTTGAGAAGCTATGGGCAGTGGAAAAATGTTGCTAGTCTTCAGCAGCAGCTGGAAGAACAAAGCAAAAACAGTTTTATGCCCAAACAAATAATCAACTCTTAAAAGCCTTATTAATAGACACATTTTAAGATAGGAACTTCACACTGATTGGCACGTAGGGGAAAATTGAGCTACTTAAATGTACTGAACCTGATTCTACTCTGACTTATTCCATGGGCTTCAATGCAGTGACTTCCAACAGTGCAAGAAAGAGGCAAACTGGATATCAAATGGCATTCAGAACAAGTTATATTACTATAATTTCTTCAGGGATGTTAGATATCTTTCTATGTGAGACAACAATTGTAATGACTACATTAAGATATAAAAGCAATATTGAAGACCCCCAAACAAACCAAAGTTTTAATTGCACCTGAAGAAAAATACTGCAGAAAACCCTATATATTTATTGGCAAGAAGAAGAAGCCAATCCTGGATGTTTTCAAAAAACTTCCACCCTCAGCAACATAAAAAATAAAGTATAAGAAAAGATCACGGGTATAACATTTTTTACTTTTAGGCATAAGTACTTTCTACTGCATAGAAAGGAAGACTAAAATCTACAAAAAAAAACCACAAGTTAAAATAATCCTTGAATCATATGATTTAATGTCTCCATGTTTCCTTACCTTAAAATTAGGTTGTTCCAGAAAGGCAATAGAGGTAGTTGTCAGAGGTTTTTTGTGGCAGCGTTTCTTGCGGAGAACGGTCACGTGAGCAATCCAGCCCTTGGCTTAGCCCCACCCGTCTAGTGAGCTGAGGCTGTCAGAGGCTGCTGGAGGGGTTACTATAGGACACCTTTCCAGAAGCCCGCCAGAAGTTGCCAGAAGGGGACGCCCACTTGCTGACATGAAGAGAAGCTCCAGGCACTGCCACCAATCACGAGCCGTTGCTAGGATCTGACTCAGAGGCAGAGCCAATCATCTGTTGTGGAATGTTCTGGTGTTCTGTAACTTTTCTATAAAAGAGGTGCTTGCACACAATAAATTGTTCAGCGTTCGATCACATTGGTTGGTGTCACGTTGTTCCTGATCTCCCGCAAGTGGCGCCTGAACAGGGACTCTCAGATCTGCCTCCTGAGAGCTGCTCCAGTGGTGAAGATCAGAGCAGACCTGACGGGTGGAAGGCCGGCCAAAATATAGCCAGCGAGCGAGAGGCCGCTGAGGTAGAGAAAGGGACGCGTCCCCTGAAGAGACGTCTTCGGAAAAGATCCACTTGAAACAGGCAAGTGGCGGTCGGGGAGGAATGGGGGCTACGCTAACCAAGGAAGAGATAGCTGTCCTGCATATCCTCCAACGTCCTCTCTAAGAGAGGGATTAAATACGAAGAGAACACCCTGAGGGGGTTATTACAATAGAGCAGAGATAAAGGGCTCCTAGACGGCGTGGGCACTGCTTTTGAGCTCATCACGTGGGAGGCCATAGGGGTGCGGCTATGGGACACTGTTAGTGATGGCGGCAAGGCGGGGAAGGAGGCACAGAAGTACTCCACCCTCTGGAAACTTATCCGAGAGACTTTAAGAGCAATGAAGTCAGAGCGGGCTGCAGCAGCGGCTGCCGCGAATGCTCTTTCCCCTTCTGTGCCGTTACAAAGTAACGAGCCTCTGGCGCTGCCAGCCGCCGCCGCCGCCAGTCCGTTTGGGAGTCCCTTTGAGAACCATCTGGCCGTCCCGGGGCCCCGAAAGCTAGCTAAGACTACAAAGGGTGCTTTTCACCACCCATCGCCAGATAAGGGAAGAACCACAGGGGGGAGTGAGACTGTTGCGGAGGCTGCAACTAGCGAAGCTAAGGAGGAAGAGGCCGACCGGGCAGGCGCGGGCTGCTGCCGGTCGGGGAAGCCTGTTTACTCCTCCCTTCCGTCCTCCGAACCCTCCCCTAAAACTTCCAGCACGACCACCCCGGGGGGAGAAACCCCTAGAGAACCTAAGGAGGACGATCGGACAAAAGTACTGTTGCAGGAGGTGATTGAAAAGTTGAATGTTTTTGAGCCGAGGGGGGAGCCTACCTTAAGCCGCACGCTGCCTAGAGAGACAGGCCACGCCTCCTACTCGGCGTCAAACCTTTTTAACCCCTTGCCGCGGGATCCGCAGGGCGTTTCCCGAAAGTGGAAGGGGGTGATTAGGGACTCTATAGTGGAGGGCGGCTTTGTCCCCCAGGCGTATCCGGTCTCAGTCACCGCTCAAGCAGATGTTACGTAAACAATACACTACAACAACACCAGGCACTAGCCTAGAGAAGCCAAAGAATGAGTATATCTACAAAATCAGAATTTATGGCTGGAGAAAGCGTTGCCTCTACCTGTTTGTTCTCCTCCTGCTTATCATCCTAGTTGTGAATTTTTCTTTGACAATTTGGAGGTTTTCTGTGTGTAATAGATAGTTTTTTTTTTTTAATTCCTTCCTAACTGTAATTTGTACTTTAGTTGAAAGTATGTAAAAAATACCTGTATTTGAACATACTTCCTTTAATTTCTGTATTGATGATAATCTTTAGGATACTGAGGATGTTGACAGCTTATAGTGAGGTAAATCCTAACCATTCTAAGGAATGTATTCTACTGTTGTCTCAAAGTGTCTATTTAGTTTATGTTTTATGGATGTATTTGCTGTAATTTCACCTCATACTGAATTCTTAGTGTTTTGCAGATGCTGGCAAGCGTTCTAAATTAGCTGCTTGTGTCTGGCAAAACCACCAACGGTGGGAGAAACACGTGATCACTGGTACTGTTAACGATTCGTTGCAAATGTTAGAGTTGCGAGCAGTTATTTGGGCCTTTCAAAAATGGAATGATACTCCCCTCAATATTGTCTCTGATTCATTATACGTTGTGGGAGTGGTGCACAGAATTGAAGGGTCGTTTTTAAAAGAGGTTAAAAATAATTGGTTGTATCAGTTGTTACTACTGTTGTTGCGTCTTTTGCAGAATCGTGAAGCTCCTTATTTTATTACCCATCTTCGAAGCCACCAGTCAACTCATGGATTAGCCACAGGCAATAACCGAGCAGATATACTAGTTTCTCCTGCTTGGGCTGGGCCACCCGTTAATAGCTTCGCGCAAGCCCGCGAGTCACATTCCTTTTGCATCAGTCAGCAAAAATGCTTGCACGGCAATTTGCCATTCCCTTAAATGATGCGCAAGGGATTGTCAAATCCTGCCCATCCTGTCAAAAAATCGGATTCGGCCTAGGAATCGGAGTTAACCCTAGAGGTTTGCAACCATTACAACTGTGGCAAATGGATGTTACCCATTTCTCAGAATTCGGTCTACTTAAATATATTCATGTTTGTATTGATACTTTTTCCATGGCATTATGGGCAACCGCGCAAACAGGAGAAACAGCTAAACACGTGCAATGTCATCTTTATATATCCTTTGCAGTGTTAGGGGTTCCACGAAGTATCAAAACAGATAACGGTCCTCCTTACACATTGCGACGATTTGTACAGCTCTGTACAACCTGGGGAATTAAACATACTACAGACATTGCTCATTCTCCTACGGGACAAGCCATAGTGGAACGGGCACATCAAACCCTAAAGTCTCTTCTTTTAAAACAAAAAGGGGGAGAGGTGCTCCCACCCGCAGAGAGACTTGCCAAAGCATTGTATGTAATAAATTACTTGCGATTACCAGGGAACAGCAACGAACCGCCTAGTGTTATCCATGGGCTAGCTATGCAATCAGGAGTAGCAGATAATAAAACAGAAAAAATTTTAGTTTGGTATAAGGATTTAAATACAGGACAATGGAAGGGTCCGGCAGAGGTTAAATTAACCAGCAGAGGATATATGTGCTTGCTTACAGATAACGGGATTCGTTGGGTGCCCGCCCGTTGGATCCGTCCGTGGAAGATGCCACCTATTGTGGACGCTGTGACGGATCGGGATGAATCTGATTAAGCTTGTTGAGTCAGAATAGCTTGAGACATGCCTTGCTGCAGAATTGTGCTGCCATTGATTTTTTGCTATTGGCACAGGGTCATGGCTGTACAGATTTTGAAGGGATGTGCCGTATGAATTTATCAGACCACAATGAAAGCATTCATAAACGATTACAATATTTAAGGGAACACACTCAAAAAATTCAACAAAGTGTTAGTCCCTTCGATACATGGTTACAAAAGGTGTTTGGAAACTGGGGGTTGAACTCATGGCTCGAAAGATGGATTATCATAAGTTGCAAAACTGTAGTTGCTGTGATTATTGTGTTGATTATATGTGGGGTTATATTTAATTGTGTTAAAAAATTGTTAGTTAAAGTTATCCAACATGTCTGGATTGCTCAAAAACAAAAACAGGGAATTGTGGCAGCGTTTCTTGCTGAGAACGGTTGCGTGAGCAATCCAGCCCTTGGCTTAGCCCCACCCGTCTAGTGAGCTGAGGCTGTCAGAGGCTGCTGGAGGGGTTACTATAGGACACCTTTCCAGAAGCCCGCCAGAAGTTGCCAGAAGGGGACGCCCACTTGCTGACATGAAGAGAAGCTCCAGGCGCTGCCACCAATCACAAGCCGTTGCTAGGATCTGACTCGGAGGCAGAGCCAATCATCTGTTGTGGAATGTTCTGGTGTTCTGTAACTTTTCTATAAAAGAGGTGCTTGCACACAATAAATTGTTCAGCGTTCGATCACATTGGTTGGTGTCACGTTGTTCCATGATCTCCCGCAGTTTTTGAATGGGGTTTCATATCATTTGGGGAGTGAGAAGTGAGATGTGGACACCAACAAAGAACCCCCTACAAATCTTTGGAAGCTTTTCAAAACAAAATGCTTTGCTTAAAACAGATCAAACCAAAGTCAGTCATAGAACAGAAGAATCCAGATCCACTTTTAGGAAATCATATTAAAAAATATATATAATCTGAGAGATATTACCTTGAGGCCAATATTAATTCATTTAATCATGTCCTTGCTGATATTTCTGTGAGGTTTGTACCTTTTAACAGGGACACCAGGCACTTTGCAAACTTTGTCTGTTGGGAGGATATAAGTAACCAGAATACTGTTACTACTTGATCTGAAATCTCTTAAGAGACAGGGACAGAGAAAGGCAGGAGAAGTGAATTCTGTTACTTATTTATCGGGGTTTTTTAATGAAAAAATCAACAAATGTCTACTCAGTTGCTTATATACCAGTGTCTATTAAAATTTCTGATATTTTGCTTAACTGAAATAAGGGACTGAAAGATATAACACAAGATTTATGTGAGGTCTTAAATTTGCACCTGTAGCTATTCAATGCATCCCATGGTTTAAGAAAATGGATTACAGTTTGACAACATGCTGATGCATTTCAACCAAAATAAGACTGCTTTGCAAATGTAAACTAGCTTTGCACATTCTTTCCACTCCTGTTTCTGGATGTGTTTTACAACAGTCAGGTATGATTCTTGGGATAAACCATCCTTTCACTCTGGCTCACTCAAAGTTGAGAAATTATGCACATGAAAATGCAGATTTGCTGTATTTCATTAGACTTACTTAGGTCTTAACAGAATTACCACATAATTGGATGTGTTGCCTTGCTAATGGTCTTTGTAAAAGACAGATATACTTGAAACAAGAGAATACACTTCAAAAATAGTAATAGTGGTTGTAAATAGTGACAAATCAGTCCTGAAACCTATATATAAGGGGAAGAAACAAATAATGCCATAGCACATCCTCATGTTGGAGATACCCAAGTTTTGTTTGAAAGTACTCATTGTTTTGCAAAACCTGTTGTTATCCAGACACCTAGGCCCTTCTTTTTCTAAGCACATATTTTTCCAGTAGTTACCTGTTAGAGTTCAAAGAACAGATAATGTCAAACAGTCATGAATTACAGTCGTGAATTATTTTTTTTCCAAAAAGTCCCCAACAGATGTTATTTATATCCACTGCATAGAAATAAGATACTTACACAAACATATTCCCCAATATAAAACAAGTAAGAAGGAAGAAAAATATAACACAAGCAAAAAGGTGCCTTTTTTACACCATGTTCTGTGTAATATCTGTACCTTCTAGAGGCTCACCCTGAGAAAAGAATAAACTACAACCTCAAACAGTTGTTAAATAGTCACAAGGGAAAACTAAGAGAATTGCAGTGGAAGATCAAAACTGATCTTTTGATTTTATGATTTGTCTAGCATACAGCAGAACAGAGAAGAACGGAACCTAAGAAGATATCAAGGAAGGAGTATATATATATATAAATATAATATATATAACTAGATGTTTAATTTTTTTTTTCTTTTTCGAAAATTGTTAACATAGAAAAGATGAATAGCAAACTAAAAGTGGAACAGGAATAACAGTGGAACCAGGAAAGGCAGAAGACGACGCTTTAAAGATCATGGATTTAGCATCATTTAGCAAACAAATTGTGCTTGAGTTTTCTTCCTTTACAGAATAGTTTCATCTGTTTATGCTATACCAAATTTTGTAATACAGTTATTTACACAAATGGCCAAAAAGGATTTCAGAAGGCAGCAGAAAGTTCCAGATGAAAATGTCTTAATACGTAATGTGCACACTCTATCAAAGGAAGGGGGCACAGCTGTTACTGCACAGCATGGTAGATTAAAAATAAAAATAAAAAGGTGGAGGTAGAACATAAAGATATTAATCTTAATTTATTTCCTATTATTTAATACTACCTGCCCATTTAAATCTTTTTTTTAATGTGTTTTGCTTGGTTGGACTATTTTATCTTACTTTGTAGAGAGGATAATCAAAGATATTGTTATGTTACTATTGCTTACTCCCCTATGCCAAATATCTTAAACAATTACATTTAATTAGCTACATTTAATTGTTTTTTAAGCAACCCAACATTTAAAAGCAAAAGTATAATTGGACCCAAAGGAGGAAAGATGGAATTTGGTTTAGAAAAGTTAGGTTTTCATACAAGCAACCTATAACAAGAAATGCCCATACTACCATCTCAGGCTGTTACATACTCAAGTGATTACACAAAATGCTAAAATATCCATGAGTATCCAGAAAGATTTTAAGAGGGCTCTATATATTTAAACAAGAAGCTTCGTAGATGGGGAAAAACACAGCTAGTGTGCATACTTGCTTTAAAAACTAGCTTCCTGACAGTAGGAGCCTCTAAGGAGAATTTAATGAAAGCCTCTTTGCCTCAGTCCTTCTGAGGTCCGTAGGAAATGAAATACTTTAACGGAGTTCATTGGAAATGGGACAGAATCAATTTCTCTTCTTTTTCCTTCAGCCTTTCCAAGGCTCTAGAGGAAAGGAACTTTCAGGTGTTGCATACAGGAGCAACATATACTGCTACAATTTATTATTAATGCCTTGAAAATATTATATTCCATAAGTAGAGGAAGTTAAACACACTAGAAGATGCTCTTATCTCAGACTTACTGATTTTACCCCCTATGGGACCCCAAAACCTCCTGCCACTATCTTTATTACTTACTATTATCTTGCTGCTTTCTTTCAGCATTACATTAAAATATGATAAGTGGCTATCACTTGGGACTAAATACGCAGTTCAGCACATCCATTGCACTTTCAAGTACACTATACATGAGCTCATGTATCACTGTTCTTGGTAACATGACAGCATGACAGCAGCCCAGCAAGTGCACTGGACAAGAAGCTACAGGCAAAATTTTTTCTCTTTACTTTCTTTATAGGGCTCAACCCTTGCACAGCCCTACATCTGTCTTTGGGGTTCACGTCTCAGAGCTTGCAATCAGGTAGGGTGCCAACTCAGGAATGAAGTAAGGCCGGGACTTCAGCTTAAATCTGGCAGTGCTTTTTCCACATCTGCAGTAACTCCCGCGCTTGGAATAGTTCAAAAATGTCTGGCTGCTTCTGCAATTTAGAGATCTTTCATTTTTAGGTCAGCCTGCCTCACAAGCTCCAGGCATGCAGCAAGCATTTCCGATTAGGAGCCAGATGCTGTAGCTCCTATTTAAACACAAAAGTTTAAAAGGCAAGAAATTCTTCTATACAGATATTTTTCAACACCCTGTTGTGGTATATATATCTTTATGCCTTACTAAGAAGCTCCTGGAGTTTGGCATTTCAGATGCAACAACAGGCTTCTGTTACATATCCAACATCAGAGATTTTCTGAATTTAATATCCTAACTCCCCATGCAAAAGGGTGGAACATCGTAGCAAACAGGAAAATATCTAACTCCAGAATTAATTTGTAGCATTTTAAAGGGAGTTCTGCCTATACCCAGGTTTGGAATATATGTGGAAAATAAATACTCACCTATAACAAATTTAAAATCAGAAGTATGATTTTGCTTTTCATTATTCACTGTTTCAGAAAAACAACATTCTCTGGACAGTCAGCATCAACTTGTGGCAATGTTATACTCAGCACAATGGATTTTTGCCTTTTTATTTAAAGGTTGGGATTTGTTTTTTGCTTGGGGAGGTTGCTGACAAAGCACTTGGCAGTAGGTACAACGCATCTACAGTAAGTAGATCAGACTATTTTACCTGCAAACATGCTGCATTAAAGTGCCATCATTCAATCAATACAGATTAGTTAGTTAACATTTTTCTTAATGTATCTGAATTACTAGTTCATTAGATCATTAGCTGATAAATAGTGGGGGTAATGGATTGAGAGAGTAACTACATACCTTTAGGAAGAACCTGCCCGATAACAATAATCCATTAGAAAAACTGGCAGTATCCTCTGATCTATTGCCCGCACAGCTATGACTTGATGGAGAGTTTCATTCCCTCTGCTCAGCACTCCAGAAGAAAATCAGCACAATTTAAATATTTCTCAGGATGTGACAGCTCTCTAGATCCCTGGTTGCATTCTGTTCCCAGGGGTTGACAATCTGGTGCTCCAGTGTGCATAGAGCAGTGAAGATGAATTGAAAAAGCTTGAGACAAATTAGGGATGGCTAAGTTAAAATTGTCTCTGCTCCCGAGTCTCTCATCTGCAGTCTGCAAGCCTATTTTGCTGTGAAAAAGCTAGATGGCAGGCTGCCTCAGTGAGTTCTTCTTAAGCGACAGGGAGCATTTTCAATGAAGAAAAATTCTTCCATTATCTAAGCTAATGTGACTGCAGCTAAATCTAGTCTTAAAAGTGTCTACTAGCATGAAATTAATTCCCATTGTTGCTTTTTTTTAAGCATGTTAAAAAAAAAAAAAAAAACATAAAACATAGCACCGCCCTAGATTTTTCTATCTGAAAGAAATACTCAGACTTTTTAAGCTGATAAATGGCAGCACATTTCATAAAATAGCTGTGCTCCACACAGTCTAAACAGGGGAAATTTTCACTGCTTGCTGAACTTATCTGCTCATACTTGTATTATTCTGCCAGTATCTGTTCTTTCTGTTTTCATGTAACTGTTATTGTTTCTTTGCAATTATCTTCATTTTGAATGTTCCAGGAGAGAAAGTGGCAGTATTTTTCACTTCTTTTTTAAAAAAAAAAAAGACTGACAGCTAAAACTCTGAACAATCAATGTGTTCAATGTAGTTTATGTTTTGCCATGAGACTAAAAGGTTTTGTTAAAAAAAAAAATTGAAATTTGTAACTCATTGTTGATCTTTGACTATGAACTACATCTCTGATTGCACTAGTTTACAAAGAAGACAGAACTGAAGTTTTCTGTGTATCAGTTTAGTGTCAAAGCTGTTTGACAAAGTCACTAAATTCAAGCTGTTATCTAAAAACTTGTTATTTAGATAGCTCAATGTCAGGAGGTTATCATTACACATAGTAAATGAAAAAAATATTTTATTTTCTCAAACTTTAGATATAATTTTAGAAAAAGAAAAAAACAAATAATTTTAATGAGCCAGTGTCAGTCATGCTCCCTACTAAGCAGGCATTTTTGAAAATCTTTTCTTTAGTTTCAACTGATCTAGCGTTCTGAAATCCTAGGTATCTACCACCATGACTTTCCCAAATTCAAATTCTCAATATCACAGAAAATCAAGCCTCCATCCTAAACTGTTTACAAACAGAAATGAAGGTGTATACATGTCAATATAGTCTTAGTTCTAGAGCATTCTGAGAATGGCAATTATACCACCAAGAAATAGATGTACACCATGCTTCCATCAAACAGGCATGAAAAGCCTCTGACAATCTTTGGGACATGACTGCTGAGGTCTGTTTTTTTCCCCACCTCCCTGAGGTAAAAGATACACACACATTAACAGAACTCTAACCGAAGAAGTGAAAAGGCATGATCAACATTAACTGATTTCCTTGGGGGTTATGTCAAGAAAGACAGCAGCCCCACAGAGCCTTCGTGTTCCATGCCGAAGGCATTACATTCAGCCTAAATCTTTTAAACTTGTGCTCCTTTGGCTTCTGTCCCAGCAACATGCCCCTTGGAGCACATGCAGGCTCTTGACAAAACCCAGTTGTCCAGTAAATGCAATACGCATAAATGTAGCTCAAAAAAGGATGTAGTTCTAGAGGTATTAAAAAGTTTCTTATGCTGCCTTGCTCTAGGATTATTTCTGGTGTTGTGACACTTACATTTCTTAATTCTAGATGTGACTGTATGTGCCCCAGTCATAGCCATTAATATTTCAACATTTTCCATGTAAACAGACCATGCTATAACAATTAAAACCAAATAAACCAAATAATCAAAAAGATTTCAGCAAACTCCCAAGTTGGAGAGAACTTCTGATGTAATTTTGCAAATCAGAGACACAACATGGGTAAGTTGATGTGGTTTAAGCCCAGCTAGTAACTCAGAACCATGCAGCCGTTCACTCACCCCTTCCTCCCTCCTTCAGGATGGGGACAAGAATTGAAAGAATGTAAACCCCATAGCTCACATTCCCCCCCTCCACTTTCTCCCTTTCCTGTGCGGGAGAGGGGAAGAGAACTAAAAGAATGCAAACTCCATGGATTGAGACAAGAACAGTTTAATAACTAAAATAAAGTAAAATAAAGTGATAACAGAAGAATACCAATAATAGCAATATTGTAACAGTAGGAAACAACAACATCAAAAAGGTAGGAAAACACAGATAATGTAAGTAATGCACAATAAAATTGCTCACCACCCACTGACTGATACCCAGCCCAACCCAAGCAGCAATTGGTCCCTTCCAGATAACTCCCCTCACTTCATATACTGGGCGTGACGTGCTGTGGTATGGAATACCGCTTTGGCTAGTTCGGGTCAGGTGTCCTGTTTCTACTTCCTCCCAGCTTCTTGTGCCCCTCCTCACTGGCAGAGCATGAGACTGAAAAGTCCTTGGTAGGGATTAGCACAATTTAGCAACAAATAAAAACATCAGTGTGTTGTCAGCATTGTTTTCAGACTCAAGCCAAAACAAAGCACTGCACCAGCTACTAAGAAGGAGAAAAACAACTGTTACAGCTGAACCCAGGACAGTAAGTATATGAAATTTGACTGGCTGAATTTAACCTTCACTAGTAACAAATCTAGTTGCATCTTGAAAGGCATGTAAAACAGTTTATCCTGCAAAGATATTCTTGTAATTAACATATTGTTTAGAAGAGATTCATGGTTAGTGAAAGAAAAAATGCTTACCTTCAGTTGTGATTCTTATGGCAACCTTTTTTATTTGTGTTAATATTTCTAATTTGTTTTCATTTTAAGGTTTTGACAGCAGTGTGAGGGAGGTGGTCCCTCCTCTCTACTCACCACTGGAGAGATCACAACTGGAGTGCTTTGTCCAGTTCTGGGCCCACCAGTACAAGAGAGACATGAACACAGTGGAGAGAGAGTCTGATTAAGATGATGAATGAACTGCAGCATTTCTCCTGTGAAGAATGGCTAAAAGAACTGAGACAGTTTAGCCTAAGAAGAGAAGACTCAGGGGGATCTTATCAATGTGTATAAAAGCTTGAAGGGAGGGTGCAAAGAAAATGGAGCTGGGCTCCTCTTAATGGTGCCCAGTGACAGGACTAGGGGCAACAGGCAGAAACTGAAACGTGGGAGGTTCCATCTGAACATCAGGAAACACTTTTTCAGTGAAGATGACTGAACACTGGTACAGGCTGCCCAGAGCAGCTGTGGAGACTCCAGCCTTGGAGATACTCAGAAGCCAACAGGACATGGTGCTGGACAACTGGCTTTTCGGTGGCTCTGAGCAGGGGAGTTGAACCTCCAGATGTCCATTACAACCTCAACTATTCTGTGACTTTCACTTTTATTTAGGACAAGTCACCATCCTCAGTTCGCTGTGTCAGTAATTTTCTGTTTTGAAATGGTTCTTAATTTTGTTAAGATTTTATTAGCGTTCATGTTACAGAATAGCTTTCTTAAATGAGGTTAGTTTATTAAGTCCCTCTTTTCCTCTGCTTGCACAACTACAGTGTCTTCTGCCAAAACTAAAGAAATTGCACAGAAAAAATGTTGACCAAGACATTACTGTAAAACAGCCCAGCTGTAAGGCTGCCAAAGTTGTCCCTCTTCATAGTAAGGCAAGTCCTGATGGGAAACTCTTTAGAGTTGAAAACCAACAGAATAAGCATCACCCATGTCTCCACTCTCTCAGCAGCTACTGTTTCATGTAACTACCAATGACAAGCCGCTGTTTTTCTTAGATCCTCAGTAACTTGTGTTAAATACCTACATCATTATATAAGTTTCTATTAATGAAAAATCTATCTTGAACAAATTTTAAGGAAAAATAACTGCATTTCTAGTGGTATCATTATTTTACAAGGTCTGATTCATTCATATTTAGTAACATTAATGTGTCCATTTCTAGGAGGTTTCTTCTTATATTTTGGGGTGTGACATGCAAGGAAATATAGAAACTATTTAAACTACAAAATAAACCAAAACGTTTTAGTAAAATTCTCATCTTTGACCATATAATCAAATCAGTGTTCTCTTCTTAAAGTAAAAAGCAAAGAAAGAAAGGTGAATTTCAGTACTTAAATTTTTTTTTTTTTTTTTTTTTTTTTCCCCAGTTGTCATGGGTTCAGCAGCAGCAGTCATTTTTTCTGCTTCTTGGTAGCTGGTGCAGCACTGTGTTTTTGATTTTGGGCCTAGGAACAGCGCTGATAACACCAGTGTTTCTGTTACTGCTTAGTGATGTTTTGGTCTGGCCAAGGACTTTCTGAGTTTCATGCTCTGCCAAGGAGGAGGAGAGCCAGGAGGAAGCAGAGACAGGACACCTGACCCAAACTGACCAAAGAGGTTATTCCATACCACAGCACGTCATGCCAAGATGGAGGACGGAGAGGAGAGACCCAGAAGGGTGGGGGGTGCACTGCGTGGTCGGGCTTGGTTTTAGGTGGTGAGAAATTGTATTCTTTCCTTGTATTCGCCTTGTCATTATTATTATTGGTGGTAGCAGTAGTGATTTGTGTTATACTTTAGTTACTAAACTGTTCTTATCTCAACCTGTGGGAGTTGCATTCTTTTCGGTTCTCCTTCCCATCCCTCCGGGAGTGGGGGGCAAGATAGAGGGGGGAGTGGGTGAGCAAAACTGCGTGGCTGACTGGACTTAAACCACGACAGTTCTTTTTTGGCGCCCAACGTGGGGCTCGAAGGGTTGAGATAACAACAGGATTAATAGCCACTCGTCACAATGCTGATTTGTTGGCTCTTAAAGTTGTTGCTTTTGGTTCTCTTGCGTTCATGGTTTCAGCCTGTTGTACCTTACTTACAGCCGGTATTTGTTATCTTAGCATGTTTCAGATATGGGTTTTGGTTTAAGGTTCTTGTTTTATTGTACTTTATTGGAATGGCTTGTGATACGGGCGGGCTCGAGAAGCCGTGGGGGGCGAATGTGTACCTGGCAGTTCGGCTGCTCTTCACCGTCCTGGCGAGGCTGTGGAGAGCCGAGGGGGGGCTGCCTCGAGAGCCGCCGGCTGCCGAAACGGCCCGGGGGAGCGGACCCGGGGAGCAGGAGCCGAGCCCCCCCACCGAGCCCAGCCCGACGGCTGCCGAGCAGAGGAAGGAGGTAGCAGAAGGGGTGAGCCCCCCGACTGAGCCCAGCCCGGCGGCTGCCGAGCCGCGGGAGGGGGAGGCTACCGAGCGGCAGGAGGAGACGGCAGAGAAGCCGGGCCCCGAGGCTGAACAGAGTACCGTGGCCGAGCCCAGCCTCGTGGCGGCCGAGAGCATTCCCCGGCAGCTGCCCGCGGAGCCGCAGGAGAGCGCAGGAGACCCCGCAGCACTTCCCAGCAAGGCAGAGAAGGAAGCTCTGGACTCAGACAAAGAGCAGCCGGTGGTGAGAGAGCCTGCAAGCGCAGCAGCTACACCAGCCCCAGTGACAAGCACAGCAGCCTCATTTGAGAGCTCTGAAGGGTTTGAATGGCCTTTGGGTACCCTTGAGACCTGCCTGCTGATTGTGATGGGGATCAGCATGTTGACATCCATACACAGTGTGTTTCACCCACAACCATTTTGTCTGGTCCCCAGAGTTAAGCAGAGTGGGGTGTGGGCCTTGTCTGGGGTTAATCTGCAATCTAGGATGACTAAGAGATTTTCCCCAAGCCTGGACAGCCATGAGTGGCAGGGTGTGTGGGACAGTATGGGCGAGTACCTAGTCCACTGGGCCCCTCCAGTGCTTTGGAAGCATTGGAGATGGAAGGCAGCTGTATGGAGTCCCCAGTGACAAGCTGCAGAAACTGCTGGAGGGGAGAGTGAATTACTTTGAGCCTGGTGGGCCCATGACACCTCAGGCCATCAGGGCAGAGATGCAGCATACAGATGGACTTATGATCGAGGGGTGGACTTGGCAATGGACACTGTGGCCCAGGTTACTGACGAGTGTGAACTCTGCACACAGCCTCTCCTGCTCTAAAAGGCTGTTACAGAAGATGGAGCTTGACGTCACGGATCGAATGGACTCAGCAGCTTTGTAGGGATTGGTCTATGCACTCAGGGATGATCTCTTTCCCTCTCTCTGTGTGTGTATGTATATATATACATGTGATGGTATATTGAAAATGTGGGATCTGAGCATGACGTGAATGGTATGGAATAAGGGGTGGATAATGTCATGGGTTCAGCAGCAGCAGTCATTTTTTCTGCTTCTTGGTAGCTGGTGCAGCACTGTGTTTTTGATTTTGGGCCTAGGAACAGCGCTGATAACACCAGTGTTTCTGTTACTGCTTAGTGATGTTTTGGTCTGGCCAAGGACTTTCTGAGTTTCATGCTCTGCCAAGGAGGAGGAGAGCCAGGAGGAAGCAGAGACAGGACACCTGACCCAAACTGACCAAAGAGGTTATTCCATACCACAGCACGTCATGCCAAGATGGAGGACGGAGAGGAGAGACCCAGAAGGGTGGGGGGTGCACTGCGTGGTCGGGCTTGGTTTTAGGTGGTGAGAAATTGTATTCTTTCCTTGTATTCGCCTTGTCATTATTATTATTGGTGGTAGCAGTAGTGATTTGTGTTATACTTTAGTTACTAAACTGTTCTTATCTCAACCTGTGGGAGTTGCATTCTTTTCGGTTCTCCTTCCCATCCCTCCGGGAGTGGGGGGCAAGATAGAGGGGGGAGTGGGTGAGCAAAACTGCGTGGCTGACTGGACTTAAACCACGACACCAGTGAAAGAGATTTAATAATCCCTGAATCTAATTAGGGATTAGACACAAGAAACCCAGGAAAGTGTAGTTACTTTTAGAACAAGACATGGATTCACAAGAATTTCTCAGACATTACCAGGAGAATAAAATGAATTGAGCCTTTTTTTTATCTTATTTTAAATTCCCTTTTCCTTTACAAGTTAGCTACCAGCACAGTTTAACATCTTTTTCTAATAAAATGAACAGTCCTATATGTTCAAGTTGGAAACAGACATGATGCTGTTGGCATAACATGCCAGATATTTTTTGTGTGCTGTAATCTCGTTAGGAAAACATCAGAAGACAGCAGCAGCATTACAGGCAGAGGCTGAAAAAGGTGATCATGGAGTGGTGCATATTGTTAACTTTGTGAAGTGATACCTTCCTGGAGAACAAGTTGCAATTAGTTTAAGAATACATTGACCTGGGTATACCTTAGAACTTTAGGGATGTTATTTCTAGAAGCCAAAGTTATACACTGGTCCTATTTAAAGAGTAGCGCAATTTCAGAGCTACCAAATCATTTTTAAAAAAAATCTATATAACAGGATACACTAAAAAAGTTATATTTGGCCAAATCTTCAGAACTACAACTCTGCTCCAACTGGTAATTCTCAATGAGGAAAAAAACTCCATTTAAATGCAGGTTTGTCTTTTCTATTTCCCTGTAATTCTTCATTGGAGACAAAATAGTAGTTAATGAATCCATAATATTTTCTCCATAGTTTACCCTGCCTTTCTTGCATTAGATTTTAGTAGCAGAGAAGAACTTCTAACAGGGAACCCCAATGGGAGTGGAGATATTCAATGAAGTCAGAAAGAGAGATTTTTAGAATTATAGAATGGTTAGAGTTGGAAGGGGCCTTAAAGATTTTTGCTAATGTATATTACACTTTGTGTATATATCTATAATAACTTAAAAAAACCCACAGTTTGTGTACATATAAACATTTAGCAAACTTTTTTAAGTAGCTTTTCTATTATTATGGAATAAACTCTTGATTAATTTTTGCTGCTTCATATGTTTCTGCCCTGCTTACCCTTGGAATTTGTTTCACATTTGTTAGTGCTTGTATGTTTTCTATGCAATAGCTTCGTGCTGGTTTTCATTTCTTACATTCATGCATCAAAAGGAGCGTGACCAGCAGGTTGAAGCAGGTGATCCTGCCCCTCTACTCTGCTCTCGTGAGACCTCACTTGGAGTATTGTGCGCAGTTCTGGTGTCCTCAACATAAAAAGGACATGGAACTGTTGGAACAAGTCCAAAGGAGGGCCACGAGGATGATCAGGGCACTGGAGCACCTCCCGTATGAAGATAGGCTGGGAAAGTTGGGGCTGTTCAGCCTGGAGAAGAGAAGGCTGCATGGAGACCTCCTAGCAGCCTTCCAGTATCTGAAGGGGGCCTATAGGGATGCTGGAAGGGACTCTTCATGTGGGACTGTAGTGATAGGACAAGGGGCAACAGGTTCAAGCCTAAACAGGGGAAGTTTAGATTGGATGTAAGGAAGAAATTCTTTACTGTAAGAGTGGTGAGCCAGTGGAATGGGCTGCCCAGGGAATTTGTGAATGCTCCATTGCTGGTGGTGTTCAAGGCTAGGTTGGACAGAGCCTTGGGTGGCATGGCTTAGTGGGAGGTGTCCCTGCATCTGGCAGGGGGGTTGGAACTAGATGTTCTTAAGGTCCTTTCCAACCCTAACTTTTCTATGATTCCATATAGGATTAAGTCTGGATGAAAATAAAACATAAAACTTTTGTTGATTTTAATAGTAGAAAGTTTCAGCTTCAGCTAGGAGTACACCTTAATCAAATGTATGGAGACTACATAATCTGCTGTTCTGCCAGTGGTTTTCACACACTAACAACTGATATGTGGGAAAAACATCCAAGATAGATGTATATATATTTGAAGAGGAAATTTAGATATTACTGTGCTACTTGGGACTGACTAGAGAACTTCAGTATGAGATTTTACTTAAGCCAGAAACCTGTTCCTAGGACAGGGATTTAGGCTAGTGTCATCTGAAAGGCTCTCTTCAAACTTCAGTCCACCACTGTGTATGGTTCCTGGAAGAAAGCAGTTGAGACAGTGCAGAGACGAAGGATGGCAATATATGCTCTGTTCATTCTCCATTTTGACTATTGTTAAAATTCTTGATTTCATGCCTTCTTTATTATGCCTTTTAGAAAAGTCTCCTTCTTTAGATAATTTCATTTAACCTGCAGGCATAGCACATTTGGAAAAAAAAAAAAAAGAAAAAAAGAAAAATTCAATAATACATTTTAGTGGTTGGTATTAAGAAACAAAAACCAACCACAACAAAAAAAAAAACCCAAACCCAAAACCAAAAATACAACAAAACCAAAACTTGATTTTCTTGAGAACAATTAAATTAAATTTAAGCAATTAAAACCTATTATTACAAAATAAAAAGATTCATACTGATTAAAAGACTATTTCAGTTTAATTACGCGTGTCTTACATTATTCAACAAGATATCTCCCAATAATTTTTATGTGATACACAAGGCATTTCTCGTTCTGGCTTCCATTGTCCTCTCTACTGGCGAGACTGCAAGAAAGCACATGTACTCCTAAAATTTTAACAATCAATGATAAAAGATCCTTTAAGTTTCCTGCTTTCAACCTTTCAGATACATACTTGTTTCCTTCAGCTTTCATTTGCATTATAGTGGATAGAGTCTCACTTTGAACTCATACATCACCTTTCATCTCAAAAGCTCAAGGCGAATTTAATGTGTCTCTGTTGAAACCCATAAAACTTTCATTATGCAGCCTGAAGTCTCCGCAGCTGCATGTGATTTGAGAACAACAGATTAGGATTCCAGAGAAAAAATAAAGCAAAACAAAACCCCTGTTACAAAATTTCATCTAAGTGGAGCAAGGGTTTTAGACACTACAATACAAATAAATAGTTAACTAGAGAAATAATATGTTAAGAGATAAGGAAGAAGGAACATAGACTATAACAGCAATCACCTTGTGGGAGTATGCTGCAGAATTCAGAGCATGTTCAAGCATGTCCAAACCTTTCAGTTTGTTCAGAAAGCTTGTTCTCAGCTTTGAGGTATCATTGACCGGTTTTACTGCAATAATACCTGATAAACCTGCCCTGAACATCCTGATTTTAAACATATAAGTAATGATACTAATAAAAAAGGATCATTGGCTGCTATTAGTTCTATTGAGACAAAATAATGGTTTTAATCCTAAAATTACCTTAAAGATAAGACATCAGGTGGGAAAAAATATCCTTTTATCTGATTTTGCCACTTAACACTTTATAAAGAGATTATTTAAGGAGATGTAGGGAAACGTATAGGAAGGTTCACATCTTGTTTTCAGTTGTCCCATTAAAACAAAACAATGAAAAAAAGAATGATACATTACACATTACACACTTCTATTCAAAATTTCATAGCATTATTAACCATGCTTCATTTTACATCTAGCACATAGATATGAATCTTTATACTAAGAAAAAAGAAAGTGCATCTTGATAAAACACCTCTTATTGTGAATTTATAGCAAATTTATCTAGAAGATAACAATCCTGGGCTATGAGAAACTATCTCCTTCTAATGAAAATAGTGGTCAGGTGACAAGATATCCTTTCTTGTTTGATTAGATATATCCACTGCTGAGAATTGTCTCATAATTCACTCACAGTCAGGAACCCAGGTGTATAAAACCTAACTTCTTCTGTAAATATGCCTCTGTCGTGGTTTAAGCCCAGCCGTAACTCAGAAAAAACACACAGCCTTTCTCTCACTCCAACTCCTTCCTCACCCCTGCTCCCGGAGTGATGGGGAGGAGAATCGAAAGAATGTAGCTCTCACGAGTTGAGATAAGAACAGTCCAGTAACTGAGGTATAACACAAACCACTACTGCTACCACCAATAATAATAATGATAAGTGAAATAACAAGGGAAGAGAATACAACCACTCACCACTGATACCCAGCCCGACTGCTACTGCTGAACCCAAGACAGTGTTGTTATTGCTTTGATTTTTTTTTTTGCTTACTTTTACTTGTTTGTTGGGGTTTTTTTTATTGTTGTTGTTGTTATCAATTAGTGTGTTGAATAGTATTTAAAAAATCACAGTCTAGGAATCAAAAGCTAAGTTTAAACCACTTGTTTTTCAATACAGAGATGATTTCAGGATTCTCTTTTTATTATATTTCAAACTGAAACACCTATTTTATATAATAGGAAGTCAGACCTTTTTTTAAGCCTAAATTGATCTCGTTATAGCCATGAATCTTGTTTTGTGCAAGTTTTGGAAAATGAATTATGGAAACCATAAAGACAACTGAAGTGGTTTTGTTTGTTTGTTTGTTTTTTTGTCTATTCCTTTGGACTGAAATTCTTGTGAAGCATACCAAAGGAATATTCTCAATTATGCAGTTATATTTTTTGTTTGTTGGGTTTTTTGTTTGTTTTTTTTTTTGTTTATTTGTTTTGGTTTATTGATTTTTTGGGGTTTGGTTTTTGTCCAGTTTTGGTTTTTAATCTGACTGCAAATAAATTGGTTGCTTTTAGAAGTCTCTTCATTTTCCAAATATGCGCGTACTCTCAATGGTAGGAGTACTATCTGTCACTGCACCTTTGTCAACCCATTTCTTTATGTCCATACTGATATCTAATGTGAGAATGCAGTAGTGCATTAAATAATATTCACTAATGCAACTTCACATTCAGTATTGGGACATGTGACAATTTCTTTTGGTGTGACAAGTGCATATGAAGACTGTGTTTGTGATTCTGTAAAGTTGTTTTTCTAATGAAGACAAAGATAAGGAAACTGAAATAAAGTTTAGTTTGCCTCCTTTTTTTTTTAATTTATTCTGATTTGTCTTAAATGATAGGTCTATTGAGAATCCACATGTGTTCTGTGTGAATGCAGGCTGGGACGTTATCTTTGCAATGCATGTCTCTGAAACATGTTTCAAAATCAAATCCAGGTACACAGACGATTGAACTTTGTTCAACGTTGGAAATGCTAGGCATGGTTTTATTTGGGCAGATTTCTTTTGAAAACCAGCTACCACCCACACCTCACTTTTCATAATGTAACCTATTGGAAAGTACATATAATGGAAGCACAGAATGCTTAGGGTTGGAAAGACTCTCAAGATCATCTAGTTCCAACATCCAAACAGGAAGCTGTCCTGGGTTCAGCAGTAGCAGTCATTTTTCTCCTTCTTAGCAGCTTTTTCTCCTTCTTAGTAGCTGGTGGAGTGCTGTGTTTTTGACGTTCAGCCTGGGAACAGTGCTGATAACACCAATGTTTTCAGTTCCTGCTCAGTTATGTTTCCTCTGACCAAGGAATTTCTGAGTATCATGTTCTGCCAGGGAGGAGGGCAAGCTGGGAGGAAGCAGACACGGGGTACCTGACCCAAACTAAGCAAAGAGGTATTCCATACCACAGCACATCATGCCCAGTATATAAACTTGGGGCAGTTACCCAGAAGGGCTAGATCACTGCTCGGTCAGGCTGGGCATGAGTTGGCAGGTGGTGAGTGGTTGTATTTTCTTCCCTTGTTACTTCTCTTATCATTATTGCTATTGGTGGTAGCAGTGGTGGTTTGTCTTATACCTTAGTTACTGGACTGTTCTTATCTCAACCTGTGGGAGCTACATTCTTTAGATTCTCCTTCCCATCCCTCCGGGAGGAGGGGGGAGGAAGCTAGGGGGGTGACAGAGAGGCTGCATGATTTTTCTGAGTTATGGATGGGCTTAAACCATGACAAATACCAAAACAAAAAACAAACCCCAAACAGTGGTATTCCTTAAAATGAGTTTACATATTCCAAGATGTTACTGGAAAAAAGAAATCACATTGGCTGTAATCCAACTGGATCTACACACAGTAGGACGCACAGAATTTTTCTTTAGTAGAAATTTTCAAGTGCAACCTGATTGCTTTTTTTTTTTCCCTAAAAATTGTAGCACACTAAAATGATTCTTTGAGAAACTGAGCAGACCTAAAGAAATTTTAGTGATAACATCTATTATCGTCAATTCATAGCAGAGTCCCTTCTTGTGATGACAAACTGTACCATTTAAATGAATGAGGTGCTCAATTCCTTTGATGTATCACTAAGTACATTGGATTTCAGACGGTAATAATTTAGACGAGCCTGTTGTCTGCATTCATGCAGGAAATCCAACGAGGTTATTTCAGTCGTACTTCGTGGATTTTAGAAAATAACCAAGAAATTATTTAGAGATCGGTCTCCCTCTGAGACTGGCACATCTGTTTAAAACAATTGTTGAGATTTCTTTTACTCATCCTGACAATCAATGACGTGACTGCTGTTTCACCTTTATACCTTTCATTTTGATACATTAATTTGCTTAAAGAGCAAGCCATTCACTATTTTGATACTATCAGAAATTCTCCCAAATGTTTAAGTCGGCTGCTTTTTAGTTATTTGTTGTGCTATAGATAAGTTGGCATCTGAAGAAGACATCAATTCACTTTAGAAAACTCAGACTTATAAAGCCTTCTGTAGTTGAATTGCAGTTTTGACACACTGTTTACATTTTTTGTGGACATGTATACACTCTCCAAAGAATCTAGTGATTGTATTTAAAATAATTTACAATTCATATGGTCTACGCCAGCATAAAAAGAGCTTATTGATGAGAACTCCTTCTCTTTCTAGGAAGTAAAATGAACAATAATTTCTGCCTAATAGTTGATTGTAAACTTCATTTTACTTTACATCCACACCCCCCCAAAAAAAAAAAAAAAGAAATTTTGAAAGGTGTCAGTTTAACTATATAATTTTGTGCCCCAAACTCCATTTTTAAGTGCCAAATTTAATTTTAAGGGAATTCTCTTTAAAGAACATGGGGGAACATGAAAGAAGGAGAATAACAACAAAATGCACACAAGCTCCAGTGAAACATGCACATATACTCATTTAAATGCAGCATAGAGGAAAGCTTATTTTATTCTTCCACTGCTGTTTCCACTATGCAATAAATTGCTATGGCAGTGTCCTTCTCACTGGTGAAAACAAAATTGGTTCTTTCACAAATATATTGCCTGTATATTTAAAAAGGAAGTAATTCTTCACACAGAGGAATTGTTTGCATTTCCACAGATTTTTGAAAAATTTTCCTCACCATCACTACCATGCAAGTCTGTCTCTGTCATTGTTCACCTCCATCCCCATCTCCACACACCACCAGCACCAAATCACAGGTTTACTAATGCTTATTATGAATATTATTTTAATATTATGCTTTTGACATTTTTAATAAATTTTTAAACAATTATTATTTTTTTAAGCAAAACACTGTGTAAACACTGTGACACCAATTTCCCTTTAGCGGGCAGCATTTTCATCAGCACCTGTTGCAGGTCAGCTTTAGTAACCATTGTAGCAGCTGCATAGGGAAGATGAATTCAGATTCTAACCAAACATGGAAGGCAAGAGGTAGAAGGAGGAACATGAGAAAATGAACCTGTCTCTCTTGGTCAAAGGGTCATTTCATGTTTATTGTGGCTTGTTCCTTACCATGTTCTACTTATCTATATCAAAGAATGGTTCAACTTGTGTCCTACATGAGTTCAGCAGAGCACCACTGTTGCTTTCACAGCAGTCAGCAGAAATTTGCCCTGGAATTCCTCCTTGTGCAAAAGTTTGTCCACTTCCTTATTTTCTAGTGATCCATGAAATGATAAACCATGGACATCACATTCAACTGGACATGATGACATGCTGGTAAATGAGACAGAGCATCCTCACTGACCCTTCTTGAGGAATACCATGCACAGCTGATCCCATCTGTAAGCTACATGCAGAAACTGGAAATGAAAATGCCTCTTCACACACCTTGAGGAGCAGGGGATCCCTGTAATCCATGGTACTCACAGTTATGCAGCGACGGCAAAAATCTCATCATCAAGGATATGCCACTGCTACACACCTTCAGTACCAAATAAGATGCATGAGTTTTGGCTGCTTGGAAAGTGAAGGCAAAAGGAGAGAAGCATTTCATAACAAAAATGCTCTCAGCTAATAGCTTTGCTTTCTAAAAAAGGCAAGGCATCCCTACCTATGCTTGCTGTTGTCCATGAGACTGCTGGTGAAAACTGGGCAAAAGTCTTTCCAATATCTATATTCCTTTTCAAGGATCTTTTGCAAGGTCCAGGGTGTGGATCCTGATGCAGTGCCAGAGGCTACGGTCTCTTCCAAGCTCTTCCACATTGTGTTCTTAGACTCCAACATGCAAAGGTCCAGCCAAGTGGTAGGCTTAATGGTGTGCTCCCACACAGAGAGCTTTTCAATTTCTCCAAATTATATTTGCCCTGAGGTTTGTTGCCTGATCTTCAAAACAACAGCTTTCACCTTTTTGAACCGTAAGAAGCACTTGAACCCATCAGTAGTGTGGGAAACAAAATCGTGTAAGTTGTACTTTTTCCCTTCAACACATATCTTCTGTGTGCTACAGGCTTTATTTGCTAGTACACAAATGGCAAAAGCAGCACAGCTCAGCTGACTATTTCTATTCATATCATATGTATTTTCTCTTCCTTTCTTTCTTTCAGGCATCTTCCTTTTCCCTGTCTTATCCTTCAAGAATCCACAAGCACAATTTCTCATACAATTTTGGAGGCCTGCACAGAGTTCATGCATGAAAGCAACTAACATTAAGCAACCTTATCTGAAGAAGTTTGACTATCCCCTTTTAAATCAAAAAATTAATTAAAAAAATATATTTTTTTTCAACTCTGGAGTACCTTGTTACCAGTATTAAATAAAAAAGTTTTTAACGATATATTTTATTCTTATGATAGTCTACTTAAAATATTTAAAGATAAATATACTGTATTTACCAGAAATTTCGATGAATTATATGCAATTGTATTCATTTTGTTACCTTTCATTATTCTGAAACATTTCATACAGTACAATAAGATAGAGGAAGTGAATTAATTTTATTCTTTATGTTTTTAATAGCTTAGATTACTATTATTTTAAAGCAACTTTCTCCTCCTTCCCCCCCCCCCCCCCCCCCCCCCCAATTTGGCTATATTTAATGTAGCATGCTTTGTGTGGGAGATTTACCTCTTTCACCTGAGCACTAATATATCTGACGTATCAGTGCCATTAGACCTCCTAATATTTTTGCAGCCAAAACCAGATTTATTAACTAAATCTATTCACTTAATAACACATTTTGTGAGACTATGTCTCCAAATAAATAGGAATATAAAACATTTTGGATTAAATTTTTTCTTGCATATATTATACTTGGGCTCTGACTCTTGCTTCTGCTTGAAGATGTAAACAGAATATACAGCAAGACCAGTAAAAACAAGAAATTATTCTAGGGCTCTAGCATCATGTGGCAACACACCCTATGGTTAATGATTTTTCCTCTTTTCCCCCTTCTTCCTGTCAACACACATGTTTTTTTGACTTTTCTTTTTAATATAAATTTTCTCACAGCTACAAAGCTCCATCACTTCTTCAGTAACAAGAGGTCTGATGCTAACTAAAGATTGGATCTAATTAATCAGGATCTATAAACCACTAATTGTTTTATATCTGAGCTGAGGAATACAATGTGATTCAAGTAGTCTTTGGCAGCCACCTGAAATCCTGTTTATACACGAATCACCACTGCTGTCAACAGGGAAATGCTCCTAGGAAAGCCATTTTATTTAAAAATTTCACTCATAGCTACATACTCTCTATTGGGAAGCAAAAACAAATGAAGGTTTAGCACAAGTTTTGTTGATTTATTCAACAGTTGCTATAAAGCATGTCAGTTAATCTAACTGCTCTTTAGCTCTGCCTATTTCTAGTTTATTACTCGGTTCTGTCCTTGCAATATATGTTTAAGAAGAAATCAAATTATTACTAGTGACAGAAAGTAACAGTAAGTAATCACTCATTCTTCATTTCCTGTAGTTTCTCACAGCAGTAAACCATGGTAGGCGTATACCCATATGTATATGACTAACCTCATATTTTTCAAAGCTCTGAAATCATGCCAGGGCATGCATCTACATCTATAATATCCTGAGCTACCAAAGGCAGCTCAGAAATGCAGTTTCCTATTAAGATGGACAAGCGTCATGCAAATTCAAGACTTGAACATGGAATGATTAAATAGACTTATACAAAGAGCTCTATGGACATCAAGAAATTATTTAAATTGAACATATATATATAACTATGTGCAAAGTTGATGTTAATTTTTTTCCCTGACAGCAAACATTATTAGATAGTACATCTATGTTCTTTCTAAGGTATTATTTATTCCCATGAAGCAAAGTAAGAGAAACTTGAGCAGATGGAACTAACAAAGAATGTTCTTGCCCAGTAGTCATTTTATCATAACACAATTCCTCAATATTTCCTACACCACAGGTTTTCAATGAGCTATAGTAAAATCAATATCATATACTTTGTTTATTTTCACTGAAGTGAGAGATCATTTATCAGAGACTGGAAGATCAGCTGTCAGAACAGTAAGCATAATTTAAAAGTTTCTATTTGTACATTATCACTGGAATCAGCCAAGGTTTTCAGATACTACCAGTTCTTAACAAGTACTTTGTGCTTTTATTTATTCCTCCACTAACAATTAAAAATTTTGGGGGCAGGTGAAGTAGGGAACAAACATAAAATTAAGTGGCTGCATCTCACATAACAATAATTTAATTTTTCTTTATTAAGTAGATTTTTTTCTCTTTTCAATTTTTCACTATTTCTCATAGTTTCTCATAGATTATTTAGCAAGGGAAACAACATCAGTACATTAGCTCAAGTAGGCAGGAAGGTTTTAATCCTGCCTGGTTTTCTGAAAGGACAAACCAACCAGAACTCTGGGGATTTCAACAAAAGGGGAAGAACATCAGTCTTGGGGGAATACTGTTACACTGCATGATTTCTTATACAGAAAAAAATTGAGAGAGGTATTCACAAATGCCCACTTTGGGAGTGCTAAACTAATTAGGCTATAATATACTAATAAAAATAATTTTTTTGTACTACTAACACTCTGGGGAAATCTGATGAAGCCCAGCTGTTGCTTGTCACTCTTATTTTGATTTTGGAGTTCCTGTAGGTCAGATAGTATTAAAGGGATGCAGCTGTGAACTTTTCTCACTAGCAACAGTTTACACCTGGGGTGAAGTGAAAATAAGCTGAGCTGTTACAGTTTTCTCTTTTCATTTATAATGTATTTTTTGTACTTGTATTTTCATAATCAAAAACCTATTATATGGTTAACACTAATATGGAATAGGAAAGCTGGTATGAGAAAAAGTTCTTCCAAGTTCTCCAGCTGGCTGAAAGAGACAGTTATATAAAGAACTTCATCTAACACATGGGAATCTACCCATTCTACCTTTAAATGAACTCCACTGTGAGAGTCATTTGAAGAATCACAGTGGAATAAGCATACAGATTGGTAGACTTTTCCTTGTAAAATCTGATCAGTATTACTGATTTCCCATGTTTTGCAGGCACCAGCAACTGAGATTAAAACTGCTGTCTAGTAGCATGAAGACATAATGTGAAATTCTACAAGCTAATATTTTATGTTAATTTCAGTGTTAATATTTCTAAGTATTGTAGACTTTGCCACCTGCAAGAGCAAGGCAATAGGAGATATAAGTGATAAAAAATTCTAACTTATTAAATTAGTGAGTTGGAAATAAAGCAGTTTTTCATCCTATTTTTCACACCAAAAACTTCTGCAATGTAGGTCATAGCAAAAAGAGAACAGTTATTAAATAGCAATGTCACTTGCATTGCTATCTAATAGTAGCAATTCAACCTTTCACCTAATTAAGGAAGATTATACCTCCTTCTACCAACAAAGATATTCTCATACCACAACTACAAATTTCATTATTCCGTTACTTCTTTTCACAAAATAATATTGTGATAAGAACCTTGAGCAGTCTTAAAATTACATACAAGTCACAGAATTTCAATTAACTGCCATATTATTAAGCAGAACATCATCATAATCAGTGTCAGACTGTCAAAAAGCAGAGAAATACATGAATAGGCACTGTGGACTTTCAAAGAGAAGACAGAAAACTGAAACAGACATATACCAAAAAAAAAAAAAAAATTTTAAACCAACATATATGCGTCCTCAACATTAGGCACTAATTTTCACTAATCAGTCATTCTGTCCAGACCCCACCCCAAAACCCAGAGAGGAGACTGAAAAACAGCTTACTCAAAGGAAGCAAATATATCCTCCGTCTCACTAACAAACACATCCATAGTTCACAAAGACTGAAGTGGTAGGATGAACTGGGCATGGAGGACATTGATATTCGGTGTACGTGGTTTTTTTGTAACACGGGAGTAGTTTATTAAGATTGCTTATTTAGGAATTACTCATGCAGTTGTTTGAAGAACTGATGTCCACTTAACCCTTAGGGAAGTTAAAACCCTACAGAAGTAGGTTACTGCTACTGTAAGACCACTGGGTAGAGGAGGATAAAGAATAGAGCTGTGGAAGGAGTTTGATTTTCAGCTGTTAGGTGACACAAAATAAGCCAATCATAATTAATTCCAGTCTAAGTGAAAATTGTAGGGTTTATTTGGAATATTGGAAGTCTGGGGGGAGAGAGTTGTTTGATTTTTGGTTGTTGGTTTGTAAGTGGTTTTTTAGTTTTGCTTTATTCCTGGTAGAATAGCCTCTTTCAAAATTGAACTCTGTATATTAGGCAGTTAGAGAGAAAATAAAACAAGTAAAACTTACTTTTACATTTAAGGGAAATATAAATCATTACTTAACTATTAGTAGTTTAATTTTACTAGCCCACATTTCATTTACTAAGAAATTTAAAGTTGAAGTTTTTCCTAAGGAAAAAAAAAAAAGCAAATAAAAAGATTATTCAGACAATTCTCAGTTGTGTGACATGATTCATTTCCATATGATTCATTGGCCTGGATTTTACCTGGTAGTAAGTTCTTTCCTTAAATCCTTTCCCTGTTTCCATTCCTTGCCTCTGTAAATCGGGGAGCCAGCCTGCCAGCTAGCACACTAATAGAAGTCAAACTAATGTGAATTTTTTCATAACCTTTTTCTTCAAGGACATACTTGTTCTAACAATTTAAAATTAATCAAACTGGCTAAATTGTAAACTACCACCTGTCTCAATCTGGAGTTTCTTTCTCGGCGACCTGCTGCTCCTGCTTCTATAATCTATTACAGTATAGGCTCTGCCAACTTTTTCATTTGACTAGTGAAGTAATCCTTTTTTTTTTATGTTTTGCCCATAGATATAATACAGCTCATACTGAATGTCACACCAAAGTAGAAGTCACACAGGCAAAATGTAAGAGCTATGGCCCTTCTGTATACTGGGAATACAAATCGAATAAGCACATACATTGAATGAGTTAGGATCCTCCATAACATCTCAAAACACACCTTGCCCACAACTGCTGGGATATGCTGTCAGTGCCTAGCATCCAGCTGAATTCTGTGGTACTGATCAACACTCTCTGGGCCCAGCTGCCTAGCCAGTTTTCAATCATTCTCACTATCCACTTATCTAACCTGCACTTTGTCAGTTTGTCTACGAAAATGGAAGACAGTGTCAAGTCTCAACTAGCTCCCTCAGTGCTAGTAGGTGCCAACCCATCAGTCCACATGGGCTTAGGTATGTCCAGTTTGTTTAAGTTCTCTTTGTTTTCCCTCCAGTGAGGAGAAGTCTTCCTTGTTCCAGACTTTCCCTCTGATCTCACGGACATAGGATTCCTGAAGGCTGATCTTACTTTTAAAGACCAAAGCAAAGAAGGCATTGATTACCTCTGCATTTTCCATTTTCTTTATCACCAGGTCCCCTACCTCATTCAGGAGCTAGTCCATGTTTTCCCTAGCCTTCCTTTTTCTGTTTATATATTTTCCTTTCCTGTTGTAATTCATTGGCAGATTCAAGTCTAGATTGACCTTGGCTTTCCTAACATTGATCCTACACAACCAAACAACAGCTCATCCTGGGTCACTTTGCTTGATTTTTTTACTGGTTGAGATGGACTTTTCTTGATTTTGGAGGAGGTGAATATCAACCAGCTCCCCTGGATCCCTCTTAACTCCAGGGCCATATCCCATGGTTGGTTTTTTTTTTCAGCAGATCTCTACTTTTTTCGTATAAATATTCTTTTCATTCTATGGAGAACCTAGTTGACTAATTCAGGACAGTGGATTCCATTTCAATAAAGCACCTAAAATTTATATTCCTTTATAATACTAACAACAACAATAAAAACACAATGTTGCTATTGCTGATTTTATTGTTGTTGCTGTTATTATTGCTCTTGTTGTTTTATTACTATTATTAATGTTATTATTATTGGAAGACCGTTGCAATTACTTTTTTCATTTCAAGGCGAATTTCACTCAACATGGATCAGATTAATGAAATATTATTTCTATTCTCTGCTATCCTCTAATATAACTGCTTATAATACACATTTTCAATTCTATAAATAAAAGTATCATCTTCCAGTTCTAGGTCTTTCAAAATCCCACTACTGAAATATACACACAAATGTCAAATTAAAACCAATAATACTTTTCCTTACAGACACATAACACACAAAAACTCTTAGTTAAAGCAGCAAACTAAAATTTCATTGTGATGGGGATTTCAGAAGGGAGACAAGCAGGAAAGAATAGAACTTTAAAATAAAATAGTGCAGCATAGGGGAGCGCTGTCTATAGAAGAGGTAATAATGAGCAAGGCGAAGGACTACACTCTTATCACATAGTGCAGGTTGCATGGCAGCAAAAGACGGTTCTTTGGTGCCAGGCAGAGACAGCACAGTGAGCTTGGCAACACAGGAGAGCACTTTTTGTAACAAGAAAGACAAGGAAAATGGCAGCCCCTTGCTTCCACAAAGAACTGATGAAAAAGCTCTGTGCTTGAAAGAGACAGTGATCTGATTTTTTTTTTTTTTTAAGTCAGCTGCCTACAGAGGTTCTGTTTTGACTGTATGTTTTTGTAGTCTATCACCAGGGGTCTTGTTTTGTTGTTGTGTTAATTAAAAGCTGCCAAAACTACTGGGCTGTAAAATACACCAATGTACCTGCAATCTATTTCTCTTTCAAAAAAATCTCCTCAGAACTCCAGAATTTCTATCTTACCCAAATAATCACATAATTTAAACTTTAAACTTGCTAAGTTTTTATCCTGGTCTAATACTTATCCATCTTGATGAGGATGAATCATCTTTAGTCATCATTATGAGGACGATTTTTTTTTTTTTTTTTGCACATAATATCTTTTGAACTGGAAAACAAAATGCAGCAAACAAGAGGAAGAAATGACAGGCAATAAAAGAGAAGCATTTCTCAGATGCCTTGGGATAAATTCAAGAACAAAACCTTGCTGGAGCTAAACCTAGCAAGGGACATTAGAGATAAAAAAAAAGATAAAGGATCCTACAGTTAAACCAATTGCAAAAAAGATCAGGGAAAGGGAAGGTTTGCCAGTGGGTGGGGGAACCAACAAGCTAGAGGTGACAAGGAAAAGACTAAGCAACTCAGTGCCTTTATGCCTTGGTCTTCTTAGACACTGCTAACTTTCAGACTTCTGTATATAACAGCATAGTCTGGGAAGAGTGAGACAGGCAACAGCAGGGAGAAACAGCTCAGAAGTACCTAGAGAAACGGGGTATGCTTAAATCCATCAGCTTGAACAGCCTCAGCATTTCATCAGCTCTTTCATCTTGCAGGTGCCGACAGAATTGGTGGATCATGATTTTAAGGCTGCAGGATATCTTCTGTGGAAAAGAGTGACAAACAGGAGGTATCCATGACTGGGCAAAAACTTCATGGTATGCACATCATTAAGACAGGCAAGGAAAATCTGGACAATTATGTGTTGGTCAGTCACTTCCCAGTCCTTGGAATACATTTCCAGGCATGTGCAGGACAAGGGAGTAACCAGGAAAAGATTTACCAATGGCAAATCAGGCTGAATGAACTGATTGCCCTTTACAGTGAAATGGTTATATGGATAAAGCAGAGGGCTGGAAGTTCCATACCTTGACCTCTTTAAACCTTTTGACACTGTGTCCCATTTGTAAGAGGAAGAAATACAGGCTAGAATTGACTGTTAGGTTGGTTCATAATCGGCTGGAGTGGAGTCAAACGGTATTGCTCAATGCTTTAACTGGCTGGTGGCCTGTAATAAGTGGAGGATGTCCCAGATAAATACCAGGGTCCTTATTTTTCAACCTTCTCATCAACAGCTTAGAAGATAGAGTGCACTAACAACAGACTTACAAATGACACTAAATTAGGGAAGTGCCTGAAACAAGAAATAGTAGATCTTCAGTTTTTAGTAAACCTGAGCACTCAGCCAGCAGAAACCTTGCAAAAGTTCAACAAAGAAAAGTGCAGTTTTGCATCTGGATGAGAAAAAGTTTCAGTATGGGCTGAGGGCTGACTGGCCCTACAGTTGGACTGGATATGAGCCAACAGCTCCTATACAGATGCCATGAATATGTTAATATTCACTCCTATTATGAACAAGGCTAATTGCGTCCATTTGGAGCATTGTGGCCAACAGTCTGAGGGAGGTTATATTCTCCTCTAATTAGCACTGGTGAGGCTACACACCTGAAACACCAGAACTCGTCTGTGGTCCCCTAGTTCTTGAATGTTATGAATTGATCAGTTGGTTTATTAGGAAAAGACAATTATTATAAAAAAGGGAAATTATTGTAATAAAGGGAATAGGAATAGGAGAGGTTGAAAAAAGGATGGAAATGAAGCAAGAATTTGGGGTGCAGGGAAAAAGAGAGAGAGGGAGAGAGTCACCACTGTGGATCCAGTGGTGTCCTGGGGATCTGTCGGAGTTGGCGGTGGTGGGAGTCCTTCAGGGTTTGTAGCTGGTACTGGATCAGAGTGTCCCCCAGGAGTCTGTAGTAGTTGTCAGAGGTGTGTTTCCTCATGGAGGTGTCCTTCTGAAGTTTCCCCCTTGAAGGTACCTTCATAGAGGCGTCCTGATGGAGTTGTCCTCAATGGCGAAGTCTTTTTACACGTTTTATTATGAGCTGGGGGGAGTACCTCTGTTCTTAATGTCACATGTTGCACACTCTTTATGGACCAGTTTCCCTGGTCTTGCAGCCAGGTCTTCAGCTGCACATCAGCGGCCATTTTTGGGATAATGGACAGCAATTCCTCACACCAATCCTCAAGATAATGGAAGGAAGAGTCTTATCGTCTCTTTCCCACTCATCTCTCAGGCAATGGACTTTCCTCAGGCAATGAGTCTTTCCTCAGCTCCTCCCAGCCATCTCTGAGACAATGTTTGGTGGAATCCCATCTCAGCTTCTCATACCAATCTTTGAGACAATGAGCAGTGGAGTCTGATTTCAGATCAGTCTCTCACAGGCTGTCCTGATCAAGTGTTGGTGGTAGTCATCTTTTAGCTGGCAGACAGACCTGATGACATCCTGAAGTAACTTCTAAACAATATCTCTGTTTCTGTGTGCTGTGGTCCTATTAGGTTCCGGCTTTCACATAAGAAATAAGAACCATAAAATTTCTTTTCTTCAAAGAGATCTTATCAATATTAGATATTTTGGGCCACTCTGCCTTAATTTCTTGCTGTTACTAGGATGACAGGTACACCCCAGAAATGTAATAATACTTATAATTATTTAAGTATAATAATACTTAATAATACTTAAGTTCTGGAATCAACTCTATTAGAAAATAACAAGCAAAAATGAAAAAATACATTTTATATAGTGCAACATTCTTTTTTAAGTGTACAATAACATAATAAAACCTAAAAGTTTTATTGTGGTTCAAAAATCTATACATGTAATTTTTTAGGGTAAATGAAAAAAGTAATGATTGTGAATTATAGAAATATTTAAATATGGAAAATCACACTAGATGTAACTGTATAGAATTAAGGAATAAATTTGTGTACATGTTCAGATGGGGAATATATTAAAAAGTATATTTGACCAGATGGGTGAATGGTCAAATCTGATGAGTGAATCACATGATCTTATGACAGACAGAAACATAAGAACTACTAACAAAATAAAATTTATTGCTACATCTGTACATATCCTTCAGTTACTCAAAAGAGCAGAGGATGAAACTCTGGCCCAGGTACTAACACAGAGTGTTTTTGTCATTGACTACTTGGATTAATCCCAAAAGGTTTACTAACTGAAGCCTCCTGTAAAAACAGCTTATGTAGAAGATGCTGACAGTAATTCTTTTACAGATTTTTTATTAGTTTAGTATTGTATAAATCACAGCCTAAAGCAGAACCAAGTCCTGCTTCTTATTTTTGACTCTGTTAAACATATAATAGAAACAAAGTATGAAATTACTGTCTCTAAGGTCATTACTGCAAAGTTTAAGGTCTCATATATCTAGTGGCAACAAGCCGTGCATTAATCCTGCTAATTATTTTACATATCAAGTGAAGAAAAGCATTTGTAGCTGCAGTCTAAATCTTACTGTACAATTAGTAGTCTGAAGCTGTAAAATTATACTGCTGTTACTGAAGTCGCCTAACTAAAACTGTCAATAATGCAAGATTACGTCTTTAATTAGACTGTAATTTGAAAGTAAATGTAATTACAATTAAATTTTTATAAAGGTATAATTTCTTCTACATAGTAACAAAATGTCATATTCATAAAAGTTCATCTGTCAGATGGAAGACTGTAAAATTTAATTATTAAGAAAGATTTTATTGCAGCTAAGAGAAAAAAAAAAGAAAAATTATTGTGATTTAATTTTCCTTCTGTTTTAAATTCTGCATCTGTAAGCTGTATTATCTTTTTAAAAAGAAAATAAGTTATTTTTGGTGACTGTGGGATCAAATACTTGAAATAAATAATGGCCTCTAACCTGAGACCGTTGTTTATCCGCTTTCCTTAACAAAATTTTGTAGCAGGAAAATGTGGGTAGAGGGAATTTCATTGGGTCCTGATTTGTAAATATTTCCTCTTCCAGGCAGAGGAAGTTAAAAAAACCCAAACCAAACACAATCTAAAAGAAGAGAAGCAGTGAAACAAATCAGAAGCACCATCAGCTCAGGGAATGGCAGCATATGAAAGAACACGTGGACTAAGTGCTCTGAAAAACACTTTAGCACTAGGACAGGCCTGCTGTTTCTTCTCTGCTTCCTGTTGTGTTTATAGAAACAGCATTTTGTGCCATATTTGTAAACAGGATTGCATCAAAGAAACACCATGTTTGATTTTTCCTCCTAGTGGAAACAATCCACAGTTCCCGAAATGTGGTAAAGTGCTGGAGACAGAAGGGAACATTGCATTCTGTTCAGTTTGATTTGCCTGTTAAGTGAAAACACAGCAAAGTGTCTGAGACAAAGATGGGACAGTTTTGCATTAAAACTGGTCATACAGCATAAACCTGTCTCTACTCTGTAAGCAGAATGTACAGCTCTTGCTGAAGAGATAAGGGATCATTCCACATAAGGAGGAAGCATTCACCAACTGAACTCAGAAATGTCCTAAGAAAACAGCATTAACACTTTTGTACACAAGATGCAAGAAAATAACTTTAAAGTGACTGTTAGGCATGATCATTATTCACAGGTTTCAGAAAGGCAGTAACACTGGTTTCTATGTGTTTCAAATGCAGTTTTCCATACAAGAGTAGAAGGAATATGCAAAGACTATCACTATACTATTTATATATATTACAAATGTAATTGGATATAAGCCAATGTACCCAGGTGGCCAAGAAGGCCAATAGCATCCTACCTCCTATCAGAAATAGTGTGGTCAGTAGGATGAGGGATGTGATTGTTCCACTGTACTCAGGACTGGTGAGATTGTACCTCAAGTACTGTGTTGGGCTTGGGCCCCTCAATACAAAAAAGACACTGAGAATGCTCGAGCAAATCCAAAGAAGACAGATCAAGCTGGTGAAGGGTCTAGAGAACATATCGTGCCAGAGCATGGTAATTGTGTGAGAGGGAAGGTGCAACAAAGAAAAATCATTACGGACTGACCATAAACCCTCCAGTCCCTGCTGCCTCTCTTACGGTAGGAGCAAGTAGAGGAGTTAGGAGTAAAGGAGTGAAGTTGAGCCTGGGAGAGGGAGGAGGAAATATGTTTTAATGTATGTCTTTTCACTACCCAAAATCTATTTAAATCAGCAATAAATCGAAATAATTTTCCCAAAGTCCAGTCTGTTTTGCTTGCAATTGTAATTGGTAAGCCATCTGCCTGTCTTTATCTTCACCCAGGAGCTTTCTTAACCTATTTTCTCCCACTGCCCAAGTAAGGAGGGGGAGTGAGCAAGCAAATAATGGATAGGAATTCGTCTGTTGCTAAGACTAACCCACTAAAGAAAAATACAGGAGTTTGTCTCTATTCATTCCCCAAAGTAGTCTGATTTGAGAACTGTATGTTAAATGAGTACTTAATTAGAACTTGCTGTGACGTAATTTTAATAGCATTACTTTTTTGTAAAACTCAAAAAAACAACTAAAAAGGTTGACTAACAGTAGGATTAAGTATTTTAGGCTTGCCTGTCACTGATTTTCAGAACAAATCACCCAGTAAAACCCTAATACTCTCTTAAATGAGATCAAAGATAAAATTACTGTGAATTAAGTAGATGTTTGGTGAACTTGGGAGCCTGTGGAGGTGAACTGAACTAGGATTTTGTCTATTACCTTGTTAGTTAGAACCAATATATATATCAATATATTAGCATTGTATAATACACTTTTGGAGTTCAGTTTTACACTTGCTCGACTTCACCTCCTGAGTATAATTCAAAAGGAAGAATCCAAAAAGAAAGGGAAGAATTGTAAGCTTGTAATTAGTCACTTAGAATAACAGTAATGACTGTTTTAATATGATGTCAAAGCAAACTCCTGGGAAGGAACAGTATTCCTTCTTTGCCAAAAATGAGAGTAGGAGTTCGGCAATCTGTTCAACATAACTTCAGTGACATAGGAATGAATCTTCAGCAAATCATTTGATTTCAGATTGCTACTCAATGATAGACATCATTATTAAAATAATTTCAATTCACCATGTGCCTTATCGGTAATTAAATCCACATTTAAATTTACTGGAATATTTTCAAACTGTTGAATGAACAGCAGTACAAGGGAACGAAGTGTAATTAGTTAAAATTTTATTTTGCCATGATCAACTGCCAGCTTCAGAAACAGTAGTAAGTATTGTCATGGGTTCAGCAGCAGCAGTTATTTTTTCTCCTTGGTAGCTGGTGCAGTGCTGTGTTTTGACTTTCGGCCTGGGAACAGCGCTGATAACACCAGTGTTTCAGTTACTGCTTAGTGATGTTTTGGTCTGACCAAGGACTTTCTGAGCCTCATGCTCTGCCAGGGAGGAGGGGAAGCCAGGAGGAAGGAGAGACAGGACACCTGACCCAAACTGACCAAAGAGGTTATTCCATACCACAGCACGTCATGCCCAGGATGTAAAGACGGAGAGAAGCGACCTGGGGGGGGGGGGGTGCACTGCGTGGTCGGGCTTGGTATTAGGTGGTGAGAATTGTATTCTTTCCTTGTATTTCTCTTGTCATTATTATTATTGGGGGTAGCAGTAGTGATTTGTGTTATACTTTACTTACTAAACTGTTCTTATCTCAACCTGTGGGAGTTGCATTCTTTTGATTCTCCTCCTCATCCACCCAGGAGCGGGGGGTAAGAAAGAGAGGGGAGTGAGTGAGAGAGCGAAATTGTGTGGCTGACTGGACTTAAGCCATGACACTTTTTTTTTTTTTTTTTTTTTTTTTTTTTTAAGTATATTCACTTATATTAGAGAAGATTAATACATGCATTGCAGGACATTCCAGGAAAAAAAAAATAAATTACATACATCACATATCTCTAACCTGTTTTTTCATACATTTACATTCCTAAGCCATCCCAATTTTACTGATGAAAGCTGACAACTATTACCAAAGATACCTCCTACTCCCTGTGACAGCAACTATGATAGCACACTTGTTCAATAACGTAGATAGTATAGTGTGGCATTGTAATATAAACGTGAATGGGCAGAAGTTTCATCTATGTCTATAGCATGCAAGAGAGAGAAATGTTAACCATTTCTACCTTCAAAATATGATCTGCTGTATGCTTTCTATTTACTGGATCGTATAAATTTTTTTTTTACTGAGGTTGCTAAATATAACAAACATCTTGCAATGAATATGAGATTTTATGAACAACTTTGCATATATTCTTCACATATTTTTTAGTATATTTTTTAGCCAATCCTCCAAAACATTCTCTTCAATCTGCCAATGTCTTTATAAAGTAGCTTTTTTCCCCAATGAACTTCCAATGGTTTATTTTCTCCTTTACTAAAAGACAGTATTGTTACTAAGCATAAGAATGCTAGCAGTTTCTCTAAATACTCTGCAGTGTATAAATTACATCACAGTCACCTCAGAAATTATTTTCTGGCAAATACATTATAATGTAAGAACACTAGTCTGAGGTCCTCAAAGATAATGCAGGAAGCATGAAGTTATTCACAAACGTGTGGACTTAGAAAGCAGTTATCTAGAAAAACAACGAAAATGGCAAGTGTCAGACAAATTCTCAAAAGTGAGAGAATCATTATTGGCATTCTGACAGACTGGACCTAAATCCAATGCAAATTTTAATTTTTACTAATTCACCACTGTAAATTTTTTTTCAGAAAGGAAATCAGAAAAGATCACCAAGGTAAAATGAACATATAGTACTGTTATCAAATTAGATAACAAGCAAAACCACAGAGATTAAAGTCTTAATTTCAACTTTCTTCGGACTGGATGGAAAACAAGTAAAATAGTTGGGGTTGTCACAGCAAGGAGTTTGACATCCAGCAAAAGCGTCTTGCCAAAAAGAGGTTAGACTCATCCACAAAAGATTTAGGGAGCAGCTGATAGAGTAACAAATTATGAGACCATTGTTTTCAAGTATTTATCTCTAATTTTATTTGACCTGTGGTCAAGTGTTTAATCTGTATTTTACCTGAATAATTTAAGATATTTTTTTCTCCAAGTAACAAGCCTGGTCTTAATCACAGTGGGAACATTTGAGTGAACACTTCTTTCAAAATTGTAAGCTTATCTTTAAAGATGGGCTGGAAAACTCAACTACAGGTTATCGGTGGACTCAATAACATGAATTAGTGCATGTGTTTTCTGTCTAACCACAGAAGAGAGTTTACCAAATTTTCCAAATCCCAATATGGTACTTTTGCCTTGCTGCTTTTGCTGAAATGTAGTTTCATCACTTATGGAGCACTCTTCATTTGTTATCACTACTTGTTTAACTCTTGGCCACATCTATTTTTTTTGTTGTCTTACTTGACCATGTAACTTCTATAAAATATTTACCTTTGACCATATCCAGTTTCATGCCAGCACCTGGTAAAAAGTCACAATCTCTTCAAAATTAAATGAAAAATTATATGTAACCTGTACTGTGGTAACACTAAAAGCTGATAATTAGGAAATCTCACTATGTCATAATAAGTTCTGATATGTTTCTGAGTTAAAGGTCAGTAGAGTCAAGTTTTCTTGAAATGCCAGTGTTTATAACTTTTCTGTCAAATCAATGGATGGTTGATAAAGAATGAGCAGCAGCAAAGGATGCTGTGTTGTCTTGCTTAACAAGATAAGGTAGGAGACCACTAGAATTCAGACTCCTAAGAAGGGACATTGCTGTAAACTGTGTTTTTATTTAACTGACATAAATCTAAAAGAACTCTACTGACTATAAAACATCTCTGCATTTTAAATAATGCAGCTAGGTTTACAATCCATTAATGAATTAACCAATCTTGACTCACTCTACTTATGCATGACTAGAGACAAAACCAAAATGAGGCAAAGTAAGATTATTTATCTCGGGCACATAGGTATCAGGTCTGTGTCTGTAGATGTGTAGCCTGTACAGTTCATTCTCAAAGAAAGTGAGTTGGTTTTATGACAGGAAAAAAATAAATCTACAACCCTATTTTGAGAGCTGTAAGTCACTGTAGGAAATGCAACGGGACTTCACAGAAGGGCTTGCTTTGTTCCACATTCCTTTTCTATCCAGTAACTTGAAGTCTCATGCTGCAGAATGAATTTTAAATGGTTACATCTTTCTCTGCATTTTTTAGAGTATAATGTTCACTCAATGGCAGAATACCAGAAGTATATAATTATAAGGGGTGAAAGATGCAGCATTCACATTACCCGTGAGTCTAAATGCTCGACTCTGTATAATTACTTTCAAATTACTTCTGTCAAACACATACTATAGTTGTTAGTCATTTATATTTGAAAAAGAAAATTAAGAAAATCAAGGAAGAACTTATTCAGAACTTTGAATAAGAGGAGCTTGCTCTTTAACAAAAAGTATCATGTTTTTAAACTACATAGTGCTTAGCCAACTAAGTTATGTGAATATCCTGGAAAACAGATTCACACATTAAAGACTACAACTCCAGCATTTAGTATGGGCAATACGATGATACAACATATGCAGTTTAAGATAACGGCATGTTTGTATGTAAATATTTTGCATATTCAAAATAAATTTTTCACTTTTATCAGTTGGAAGCTTTTACTGCTTCACATCCAGCAGTGAATAAGAATCCTTGAGATCATAATATTGTGATGTAAACCAAATTGTATTCAATGTAGAATCATAGAATCATAGAATAGTTAGGGTTGGAAAGGACCTTGAGATCATAGAGTACCAACCTCCCTGCCATCGGCAGGGACACCTCCCACTAAGCCATGCCATCCAAGGCTCTGTCCAACCTAGCCTTGAACACCGCCAGCAATGGAGCATTCACAAATTCCCTGGGCAACCCATTCCAGTGCCTCACCACCCTTACTGTAAAGAATTTCTTCCTCATATCCAATCTAAACTTCCCCTGTTTAAGTTTGAACCTGTTACCCCTTGTCCTCTCACTACAATCCCTCATGAAGAGTCCCTTCCAGCATCCCTAGAGGTCCCATTCAGATACTGGAAGGATGCTAGGAGGTCTCCACGCAGCCTTCTCTTCTCCAGGCTGAATAGCCTCAACTTTCTCAGCCTATCTTCATATGGGAGGTGCTCCAGTCTCCTGATCATCCTCGTGGCCCTCCTCTGCACTTCCTCCAACAGTTCCATGTCCTTTTTATGTTGAGGACACCAGAATTGCACACAATACTCCAAGTGAGGTCTCACGAGAGCAGAGTAGAGTGGCAGGATCATCTCCCTCAACCTGCTGGTCACACTCCTTTTGATGCAGCCCAGGATACGGCTGGCTTTCTGAGCTGCAAGCGCACACTGCCAGCTCATGTTCATTTTTTCATCAACCAACACCCCCAAGTCCTTCTCTGCAGGCCTGCTCTGAATCTCTTCTCTGCACAACCTGTAGCTGTGCCTGGGATTGCTCCCACCCAGGTGGAGGACCTTGTACTTGGCATGCTTAAACTTCATCGGGTTGGCATCAGCCCACCTCACAAGTGTGTCAAGGTCCCTCTGGATGGCATTCCTTCCCTCCAAAATATCAACCGAACCACACAGTTTGGTGTCATCGGTAAACTTGCTGAGGGCACACTCAATCCCACTGTCCATGTCACCGACAAAGATGTTGAACAAGACCAGTCCCAACACCAGTCCCTGAGGGACACCACTCATTACTGGTCTCCAGCTGGACGTTGAGCCATTGAGCCCTACTCTTTGCATGCGGCCATCCAGCCAGTTCTTTATCCACTGAGTGGTCCACCTATCAAATTGATGTCTCTCCAACTGAGAGACAAGGATGTCATGTGAGACAGTGTCGAATGCTTTGCACAAGTCCAGGCTGATGTCATCAACTGCTCTACCCCTGTCCATCAGTTCCATAGCCCCATCATAGAAGGCCACCAGATTGGTCAAGTAGGATTTCCCCTTAGTGAAGCCATGCTGGCTGTCACCAACCACCTTGTTTTTCATGTGCCTTAGCATGCCTTCCAGGAGAATCTGCTCCAAGATTTTGCCAGGCACAGCAGTGAGACTGACTGGTCTGTAGTTCCCCAGCTCATCCATTTTTCCCTTCTTGAAAATAGGGGTTATATTTACCTTTTTCCAGTCGTCGGGAACTTCACCTGACTGCCAGGATTTTTCAAATATGATGGACAGTGGCTTAGCAACTTCATTTGCCAGCTCCTTCAGGACCCACGGATAGATTTCATCAGGTACCATGGACTTGTATACATTCAGGTTCCTAAGATGGTCTCGAACCAGATCCTCTCCTACAGTAGGCCCAGGGTCTTCATTCTCAATGTCCCTGTGTCTGCCTTCCAAGGTTTGGGTGGTGTGGCCAGAGTATTTGCCGGTGAAGACTGAGGCAAAGAAGTCATTAAAAACCTCAGCCTTCTCCAAATCCAGGGTAGTCAGTTCTCCTGACAGCTTCTGGAGAGGGCCCATGTTGTCCTTAGCCTGTCTTTTATTTGCCATGTACCTATAGAATCTCCTCCTCTTATCCTTAAGATCCCTAGCCATGTTTAATTCTAAGTCAGCCTTTGCTTTCCTAACCTGGTCCCTAGCTTCCCGGACAACATCTCTGTATTCTTCCCAGGCCGCCTGTCCTTGCTTCCACATTTTATAAGCCTCTTTTTTCCTTCGAATTTTCCTCAGCAGCTCCTTATCCATCCAAGAAAGTCTCCTGGCCGTCATTCTGTGCTTCCTTCTAGTTGGGATGTATTGCTCCTGAGCTTGCAGCAGGTGATCCCTGAATATTAACCAAGAGTCTTGGGCCCCCCTGCCCTCTAGGGCTGTATCCCATGGAATCTTACTGAGCAGATTCCTGAAGAGTCCAGAGTCTGCTCTCTTGACAGGGCAGTGAGCTTGCTGCACACTCTTCTCACTGTCCTGAGGATCTTGAATTCGACGATCTCATAATCACTGCAATCATGGCTTCCTGGAGCATCACATTTCCAAGCAGCCCTTCCCTGTTGGTGAGGACGAGATCAAGCATGGCACCTCTCTTTGTCGGCTCCTCTATTACTTGCAGAAGAAAGCTGCCTTCCACACAATCGAGGAACTTCCTGGATTGCTTGTGCCGGGCCGTACCATCCCTCCAACAGATATCAGGGTGGTTGAATTCCCTTATGAGGACAAGGGCTTGCGAGCGTGAGGCTGTTCCTATCTGTCTACAGAGCGGTTCATCCACTGAGTCTCCTTGGTCAGGCGGTCTGTAACAGATCCCCACAATAATGTCTTCCATCGCTGTTCTCCCTTTAACCCTCACCCACAAACTATCTGTCGACTGCTTACCTGCCTCCAGACAGAGTTCCATACTCTCTTGCCTATCCCTAACATAAATAGCAACTCCCCCTCCCCGCCTACCCGGCCTGTCTTTCCTAAAGAGCCTGTAACCTTCCATTCCAACACACCAGTCATAGGAGCCATCCCACCATGTTTCTCTGATGTCTATGATATCATACCACTGTAGGCATGCACACATCTCTAATTCCTCGTTTGTTTCCCATGCTACAGGCATTTGCATAGAGGCACCTGAGCCGAGCTCCAATTGAAGCTGGCTCATTGGCTGGAGCAGCTGGAATATTTCTACATTGCTCTGAACATCTACAATAGGTGCTGGCAAGTGACTGAGCGTGTTGGGATGGAATGGTGTCCCCCTCCCCCAACACATCTAGTTTAAAGCATCCTTGACCAGTCTGGCAAGCCTCGTACAAAATCCACTCTTCCCTTTCTTTATCAGACCAGCTCCACCAGCCCCCAGTAGACCTGGCCTACTAAATTGAGTCCCATATTCAAGGTACCCAAACCCCTGACTATAGCACCACCCTTCTAACCATTTATTAACCTGGCCAATCCTCCTAGCCTTTTTTAAGGTCCACCCCTGTATGCCGGAGAACTGACGAAAAGACAGCCTGAGCTCCAGAGCCCCTAACCACCTCTCCCAGAGCTCTGTAGTCCTTCTTTATGTTCTCCAGCCTACTGCTACCTATATCAGTAGCACCCACATGGATTGCTAGAAGTGGGTAATAGTCAGTGGGACTGACTAGAGCAGGCAGCTTCTCTGCAACATCCCTGATCTAAGCCCCTGGTAGGCAACACACCTCCCTTGAGCCTGGGTCAGGCCGACAGATGGGTGCCTCTGTTCCTTTAGAGTAGAGTCCCTACTACTACAGCCCGCCGCTTTTTCCTGGCAGCACCAGTAGTGATCTTCTTTATCAGGGCATCAGCCGGTTGTTCCTGGTGGGAGTGTGGTTCCTCATCAGCCCCCTGCAGGACATCAAAGCGATTCTGGGTGGGGACAGCAGATTTAGGAGGAAGCCCCTTGCTTTTAATTGTCCTCTTCCTCCTTTTCTTGTTGTTTTTTTCTTTTACTGTTTCCCAGCTTCCTGGGTTAGTGGCCTCCTTTCCCGCATGAGCGACAGTAGACGCTTGAGGCCCCTGCACAGTCTGGTCCTGGAGCAAGCAGCGCTGCTTCCTCTCAGCTCCCCTGACAGTTTTCAGCCAGTAACAGCGTCCCGCAGTTCAGCCACCTGCTGCAGGAGGACCTCCACCAGGGAGCACAGAGTGCAGCCCTGCCCCTTGTGCACCCTCCTCTCAGGAGAGCAGTGCAGGCGCTCTCTACACCCTGACCTCTGCATTGCAGCCTCCCCTCTCATCGGCTCTGTCTGGGTCCCTGCGCTGGCCATTGCCGGGGCAGCCAGAGCAGAGCTTCCGGACCGGGCCCTGGTCATACGGAGAGTACTCACCATCACACTCGCCTATCTGACCACACTGCTGCGCAAACTGCCTTGAAGCCCCCTGTTCGCCGCGCCCCTGGTCACTCACACTCCCTGGGGCAGGTTTTTAACCCCTCAGAGCTGGTGCCACTCCTCCTGGCACCGCCCCCTCTGAGTCAGCTGCTCGCGTCCCCTGAGCCGCAGGCTCCTGCGCAAGCCCTGTTGTGTTGATTGTTAGGGGGGGGAGATGACAGAAAATAAAACAAACCTTTTGTCTTCTTCACTGCATTTGTACTTATGATCATCAGGATCAGTTTTGTGAACTTCAATTTTAAAGGAAAGAAAAAACCACCCACTGGTAAAGATGCACAGCAGGTCATCTGGAAGCTCCAGGATGAATTATGTCTTTCTGATCTATCAACCTTTAAAAAAGTTACATTGGCTCACTTTCATACCAAAACCAAATCTGTACATTAATGAATTGAACAGAGAACAGGACAGGCAGATCTGAAGACAAAGCAAGTAGTAAATTATATGTTATTGTATAAATGAGTTATACCTCAGAGTTGTGATAGAAACTTCATGTTATATGAATAAAACCATTTATGTCACACCACATAATTGATTTTCATTTGTAAATCACATTTTACAGAAAAATAAATTATTGAAGTGCAAAATTTTTATTGGCTCATTTATTGTTGTTGTTGCTGTTAGCATTCTTCATCTTGGAATGCCAGATTTTCTGAGACATAAAATACAGACTTCAGTTCTATGTCAGCTGAGTTTTGGAAAATTCAGTTGAGAAGGCTCATGAGGTGTTTTAACAGTTATGTCAGACCACTGCAGATAAAAGTGTTTGCCTCTAGCTGTACTTACATATTGCAATTGTACTTACATATTGTAAGTACATATGCATTTCATATTATAAATAAAGATTTCAGGCTGTTCATTTATATAAAGCTCCCATTTCCAAAGCTCGCAAAATGAAGAAATCATCTTTAGCATAATTTACAGTGAGGTAGAATTTAATGAAAACTGGACTAACTTAAACCTTATCATAGGTGAAAGTCTCCAATGGATTATCTTATGCTAGAACAGAAAAGAAAAAACATCTGGGGTGGAGATGCGGGGGCGATTTCATGTTTTGATGGGGTTTAACAGTACAGCTTTTGTTTATTCATTAAGATTAATTGGCATGAAATACTAAAATATATTTATGTCAAAACTTAAGATCTACATGTTTTAGCAACAATTTGCTTGTAAAGTTATAGTAACATATCCTTCCTGGGGGAAAGGGAAATCAGCAGGAGATTGGACTTAGCTGCAAGAAAAATTAATTTTTTCACCTCCAGTGGAACCCTGTTTTGGATGACATTACTATTTAGTGCTAACTGGTTTAAGTGTGAAAGTTATAATATAAATTCTGACACATTTAAATGAAAAAGACACAGCATCATAATTAAGCCTCACAATAGTGTGTGGTGAGGTGTGAAATAAAGGAAGCTTATTCAGCACCCAAGATAAATTATTGTAAATCCATAGTAGGTGTATGTCAAAAACGAAGTCAAAGTACACCACAGAAGATTTTTCATTACGTCTAAAATTCATGATAGTGCAAATTTTACTGCTGACTGCTGTGTTCAGGAATTAGTCTGTGGAAAATGGATTCTAACTAAATTGTTTGTAACTGAAAGTTTTCAATATGCATTGTCCATATGAACTCTATGACGCCAGAGCACAGGAGGGAGAAAAATTTGACTCACTGTATCCTTTCTTTCATTTTATTGTACCTCCATCTTTGTATTTTTAATCCCCATTAAGTGTATAAGAGAAATAAAAACCAAATCTCAGTGTCTTTGTAAAAACTTAGACAATAATGCTAACATTTTTATCAATAGAAAGAATTCAGAAAACATTTATAGAACATATATTAAAATAAACAAATAAACCACTAAAAGCCAGCAACTTGCTTTACTCTTCAAATATTTGTCAATCTATAGCAAATTCTTGTGACTTTCAAATAGCATTCAGAAATGGAGAAAACTCATTTTAATCTAGTAAAAAATCCTCTAATACTAATCAGCCAAAAGAATGATCTGTATGAGATGATTGACTAGGTAATCTCAAACATAAAACTTTGTGTTTGGTTCTGTAAATATATCACCTAAAAAATTATTCCTAAAGGAAAGAACTATCAAAAGTGACTGCCCCAAGTGGAACATGAATATCTGAAATATTGATCTGTGGACACCTCATTGCAAGTCACTAGTTTGAGTGTAACTCATTAACTGGGTTAAATGAGATACCTGGAAAAAAATCTGAACAAACTCATTATCTGCAAATGAAAGGCAGGAACACAAACACTGTTCTTATGAAATACTAAAACAAAAGGTTCTATGGTAAGGATGGGTAAATTAACAAATTTATAAACTAAGGTAGTAGCTAGGAGGAGCAGTGCTTTCATGGACTAGTGAGGTTATCTTTACTTTGAAAGATAAATTTCTCAGCTTGGTACATATTACACCAGAACTCACAACAGTGCAGCTGCAGTTTCTTATAAATCTATTTAAAAACCTAATTACTAGAAAAAATTCATAAACAGATAGGATATGCAGGAACACTCAAGAGGATGTGTTTAACTTATTAAATAAAAGAAATTAACTTCTAGCAAATTAAGACTTTAAGGTTTGAAACTATGAGACAATTATACTGAGATAATCATAGAAGAGAAATGTCTATGCTGCCTACTAGAACTTCAAAACTGCAGTCTACTCTATGGCCTGAACATATTGTCACCAAGTATGTGAAATAAATTCTTTCTAAACTAAATCTGCTTTCCTAACAGCCAGCCTTCGTTCTGTGTAATGCAACTAAGTGGGGGTCGGGTCAAGAAAGAACAGTCTGAAATATCAAATCAGGGAAAGAAAAAAAAAAAAAGAGGTTCTGTAAAGCTTCCCACTATTCAATTTCAGAACAGCACCTGACTTTTGATTGCTTAATACTCTTTAGAAAAATAAATTTGAGAACAGCACCTGACTTTTGATTGCTTAATGCTCTTTAGAAAAGTAAATTTTAAAGGGATCATGAAGATAAGATACAGTAACCTGTAAATCCAAGAAATTTAACAACTTTCTTGAGAAAAAATGCAGAATTTATATTTTAAATAAAGAATGCTCTATTTCTTGTTCTGTTGTGAAAAGAAGCCTACCACCTACATATAATGATCTTATGATAAATTTATAAAACATTCTTGATTAGAGAGAATTATCTATGGAAGCTGGCGTGGGGATACATTTTAAAATCGAATGCTAATATGCATGCTTATCAGTACTGAGCTTGGGAAGGCTTTTTGTTTCTTTGTTTAACCATTAGAAAAAGTGAACACAAAACAATAAGTCTAATAACTCTACTTGGCATTAAAAAATTGCTTTAAGATCCCAACATATAGATTAGCTTTTACTGAATCAGAGGCTGTGATGACTTTTTCTTTTAATTACAGAAGAAAAACAGAAGACAGTTGGGTAAGGTTAGGACATCTCAACTATTAGATGAAAAAGATTTTGTTTAATAAGGAAGACAACATAACTCTATAATTATGGTAAATGCTGATAATTTGACTTAATGGAATTCAGTAATTTAAATAACCTATATGAACTAGATATCTAACATGTTAGCAAGCTGAAAATATGGAAATTATTCCAAATGACTATAACCTAGAGAGTACAAGGATACAAAAGGCATGGGGGTGGAGGAGGAGGGGGGAATATGCACATTAACAAATGCTTGATTGCTTGTTGTTATAAAACTGTGATATCTTGCAGTTATTCCTGGAGCTGTTCAGTGAAACAAAACTATCAGAACTAATAGATATTTAACCATATCTTACCTAAAACTTACTTGACCACTGACATCAGTTCCAGAGACAAATCACCTGTTCATCTACTGTAGATAGATCTTGATCCCTTTGTGGTATTAGCAAATACACTGGTGGTATTCTTAACGTTTGCTTATAAAACCTTTAACCCTAATGTAAAGCAAACCCATGCAGGTTAGATTTTTCTCAAGGTTTAAAACGTAGATGTGAAAGATGAGGAACTGCCATTTGAAACCCTTCTATCCTTGTCTCACCTCAGCCATGACAGACATCCATCAACTCTATCCCCTGAGTAGGAGACAGTGGGCACACATATTGATTACAGGATAGTCTAGCTGATTGGTACTTTTAAGACAGTTGTCTGAGATATAACACTGATTTTGTCAGACATTCATGAACCTACTTGGAAGCTGTCAAAACTTTCTGTATTATAAATAGGGTGCCCCATATTTTTCAGTGTACTTGATGAGTTAACTTCATATATTCTTGAGTCTATGCTTTTCCTTTTGAAAAATCTAAGAAAGAAAAAGTGGAATTATCTGGCAAACCTTGCACTAGTAAAATGAAAGAGTTTGCTTTCCTGAAATCTCATGCTGAACACCCATGACATAGTTTCTGTGGGATCAAAGTATCAGAAGTCAAATCCTTCCTTTTGAAACCATACACATTTTTTTTTTCGTAATCCTGTGAATGCTAATAGGATCTAAAATACTTGTTGAAATAAGCCTTCATGAAATGAACCTCTGTACAGAAGCAGAAAAGGTGACTAGAGGTAAGGGATATTTTGGAAGTGAACAGAATGTCCTTTTTAAGTTTTTTTTTCTGTCATTGTTAATGTTTTTGCAACCTCTAGAAATAGTGAATAATTTACAGAAAGGATAAAGGAAATGTAAAAATCCTTTGAGATGTGCCCCTTATAAAAAAATCAAGCTGATGATTTTGATGGAGGTGGCATGATGGTGATCAGAAACTTTGGTCTTTTTTTAAGAGGATCTCTTTCTGAAATTCTGTTAGTTTTTATTAAAAGCACCTGAGAAACTATCACTGTGATAAAATGAAAGGAAATAAATGGTCTGTTCTTTTGAAAAATCCTTTTTTTTTTTCTCAAATGAGCATAAATATTTCATAAACAAGATCATTTGCCCATGTTTCAATAAATATAACAGTCTAACTGAAAAAATAATCTTGTTTTAAAAATTTTATTCTTTTTGTAAAAAGGTTTCTCTTTATTTTTGTTTGTTTTGTTTCAAAACCCAAACTGAATAGGAATCGAAAACTGTGCAGGTCAAGAGAAGCTGAAACAGAATGTTTTTGCTCTTACAAATCTTTCTCCATTTGAGCAATTTTCTAAACTTATGGTTTCTATTTTGTTTGTTTATCATCTCTGTTCATACAGATGATGAGTTTTATAAATGTAAAAAAAAAAAAAAAAGAGTAACAGGTATACTTGGGATTTGTGAACCATACAAAATTTCTGAGATGAAACTATTTTTTCAATTTCATATTCAGAAAATTTCAAGATATGATGATGATAGACATATAATTGAAAAATACAAGTTGTGTTGAGTAATAAATATACATAATAATAGGATAATTACCAGCATATTCAATAGCTTTTCTGTCATACAGCTGCTAATTTAAACTGCAGGAGCTTGAAAAGATTGTGCTTAAAAATCCGTTGTTCACTATTTTTCACGGTGGAGTATTTCCTTAGAAACTAGATTTCATCAACAGAAATTGCAAGAATAGTTTCAATGTTCCTGATTGTATTAGGAGTACAATAAGAGTGTAAAAAAATGGTCAGACTCATCAAGAGATTGCAAACACTATTTAGGAAAACACTGGAGTAATAATGTAAACTTTCTGGTGTTCTATGTAGTTTAATAGAACTATTGCAAGGTTCTTATTAAAAATAATATTACACTTAGAATGTATATGATCAGCATTACACAAATCTTAGTGTCTGGTACTAATTTTTAAAAGTGAAAAGGGCCAGAGCCTCATCTGGTTCAAATAGGCATAGTCACATTAATTTTCAGTCGCTCCTGCCACTGGTATGTGAAATATTTCCCTATAATTCTCACCTCCCATTTTTATATCAATGGAATTTCTGAATCCAGCAGTTTTTTCCAGCATCATAGTTTTCTTCTGTCTTGCTTAAGGCAGATCTCAGATCTCAGAGAAAGCTTGTCTTTGATGCTGTTCCTCAAATAACAGTCTCCTGCATATAATACATAATCTACCAAATTGATGCAAAGCTACTCAACAATATAGGCAGGCTTTGAATGAAAATCGCATTATAATTGATGACGTGAATTGAAATATGTCGAGGTAAAAAATAACATCTTTTTAAAGTTAATAAATACTTAGCTTTTTCCTGAGGAGAAAATTTCTGTTTAATCTGTGGTTTTTACAGATATTTAGCTCAAGCGAGTCAAGGCCCCCACAACCGCAGCTAAAGAGAGTCACTGCTTAGGGGAGTTCATGGTAAGGACAAAACTGAGCATTATCCCCTCAAAGTCCAGTTTAATGCCTTAAAACCAAGATCAACCTTTTTCTATTACCAGCCAGCATCACTTTGAAGCAATATCCTTGAGATATTAATGACCTCAGGTTTAAAACTGAGTTTGTCAAATGCCTTCTTGTCATTCTAATTGTCTAAAGACTCGGTTTACAGTGTAGAGTGGGAAGGTGGGAGAGTTTTGGATAGTTATATTTCTTTTAATATGCATCAACACTTCTGTCATCTTTTACCCACAAAACATTCAACTGTTTTTATGCCAGTATGCTTTCATCTGAGTTTGATGTAAAAAATGATTCTTTTCTGTTCATAAACCTGGGAAGTGGATGCAGTTGGATTGTACTGCAACAACAAATGTCCTTATTCAGAAGGTAAACATCATCCAGTAAAACTTCAACACATGCTGATGTTTCAAATCTATGGAAGTGCTCTTTGCTGTATCTTCTTTAATGGAGAGAAACATATAATACCAAACCACATCACCTAAAGTTTTGAAATCCATACAGTACATTAAGGCATGCTAGTGTCATGCAACCCCTGCAGTCTTACCACGTTGATAACTTGTCTTTAATACTGAGCTTTATTCAGCTTTTGACATCTTGTTTCTATTTCAGCTGTTTTCCTACAGTAAGTTGTGCAGCACATCCTGTCTATTTAATCTAATTATAACCTCTGATTATCATTAGTGTAATTGGCTTTTACATTAAGGTAATATAATCCCTACTTTTTAAGGATATAATTGTATTTTCAATTATTCTTAGCTTTTAATTTTATGGTTTTGTTAACAACAATTCTGGTTGACCAATAATGTTAAGAAAATTATATGTAAAAGAACCCTTCTAAAGAGCGAGCTGTTTGGGGCAGTTTGCAAGCAATTACAAATTGAAGGTCAGTGCATGTTATATTTCTGAATCAACATCATTAAAACCAATTAATAGAATGTGTATTATATGTCATTTATGCCATGTTTTGTATTGTCATCACTTAATTGTACTAATGTTCCCAAATAGGCTACTCAGAGACCTCTAAAACAAGCTAAGAATCCAGTGTTACAAGATTGGTAGCCTTTGGAGCCTATTTCAAAAGTGATAACAATTAAATAATTTTCAGGAGAGGAGATAGATTCACCAACTGATGAATCAAGGAACTCACATATGAAGTATTAATAGCCAGTTACAATGTTTTTCTGAGAGAACCCAATGAAAACTACTGAAATATAAGAGGAGAAATCATGTCAGCTTGAACTTAACTTAAAAGTAAGTAATAGATACATAAATATGAGAGAAAATAAGATATTTGTAAATAACAATATGAAAAGCTAAAGAAAGCATTTCAGGAGTCTGTGAAACCTGTCATGTGCAAATAAATACGTTCTGTCTGCCTGCCTCTGATTCAAGCAAAGGAGAGGGGGAAGGAGACAAAAAATATTGACAGCTTGAATGTAAATCTAGGTGGAAAGAAAAAAAACCTTCAATCAGCAAAAACATCACCAGTGTCTCATTATCAGAGAGAGCGGCTTATCTCTGCATTCAATTACCTTTAAGTATTCTATTCTTTAGAAAACCTCTCCATGCTCCTTTTAGTTTTATGCATGCATTTAAATGAAAAGTATTCAATTAGCACTGGAAAAGATTATTTTCTCATCATAGAATCATAGAACAGTTAGGGTTGGAAAAGATCTGAAGATAGTTTAGTTCCATCCCCCCTTCCACAGGCAGGGATTCCTCACACTAGACCATGTCACTCGAGGCTCTGTCCAAGCCGCCCTGGAACACTGACAGGGATGGACATTAACCACTTTTTTGGGCAAGCTATTCCAGTGCTTCATCATCCTCACAGTAAAGAACTTCCTCCTTATATCTAACGTGAATATCCCCTGTTTAAGCTTCAACCCATTACACCTTGTCCCTGATGCAAAGTCCAGCAACCTTACAGGCTCCCTTCAGATACTGGAAGGATGCTAGGAGGTCTCCATGCAGCCTTCTCTTCTCCAGGCTGAACAGCCCCTACTTTCTCAGCCTATCTTCATACAGAAGGTGCTTCGGTTCCCTGATCATCCTCGTGGCCCTCCTCTGCACTTCTTCCAACAGTTCCATGTCCTTTTTATGTTGAGGACACCAGAATTGCACACAATACTCCAAGTGAGGTCTCACAAGAGCAGAGTAGAGTGGCAGGACCATCTCCCTTGACCTGCTGGTCACGCTCCTTTTGATGCAGCCCAGGATACGGTTGGCTTTCTGAGCTGCAAGCGCACACTGCCGGCTCATGTCTGTTTTTTCATCAACCAACACCCCCAAGTCCTTCTCTGCAGGCCTGCTCTGAATCTCTTCTCTGCCCAACCTGTAGCTGTGCCTGGGATTGCACCGACCCAGGTGGAGGACCTTGCACTTGGCATGCTTAAACTTCCTCAGGTTGGCATCAGCCCACCTCACAAGTGTGTCAAGGTCCCTCTGGATGGTATTCCTTCCCTCCAGCATATCAACCGAACCACACAGCTTGGTGTCATTGGCAAACTTGCTGAGGGCACACTCAATCCCACTGTCCATGTCACTGACAAAGATGTTGAATAAGACCGGTCCCAACACTGATCCCTGAGGGGCACCACTCATTACTGGTCTCCAGTTGGACATTGAGCCATTGACCACAACTACTTGCGTGCTGCATTCCAGCCAGTTCTTTACCCACCAAGTGGTCCATCTATCAAATTGATGTCTCTCTAACCTAGAGGCAAGGATGTCATGTGGGACAGTGTTGAATGCTTTGCACAAGTCCAGGTAGATGACGTCAACTGCCCTACCCTGTCCTTCAGTTCCGTAGCCCCATCATAGAAGGGCACCAGATTGGTCAGGCAGGATTTCCCCTTAGTGAAGCCATGCTGGCTGTCACCAAGCAACTCACTGTTTTTCATGTGCCTTAGCATGCTCTCCAGGAGAATCTGCTCCAAGACTTTACCAGGCAGAGGTGAGACTGACTGGCCTGTAGTTTCCCAGGTCTTCCACTTTCCCCTTCTTGAAAATGAGGTTATATTTCCCTTTTTCCAGTCATTGGGAACTTCACCTGACTGCCAGGATTTTTCAAATATGATGGACAGTGGCTTAGCAACTTTATTTGCCAGCTCCTTCAGGACTTGTGAATGGATTTCATCAGGTCCCATGGACTTGTGCACATTCAGGTTCCTAAGATGTGTTCAAGGTACCCAAACCCCTGACTGTAGCACCACCCTTCTAACCATTTATTAACCTGGCCAATCCTCCCAGCCTTTTTTAAGGTCCACCCCTGTATGCTGGAGAACTGACGAAAAGACAGCCTGAGCTCCAGCGCCCCTAACCACCTCTCCCAGAGCTCTGTAGTCCTTCTTTATGTTCTCCAGCCTACTGCTACCTATATCAGTAGCATCCACATGGATCGCTAGAAGTGGATGACAGTCAGTGGGACCGACTAGAGCAGGCAGCTTCTCTGCAACATCCCTGATCCGAGCTCCTGGTAGGCAACACACCTCCCTTGAGCCTGGGTCAGGCCGACAGATGGGTGCCTCTGTTCCTTTCAGAGTAGAGTCCCCCACTACTACGGCCCGCCGCTTTTTCCTGGCAGCACCAGTAGTGATCTTCTTTATCAGGGCATCAGCCGGTTGTTCCTGGTGGGAGTGTGTTTCCTCATCAGCATCTTTCTTGTCTTTTTTTGCTTTTCCCCTTGCTTACAGGGGCGACCAATATTGGTACAAGTTGATCCTCTGGTTTAACTGCAGTGATTATCACTGTGGTTTGGGTAGCTGCTGTACTTGTCACTGGGGTTTGAGTAGCTGCCATACTTGTCACTGGGGCTGGTGTAGCTGCTCTGCTTGGAGCTGGAGTAGCTGCGCTCTCTGTTGCTTTGCCCTCATATTCAGAGTCCCCACTGGGAACACAAGCCAGATCAGTTTCATGATCAATGATTCTATTGCATTACAGGTCATTACCATAAAGTAGAGTGAAACAAGAACCTTAGCCCAAGCCCCCCAGCTGATAAACACTAAGACAGGAAATGCCAGCTGTTGGGTACAACATGCTGAAGCTGTGAGATCAAGAGCAACAGCTTTGAGAGCCAGTAAATCCGCATTGTGACAAGTGACTATTAATCTGAAACAATGAATGCTTATCACAAGTACGATTAGACACATTCTGGTCAGATCTGTCATTATCTCAATCCTTCGGGCCCCACATTGGGCACCAAAAAGAACTGTCATGGTTTAAGACCAGCTGGTAACTCAGAACCATGCAGCTGCTCTCTCACTCACCCCACTTCCTCCTCCTGCTTCCAGAGGGATGGGAAGGAGAATCTAAAGAATGTAACTCCCACAGGTTGAGATAAGAGCAGTCCAGTAACTAAGGCATAACACAAACCACTACTGCTTCCACCAATAATAATAATGATAAGGAAAATAACAAGGGAAGAGAATACAGCCACCCACCACCCACTGACTGATACCCAGCCTGACTGAGTAGTGATCTAGCCCTTCCGGGTGACTGCCCCCAGTTTATATACTGGGCATGACGTGCTGTGGTATGGAATGCCTCTTTGGCTAGTTTGGGTCAGGTGTCCTGTGTCTGCTTCCTCCCAGCTTCACCTCCTCCCCAGCAGAGCATGAGACTCAGAAAGTCCTTGGTCAGAGTAAACACTACTGAGCAGCAGCTAAAAACATTGGTGTTATCAGCGCTGTTGCCAGGCTGAAAGTCAAAAACACAGCACTGCACCAGCAACTAAGAAGGAGAAAAATGACTGCTACTGCTGAACCCAGGACAGATTCTTGATTAAATGTAGCCTGGCTTAGCATTGGAAATTGTGATAGGAAAAGGTTTGGCAGTGGCTTGTAGTACAATGTTTTTTATTCCAGTTTCTGGGCTTTTCCTTTGCATACCATGAGTTGGTTTTTGAGAGAAGTCACATAGTTTTATGACTGATTGTTATTCATGTCTTTTAAAGGGTAATAATTCATATGTCCACACAAGGTAGGCTTTGCCCACCAAAGGATTTATCTGCATTTTATAAACCTAAGCCCAAGTGTCAGTGCACTAACCATGTCTTTTTAGTTTTGTCCACAGCTTCATGCTGTAGACTAGTAATCTTCCCCAAATAAAGATACAGTGTTTGATAAAGTTGATATTTATGATGACCATTTGATTGAAGCAGTAAAACAAAACAACCAAACAAATGTTTTTCACTTTTATCAGAGGGAAAACTATACAAACAAAAGACAGACTGTGCTTGGGGAACAATCTGCACTTGAGGAATTAATTTCTTCCTTTTTTTAATCTTTGACATATGGAATATTAATATGCCTACCTTAACGGGGATGGAAAGAAATGCTAATGTACGTAAAAATATAGAAGTCTAGGAAATTGTAAGTATTAAATCCCTTTAAAATAGTTTTGTTTGAAGTATCTTACTTTTTTCTCAGCCTAATTAAGTGAGATGAATCATTTATCATCATTGATTGTATCAACAATACTTTCAAAATGATAGACTACCAGGACTAAAACAGCTCGGGGAACATGTATCATCATCTCACAGTTCTGACTGAACATTAAAAGTGAATGAAAGTATAGTAGAAATTAAAGCTTAGATTCCAAAGATATATACCCTTTTACAAGGGGAATTAAATTTTCTATTTTCTTTCAAAAGTTTCAGAACTTTCTTGCACATTGAATGTGTGTTGTAAAATACATTTATAATTTATACCCTTTTGGGGATTAAAAATAAGATGATAGTTGAGTTAAAAAGTTGATAACAATGTAACATTTGAAGTACTTAGAGAACAATGTTTAATGAGCATAAGAGAAAATACTGCATGAATTGTCTTACACGTATGGGCAATTCACAGCAAAACTAACCAGTACTGCCTATCTACAAATAAATCATATCTACTTAATATCTGTTCAAATGTGGAAAATTATTTAAAAAACAATGGTTAGTTGTTTGCATGCTTTTATATACCCTTGAACGAGTCACAGATAAGACCAAATATTTTAAGATTGTGAGATCTTTCTGAGTTGGTTGAAACCAGTGTTCATATCCTGCTCTTTTCCAGTGGTGTAGTCAGTTTAGAGATCATTACAGACAGAAACCCAGTTCTTCCAATACCAGCTGATTTCGTGGGATATAGTTTTTTCTTGGCTCTCATAAGGTTTAATAATGTGGTTTTCCTTTTTGCTGTTACCATTTAGGGGAGTGCTGTGATCATGTTATCTGCTTGAACTGACTGGATCATCTCAGTTAATACAGATGAGAAAATTCATAAATAATATTGGAATATATCTCAACAATCATATGTGCACAACAGTCTAAAGAGCCACATACACATTGCCTTATATACCATTTCAATATGAATTTATAAAAAACCCATCATGTTTTGGAAAGAAACTTCATGCCACTGAATATTGTATAATTTTCACAAAGCATTTAGTTTAAGCAGGGCTTAATATTTCAGAAAACTCAAACTCAAAAATAAATAATTTTTTAGAAAAGTGGGGTGGTTTGGTTTGGGAGGGAGGGGATTGCATGTTAAAAGGTAATACTTTTCTACTTTTTAAGTATGACTTCTTCAAAGAGTAGTTTTGCCATAAAATAGACCAAGAAAAATCTTCAACTCTTTTTTTGTGTTGCATTTTCTCTGTTTGTGTCACAGCTGCACATTGCTTTGTACCTCTACAGGTAGCTTCATGTAGTGGCAGCGCTTGAAAGGTTAATGGCATTTACTGCATTATTAATCTATTCTTTAAACCACTGGTTACCATGGAAATTGATTCCCAGCTCCTTGTGGCTGAAACAACATTAATCTAGTCCCTGCTATTAAAAATGTTACACCTTTCTCATGCTACCAATGACAACACATCATTAATTTGATGTCTTCCATTGTTCTGTCCTTCATTTGAGCACCTAAAAATGTGAGCAGTGAGCAAAAGTTTAATGTATTCTTTCAGAAAGAAAAATTACAGTATGTTGTCACTAACGGCATTTGAAATATGAAGGACAACTATTTTTTTAACTGTCACATATCCAAAAGTATAGATACAGGCATTAAGTTGTGGTCAGACAGTTACATCATTATCATAGTTACAATGCTTGCAAATGCAATCTTCTGTGACAGTGATGAAAAGAGGGTGGACAGTATCCAGTTTTCAACTGCTACTGCCCTATCTCCATATGGCATTTAAATTACAAACAATCTCATAATTTAGTGTTTCACCCATCAGACGAAACCCAGATGCACAATTTCACAATGTGTAATGAAAGAAAACAATGGCTATCAAAGAACATATAGTCTTTATACACTTCTTCATTACAAGAGAGATCTTGAGTTGCTGGAGCATGTCCAAAGAAGGGCAACGAAGCTGGTGAAGGGCCTAAAGTGCAAGTCTTACGAGGAGTGGCTGAGGGAACTGTGTTTTACAGTCTGGAGAAGAGAAGGCTCAGGGGGCACCTTATCACTCTCTACAACTACCTAAAAGGAGGATGGAGGGAGGAGGTGGCTAGTCTCTTCTCCCAAGAAACAAGTGATAAGACTTAAGCTGCACCAGGGGAAGTTTATATTGGACACCAGGAAAAATTTCTTCACCAAAAGGGTTGTCAGGCACTGGAACAGGCTGCCCAGGGAAGTGGTGGAATCAACACCCCTGGAAGAGTTCAAAAATTAAGTAGACATGGCCCTCAAGAACATTGCTTAGTGGGGGCATTCACAGTCCTGGGGTAACGGTTGGACCTGATGATCTTGAAGGTCTTTTCCAACCTAGCTGATTCTATGATTCTATTCTATGATTCAAAGCTACTTTGAGTGTCCACACCAAACCTAACCTTGTCATTACTCTGTTGGTCAGAACAGTAACTCTTTTGGGTACATAAAGTTCTGTGATTCAACTGCCTTATCCAGAATCTTGCTTTCAGTGAAAATGTAAATAGAATGTAAAGTCAGAACCTATTTTAGCAGGATGGTTTCTTCCTGCTTAACCCAGAAAAGAGCCTTACATAGCAATTTATGCAGGAATCTACAATCTCTTTAAAAATTTAGAAAATAATCTCTCATTGATGGGAAGATAGGAAGATAGGAGGTGATAACAAACTATCTCTTTACAAATATTCACACGTGCTTTATGGATTTTCTGTCATCATGTTGCAATCAGAAATTCTCATAGAATGAGGAAGAAATTAAGTTCACACTATTATAAAAATAAATCTGGTCTGGTGCTTTTTCACTCTTGTGAGCCAGCTGAAAAAAAGGCTTATGTTATCAGTGTGACTGAGAATGCATTCTAAATATTCATGTCTAATTCAAGTGCTTTACTAAGACAGATATATATTCACCTTGAAAATAACATAAGAAAAAAGTAACATAAATAACATGCAAATACCATAAAAAAAGAAGAAATTACTAGACTGGCAAATTTTGCAAACCCCATCTTATGACAGTATTTCTGACACATAGAAGGTTAAAAAAATGTCAAGATATAGTGCACCGAAATCTTACAGTAAGCAAAATTGTAAAAAAATATTAAAAGCATTGATAAGACTGTATGGTATAAAACATGGATAAGGTTTGCATAAAAAACACAAAGAAAGTAAGCTACTGGATCAAGAGGACTCTAAAAACCTGTAAGTTCAAACAACTTTTTAAAAATAAGAAACAGATATCACAACTAAAAGTGCTGAACTATCAAACTGAAACAAAAGAATAAGACATTTAAAAATACTTATAAGGAGAGGCAGGATTAAGCAAAGTTTGTGATTTAAAATGTAACAGAAGTAAACAAAAGTAAAAGTAAAAGAAGTAAACGTGTCTTATGAACTACTATCCTGGAAAGATTCTTTTCTTCTAAACCAAGGCAATGCACCTGAATACCAAAAACCCCAAAAGAAAGAAGGACCAAGTCTGTTTTAATTTTGAAAGATGAGGTAAAAATGCCCCTGAGGTTATTAAGATTGTAGGTCACTACAGAGTGTGTACAAATATATTAGGCATTATGCTACACTCCATAAAAAGACAGATTTCCACAAGTCATGGTGAAAATATATATGCACAGTGTGGAGAATTGCACTGCAATTTGTTGAGAGACAGACAAGGAAAGATGAATCTGAGAGATTAATCTGTAAATATCAGTTTTGTCTTTTTTATAGATGAAAAATTTCATCCTATAAATATTAAGAATGAAGGAGAATGGTAAAAACCTGCCAAATAATCTCTGTAAAAGCCCTATTTCTATATTAAAATTTTAAAGAAAAATAATACAGCATAGAGAACAAATCTATGTGTAGCATTGTCATTTTGTATTGAATTAAGGGATAAATAACATTTTTGAAGGGAAAACACTGGAAACCTTGTAAAATAGTTAAAGGCCAGGCTGGACAGAGCCTTGGGAGACAGGGTCTAATGTGAGGAATCACTGCCCGTGGCAGGGGGATTGGAACAAGATGATCCTAAGCTCCTTTCCAGCCCTAACCATTCTATGATTCTCTGAAACAGATATTAATATGGGAAATTATTCTGGTGAAGAATATATGATTAGTCATACAGAGATAGATTACTTATCTGTCCAGTTCGGTTATTTGTCCCCATCTAGAGTCTGTGCCAGCTACTAAAAAAGAGCATGTGAAAAGTATTCTGGAAGATGCTTGTAAAAAAAGCTTATCTAAAACTAATTTCCATTCATTGGAAAATATTCTAAATATTATTGGAACTACCAGAATTATTAATAATTCCAAATACATGTTTCAATGTTCATTATGTTGGGCACTATGTATTTTACATACTTTGGATTATCTCTATGTGCACATCTATTACTGATGCCTTTTGAAGTCATATTTCAGAGATTATTAATGCAAAATATATTTTCCATAAGCAAGTTTTAGTGTTTAATCAACTAATTATGTATTGTTTTCTTTTGCTAGTTGTAAAATTGTTTTTTCAATTCAGTTGATATTCTCTTCTTGTTTTCTATATAAGGTGAGATAAAAGTTTCATTCTAGCTCTTGATGACAGAACTGTAATTTACTGTGTACTTTTTCAAAATCGTTCCTAATATTTTCAGTCCTTTTACAATTTGTTATTCTTGGGTTTTTTTTGGTTTTGTGGTTTGGTTTTCTTTTTTTTTGGGGGGGGGTGTGTTTTTTTTTGTTTGTTTTTTTGTTGTTGAGTTTTAGTTTTAGATTTGGTTTGGGCTTTTCCCCCACAATGCCTTTGAGTATTTGGAGAACACTTCACTGAAATTCTCCAGCTATTCTTTCTGAAAATATTTTCATGTGAAAATATATTGAGGAATAGAAATTAAAAATTCCATAGCCACATCATATTAAGTCACATTCTTCAACTGACTAGATATAAAATCTAGTGGGAAACACTGGACTTCTTTTTTTTTTCAAATACTTCCACTAAAACAAAATTAAAATTATACAGAAATGAAAATGAGTGAATGATCAACGACAAAAAAATAATTACATTTATATGCAAAAAAAATCTCAAATTCAAGATAAGAACTGCTAAGTTTACCCAAAATCTTGTCATTGTCAGAGAACAAAAAACAAATTCTTGAGATGGGAAAGATGAACAATGAAGCATGTGTAAGATGAAGGTATAGTGTATGGTAGAAATATACTGCTTTGATAAAAAATTTTAATCACATAGAATTAATGTTAAATGCAGAGGTGCATTTGGAGCTATGAAATAAAGAAAAAAGGCAGTATATTAGTCATTTAGATTTCTAATTTCTGGTAAAAAAATTTTGAGATAGCTCTGACAAACATTGTTTATTGTTTCCCACCCCTGTCTTTTCCATGAAAGAAAGGCAAACAGACAAGCAGACAGAGAAATAGATAAAACTTCTTAGCAGATGTTGGATGAGAAGTCAGAGAAAGTAACAACCTGCTTCTGAGTAGCTGAAGAAAAGGTGACATTTCAGGGGGTTTTTGCTAAGAGAATGAAAATTAGGCAGACAAGTTTCTACTGTCACCCGCAGCTGAGGCATTACAGTAATATTATGTCATCACAAAACTGTATCTGAAACTATGCACTGTTTGTTCTTTTTTCAATGACTCTGTAATGAGCACAATAAAACAAATTTGATGGTACTGGTCATATTTTCTGCCTTCAATATCTGATACTTTAAGTATCAGATGTTGTTTCTTTATAATATACATATTTGTGGTAAGGATTAAAACGCACCTAGAGTTGTTAGATTAAATAATGAAAGATACAGAATGTTTTACAGAATAAATAATAAAAAAGGAAATCCCAGCCAACTTTTAGACAAAAATCAGAATTTTAAATGAATATGATTATGATTTGGGGGTGGGGCTAGAGAACCTTTTCTAGAATAATCCAATCGTGTAATTTTTAATCAATATAAAATTGTTAAAACAAGCATTTTTATTGAGAGAACAAAAGGTTAAAACAATTATGTGAAAACTGTCTTTTGCAGTCTTAAATGTAAATTTATGATTTGTTTTAGTAGTTTGGGGCCTAAAAGTGCATATTTGAAAAATACAGGTTAATATTTTTATATTCCAAATAATCAACACCTATAGCAATCATACTCAATTCATACTAATCCTCGATTGCCTTTTAAGGAACTTTATCCTTTTTGACCTGCTAGACACTTTAATGCTGCTAATCTAACAAATACACATAACTTTACCATATTCTAGACTTCCAAACAGCAGCCTAAATACTAAAATTGTCACTTTTGAAGAAATAATAAATTTGAAGTTCTCCAGAAGGAAAAAGATTGATTACTATCAAAATCTTACAAAAGGTATTGTTCATAGCTCTTATTTTAGGTACTGGTGGTGTTAATGGGCATTTTACTGATCAATGTGTTTTGTGTCAAGACCTATTTGTAACTTTACTGGAGAAAATAATTAAAAAATAAAGAAGGTAGTCCTTTTCCCCCCCAAAAGCAGATTTCATAATATAGGTATAATGGCAGCTCTGAGCCATAAATGTCAAGAATTTAATGCTTTAATTAAACTCTATAAAGTAATTCTAAGGAAAAGAAATTATTAATATATCAATTTGGTAGTGATACAACATCCTATTTTCAAATATCTTGCCCTTGGAACTTCATTCAAAATGTGTTATCTGGGTAAATGAGCTGTGAAATCTCTGGAGTTAAGACAGCTCTGAACAGAATCTAGGATAGCCCACAATTGGAACAAAATGCAACAGGATATAGAATATACTATGAAATTTCTTGAGCTAGTCAAAAGAAAATTGGATTATTTTAAACTCCAAATTCTGTGGTACCTTCCTTAATTACAAACACAGGGTGCTTTTGTGTACTTGGAAAATTATATAATTCACATCCCCTCCTTTTGCATCCCAAACTCCTTTTGGGGTTTTTGTTCAAACTGTATTTCTTCCTTAGGCTAAAACACTGTCGAGATTTAAGTGCATACAGGTAATATAAAAAAACCCTGAATATAATTCCATCTACATCATGGTATTTGAAATTTAAAGACACAGCTATTCCTTACTAAAAAAAAAATACATGAGTGAAAAAAGAAAGTTGGAAATCTTTTACCCAGCTGGAAAGCAGCTTAGCAAAAGAAGGCCCAAGTGCCCTGGTAGACACCAAGTTGATCCCGAACCAGTAATGTGCTCATGTCATGTCAAAGAAGCTTAATGATCTGGGCTGCATCAGGCAAAGTATTGCCAACAGGTCAAGGAAAGGCATCCTTCCCCTTTGCTCAACGCTATTGAGGCCACATCTGGAGTTCTGTCTCCAGTTCTGAGCTCTCCAGTGCAAGGGAGACACAGATATACTGAAGAGAGTCAAACAAAATGCCACAGAGATGACGGAGCGACTAGACCATATGAGAAAAGCCTGAGATACCTGGGACTGTTTAGCCTGGAGAAGTCTCAAAGGGGATCTTATCAATGGATATAAATAGCTAAGTTAAGCAGTCCACAGAGGACAAAGCCATGCTCTTATTTTCAGGGGTGCCCAGTTACAGGACCAGAGGCAAGGGGTACAAACTGAAACACAGGAGGTTCTGTCTGAACATCAGGAATCTTTTTCTACTGTGAGGGTGACTGAGCACTGGCACAAGTTGCACAGGGAGGTTGTGGAGCCTCCTTGGAAATATTGACAAAACCCAAATCAAGACACAGTCCTGGGCAATTAGCTGTAGATGACCTTGCTTGAGTAGATGTGTTGGACAAGATGACTTTCAGAGGTCTCTTCTAACCTCAAATAATCTGTGTTTCTGTGGTGCTCAAATTTTGCAGACCTCGGTGAATATGGTCCACTTGGGTGAGTAAAGCTTTAATTGCCTTCTGTCTGTATTGAAAATTCAAGAAAGTTTCTCACAGTAGTATATTAGCTAATAAAGAGAAGAGCATTCCTCAAGTTTTAAAGATATCTGATAGTGCAGTTACAGGGCTAGGTCACAGCATTCTGGAAAGACTACCAAGTTCATCCACTTAAGTACAGCTGAAGGTGTTAAGAACACCCTAATATCTATTAAAAAATAGATCTAAAATCATGGTCTGTATCCCTATCTATTGACTAAGCTACTTGTGAGCATGGGCAGAAGCAGAATTTTCAGCACCTAGTGAGGCACTGAAAAAAAGGCTCAAAGAGGCATGAGTGGGGAACTTTTCCAAATTAAAAATCCCAATATAGACACACAAGTCACTCCTCAGACATAGGCATAAATAAAAAAGAAAGGAACAAATATTGAGCATTCTATACTAGATATTGAGTGTTCAGTCATATAAGGAATATTTTTGTTTCTGACGTTACTAGAATGGCTCAACAACATCTGGCACAAGTTCTGATTCTGCATAAAAGCATGGTGGAGAGCATTTCCTGCTAAGCACTGGTTGCCATCACAGCACAAAATATAAGGTAATTCTTAATGTTGTACTAAATAACAGCAATGTTAATGTGAGTAAACAATAACAGTTAACAATAAAACCTAAATTGTTTAACCACTTTATTGATCAAACAAATAGTATTTCTGTAATATAAGACATATAACTCCAAGTTTTTTCTCAATAAAATAAATAACCTTTCTGTGTACTGAACTGGGTCAGAGATTGTCAAAGAGTAGAGCTGCTAAGAGAGAAATAAAATAGATTTTCTACCTAAGGGTTGTTTCATTATGCCAGACAACACTTTGTATTGATCATTCTCCATTTATTTCTAATTTTGTTGCCCCTGATTGAGCTGAACTCTAAATCCTGTGATGGCTTACATGCTGTTAGGATGCAGCATTGTTACTTGAAGTGCAAGATAGCAGTGTTCTTATTTTAAGCTCTAATTTAGTCTGATTTGCCAGAAATTAGGCTTTCTAAAGTAGCAGAGGACAGAGGTCCTTTGTTTTGTTTTCTATAATACGTGTAGAAATTTCTGTACTGAGAAGTCAGTGAAGTTTTTTATTATTTTCGCAAGGGACTTAGTAATTGTATGTTGCATAATGTTTTTTAGAAATTTGATAATCCGTATCTAAACTTCTCATTTTTCATGACAATACAAAAAATATTTCACATAATTTCATCATTTCAATAGTTTGCAGAAAATACAAAAGAGTTAAGTAGCTTTTTATTTAGGGTCTTCTTGATTTGAAACATATGCTGAATTGTATGAAATTGATTTACCAGACTGGTTTTGGTTCCTGCTTTTGTAGATCGCAACTCCATTGCCTTACAAGTAATGACCATTCAAGGTAAGAGGAAAGCTGGTTCTTGGTCAGTAGATATAAACTGGCCAAAGATCAAATTGCATGGTAATTATATTGAGTGTTTTAAGTAACTGTTCAAATTGGAAAAATAAGATATATTACTAATTATAAAGAAGCTGTACTTTCCCATTGTCATCAGTCTTACACCCTTTCTTGGCAAAATACATCCCTGATATATTCATGTAACATATTTAACTACATAAATGAAAGAAAATAAATTGCAAGCATTTGTTAAAGTGCTATGAATTTTTAAAAGGAAAAAAAGCTAAGGAGGGAAAGAGATGTGTGTGAAGTATATAATCTCCATTCTAATAAACTCCACTTTTTTTCATACAGATGATCACTCTGGGACTCAAAGTCTGCTAGCTAGCATCTTATTAAGCTAGTTGGCCTCTCTGAATATTTCATCCAAACTGAGAGAAATACATACTTCTCAGTGGGAGAGCCTGTGGGGAAGAATGGGAGAAGGGGAGGAGCCAGCCTAAAGCATCTTCAAAGACCGTATGTTAAATATTTTCAACAAGTTTTACAGTGATATGCTTATAGCCCTCCATACATTTGCGTAAACCCTTTTTCTTTCAGGGAGATATATTATGAAGAGAAAGGAGGTGTATTTAGATTTATTTTTTTTTTGTTAGTTTTAACTAGCTTTTAAATCTGGAGTTTATATTTTCATGCCTTTAGCATTAGTTGCCAATCATGGTCTCAATATCTTCAGTCACACACAGATAATTCTGTAAGAATTTGATCTTTGTAGATAAAAGTCTACAGGAAAAGGTGTTTGTATTATCCCTTTCAGAGTAGCTTTATTGTCGATGACTAAGTTATCTGCTTTTGCAATTTATAAAAATAATTATTTCTTTATGTGCGTTTCTATTATCCTTACACTGGCCAGAAGTGTTTTGCTGGTTTTTTTTGTTGTGTTTTTTTACATTTATAGTTGATCATTCAGTAAAACTCTAAACTGTAGGTTTTGCATGGATTTGGCTACCTTTTGTGCAGCCCAGTTAGCTATGCTTAGAAGAAAAACTCTTCTAGTATCTTCCATGAAATGGGGTAAGGGGCAATTTCTAGCTGCCCAAATTTTACTCTTTCTTCTGCTGGAAGTTTAGACAGAGACTGAATTCCATTCTGAACACCTATGCCCATGGGATGTGGGGATCCCACAGCTCAGAAAAGAGCTGTTGGGAGTGCCCTGAACCCATCCTGAGCCCAGGCTGCCTTTTAACATTGACTGCCTTCGAGGAATTGTTACAAAGGTTTCTCAAAAAACCCTATCTCACAACCTGGTAAGTCTGCATCTATGGCCTATTAATTAATAGGCATTAAAATTACCACAGTCCCTTTTTTCCTTCATTTCTACCCTTTGGTAAAGGTTTCCACTCAATACTCAAAATGCATCAACTGACAAATTTAAACAAAATGGCAAGCTTGGATATGCAGCTACATTCTTTCTGTCTTTATGGCCATTAGCACAAGCTGCAAGATACAGCCATGGTTCGAGTACCGGGCAGGAAGACTGATATTTTTCATGACAGCACATCTTAAAAAGTCATATTAACATGATCAGCAATAAACATATATTCAAGCAGCAAGGTTTTCTTTAAAAATATCTGGAGGTAAGTTAGATCTGATTTAAATTTACTCTGGAAACAGGAACTCCCAATGCAAGAATAATTACCGTGACATCCTGGAATTCGTTGTATTATTTAAAAAAATAAGAATAATTTCTTATTTAAATTAATTTTAAAAGCAACAAACTTAGCTAAGAACATCTAGACATTGCCATTAAGGGAAAATAATTATATAGGTTCCTCCACATATCTTCAGCTATGGTGAATGGAAACATTTTTTTTTGCAAAGTCTTTACTCTGGCTTTAATAGAAATCTATATTTGACCTTTAAAAAACAACAACAATAGTAATAAACCTAAGTTCATTCAAACTGCTAAAAAAATAAAACCTCAAAATAAATAAAATGAAACACTTTGTTAGGTCTTGTGTTTGATATTACAGTGTAGGCTGAAATCCATTAAAACCTTCCTTTAAGGAAGAGTATAATTTCAGGAAAGAAATTTTCATCTGCACATAAAGCTATTCCTCATAACACCTTGAAAACCTATGTGATTTTTTTTTTTCCAGTTCTCTCTTAAAAAAAAAAAAAATCCAGACTTTGATTGCTGAGAATAAAACTAAAGTCAAACTGGTCTTTTGTATAAATCCATTTAGTTATTTTGTCCAGAAAGTCTCATGAAACATTGGTCATGCCTTCACCAAAATGGGCGGAAACAAAAAAATCAGGAAGTGTGGACATGAATATGAAAATAATTGGGAATAATTGCTTTAAACAGAAACAAATAATGCATCAAAATTAAGTCACAAAAAAAAATCAATATGCTGTTACCTCCCCCCACCATAGAAATTGAAAATATTATATGAAGAACAGAAAATTCAAAGTTTTTAAAGAAAAATGCCCTTTTATACTACTTTATACTTAGAAATGGATATAATATCTAGAAGTAATTTTTATGTTCAAGATAATAATATTGCTATAAAGGTTAACTTCATTAATATGAAGGGTAAGGAATTTGGTTTTGCTGTTTGGTTGGTTGTTATTTGTGGAGATGGGTTTTTTTTAATTCTTCAAAATGTTGCTTAGGATACTTAGCCTTCTTTAGCTCCTCTGTGTCTTCAGAAATACAGATATTGTGTATTGCTTTTCATATAAGTACAATAGTACTTATGCAGATTATTAATTCCACTAATCTTCTTAAAACTGAGGAAGGATGGTGCGAGTAAAATATTTTGAAAACATCACGAAATTGTTGAGACAAAGGTGTAATTAGGCTAGTACTGATCTGTTCTTGTAGAATTCATGGCTCATGACAGCTATACAGAGCTGTGAACTGTGACTGGACATATGTTCCATAAAACAGTCTATTAACTATTAGATACTGCATTGTACCACCTGCTTTTATGTTACTCTGCAGCTGTTAATGTATTTAAGCTACCATAAGGAAGGTGAGGTATGTTAGCTGACTCCTGAATTAGATTCTGTGAAAGACTGTCGTGGTTTAAGCTTCTCAGACATGCAGTTTCACTCACACGCTCCCCTCTCTTTCTTCCCCCCACTCCCGGGTGGATGGGGAGGAGAATCGAAAAGAATGCAACTCCCACAGGCTGAGATAAGAACAGTTTAGTAACTAAAGTATAACACAAATCACTACTGCTACCATCAATAATAATAATGACAAGAGAAATACAAGGGAAAAGAATACGATCGCTCACCACCTGATGCCAAGCCCGACCAAGCAGTGCACCCTCCACCCTTCCGGGCCCCTGCTCTCTGTTTTACATCCTGGGCATGATGTGCTGTGGTATGGAATACCTCTTTGGTCAGTTTGGGTCAGGTGTCCTGTCTCTGCTTCCTCCCGGCTTCCACTTCTCCCTGGCAGAGCATGAGACTCAGAAAGTCCTTGGTTAGACCAAAACATTACCAAGCAGTAACTGAAAACATCGGTGTTATCAGCCCAGTTCCTAGGCCGAAAGTCAAAAACACAGAGCTGCACCAGCTACTACGAAGGAGAAAAAAGACTGCTACTGCTGAACCCATGACAGTATCCACCCCTTATTCCATACCATTCACATCATGCTCAGATCCCACATATTTAATATACCATCACATACATATATATATATGCATACATGCACACACACACACACACAGGGAGAGAGATCATCCCTTAGTGCATGGACCAATCCCTACAAAGCTGCTGAGTCCATTCAGTCCATGATGTCAAGCTCCATCTCCTGTAACAGTTTTTCAGAGCAGGGGAGGCTGTGTGCAGTGTTCACACTCGTCAATAACCTTGGCAGTAGTGTCCATTGCTAAGTCCACCCCTCAATCATGAGTCCATCTGTATGCTGCATCTCTGCTCTGATGGCCTGAGGTGTCATGGGCACACCAGGCTCAAAATAATTCACTCTCCCCTCCAGCAGTTTCTGTAGCTTGTCTTTGGGGACTCCATACAGCTGCCTTCCATCTGTGATGCTTCCAAAGCACTGGAGGGGCCCAGTGGACAAGACACTTGCCCATACTGTCCCACACACCCTGCCACTCATGACTGTCCAGCTGCAGGGAAAATCTCTTGGTCATCCTACATCGTAGTCTAACCCCAGACAAGGCCCACGCCCCACTCTGCTTAACCCTCAGGACCAGATGAAATGGTTGTGGTTAAAGCACACTCTGTATGCATGCCAACATGTTGATCCCCATCACAATCAGCAGGCAGGTCTCAAGGGTACCCAAAGGCCATTCAAAATCTTCAGAACTCTCAAATGAGGCTGCTGTACTTGTCACTGGGGCTTGTGTAGCTGCTGTGCTTGCCAGCTCCTTCACCACCAGCTGCTCTTTGTCTGAGTCCAGATCTTCCTCCTCTGCCTTGCTGGGAAGTGCTGTGTGGTCTCCTGCTTCCTCCTGGGCTCGGGCTCATGGGGCTCTACAGACAGCTGCCGGGGGATGTTCTTGCCCGCTGCAGGGCTGGGCTTGGCTGCAGGGCTTGTCTCCTCCCGCTGCTCGGCAGCCGCTGGGCTGGGCTCAGCAGGGAGGCTCACCCCTTCTGCCACCTCTTTTGTGGCCTCTTGATCCCCAAGGCCACGCTTCTGGGCCATTTCGGCAGCCAGCAGCTCCCGGGGCTGTCCTCCCCTCGGATCCCCACAGCCTCACAAAGACGAAGGGGAGGGCAAGGGCCAGGACGGTGAAGAGCAGCAGAACTTCCAGGTACAAGTCCACGTCCATGTCTGCCCCCGCCTGCTTCTGGAGCCTGCCCATATTACAAGTCATTCCAATAAAGTACAATGAAATAAGAACCTTAACCCAAAACCCATATCCGAAAAATGCTAAGATAACAAATACAGGCTGTAAGTAAGGTACAACAGGCTGAAACCATGAACTCAAGAGAATCAAGAGCAACAACTCTGAGAGCCAATAAATCAGCATTGTGACGAGTGACTATTAATCCTGTCGTTATCTCAACCTTTCAAGCCCCACATTGGGCGCCAAAAAGAACTGTCGTAGTTTAAGCCTCTATAACTCATGCAGTTTTGCTCACTCACTCCCCCCTCTTTCTTCCCCCCACTCCCGGGTGGATGGGAAGGAGAATCGGAAGAATGCAACTCCCACAGGTTGTGATAAGAACAGTTTAGTAACTAAAGTATAACACAAATCACTACTGCTACCATCAATAATAATAATGACAAGAGAAATACAAGGGAAAAGAATACAATCGCTCACCATCCATATCCAGCCCGACCAAGCAGTGCACCTTCACCCTTCCGGGTCTCTGCTCTCTGTTTTACATCCTGGGCATGATGTGCTGTGGTATGGAATACAACTTTGGTCAGTTTGGGTCAGGTATCCTTTTTCTGCTTCCTCCCGGCTTCCACTTCTCCCAGGCAGAACATGAGACTCAGAAAGTCCTTGGTCAGACCAAAACATTACCAAGCAGTAACTGAAAACACTGGTGTTACCAGCGCTGTTTCCAGGCCGAAAGTCAAAACCACAGCACTGCACCAGCTACTAAGAAGGAGAAAAATGAGTGCTGCTGCTGAACCCATGACAAAGAGTAAACCCCATTTAGCACACAGCCTAAAGCCCATAGTCGAATGGTGTTAATGATGGTGTTTGCAGTCAGTGTTAGTGGAACAGGTTTTCACACAGGTATATTTCTTACCAGTACACAGCACAATATACACTTCCAGCATAAATATTTCACCTTTTAGTTAGTGAAATGATCTTCCCACATTTGCTGTCTTGGCACGTCCATAAAATGACATCATAAATCTTCAAACCTTTTCTTTCGTTTTCCTTCTCAACTTCATCTTTCCATGCAAGCATATCTACTAAACAAATAGATAAAGTCTATAGATCTTTTCCTTCTTTTGCTAAAATATCTGATTTTGACTACTGCTATCACACGATATCATTGCAGAGATAAGCTTTTCTTTTCTCTTTTTTTCCCCAGATTTCCATGAAAAGAAGCACATTTTTTTAAACCTGTGTTTAGACTATAGCACAGAAATGTTTTCGGTAAACCTCAAGCAGCCTATTTATTAGTGTGCAAATGGCAATGAAATAATCATGGAACAGGGCCAGTGTAAATTTGGAACAGACTACAAGGAATTAAACTCTTTGTCTATGAATGGAGTTGATGCATATGAATATTGCTTATTTTTGAAATTGTTTTTTCAATGAATTTATCTGAGAAAAATTAGATGCATCTCAAAGTCTTAGGCGTGAAAGACAAATATAACTTTCTTCTTTGCATGTACGACCAAGAATGTACCTTCCCCTAATCTTCTCTGACCAGGGTTGGAAACTTAAAGAAATTGTCAAAATCTTCCTCCCCAACAAAGTTAAATCTTAGAGTTAATTCATGATCTAATTTGGATATGTATATGTAGAAAGAAAATTCCTGAGACTATGCAGCTTTTTAATTTAGGAAAAAGAGCACAAAAATCATGCTTAAAATTTGCAGTGGAAAAATTTACTCATGTTAATAATGTGACAACTTTTAGAGATTAGGAGTAATCACACAACTGGAATAATTCACCAAGGAATTCAATGAATTCTCTGTTACTTCAAGTCTTGAGAGAAATTAAGTATAATTTGAAAGAACATGCTTATTTTCTGCAGGGAATAAAAACTTTTATTATTTTTTTTTCTTAAACTGGAAATCCCTATCACATTATGCAATAGGGCAAAACAAATTATCATAAAAGTTCTGTTTTATTTCTAAATCTGGGAAAGATTGAGCAAATAAAATTATTATACCAAGAAACTCTTACATTCCTTAAGTATTTATTTTCCAGTAAATTCTGTTCATCTAATATAGCTACATTACTTACACACAAGCCCCTTGAACTCTATCCTTTTCAGGAATACTAACAGTAGCATCCTAACATATTCTTTGTTCAAGTGTGGATCAATTTTATGTATTTTATTGCATTTCAAGTTATAGTATTAAATAGTCACATTCTTCATTGTCTTCGACTCATTTATTGTGGAGACCACTGACAAGTGATGTTCCTCAGGGGTCATTACTGAGACAAGCACTATTGAAAATCTTTATTGGTGATGCAGACAGTGGGATTGAGTGCATCCTCAGCAAGTCTGCAGATAACATGAAGCTGTATACTGCGGTTGACAGGAGGGAAGGAATACCATCCAGAGGGACCCTAACAGGCTTGAAAGGTGGGCCCATGCTATCCTGGGTTCAGCTGTAAGTTATTTTTCTCCTTCACAGCAGCTGGTACAGTGCTGTGTTTCAGCTTTAGTCTGAGAGCAATGCTGATAACACCCAATGTTTTAGTTGTTGCTAAGTAATGTTTACTCTGATCAAGGAAAAGGGGAGGAAAAGGGGAGGTGAGAGAACAGCTGTGTGGTTCCAAGTCACCAGCTGGGCTTAAACCATAACACATGAGAACCTTATGAAGTTCAGTAAGGCCAAGTGCAAGATCCAGCACCTGGGTCAGGACAATCCCAAGCGCAAATACCAGTAGGATGACAACTGTATTGAGAGCAGCACTGAGGAGAAGGACTTGGGGGTGTTGTCTGATGACAACCTCAACATGAGGAACTGATGTCTGCTTTCACTCCAGAAAGCCAACTGTATCCATCTGTCATGGGTTCAGCAGTAGCAGTTATTTTTCTCCTTCGTAGTAGCTCGTGCAGCACTGTGTTTTCAACTTTCGGCCTGGGAACAGCGCTGATAGCACCAGTGTTTCAGTTACTGCTTAGTGATGTTTTGGTCTGACCAAGGACCAAAGCCTCACGCTGTGCCAGGGAGGAGGGGAAGCTGGGAGGAAGCAGAAAAAGGATACCTGATCCAAACTGACCAAAGAGGTTATTCGATACCACAGCACGTCATGCCCAGGATGGAAGAGCAGAGAGCAGAGACCCGGAAGGGTGGGGGATGCACTGCGTGGTCGGGCTTGGTATTAGGTGGTGAGAATTGTATTCTTTCCTTGTATTTGCCTTGTCATTATTATTATTGGGGGTAGCAGTAGTGATTTGTGTTATACTTTACTTACTAAACTGTTCTTATCTCAACCTGTGGGAGTTGCATTCTTTTCGATTGTCCTTCCCATCCCTCCGGGAGTGGGGGGAAGAAAGAGGGGGAAGTGAGTGAGAGAACGGGCTGCATGAGTTAGAGAGGCTTAAACCACGACACCATCCAAGAAGCTTGGACACCAGGTGGGGGAAGGGGATTCTGTCCCCCTACTCTGCTCTCATGAGACCCCACCTGGAGTACTGTGTTCATCTCTGAAGCTTCCAAGACAAGAGGCATGTGGACCTGCTCGAGTGACTCCAAAGTAGGACCATGAAGATGATTGAATACCTGGAGCACATCTCCTATAAAGATAGGATGTGAGAGTTGGGCTTGTTAGCCTGTAGAAAGGGAGTCTCAGAGGAGACCTTAGAGTGGCTTCCAGTACCTAAAGTGGACCTATAAGAAATCTGGAGAAGGACTTTTTACAAGGGTATGCAGTGATAAGACAAGGGGGAATGGCTTTAAACTGAAAGAAGGCAGATTTAGATTAGATATTAGGAAAAAAATGTTCTCTGCTAGGGTGGTGAGATACTGGAAGATGATGTCCAGGGAAGATCTGGATACTCCATTCCTGGAAGTGTTCAAGGCCAGTTTGGATGGAGCTTTGAGCAACATGGTCTAGTGGAAAGTGTTTCTGCCCATGGCAAGAGAGTTGGAACTAGATGATCTTTAAGGTCCCTTCCAACCCAAACCCTAATTCCATGATTAGAGATGAAAAAAATCCTATTGCCATCTTGAAGAGTGTTTCCTCATAGAAGAAAACTTATGCAATACAGGCAAACTTCACTTCCATTCAGCTGGCTGATATTTTATTATTTTGATTATCTATGAATCCTAAACTCTTTTTCTTTGCTATAGTTTTCAACTAAAGATTTCTTGGAAAATTTGTAGAAGTTTTCATTCTCCTCCTATTCTCATGAGCATAAAGGAATTAAAAATAAAGAAAAGAAAACAATTTAAATATGCAAACCTTGAAACTGCTTGCCTGTGTGAAAATGAAAATTTTGAAGAAAATTTCAGTAATCATTTCTGTCTCCATGTGCACATCATTGTGAGAAGTCAAAAATTAATTAGTCAGAAAGAGCTGCAGTTACTGAATTTGACCCATATTCAGATACCTTGACCATTCCATTGCTGTCCAATGTATAAAAATATGTATAATATTGCTGCATTCCTCCAAGTAATTTAAAGAGTATAGATCCAAAGAAAGAACAACGTTGATTTCATATTTTAGCAAATGAACACAGCCTTGATATCCTTGATGAGGCAATATTCTTACTAGGCAAAATTCAGCTATTCTTGAACTCAATGTCCTTCCTATTCATCATTTCTGCTTCACTTACACATGCAAGCTGTCTTTTAAAGAATAATATATGAGCTCTTTGGCAAATATAAATCTGCACAGCCTCAGTGGCATCCTTGAAAGAATATGAGGAATGTCATCGATATTTCAGCACTTAGTATTCCTTAGTATTGACAAGAAGGTGATGCTCACTTCATTGGGAAATAATATCTATAGAACTGGAATTTATGATGGATTTAATTCGAAATCCAAACAAGTTTTCTGACATTAAGCCTTTCTCACAAGACTACCAACAAAACACCAAATAATTGTATATGTGAATTTTTTCAGAAATATAATACTGATTTTATTAAAATGAATTAATTAAAACTAGTATATTATTTTGTACCCCATTTTTCATACTGCATTTTTAGTCTTTATTTCATAATTTTTGTTTGTTTTTTTGGCTATAAAGATGTTTCCATGTGTCACTAAAATCTGGGAAATAAACTCTCCAACCAGAATGACAGGTTAGAAAGCCAACATTACCTTATTATGGTATCTGGTGCCTGGGGGATTGCTCCTCCTATCATGTACCTTGAGAAGAGACAGTTTACAGCTTATATATCTACTAGAGCACCTACTATAAGAAGACAGGCTGAGAAAATTGGGGCTGTTCAGCCCGCAGGAGATAAGCTGAGTGGAGACCTTATAGCAGAGACCTTATACTAGAGTTCCAGTATCTGAAGGGGGCCTGTAAGGATACCAGAAAGGGACTCTTTATCAGGGACTGTAGTGACAGGACAAGGGGTAATAGGTTTAAACTCAAACAGGGGAAGTTCAAGTTAGATACAAGGAAGAAGTTCTTTACTGTGAGGGTGGTGAGGCACTGGAACAAGTTCCCCAAGGAAGTGGTAAATGCTCTATTCCTGGCATTATTCAAGGCCAGGGCAGACAGAGACTTGAGTTACATGGTCTAGTGTGAGGAGTCCCTGCCTGTGGCAAGAGGGTTGGAACTAGATGACCTTGAGGTCCTTTCCAACTCTAACTATTCTATGATTCTATGCTTACATATATATTCATTATGATTCTGTGAAAAGCCCACCCAATTCTTGTTACTCATTGCAAATGATAATTTGTGCAGATTAAGACCACAGTGCAGGCACTGTGAATTTTGAGGGGACTCTTGAGTCATTTCTCTTGGGGTCGTTGGGTTTGTTTGGGAGAAATATTCCCACTCATTTTATCCTTTTATGGAAATCCATTAGCCAAGGACATTGGAATGTCTCTATTTTTTCCAATTAACTGCATGCTCTTGTTTGGTCTAATTCATGACCCTGAGAGGCTCCTTGAGTTTTTTTATTTTTGCAGCCATTTGCCCAGTTCTCAGGTCTTATCAACAGGAAGAAGGCCTACATTTGTTTGAGAAAAGACCTCGGTCCTCTTGTTGTATGCTTCCCTTATCTTGAGAATTCTTGTAGCCTTCTCCATGTCTAAGACTCTATGTACAGTGAAATACTAGTTTAATTCAGTATCTCATGTATTTAATTCAGTATCAGTAGCAACCTCAACACTATGACTAGAATCTGGGTCAAACTATAAATAAGCTGAATGTTTTTAAAGAATTTTGAATAATTGTAGCTGAATTAGGCATGTAGGAGGTATTATAGGTTGCATAATCTTCCGTAGTCCACAGGGACAAATTCCAGTTCCAGTGCCAAGCTTTGTATACGTGGGTTTCATTTTTAAGGATAGTTATATAATGCTATTCTATTTTTTCCATTCGTTATTGAGTAAAAGAGGAAAAAGTACCCTTGATGAAAATTTTGGGACTATTTATAAAAAACATGAAAATTCTGAATTATATCCCAATTCCATAGCGACATAACATCTTTAAAATCAATATTTATATTCAGTGTTACCTCAAAGCTTTTATTTTTTTCTACTGTAAGTGTAAACGTTATTACTTTCTTAAATATCTGTGTAGAGAAGCTGCTGCTAAATCATGACATTTGAGATAATGACCACTTACAGATCTGTAAATAGCTCACAATGGATTTTTCTTTTTTTTTTTGGAGGTGATAGCATATTTTAGATTTTACTTATAAAAGGTCCACATTATTTCTGTGTTTACCTTTTAGATTATATATATAAAAACAAATAAACACAAGGATTCATATATATCTATTTGTGCATGTTTTTGAATCAGTGTTGGAAGAACTGTGCCATTCAGAGAATACACACATATTGAAAGTTTTTCTCCCTGTACAGACGCTGCAAAGCAAAAGAGAAACATCATTCAATTTTATTCTCAGGGACTGTTATCTATTTAAGGGCTGCTTAAGGTAGAAAAATTCCTGAATAAGCATGTCAAAATATACTGATTTTAATCTTCAAGACACCTTTAAACCCATATAAAAGGATTATTGGTTTATGAGCTTCTTTTAATACTGTATCAATATTGATCTTATCATGTAATTATAGAAGATTCCCCAAATCTTTTTTCCTAGGGAAGGGATAGAATGCTTCAGAATTACATACAAGTTGTTTAAAATCTTCTTCATTAGGATTGAGTATGCCAGAATGGACTGTGTGCTCAGATTTTTTTTTAAGCTTAGAGCTTTTCATATCCTCCAAATATAGCCACAAAGAAAATCTAATTTATTTTCTGTAAGTATAGTGTAAGGGCTAGGGTCAATGAAATTGCTTTCCAACATAGTCACAAACACTGGATAAAAACAGGCAAAAAGATTTGAACAATTATATTTGCATTTAATTAACATTTGGCAGCCTAGCTATCTCTCTGATGGCTACACATGGATAATGTCAGATCTCCATTTCCAGAATGGGAAACTGGTTCAGTTGAAGGTGATTTTCTATCTTTAAGAAAAAAGTCCAACGCCATGACATAGACTTGAATTGTACTCAAATCTGCATCCTCTCTCTGATAATCTGCCCTCCATTCTGATCTGCCATCAAAAATCATTATTCTCTTATTTTTGCTAAATTGTGACATGACAGAGTAGTATCCCACACAAGCATGGGCTGAGGGCACATCCCATGTGAATAAGAAAAGAATATTATATAGTGCTGGAAATGGCAAAAAATTGGAGGAAGAAGGCACAAAGTGGAGGAAGAAGGCACAAATTGGAGGAAGAATACACAAAGTAAAATAGTTTCATATTTTATGTTTTGTGATGATTCTTGTTTTCCAGAGCTTTGTTTAAGACTAAAGAAGCTCAGAAATATCAGCCTGTCAAAGACAAAAATGGGAGGAAACAGATCTACAGAAGAAACACCCTTTTAAAATCCTACTCTTTGGGAGTATACATTTCAGTGCCCCAGGACTATAGAGAGCATTTTGTGGGCTTGATTAGTATTAGGTGACATCCTTCAAAGCTCTAGATTCAGAAAGTCCTCTGTGTATATACGCACACACAAACAAAACAAAAACAAAAATTCTTATGTCAGATAATGTTTCCATCTTTATCTGAAAGAATGGAATGCTTGCTAAGTATTACACAATATTATAATAATATAGTTCTGTACAAATGAGAACTGTATGAATGAGATCTTCAGAGATTTACATTTTGCTTTTTTCAAATTGGTAAAACATTATTTTATACTGTCATGTACTTATCTTAAGCGAAAAAAATACAACATTAATCACATAGCTTTTTTGATCAGAATATAATTCGGTTTATTTACTTTTTACCAGAAAATCCAAACTTTTTCTTATTTAAGTGTTCATGAAAAGTTGGGCAAATGTTATTTTGAGATAAATCTGTACCTAATTTTTACAATACACTTAATGCTCTTCTGTTATCCTACATTAACAGACCAGATACTGAATACACAGTAATTGCAATCATGAAAATGTCAGACTTCTTGGTTAGATTTTGATTACTGTTAAAGCAAATGAAGAGTGTTTTCCCTTTGCAAATATTAATATTCATATATTTTCCAGAAGAACCAAATCGCACATACTAAGAATAATTTTGGCCCATTCTTTGCTTGTCTTTGACACAAGCTATCAATTATTATAAAAGTGATGAAATGCTCCATCATTTTAGTAATATTTTCTTATACTTACATGAATCACATGCTCAGGTGATATTTAACTCATGTAGTCAAGTCAATGTACTGGCCCTATAATAAAAAATATCTTCTGTTGGACTAATTTCAAGACAATGTAGTCATTACATTCTTCAGTGTAAATGATCAGACTTTTAAACTCACTGAGAGAAACTACCTCAAAAAAACTGGTGCCATTTCAGTGAATGCCATTATAGAATCATAGAATCATAGAATAGTTAGGATTGGAAAGGTCCTTAAGATCATCTAGTTCCAACCCCCCTGCCAGGTGCAGGGACACCGCACACTAAACCATGCCACCCAAGCCTCTGTCCAACCTGGCCTTGAACACCACCAGCGATGGAGCATTCACAACTTCCCTGAGCAACCCATTCCAGTGCCTCACCACCCTTACAGTAAAGAAGTTCTTCCTCATATCCAATCTAAACTTCCCCTGTTTAAGTTGAACCCATTACTGCTTGTCCTATCACCACAATCCCTAATGAAGAGTCCCTCCCAGCATCCCTATAGGTCCCCTTCAGACACTGGAAGGCTGTAAACACAAAAACTGATTAAGGACTTAAAGACTGCTAAGTAAAAGTATTCAAGCTAGGAAATTATTAAAGTAAGGTTACTTGTGTACCTTAATACACATAGGTGATTTGTGCATACACATTTAAAGATAAACTGTGATTATGCAATCTATTAATTACATTGATTTGGGGGGGGGGGTCTATGTATAGTAATGCTTATGGGATTGGGTAAGAGTTTGGAGGTCATACTGTTAACTTCACTGAAATTAGCAGATATATCACACCAGATTTTATATAAGTAGTTGAAATAACATAAAACCTCTTTAAACTTAGGCTTCATCCTTTAATTATAACTCTTATTTTCCATGAAGAGGTGAAAATGTCATGTATGAAATTAATAAATATGGTAAAGGTAACTCAAAGGTCAATAAAAATAACTTGGGTTATCAACTAAATAAACCCCTTATTGCTTAAGTTCCAGTTGCAAGATTACCATGAGCAAGCACAGAAAAGTCAGGGAAAAAAAAGGAAACTTATTTACACCGCGTTAAAAAGCACATCAGTGTTTTCTATGAGTGAAAAATTATTCAAAATCAGGACATGTGTCAAGCCTGTTAGATTTTCTTTCTGCTTTCCTCGGCTTTCCTAAGAATGTGAAAAAATAGACCTAACACCATACTCAACAAAGACATAGTTGTGAAAATCAGCTTGCAAATGATATGTACCTGAAGGAGGGACACATTCTAGAAAAGGACTACACTTTGCAATTCTTTCTTATAACTCAGGAAATAGGCAGTTTATTTGGTTAGAAATCCTATGACTGGACATTTTCATTTGTCCTGAACAACCTTGCATAAAACAAAATTATAGAAACTTGTCTGCTGTGCTGAAGAGCAGAAGGAAGGTAAAAGTCATCACAGTTCATTCTCCGGGTCCCAAGGCTGAGCAGGTGAGATACTCAGGACAGTGTAGGCATGAGTTCTGCTGGAAATTTTAATGTCAGAGACTGTTGTTCTCAATCTAACCAAAATACTGCCTTTCAATCAGAAAAATCAGCAATTAGTATTCTTCCATTTCTTTCTGTTTCATTGCAAAACTACTATAATATCCCTGTATTCCTCCTCTGTCTCAGTTTCTATTTGCTTTAAACAATTTCTAGAAGTTATATGCAGAGATTTTCCCCCAATATATTTTCCTTGTGGTAGAATCAAGGACCTTGAATCAAGAAGCTTGAGAAATGAAAGTTGTTTAGAAGCAGAGTGAAGAACCCTTTCCAGCACATGCTAAAGCCCTAAAAGATAAGGGCAGACTGTCAAAGGTAATCCTTTATGCAGTCTCCAAGTCTTAACCCTCTTGTATATTTATCTGCAGGTTTGGGTTATTGAAAAGGAGTTTGAACAGCAGGGTTTGCCTGGCATAATTCATGTGGGATCTTTTTTGGTTGATGCTGAAAATGTGTGTATGTGTGTATAAAAGCGTACTGGAGCTGCCTATGAAGTTGCTTACTGCTTACTGCTAAGCCTTCAAAGAATACTTAACAAATATTGATCTTCCACTCTTTTGGCTGTGCAATAAATGTGATTTCAAATTAAAGACTCAGAATCTTTAAAAAAGAGTGAATCCTTTATTTCCTTCCAATAAGTCTTAAAGAAAAGTGACAAATAATGTCACATGATCTCTATATCAGAAAAACATCTGAAGACTTTGCTGTTTCAAATTTTTTTCAGGATGAAGTATAGTTCACCGATTAGTTACAACTCTATAATAGGAACCAAGAAACAGGCAATCCACTGTTTAAAAATGATCTCTTAAACTTCAGACCTGAAAAAAGGTGGATTTCTCATGACTAGACCACTTAGTCTATTTACATGGGCAGTTTCTATCACAGACTTGAAGTGCTGCCCAGCTACAGAAATCCAACTTACAAGCAGAGAAAAGATATCGCCATGTAAACATCATTTTAGTATTTGGTGGGGACTAAAAAGTAAATAAAAATCAAAACAATTGTAATGAATTATCAGAAAATGAATGCAGAATAAAATAAATACATAAAATCATTGTATCGATCTATGGCTTACCCACTTCCTTAAATATAGTGTGCAGTTCTTGCCCCTTTATTTTGAAAAGGTTAAAGTATGGCTTGAAAAGGCACAGACAACATCAATGAAAATGATGGATGCTATGAAATCATAAAATCATAGAGTAGTTAGGGTTGGAAAGGACCTTAAGGTCATCTAGTTCCAACCCATCTGCCATGGGCAGGGACACCTCACACTAAACCATGTTGCTCAAGACTCTGTCCAACCTGGCCTTGAACACCACCAGCAATGGAGCATTCGCAGCTTCCCTGGGCAACCCATTCCAGTGCCTCACCACCCTCACAGTAAAGAACTTCTTCCTCATATCCAATCTAAACTTCCCCTGTTAAAGTTTGAACCCATTACCCCTTGTCCTGCCTCTACAGTCCCTAGCAAAGAGTCCCTCCCTAGCATCCTTATAGGCCCCCTTCAAGCACTGGAAGGCTGCTATGAGGTCCCCACGCAGCCTTCTCTTCTGCAGGCTGAACAGCCCCAGCTTTCTCAGTCTATCTTCATATGGAAGGTGCTCCAGTCCCCTGATCATCCTCATGGCTCTCTGGACTTGTTCCAACAGCTCCATGTCCTTCTTTTGACACCAGAACTGTACAGAATACTCCAAGTGGGGTCTCACAGGCGTAGAGTAGAAATGGCTGCTGCACAAGGAATAAGGAGCTAGGCTAGGCTTCTTCAGATTGACAAAGACAAAACACCTGAAGTGCCTTTAACTTAAAATATTTTGACATTATAAAATATGATAAAGAGTAAATTCCAAGAGCTTCAACTTTTCATCTTTCCCTAAGATAACCAGTTTCTTTGGAATCTGTAGATACTTCAATGCTTTGAAGTATCTTGATTTTACTACACATGATTTTCTACATCTGACTGAAATTCGGATTGGAATTTACTGGAAGTATATTTGACACAACTCACAGCTGGACAGTTGCATGGGACTGTTTAAACCAGAGTTTCTTAACAAAGCGGGTCCTGCGCTGTGGAAACCTATTCCTTTTTCTAACTGTTCTAAATGTCCAAACTCATGTTTACATCTCTGTTTCCTCATTTTTCAGTTGGCTGCTATAAGAAGTTTTCACGAGATCACCAGGACAATAAAAGCTTTTAAAACTTTAGCTGTTGTCTATTCTTGAAATGATAAAAATGCTGAAAAGGCAATGCTACTCTCTTTCTGTTTAGAAATCAACAAATTCCATGTCTGGAACAGTACTGGAGATTATCATGTTTCTAAAATGAGTAAATATTTTAAAATTCTCTGCATGCATTTCTTTCCTTACACTATTTTTGAAAGTCAGCAATTCAGTTTGTATGAAAAGGATGAGAGAATTAGGTTAACTCCAGAATTGTTCCCTACTGTTTAGATTAACTTCATTTCAGACAGCACGCTTTAGATACTGACTTGTTTGCCTGGCTAAGAAAGAATGTGAGCTCAGTAACTTAAAGATACACTATGTAAATATAGCTTTAATCTCACCTCAGCAACAGCTACTTTATTCTCAGACCTTTTAATATAAATTGTCTTGACTTCAGTACTTCTCCCTCGAGGCAATGTGATACGATCTCTTTGTCTTGGAAGCATTTGTTCTCTTCAAAACTGAAATCTTCTGATTTTCTTACCAAAATGTTTATATCCCTATTTCTTTCACCTTTTCCTATTTTCCAAAATCTTTTATATGCCTTGTATTTCAGCTATTTAAGCTTCTTATGTCACCATCTGGTCTTTAATCGTTCCTTTTTAAGAGGTGGTAGTGAACCTACTACTCTGTGTACATCTGTGAGGACTTAGGGGTATTGAAAAGTGGTGTTTTTTCTGGTGTTTTTTCTCCTTTTGAATGAATTGTATTCTCTAAAGTTTTAATAAACCCTTCAGGTGCATGTCTCTCTCTCTCTCTCATTACTTCCAATCAAGAGCTATAACCACCTACTATGGTTAGGTGGCTCTTAACTCTTGTAAATATATACTAGAAAAGAAGAAAAATGTAAAGTCTGCTCCTCAAGAACTCTAGCATTTTAAAAATATCCTTAAGGAGAAAATATCTCTTATCTTTTAAAATTATCCGTATAGCCCTTCTGATATCAATACACACTATCAGGGAATAAATGGAATAAATTGTCACTGCAGGTTTTTTTCCTATATTACTGTAACAAGTAAAATCTCAAAACTTTTTTAAAAAATTATATTTTTCTACAGTATTTTTAAAATCAAAGCTAAAGTGTAGAAAATAAATTAGGTGACAAAAGAATAATCCCCCAAAATCCAGTTGAGACAGGACAAGTGAACTGGAGTTTAGTGCTATAGAAGCTGTCACTTTTGAAAACACACATTCAAATTCATGATACATATGTGCTGGCTTTGACTGGGATAGAGTTAACTTTCTTCACGGAAGCTACTATGGAGCTATGTTTTGGATTTGTGCTGAAAACAGCGCTAATAACAGAGAGATGTTTTGGTTATTGCTGAGCAGTGTTCACACAGGCTTTTCTGCTTCTCACACCATCCTACCAGCAAGTAGCCTGGGGGTGCACAAGGACTCCAGCTGACCCAAGGGTTATTCTATAACATATGTTTTCACACTCCGCAGATGAAGCTGTGGGAAGAAGAAGGAAGGGGGGAACTTCAGGCATGATGGTGCTTGCCTTTCCAAGTCACTGTAATGCATGATGGAGCCCAGCTCTCCTGGAGATGGCTGAATACCTGCCTGCTGATAGGAACTGGTGAATTAATTCCTTGTTTTGCTCTGCTTGTGTGCATGGCTTTTGCTTTATTTATTAAAATGTCTTTATCTCAACCCATGAGTTTTCTCGATTTTATTCTTAAAATTCTCTCCCCCATTATATTGGGATTGAGCAGTGAGCGTGTGTCTGTGCATTCTACTGCAGAGTGCAGTAAGTTGCTGAAGATATTTCAAACTACTGCATACAAAAATGTAAAATCAGGAAAACATATGCTGAACAAAAATATTAAACAGTATTTTTCTGTTTGTTGTATGCACTTTTTCACTTGCAAGTCAGTATATCTCATCATCTCTTAACTGTTCACAGTCAGGATTTTTTTCCATTTCTTGCAGACATATAAAGTAAGCATTTATTTGTCTCCTTTTAGCTATGCGCAAGGAAGAACTGTGATAATCAGCAAGTGTGCCATGAAGTGTTGATTCCCTAGAGGTTTGTCTGAAGATCTTTCATGTGTTTGAAGAAAATGTTTCTAACAAAACAGTGAATTTAGGTTGATCTGTAGAAGAAAGGAAGAAAGGGAAGAAGAAAAGAAGAGAAAAAAAAAAAAAAGAAAAAAACCCAGGTCTGAAATATACGTAAATGAAGGCTTTCCAAACAATTTTAATTCCACATGCATTTGTGGTTCCATGTGATTTTCATAATTTTTTTAATTCAAGATCAAGGGATACTTTAGTCTATCTTGCTGATCTGATAAACTTTATTCATGAAGACACATACAAACACATGTAAAAAATGCAGCTTTATGAAAGCAGTTCTTTCTGCTCAAGCAACCTGTGACAAGGTACGTTGTGCTCTTATTGCTGCTGACCTGTGTTCACTCCAGTCACAGATTCCAAGGAAAAGCTTATCTTTTGTTCTACACAGAAATTTCAGTTATGAGCCTATTGTCGTGGTTTAAGCCCAGCCTGTCACTCAGAAACCATGCAGCCATTCGCTCATTCCCACTCATTCCTCCCCCTGCTCCCAGAGGGATGGGGAGGAGAATCGAAGGAATGTAAATCCCATGACATGAGATAAGAACAGTCCAGTAACTTAGGTATAACACAAAACCACTACTGCTACCACCAATAATAATACTGATAAGGGAAATAACAAGGGAAGAGAATACAACCTCTCACCACCCATCAACCGATAACCAGCCCAACCGAGCAGCGATCTAACCCTTCTGAGTAACTGCCCCCAGTTTATATAGTGGGCATGACGTGCTGTGGTATGGAATACCTCTTTGGTTAGTTTGGATCAGGTGTCCTGTGTCTGCTTCCTTCTGGCTTGCCCTCCTCCCCGGCACAGCATGAGACTCAGAAAGTCCTTGGTCAGAGTAAACACTACTGAGCAGCAGCTAAAAACATTGGTGTTATCAGCGCTGTTCCCAGGCTGAAAGTCAAAAGCACAGCGCTGCGCCAGCAACTAAGAAAGAGAAAACATGACTGCTACTGCTGAACCCAGGACAGCATCCACCCCTTATTCCATACCATTCACGTCATGCTCAGATCCCACATTTTCAATACACCTTCACTCTTATCTCATAGATATACATAAATGAATCCAGAGAGAGATAGAAAGAGAGAGATCATTCCTCAGTGCATGGACCAATCCCTATAAAGCTGCTGAGTCCATCCAGTCCATAATGTTGGGCTCCATCTCTTGTAACAATCTTTCAGAGCAGGAGGGAGAATGTGATATAATCAATCTGTCAGGCCTCCCCATATTTGTACTTCAGCCATCGTCCGCCATACCAAAGAGGCTTTAATCATTTAGCTTGCTTAATTGCAACACGTTTCACACTCGTAAATAACCCGGGCAATAGTGTCTCTTGCTAAGTCCACCCCTCCATCATGAGTCCATCTGTATGCTGCATCTCTGCTCTGATGGCCTGAGGTGTCATGGGCACACCAGGCTCAAAATAATTCACTCTCCCCTCCAGCAGTTTCTGTAGCTTGTCTTTGGGGACTCCATACAGCTGCCTTCCATCTGTGATGCTTCCAAAGCACTGGAGGGGCCCAGTGGACTAGATACTCGCCCATACTGTCCCACACACCCTGCCACTCATGACTGTCCAGCTGCAAGGAAAATCTCTTGGTCATCCTACATCATAGTCTAACCCCAGACAAGGCCCACGCCCCACTCTGCTTAACTCTCGGGATCAAACGAAATGGTTGTGGGTAAAACACACTCTGTATGCATGCCAACATGTTGATCCCCATCACAATCAGCAGGCAGGTCTCAAGGGTACCCAAAGGCCATTCAAAATCTTCAGAACTCTCAAATGAGGCTACTGTACTTGTCACTGGGGCTGGTGCACCTGATGTGCTTGTAGCTGGAGTAGCTGTGCTGTCTGCTGCGGTCGGAGTTTGAGTAGGTGCTGCACTTGTCACTAGGGTGCGTGGGAATGTCACCCTCATAAGCTGACCACACGAGGAGGGGAAAAAAGATGTGTAATTGCTAAACACTTCTATTATATACCTCCCGTACTATAGAGGTTGTGACCACACTGGGAATGCAAGCCAGATCAGTTTCATGATCAATGATTCTATTGCATTACAGGTCATTACCATAAAGTACAGTGAAACAAGAACCTTAGTCCAAGCCCCCCACCTGATAAACACTAAGATAGCAAATATCAGCTGTAAATAAGGTATGACATGCTGAAACTGTGAGATCAAGAGCAACAGCTTTGAGAGCCAATAAAGCAGCATTGTGACGAGTGATTTTTAATCCGAAACAATGAATGCTTATCACAAATACAATGAGACACACTCTGGTCAGATCTGCCATTATCTCAACACTTCATGCCCTGCGTTGGGCACCAAAAGGAACTGTCGTGGTTTAAGCACAGCTTGTCACTCAGAAACCATGCACCCTTTCCCTCACTCCCCCCTTTACTCCCCGTGCTCCCGGAGGGATGGAGAGGAGAATCGAAGGAATGTAAATCCCACGACATGAGATAAGAACAGTCCAGTAACTAAAGTAAAACACAAAACCACTACTGCTACCACCAGTAATAATACTGATAAGGGAAATAACAAAGGAAGAGAATACAACCGCTGCCTTGGGTGGCATTGTTTAGTGTGAGGTATCCCTGGCCATGGCAGGGGGGATGGAACTAGATGATCTTAAGGTCCTTTCCAACCAAACTATTCTATGATTCTATGATTCTTCACCCATCAACCGATAACCAGCCCGACCAAGCAGTGATCTAACCCTTCTGGGTAACTGCCCCCAGTTTATATAGTGGGCATGACGTGCTGTGGTATGGAATACCTCTTTGGCTAGTTTGGGTCAGATGTCCTGTGTCTGCTTCCTTCTGGCTTGCCCTCAACCTGGCACAGCATGAGACTCAGAAAGTCCTTGGTCAGAGTAAACATTACTGAGCAGCAGCTAAAAACATCAGTGTCATCAGCACTGTTCCTAGGCTGAAAATCAGAAAAACAGCACTGCGCCAGCTACTAAGAAGGAGAAAACATGACTGCTACTGCTGAACCCAGGACACCTATGACTGAGAAATAGCTGACAGGCTTGGGATTTTTTTTGTTGTTGCTGCTAGCTTGTTGTTTTGGGTTGCTTTTTTTTTTGACAGGGGGTTGTGTGGGGTTTTTTTGTTTGCTTTGATTTTTTTTTAAATTTTCATTGTTTTTTGCTCAAATTTATACATTAGAAAATTAAAACACACAATAGTGGCATGAGTAGGTTGTTTGAGTGTCAAAACATACATGTCCTCATCATGTTTTCAGTGAAAACTCATTGCAATGATTGTATTTATTTGTTAAAATTAGCCAGACACAAAGCAGAAAAAAGCCAAGTAAATGTGTGTCCTTGTTTCATCTCTAAGAGATATTTTTCTTCCAAGTAGCTGGTGCAGTGCTGTATTTTTACTTTAGCCTGAGAACAATGCTGATATCTGCCATGGGTTCAGCAGTAGCACTCATTTTTCTCCTTCGTAGTAGCTGGTGCAGCACTGTGTTTTTGTCTTTCGTCTTGGAAAAGCACTGATAACACCAGTGTTTTCAGTTACTGCTTGGTAACGTTTTGCTCTGACCAAGGACTTTCTGAGTCTCATGCTCTGCCAGGGAGGAGGGGAAGCCGTGAGGAAGCAGAGACAGGACACCTGACCCAAACTGACCAAAGAGGTATTCCATACCACAGCACGTCATGCCCAGGATGTAAAGCAGAGAGCAGAGACCCGGAAGGGTGGGGATGCACTGCGTGGTCGGGCTGGGTATAGGTGGTGAGAGATTGTATTCTTTTCCTTGTATTTGCCTTGTCATTATTATTGGTTGTAGCAGTAGTGGTCTTGTATTATACTTTAGTTACTAAACTGTTCTTATCTCAACCTGTGGGAGTTGCATTTTTTCAGTTCTCCTTCCCATCCCTCCTGGAGCGGGGGGAAGAAAGAGGGGAGAGTGAGTGAGCAAAACTGCATGGCTGAGAGCCTTAAACCACGACAATAACACACCAGTTTTTTTAGTTGTGGCTAAGTAATACTTACCCCAATCAAGGACTTTTCAGTTTCATGCTCTGCCAGTGAGGAAGGGCACGGGAACCCGTGAGGAAGCAAAGACAGGACATCTGACCCAAACTAGCCAAAGGGGCATTCTGTACCACAGCATGTCATGCTCAGTGTATAAACTGGGGGGGAGTTACCTGGAAGGGACCGATTGCTGCTCGATTTGGGCTGGGTATTGGTCAGTGGGTGGTGAGCAACTGTTCTGTGCATCACTTGTGTTTTCTGAACTTTAATTTATTCTCTTGTTGTTTCGTATTATTAGCATTATTGTTATCATTGGGATTCTTTCTATTATCACTATATGTTTATTTAAAATCTTCTTATCTCAACCTGTGTTTTTTCACATTATTTTGATTCTCCTCCCCATCCTGCCAGGGGAGTGGGATGTGGGTGCGGGGAAGGGGCAATGAAAGCAAGCAGCTGCATGGTACTTAGTCGCTGGCTGGGTTTAAACCATGACAATATGCTAGGAAAACTTAGCCATGTTTAAATTTTTATGTACCACAGATGATCAAAATTAGGATAACCATTTAGGCTCTATGTGTAATAAATAAAGAGTTATACGCAATATCTTAGCAATCACAGATATCTGTTCCTGGGACATAATTGTCTCAAAGCTCTGTATTTGTTGCTCTGTCTCTCTGTTGTCTACAGAAGCAACCAACATAATTAACTTAGACAAGATAACTAATTTTAAGTCAGATAGATTTCATAGAATCATAAAATGAAATTATTTGGGTTGGAAGGTACCTTAAAAATCATCTAGTTCCAACTCCCCTGCCATGGGGAGGGACACATAAATTTAGTAAATCCCACTCAATATTATGAAGATGTTTGAAGCTATCATCAGAGCGTGATTGAAAGCTTACTTCAGGATAAAAAAATGAACGCATTCTTAGAACAAGCTCTTTTTTTGTTGGTTTTTTTTGTTGTTTTGGTTTTTTTTTTTTTTTTTTTTTTCCAAAAGGTCTAGGCCTCACTGTCCTAAATATTGTTTGTGTTTACTTTTATAAGTAATTAAGCTAATATAGCAATATTGTGCATAAGTTTTTTGACCCCACTGTTTGTGTCATTGGCAATGATAAGAAGAAGATTTTGCTGTTTAAACAGGACTTACCAAAATTAAACCAAATACAAATCCAAATAATCTCTAGAAGCAAATCAATTGGCAATGCACTTATTTTACAGTTCATAACTATTTTTTTCAAAATACACTAGAGTCTGACAAGATTAAAACTTGAACTAGCATTCCATTTTACAGAAAAATTACCTCAAGAGTGAGAACAAAACCTGCAATTCTTCATATTGAGGGTTAAAGCATTAACCAACTAACTCCCTCCTAGGGAGTTTCTAGAAACAACAAAAATCCATAAACACATACTCACGTTTTTCTGATCTTTTAACTTAAAATTCCTATTAAATGTGAAATACAGTATGTTAAAACCAGCCTACAGTCTTCAGGTTTTGTTTGGGTTTATTTTTTCCTTTTTAAACACACCTCAGAATAAAACCGAGCTTGCCTTTAAAATAGCCGTTAGGTGATATCATACTACTTGTGTTCTCACAAAGAGTAGATAGAATTTAACAGAAAAAAAAATCACCCTAATGCTCTGACTTTGCGTATCCTCAGGATCATTAAACATCCATGATATAAAACAAAGTTGGAATAAGAAATAACTGAGAGCACACTATGTATTTCCTCGTTGCAGGTTGCCACTCTCTTGGGTGAGTAATAACTTTTAAGTACTAATAAATTGAAATGGAACATTTGTTTCCTCAGTAACTAATGGAAACAAGTATTGGCTGGGACATCAAATGAAAAGCCTTATCCTTTGATTTATCATTCATTGAAGAAACATACTTCTTTGTTATTCTTCCAACACAGACTGCTGAGAAGTGATTTAAATTAGTCTGGGTTAGAATCTTCAAAACACAATTCAGCCTGCATTTAAAGGGTAATGAAATAGTTCCTTTATTAAATTCATACCTGGCTACTTAACTATTGGGGTTGTATGAACCCATTCAGACAAAGCATCACCAACAAAATTGATTTTCTCTGCCAGTTTTCAAAACCAAGTAAATCCAATTTGCACCACTGAAGACTTTTTAGTGAGTGAAATGTAAATAATCTACATCTCAATGTACACAGGAAATCAGTGAAACAACCAATAAGTCATTCAAAACACTGAACATCACTCAGCTAAACATACATTTTCCTCATTGTTTGAGTAAAGGATTCATCAACAAAGAAAGCAAGTCATGGTAGGTAAGAAAAATATTTGATAAATGAAGTAATTTTTGGGCCTCTGAGCAGACCATCAGACTTTGCAACATTTAACTGCCTGGGCTATGGCTGCCTCTGTTCAAGGCTGGCTTTGCTATGGTGCCATTGAGTCACAATGAATGAGACTGCTGGGAGAAGATGTGTGTGAGGAAGCTGAGCTGGGGACTTTCGTCTTATCCTTTTGGGCCTGCTCAAGCACTTACCCGTGGTTTTGTGTTGTTCAGGTTTGTTTTCTTTCATGGCAGTTTTGGAGTTAACTAGGAACCTTTTTACAATCTTTAGTGACACTTCTGATGTTCCCTGTACCAATAAAAACCCTGCACCTGGGATCTTATTTTCACTATTAGAAACTAAGAAATTATGGCATGACATATGAATAATACAGCATACAAGATCTTGCTGGTAGAGTTACTGTTGAAAGGATGTGTTGGTGTTTACCTTCTTTTAATCCTAGACTGGAGAGGAAATTGATGACACTAAGTCATAGAATCATAGAATCATAGAATAGCTAGGGTTGGAAAGGACCTTAAGATCATCTAGTTTAACTCCCCTGCTATAGGCAGGGACACCTAACACTAAATCATGCCACCCAAGGCTCTGTCCAGTCCAGCCTTGAACACAACCAGAGATGGAGCATTCACAACTTCCCTGGGCAACCCATTCCAGGGCCTCACCACCCTTACAGTAAAGAATTTCTTCCTCATATCCAATCTAAACTTCCCCTGTTTAAGTCTGAGCCCATTACCCCTTGTCCTCTCACTACAGTCCCTAATGAAAAGTCTCTCCCCAGCATTGCTATAGGCCCCCTTCAGATACTGGAAGAATGCTATGAGTTCTCCATGCAGCCTTCTCTTCTCCAGGAGGAACACCCATAACTTCTTCAGCCTATCTTCATATGGGAAGTGCTCCAGTTTCCTGATCATCCTTGTGGCCCTCCTCTGGACTTGCTCCAATAGTTACATGTCCTTTTTATGTTGGGGACACCCTAATTATACACGATATTTCAAGTGAGGTCTCATGAGAGCGGAGTAGAGGGGCAGGATCACCTCCCATGACCTGCTGGCCGCACTCCTTTTGATGCAGCCCAGGATACGGTTGGCTTTCTGGGCTGCAAGTGCGCACTGCTAGCTCATCGACCAACACCCCCAAGTCCTTCTCCACAGGGCTGCTCTGAATCTCTTCTCTGCCCAGCCTGTAGCCGTGCCTGGGATTGTTCCAACCCAGGTGGAGGACCTTGCACTTGTCTTGGTTAAACTTCATCAGGTTGGCATCAGCCCAGCGCACAAGCATGTCAAGGTCCCTCTGGATGGCATTCTTTTCCTACAGAGTATTAATTGAACCACACAGCTTGGTGTCATTGGCAAATCTGCTGAGGGCGCACTCAATCCCACTGCCCATGTCACCGACAAAAATGTTGAACAAGACCAGTCCCAATACCGATCCCTGAAGGGCATCACTCGTCACTGGTCTCCAGCTGGACATTGAGCCATTGAGTGTAGAAGCGTTTCTCACTGAGAGTGGTTTTGTGAGCAATCCAGCCTTTGTCCTGGCTCCAACTGTCCAGTGAGCAGAAGGCATGAGAGGCATCCAGCCCTTGGCTGAACTCCAATTCTCTGGTAAGCGGAAGTCATCAGAGGCTGCAGGGGGGTTGCTATAGGGCACCTCACCGGAAGCCACTAGAAGCTGCTGGCAGCTGCCAGCAGCTTCTGGAAGTTGCCAGGGGGTGCTGGAAGTTGCCAGAAGGGGACACCCACTTGCTGACATGAATTTAAGCCTCCAGTCACAAGCCGTTGCTAGGACCTGACATGGAGTCAGAGCCAATCATCTATTGTGGAATGTTCTGGTATTCTGTAATTTTTCCCTATAAAAGGTGTGCTTGCGCAGAATAAATTGTTCAGCGTTCGATTACATTAATCGGCGTTTGCGTTGTTCCATATCCCCCGCAACTGGCGCCCGAACAGGGACCCTCAGATTTGCCTCCTGAGAGCTGCTTCGGTGGTGAAGATCAGTGCAGACCTGATGGGTGGGAAGCCGACCGAAAAGGAGCCAGCAGTAGCCCTGCTGATGTAGAAGGAGGACGTGCACGTCCCGCGGAACAAAGGTGTATCTGCGATTAGAGAGTCCACTCCGAAAAAGGCAAGTGGCGGTCGGGGAGGAATGGGGGCGGCTCAGACAAAGGAAGAGGCGGCTGTCCTCAATCTCCTCCAACACGTCCTCTCAAAGAGAGGGATTAAATATGAAGAAGATGTTCTTAAGGGGCTACTCCAGTGGAGTAAAGAAAAGGGGCTGTTCAGCAGGGTTGGAACGGCATTTGAAATATCTACGTGGGAGGCGATAGGCACCCAGCTTTGGGACACTATAACTGATGGGGGGAAGGCAGCGCGTGAGGCTCAAAAATATTCCACGCTATGGAAGCTTATCCGAGAGACTTTGCGGGATGTGAAATCAGAGAGAGCTGCACCTGCCTCGGCAGCTAAAGTCCTGTCTCCGGAGATGCTACCCCTGCCTCCGCCTGAACCTCCAGCCCCACCCGCCTCCCAATCACCCGAAAAGCACCCGATTACGGGTGCAAAGAGCCCCAATCGGAATCCCTTTGAACATATCGGGGGAAGAACGCCCCCGAAAATTGCGAAGACAGTGAAGATGGGCTTTCGGTCTGTGCCCAGCGGGGAAAGATTGAAATCTGATACTCTTACTAATCCTGAGGATCCCAAACCTTGCAGCGGGGGGAAGGCATCCACGGGCTACAGACCCCGTGCGACCGAGTATTCCCTTATCTCCACCCCAAACCATTCCCCCACTAACTCTAACATTTCTACCTCGGAAGAAACAGAGCAGCCGAAAGAATTAAACGACCCGACTAAAGAACTGTTGCAGAAAGTTTTACAGAAACTCCCGGCAGTGACTCAGGGAGAAAGAATGCGATCCTCATCATAAATTGCCAGCTGTAAAGGGAAAAGTAAGATGGGTGGGGGATGCAGATGTATTGTGTGCTTATAGTCTCTCTGTGATATTCATGCACTAAAAGTTAACAAATATAAGTATGTTCATGTTTCTATCGACCCTTGCAGACCTTTATAGATATTGCTGGCCACTTCTTCCGATGTAGGCTGGCCACCTGCATCAGAACGAGTGTGCATTTTGATCAGTTTAGAAGCCCAGGCCTCATGCAATGTGAGGGAGGCAGAGCCTCTGCGGGGACGCCCGCTGAGATTGAGCCTGCCACCTTACATTGCAATGACGCTGTTTGGAGCTGGGTTCTTGATTGTCTTCACAGGGTCATTGCACCACATTTTGTGTTTTAAATTTTGTATTTGTGTGAAGTCTGTTTATGGGATCCCATGTGTATGCATGTGTATGTATGTGTGCGTATGTGTGTTGAGGGCAGATACTGTTCTGTGTATTTTTTTTTTTTTTTTGTTATTGAGTTCATGTAAAAGTTTTAAATGTGTAACAGATTAACATTTCAGACAAGAAAGGGTTAATACAGAAGTGCTGTTGCTGACAGGTATTTATGGTTGCTGCTCGGCAGACTGCCAGCTGTAGCTGCTGTTGAGCAGGCCGGCGTTTGTAGCCGCACAAAGCGGCACTGAGGGATGATTTCTCTCTCTCTCTCTCTGTGTGTGTATATATATACATGTGATGGTATATTGAAAATGTAAGATCTGAGCATGACATGAATGGTATGGAATAAGAAGTGGATATTGTCACGGGTTCAACAGTGGCAGTCATTTTTCTGCTTCTTGGTGGCTGGTGCAGCGCTGTGTTTTTGATTTTGGGCCTGGGAACGGAGCTGATAACACCAGTGTTTCGGAGCAGTTTGTAGAGACACCACAGATAAGGCTTAAAGAGGCCTGCAGCACACTGAGCACAGAGGAGAAGTCCTGTTTAGTGTGTTTTAAGTAACTTGGCGGTAAATTCAAGACTTGGAAGAACCAATTGGTTAAAATAAGAACTGCTAACTGAAAAAGTGAGAGGGGTAGTGCAACCACAAGCTTTACCAGCCGCCACCCAAACAGCATCAGGGTGGCAGAGAAAGAAAAAAAGGAATGGGCGATGACACAGCAAACTCCTTGACTGTTAACACCGTGCAGTTTACTTCTGCAGCTGCTTCACATTCCTGTTTCATCAGAATGCCTTTGCTTTAAGGAGACGCTTTAACTTGTCTTGCTTCTCAAGAACTGATAACCCTGGGGAAGGGATATATCTGTGCCACCCCCCCCCGCCCCCACCCCCCCACCCACAGCTGCCTGCAAAGTTTCTCAAGCCTCACCATAAGCTGGACAGACGAGTGGAAAACCCCAATGCCTCAGCTACAGGAGCTGACCGTGAATATCCTGAGCAGAACGGGATAGAGGAAGAGAGAAACAAATGACTGTGAAACATCACTTGGGAGCAACTGAAGAGTAACAGCAATATGTGTCCTTGTAAAGTAGCTCTTATTAGAAGCTGTGATTTTGTGTATAACACCACCTGTACTTACCAGCCAGTTGCTAATAAGAAACTACACCTTGTATTGTATGGATTTGTCAATTGTAAAACAGATGTTGGAGCATGCAAATTTGCAGCAGCTGCTAGAAAATGCTAAGGCAAAAGTGAGAAAGATTTTAATACAATGATAGCATTATAGAGCACACAATGGAACAAATTAAGAAGGTGAGAGAACTCCACTGATAAGACATTTCTTTGGCTGGTCCCTCACTGCCACAAACATCTTCAGCATGCTGCTGCACCCTGTAGTATACATACTGCTATTGTAAATCTGTATGTGCTTTGCCGTAGTGGTGACTTGTTACTGGATGAAGCAGGTGAAACTCTGCATTGACAACGAGGTGCCAGGACTGAGGTTGACCAAATGCCTCTTACCAGTCAAGGGCAAGACTGGGTTGGCCTCTGTGTTTGCCACCAAGAAGAACTTTTAGCTCCGCTGTTGGTTGCAACCCAGCAGGCGTTGAGTGGTGGGGACACATGCCATGCCAGACCTTGATGTGAGAGATGGCCTCCCCTGTTATCAGAGAGCTATATAAGAGAGAAAGGTATGCCAAGAAGCCTGTAGTTCGCATATTTTGCAGGTGTGATCTAGTCTAAACCCACTATTATTCTGACCAACTACATGGTGTGTAAGAATCATTGATATGCCACATGTTACAAAGGTTCAAGTGACTTCAGATAGAGTGAACATGGCAAATTGTAAAAAATATGCTACTAAAGCAAAAAGGGGGAATGATAGGGGAGACCCCAAGTACACGAATCAACAAAGCATTCTGATCTTAATAACAAGAACAGCACACCTTCAGGAAGATGATGGACTGAATTGGTTGAACAAAGTGTTTTCTGGCTAAAGCATTACAGGATGGCTTTATTTTATCTTAATCATTTTGTCATTTTAATCATATTCTAATCTGTGTGCCTTGTTTGCTACAATAGCTAATGGAGAATCTAGAAACTTTGGCAAAGGTAGATCATAAATCTATAAAAACTGTCTTTTGATGTGGGTGCAGGGATAGAAATAATTAACAAAATGGATTCAGGCACTATCACCCTGGTCTGGCTTCAGCCCTGGGAACAGCAAAGAAAACAACAGGTGTTAATGTCCTGGGCAGGCCTAAGCCTTGAGAACTGTAAAGACAACAATGAAGGGTGAAGATTGGTTAGCAAAACAAAGCAGAGAGTTTGCAAGATAAAGCAGGATGTGCATCTCAAAGACAGACCAAACAATAACCTTTACTTTTGCTAAATCAGGGTGATAAGGGACGCTATAGAGGAAGACAGCTTTGTCCCCCAGGAGTATCCTGTCTCAGTCAACCCTCAAGCAGATGTTACACAAACAATACACTACAACAACACCAGGCACTAGCATAGAGAGCCTGAAAAATGAGTATATCTACAAAAATCAGAATTTGTGGCTGGAGAAAGCGTTGCCTCTACCTGGAGTTCTCCTGCTTATCATCCTAGTTGTGAATTTTTCTTTGACAATTTGGAATTTGTACTTTAGTTGAAAGTATGTAAGAAATACCTGTATTTGAACATACTTCCTTTAATTTCTGTATTGATGATAATCTTTAAAATACTGAAGTTGTTGACAGCTTATAGTGAGGTAAATCCTAACCATTCCAAGAGAATGTATTTTACTGTTCTCTCAAAGTGTCTATTTAGTTTATGTTTTATAACTGTGCTTGCTGTGATTTCGTCTCATACTGAATTCTTAGTGTTTTACAGATGCTGGTAAGCATTCTAAATTAGCCGCTTGTGTCTGGCAGAACCACAAACGGTGGGAGAAACATGTGATTACTGATACTGTTGATGATTCGTTGCAAACAAATTATAAAAAGCCTTCTTTTAAAACAAAAGGGGGGAGAAGTACTCCCTCTGGCAGAACGATTGGCAAAAGCAATATATATGGCTAATTATTTACGATTATCAGGAGACAGAGCTGACCCACCTATGGTCATTCATAGTTTGGCAATGCAATCAGGATTATCAGAAAAATCTAACCAAAAGATTTTGGTACAATATAAAGACTTGGTTACGGGTCAATGGAAAGGACCTGCAGAGGTTAAGTTAACAGGAAGAGGCTATATGTGTTTGATTACAGATCAAGGTGTTCAGTGGGTACCAGCCCGCTGGATACGGCCCTGGCGAGACTCAGCAGAGGACATCTCATCTGCGCAGGAGGATGTCAGCAATGATCAGGAGCCTGCTAGTAGCTAAACTGTTAACTCTGTTATTTGTATATAGTTCTGCATCTTTGTTACATGAAATTAATCCTAGAAAAAACTTGTGGGTGACATGGGCTGATGAGAGTGGGGTGTCAGAATTCTGTCTTGCTATGGCATCGGCCACAGATCCATTTCAAACATGCTTAATAGGGATACCTGGGTATAATGAGAACAGTTTTAAGACGTTTTCGACCAGCAACTGCAGTGAGTCAAAAAATGTTGCGGATTGCTCAGCGAAATTGATATCCGGGTTGAATAAGATGCTTCCTTGGGATCCACAAGAACTGAACTTAATGGCGTCGCAGGCAATTGGGAACAGCTCACAGAACTGGACACAGACCTGCGTAATGTTCGGATCTAAATATGCAGCCTGGCCATACCTGGCAGACTCACCTGATGTTTCACCCAAAGACAGAGCCTATTATTTTGGTGGTGAATATTGTGGCATGAACGATACGGCTGAAAAGGTAACAGCCTTTGGAGCGTATGGGGTCACTCACCGGCCCGGGTCAGTGCCCCTCCTGTGGAATAATAACTCTGCCAAGGCCCTACCGCCAGATGTCTTTTTAATCTGTGGGGATAGGGCATGGCAAGGAATACCAAAAGATATTGTTGGTGGACCATGCTATTTGGGCTCATTGACTATTTTTGCGCCAAAATTTTCAGAATTGCGTAATCTTAGTCATGCTCTCCGCTCTAGATTTAAACGATCCATAGGGCTTACCCCTGGCTGCAATGACAATGTTCAATTACTGAGCCGAGCTGCTCGGGTAGCCCTGTCGGTGTTTATCCCTGGAGCGGCTGCAGGAAACGCCCTAAGAACAGTAGCCCAGCTGGCTTGTTGGGCGGAGAAGCAGGCTAATACAACTACGGCCGTTCTCGAAGAATTGTTAATGGACCAAAATAGCTTGCGACACTCCCTACTGCAAAATCGCGCAGCCATTGATTTTTTGCTGTTGGCACAGGGTCATGGCTGTGAGGACTTTGAAGGTATGTGCTGTATGAACTTATCGAATCACAGCGAGAGCATTCACAGGCAATTAACCTATCTAAGGGAGCACTCCCAAAAGATCCAGCAAGATATAAGTCCATTGGATGACTGGCTCCATAACATTTTTTCGGGATGGGGAATAGGGGCTCGAATTCGTAGTTGGATGATTATTGCTCTGAAGATATTAGGTATTGTATTACTAGTTTTCCTTGCATGCACCATTGTACTCGCTATAATGAAGAGATTTGTAAACAGGGTACTGGCTCAGGTCTGGATTGCTCAAAAACAAGAAGAGGGTATTGTAGAAGCGTTTCTCACTGAGAGTGGTTTTGTGAGCAATCCAGCCTTTGTCCTGGCTCCAACTGTCCAGTGAGCAGAAGGCATGAGAGGCATCCAGCCCTTGGCTGAACTCCAATTCTCTGGTAAGCGGAAGTCATCAGAGGCTGCAGGGGGGTTGCTATAGGGCACCTCACCGGAAGCCACTAGAAGCTGCTGGCAGTTGCCAGCAGCTTCTGGAAGTTGCCAGGGGGTGCTGGAAGTTGCCAGAAGGGGACACCCACTTGCTGACATGAATTTAAGCCTCCAGTCACAAGCCGTTGCTAGGACCTGACATGGAGTCAGAGCCAATCATCTATTGTGGAATGTTCTGGTATTCTGTAATTTTTCCCTATAAAAGGTGTGCTTGCGCAGAATAAATTGTTCAGCGTTCGATTACATTAATCGGCGTTTGCGTTGTTCCATATCCCCCGCAATTGAGCACAACTATTTGCGTGCTGCTATCCAGCCAGTTCTTTTTCCACCGAGGGGTCCACCTATCAAATTGATGTCTCTCCAACTTAGAGACAAGGATGTGACATGGACAGTGAGATTGAGTGCGCCCTCAGGAAGTTTGCCAATGACACCCTTTTCCCAGTCATTGGGAACTTCACCTGACTGCCAGGATTTTTCAAATGTGATGGACAGGGGCTTAGCAACCTCAGTTGCCAGCTCCTTCAGGACCTGCAAATGGATTTCATCTGGTCCCATGGACTTGTGCACATTCAGGTTCCTAAGATGGTCTCGAACCACATCCTCTCCTACAGTGGGCCTAGGGTCCTCATTCTCACTGTCCTTGCGTCTGACTTCCAAGACTTAGGTGGTGTGGTCAGAGCATTTGCCAGAGAAAAATGAGGTAAAGTAGTCATTAAGAACCTCGGCCTTCTCCAAATCCGGGGTAGCCACTTCTCCAGATAGCTTCCAGAGAAGGCCCATGTTGTCCCTAGTCTGTCTTTTGTTCGTTACGTACCTATAGAATCCCTTCCTGTCATCTTTAACATCCCTAGCCAAGTTTAATTCTAGGTGGGCCTTCGCTTTCCGAAACTGGTCCCTAGCTTCCCGGACAATGTCCCTGTATTATTCCCAGGCTGCTTGTCCTTGTTTCCACCTTTTATAAGCCTCTTTTTTCCTTCGAATTTTCCTCAGCAGCTCCTTATCCATCCAAGGAGGTCTCCTGGCCCTCCTGCAGCACTTCCTTCTAGTAGGGATGTATTGCTCCTGAGCTTGCAGCAGGTGATCCTTGAATATCAACCAAGAGTCTTGGGCCCCCCTGCCCTCTAAGACTATATCCCGTGGAATCTTACTGAGCAGGTTCCGGAAGAGGCCAAAGTCTTCTATCTTGACGTCCAGGGCAGTGAGCTTGCTGCACACTCTTCTCACTGTCCTGAGGATCTTGAATTCGACCATCTCATGATCACTGCAATCAAGGCTGCCCTGAAGCATCACATTTCCAACCAGCCCTTCCCTGTTGGTGAGGACGAGGTCAAGCATGGCACCTCTCCTTGTTGGCTCCTCTATTACTTGCAGAAGGGGTGTCTTCCACACAATCGAGGAACTTCCTTGATTGCTTGTGCTGGGCCATACTGTCCTTCCAACAGTTATCAGGGTGGTTGAAGTCCCCCATGAGAACAAGGGCTGGCGAGCGTGAGGCTATTCCTACCTGTCTATAGAGTGCTTCATCCACAAAGTCATGTTAAAGGTTCTGTGAAGTTGAATAAAACACATTGTAGTGACATTTTCTTGTTTTGGCTGAATTCCTTGAAATCCCTTGATTCAAAAAACAAAGAGTATTGCAGATATTCCATTATGAATATGAAAATAAATTAAAAGGCCTTTAAAATATGGAGCTAGTTACTTAGGGACCCCCCCCCAGAAATGAAACCAAGTATCTTGCAAACATTAAGGAGAAAAAAAAAAAAAAACAAGAACACAAATAAAAAGCATTCAAATAATAAAATTGTTATTAGCAATAATTTGGATAAATATAAAGGGAATATGATAACAAAAATCCTGTATATAAACTGTAATTCAGATCTTGATCAATTGACCCTGATCATATCTATTCAGAAGAGAAATTCAGCTTCTGCTGTAATGAAATCTCACTAAAGTTATTTCTCAGTTTCTCTGCCATACAGAGGTTTTGTCTGATATAGAACATTATTTCCCAGCAGTTTATGTGATAATAGCAACTATATAAACTCACAAAACTGGTAGGTGCTTTTTATTATTTGCTAATTAAGTGGTTTGCTGCAGGGCGCAAGGAAATCTGTGCCAACACTACCTGTTTGCATCAAGACGGGGAATCACGGCTTATGCGTGCTTTCCTCCCTTCACCAGAGGCAAAAACTGATTACATTGCTATTCCCATACGACAGCCACTACTACAGCAACACTTACTTTACCAGCTTCTCTGCCAGGAGCTCAGCCTTCTCCCACACACACTGCTTTTTGCATCTTTATGGTCAACCTAATATTTCTCTTCTCTTTTCTAAAAAAAATGCCTATCATGAAAAGGAAAGGAGTAGAGAGAAATTTTTATGCTTGAAAATGTCAAAGGTTGCTATCAATCAGTTCTTTGTTGTAAGATATGTGCATAGAAGTGGTTAAAATTCTGTGGCTCACTAATCATATGCTTGATGTTTTGCTTATTCCACATAATAACTTCCAAGTCATGCACTGAAATTTTGAAACTAATCGGAAGCCCATATTAAAAAAATATGGCAACCCACACTCACATTTTAACCTCAAACCTTGCTCCATTAGACAATCATATGCAAACATGCATGTGGACTTACCTTGAAAATGCACTTTCTTGTTTCTCAAAATTTCTAGGCCAAATATTTATGAAAAGTTTATAAGGAAGTAAAATTACTAATTTTTTAATTCTCATTACATGAGTGTAGAAGTCTTCTTGTGCAAGTAAAATAAAATACTAAAATAGTATTAAAATATTTTTCAATTTTTAAAAAACATTTTTAAAGTCCATGTATGTTATTTTCTATGAAGGGAATTTGATAAACACATAGAAAATCCCATGAGCATAATAAAAATGTGTTCCTCTTGAAAGTGCTAAAATACTGACTTCAATATTAGTAGACTTGCTAAATTTTCAGACATTCTCTGGTCTGATAAATTACATGAAACTTGGACTGATATATATTACAGGAAACTCAAGGCCCAATTTTCTGAGGTAATAATTGAACAAATAGGTATTATACCCATTCAAATGAGATATTTGACAGTACAAGCAGGTATACCGCTGTATGTTCATAAAAAATGGGAGTCTTCCCCTACAATCATCAAACTAGTTAATATTTTGCCAATGATCAACCAAGTCAAAGAAAATTTCTGTTTCCAGTCCTATTATTTTCAGTTGTAATATCCTCCAATGATACTCAAACTGATAGTTGTAGACACAAAGAATGTATTCCTCAACCTTATGCAAGTAGACATATCCTGAGGAAAAATACAATTTGTCTACCTAATACAATATTTATAAACAAGTTTGTAAGTCTTAATAAATAAAAGTTTGAAAAATTAATAAAAATATTTTACTCTGATGACCCCACCCCTGCATTTTTCATCTAAAAAACCTCAATATCATACAGTATTTAATCTGTTTTTACTGTCATTTTATAAAGCAAAGAGAGTATTTTCCTTCTGTCTTCATAAAAAAAAGAAAAGATTGTACTCAAATTGTACATTTTATCTGCTTTATTTGGAAAATTTTTGATCCCTTAAAGTGCTTCTAAGTATGTTCTAGCTGTAAGGAATTAGTGCAACTCCATCTTTCTGATTGACCCTGATCAGAGCAAATTTTTGAGGTTGGACAGAGGGATTCAATAACGAGTGTCTGATGGGCATTAGTAGTTTTGCAAAATGGTTTGAAATCTCAGATTTCAATTTTATTCAGGCTGAAGTTTAAGGGGTCCATTCTACGCTGAACAGTTTCGTATTTCAGCATGTACTAAGCAGTCTAGAGCAATGCATCCCATCTTAATGAAAGTAATTTGTGCTTATCGAACTTCAAGTAGGCAAATAATGATCATCTCAAACACTTGTTTAAATAGCTTACAAAACAACTGAGCACATGTGTAAAGCCAAGCATGAGCATGTTTTCTTTGCAGATTTATATAATAAATGCATGCTTATACATTTTGGTGAATCAGGAGTGAATATTTGTTAAAACTTTGTCGCAAGCATGAGCCTTTGCAGAAAATATCACATCATAAGCCATGTGTATGAAAATTTGCAGTCACATCAAGTTAAAACTGAAGCAACAACCCAAAAGGTAGCCAGGAACTGACCAGTTGCAGTGCTGGGCCTCAGCTGCATTTTAGAAAGATTTTTCAGCAACTCCTTGCTTACCTGAAGTTGTAAGTTTCCATGCTTCTTAAAAAAATCAGTTAATACTAGGGGTTGGAATTATTTCTACTGGATAATACTACCACAAAGACTTAATAAAAAAGATATTTTCAAACAAAGATGAGAGAATTTTAAAACATCATGAAGAGCTTCTTACAGTAATTTGAAAAAAAAAATCTTTTTCTAAAATGATTTTAAAATTATACTTAAGAGAAGGAAGAAAGGTAAATTTCCACTCTGAGGGAAGTAGGTACAATCATATCACTAATCAAATACGCAAACTCCAGCAGTTCTCAGGAAAAGCTGTCAAATGGCCCCTAGTATAGTTCCTTGCTAGAACAGTTTGGCAGAGTGAAAAAGCAAGTTCTGTGACCTTCCTGCAGCTTCTGCACTGAGGATAATTTCTGCTGAATAGTGCTGAAAATAATCAGGATGCAAAAAAACGGAGCATAGGTATCTGATCTCATTTCATCATTATGGTACAAGTAGTGAATCACATGAAGATTACACCTTGATTTTAATTTAAATGGATTTTACTGGCAAATTGGATTTTGTCATGCTTCATAAGAATATATTTCATGAAGCAGCTGAATTGCCTACCTTTACCAATTGATATGGATCAGAAGAGAAACTTCATTTCATGCAACCTTTGAAATACCCTTACAGAAACATAAAATTTACTCCTGCAAGTCATCTGTGGCTGTAATGCATTAAGAATTATTTTTATCTAACCAGATGCAAAAGCTTGCTTTTTATTTACATTTTCAGTGCTTGATTTTCATATCTAATATCAAGCAGTATTTACAATTTATTTACATTTCTAAAAATACATTTATTATTTTTTTTATTCTACATGTGTCTCACTGCCCTGTTTTATTTCTATGCCTCATTCAAGCTGATATTTTGCAAAGTAATTTAAAATAACTCTTCAGTCATGAGATACTAAGTATGAACTTTCTACAAAACACAGTTCTGTTTTTTTCTGGAAGTTTCAGTAAAGTGGAATATGTTTGCTTCATTTTCTCCCTCTCACAGGATTCTGCATATGATCATCTGCATTGCTTCACTTAGGCCATAAAATTTAGAGGGCAAGTAAACATATTCTTAAGCTATAAAATCACCTAATTCTATTAGTTATAATAAGATTTAAACATAAACTTAAATGCTTTATTAAAGAAGGAAGTATTAAACTTCATATACACCTATATACAATATTCATATCCATAAAATAATTATGTTAAAACCATTTTATTTATTGTAGAACTAAGCTTGTTAAAAACATCTTCATGCGGTACTTATATAATAATACATCAAGAATTCACTCTATTTTGCTTAAATTAATATTTTCTTATAATCTAGGTAATGCTCCTAGTATTTAAGGTCTCTATAACTATATTCTGGTATATTTTACTCTTTTATACTATATTTAATCTGTACGTTAATATTTCATAGTATTAACAGTACATTATCTATTGTAAATCATGTACTGACAAAAATATCGTAATACTCCTACATGTGCTACACGCTACAAAACCACAAACAAAACAGCTACTATCGGTACTTATTCCTATTGGCAAGAAGAAAATGACTCACAATTAATTTTACATACTATAATTATCTTTTATACATTAAATGATGTATCTATAAGATAGCTATAGTGTCAGCTTATCTCTATCATTTCCTGTAGCATATTGTAACAAGACATCTACAAGAAGCAGCAAGAGGTTGATGAAAATAAAGGACAATTTCATGCTGAAGCCAGATCTTACTCTTGTTTGGGCTGTATTTGGGGTCTGGTGATCTACCAAGCATTCCAGTTCAGGGAGTCTGGGTGTAGGTCTATGTAAAAGATATGTGTGTATGTGTGGGTTTACCTACACCTTTTTCCAACTATTTCTTCTACAGTAGATAACCAGTTTTTAGCTGTATTCACACATTGTAAACCAAAATTGATTTTTCTGTTCCCCACACCAGATAACGAAAGCATTTTAAAAAGGCCAAATTGTACAAAGCAGCCAAACTTATAATAAATTTTTTGCTCCTAAATTTAAGGTGTGTTTTCCTGATTCCAAGCCCCTCCCATGTTAATAAGTGTCTTGTACCATTGTTATGGAATAAAGGCAGTGTAACTGAAGTGAAGGAATTTGAATAAAAAAAGTCAGTCAGTTTTATCTTATTATTATATCTGTTTCCAAGGAAATTGAAGTTCCTATTTGCCTTCTCTTTAACATAAAAATGAAAATGTATTCTTCTTTGGGAGAGCACACAGAGATATGTTTGTGGTCAATGAAATTATGGTGAGTACTGTTGCCTAGCAACCCTCGTGAGGAAAATTATATTCCTGAGCACAGTTTACACTGTAATGTATGATTCTAAGATACATATAAAATGTTGAAAGCTACAGTGATGCTTCTATAAGATGAACTCTGATTCCTATAAAACACAGACTGCCAATTTAGATTCATACAAAGAGTTTTAACTGTTTACTCAAAAAAAACCAAGATTAGAAAATACTAGATAATGTGAAGAAGAAAAAAAAAAAAGGTTTTAATGCAAAGAATCACATCATTAGACACTAGAGAAAACACACTCAAGTCCATCACCAGTACTGAGCTCTTATTCATTCTGACAATAATATTGTGGTGTTTAGGATTTTTATTAATGACAAATACTACTACCTTAAAGAAAGATCTTATTTTATGAAAGTCTAAGAAGTACATCAGTGTGTGAAAAAACCTATATAAATATATATCAGTAATACTAAAGTTTTGTATGGATTAACACCCAATAAGTAGCATCCTAGCCAGCCTCATAAATTCACAAAACGCCTCAGTTGAAAGGTAAATTATGCTCACTCTCTATGAAAGCTTGTTTTCTTTATCTTCTATTTTATTTCAGATAAAAATATTTGGGATTGAAAGTTTCTGTATTCTGTAGAATCAGATTTAAAAAGCTAAGTGAAATATTTTGGAATAGAAAGAAAAATTAACTTCCTTCTCAAATATACTCAACATGTAGAAACCACTTCAGTAAGTTCAACACTGCAGTGAGCATCCCATTCAATAAAAAATAACAATATTTAAACAGTGCCTTCTATTTATCATGTTTTTCCATTATGATTAAGAAAAAACATCAGTGACAAAATATTTTCTCTTCTGCTAAAGGTCATGGTAATTGAGGCATAAGATAACTCTATAAAATATTGTACTGCTTGCTGTGGGAGAATTTTTGAATTGAGTCTACAACAGCCATGTGATTGAGAAAACATTAAGTAATAATAATAATTCTGAAAACTACTATGAATTACATTTTTTTGTGTGTGTAATAGGCTTGTGTAACATAAATTTTGTTCCATTAAAATGAAGTTATTTGGATTCCATTTGGTAAATATTTAAAGTCTACATAATTAAACTTTGATAAGTTATATATGTAACGCTAGATGAAATTTGACATTTCCTCTGAATCACTTTGTCTTCATTTTATATACTTTGAGTAAGACAAGTGTGTGACCTTAGACTTTTTAGCTGGAGCAGTGTGGTAAGAGAAAGATATCACTCAGATATGCTTCTTACCACCAAGGGTCATTTTGCGATTTGACATAAAGGAGTCAGTTTTTATTTTACTTATATGTATGTCTAGTTACAGAAAAAAAAACAACAAACAACAAAACAAAAAAAAAACACTTCGAGAGAGGTTTTTAATTTTTTTCTACTTGCTCGCTATAAATAGCCACTTGAACATCAGTATTTTATGGCACATCTGCTGTATTTATTAAGTGATATAATAGCCCTAAAACCCCAAAATAATCTCTATTTAAATTTTCTTTTTTGATTGCATCACCCATTTCTTGCTAATAATCCAAACTGAGAGCCCTCTTATCTCCAGCTTTTTAAAGTTTAGGGGCTGCTATAAGGTAACTTATTTAGAGTCCTCTATAATCTATGCATAAACTTTTAAAAAAGATACAGCAGTTTTTCATATTTTAAGCCAAACAAAATTCTAAGCCAAACAAAACTTACTTTATCTCTGTAAGAATTATGATTATTCTACATTTATGTTACATATGCAAACGAGGATTATAAGCACAACATATTTTAATTTGTATTTATGGTTGAAAATAGAATTACTTCGTTAATTAGTGAGAAGCAATTGGCATTCGTTAGCTTGCTTATCATATTCAAATTTCTTTCAGATTCTCATTTTCCCTATCTAACCCATCCATCTGGGTAATTATTAATTGGAGAAAATAATATATTTTTTGGTCCGTTTTCATGCTAACTGTAATTGGTGCTCCTAAGTATAAGAAATATCAAGTATTCTGGCTTCTCTGTAGCCGATTCTGAAATCACAAATGCACAGAGGCCTTCCTTCTTGAAAATCCAAAATTGAATGACAAGTGGGAAAAAAAATGCCAGAAAACAATTTTCAGAGCATTACAACTTTAAGTGAATGATCTGAGCAGTCTGACCATAATATTCTATGTCTGACAGACCTGCCAAGAAGAAACTGAGCAGAATTCAGGGGCTAGACCTTCTAAAAGTGGTTAAGGATTTGGGGCAGCTACTTCATTTCAGTTTATAAATATAGGATTTTTCAATAGATTCCTGATAAATTTTGTGTCTTAGATTGCACTTCACACAGTTTATAAGAGCAGAAAGAAACCTTAAAAAAAATTATAGATGTTTTATTTTTCTTAAATTTTGGAAATCCATCATTGCCAAGGGTTAAATTTAACTTAGAAAAATTAGGCACATTCTGACGTCCATCTTATCTCTCTGAATTTTGGCTACACTAAAAATCAAGACGAAAAATTTACACTTAATGAAGAGATGATAAGATGCAGAAGAGAGTCTGCTTTAATTTTTTTTTTTTTTTAATTGGGGGTGTGAGTTTTGGTTTTAGAGTGTTGGGGGGCTTATTTTTTAAGAAAGAAGAAGAACTGGGTCATGTCACTAGGGGTAGCCAGATAGCAAAATCAGAGAAAAATATTCACTGCAGCTCCCTGCTGACCTTTGAGATGAAACATACAGAGGGAATTCTCTCAATTTTCCAATGCACAAGCTCATTTTCAAAAGCCTGCCCATCATCAAGGAAGAGTTGTTCTCGATGACTGTAAATAACCCTTCCCTCTTGACAGTTCTGTTGCTGCAGTAATACTGCCAGAAGATATAGGCTTCAAGGTATCTACAGTACAGAATCAGTGAAATATTTCACTGTGAATAATGTATTTTGGCAGATGCTTGATCTTATCTTTTAAAAGTAAAGCTGAAACTAGACTTCCACAGAGTTCAGACATTTCATCTTTTTGAAAGTGTTCCTTTGACAAAGTAATACAGACTTGCTATCTTGTGCCTCTTTCTCTCCTACTACATCAACATATTAAGCTCTACAACTTCCACAGGTGTGTCATTCCTTTCAAAATCACAGAAAATATTTCAGAATGTCTATTAAAACAGGCTGGCTGCAAACGTTAGCTCCTTATGTTTCAGATCTCAGCTAGTTGTTCCATCCTGCTCCATACCTTATTTTGTGGTGGAAGAATCCCACTGGAGTTTGAATTCAGGATCAAGACCTGTATCAATTAAGTACTCAGTAGGTGCAAGACTGAAAAACGAACATTGGAAGGAGAACACTTTCAACACACAATCTCGTAACCTATTTGTTGGTGAAACTACCAATCACAGGAAAACATAGCTGAGATAAAACAAAATGGAAAAAATGGAAACAGCACCTGGGACAAAAAAAAGGAGAAATTATCTGTATAAATGCATGTGCAAACTGTGTGTGGAAAGAAGGATGAAAGACACAGAATTGAAGAAACAGAAAGAAAGATATTGGAGAGGGAAGAGGCTAGAAGTAAATATAGCTAGAGAGTTTACACTAAAAAAAAAGTCAGAATTTTATTAAATTCTGTGTTATCGGTTAGGCTTAAACCATGAAAGATGCTCTCCCCCATCTTGCTGGGTCAGAAGTTAGTGAACGGCCATGTTGGTACTTAGATGCTGGCTGGGGTCAGCACACCACAATAAACAACTGGATAGAGTCCTTGGTTCATATAGAAATATATACACAAAGATACCCCAATATTTCATATCATATTCTTTACTTTCAGGAGTCATAATGGACATTCTGCATAGAAACTCTATTCAGTTTTGGAACAGTTAATTCAAGAACTTCAAAAGCTCAACTGATTTTCTGATGGTCCTAATTTTCCACTCTTTCACTTTAAATTCTTTTACTTATTTCCTCCCAATGAATATTTAGCTTCATGACTGTTTTAAAGTAGAAAAATCAAGTTACACAAAACACACTGCATTCGTATTTGCACACTCCTCATGATGTTATTTCAAGATCTGATCACTGCAAACAGTATATAGGCTGGACCAAAGCGTAAATGTAATGGGCAGAAAGGAATGCCTAATTCGGCATTTATTTATGCTGCAAATGATTACTTCCCCTGTGAGCGTTGAACACCGAGCCTTATCAGGATTATGAGCCTGACATCTGACAATCTACATGATCTGTGAGTCAATAGATACAGCAGTGGTTACAGATAGGTTAAATCTTGAAACAGGAGAGAGAAACTGGGGGTGGAGACAGATTACTGAATGAAACTAAGAAGTAAAATCACAGTCACTGAAATACAGCTAATTGAGTATTTCTAACTGTTAAAGTATACCTGAGGCATAAAAGTAGTACCACTGGAAAATTAAAATGAGTTCTAGGAAGTTAGGATTTGAATTTTATTCTCACTGCATTAGGCAATTATATTATTCTTTGATGAAAATCAATTAACTCTAGATTTGCATTAATGAGGCCAAGTAGATCCAGTAAGAGAATAACCTTTCTTTAATGGAAAACTTATTTGGGGTTCACTTTTTTTTAGTACAAAACTTAACCTAGGGAAGAAAATTCAAATTAATGCACAAAACTGAAATGGATGAGAGAAGAAAACTTTTATATCATTTAGACTTCATATATTTTATATGTATAATATATACAGATTATATATTACAATTACAAGTAAAATGCATGATATATATTGTTTGTGCAAACTGTATCATATATATGTATGCATATATAACCTCATGTACATGTGCGTAATCCCTTCCTATTTTACAGATTTTGCATACACATATGTAGATATTTTTAAGGGGAAAATAATTTATAAATAGAGAAAAGCTATTTTTATGGAAATCAAGTATCAATCTACTTTTTAAGAAAGAAGAAAAATCAAATAATATAAATATCTATGCTATTAAAATAAATCAGGTCACTAATGTGCCATTTAATGACAGAACATTGTCTTGATGAAAGTGCTTAAAGCACTTGGAAATGTATCCTTTTATTCCAACAGTAAATAAGTCAAATGCATCTTCTGTCTTTATATTATATTTCATACCTTTGCTAAAATTTTAGTCGGCTTTCTTTCCTTTTTCCATTAAAAATTTTGGAAGGGGGTTGGGACAGAATTTTTTTAAATGATATGGAGTTAAAATTCAGTTCATTAAAATACAACAGTTGGGCATCTGCTGAGCATCAGGAGATTTTTTCCATACAAATGAGCAAATTTAGAACTTACACTGTGGAACTAATCATTCAGAATTCTAATCATCTTAAATTCCTCACCATGAGTGCTGATCTGATAGCTCCATAATTCATTGCATAAGAATAGGATTATATTAGAATTTTAAAAGAGTAGTCCTCATGGTCGCAGAGGGCCAGCTTTCGGCCTTCATGAATAACACATAGACAGCGAAGGGGAGAGATTCATTCAGAGTTCTAACCTGAACAATTACAGAAGAGTTTTGGAATAAAATTAGTTTATTTGATTTTATTCAGTTTTAAAGCTTTCAAAAACAGCACAATCTAAAATTAGCACCAATATATAAATAAACTATAAGTAATAGATAACTTATTTTCCCCAAACGGCATTGGTCCTATACAGATATAATGATGTACTACTTCAATTGAATTAAATTAACTAAAGATTTATGCCTAGAATTATTTTCTATAGGGGTTAACACAAAATATAACTGATTATTTAAATCATTAGCTGCACAAAACTCTCTTTTCTGAAAACTGATTCTGTAATATCTTGTTAATCTTGCTTTCGCCTTGAATTTCAATGAAACGTAAAATTGTCCATGCTTGACCAGGCTTATAAAGGTAGTGATTCTCAGAAGCATTATTCCCAAACTTCTTTGTATAAATATAAACCTCTGAACTATATAAAATCCTACCAGATATAGAAAAAGGTATGCTGGCTTGAGTCAGAAAGAAAGAAAGAGAAGAGTGAGAATATAAAAAACCCACATAGAATGCTGCCTGTGAACAATCCATAAAACACAATCCTACGTTTTCTGGAAGTAACTTCTTAGCAAAGCCAGTGCAGTGGAAACCACTGAAACAATTTTAATAACCTGTCCATCCCTCATCTTACCCTTTTAAACATGTTCTGCAAGATTATTTTGAGTTATATTCCACATATATATTTTTTAATCCAACTATTTCCCCTACTTTGGACACTGACCAGAAAAGCACTGACAGAAAAGTACCAGAAAATTAAGCACATTTTATAGAATCATAGAATCATGGAATAGTTAGTGTTGGAAAGGACCTTAAGATCATCTAGTTCCAACCCCACTGCCAGGGGCAGGGACACCTCACAATAAACCACACCACCAAAGGCTATGTCCAACCTGGCCTTGAAAACCTCCAGCAATGGAGCATTCACATTTTCCCTGGGCAACCCATTCCAGTGCCTCACCACCCTCACAGTAAAGAATTTCCTCCTTATATCCAATCTAAACTTCCTGTTTAAGTTTGAACCCGTTGCCCCTTGTCCTATCACTACAGTCCCTAAGGAAAAGTCCCTCCCCAGCATCCCTATAGACCCCCTTCAGATACTGGAAGGCTGCTAGGAGGTCCCCACGCAGCCTTCTCTTCTGCAGGCTGAACAGCCCCAACTTTCTCAGCCTGTCTTCATACGGGAGGTGCTCCAGTCCCCTGATCATCCTCGTGGCCCTCCTCTGGACTTGTTCCAACAGTTCCATGTCCTTTTTATGTTGAGGACACCCTAATTGTACACAATATTTCAAGTGAGGTCTCATGAGAGCAGAGTAGAGGGGCAGGATCACCTCCCTCTACCTGCTGGTCATGCTCCTTTTGATGCAGCCCAGGATACGGTTGGCTTTCTGGGCTGCAAGCACACACTGAAGCTGGCTCATGTTCATTTTCTCATCAACCAACACCCCGAAGTCCTTCTCTGCAGGGCTGCCCTGAATCTCTTCTCTGTCCAACCTGCATCTGTGCCTGGGATTGCACTGACCCAGGTGGAGGACCTTGCACTTGGCATGGTTCAACTTCATCAGGTTGGCATCAGCCCTCCTCACAAGTGTGTCAAGGTCCCTCTGGATGGCATTCTTTTCCTCCAATGTATCAACCAAACCACACAGCTTGGTGTCATCAGCAAATTTGCTGAGGACGCACTCAATCCCACTGTCCATGTCACTGACAAAGATGTTGAACAAGACCGATCCCAACACCGATCCCTGAGGGACACCACTCATTACAGGTCTCCAGCTGGACATTGATCCATTGAGCATAACTCTTTGTTTGCGGCCGTCCTGCCAGTTCTTTATCCACCGAGTGGTCCACCTATCAAATTGATGTCTCTCCAACTTAGAGACAAGGATATCATGTGGGACAGTGTTGAACGCTTTGCACAAGTCCAGGTAGACAACATCAACCCTACCCCTACCCCTGTCTCTGCTTATGTCTGCTCCTAATGCTGTTTTAGCTTCTGAAAATATTGACAGTGTTCAGTAACCTATATTTTAAAAGAGTAACAACACTTAAATTAAACCAACTATTTCATGGAATACTAGAGAAATAAATGAAAAATGAAGAAAAAAAAAGATAAAAAAAAAAGGAAACATAGAAGTGTTTGGTTTTGTTATACTTTTCAGATCTGTGCTCATATCCATACAAAATCTCCTGCAACCAGTATGAATTATGCCTGAGAGTCTCTATTTTATTTGAAAGAAAAAGGAAAACTGTTTTTAAAATTCAAGGGATCACTAAAATGTTTTCTGTTAGTTGGCTTTCAGACCAAAATAACATGATATATATCCTATGCTAGATATATTGTTCTATTATAAAATCCTATTTACAAGGATAGGATAATACAACTGATATTGAATATAATATTTGATTTGTCATTACACATCAGATTTTCATTTCAATTGCCTCAATTCCCTTTCCTTTTAGTTTTAATAGTGGTTTCATTCACCCTTCATGTATGCTGCCATTTTTCTTGGTGCCAGTCTGCTACATTCTTCATTGGCATTTCTCTAATCTCATCAGTCTGAATTTTATGTTCTTTTTGATACGAAACATTTTAGGCACAAGCATATGATTTCAGGTAAGAGGTGTAGAACAGGTCATTGTTCACATAAAGTGAGAGTTCTAGTAACATTCAGATTATCCCTGGGGAAAAAAAATTGATGAAAGAGACAACAAATTTTAGGAGCACTTTCTAATTGAAAGTAATAGTAACACAGTTGTTCATGGAAGTCATAAACGGATGAAATGTTTAGAATTTACAAGTACATGGTTTTCTGTTCTAAAGAAAATTAAGCTGAAGGAAGTAAAGCTGTGAATGTAAAATATACTAAATACTCCCTTGATTATCTCATTCAAAAGACAGGTAGTGCTAAACTGTTATAGCTGCATCTCTTTGAGGGAACGGAAGAGACATTAATATAGTAAGTTAATGCCTTTTAAATTCACACCATTAATTAGTAGAACTATCCTAACTGTTGAAGAGATTTGCCCTAAAAGGCAGAATGATCAAGAACACTGAAAGTTGCACTGGGATTAATTTAAACAGAAGACTTCAGGGAATCTGCTGCTGTGTGATACTTTACCAAATCAAGTCATTTTACTGACTATTTAGGAACGGGCAGCTTCAGCATTATTAAAACAACTTTTCAGCAATCAAAAACACTTGCTTTGAGCAAAAGAAATTCATTGGAGAACATTTTTTTTTTAAGAACTGTGCATTAAAGCAGGATTCTGGGTATAGCAAACGGCATGCAAATTGTGAGTGATTTTCTTATTAGTGATTTTTATTTTAATCATTTTACCATTAACTTTTTAAAAAATAAAAATAATTTCACTTTGTTGGTGGGAGAGAACATTTCAAATAACTATGTTATCAGAAGCATGCAAGACAAGTATCTGCAGAAAGAGGGATGAATACTGGAAACAGTTTCTATATGGTAAGTTGCAAATGTAATTGAAACAATTAAACATGTGTGTACCTGAGGGACAATAAGGAACACTGTACTGAATAATTCCAATAGCTAATAATCAACAATGCCACTTCAAAGTAAAGATTGAAAACCAAATAAAGCTGGTTTTTTTATTCCCATTTACTTTCCAATTACTTATCATGGAAGGTACTGAAAGACTGCTGTACATTTATCGCTCTCATGACACATTTTCAGATGCTATACTGTTTATTAAGGAAATCTATAAAACAGAAATGACACTGCTGAAACTTCAAATATACCAATTAAGCATACTGAAAAAAAAATCATTGTATATATGTATTTCCACATTTCTTATCAGTTATGGCATTTTTGCATTACTGCTCCTATTTCAGTTTGGTGTAGCAGCACTGCATTTCTCCTGTTTTCCTCCTCTGTATGCTACAGTGCTGACCTGTACAACATGACCAGAGCAGCAGACTCAGGCAGCCATAAGATGGGAAAATGGTGGGGGCACACCACTCACTCCTTGCACTCCCCTGGCTTTTGGACAAATACAGTCAGAGGCAGCTGATACTGGGGGAAGTCAGTGAAATTATGCAGAATAGATCCAGGCAAATTTTATTAATTCAATCACTATGAACAAAGTATGTGACTTCCTGCAAAATCAGATGATTTGGACTTAATATAGTGGTGCAAACATTTATCAGCGTAGCAATCTGTCATTGCATAGGGTTGTGTAGTTTAGTGGATTTGTGGGGTTTAGTTTTGCATTTAACCAGGAGGCCACCTTAACCAAATTGAATATACTTATAATTTGTGCTTTTCAGTAAGGCTAGTGATGCATAAAAGTAATTGCTAATGCAGTTTCATCATCACTCTATTAAATGACCTAACTTCTGTAACACTGAATGAAATACAGTTCCTATTTAAACATTAAAATATTTGGTGTATTAAGACCACTTTCTGCATTCGTATGACTAGCTCATTTGAATTTTTAATGGACAAGAATATGACTGACTTTCATCCTAATTACATCTTCATTCCAAGGCAGAAATTGGGCAAGAGAAAAACAGAAGACATAGAAATGCAATTGAATCCTTCATCTAAGTAAACAGTTAAACACCTGAGCATGTAGGGAAGATCAGTTACATTATTAGAACCACCCGGCTGCTTTGAGTTAAAAGTTTGTTTGCCAACTTTCCTGAACTAGGACCTTAATGAAGTAATTGTTATGCTTCCACATTTTGCACATAGGTAAACGATAAATGTAAATTATTCAAAATGCTTTTATTGCAATTTTATAAGCTTCAAGAGCAAGGTGGTGACATCACAGAGCCTCCCTGAAAAAAAATATTTTTTTAGTTCTTAAGGAGCAGTGTTGTAAGGAATGTAAGGAATGTCACAGGTCTACTGACAACCTTTCAGAAGAATTTGTGATAAACCACAATAAGTTTCTGAATAAAGTAGATGATCATCAGATTATCCAACACAGCTCCAATAAAGCTATGAAGATTTACCCCAAATGAGAAATTACTTATGGAGCTGTTCCACACTTAATTTCAGATTAAATTAAGGAAATATTAATGAGAATAATTGTAGATAATTAATTGTAGATACAAATTAACATACATTTTATGATGCAGACCAGCAATGAACACCTATTTTGGTATGAAGGACAATTTACTATATGCCTTATGTCTACTTTGCATTACAGGGTAAAACTGGCATACCACTCAAAGCATCAAAAGTGGCAGATAACAACTTCTTTGGCATCAGTCTTGAACTTTTATAACGCACATCAGTTTACACAGGTTTAGTAAAAAAATCTGACATGTGAACATCATTAGGAATATCATTAAAACACGCATCTGGGTCCTATCTACTCCAACAACCTATAGCCAAGTTTGTTAATCTTTTAGAAAGCATAGTAGAAAGTATCTGAGTGCAATACCTACTGACATTTTAGGGAAACATTTGCACTGTTGGTTAATTGAAAACGCACTATTTTAACAGAAAGCATAACAAGCTCTTCAACAACATACCTAAGCCTGCCCAAACAAAGCAAAGCCTTATAGGGAACATTTGATTTTGATTTTTTCCAGAGGACTTGTATCAATCTTTCAGCATGATGTCCAGTACTGCAAACTTAATTTAAATCCAGTTGTGGTTGGTGCGCTCACATGCCATCACTGATCACCTACAGACCAAGAGAAGTAAAAAGATAGAAAATATATTTGTTGCTCTCTCATCTGTGCTTGAAATCACTGTTATCTGCTTTTACTTTGATAAGTAAAACACTCAGCAGTAGAAAAAAGAAAATTTACCTCGGCAACCAACTTAGTGATATGACAGACAAATGGTTTTCTAGTTTCCATGATCAATTATTTTGTTTTTCCTCTTTCCCATTAAGCTTTTCCCATTCATCAACTCTGTCATCAAAATTATACATTTGGATGACATTCCGCTTGTAAGATAGAAAGCTGAAAAATCCTTAAAAAAACTCAAACAAAACACTAAACCTCATACTTCTCATGACTTATGTCAAAGATTAGCAATTGAAATCAAGTGCTTTAGAGATTGCATTAGCTGTATTCCACTTGAACAAAAGAAAGCCACAAAGCAGCTCACAGTAATTTCTGTTATGCAAGACCAAGGTAAATCAAAAACTATACAAAGTATCTTGCAGCTGCAGAGTAGAAGTCCTAGTTACCAAAAGCAAATGAAAGACAAAAGACCAATAAATATCAGGAACAAGCTATCATATAGTACCAAGACAGTGATACTTAGACCCCAGGGATTTTAGCACAGACATTAACTGTGTCTTCAGCAGATCATTCCTGCCATTTGTTAAAGCAGCCCTCATATCACTCTGCTAAGGTATAATCTCACTTTAAGAATGATAAGTGATGTGCTAAATTCTGTTCCGATTTCACTGGCTCCCTAATCAAACACTGTGCGGACAAATAGCAGACATAGAATCATATGAAGGACTGATGCTACAGAAGCACCAAAAACTATGACAGATAGCAACTTAATTGTATTAAAGACACACATAGTCACTTAAAATTCTAGGAAAGTTCTGAATTAATACTTAGATCATGCAACAAAATAGAAAAAAACATTTCTGAATTATAAAAAAAAAGAAGACAACAAGAAACACACAGTTATCTGAAATTCCAAACAACAACTTTCTTGGCTCCAGCAGACTAAGTGTGAAGATACAGTTTTCCTTCAACATTGGACTATACTCAGTCATATCCTAACAGTTCACGGAAGTCATAAATATCCTTTACAATAATGGAGCCACACAGTTTTCTGTGTTGCAGTCTGGTGGATTGAGATTGTCACTAAGTCCCCTCTGGCTCTGTTGAAGTGCTCTGTAACCAGAGTATGAATTTATCATCTACTATTGCCTCCCAAAATACCAGATGTTTGGGAAAGAAAGCAAAGAAAAAGAGCACCAAGACACAAGAATAATTATATTTTTCTCAGATAAGGTATCTTGATGTATGACATTAGGTACAGACAGAACATTTACAGGACTGTAACCTTAGTCATGAGAATTTAGCCTTAAATTTTAAAATTCAAGGGAGATGACAGAATCTGCAGCCAGCATGTACTACTTTAGCCTTGTTAATATTCTGCATTTTCTTGCCTATTTGTTGCTCTATTTGCTTACAGATTACTAAAGATGCAATCATGAAAAATTGTTGCTAGCAAATGAAATTTCAAAAAGCTAACAAAATCAAATGTAATTCTGTTTACTATTATCTCTCAAGGACTATACAACACTTTTGCTGGTTATTGCAAAGAATTTGAAATGTCATAAACTTGTTATCATAAAAAATATTTTCACAGCAATTGAAAATAATATGAACTCACTACAATCATGTCTATATTTGTAAATGAATTAATATAGCACATTCATCATGAGTGGTAGCCATGAAAGAATGTACCATGGACTGGAAGGTTTGCTCTGGGTCATATTCCATGTATGGTTGAAACGTAGCCTGAAACCTCTGGCTAAATATGCCATGAATGACAGCTTGGGATTTTACTGAAGGAGAGGGAAAGGGAAAGAGGAAGAGGAAGAGGAAGAGGAAGAAAGAGAAAGAAAGAGGAAGAGGAAGAAAGAGAAAGAAAGAGAAAGAGAAAGAGAGAGAAAAAGAGAAAGAGAAAGAGAAAGAGAAAGAGAAAGAGAAAGAGAGAAAGAGAAAGAGAAAGAAAGAGAAAGAGAAAGAGAAAGAGAAAGAGAAAGAGAAAGAGAAAGAGAAAGAGAAAGAGAAAGAGAAAGAAAGAGAAAGAGTGGAAGGCAGTAGGAGAAAAGGAGAATGTTGTTTTAAACATTAACATAAACTCCTCTACTGTTAGATGTACCATGACATAACAACATAACTCAGAACACAGCTGCGCTTTTTATTTCTTATAGAAATATGAAAAGATTGCCACTAGTTTTGAAGACCTATACATGACAACTGCAACACTATGCAGACAGAATAGCTGAAAAACCCTTAGTGATTATAAAGTTGAAATTGAAGAATAAAATCTTTTCTTCTTTTAAGCCACAGTGAAATTCCCATTGACTTAGGAGATGTGGAAGGGTCAGATACTTCAACTACTGAAACACTCAGATGCCAGTGAAAAGTGAACTCATTAATTAAAAAAAACCACAGCAGTATTGCAGAGTATACCACAAATTGGTTAGTAATGGACTCGCACTTCTTTTATATAGCATGCAAACACCAGCTTGAGTTTGTCCTACATAGATCATACTTCTGATTCCGCCTTTGAAAGAAGTGAAAGTTACTGGGAAAAACTATCCTCAAGAATAAACTGATAAGAGAAGCTGGAGCACGTGATCTTATTTTCAGTTCAACCATAACTCTGTTTTGTGACTTTTTAATCCTAAAAAAATAAACACAATTCCTCCACACTTATGATTTGATTTACCATAGTACTAGAAATAAAAGCTACAGTTTAGTCATGTACAAAATAACCAAAAAGACTTGAGAGAAGTAATCCTGACAATCAGTCTTCCACATAATTTCCAAAATCTGGCCCTGAATACAATCTATTTTTCACATTTTAACAAATTTAACTCACTCTGCTGTTTGCATACCTCTTGTTATTTGCATAGCTCTTCACTACCACTGAAGACATTGCTAGGAGTGCTGATTCCTGCATATTCTAGTCTGATTTATGTGATTTCAGTACTAATTTCACAATGTAGTGCACCAAAATCTTAATAAATAGTGCCATTATAATTCATTCTTATCTGAATCAAACCAATAGGGGGGCTATAGGGATGCTGGGGAGGGACTCTTCACGAGGGACTGTAGTGATAGGACAAGGGGTAATGGGTTCAAACTTAAACAGGGGAAGTTTAGATTGGATATAAGGAGGAAGTTTTTTACTGTAAGGGTGGTGAGGCACTGAAATGGGTTGCCCAAGGAAGTTGTGAATGCTCCATTCCCGGCAGTGTGCAAGGTCAGGTTGGACAGTCTTGGGTGACATGGTTTAGTGTGAGGTGTCCCTGCCCATGGCAGTGGAATTGGAACTAGATGATCTTGAGGTCCTTTCCAACCCTAACTATTCTATGATTCTATGTCTTTGTTCTCAGCTTCTGGTGTCAGTGGGATCTTCTTCATCCTTTATTGCAGTTTATCACTTCTCATGACTCCCCCTATCCCATTCTTCCTGCACAGCTTTCAGAGTCCCTTGTTACCATGATTTCATTCATGCTGTCCCCAGAGGGTCATTGCCAGTCACCTCTCTCAGTTATTTCTGCACATTTGGGGCTTTGTAACGAAAACCAAAACTGCCTGCTTCATTTCCAACTTCGCCGCTGGATTAGCTCCTGATTTCTTCCTTGGCTTCACTTCAGTTTGCAGCAGGTCAGGGGAGAAGCTGCATCAGTGTCCTCTCCAAAATGTGACCTTTCTGATCCCATGCTGCTACATCAGGACTTGTTAAAGGGCCAAAGAACAGAGTTCTGCCATGATGAAAAGGCATGTAAGATTGGAAGGGGTGTCTTGGGTCAAACCCAGGCCCCTGCCAATGCATCTCATTGAGTAATTCTGCCTGCAGACCTTGTAAGCTCCATCCTTACCTTCATTTGCCAACCAGCCCAAGGGTTTCTCACTGCTGATGGGTTGTGCAGGCTGGTGGTCTTGTAGGCTTATAGCTAGTACATAGGAAGACTGGGGCTGAGCTGGATGCTCAGCAACACACCATCTGAGCTAAGGACCTGCCTGAGCTGGATCCAGAAACATGCTTCCTCCAAAACTTCCTGGAGCATGGAGGTGACCTGCTGGAAGCTGGACCAAAGGGACTGGAGCACCTCCCATATGAAAATAGGCTGAGAAAGCTGGGGCTATTCAGCCTGGAGAAGAGAAGGCTGCGTGGAGACCTCAGAACAGCCTTCCAGTATCTGAAGGGGGCCTATAAGGGTGCTGGGAAGGGTCTCTTCATTAGGGACTGTGGTGATAGGACAAGGGGTAACGGGTTCAAACTTAACCAGGGGAAGTTTAGATTGGATATAAGGAGGAAGTTCTTTACTGTTTGGGTGGTGAGGCACTGGAATGGGTTGCCCAGGGAAGTTCTGAATGCTCCATCGCTGGTGGTGTTCAAGGCCAGGATGGACAGAGCCTTGGGTGGCATGGTTTAGTGTGAGGCGTCCCTGCCCATGGCAGGGGGATTGGAACTAGATGTTCTTAAGGTCCTTTCCAACCCTAACTATTCTGTGATTCTATGATTCTAATAATCAGTTATAAACTATACTTGTTGCTACAGCAAGACATTTGCAAAACCTATCTGTACACAGCAACTCCTTTGGTTTTATTATCATTTAGCATTTCTTGATTCTTTTTCAGCCCATGCTATATGAGTTTTAGTTCCTTTAGAAATTCATAAAGGAACTTTATGTTTATACATACATACAGTATGCCTTGCATTTACATAAGCTTTATACTTTTTCTGAATTCCATGTGCCAAGTATATTCATAACTGATCATATTCTTAGCTTGGCATTAATCTCATCTATTACAGGTCAATGTGACTAATGGCATGTTTATTTAACAGTTGAGATCTCTGATTACTACATCTGTGGGCATATCTGAGTTAGTCTAAGTGCAGAGTAATGACTTATTCTAAGTAATAATATCATATCTATGATGATCTAAGTGTTAGTGTGGACGAAAAAGTTCAACCTAGGCACTAGGACATCTTGTTTGCACTTAGTTCTGTTCAAAAATGGCTACACAAAATAATTGCCCATATTTGCTACTTTAAAACAAATCTCATGACTTATTATACTGTACTTTACATTTGAACTGCAAAGTGAAAAAAAAAAATCAGCCAAATCAAGGGATATGGCTTTAAAAGAAGTTATAACCCTTTAACTGTTTTTTCCTATGACAAAAATCAGGACAAATGATGCGCTATAGCTCTGGCTTTGTATACAGCTAGCATCTGTTGCGTGCTTCGCACAGGCAGCCGCCTTACTTGTATTTAATAGAATCCCTCTGAAGTCAGTAGAGATTTAGCTTCTGAGATTTAAAAAAAAAACTCAACCAAGGAAAAAAAAAAAAAAAGCCTAACTAAAAATTGTAGCTCAGTTACATAAATATGTAATGTCAGTTTTCACTTCATCAAACAATGAACTCATTAATACTGAAGTATCTTAAACCAAAGCACATGGTATACTCTTTGTAGAACAAAGAATTTGCTTAAGTAAAAAAATCAATTCAAAACTTACTTAAGGTCAGTTCCCGTAGGTCTTTGTATTACTGTAACAGCATTTTTGTGTATTCTTTTAAGATAACAGCAAAAAACAGGCAGGAGTTTACCCTTATAATCAGATCTTCATATTTCTCTCCCATTTCCCCTCTTTGATACACAGTATTCACAGCCCTTCTGTGCAGAGTTCAGATTTGAATGCTCTTAACCTAAGAAAGAAAAGATGGCTTGATTTTGAGTTCTGAAGTTTGAATTCATCTCCTCAGGTGAAACACTTTCATTTTATTCCAGAAGAGACCAAGAGGTGGTACAAACATAAACATGATTGTCATAGTATTAATGATTTTATGCCAGTGGAAAATTTCCAAAACTAAGACAAAATTTTTGCAATCTCTTCTATTAATGGCTGTTTTTCAGTGTCTGCATTAGAGAAAAAATATGCAGAAAGCATTAAAATTCACTGTTTTGTATCTTGCATACCTCATTTCTAGTAATGACTTTGAACTCACAAATCTGACTTTGAAAGTGGAAGGAAAAAGAGATATTTTACAAGAAAACCTATAATGCAGTTTATATTCCCACTGGAATATGTTGGCTAAGAGAAAAAAAAGAAAAGAAAGTATTAGTTCTCATATAAGCTTGATTTTTTTCTTTCTTCAAAACACATTTGATATGGGCTTTCCTCCGTCTTATAGAAAACAGCATAAAAAAATGTTTCCATGTTTTATTTCAACCTTGTTCACTTCACCACCAAGAAAAAGCATCGCATAGATGTATTTTTTTAACTCTTCAGAAATTTTTCAGTTCAGATGCTTAATATATTTAGAAATCACTTTTTTACAGAAGCACTATTGATCTGTACACTAGGTATATGATTAAATGAAAAAAACAAGATTGTTAATTGTATTTTTATGAAAAAATATATTCCTAGAAATTAGGTATGCAAATTGCAGATGTTTTTTAAACATTGTATACTTAATCTATAAAAATCAGAGACATGGACCTGTTATTTTTCATGCGTATACAACTACATCTCTTATTCTGAACAGAGTTGAAATAATGAAATATCAGGTTACCACCTAAAAACATCTGTGTACCAAAAACAGAATTCCAAATTTTACTTGAAAACTTCATCTCTTTTCATCTTACTCAGTATGTTTGAGTCTGAGGCAAAGCTGAACCAGGACCAGAGACACAGAGATAATATTGAGACATCTTAACATGGAAAGAGCTCTTCTGCTGTGCAATTCTCAGTGATCTTGCTGGAACATACATGCTATGGGAGGTAGCTGCTCATACAACCAGCTTCCAAATGACAGATATTTTAAGCAGAAGTCTTGTATAGGCATTAGAATTGGATAACATGACACTTTCAGTAAGGATATAATGCCATTTTGCAGGCTGTTTGTCATGGTTTAAGCCTAGCTGGTAACTCCAAACCATGCAACCTCTCTCACTCCCCTCCTTGCTTCCCCCCAACTCTTGGAGGAATGGGAAGAATTGAAAGAACGTAACACTCATGGGTTGAGATAAAAATAGTCCAGTAACTAAGGTATAACACAAAAATACCACTTCTACCACCAATAGTAATGATAAGGGAAATAACAAGGGGAGAGAATATAAAACTAAAAGGGGAAAGAAGAAAAACAATAAACACAAGTGATGCACAATGCAATTGCTCACCACCCACTGACCAATACCCAGGCCCGACCTAAACAGCAATCTGGGCCTTCCAGGTTTTCCGTACCAAGCATGATGTGCCTTGGTATGGAATATCTCTTTGGCTAGTTTGGGTCAGGTGTCCTGTCTCTGCTTCCTCCCAGGTAACCATGCCCCTCCTCACTGGCAGAGCATGAGACTGAAAAGCCATTGATCAGAGTAAGCATTATTTAGCAACAACTAAAACCACAAATATGTTATCAGCACTGTTCTCAGACTAAAGTCAAAAACACAGCACTTCACCAGCTACTAAGAAGGAGAAAAATAACTGTTACAGTTGAGATCAGGGAGCTGTATCACAAATTTTCCAAAATTGCTCGATGTGTTTTTGATATGACACTGATGGGTACTACAGCAGAGTGACCATCTGCTTAATCAGGTTGATACTCTTTTGCAAATCAATATGTAAAATTGGAGTAAGCAATAATTATGAAGGCTGCTGTGCTCGGAGTCAAATTTTATCCTTACCCTCAACTCAATAGCCAGTTTTAATCAAAAACAGATCACTGAAGAAAAAAATATACACTTCAGTTTACAAAAGTAGTAGACAAGAGAGGCCTTTGACAGAATTTTAGTTGTCTGCATAACTAACATTTGGCATTTTTCAAATGTTATGGATGAAAGAAATTGGAAGATCTTTCTATACTTTCATGTGAAAGGCTGTTTTAGGCTAGCTTTTTATCTAGCTAAAGACTAGATAAAAAAAGGATAGGAAACTGACACACATGCCCAGGACACTCACGATCACTCCCAAGACTTCTCTGTATGTACAGTCTCATCGATGGGTTTAATAGCAAATAAAAGAAGCTGAGAAAGCTGACTAAGAATAGATTTAGACAGGGAACACCTACTTTTTAAAATGAAATTGATGCTTTCTCTCTTCTAAACCATCAAATAAAAATACAATACAGCTAATTTTGGGCATAGAAGTGAAGTCTATACACATGAGACAGTGTTACTGGGCACACACCTAAAATCATGAAAGTAAAAGCAATTTAATCGTGATAAAGACTTTATGAAGAAACAAAATTCTAAAGGTCATGTTATATGCTAAGAAAGCACTTCAGAGATAAAATGTTCAGACTTCAAGTCTGGAAACTTTCTGACACTAAGTTTTTGAGAATAAAATGAAATTCTTAGTCTTATGTGACCTGCACAAATAAAATTCCAAACCCTTTATAAAAAATTCATTCATGTACCAGAATCACACAAAAAAATGAAGGCTGGATGTCTATACACATACTCTCTGGCTTAAAACCACATTCAGGCTTTTAAGTAAGAACAAGATGCATGAACAATGTAAATATTATAACAGACTAAACTTTGCAAACCTCTGTGGAGATAAAATGGTTTACGCCATTGCCTATAGAGAAAGAGTTGTAATTACCTCCTATGTTAACATGAAATGTACCAAACAACATGAAATTTGCTAGTTACATGTCTGTCTAGTAAAAATTTCTTCATTACTCTCATTCAGTGACAAGTTATTCACCTGAAAGATTTTTGTATGTGTATTGTTTACCACAATTTTTCTCAGTGCAATATCAATTTGAATGATCATTTCACTTTACCAAAAGTCATAGTTAGAAACCTGAGTGACACCTTTTCTTTGAAATCATTTTAAATAACACAGTCTTCTAAGCTCATTTACAAAACAGTAAATGTTATCATCAAAATAAGAGAATAGCTGTTTCTACTATTTCTGCTCCATAAACCTTTGCAGAAGCAAGAGAAGTGAGACAGTTTTTACATTTCTACGCAATAAGTTAGTTCCATTTCCCTTTAATAGAATCGTAGAATAGTTAGAGTTGGAAAGGACCTTAAGAACATCTAGTTCCAACCCACCTGCCATGGGCAGGGATGCCTCACACTAAACCACGCCCCCAAAGGCACTGTCCAACCAGGCCTTGAACACCACCAGCGATGGAGCATTCAGAACTTCCCTGGGCAACCCATTCCAGTGCCTCACCACCCTTAAAGTAAAGAACTTCCTCCTTATATCCAATCTTAACTTCCCCTGGTTAAGTTTGAACCCATTACCCCTTGTCCTATCACTACAGTCCCTCATGAAGAGTCCTTCCCCAGCATCCTTACAGATTCCCATTAGACACTGGAAGGCTGCTCTGAGGTCTCCACACAGCCTTCTCTTCTCCAGGCTGAACAGCCCCAACTTTCTCAGCCTGTCTTCATACGGGAGGTGCTCCAGTGCCCTGATCATCCTCGTGGCTCTCCTCTGGACTTGTTCCATCAGCTCCATGTCCTTTTTATGTTGAGGACCCCAGAACTCTACACAAAACTCAAAGTGTGGTCTCACGAGAGCAGAGGGGCAGGATCACCTCCTTCGACCTGCAATAGATAAATAATTTTGCTGATTAAGGAAAGTAGGGGTAAGTTGATTCACACAAAGCTTAACTCCTATGGTCCTGTGTTGATGGCATGTATCCACTTCAAGGTCATCCTGCAAAAAAACCCAGAAGAGGGAAGAAGTTATTCAGGAAGTGGCAGAGGCCCTCCAATGAAAGTCCCTTCATGGGATTCCTCTCCTCCACAGCAAGAGGTCACAATCACATCCAAAACAAATCAAACAAACAAACACAGCATTTTTTACATTGTACAATAATACCTTTTATTGACACTCACTCAAGCTTTCTATCGGTCTTTGTTTCATGAAACTACTGGCAAGATTGCTTAACTAGGTAGAGTTGTTATGTGCTATCTAGCTGCTAGATCTTAAACATATCTACTTTGGTCAATGTTTCCTGGTTTTTTAAATTACTATTATTTGCTTATTATCTATTTTGCTTGTGGTATGGAATTGAAAACCTAGAAAACAAGCCTGGGGGAAGAGGAGATGGGAACATTATGACAAACTGAAACTATAAAGCAATGCAGTGACAACTGGACAGATAGGATGATGTAGACATAGAAAACATTCCTTTTCTCATGTTAATTGTAACAATGATTTACACTGCACCAGTGCAAGGCCAGAAAGCCGCAAGGATAAGTGCACTTGAAATACCTGGCCAAGGTATCTCAGCTGCCCAGAACAGCATCAGCATGTGGAGATGACAGGTTTCAGGTGGAAAGGCAGGCTAAAAACAGACATGGAAGCTCTTAAGCAAAACAAAAGTACTTATATCTATGCAACAATATATCTATTAAAGTTTCAGTATATTTACTTCCAGAACAAAAATGTGTGCTAGACTATCTGATGAATTACCTTTGTTATGGAAATAACAAAAAATTGTAAAAGCAAAGTAATGAAGGACATTGTTAAATGCAGTTTTATTCCTCTGAAAATCTGCATAGATAAGTAATATCTTCCCCTTCAAAACTGTGATAGCAATATGGTGTTGAACATAAATAAAATATGCCATTTTCACTGTCCCTAAATGGATGTTGCTTCTATGGCTAAGAAATATTAGCCTGGAACTTCTTAGAATTATTCCTAAATGAGAATGGGAAGAGAATAGAGGTTTTTTTCCATAGCACTTAGTTTTCAAATTTTGCAATCAGTTGTGCTTTGCATCAACAGAAAAAAACTTTTCAAAGGTTCTTATAAAGAAGGAAAGAAACTGATTATCAATTTCATATATCCACTCCAATTCAAGCTGAATTAAGGATGACAGGTTTGTTATGTACTAAGTTCTTCTTTCTTTAACAGTGAGTGAGATACTCTAATATTTCACATGGCCTAATCTTCATACAGATCAAATGCATTGAGTTATTTCCTGATTGATATGAACTCTACTGATTAAAAGCCTTTTATTAATTAAAATTTAATTAAAACCAATATAATCCCATGAATAGTTTTGATAGTGATCTTTGAGAATTATCAAATGAAAACTATTTGAGATAATTCTCTATTAAATATACTGTCTACATCATTGTGATTGTTTCTACTCCTTAAACCAGGTTTTTGTGTGAGCAGTGTAGATTTCATTCTAATTACCATTTTATTCAAGCTTATGTGAGAAATTATAACACGGAATCTTTTTTAATTTTACAATGTTGCAAAGTGAGCAAGCAACATTTGCCATTAATTTTCAAGTCATATTCAATAGTTAGCAAAATTTCGCAATTCCCAGCTCACCTGCCCCATTTCCTAGGTTTCTTTCTCCTTCTCTAAACATGACTTCCAATTCATTGATTGCATGTATGTACTAAGGCCAGTAGTATATTGTGTCAGTACAAAAAAAAGCTGACTGTCTGAGATTTCATTTTATTCAAGAGAATGAAAAATGTAAAAACAACAGCTCTCTTACAGGCTGTTTAGTGTTCTGTATTTATAATCTTACCCTCCTGCATAAATAATGTATATACTTATAGTTATGACTGTGTTGACTGATTTAAACAGTTGAAGGTAAATGCATGACAGAATGATCTACTTTATTGTCTGACACATAAGAAAATAAGCTGTCACTGTATATATATATATTCAAAAATGTAACATGATAGCATAAAGATGTACTTTATATTCCTAAAACTCTACAAAAGATGTATGTGTTAATTGCTACTTTATTGTACTACTTTATAATAGCATTATTGTGATATCTCAGTTTGATTGTAGAAGACAATAAATTGTAATGCATTTTATTTCACCTGTAGAATCACAGTATGCCAGGTTGAACAGGACCTCAAGGATCATCTGGTCCAATCTTTCTTGGCAAAAGCACTGCCTAGACTAGATAGTCCAGCGCCTATTTATCACCACCCTCAGGAATATTTTAGATCAGTTCTATTTATTTAACCTGCAGAAAATTAAAAACTGCCTGAATATTTGTTATTTGACAACAGGAAATACTATTAAACTGTAGGTTACATTTAACTGCAAAAGGAATGCTACTCAGTCAGTCCTTTTCAAGGACCCAAAAATAGCAAAGGTCAAGGTTACACCCCAGGTAATTATATTATTGCAAGTAAGAGAGCAAGAGATTATTCCTCCCATATCTTGCACACTTTTCCGTCACTCAGCAAACTGAATTATGCTGCACATCTAGAATGAAGTGTTACAAGATAATTTACATGGTAAGGTCTTGCACTACTGGAGAAGTTATTAAAGAACATCATAAACTTCCTTTCTAAAAGATATATGGAGCAGTCCATCTTTGATAAAGAGTAGCTGGGAATGAAATATCTACATGCATCCTGATCCCTTACCTCTGGACAAGCTGTTACAAATAACTTGAAGATAATATTTCTTTCCACTTGCATTTCAGCACAATTGTTAAACAGAATACAAATTACATTCTGACAATCTTTAAGCAACATTGAAAAATTGTGCAAATCTTTATAAAACTGAACCCAATGAGAATTATGATATTACATTACACAAACATATAGATGCATGAAGCAGCTGATTTTGTCTTTCAACTTATAATCAAAGCAGTGCAACTTATTTTAGATGTTTGGGGGTTTGTTCTTCCATTTTTAACCCTTTACTGTTCAAAGGACAAGGAGAAGTATTTAAATTACATGTGATTTTAATTGCCTTCAAGTACACTTGTAAAAGTGAATCAAATTTCTCTTTGTTTGGGAAATGCATTTTTGAGACTAGCATATGAATAGAAAAAGAACAGCTGTGTTACAAATAAAAGTAATTTAAACTAAATTAAATTTAAGGATGTGTCTTTTTTTCTTTCTTAAATTTATGTATTTGACATCACTGAAGTAATCATCCATCAGCTGAAAAAACACACACACAAAGTCATATTCCTGAATCATAACTAAAGCTCTAATAATTTCATTAAAATATGCTGGATTTCTAATAGCAATTTTGATGTGTCCACCTCACCAGTAAGAAAGGATTTGACATATCACTTGCTCTTCTACAAATGACAGGTCCTGCTGTCACAGAATTCATTTATCACAGGAATAATATGCAGACAGAATTTTAAATTAAAAGAATATGCTCTGCACTCATAATATTAGATATCCACAGATTCATTGTTTTGATGAAATATCCACACTATTAATGAGCTGCAAAACCAAGCATTCAAAGCTCCAGCCAAATCTAACAAGTAAAATTATATAGTGTCTGTCTTAAGGGGACACTGAAGAGTAATGTGATCAGCACTTCAGTCAGTTACTTTCATTAATCAGTCAAAATGACAAGTTGCAATTTGACATTTGGAGAGCGACGTGGGAAAAATCACCTTTGGCCAGCAACCTCAATCAAAAATCTACTGGATTTATCTATGGATGACCCTGTAAGACCTGTGATCACACCAAACCACATGCTTATTGAGTGACACAGGTCTGAGACACTACATTGTTCTTTCTGCAACCTAGTAAGCTCTTGATGACCATTATTTGAATTATGCAAGAGAGAACACAGCTATTTGGCTAATACTTCTAGTCTAGAATTCTTGTCATCTCTATCACTATTCAAAGTTACAGCAATTTCCAGGACTGCTATACCACGAGAGATGTCAATAGGTCTAACCAATGACACATTCTTATTGCATGTTTTATAAAGTTAAGACACTATTGAAATGTTAATTAAGAATGTTCTTGAAGGACTTTAGACAGGATGTAGTCAGAAATTATTAATTCGTTGCACAAAGTAATATTAATGGTGACAACGGTGGACAATTTATTCCTCAATATTAGTACAGGATCAACATCAACTCACTAACAAGTAAAACAAGATGGCAACTGTATTAATAATATTAGTATTATTGTATTCTCTTTCCAATAAGAGATCTCCTCCATGAGCATTCTAGCTTGTTCATTTGGCAAAACTCAAATTTATTAAAAAAAAAAAAAGAAACAAAACCGAAAACCACCACAACAAAACCCACTTAGCATAGGAACACGGTAATGCTGGACATAGCAGCATTTCAGATTCCCTAACTGTTCCTTGAATAAAACTACTTGTCATGTTTCTGAATTCCTGGGATTTCCTAAGATATTAATTCTCATAATCAGTCCTTCATTATCACTTACTATAAAATAAAGACATCAAGGTGAAGAGAAAGTTGAGTTCAAAGTCAGCTTTGCAGGAAGAGGAGTAAATGCAAAAGATGGTAGAAAAAGGGAGAGTCAAGGGACATTGAAAAGTTAACATCTGATGAAAGAAACATGAGATTAGCCTAAAAAAAAAATACAATCCAGAGAACTGGAGAGAATATTGTCTGTACAACCCTGGGATCAGAACCAACTGAGGCGAGTCGGACAAAGCAAGGAAATCAGGAAGAAACCATCAGGGAAGAAAACAAAGAAAATAGAAGGGGTGGAGGGGAGGAACCAAATCCACCTCCTTCTTTTTTCAGATTACTTTTTGGTATTTTCTGGAAAGTTAATTTCAGCACCTAAAAAGAGTGGTGTCAAAAAAAAAAAAAAAGCTAAAGTGTTAAATAACATAAAAATTTACTTATTTTTCAGCTTGCCTGATGATGCACATCTAAGACATCATACTGCATGTAGAACGCAAATGAAAAACTTTCATTCATTTAAAAAACTTCCCTTTAAGAATATTGTTCCTTTCACATTTTCAGTATATTAGTTTCTTGTAGAATTGCCTAAAATTCCTTGTCTGTAATTCTTCAGTCAACTCTAGAGATCCTAAGTTGTTTTCAATAGCTCTACAGTGACTGAGAACTCATACAGGCCACATTTATTTCATCATGCAAACACTTATCTACTATGGAGAAGAGGAAATGGATAACTCTGACAAATAAGAATTTTGCTGCTAGATAATTGTCCCATTGGAAAGTTTATTCAATATGAAAACTCATTCAACATGAAATCTTGGAACCTGAGCTATCAGTGAAATGCGAAATACTGATATCAAAGTGACCTACATGCCGATATTATTTCCTACTGTGCTAGAAGTGGTAGCACACAAGGAGTTTAAATGGACTTCAAATGATATTTCCATACATTTTAAATTCATTCTAAAGTGACATTACAGAATAAGGGATAAATTAGTAGAGGCCATTTTCACTCATATTTTCACCCTCATTCTTTCTTTTTATTGCAACTCGGTTGATACGTTGGAGGAAAGGAATGCCATCCAGCGGGACCTTGAAGTGTTTGTGAGGTGGGCTGATGCCAACCTGATGAAGTTTAACGATGACAAGTGCAAGGACCTACAACGGGGTCAGAGCAGTCCCAGGCAAAGCTACAGATTGGGCAGGGAAGAGATTCAGAGCAGCCCTGCGAAGAAAGACTTTGGGGGGTTGGTCTGTCGTGGTTTAAGCCTCTATAACTCACGCAGTCACTCTCTCACTCACTCCCCTCTCTTTCTTCCCCCCGCTCCAGGAGGGATGGGAAGTAGAATCGAAAGAATGCAACTCCCACAGGTTGAGATAAGAACAGCTTAGCAACTAAAGTATAACACAAGACCACTACTGCTACCACCAATAATAATAACGACAGGGCAAATTAAAGGAAAGAATACAATTGCTCACCACCTATAACCAGCCCGACCAAGCCGTGCATCCTCCACCCTTCCGGGTCTCTGCTCTCTGCTTTCACATCCTGGGCATGACGTGCTGTGGCATGGAATACCCTCTTTGGTCAGTTTGGGTCAGGTGTCCTGTCTCTGCTTCCTCCCGGCTTCCCCTCCTCCCTGGCAGAGCATGAGACTCAGAAAGTCCTTGGTCAGACCAAAACATTACCAAGCAGTAACTGAAAACACTGGTGTTATCAGCACTGTTCCCAGACACAAAATCAAAAACACAGCGCTGCACCAGCTACCAAGAAGGAGAAAAATAACTGCTACTGCTGAATCCAGGACATGGTCGATGAGAAAATGAACATGAGCTGGCAGTGTGCACTTGCAGCTCAGAAAGCCAACTGTATCCAGGGCTGCATCAAAAGGAGTGTGACCAGCAGGTCATGGGAGGTGATCCTGCCCTCTACTATGCTCTTGTGAGACCCCACTTGGAGTATTGTGTGCAGTTCTGGTGTCCTCAACATAAAAAGGACATGGAACTGTTGGAACAAGTCCAGAGGAGGGCTATGAGGATGATCAGGGGACTGGAGCACCTACCGTATGAAGATAGGCTGAGAAAGTTGTGTCTGTTCAGCCTGGAGAAGAGAAGGCTGCGTGGAGACCTCATAGCAGCCTTCCAGTATCTGAAGAGGGCCTATAGGCATGCTGGGGATGGACTATTCATTAGGGACTGTAGTGAGAGGACAAGGGGTAACGGGTTCAAACTTAACCAGGGGAAGTTAAGATTGGATATGAGGAAGAAATTCTTTACTGTGAGGGTGGTGAGGCCCTGGAATGGGTTGCCCAGGGCAGTTATGAATGCTCCATCGCTGGTGGTCTTCAAGGCCTGGTTGGATAGAGCCTTGGGTGGCATGGTTTAGTGTGAGGTGTCCCTGCCCCTGGCAAGGGGGCTGGAACTAGATGATCTCAAGGCCCTTTTCAACCCTAACTATTCTATGATTCTATGATTCTATGTGTTTCGGGATTTCTTCGTTTTAGGAAAATGAATGCAGCAGAAGTGCTACAGGCTATCTGAAAACTGTTTGGAAGATTTTTATCAGTAACAAGATAAATGCAGATTTTTTTTGCAGCTACACTATTTTGAAAGTTTTGGGGGTTTTGTGGGGCTTTTTTGGTTAGATTTTTTTTTTTCTTTTTTTTTTTTTTGCCTGCAAAAGAAAACATTCAACCTAAAGAGCTTCATGTGACAAGTCCTAATTAAATCCGAGAATCTCTGTTTCCTTAGTAACCACTCAGCATCACCAGCATGCAAGAGAAAGCAGCAGGTGCATGAAAACATAAAAATGAAAAATCTTATTTTGCCAATTACTTATTGAAATATTAGATTGAAGTATTTAATACTGGCTTCCTACCGGTTTTAGTGATTTCCAAGTACAATTTTCTACCAATCTTTTAAATAATTATACAAAAAGTCATAGAATCATAGAATCATAGAATAGTTAGGGTTGGAAAGGACCTTAAGATCATCTAGTTTAACTCCCCTGCTATAGGCAGGGACACCTAACACTAAATCATGCCACCCAAGGCTCTGTCCAACCTGGCCTTGAACACCGCCTGCAGTGGAGCATTCACAACTTCCCTGGGCAACCCATTCCAGGGCCTCACCACCCTCACAGTAAAGAATTTCTTCCTCATATCCAATCTAAACTTCCCCTGTTTAAATTTGAACCCATTATCCCTTGTCCTATCACTACAGTCCCTAATGAATAGTCCATCCCCAGCATCCCTATAGGCCCCCTTCAGATACTGGAAGGATGCTATGAGTTCTCCACACAGCCCTCTCTTCTCCAGGCTGAACAGCCTCAACTTTCTCAGCCTATCTTCATACGGTAGGTGCTCCAGTCCGCTGATCATCCTCATGGCCCTCCTCTGGACTTGTTCCAACAGTTCCATGTCCTTTTTATGTTGAGGACTCCAGAATTACACACAAGTCAATGTGATTGTTTTTTTCTTTGGCATTTCACAATCCTTTGTTATAGGATAGTGTATTTCCAAACATTCTTGCGGTTTATTAAAATTGCATGATTTGGAGCCAACTGCATGCTCTTTAATTTTATTGTGATATTCTGCCTGAGTTTATTTTTTTTTATTTTTGTGACTTGTGGATTGTTATATGAAAACATATAGTCCTGTAGAAACAGGAGACAGCATCTACATGAGCTTTACAGAGCAAACTAAGCTTTGGAGAATAAAGCAAAATTATATAATCACAGTGAACTAAAAATGGAAATCTGTGAGGCAGGATGGGCTACATTTCAATGCTAGGATTTTTCAACGTGTTTTATTTCATATTTATGCCACAACCACTTTTTATATGAGAAACTTACATTTATTTAGCACCTACTGCCAAAATGAAGACAGTTTACATCAAAAGAATGGCTTAAATATAGGGTTGCCTAGCAGGGTCAACTGGGTGAAGATGAAAGAATAAAGTTTATCTACTGCTTTAGCAACTCTGCTTGTAGGATAAATATGACACAAACATAGACAATCAGACTTAGATAAGGCATTTAGCCAGAAATGATAGCCCTGTGGCCCTAGACTTTAAATGTCACAGTCGCCTTGAAACTTTCACCTCCTAACCTCACTTTTATGTCCCAAGTTATTTTCAGCAAAATGGCCCTTTGCTCACACAGGAACTTTAATGAGCCACTTTACAATGGTAAGATATTGAAATGCATGTGTGCTTATGTATAGGGGCGAAACATACATTTTGAATCCTTAACAGAGCAGTGTTCATTTTGCACATAAATGATGGCTTTGTAGCAACACTCTTATAGTACAATTTTATCTTTTTTTTTTCTATGATTTCTTCTTTAAATCCTACCACTTGTGGAAATACCGTCTTAAAAAAAAATAAACAAAAAGAGCAATAAACAAAGGAGAAGTAGAAATAGCATAAAAGACAGATCATCCCAGGATAAATCTGTTTGACTGTTTGCAACTCTTACAGCCCATCTTGTATCTATCCTCCTCTGCTGGTAAGCTAGCTATTTAAAGCACAGCTGTAAATCATCTCAGTATGTTTAGAAGTGTCAATGGAGGCATCCAGGCCAAAAACATGATGGAGATTCTCCTTTGTAAGGAACAACAACAACAACAGCAACAAAAACAAAACCAAATTTGTTCAGGTATTAGCAAGCACTGTGGTCATTAAAAGATGTTGGTATCTTTGTCGTGTCTGCACTTTTCTTAATGACAGTCTCTCTTCATGCTTATCTTAAACCTCACCTTTTATGCTCAACTAAATTCTTGGCATTAAAGTTTCCCTGCAGTTTTAATTTCTGCCTATGAAAATCCATGTAAGCATTTAGTCTTTACTGTGAGAAGGTCCAACCATCTTGCTCAAGCCTGTGACTGTTTAACATTATTCTTAAATGTCACAGAGAAAACTCTCTCCCTATATCATTGAGCAGCAGCATTTATCCAGTGGCCCAGTATATGTGATTATCATGTTCAGTTCCCCTATTAGAACTGAGATGAATTTATCCCATATTTCAAGCTTTCCAGCACAGTAACTGAGCTATCTATGTGCAGGGTACTCTCACCCTAACTTGCTGAAACCATTTTATTAGGTGGAAAGTAATTATACATTGACTGAGCCAAAGTTCAAGAATAAGAATTGCTTTTCAGCTACTTGTTTGAACATTCACATGGGAGGCAGAGTCCTGAACTTCATTTTCTTTTCCAATAACTGCTGTAGTATTTAAACTTATTACTCCACCCTCATAGAAACTGAAATTCAGAATGATCCTTTCCTGTGTACATCCCTGTCACTAGGTCTGACACTTAGCTTTGCTCCGACCTAACATGCATTCACGAGTGGAAGAAAATAAAAGGCACAAAAAAATACCAAGGTTGCTCCTTCTAAGTGCTCACATCCTGCTCTTGAACTCTAAATACAGAAGTAGAAAATCTTTTCCCTAAAAGAGTTAACCTCTGCTCTGCTTTGAAAAGAAAGATGAGACACTTCACTTCAGGAAAAGATTCAGGAATTAAAATCATGAGAGAACATATCTTTCACCCAAATTGCCAAAAACAAATTGCTTCACACTTCTTATCAGAGCACCAACATCCACATATCACTACTATCCATAGTGTATGAATGGAAATTAAGAGTACATTTGCAACTGACGTATTCTTTTTGAGAACTTCAAATAGAAAAAATACATTGTATAATGCATTAAAAATATTAGTTTTGCATAAAATATTATGTTGGTTGCATTTTTACTAGACTGACAAGAACTTCTAATTTGTACCATTTAAAAATTAGTCAAAAGGATTGAAAAAATAGTATTGTAAAGATGGATTGTACCCAAAAAAAAGCCAGATCAGGCTAATTAAATATGTTCACTAGTTACTCATTATTTTAATTATATTGTTAGCAAGAACAGAAAAAAAAGGGTTTTGTTGAAAAAGCTGAATTAGAGACATTTCTGTGGCTTTTTTTTCTGTTTCATTTATTATTATTTTTCAGAAACTTTTGATACACTTAGTATTACCAAGTGAATTTGTCACTTACTAAATAAAATAAGTGATAATATACAAAATAAGTGAGATTAAATACAAATGTAAATTATCAGTAGTAACTTAAAAGTGGTATACCATCATACACGTGGATCACCTCAAATTTATAGAGCTCATGATAAAGCATCCTGATTACATATATACAAAAATTTAAATAAAACACACCACACAAATTTCTAAATTTAGTAACCATGTTCTAAAAGGTTTTTTCACATACAATGGTTTATTCACAATGTTATGTTCAAAACTTCAGAGACAACATATCAGCTTCCAAAGGCACTTTTATGACTAACCAAAGTATAAGACAAAATACTTGCAAATTGCAGGGCAGACCTCAAGAAAAAAGGCTGCAGGATCACTGGACTTCAACAAAGAAAGCTACATGTTACACCCCAAAAAAGAGACAAATAGCAAAGCTGTCTGTCTAATAATTTGTTCTATCCAAAGAAAAAAGAAAACATAGAGTCCAGTTTCTAAGAAAGATACCAAAAATAACTTTTATTTTCCCTTCGTATAACAAGTCCACTTCAGATAAAGTTATTCCTATTTGTCTCTGCATGACCTTCTGAAATAAGTCCTCATGCATAAATACTTACGCTTTTAGCTATAGTGTGAATAGTTGTTAGCTATAAACAATAATGAAGAATAGGTTATTTAATTACCTCTTAATTATATACTTAAATCATAGAATCATAGAACACCAGGTTGAAAGTGACCTCAAGAATTATCTAGTCCAACCTTTCCTGGCAAAAACACTGTCTAGACAAGATGGCCCAGCACCCTGTCCAGCCAAATCTTAAAAGTGTCCAGCACTGGGGAATCCAACACCTCCCTGGAGAGATTATTCTAGTGGCTGATTGTCTCATGAAAATTTGTCTTCTACTGTCTTATAGGAATGTCCCCAGGAATAACTTATGCCTATTACTTCTCTTTTTTTTTTTTTAACATGCAACTCCTTTTGTAAAGGGAGTCTCCATCTTTGTAGCCACCCTTTAAATACGGGATCAGGTAAGATATTTAAGTCAAAGTTTTTTTCTTTATGAAATCCTCTGCAAAGGAAAATTTCATTGTTACCTCATGCTGCTTCTTTAAGGATTTTTTTTTTTTTAACTTTGACTATTCCAGGATTTTTGGTTGGTTTTTTTTTTTTGCTGTTGTGTTGGTTTTTTTATTGCCCTTGATTTTAACACAGAATTTACCAACCAAGATACACAGTTGTAACATTTATTCTCATATTTATAGGAACAACATTCCTGAGAACTGAGAGAGAAAAAAGTTTCCAGCTTGTTCTTTTTCTCTTAAATCAACTTCTAACTTAGTAAATGAAAACTGATATGAGTGCTCATACAGTGAGAAGAGTAACAAACTGTGCCCACTGCTACATATGTATCTATGTACTTTGGCTGTGTTGCATAACCAGTAAATTAAGAATAGTTAAAAGTTGTTTATGAGTAATTTAAAAGGTAAAATTTACAAGAAGAGTCAGTTAAGTAACTAAGTCTCTCTGGATGACAGTTCTGGGAACTTTTTGGCTGAAAGAAACATAAAAGACTACAGTAAGGGAAGGAATATTTGGAATTACTGGGAATATTCACACACTGGGAATGCATTCAAATTTTAATGGAAATAACTTTCAAAAACTCATTGGTACAGTGAGATATATTTCAAACAAATATTATATTTTGCATTAATATTCAAGTCTAGGTTCTGGCCTCATTATGCTGTGTAGGGTGGAAATGTGTATGACTTAGTGTAGGTCATATCATTTAAGTGTAATAAACACAAAAAGTTACCTGTGATGTTCTTGCTATAATTTTTATTTTTTCAAACATAATATTTTCATGAATCTCAACTAACTTACTTTGATGTCAAAGCCCTAAAAGTGTCCATTTTCGTTTAGTCCACCTCAAAGGAAAAATAGTTCAGTCACAGTCTTGGGAAGAATGAGGGTTACACAGTAAAATTCAGATCACCTTACAAAGTACAGGTACATCCAATATTTCCCCTTTAATAATATGCTATGGACTTTGCATGGTCATTCACAGATTGTGGTTAGGATCATTATTCCTAATCTGTTAATTTCCTCTGAAAACTTGAAGTATTGTTAAGCAGAAGTTCTCAGTTGTGCTCCATCATTTAGTATTTGGGGCAATGTAATTTGTAGTGGTTGAACGTTGGATTCTTTCCAGAATTTAGCTAATTATGTCACTGAATAATTACATTGCTTTACTAGCAATATTCGAATATTTCAAATATATGATTACTGCATTTTCAATTGCTCTCCCAACTCTTTTTCAACACTATAATTCCTGCTGGGTTTAATCATTTATGAATAGTAATTGACAAGCTAATCAAACTGGCGCTTTTAATCTTTACATGGTAGTTCGAACTGGTTACTATCTATCTGTACTTCCTTAAAAAATAAATCAAGTGTTATACAAGTACACCTACTGGATCTAATCACTGCATTCTGCAGCTTACTGGTCTTTTGAAAAATGGAATATATTAAGATTACTTAAGACAGATAAAACCAGACTAATATCATCAATAAAAAAAAAATGGTTGAAAGGATTTACTTTGGGAGTGAAAAATATAAGAACCAAATCTGTTCACAGTGTACACCAAAAAGAAACCACAAAAATTTATTGAGTTTAGCTGATGGCTCTGTGTCAAATTACAGTAATTAATGTAACATGCATTTATAAAGCTCCAACCACATTATTTGATACCAGACACCTACCAAGAATGAATCATCTAATTATATATGCTATGCAATATCATACCAGGGAAAAAAATAACTACTTGGAAGAAGTAAGCCATTAAGTTGAATACAGAAATCCCTCAGCAGTTTCTGGATCATGCTAAAATGTTTTCATTAGTTAGAACTAACTGGGAACAGAGTATAGTTTCTTTGATTTTGCATTAAGCTCAGCATCATGTTCCATAAACCCAGTAAGAAAATAAGAGATGTTGGGGTTTCCAACTGCATCAATGGGGCTATTATTATTTCTGTCCGTCCCCCCCCAAACTAGCTATCACTTATAGCTGGAGAATCATAGACACAAAATATTTGTACAAAACGCTGTTACCATTTAAAGATTTCTGCACCACCTGCAAAGAGTTCTGGAAGAATCGTCCAAAGTATTTGTACTAAATCCTGGTTTCACTGGGTTAAATAAAAAGCAGCAAGCCAAGGGAAAAAAAAAAAAAAAAAAAAAGAAAAAAACCATTGACAACAACCAAAACCAACCAACAAAAAAAAGCCAAAAACAACCCAACAAAAAAAACCCAAAACCCAAGCCAAAATAACACTCCACCTGATTCTATTTCACTTCTATCCATATTTTTATGTTTACCTCTGACAGATTACATGATCTGTATCCAGTCTAAAAAGGAGACTGGTAAATTTACAAAATATTTCTAAAGAAAGTTCTCATCCAGATATATGAGTTTGAATCATCGACATTAAAGTTTAATCAGTGCCCAGTCATTCACTGCATATAACTAGTTATCACACTAATTTTGTACTGACTTGCACCCACTGTTGCATTAAAATGTAATTTAGTGTCCCAGAATAAAAGGCAAAAAAGCCCTACCTAGCTAATTTTGTGTGCCTAATGTTCTTGAGAGCATTAAGTGCCCTTATCTGCAAAGCATGTCAAAAGTACACAATCTAAGGTTTTGTGATGAAGTTCCTGGGGCTGTTACAGTTCTGCTTCAGCACCAGATCCACCTCTGCATGCATGGCACCTGTGTCTGCACTTCAGAGGATCAGGAATGAAAGGTGCTCAACTAATCAGTTGCTAAAAACCTGTATGTCCTGGGTCTTTCCTATTGTACAAATGCTGAGTAGTTGTTCTGCAAAAAGGGGATCCATCCTCTCTAGGTGCTATTTTATCTCTTTAAGGACTGTCGTGGTTTAAGCTGTAAATCACGCTGCCTGTTCTCTCACTCACTCCCCTCTCTTTCTTACCCCCCGCTCCTGGGTGGATGAGGAGGAGAATCAAAAGAATGCAACTCCCACAGGCTGAGATAAGAACAGTTTAGTAACTAAGTATAACACAAGACCACTACTGCTACCCCCAATAATAATAATGACAAGGCAAATTAAAGGAAAGAATACAATTGCTCACCATCCAATACCAAGCCCGACCATGTAGTGCACCCTCCACCCTTCTGGGCCTCTGCTCTCTGCTTTCACATCCTGGGCATGACGTGCTGTGGCAAGGAATACCCTCTTTGGTCAGTTTGGGTCAGGTGTCCTGTCTCTGCTTCCTCCCGGCTTCCCCTCCTCCCTGGCAGAGCATGAAACTCAGAAAGTCCTTGGCCAGACCAAAGCATTACCAAGCAGTAACTGAAAACACTGGCGTTATCAGCGTTGTTCCCAGACCCAAAATCAAAAACACAGCGCTGCACCAGCTACCAAGAAGGAGAAAAATAACTGCTGCTGCTAAACCCGTGACAAGGACGCATGTAATAAATACCCAGAGATTCCTAAACTCCCGAGACATTGTTATTCTGAGCATTGCCAGATGGCCAGGGGGGTTTACAGTTTTCCACCTGGCCATTCTATAAATCCAGTTGAAATGAATAAAATAGTTGCTCATCAACCAGAGTTGCTTAAGGCAATCTGGTGTGTTCTGAACAGATGTAAAATATCAGCTATTCTGTTAAAACAGACTGCAAGGATTTTTAGAGGTAGTGAACAAGGGCTCAATTATTTTCTTTGCCTAAAATGATATAGGCTTCCCACTCTTCCCTGGTAACTCCCTTAACAGCTCAGGATGATGTGCTCTATAGGAGGATATTGCCAGGAGCAGGGTCTAGCAGTAAAAATTTCAAACTCTTCTCACATTGCATAAATAAAGGCTAACAGAAGCAGAAAGAGCATGTAAGTTATCATGACTCTCCGTCCTATTGACTAGGATGCTCACCCAGGCTGTTCAAGTACCTAAGCCAATTAATGTTTCAGTTCTTATATTAACTAGTAACTGTTCAGGAAAACAAAATAAAAATTGAAACAGAATAATAGCACGTTATTTTGCTTCTCTTGTGCCATATGCCTTCTTATGCTTGCTTTTCCTTTTAAAAGCAAATGTATAATTAAATACAGAAATAAAATAGCTTTAGCTGGAATATATGAACAGTCAGGGATGCTACAGACCTAGAACTTGAAGGTCCTGACCTGGTGCTGAAAGACCTAGCATGATCTTTCATCCTTGTGAATAAAGATGAAGGTTAAAATCTAAGTTATAAAAGTTCTAAAAAATGCAGTAGAAAATTGCATTTTGGGTAAATGCAACATCCCCTGAACTGTGAGATAAGAAAAAAGCCCACAATTCACATCTCTCTCTGATGCTTGATAGTTGCAGACACAGATTAACTTTTGGGTGGTGATGGTTACTGGAGTTTTTAATTCCATCTGAAAGAAAATGGTTTAGTTTAAGAAAAGGACTGGTCCTCTCTGCAGTATTTCTTGTTGAGTAGCTCTTGAAAGAGATTGTTTGTTATGTTAGTTGTAATTAATCCTGTGTTATGGAATCTATAATTTCTCCCAATGGTTTAGAAGGCCTCTCTCAGGCAATATATGATTTTTCAGTAGTCAGACCTAAAATTTAATTCCTTATTATTCCATGCTGTGCTAAAAAATAAAATTAAAAAAAATATATAGCTAAGTACATTTTATTTCTATTTCTGTCACATCTGTATATGTAGCTTAATAAGAAGCTACTGAGTAATAAAATAACCATTTTCTAAAGCTACTAGAATTTGAAGATTATTTTAATGACTCCATTCAATTTTTTTACTAAATTTTTTTAATAACTTAATATATGTCATTACTGCATTGGGCAAAGGTAGAAACTCATGTGTCAATGTTAGGGCACCAGAACAGACGCACTCTTTTCTTTAAAATGGTTAAGACAGCTGTGCCATAAATATCCTGAATTGAAAATGCATGTTGTCTGGCACTGCTATTGAGGCTTATGACTTTAGGCACAAAGCATCTGAAAATAACTGTACACTGCTATTTTACACACCAACAGGAGACCCTTGAAAAATATACTAATTAAAGATTTGAAAAACTAGTTTAGATCTTGTTGTACAAGAACATTGCAAAAGATAAAGGCATAAGAGTGCCTGAAGATCACACATTTCTTTGGTGCACTTCTGAATTACTCTGCCTGGAAAGAGGTATAATTGATTTGTTAGTTTTGTGTGATAACCTTGTAGAACCTCTAACAGGCTGAGTAAAGACTAGGGAGTAGAGTTGTGAAAGTAGTAAAGTTTTGTCCCTGATTTTAACAACTTTTTGTAGGGTGTGGTTCTTTCTTCCTATGAAGCTCTTCCTGTCTGCTGGGAGTTGTGTTGCATGAAGATCTTACTGGGCAGAAAGAAATATGAGCATCTCAGCACCTTACAGAAAAGAGATTTTTGTGGCAATTCTAAAGGTTGGACAGAAGTATGGAGAGAAGCACCAAAAAGAGAAGAGGGGGAAGTTATTTATTGTCCTGTACTGACTTGCACTTTTCTTATGAAGTCTCTCATGTAGGAGTAAAAGGAAGCAGGAGGCATCCATACGAAATGTTCAATAGCTAAAACTGTTCCAGTCAAGGGCTCAGACATCTATACTGTTGTCATGGGTTCAATAGTAGCAGCCATTTTTCTCCTTCTTAGTAGCTGGTGCAGTGCTGTATTTTTGATTTTCAGCCTGGGAACAGTGCTGATAACACCGATGTTTTTTAGTTGTTGCAATAATGTTTAGTCTGACCAAGGACTTTCTGAGTCTCATGCTCTGCCAGGGAATAGGGCAAGCCAGGAGGAAGCAGACATATAACACCTGACCCAAACTAGCCAAAGAGGTATTCCATCCCACGGCGCATCATGCCAGGATGTAAAAACTGGGGGCAGGGACCTGGAAGGGGAGTTCACTGCTTGGTCGGGCTAGGTATCGGTCGGCGGGTGATGAGCAATTCAGTTCTCTTCCCTTGTTTTTTCTCTTGTCATTATTATTATTGGTGGTAGCAGCAGTGGTTTGTGTTTTACCTTAGTTACTGGACTGTTCTTATTTCAATCCGTGGGAGTTACAGTCCTTCAGTTCTCCTCCCCGTCCCTCTGGGAGTGGAGGGAGGAAAGGAGGTGGGGAGCTAACAAACTGTGTGGCTGATTTACAGCTGGGCTTAAACCGCGACAACTGTCTCCCAATTTTATATAATTAGACCTTTGTTTAGGGGCAAATGAGTCATTACCAAATGCAGAAACCTTACTCTGGTTGAGAGGCGCAACCTGTCTTTAAGTATCTAAAGTATCTACCTTTGTCAGTGTGTTAGGAAAGCCTGATACGAGGTAATGGTCTGTGGTCGCTCCTCCCTGGAAAGTCCCACTTTGGAACCCCCCCAAAAAGTTCCCAACCCCAGAGACCCTTTTTGTATAGCTGGCCACTTCTTCGGATGTAGGCTTGCCCCGTGTCAGAATGAGTGTGCATTTTCACTAGTATAAAAACCCAAGCCTCATGCGATGTGGGGAGGCAGAACCTCATGTCACCCAGGTCAACACTGCCTCTGCGGGGATGCCCGCTAAGGTTGAGCCTGCTGCCTCGCACTGAGATGATATTTCTCGGAGCTGATTTCCTGATCGTCATCATATGGTCCTTGGGGTTGGTAAGATAACCACACATCAGAAATATCCTTTACTGTATCTTTTGTTATCTTTATATTTTCCTATATTAATTAACTAGATGTGATTTCTCTAACGTGTTTCGTTTCTCTCAACCTGGAATCCTCAAACTCTGGAACAGTCAGACAGATTAAATCCTGTGATGGCAATAACTGCTTCATTTTATCTATGAGGCCATGCAGCTAATGGTGTAGCTGGCAAAACTCCATAGCAGACAATTGTGTATAACATTTTTTTCACAAGATAGAAAAAAGAAAAGATCACTAATGTTTAAGACGCCTTCTGTTCTGAGCATAGCCATTTAAAACAGTGTAAGTTGCAAGTGGTTAAGTAGCTCCTAAATTTATGATCTGATCTGAACAAAAAGCCATCCAGAAACTGAGGGTTAATATATAAGAATAAGCAAACACCTAAAGTAAAACTGGGCTTTCAAGGTAAAAAAAATATTAAGTTTTATCCTCTTTGAAAAATGTTCAGTGATTTAAAACAACCAAAACCAAAACCAACCAAACAGGCAAAACTTGACTGTAAATTTGCCAGTAATATGTAAACACTTACTACAATTAGATTGATCTTTTTGTAGTTCTTTTTATGCTGATCAGTGCCTCATGATCTAAAGTTCAGCAGCAGGGCAGGTGTTAAAACACACAGAATCATACACATATATATAATAAATTATATGTTGCTATACCGTTGTAGAAGTTTTTTTATTGAAAGATCATGCTAAGTTATTTTTCATAATCGAGGTTTATTTTACAGAAGAAAATTGCAGTCTTCGTCCAGATGTCATCCACTTTTCATCACACTCAGTTCTTCTTTCTTTACTTTTTAAATAACTTCAGAATAACATCTACAGTTTACAGGAAAAGATAGGAAAGCTACATAATACTTCTCAGTGTGCTGATTTAGCTTTAGATTGGAGAGAAAGATTTGATGCCAATATTGCCATACAATTAAATAACAAGCATTTGAGGGCTAAAAAACAGCAATTAAAAAGATCTGAAAAAGCTGAATCTGTAGATTTATAGCACCTGAAAGTTTAGAACAACTTTTGTAATTACTATAAATCATTGACCTCTTCTTGCAGTTTGTGAGTATCAGCTATAGTGTCTGTATGTCTTCTTGGAAGAAGTCCCAGTGACACTTGTATGTGAGAGTTTATTTCTAAGTGCTTGCAGTTTACAGGGATAGAGGAAATTATAGATGGCCCTAACTGTGCCCTTCTGGACCACAGCCACACTGTATGGGAGAATCTTCATATTTACTAAAACAGCCACTTGTATACACGTTATTGCTGTAACAAGTGATTACTTTGTAAGGCAGTCAAAATGTCATTTCTTTTATGTGATACAAGAAATAAGCCATGAAATGCCTCTGTTTTTAAATTAAAAAGTAATTAAAGCTACTACCTGGTATCTGCACATGATTTTGTTTTAGAGAATATAAAATACAAAAGATAAAGATGAAACTATAAAACTTAGAAAGCGGTTCATGCTTCAGCACTAAAGGTGAGCAAGCACTAAGCCAGTCACAATGTCCTCAAGTACTCTGTTATTAAGGTAGTTGCCATTTTCTCACAAAGCTCTGTGCAACTGTATTTATTGTTGGGAACCTTGAAACTTCTCTCATTTCAGACACCTTTTTATTAATTAATGTTATGTATTATGTCACCATATAAATATCAATTTTGTTAACATGTTACTGCTGGATGAGTGTCTCTCCATCACTAATTTAAATTCCTGAAAGCTTGTTCATGCTTGTAACTTCTAGGAAGACCTTTCAAGAGCATTTTTTTTTCTGCAGTTTTTTTTCAGTCTTACAAGAAATCAATCTCTTTCACTTTTATAGACCAACACTGTAAAGGCATTGTCAGTAACTGCATGAAGTCGTTCAGCAGAGACACAGTTTAGTGTCAAAAATAGAAATGAAAATTAAAAAACTAATCTGTCTCCACATGACAGTTAATTCCCTTCTTTCAGTATAAATTCACTCTATATAAAATAATTATCTCACATAGAAAATTGCAGCTTCTTCCTACACTTAGAATACTGTTTTCTTTCTCACACTCCCCACAGTCACACAGATGTCTAGAAAGCTTTACAGTGCAGACATGGCTTACACATATATTTTTCCCTTTCTTACCATTCTAACTCTAGGTCCTTGCTAGCTCATAAATAGAAAATAACAGATTCCTATTTTGGCAAAGATATTAAAATTTACTTTGAAAAGTCCTTCAAAAATAGCAGCAGTTTCAGAAAAAGCATTTTGTATTTCTATCTAGCCTATACAGTTCTCAGAAGGGGATAAATAGATAGCTCAGAAACATTGTTCTAGACAGCCAGGATACTTTCATTTACCAGAATCTTGTTTTTCTGCTAAACTCCTTCATGCACCTCTAATTGGAATTCACTGAAATGCAAGTTATCTAATCACCTTTAAACAAGACTTTGGTGAGACAGCAGAATAATTATGCATTTTTGTTAATACATTATCCTTTGAAAATAAAAAATTCCAGTATAGTCTTATCATTACTGCAAAACAGTTACCTAAAAGATTGTTTCCTGAGCCTATTACTGCTAAGAACCAAAACATTTAAAAACAATTCCGTTTTCAAACTCATGCCAATCCTAAAGAAAACAAGGTATTCTATATACATAAAACTTTCATAATGCTCATAGCATCAGCAGAATACATAAGGAAGAGCTGATTATAAATTAAAAGCTTTGTATCATATAAAATTAACACACTGAATGGAAAATCAGGCACCTTTTGTAGTTTTTTTCTGCAGTTTGGTCCTTCAGAGAGGGTGGAAATTCTTGTGCTTCATCTGTTTTTTGTATTTTGTTGTTGATATTAAATAAGAAGGAAAAGCTCTGAAGAAAGATTTTTCTCATCTCTAACTTTTGAACTGCAAAGTATTATTGTTCACATCAATAAAGAGATGATAGCAACTTGGACACACCTGAAGGTAGAACTGTTTAAAATAATTCTTGAGGTTTCTTTCTGTATAAAGTGGAATTTATGTTCTGATGATGTTGCAATAGGATTTTAACTATAAAAAAGGAAAAGTACCAGTAAGACTTCTTCACTGAAAGAGAGAAAAAGAAAGTCAGATCCTCTTTAATTGCTGTGATGTTTTGCAGTGTCTTTTCTGCCTCATGGAAATACTTCTTTAGAATGAAAGATGAGCTCTGTTTTCCACTCTGCTGGTTACTGAACATAGTCACCTACTTTTCCCTTCTTTTCCCTTTCTATCCTTCACTTTCTCTCTCCTCTTTTCTTTTTCTACTTTGGTTGTTAGTAGTAATCTGCATCTATAACTATGGCTGCAAAAAAGGTGACTTTTCCCCCCCTGCCACTGCTTGGTAAGACTTAGTGTAGAGCATTTAGCCTCATAAATTATCAGAGCTGAACTTGCATCTTCGTTTAGAGCTCTGAAATCAGTGGTTGTGGAAAATATATTAACTTTACCCTACCAGGCCTTCAGTCTGCTACATAATTTAATTAAATAGCAAGAACAGAAAGTCTTATTTATAAGAATTTCCCTACATAATATCAATGCATATATCAGCATAAAATTTCTCACTTTTCAACAGACATGAAGTGCATTTTAGTCAAATCCAACTGACTGTTTATTTACGTGAAGGTCCAATACTTTTTTTTTCATACATGGTTTGCATTTATTTGAAAGCATTGCAGAGAAAAAAATACTTCAAAGTGAACAGTCAAGTGGGGGATACAATATGAAACTCTAGATTTCTGATTATCTATGTACATGAGTTAAATCCATCTTTATAAAAACAAAGTTTTGTAGAGCAAAATTGCAAAATGAACTATGCTAACACATAGTCAGGAAAAATGTATTGAAAATAAAACAGTGTACTGAAATGAAGGTCTTAACTGATGAAGGCTTAACCAGTGGCATTCTGGTAACCACTGTAGCACCTGACAAGGTAGGTAGATGTACTTGATAGTACCCAAACTGGAATTGCTCCAAGGAGCAGACATAAGACCCATGGTTATAGTCTATGCTGCATAAAGCCTATCACCTGTGAAAGAATTCAGCCAACCATAATAATATGTAGATAAAGGAATGTGCAAACTCACCACCTGCTGTTGTGTAATTGCTGCTTTTCAGAAAATACATGCATTCAGGCTTAACATTTGGAGTATTTGGTGGAAAAATTGTCTACGAAATAGGTCATGAATGGAAAACACTTCCCAGCTCTCCGTCCTCGTATCTCCTTAAAAGAAATTAATTTCTTATAAAACAATCCTTCTTATTGTTAAATGCCAAGGAAAAGAAAGTAGCTATACATTTTTTCAAGAGGTTTTTTGATCAAATGCATTTATCCTGAATTTATTAAGGTACTATGTTGAAAACCCAAATATTGTATTTATGCTGTATTTAAACTAGCAAAAAAGAAAAAAGGGATAGGAAAAGATACTGCAATTTGCAATATAAAGTGAAGTATGACATAGGATATGCAGGACTTTAACAGCACTCCTTAGTGTATTTGTGACAAGTAAAAAAGTATCCCACTTCTCTATTAAGAGTGAATAATTTTCTTATTTATAACTTTTTTTTTTTTTTAAACCTTTCCCTGTTTTATTGTAGTTTGCTCCCATTTGTTCCATGACACCTGCCTAGCATGGAAGGGGTGAGAATGTAGTTTTCAGCATTATCCTGTAATAATTGTAGCATGGCCAGATTCAACAAAATCACAGAATCATTAAGATTGGAAGGGACCTCTGGAGATCATCTAGCCCAAACCACATGCCAAGGCAGGGCCACCTAAAGTAGGTTACACAGGAATGTGTCCAGGCAGGTTTTGAATGTCTCCAGAGAGCGAGATTCCACAACCTCTCTGGGCAGCCTGTTCCAGTGCTCTGATACCTTCAATGTAAAGAAATTCTTTCTCATGTTGAGGTGAAACTTCTTGTATTTTAGTTTATCACCGTTACTCCTCATCCTGTCACTGGGCAGCTCTGAAAAGAGTCTGGAACCATCCTCCTGGCACCTGCCTTTGAGATATTTATATGCATTAATGAGATCCCCTCTCAGTCTTCTCTACCCTAAACAGGCCCAGCTCCTGCAATCTCTCCTCATAAGAGAGATGCTCCAGACCTCTGATTGTCCTTGTGGCCTTCTGCTGGACCCTCTCCAGCAGCTCTTTGACTTTCTTGTACTGAGGACCCCAGAACTGGACACAGTACTCCAGATGTGGCCTCACCAGGGTCGAGTAGAAGGGGAGGATCACCTCCCTCGACCTGCTAGCTGTACTTCTCCCAATCCACCCCAGGGTACTATTGGCCCTGCTGGCTGCAAGGTCACACTGCCAGCTAATAGTCAGACAGGAGTAAGTGAATCTTCCAGATCCCCTGTACATCAGGAGAGAATGTTGTCTTTAGGTGTTTTCATGAATTTAGCCAAGGAAAATGAATGACAGCTTGTTTGGAAGCTTTGTAAGACAGGGAACCTTAAAGAGTTAACCAATAAAATCACAGGAAAGAAATTAATTATGTAGGATCAAGTTTGCCAGCAAAGGATGAGACAGTAAATAAGGATTGTCAGTTGACCCAAACATGAGACTATGAGTCTTCTTTGTCAATTGGTGGTCATTGTCAGAAAACAAGAACTTCCATTCCTAATGAGGCAGGTATCACCCCACGGTCTAATCAATGCATAAGAGGCGATATTCAAAAGCATCTAAAAGGAATTAGGAAACTCAAATGTAATTTTTTTTTAATAGGCCTTTTGGAATAAAGGTCTAATTGAAATACATGTGGTTAGCCTTTTTTTCTTCTACAATTTTAGACTTCGTAATTTTGATCCCGTCTGCAGACTTGAGAAAGAGACAAAGAAAGACGGAATCATAAATCTGTTTTCTAATTATTTTTACCTCCCATTAGAAAATTATAATATATCCTGGACAGCATTTGGCTGTTTTAAGAAACATATGATGAGATACCCCATTGCCAAAAGGAATAGATCAGAGCTTTGCTCTGAGAGATCTAACCATCTTTTCTTCTCATCTACTTGTTATGCTGTATTATTGTAAGTTGTAATAGCTTCAGACTCTTCTGCTCTTTTCCATCCGGCTTCAGGCAATATATTTGAATATATAGGAATATATTTTTTTTAACTCAGAGAATATCTTGTGATGCAACTGAAAGAAAAAGTGATTTAGCCTACATTCTTTTGAAATGCTCTACATACCCCAGGTGAAGTTGCATATGACTGTTTTATATGACAGAAAATTTTCTGAGCCTATTGATCCTATTTTTTGATTCAGGAGTTCAGAGTTCAGTCTAAAACACCAATGTTTTACCAGTGTCTAACAAAAATGCATTTTTTCTGAAATCAATATTCCAAAAAAGAAACCCCAAAAAATCAAAACCCAAAACAACAAACACAAAAGTCTTGTCTACTTACTGTTGAATATCACTTAAAATCAAGAAAATAAATTTTTGAGCAGTTGTTCATATATTCTATGCCTGTAGGTTATCTGTCACAACATTTTTCAAGCCTAAACTCCAAGGGTGGAAACTCGGACTATTCAAACTGAGGTTCTGATTTTTTTTTTTATTATTATTATTAGTCTTTCAAGCAAAGCATATTGCTACTAGTAAATGCAAAATGCATTGAATTTTAATGAGAGAACAGTAGAAGATTTCATTCTCACTATTTCCAGAGTTCAAGCACAAGGAAGCTATTTTCCTAAACCATAAATATTCAGTGGATACTATCAGCCATGAAAATCTAGGATACTAAAACATAAATTCAAGCAGTTCCAAAATTTTCCTAAACAAATTTAAAGCCAAAACAATAATATGACTAAGAAAGATCCATTCTTCAATCCTCCATTCCTGAACACTGCTTTCAATGAAAAGCTGTCATTAACTGTCTAATTAGAGTTTTCTTGGCAATGACAAAGCTGGATGAGAAGAAATTATGAATTTTGCTTTGTACCACACAGCATAAGCTGCATGGCATTTGCATTGCACTATTTTAGCATAGTAACAGGAAAAGATGAATTTTAAATCAGAAAGACTTTTTTTCCTCAAAGAAGAATGTTTCACTATCCTTTTAAAATGTTTAGATGTGGAACAATTGTTTCATTTCTGTAGTGACTCAACCCTTTTAATTTTCTGATGCTTAAAGAGGAAGGGAGAGTTTTTGTTTAGTCTAGAAATCACAATGCAGCACAGTGTCCTTGTTTGGGCTGGGATAAAGTTAATGTTCTTCTTAGTTGGTACAGTGCTGTGTTTTGGTTTTAGTATGAGAATAATGTTGATAACACACCAGTGTTTTAGTTGGTGCTAAGTAACGCTTACTCTGATCAAGGACTTTTCAGCCTATCGTGCTCTGCCAGTGAGGAGGAGCACAAGAAGCCGTGGGGGAGCAGAGACAAGACGCCTGACTCAGACCAGCCAAAGGGGTATTTCCATACCACAGCACATCACACTTGGTATGGAAAACTAGGGGGAGTTATCCAGAAGAGACAGATTGTTGCCTGGGGATGAGCTGGGTATCGGCCAGCCGGTGGTGAGCAATTGTATTGTGCACAACTGTTGTTTGGGTTTTTTTGGGGTTTTTTTATCTTTCTCTTTCTTTTCATTATTAGTAGTAGTAGTATGTTATACGTTATTTTAATTATTAAACTATTCTTATCTCTGCCCACAGGTTTGTCATGGGTTCAGCAGTAGCAGTCATTTTTCTGCTTCTTCATAGCTGGTGCAGCGCTGTGTTTTTGATTTTGGGTCTGGGAACAGTGCTGATAACACCAGTGTTTTGGTTACTGCTTAGTGATGTTTTGGTCTGGCCAAGGACTTTCTGAGCCTCATGCTCTGTCAGGGAGGAGGGGAGCAGGGAGGAAGCAGAGACAGGACACCTGACCCAAACTGACTGAAAAGGTATTCCATGCCACAGCATGTCATGCCCAGGATGGAAAACGAAGAGCAGAGACCCGGAAGGGTGAGGGGTGCACTGCGTGGTTGGGCTGGGTATAGGTGGTGAGCAATTGTATTCTTTCCTTGTATTTGCCTTGTCATTATTATTATTGGTGGTAGCAGTAGTGGTCTTGTGTTATACTTTAGTTACTAAACTGTTCTTATCTCAACCTGTGGGAGTTGCATTCTTTTCGGTTCTCCTTCCCATCCCTCCGGGAGCGGGGGGAAGAAAGAGGGTGAAGTGAGTGAGAGAACAGGCTGCGTGAGTTATAGAGGCTTAAACCATGACAAGGTTTTACTTTGTTTCCAGTTCTCCTCCCCATCCCAACCTGGGAATAGGAGGGGGAAAGTGAGTGAGTAGCTCTGTGGTACTTAGTTGCTGGCTGAGGTTAAACCACAAGACATAGACATAAGGTTTTTCTTTTTTTTTTTTTTTCAAGTGTCATAAATTACAGTATACACTAATAGCCTTAAGTATTAATTTCCTTCTATTACTTTTCATAAATGCCTCTTTAACTTCTTACAATTATCAATGTAAAGGATATTCTGCTGCAACAAAAGAAAAATCACTTATGCAGTTTTAAGGGCATTATAAGCACCATGATTTAATCTTTTAGCTTTTTGAAAGTAAAGGCAACATTTTCTACTTGGTTTCCTTAAATGGCAATTAATTATGAATGATTTGTCCCAGGCCAACATGGTAGAACAAGACAGACAGCGCAACAAGCAATATGTTTTAAAATATTGCAATTATTTTGAAAGTTTCATAATTGTTAAATATTTTTCTAGGACCTAACCAAAACAAATGTGCATAAAATGATATTATAGTTGTGGTGGTTTGGATGATGGCTACTGTAGTACTTAGCAGAAGCTTTTTGTTACAGTATTGTAACAAAATCTCGCAAGAAATATGTAAGGGACAAGAAAAATAATTATACAAGCAATTTCTGAAACGTTCAACAGCACAACAGCAAACCATACTTTTAGACCTGCAAGCCTATGTGTTTGGTTAAATAGCTGTGGTGCAACCATTAAATATGGAGATGATTAGTAATATTTAAGTGTAGGAAAACCGAAAAAGAGGATAATGTGAAGTACATTTAGATTGATATAATCTCTAAAAATTTCAGATGTTACAATGTTTTCCAGATATTTTCCACATTCTGTAATGAGATCCCCAGTAAGATATTTTCCCAAAAGATTAATAAACATGATGAAGTCATCCATGTTTTGGCATTAGAATATTTTTTGTAATATAAAAAAAAAAAGAAATAAAGGCAGATTACATTTAGATCCTTATTGACAGAATTATACTGTCTGGTTTTCAAACTCACCAGGAACATATAAAGAAATTTTCATCCCACATAATTTTCTGTATAAACTCTCAAAGTGACATAGAACAAAATTAGTATTTTTCATCTATACATTTAAACTGAATGAGTTAAATCTGGCTGAAGATGATGTGAAACCACCAACACTAAAAATCTTTGTCATTTTACTGTTGATTGAGTAAGATTAATACAACTTCTTAGCAAGTTCAGTTATGCTCATGAGGTTTCCACTGTATTCTTTCACAATACAAAGAAAATTTTTTCCAAGGAAGTTAAAGTTCTGTTTTAACTCCTGACAAAAAACAGATGTAAAGTCTTTGCCTTATATGTAAAACTGAATGTGGTTTAAATAGCATTTCATTAAAACATGTTTGATAGTGTTATGTTCTCAAGATCCTTTCTATAGCCTTGCTTTGCCATAGAGGTTTTTTTTTTCTTAAATTTAGTACATTTCTAAATTAAAGGTTCAGAGAAAATACCTGACAAGAGCATTCTGCTCACCTTTAATTAAAGTACATCACCATGCAGCACAAATCTATAGCTCTATTAGGGTCCTCAAAGTAATTAAAAATGACAAAAGTCAGTTTTATCCATAATACATATCTAGCTGTGATCAGTAGACCACACTACATCTATAAACTACTGTGTGAAAGTACTGTAAGTAACATTAAAATAGCTTACTAAGCAATAAAGAGCAAGAATAAACTGGGTTGTTTCTGTCTGGAAGAAAATATAATCCTTAATTTGAAATGCAAGCCATACATTATACTTTAGAAACACTAAACCTATCAGATAAAAAGCCACGTCACAGTTATTTCATTCAAAAATTCGTTTAAATATTCATTTAAACCTTAAACAGTCAGATTTTGCAGTTCTATAGCATGATGTTAGAACATTTTCATAGGCCACTGAAAAGCAAGAAATAAAGTCATGGCATCTGCTAGGTGAACATCAATGAACTTCGCAGATTTTCCTATGCTATTTGTGGTGCTACCTTGGAAGTCCTTGACACTGGCTACTGATTTTATGTATTTTTTTCGGATTAAAACTTCCCTTAGATTCATTAAAACTGAATTCATTATCATTTGAAAGTACTTGATATTTACTCCCAGGGTCTTGGAAACACATTTTGAAACAGACAAACACATAAAAGGCTAAAAAACATAAGAAAGTCTACCCTGGATTAGATCAAACCAGTCTATAAGTGGTTTATCTAAGTATGACCATTAATGATGTTCTCATTGATAACCACATCAATACTTGTTCACTCACATTTGCCTACCAATTGCAGCAACTCATCCAGGCAATTTGGTAAAGCAGTGTTTCAAGGTTTCAAAGCATATTGGTGTCCAGTTTCATATCACTAACCACTGCTTTAACTAGATCATAAATCAACTGATTTTGTCAATACTTAACAATGTTTGACAAAATAAACTTACCATAAAAATGCAGACAGACCCAACTGCATTGTCTACATGCATAGAACTTTCCAATATCTCCAAGATTTGCAAGGACAAGGTTTGCAAGAACATTCTCACCGCAAAAATTTTTTGGTAAAGATGATTGTGCAATTTTGCTTATAACAAAGAAACTACTGCTACTTAAAAAATCATAAATGAGAAAAATCACATAACTTCTGTAGCTTTCATTTATGCAAAATCAATACTTAGCATGTGTATCCAAGTACCTCTTTAATATATTGCATATTTCAGAATAGTCTTCTAAGAAAAAAAATAAATTTCCTACATTCTAAATCTCCACCCTTAAAAAGCTGGGCTCTGTATCAAGAGAAAACAGAACAGACTATGGGAAAGTATTGTAAAATACAATGAGTATGTCACATACAATTCAAGATCAGTTGATAGGTAACAGTATGCAGTGCTCAAATCCTAGATATGCATTCACACTAAATGTTTCCTTTGGTAACACAGTTTTGTCCTTTCAATAACTAGAATTGTCAATACTAAAGTTATTACTTAGATCCTTACAAAAAGAGTCACATTTATGAGCAATAACATGTTGACCATTCTCTAGGAACCTGAACGTATACAAGTCCATGGGACCTGATGAAATCCATCCACAGGTCCTGCAGGAACTGGCAAATGAAGTTGCTAAGCCACTGTCCATCATATTTGAAAAATCCTGTCAGTCAGGTGAAGTTCCAGATGACTGGAAAAAGGGAAATATAACTCCCAGTTTCAAGAACGGGAAAATGGATGAGCCAGGAAACTACAGACCAGTCAGCCTCACCTCTGTGCCTGGCCAAATCTTGGAGCGGATTCTCCTGGAAGGCATGTTAAGGTACATGAAAAACAACAAGGTGGTTGGTGACAGCCAGCATGGCTTCACTAAGGGGAAATCCTGCCTGACCAATATGGTGACCTTCTATGATGGGGCTATGGAACTGATGGTCAGGGGGAGAGCAGTTGATGTCATTTATGTGGACTTGTGCAAAGCGTTTGACACTTTCCCACACAATGTCCTTGTCTCTAAGTTGGAGAGGCAACAATTTGATAGGTGGAGCACTCGGTGGATAAAGAACTGGCTGGATGGCCGCACGCAAAGAGTTGTTTTCAATGGCTCAATGTCCAGCTGGAGACCAGTAACAAGTGGTGTCCCTCAGGGATCAGTGTTGGGACCGGTGTTGTTCAACATCTTTGTCAGTGACATGGAGAGTGGGATTGAGTGAGTCCTCAGCAAGTTTGCCGATGACACCAAGCTGTGTGGTTCTGTGGATACGCTGGAGGGAAGGAATGCCATCCAGAGGGACCTTGACACGCTTGTGCGGTGGGCTGATGCCAACCTGATGAAGTTGAACCATGCCAAGTGCAAGGTCCTCCACCTGGGTTGGAGCGATCCCATGCACAGCTCCAGGTTGGGCAGAGAAGAGATTCAGAGCAGCCCTGTGCAGAAGGACCTGGGGGTTTTGGTTGATGAGAAAATGAACATGAGCTGGCTTCAGTGTGCACTCGCAGCCCAGAAAGCCAACCATATCCTGGGCTGCATCAAAAGGAGCATGACCAGCAGGTAGAGGGAGGTGATCCTGCCCCTCTACTCTGCTCTCATGAGACCTCACTTGGAGTATTGTGTGCAGTTCTGGTGTCCTTAATATAAAAAGGACATGGAACTGCTGGAACAAGTCCAAAGGAGGGCCACAAGGATGATCAGGGGACTGGAGCACCTCCTGTATGAAGACAGGCTGAGAAAGTTGGGGCTGTTCAGCCTGGAGAAGAGAAGGCTGCATGGAGACCTCCTAGCAGCCTTCCAGTATCTGAAGGGGGCCTATAGCAATGCTGGGGAGGGACTTTTCCTTAGGGACTGTAGTGAGAGGCCAAGGGGTAACGGGTTCAAACTTAAATAGGGGAAGTTTAGACTGGATATGAGGAAGAAATTCTTTATTGTAAGGGTGGTGAGGCACTGGAATGCGTTGCCCAGGGAAGATGTGAATGCTCCATCGCTGGCGGTTTTCAAGGCTTGATTAGACATAGCCTTGGGTGGCATGGTTTAGTGTGAGGTGTCCCTGCCCCTGGCAAGGGGGTTGGAACGAGATGATCTCAAGGTCCTTTCCAACCCTAACTATTCTATGATTCTATTGCATTATTTAGTTTTCAATGAAGTCCTGTCCTGATAGATCAGATTATTGTCCCTGATTTTACATCAAGAAATGGCCGATATGAAGTCCATAAATTATATATTTTCAAAATATAAGTGGAAATTAGTTGCTACTGTTCTTTTTTATTAAGGTAATGTTAGCCTTACGAAGAAGAAAAAAAATTGACGAAGAAGCGGGGATTTAGGTGCCTCTACTTTACCAAATTTTGTATACTATAGAGTATACTGTTGCTCTTTTAACTCTTCTCCAGTATAAAGCATCTTGACCTCCATATGAATGCTAACATTTACTAAGGAAAGGCGTAGGCTTTTTGTCCTCCTCTATGTCTGTCGTGATTAAGCCAGTAAAAACTCCATTGTCTCCCTTTCTTGGCATCATCAGAAGCTGAATTTAAAAGATATACTGCATAGTTTACAAGTTATGGATGATAATTTTCCTAATCACTCAACAGAAATAGGAACTGTTAAGGGTGCTGATGATAAAGATATATTCTTTGAATAGGTAGTTCTTTCTCCACTTATAATTATGTGATTGCAGAGGTGCAGTCAGTTGGGTCTTGGTATCTGGTATGAAGGAGATGACATTTGTACTGAACTGTGCTGCATAAAGCTGTGACACACTGCAAGATTGATGTCCCTATATGCCTCACCAAAAAGAATATTAGGAGAAAAATACCACTGAACAGAAGAATAAGGCTCATTATTTTAGCATCAGATGCAAGTAAAAAAACTTTACAAATTTGTTCAAGAACATGCACTGAATTTTAAATACTTTCCTTTTTTTTCTTTCCTCAAAATATTCTTATTCAGGTTGAAAAAGAGACAATATATAGCAGATGCACATTACACAGCACTAAGACTCCCATAATTTTATCAGAAGTTTGGCAATTTTTTTTGCTTCTTGTCATCACTCAATCTTAAAGTCACTTTATACAGAACAGCTTAAACTTTGACACTTTAACATCAGAAACACGGTGCAGTTCCTAAACCCTAGCTTTGTCTTAATTTTATATTAAACCAAACAAAGCCCATTGCCAAAAAGAAAAAAAAGCTCAATAAAAAATAAAATAATTAGAGAAACCAAAACAGGCTCCCTCATTTTTTGTTAATGACTTATGAATGTCAATATGCCCTGTAGAACTGGCAGGTTTGTTAGAAAGTTCACCTGAACGCCTACCATCTCACTTTAGAGGATAAGTAAAATGACACAACTTTATAAATACGTCTGTTTTGTTCAAGAAACTATGCTACCCCATATCTATCCCACATCTATAGTGACTCATGGTACCTGATACTTCCAGAGTATTCTTGCTTTAAAAACCTTGTAGCAAGTCCTTTTAAATATTTTTTCTTTATCAGCCCTCAATATCTCAGCAAATTTCACATTCCATATTCCATGGAATGAATGATATGTTGTTTCATGCAGAACTATTTGAATTGCAAGCATCAAAAATAAGCATATTGAAGAATACTTTCTCCACAAAATCTAGCACCATTTTTCACCCACACTGAACATTTTACAGCTAATACATAAATTTGGCTTCACATTTCAGACAAAGTCATCCACTCCAATTTCTGTACCAGGACAACAAAACAGTGGTAAGCAGAAGTCAAATATTATCTTGAGTTCATATCTCAGGGGTACTTTCATAACTGCACGCATTGTACAGTTCACTTTTGGATTATTTGAATGAAGCTAGACTGGTAGTCTGGCAGTCTACTGACAATTTCAGAAAGGGTTGTGGTTTTGAAGTGTTTTTACTCTGTATCATCATGGTGAGTTGGCCCCGGCTGGATGTCAGGAGCCCACCAAACCACAATTCAACTTTCCACTTCAGCTGAACAGAGAAGAGAAAATATAACAAAAGGCTCACTAGTTGAGATAAGTGAGAGACACATTTCCATCATAGGCAAAACAGACTTGACTGAGGAAAATTGGTTTAATTTATTGTAAGTCAAAACAGAGTAGGATAACAAGAAATAAAACCAAATCCTAAAAACCTTCCCCTCCCCCCCCCCTTCCTGCCTTAACCTCATTTCCAATTTTCTCTGCCTCCTCCCCTACAGTGGCACAGAGGGATGGGGAGTGAGGGTTGTGGTCAGTTAATCACAAGTTGTCTCTGCTGTTCCTTCTTCCTCAGGGAGAACTCCTCAAGCTCTTCCCCTACTGCAGAGTGGGTTTCCTCCCACAGGAGATATTCCTTCACAAGCTTCAACATGAGCTGTTCCCACGGGCTGCAGTTCTTCACAAACTGTGTGCAGTCCTTCAGGAACAGACTGCTCCAGCCTGGGTGTCCCAAGGGCTCACAAGTCCTGCCAACAAACCTGCTCCAGCGTGGGCTTCTCTCTCCGTGGGGCCAGAGGTCCTGCCAGAAGCCTGTTAGAGTGTGGGTTTCCCATGGGGTCACAGCCTCCTTTGGGCATCCCCCTGCTCTGCCATGGGGTCCTGCATGACCTGCAGGTGGAGATCAGCTCAAGTGGACCTCCATGGGCTGCAGCCTTTTGACAAATGAAGTAAAGGCTGAAAATAGCTAACAATAAAATCTTTTTATTTATTATTATTTATTAATTTGCCACATACATGCAAATGTATTTCATAAATAAAAATCCTGGCATCTTGAAGCTGTATGATCAGTAATATTTGTAGGCAATCACTGAAAAATATAGCTACCTTCTGTTTTGAATTAACTTAAACAGGGGAAGTTTAGATTGGATATGAGGAAGAAATTCCTTACTGTAAGGGTGGTGAGGCACTGGAATGGGTTGCCCTGGAAAGTTGTGAATGCTCCATCCCTGGAGGTGTTCAAGGCTGGATTGGACATAGCCTTGGGTGGCATGGTTTAGTGGGAGTTGTCCCTGCCCCTGGCAGGGGGGTTGGAACTAGATGACCTTAAGGTCCTTTCCAACCCTAACTATTCTATGATTCTATGACTTGTGCAAAGCATTTGACACTTTCCCACACAATGTCCTTGTCTCTAAAATGGAGAGACATTGATTTGATGGCTGGATCACCCGGTGGATAAAGAACTGGCTGGATGGATGCATGCAGAGAGCTGTGGTCAATGGCTCAATGTCCAGCTGGAGACTGGTAATGAGTGGTGTCCCTCAGGGATCAGTGTTGGGACTGATCCTTTTCAACATCTTTGTCAGTGACATGGACAGTGGGATTGAGTGTGCCCTCAGCAAGTTTGCAGATGACACCAAGCTGTGTGATTCAGGTGATACGCTGGAGGGAAGGAATGCCATCCAGAGGGACCTTGACATGCTTGTGAAGTGGGCTGATGCCAACCTGATGAAGTTGAACCATGCCAAGTACAAGGTCCTCCACCTGGGTCAGAGCAATCCCAGGCACAGCTACAGGCTCCACAAAGAAGAGATTCAGAGCAGCCCTGCGGAGAACGAGGTGTTAGTTCATGAGAAACTGAACATGAGCTGGCCGTGTGCACTCCCAGCCCAGAAAGTCAACTGTATCCTGGGCTGCATCAAAAGTAGTGCTATCAGCAGCTCATGGGAGGTGATTCTATCCCTCTACTCTGTTCTTGTGAAACCTCACTTGGGAGTTCTGTGTACAGTTCTGGTGTCTTCAACATAAGAAGGATATGGAGCTGTTGGAACAAGTCCAGAAGAAGAACATAAGGATGATAAAGGGGCTGGAGCACCAGTATGAAGACAGGCTAAAAGAGTTGGGGCTGTTTAGCATGGAAAAGAGAAGGCTGCGTGGAGACCTCCTAGCAGCCTTCCAGTATCTGAAGGGGGCCTATAGGGATGCTGGGGATGGACTCTTCTCTACTAACTGTAGTGATAGCACAAGGGGTAATGGGTTTAAACTTAAACAGGGAAAGTTCAGGTTAGATATAACGAAGAAGTTCTTTACTGTGAGGACGGTGACGCACTGGAACTGGTTGCCCAAAGTGGTAAATACCTGGGAGTATTCAAGGCCAGGCTGGACAGAGCCTTTGGCAACATGGTCTACATGGTCTAGCATGAGGAGTCCCTGCCTGTGGCAGGAGGGTTGGAACTAGACGATCTTGAGGTCCTTTCCAGCCGTAACTATTCTATGATTATATGATTTTATGAAATGAACTCAATAAATTAATGCAGTTCTATTCCATTGCCACTTTTTGTTCAGATCATTATGCCTGAGTAGTTCTGGTCATGTTCTGCTGCAGCCAGGACTGCAGTGCACACCGAGAAGACAAATTTTCATTCTTACCTCATTTAGAAAATTCTTGACAGCAGTTTAAGAAATGCAGAAGGACTTTGAAAATTTTAATTAGATGGGAAGATCATTTTTGTAGTTTCTACAGTGTCAAGCACTACCACTGGGCACTCACCATTGATTTCACTTCAGCACTTTGCAGTGAGTTATCACCACCACTGCTCTTTGAGCTGTAATAAAGGTAAAGTTGCAGCAACAATCTTGCAATTTCAGGTTTTTGGATTTTCAATTCTGAGGCATGTATTTTGAAGCTAATAGTCTGTAACAAATCTATACATCATAGAATCACAGAACAGTTAGGGTTGGAAAGGACCTTAAGATCATCTAGTTCCAACCCCCCTGCCGTGGGCGGGGACACCTCACACTAAACCACGCCACCCAAGACTCCATCCAACCTGGCCTTGAACACCTCCAGGGATGGAGCATTCACAACTTCCCTGGGAAACCCATTCCAGTGCCTCACCACCCTTACAGTAAAGACCTTATTCCTTATATCTAACCTAAATCTCCCATTTAAGTTTGAACCCATTACCCCTTGTCCTGTCAGTACAGTCCCTAACAAAGAGTCCCTCCCCAGCATCCTTGTAGGTCATAATATAATGAAAATACAGCAAATGGAAAGCTGGATCAAAGCATAGTTAGTTCTAACTTTATAAGTACTGTAAGTTAATTAGCCATCCTTGATGCGGACAACATATTATTCTATTTCTCTTTTGAAAAGGTCTCATTCAGATCCAAATGGCCAACATTTGCAATAAAACAATAAAGCAGTGTATCTAGATTAATTTGAAGAAATTCACTGGTAGAGATATGTATTGGTCACCTCTGCATTTCCACTATGCGATTAATTATATACCTCTGTGAGAAAGCGCCTGGAATTACTACGTTGTTTCCAAAAGTTGCCAGCCTGTACTCTAGGAGTCTAATTGTTGACACTTCACAAAAGTATTGAAAGTTACACTTACCAATTTGTATACCGACTCAAAGAAAAAAAAAAAAGAGACAAAACCATACGAACTAACAAACCAGACAAAAATAAAAAACAATGCCAGTACACATCCTGTGCAAAAATATTTTTTACTAATTTCTGGATTCCCATGAGTCCAGTATATGAGAGCTACAGACCTAGTCTGTCCATTAAAGATAATAATACAATTTGTATTTTTTTCACAGGCAAAAGCTAAGGTCTAGAGAAAAATTAACTCCTATTATCCATCAGATAAAATGGACAGCCACATTACTCTTTCTCTAGCTACTCTGATCAACTTAAAGTATATAAAACTACACTGTGTAGCTATTATGATACTAGAAGATGGAAGATTTTGTCTTAAGAAGATGCATTCATACTCCAAAGTGCATTACTTGATCTCTCTGCAGCAATATTGCAGCACTTAGGTAGGTCAGTTTGGAAGCAATCAATACCTAGATATGGTAAGGGAAAGAGATACAATTTTTCTGTATTTATTTAGATTATGCCAATGAAAATCAAAATGTACACTGCTCTGAAATAGCCCATCAACTAGAAATTTGAATGCACATGATTAATGGCTACATTTCACACAAATAGTGCTGTTGCCTTAAAGCTTGTGCTCTTCACAAGAAAAATTGGTCTCTTAAAATGGAAACTTGTCTGTTTCAGCTGTACCCTTTGAAAAGGTAACACAGAGAAATCATATCACTGCAGTTCCTACCTGATAAAATGAAAGTCTTAGCAAATGTCCTTGCAATTGTATTACAACAAACATTCAGAAAACAGGCTAAAATTAAAAGGATTCAAATGAGTTCTCTGTTGTTATACGGAAAGTCACTATGTTAATTTAGGTTGTTTAAAGATATATGTTAGTTTTATATGGTGGCAGCATATTTAATAAATTCTAATATTTTTTCTGTTCTCATTTTGTGACAGATGACCATTTAGCTGCTTTCCTTTATTCTCTCTGCATAACATCCCTTTGTTACCAGACGTTGTGCCTGCAACCAGTGATTCATATAGGTGTGTGAAAATCATCTCCTTTATTCCTCCTTTTTAGAAGACTTCAGAGACTATTTCACAATACTATTGTCAGTCTGTGAGGAGTTTCAACAACTCGAAAGTGAATAATACACTCTCACAAGGAAATGGTTATAAAATGGCTCTATGAAATGCAAAGATCTCAATAGACTGATCTTTTCCTGTGGGGGGGGGGGGGGAAAGTGTATGGGAATTTCTGTCCCTGACCCAACTGTTCTTAGTAACTTCAGAGCAACTTACTAAGAAACTAAAATTTTGTCTCAGTGAAATCAAGGGTAATTTTCTATTAACATCAAGGAAGCTGGAATATCACCTTTTATGTTTCTGTTCTGCTTTTCTATCAGTGCTATGAGGGTAATAACATTACATTTCCCATTCCATTTGTCTGTTTGGATTGCTAGTCCTTCAGCATAAGAATGGTTTCTCACTACACACATCAGAGGGCACTGATCTTGATTAAAGCTTCTAATGCTACCCTAATGGATACAGTTCATAGCATAAAAAGACATAGGCAACAAGAATATATTTTAGTCTGCTTCAGAAAAACTTTTCTTTGAATTTCTTTAGTGATACGCATTCACAGTAACAACAATATATATCTTTGACAAAGGTACCAAACAATAAACAAGTATTAGCCACCGTACACTTCCTATACCTTTGCCCTCATCCAAAGCCCTTTTGATGTTGAGATGTATAATAAGCCTTTGTATTTCCAGAGATTCCTGAGAAAAAAAAAGAAATCCTCTTTTTTTCATGAGCATTCAAGAATGTTTATGGATCTACTCTTCAAAAATAAAGACTTGATTCAGGGAAATTAGTCTAATTTACCAATTAAATGGAGCTGGATAAGGAGAAATTAAATCAGATCTAAAAAGCACTTTTTCCCCACCCTCTTTCCAAGCTCAACTTCATTCTACCTCTTCCCAAGGTCGGATGGGGAATGAGGGTTGCAGTCAGTTCATAACACGTCATATCTACTGCCCTTCCTTCTCATGCTCTTTTCCTGCTATGGCGTGGGGTCCCTCCCACAGGAGACAGTCCTTCATGAATTTCCCCAGTGTTGGTCCTTCCCATGTGTTGCAGTTCTTCCTGAACTCCTCAAGCGTGGGTCCTTTCCTGTATGCAGTCCCACATGCAGGTATGCAGTCCTGCAGGAACAGACTGCCCCAGCATGCGTTTCCCACAGGAATCACAGGTACTGCCAGCAAACCTGCTCCTGCATGGGAACCTCTCCACAGGCCCACAGTTCCTGCCAGGAGCCTGCTCCTGCATGGATTCTTCATGGAATCACAGTCACAGCTTCCTTCAGGGAACATCCTCCTGCTCTGGCGTGGGGTCCTCCAGGGACTGCAGGTGTGGATCTGCTCCACCATGGACCTCCATGGGTCACAGGGGCTCAGCCTGCCTCACAATGGGCTGTACCATGAGCTGCAGGAAAATCTGAACCAGCACCTGGACACTTCCACTCCTTCTTCGCTGATCTTGGTGTCTACACAGTTGTTTCTCTCACATACTCTCACTCCTCTCCCCCAGATGCTGTTGTGCATGTTTTTTGCCCCTTCTTAAATATGTCATCACAAAGGTGCTACCGCTGTCACTGACAGGCTCAGACTTGGCCTGTGGTGGGTCTGTCTTGGAGCTGCCTGGAACTTACGCTACTGGCAATGGGGGGAGCTCTGGTGTCTTCTCACAGAAACCACCCTTTGAATCCCCCATCTGCTACCGAAACTTAGCCATAAAAACCCAAGATACTAGATTTAAAAAATTATGTCATTAGCATTTTGGAAAGCCAAGATAACGTGAAATACTTGAAATAGAAACTGGTGGTTTCCCTAGTGTAAATAGGTAACTAAATGTTATTTTTGTTGTTGTTTCTTTTTGGAGTACTTGCTTTCTCCTTCAACATTTGAATACACATGACTAATGGTATTATTTTCTGGACATTCATTGGCTAATATCAAAGCAACTTTAGACCATTTTACAGTGATGCCAGGAACAGGAATTTTTTTACTAGCAATGGCTCATACACACGTTGCTTCTTCTGAGGTAGACAAATATTTTCTGTTGCCATTCTGCTTTTGGCATTTGTCCTTTTATTGCATATTGCTGTTTTTGACTGATTGATGATGTTTGTCAAACTTTAAATATTATATTCTGTCTCTATGTCTCATTTTGTTTTCTATTGCCAGATCTTTCCACAAATTATGTGGTTTTGCTATATAGATGTCTTTCAAAAGGATTAGGTTAAATGATCCATAAAGTCCCTTCCAGTCCAATACATTGTAGTTCTATTTTTAGGAAAAAAATTGATCATGGTGACAGCTATATCAGCTTTCTGCCTGTGATATCTGTTCTGCACCAAGCAATCTGGCAGTCTTCAGGCTTATAGAATATCAGGAGAGTGGAGATAAGTGCAATTGGACTTGTGCTATACATAAACATGTGCTAAATATGTTTTACAGATACAGAATGAGATTGATGGTCATATGATATACAGATACACAGAAATCCTGGGAAAAAAAATTCTAAAAAAAAGGAAACATATCTAGAAGATGAGAAATATGATCACTCTAATAAAGGATTGTCACTTAAAGTAGTCATTTGACATCTTCCATAGCTAATGAAAAGAAACACTTTTGCACTCTGAATTTCCTGAGCCTGAAGTAGATCTGCTATAAAAAATCAAATCCTTTACAGAAGCAGACCTTAGGATAATTAATTGAGATCTATATGTTCAGACTAAAACCACCAAGAATTAGATGGAATGAATCCCACGATGGATAAATGTCAAAGGGTGTGACTTCAAGTCCCCAGATCAGCTGGAGCATATAAAAGTCAGTATCTAGAACAAAAGACTAGTGTTGAATTAGACTGCAATTTGACCAAACCATGGTACGATTATCTTTTTTTCTCTATATATTACATATTGTAGCCATTTATGTAACAAAAGGAACTGTAATGAAGGTTATGCTCTGCCTGTAATTCATTAATTATGGCAGTACTGACTAAAACGTTAGAATGGAATGACATCTGTGAATATCTAAATTGTAAATATTATATTCTGAGCATTTTGGGAAAAAACAAACAAAGCCATAGATGTTCTTAGTAATCTATTGATCTGGAATTAATTAAAATAGACCTAGACACTGGTACAATAAAGTTTTCAAAAAGAGCCATTTTTCACTTTTCAAATGTACTCTATACAGTTACAGAAGCACAAAATAAAGTGATCTCTTTTGAATTACCCAGGTGAGCAGTTGCTGCTCTGTTTCAAACAGAAAGACAAATTCTGGGTAATTTCAGCACTTTTGAAAAAGAGGTTATTGTAAGAATGATGCTTAAATATGGATTTATAAGCTCAAATTTAAAACTCCAGGTTTGAGAAACTGGCTTTTTGTAAAGAATGATAAGGTATTCATGTTGGCTTAAAATATTTGCCAAATATCTCTTGAAATGTACTGAATACTGTGAAATACAGAGAGCTGGTATGAGAACAAAACTGAAAATAGGTGTTGCAGACAAATAACCTTCCTTTCATATAGATGCTTTCTTATTAGCTAATACCTATGACCTTTATCCTTAAAAAAATACCTCCTGTGAGCCATGTATATAATAAGTCTCATGCTGAAACAACCTCAGAACATGTCCAAGCATGCCAGGAAATATGTATTTTACTGAATGTAGCCACAAACCATAATATTTATATTTAAATAAGGAAATAATATACATGATATAAAATTGCTAAAATTGCAAAAACTAGAAACCATCCATGATATTGTCAATTGTCTAACTCTCCCTCCAGTACTGAAAGGATAAAGCTAAGATTCAAATCACACTTTGCTCCGTATCAGTCTCCAATTTATACATTCCCTCCATCTCCGCCTCTCTAACTTCTCAGAACCAGTTCTCCCCAAGATCATTTTCCTTGAAAAATAATATTTGCCCAGTATACTTAACCCAAATGTGAGTTCAACTCAAAGATGCATTTTAAACCAGGTTCCCAACATTTCATATTCTCTTTAAGAAATGTTTTCCTGTACGATAAGAAGTGATAGAAAAAAGAAGAGCATTATGATGGGGCTTTTACATGAATCATAGATCACAGAATCATAGAATAGTTAGGGTTGGAAAGGACCTTATGATCATCTATTTCCAACCACCCTGCCAGGAGCAGAGACACCGCACACTAAACCACGCCACGCAAGGCTCCATCCAACCTGGCCTTGAACTCCTCCAGGGATGGAGCATTCACAACTTCCCTGGGCAACCCATTCCAGTGCCTCACTACCCTTACAATAAAGAATTTCTTCCTCATATCCAGTCTAAACTTCCCCTATTTAAGTTTGAGCCCATTACCCCTTGGCTTATCACTGCGGTCCCTCATGAAGAGTCCTTCCCCAGATCCCTATAGGCCCCCTTCAGATACTGGAAGGCTGCTAGGAGGCCTCCACGCAGCCTTCTCTTTTCCAGGCTGAACAGCCCCAACTTCCTCAGCATGTCTTCATATGGCAGGTGCTCCAGTCCCCTGATCATCCACATGGCCCTCCTCTAGACTACTTGTTCCAACACTTCCATGTCCTTTTTATGTTGAGAACACCAGAACTGCGCACAACACTCCAAGTGAGGTCTCACGAGAGCAGAGTAGAGGGGCAGGATCACCTCCCTTGACCTGCTGGTCACGCTCCTTTTGATGCAGCCCAGGATACGGTTGGCTTTCTGAGCTGCAAGCGCTCACTGCCTGCTCATGTTCATTTTTTCATCAACCAACACCCCCAAGTCCTTCTGCACAGGACAGGGCTGCTCTGAATCTCTTCTCTGCCCAATCTGTAACTGTGCCTGGGATTGCTCCGACCCAGGTGGAGGACCTTGCACTCGGCATGGTTCAACTTCATCAGGTTGGCATCAGCCCACCTCACAAGCGTGTCAAGGTCCCTCTGGATGGCATTCCTTCCCTCCAGCATATCCACAGAACCACACAGCTTGGTGTCATCTGCAAACTTGCTGAGGGCGCACTCAATCCCACTGTCCATGTCACTGACAAAGATGTTGAACAAGACCAGTCCCAGCACCGATCCCTGAGGGACACTGTAGAGGAATTCTTAGAGGCTAACAAGCATAGTGTCTTGATGCAGGCCTACTTGCACAACCCAGCCTATGAGCCTGTCAACAGGCTCAGTGTGTCCTTGAAGCAGGCAAACCAGGGAGCAGAGCCAAAATAAACCGGCTAGCCGGAGGCAAAACAGGGGGTAGTTGACCATGGGAAAGGATGGGCCGTGGACATCATGGGATGTGGGCTTTTGCTTTGAACCAACCGGGTTGTAGCCGTAGGTGCGTGGACAGCATTGCTTAACCAGTGAATGTATTGTTTACTGCGCGTGAACCCTGAAAAACCCTATATAATCTCAGCAATATTGCGAATAAAACGAGCAGTGATCATACCTCTATGAGGACTCATCATTGACTTGGGAAGCTGCTTCGCATCAGGACACCACTCGTTACTGGTCTCCAGCTGGATCAAGGTTATTTAAAAAATGAGTATTACTATTTACCCTCTCAGAATGAACCTCTTATTCCTATCCCAGTTTATCAGTACTTAAAATCATTAATATCTGCAGTAGAGATATGAGTATCAAGATATATGACAACTTTCTTCCCTTTCCTTGGGCAATAATTAGCTAATTACATACTAATAGTAAATATCTGTGCAGCCAAAAAAAAACCAAACGAAAACCAAAATTCTTTTATTTTAATTAAATAGTTAGAATTTATTTGACTTTCTTAGAACTGGTGTTAGAACTATTCTAATATTGCAGCATTCAAAAACAATTTATTTGAAGAGGGTGTAGTGGTAGTCAACAAATGCTAAATCATCAGAATTAAAATTCACCGTAAAAATATATCAGCTACGGAAATTGACTTACTGAAAAACAGTCTATGAATCCGAGCTGAAATTCCTTGTCAAAACATGAGCAGAAAAAAAGTGAAATAAAACACACAAATTCCCCTAGAATAGCAATGTCCTTCATCAGCAATAAAAAAACACAATCCAAATGAATGTCCCTGTTATTGGACATGCAACTATACTGAGAAAGGGATTCTTCATGTTATGTATTCTTGGTATCATCCATTTTGAACAAGATCGACTTTGAATCTTATCTCTTTAACATTGCTGGATCATCACCAACAGGAGGTGAAAGAGGTGATGGTACAGACATTCAATTTCGAGTGGCTTACCTGAATTTTTTCTTACCAATTTTTTCTTTTTTTTTTCTTTTTCTGAAAAATTCTGGTCACACTCTTCAAATTAAAAGGAGCATTTCTTAATTTCAAAGTTTAACGGATAGAAAAAAGTACTGCCTGCCCAGAATTAATGATATGCCAGGGGGACAAAATCACGGAATCATAGAATAGTAGAAAAATAAGGGTTGGAAAGGACCTGAAGATCATCTAGTTCCAACCACCCTGCCAGGGGCAGGGACGCCTCACATTAAACCATGCCACCCAAGGCTCAGTCCAACCTGGCCTTGAATACTGCCAGGAATGGAACATTCACAACTTCCCTGGGCAACTCATTCCAGTGCCTCACTACCCTTACAGTAAAGAACTTCCTCCTTATATCCAATCTAAACTTCGCCTGTTTCAGACTGAACCTGTTCCTCCTTGTCGTATCACTACAGTCCCTCATGAACAGTCCATCCCCAGCATCCCTATAGGCCCCCTTCAGATACTGGAAGGCTGCTATGAGTTCTCCACACAGCCTTCTCTTCTCCAGGCTGAGCAGCCCCAACTTTCTCATCATATCTTCATCCTCGTGGCCCTCCTCTGGACTTGTTCCAACAGTTCCATGTCCTTTTTATGTTGAGGACACCACAACTACACAGAATACTTCAAGTGGGGTCTCACAAGAGCAGCGTAGAGGGGCATGATCACCTCCCTTGACCTGCTGGTCATGCTCCTTTTGATGCAGCCCAGGATAAGATTGGCTTTCTGGGCTGCGAGTGCACACTGAAGCTGGCTCATATTCATTTTCTCATCGAGCAACACCCCCAAGTCCTTCTGCACAGGGCTGCTCTGAATCTCTTCTCTGCCCAACCTGTAGCTGTGCCTGGGATTCCACTGACCCAGGTGGAGGACCTTGTACTTGGCATGGTTCAACTTCATCAGGTTGGTATCAACCCACCTCACAAGTGTGTCAAGGTCCCTCTGGATGACATTCCTTCCCTGCAGCGTATCAAGGGAATGACACAGCTTGGTGTCATTGGCAAACTTGCTGAGGGCGCACTCAATCCCACTGCCCATGTCGCAGACAAAAGTGTTAAACAGGATCAGTCCCAACACTGAGCCCTGAGGGACACCACTCATTACCGATCTCCAGCCGGACATTGATCCATTGACCACAACTCTTTGCGTGTGGCAGCCAGTTCTTTATCTTTGCCAGTTCTTTATCCACCAAGTAGTCCAGCTATCAAATTGATGTCTCTCCAACCTAGAGACAAGGATGTCATACGATGACATGTAGGACAGTGTCAAACGCTTTGCACAAGTCCACATAGATGACATCAACTGCTCTACCCCTGTCCATCAGTTCCATAGCCCCATCATAGAAGGCCACCAGATTGGTCAGGCAGGATTTCCCCTCAGTGAAGCCATGCCGGCTGTCACCAACCACCTTGTTGTTTTTCATGTGCCTCAGCATGCCTTCCAGGAGAATCTGCTCCAAGATTTTGCCAGGCACAGAGGTGAGGCTGACTGGTCTGTAGTTGTCTGGCTCATCCATTTTCACCTTCTTGAAAATGGGGGTTATATTTCCCTTTTTCCAGTCATCGGGAACTTCACCTGACTGCCAGGATTTTTCAAATATGATGGACAGAAACTGTGAAGCTTGTGCATAGTGTGGCACTTGTTCTGTCACTTCCTCATCATACAAAAGTATCAGGCATATAGCAGTGCTTACATCAATGCCATTACTTGATGTAGCTAAACAACACGTTGATTCCAAAAGTAGAATACTTTTTCCCCTACAGCTTTATCAACCTCACTTCTCTATAAGTTGGAATAGATATTCCCTCATGAATAAGATGTATCAAGTCAGGATACTTTGATGCTTCACCATGCTTCAATATTTAAATATTTCTTATGTGATTCCAAAATACGTTTATTTAATGAGGTATAGATGCAAATTAGTTTTTTGGGCTAATGTCTCAGTTAAAAAGAAGCACTGTTTCTTTGTTTTAATATGTCACTTTTTGTTTGAAAAGAAATGTACACAGATTTAGTCATGGCTCTTACCTAACATACAGTCCTGAGCCTTTGTTTCCTGTTTTCCTCTGTTTATGTTTTATTTATGATGACTAGCTTTTTTAGCACATTTTCTCCTTTCTGCTTCACTTTTTGATAAATGCCCAACTCCTGAAGTGAATTCCCTGAACTTCTGCATTTCTTACTTCCATTTGAAGAGCCCTCACAGTAAGAGAATGCTAAAACATGCAACTCACTCCTTTAAAATGCCAAAGTGCCGTTAATTATTGTTTAGCTGGTATTATGTGTTTACTATATCAGAGTTAATCATGATTTTATTGTTTGTAAAGGTTTCATTACAAAAGTCTTTTAGAGAATATCTGCTAGTCTTTAAAACCACAGAGCATAATAATTTCTCATAAGAAGGTGTCTACCTAAGGTTAGCTGGAAAATGCAAAAGACTAATTATCATCCTGAATCACCATTCAGCCATCTGTTATAAGAAGGCAATGCCAAATCTGAACCATCAAAAAAAAATAGAAAATTGTAAGGGAAGTCCAAATATGTTTTGCTATAGTACATATGGAGATAATAACAGTAATACTGCAAACAAACTTCATTTCAGGTAATAATAACATTTCTTCTCTAACTGTAGGTATATTATAAGGAATGTATGGATAGAGACTGCTATATGCCAAAAGCATTAGATGATGACACTGGCATTCCACATTCATTTCCCCTTGCATAAGAATACTGCTGGAAATAAAAGACTATGTTAAACATAAAAAGATTCACAAGAGCTTTGAAACAATTTTTATTGTTTTGATATAAATGATTTGGTAGCTTATGAGTTATGCATTAAATTGAAAGCATATATATACACACAATGTGTGTTTTCAATTTATATAGCAAGTCATATATATAATTTGAAGTTTTAATCTCTGTGTATGTAAACATACCTAAAATACACAGCATAGCAGCTGATAACAAGTGACTTAAAATACCCAACTCATCCAAAACCAATAAGTAAGGCTGGTCTTTTAAGTCACTTTCAATAACATTTCCAATTATTCAGCCAAGCAAATCATAAAGTTCTCATTTTGATTTCCAACAAATACTTCACTTGTGACAGTATCTCTTCTCTTTCTTTGTTAATTATACACTGTATGTATTTTTTAGCATGTTATTTTTACATCATGATGAGATTTGGTATGTTGACTCCTGATTGCTGACTATTTGTGGAGCTGGTGGCAGGAGTTAATGGGCCTGTTCCTCAAAAGTAATTAAGCACAGTCAGCTGGGATAAGCTCCTGGACTGAAGGCTCATAGTGAGAGAAACCAGTAAGAAACCTGTAATGCAAAAGAAACAACAAACACACTTTTGCTAGACTTCTGAAGTTTTGACTTCTGAAAAACTGTTTCTCAAGACAAGCACCTCAGCCTGTGCCTCCAGCAGCAGGTAGCATGGCCCAATAACAATAGACCTGTGAGCCAACTGGTGTTAAGGACCTGGTGTGCATATGCACTTCCGCAGGGCTTACTTTAGCTTAAATTTAGTCTGGTTCATGGAGTGAAAATAAATTGGCAGTAAGAGCATGTGCTTCTGAAATCATAGAATCATAGAATCATAGAATAGTTAGGGTTGGAAAGGACCTTAAGAACATCTAGTTCCAACCACCCTGCCAGGGGCAGGGACACCTCACACTAAACCATGCCACCCAAGGCTATGTCCAATCCAGCCTTGAACACCGCCAGCGATGGAGCATTCACAACTTCCCTGGGTAACACATTCCAGTGCCACACCACCCAAACAGTAAAGAATTTCTTCCTCATATCCAATCTAAACTTCCCCTGTTTGAGTTTGAAACCGTTACCCCTTGGCTTATCACTGCAGTCCCTCATGAAGAGTCCCCCCCCAGCATGCCTATAGGCCCCCTTCAGATACTGGAAGGCTGCTAGGAGGTCTCCATGCAGCCTTCTCTTCTCCAGGCTGAGCAGCCCCAACTCTCTCATCCTATGCTCATACGGGAGGTGCTCCAGTCCCCTGATCATCCTCGTGGCCCTCCTCTGCGCTTCTTCCAACAGTTCCATGTCCTTTTTATGTTGAGGACACCAGAATTGCGCACAATACTCCAAGTGAGGTCTCATGAGAGCAGAGTAAAGGGGCAGGATCACCTCCTTCGACCTGCTGGTCATGCTCCTTTTGATGCAGCCCAGGATGTGGTTGGCTTTCTGGGCTGCGAGTGCACACTGAAGCTGGCTCATGTTCATTTTCTCATCAACCAAAACCCCCAGGTCCTTCTCTGCAGGGCTGCTCTGAATCTCTTCTCTGCCCAATCTGTAACTGTGCCTGGGATTCCACTGACCCAGGTGGAGGACCTTGCACTTGGCATGGTTCAACTTCATCAGGTTGGCATCAGCCCACCGCACAAGCGTGTCAAGGTCCCTCTGGATGGCATTCCTTCCCTGCAGCGTATCAAGGGAATGACACAGCTTGGTGTCATTGGCAAACTTGCTGAGGACGCACTCAATCCCACTCTCCATGTCACCGACAAAGATATTGAACAAGACCAGTCCCAACACCAACACCGATCCCTGAGGGACACCACTCATTACTGTTCTCCAGCTGGACATTGAGCCATTGACCACAACTCTTTGCGTGCGGCCATCCAGCCAGTTCTTTATCCACCGAGTGGTCCACCTATCAAATTGCTTGTCTCTCCAATTTAAAGACACGGACGTCATGAGAGACAGTGTCAAACGCTTTGCACAAGTCCACATAGATGACATCAAACTGCTCTACCCCTGTCCATCAGTTCCATAGCTCCATCATAGAAGGCCACCAGATTGGTCAGGCAGGATTTCCCCTCAGTGAAGCCATGCCGGCTGTCACCAACCACCTTGTTGTTTTTCATGTGCCTCAGCATGCCTTCCAGGAGAATCTGCTCCAAGATTTTGCCAGGCATGGAGGTGAGGCTGACTGGTCTGTAGCTCCCCGGCTCATCCATTTCCCTCTTCTTGAAAATAGGGGTTATATTTCCCTTTTTCCAGTCATCGGGAACTTCACCTGACTGCCAGGATTTTTCAAATATGATGGACAGTGGCTTAGCAACCTCAGTTGCCAGCTCCTTCAGGACCCGTGGATGTATTTCATCAGGTCCCATGGACTTGTATACATTCAGGTTCCTAAGATGGTCTCAAACCACATCCTCTCCTACAGTGGGCCCAGGGTCTTCATTCTCACAGTCCCTGTGTCTGCCTTCCAAGACTTAGGTGGTGTGGTCATAGCATTTACCGGTGAAGACTGAGGCAAAGAAGTCATTAAGAACCTCAGCCTTCTCCAAATCCAGGGTAGACCGTTCTCCTGATAGCTTGTGGAGAGTGCCCACGTTGTCCCTATTCTGCCTTTTATTTGCAATGTGCCTACAGAATCCCTTCCTGTTATCCTTAACATCCCTAGCCAAGTTTAATTGTAAGTGGACCTTAGCTTTCCTAACCTGATCCCTAGCTTCCTGGACAACATCCCTGTATTCTTCCCAGGCCGTCTGTCCTTGTTTCCACCTTTTATAAGCCTCTTTTTTCCTTCGAATTTTCCTCAGCAGCTCCTTAACCATCCAAGGAGGTCTCCTGGCCCTCCTGCAGCACTTCCTTCTAGTAGGGATGTATCGCTCCTGAGCTTGCAGCAGGTGATCCTTGAATATCAACCAACAGTCTTGGGCCCCCCTGCCCTCTAGAGCTATATCCCATGGAATCTTACTGAGCAGGTTCCTGAAAAGGCCAAAGTCTGCTCTTTCGAAGTCCAGGTCAGTGAGCTTGCTGCACGCTCTTCTCACTGTCCTGGGGATCTCGAATTCAACCATCTCATGATCACTGCAATCAAGGCTGCCGTGAAGCATCACATTTCCAACCAGCCCTTCCCTGTTGGTGAGGACGAGATCAAGCATGGCACCTCTCTTTGTCAGCTCCTCTATTACTTGCAGAAGAAAGCTACCTTCCACACAATCGAGGAACTTCCTGGATTGCTTGTGCCAGGCCGTACCATCCCTCCAACAGATATCAGGGTGGTTGAAGTTCCCCATGAGAACAAGCGCCTGCAAGCACGCAGCTGTTGCTATCTGTCTACAGAGCGCTTCATCCACTGAGTCCTCTTGGTCAGGGGTCTGTAACAGATCCCCACAATAATGTCTCCCATCACTGTTCTCCCTTTAACCCTCACCCACAAACTCTCTGTCGACTGCTCACCTGCCCCCAGGCACAGTTGTATACACTCCAGACTATCCCTAACATAAATAGCAACTCCCCCTCCCCGCCTACCAGGCCTGTCTTTCCTAAAGAGCCTGTAACCTTCCATTCCAACACACCAGTCATAGGAGCCATCCCACCATGTTTCTCTGATGCCTATTATATCATACGCCCGTAGACGTGCACACATCTCTAATTCCCCTTGTTTGTTCCCCATGCTACGGACATTTGTATAGAGACATCAGAGCCGAGCTCCAATTGAAGCCTGCTCATTGGCTGGAGTAGCTGTGATATCTCTACATTACTCTGAATGTTTACTATAGGTGCTGGTAAGCGATTGGGTGTGTTGGGATGGAATGATGCCCTCCTCCCCAAACACATCCAGTTTAAAGCATCCTCAACCAGTCTGGCAAGCTTCCTCCCAAATCCACTCTTTCCTTTCTTTGTCAGACCAGCTCCACCAGCCCCCAGTACACCTGACCTCCTAAATTGAGTCCCATATTCAAGGTACCCAAACCCCTGACTATAGCACCACCCTTCTAACCGTTTATTAACCTGGCCAATCCTCCCAGCCTTTTTGAGTTCCTGCCCTGTATCCTGGAGAATTGACAAAAAGACAATCTGCACTCCAGAGCCTCTAACCACCTCTCCCAGAGCTCTGTAGTCCTTCTTTATGTTCTTCAGGCTACTGCTATCTATATCAGTAGCACCTACATGGATCACTAGAAGTGGGTAATAGTCAGTGGGATCAACTAGAGCAGGCAGCTTCTCTGCAACATCCCTGATCTGAGCCCCTGGTAGGCAACACACCTCCCTTGAGCCTGGGTCAGGCCAACAGATGGGTGCCTCTGTTCCTTTCAGAGTCCCCTGCTAGTACAGCCCGCCGCTTTTTCCTGGCAGCGCTAGTAGTGATCTTCTTTATCAGGGCATCAGCTTGTTGCTCCTGGTGGGAGTGTGGTTCCTCATCAGCCCCCTGCAGGACAGCAAAGTGGTTCTGGGTGGGAACAACAGATTTAGGAGGAAGCACCTTGCTTTTAATTGTCCTCTTCCTCATTTTCTTGTTGTTTTTTTCTGTTACTGTTTCCAAGCTTCCTGGGTTAACGGCCTCTTTTCCCGCATGTGCGACAGTAGACTCTTGAGGTTCCTGCACAGTCTGGTCCTGGAGCAAGCGGTGTTGTTTACCCTCAGCTTCCCTGACACCTTTCAGCCTAGTAACAGCGTCCCGCAGCTCAGCCACTGCTGCAGGAGGACCTCCACCAGGGAGCACAGAGTGCAGCCCTGCCCCTTGTGCACCCTCCTCTCAGGAGAGCAGTGCAGGTGCTCTCTACAGCCCGAGCTCTGCACTGCAGCCTCCCCTCTCATCAGCTCTGTCTGGGTGCCTACACTGGCCACCGCCAGGGCTGAATGTCTTTTTACTCATTCCAGTAAGCATCTAAGATTTCAAGATACTCTTTGCAGGAAGAGGGCAGGAGAGTAGTTATGGTTGTGACTACACTGACAAATCCCTTTCCTCCTGTTTTATGGCTACCTGTTCCTATTATCATCTATACTGCACATTTGTTATTAATTCACAAACTTTCTTGGCAAATGGAAACAAATAGTTCCTGCTTACATAAAAGAGCATCCTGATATCCTCTTCAGTTCATACTAGGATTTCTCTGTATAGGTAATAACAAGATGGCACCAGATTGAGTTGCAATTTATACAGACCTATAATGATATCCCAGTACCCCAACATCCTGTATTAAAAAGTCTCATGACATGGAGCATACATCCTTGGTGTTATACTATGAAATAGCCATTCTGACCATCTATGCCATAATCCTCTTATTATCTTTGGCATTTTGAGCTTTAAATAAAAATCCACAAAAAAACAGCACGCATAAATTAGCTGAGTCCTAGAGCTAACAGGTCAAGTTCTAAGAATTGCATATACAGACAACCTACTTCAGGAAAAAAGACAGGGCTCAAAACCAGAGACAGTGCCTATGATTTTAGCTAAGTTGAAATGGATGAAGTTGGTTGAAATAGTCAACAGATAAGCTTGAAAGACAATCCCTAAAGCAGGGTCTAGAAGATACGTCTCATGCATGATTCTTCTAAATGTGATTCTGCTTCACAGGTGAAATGTAACAGACTCCTCATTGACGGAAGTCTGATGGAAAGCAGAAGCTGCTAGTCATTTTGCACACTCTCTAAGACTACTTGCTGCATTGAGCTCTTTAGGCCAGAAAACTGAAATGTATGAATTTGGGCAGGTTGATGTAATCTCAGTATAGGCAAGACTGTGCATTTCCAAATAATACTTTGCGGGGGATATGGAGCAACGCAAACGCCGATTAATGTAATCGAACGCTGAACAATTTATTCTGCACAAGCACACCTTTTGTAGGAAAAAGTTACAGAATACCAGAACATTCCACAATAGATGATTGGCTCTGACTCCATGTCAGGTCCTAGCAACGGCTTGTGATTGGAGGCTTAAATTCATGTCAGCAAGTGGGTGTCCCCTTCTGGCAACTTCCAGCACCCCCTGGCAACTTCCAGAAGCTGCTGGCAGCTGCCAGCAGCTTCTAGTGGCTTCCGGTGAGGTGCCCTATAGCAACCCCCCCTGCAGCCTCTGATCACTTCCGCTTACCAGAGAATTGGAGTTCAGCCAAGGGCTGGATGCCTCTCATGCCTTCTGCTCACCAGACAGTTGGAGCCAGGCCAAAGGCTGGATTGCTCACAAAACCACTCTCAGTGAGAAACGCTTCTACAATACTTCAAAACCACTGAGTTAGTGACTTCAGGAATTTGTGTTTGAGACTTACAGAGCTACATGCCACCTACCCCTCACTTTGGCATCCTCAATGTGCTTGCAATTCCAAACAATTCACAAAAATGGGTTGATTTAGATTTTAAAAAGGAGAAAAGAAATGAAATTAATACGAAAGGATTCTATACCTACACAAATAAAAGAGAAAGAAACAGGCGTACAACAGTTTTGCACTGTGAATAAAGTTATATTTAAAATAATTCAGACACAACCAAATATTAATTGAATTCTTTGTCTCAGATTTTTGTCCTGAGTATAGTGGAGTATAAGTGGAACTGTGCTAAAATTAATGACAATGCATATATGGAAATAAGTCAAAGAATTTAGTTAATTTAAATTGGGAAGTCAGATAGTCCTCATTTTTAAACAATAAAGTTAGGAATGGATCCTACAATAAAAGCTTAAACATTAAGCTTTTTTAGACAACCAAAATTAAACCTGACTGCTCTCAACAAATATTCAAGAACTTGAATATCAGGATGTGAGAACTGCTATTCAGGTTCAAGGACAAAGTTGTCACAATAAGAAATGAATTTAAGTTGACTGTGAATAATGTTGACCAGAAGTGAGAAGAAGATTTATGATTCTAAAATAAAAGAGGCTGTAGAGCAACCCTTCACTCAACAGCACAGGAAAAAACATAACTAAACTGAATTTAGTTACCCTATGTAACAGATTTAGAACTGTATGACATAATTGACTGTAGGCACTAAGCTCTGTTCCAGATGTTTCTCTTCAATTCTTTCTGATATATTCTTAAAAATACAGTTATTTTCATAAATATGCATATATGTTGATTTCAAATGTATCACAGTTGTAAAATAGCTAGACTGTTTCTTTTTTTTCTGTCAATCATTTTTTTACCCTACTTTAGATTGCACTTAACTGATCTCATGGATTTCAAAGTTCATTGCTTATCTTAGCAAGAATGCTTTCCTGTATTTGAGCTGCTGTGTTTGCCACTTAAAAAGCAGGTATTACATGAATGAGAAGCAGAAGTTCTCATTAGATATGTACAAGTGATTATCTGTAAATTTACAGCAATACTTGTGATCCTAGTTTGCACCAGCATCAATAAAAGCAAAAATTTTCTTAAAAGCATGTTTAGGAAAACAGTGTCAAGAGGAATTCACCTTAGTATTTGTACAGGAATTTCAAAAGCCCTCTGCAGTCAGTACTATTAGAAAACATGTATATTAGTGGTAACTGTCAGTTTGTCCTCACTAATTCTCCCCTCCTTGAATGTTAGCCATAAAGAAAGCATACAGCAAATTAGGTAAGGTTTCAAAAGAGAGAGGTAGGAGGGAGTACTGTAAATGTCTTTGAAATAATTGTCTATATGTTCACTCACACTGTGGGTGACTGAAGAGAGTAGCAACTAACAATTACCTGGAGGAGGACACTTAGAGTTCTTAATTAAACAAAGACTGAAGAATAACTCCCAGAGGCAGCATGATCATCGGTTGCTTCAGCAAGTGTATAATGCTTTGTAAATATATGGACAGAGCTCCAGGTGGCCTCTCTGCAAATGTCGACTCTGAAATGTTCCACAGAGAAGCCACTGTCACTTAAATGGTTCAAAATGGCCAAATGAGCCCTTATAAGTGAGCTAGTTTCTCTACCAGCAGTTTTATAACATTCATTTACACCTTATGATAACCAGAACAGTAATTCTTTGTGAGAACACTGAACACCCTTGAAGTCTTTCAGCCTTGATACAAGGACAGTGACAGACGTCCTGAAGGCTCTTCTGTCACTGTAAAAGGGCAATGAGTATACTCTAACATGTAAAGAGTTGCATTTACTGGGGAATCATGGAGCTTAGGAGAAACACTGCAGTCAGAAAACCAGTCCAGTAAAACCTTGGAAGATCTGCTAAGGGTTGCTTTTTCCTTACGGTGATGACAAGAGGAATCAGCCATAAGGCCCTGTATCTCAGCTAAGCCAGTAGAAATGATAGGCACTGAAAAGGCTTTTGATAGATAAATGAGGAAGAGATATCATTTAAGGGTAGTAGAGCCTACACATCTGAACTGAAAGAGTCTATCAATATTGTGCTGGAAAGTGGATCTTTAATTACAGGCAAAGCCTGTTAGACTCTTCAAAAATTCCCCTGGGGACTGAGAATGTTAATTAATCTTCTACCTGATGATATAAAGCCACAGTGACTTCTAAATAAGTGTGACAGAAAAAAATTACAGGTCACACATCTCTAGTTTTGAGACGTAGCTAAGAACTGGAAAAATCACTTAAGTGATATGACTTATGACAGGATTTTTAGCATGACTTATGAAAGTACCAATCTACAAATGCAATTATTTAATTTGGTAGGTAGATCTACTAGAATTTCTTCTACTTTTTATAAGACTGTTCTTCCCTGGAGAACACTATGTTCTAACTCTAAAACATCCAACAGTTTATTCTGTGACAAACTAAACTTCTTTTCTCTCATTAGAAAACCACTCAAGAAGGACAAGGCCAGGCTGACTGAGATGTGGAATCTCAAAAAAAAAAAAAAAACAAACCAAAAAAACCCGCAACAAAACAAACAAACAAAACAAAAAAAAAAAAAAAAACCAAAAAAAAAAAAAAAAAAAAACACCACTACAACAACAACAACAACAACAACAACATTACAATAGAACTCTGCTATAACATACAAAATTCACTAGTCAGAAACTATAAACTGGCATGTTTAATGTAAATTTGACAGTCCCAGAAAAGAGACTGAAATTATGAATTTTTTAGTAACTCTAATGGAGGCAACAGTAATGCATAGCTCTTCAGCATACCTACAAAATGTCTTAATTCTCTTAGATCTGTCTTCAGGATGGTTTATGCAGAGACAGTCCTGGAATTGCCTTGGAATTGCAATTCCTTAGAGATATCTGTGGCCACAGCCATGAGTGCCTTTCCAGGACATCTCTCATCATTATGGACCTAGCAGTGATATTTAAAGCAGCATTATCTTACAGGCAAATTTTCAATTAGAATAGGATCAAAAGCACTTTAAATTTCTTGAGACTAAACCTGAAAATAACCTGGAATAGTAGCACTATTTAGGAGAAGCGATAATAATTACTGATCCAAAATCAGAAGTGATGAAATACTTCTTCATTTAGTCAACAGTCAACATATTTGTGGCATACTTTGTTGACACTGATGGCCTAGAATATTGCATAGCAGCAACCAGGAGAAAGGGAATGGCATATAAAATTTAAAAACCTTTATCTTCCTTTTCCTTTTTCATAGCAGTTCTCTCTTCATTTTTTGACGCATTAATCAAACATATATTTAAAGTCTGAGTCTTTTTCCATTTTTTTTTCTTTTTCAAAACTATTCTAAAATGTAACATGACTGTGTTTATGCTAGTATGAAAAGCTATTCTTCTCAGCCTTTTCCAAAAGACTGCTGGTATGGTACTCTTAATCTCTTAAAATTCATTCCAAACAGTAATAAATATAACAGTACTATAATCTATGATGTTACAAAAGTTAGAAAAATCCTCTTTAAAAAAACACAGTATCCAAAAATTTACCTCTCTATTGTTCTTAAAATAGTAATTAATCTTTTATTTTTGAACAAGGAATTCACCAAAAAAAAAAAGATTTCTCAAAATTCTTTGAATTGGGTTTGATGTATTATTTATATCTTCTAGGTATTCTGCATGAGGAATAAATTAATGTATTAAATTCACTCGCATTTTTCAGGTAGTATACTAATACCCTTTCAGTTTACAACACATGATTACAGTTTCTGAACTGTCATTTGTGCTTTTATTCCTCAACTTTGAGCTGAACAAGCTTAAGGCCTAACAGGTAATTTATTTCCCTTTCATATGATGTACTTCTCTCTATTAATAACTATAATCAAAAGAAGTAGGTAGGACACCATCTTTCACTGGTGCATGGTGGACCAGGAAAAACAATAGTAAATTAATTTTTCTTTCTTTCTGCAGAGTAGGATGGTTTAAATGTCGGCACTTTAAGTGACTTTCCATTTCAGATCAGTAGCATGCTTTCAATAAAAATTTATGAATTATTTCCACTTAATATAATGTTCTCAGTGGAAATGATCTTAGAATGCACAAGCTTGATTCTTTCTAAATGAAAATAAACTGAGAAATGCACCACTGAAATAAACTTCAATGGGCTACAACCACTACAGCTGCTCAATCTACAAGACTAACCATTGGAAATATGCATAGTGTAGAGTACCCCATTTTCCACGCCAGCTGCTTCAGTCTAGAGCCCATCCCATTTCATGGCACTACCTTGCTAATATGAAAGCTGTTATTTACCTTTTTTGTTCATCACAGAAAAAAAATATCAGTCATGTTTTTTTGTCTTCCTATAAACATAAAATAAATTTTACAGCATTAACAGTCAATATGAATTTCTTGAAGCAGAGAAAATGTTAGTAGAAATTCCTAGCTTTCACACAATCCTGTTGAATTAAAAGCAATTTAATTATTTAATTTCTCAAATGGATATCATGAATTATAGGCAAGATCCAACAAAACTTATAAGCACCCAGTTTACAATTAGAACACTGCATTCTACAAGTCTTCTCATGCTTAAATCTAAACAAGTGCTTCAGTAATACACTAGATCAGAGTCTACATTTTAAAAATTAGGATAGATGTGACAGTTTTCAGGACTAGGAAATGAGAGATGCACTTTAGCAATACCAAATCATACAATTATATAATCATAGAATCATTATGGTTGGAAATGAGTTCTTATAAGATCACCTAGTTCCAACATCCCCGCCATTGGCAGGGACAGTTGATTATACTTCTGCCTTCCCCAGAAACTGTCCATGCCATCCCCTTCTCCGAACATTCACAATCATTTTTGTCTTTGTCTTTTGCCTCAAGAGAAAAAAATGCTTCCAGAAATGGAAGGCAAAAAGTTTTCAAACATATTAACTCTACTGATGAACAATAGAGGTGGCATACTGGACCTAGGACAGAAATAAAACAATAAATTGTCATCACCACGAAGTACAGAACTGGTTTAGGTCACACTGAGCACTCAAACATTGAGCAGTTTAGTTGACCTAGACTGACTAAATATTCTTAACTATTGACAATAGTTATTGACATTCATACTAACTCAAATATATTCAATTCATAAATAAATAAATTCATTCATACTAATTCAACTAATACTAATTCAAAGTAATTTCATGATTCTTCTGATTTGAATACCATTTCCATTGTCCACAATCACATCCTGTAAAACTCTCAAAGAATTTGGAAAGTTACTAGCAATAAAAATAGCAAACAAAGATGAAACCTTTCAACTTATTCGGATTTTCATGCATCAGTAGGAGCAAGAAGCCTTTTTGTCTCTGTTTACAAAATTTCTCTGTAACCTGCCACAACATTATGGCATACTGTAGAGACTAAAGTGAGTAGCCTAATGCATGTAAAAATATCATCAAGGGAATCTTCTGCTAAATAACTATAGTCACTTTATCTGGCCAGGAAAGTGCAAAGGCTCTTTTGTGAGGTAAGACATGCCCTGTGTGTACAGAAGAGCCAAAAGCAGAAACTTAGAATCATGGAATAGTTAGGGATGGAAAGGACCTTGAGATCATCTACTTCCAACACCCCTGCCATGGCCAGGGACACATCCCACTAAACCATGTCACCCAAGGCTATGTCCAGTCCAGCCTTGAACACCACCAGCGATGGAGCATTCACAACTTCCCTGGGCAACCCATTCCAGTGCCACACCACCCAAACAGTAAAGAATTTCTTCCTCATATGCAATCTAAACCTCCCCTGTTTGAGTTTGAACCCGTTACCCCTTGTCCTCTCACTGCAGTCCCTCATGAAGAGTCCCTCCCCAGCATCCCTATAGGCCCCCTTCAGATACTGGAAGTCTGCTATGAGGTCTCCACGCAGCCTTCTCTTCTCCAGGCTGAACAGCCCCAACTTTCTCAGCCTATCTTCATACAGGAGGTGCTCCAGTCCCCTGATCATCCTCAGGGCCCTCCTCTGGACTACTTGTTCCAACACTTCCATGTCCTTTTTATATTGAGAACACCAGAACTGCGCACAATACTCCAAGTGAGGTCTCAGGAGAGCAGAGGGGCAGGATCACCTCCCTTGACCTGCTGGTCACGCTCCTTTTGATGCAGCCCAGGATACGGTTGGCTTTCTGGGCTGCGAGCGCACACTGCCGGCTCATGTTCATTTTCTCATCAGCCGAAACCCCCAAGTCCTTCTCTGCAGGACTGCTCTGTATCTCTTCTCTGCTCAACCTGTAGCTGTGCCTGGGATTCCACCGAAATTCTATAGAAATATTTAAATACTTATTTCTGTGCTAATTTACTGTGTTTTTAGGGAAATTATTGTGAAGACTGAAAATGTAACCCTTCAAGTACTATGACAAATAAAAATACTGTGGGTAATTTTTTTTTGCTACAGATAAGGAAGTTTCAAAGTGCTGCTGAATCAGAATTTACTTGCTTAAATAAACATGTCAAATAAATTCAATGTGAAACAAAATACTGCATTTGCTAAAATAAGTACACATTAAAATGAATATAGCTATAGAAAGCTGCAGTGCTTTGAGAAATAAATAGAGCTCAAACTGAAATAAATGTATGAAATTGAAAAAAGCAGAAAACTTTCAGAACATGATAAAATGAATACTGCACCATCTGAAACTGATTGACAGATAATGAACTATAAAATCTATGTAGGAATGGAAATGACAGAAAAAGAATAGCACAAAGCATCAATGCTAGAGTCACAGGGCTGAAAGAGGAGGAAATTTCTCAGACAACAGCTTACTGAAATTAAGCAAATTAAAGACTGATGAAAAATCTGTGTTCTGATTGAATTAACCAGTTGCTGACAGACATGACAGCGCTGCAATTTTACATAACTCTTAAACTGATGTTCCTGCCTATATCAAACTTCCTGTACAGTTGAAAATGAGATACCAGGAAAACAAAATGCATTCCTTCACATCTGGTCATTCCTTGGTTGCAACAATATATGTTAAACATATTATCAGTTTACTGTCCAACTTTCAATATGGTAAGTGCTTAATAAAGCAAACATCAGTTTATTTGTTTACTTTCAGTTCATGATTAATTTGCTTTGCAGCTGTTTTGAATTCCTTCCTAAGCAAATCTTCTCCTGATCTATCTGATAAGACAAATTCAGATAGTAATACTCGCAAGGTTTTCTGGGACTTGGATTTACTTAATAGAATGATTACAGTTTTTCACCTAAGGGTTCCTCTGGTTCCTTCCCTGCACAGACCAAAACTTTCAATACTTGTGTGTTTCACTCAGTGCAGTGCAATCCATAGCTTGAAGCGTCTAGCTAATCTGAAGCATAAAACCCCTTTCAAAATGTTTTCAAATAAACACTGCGAATAAGAAGCCATGACAGTCACGATAAACTTTGATGCTTAGAAGTGATCTATAATCTATTAAAGTTTTGAAGAATACTGCTGCAAACCATTCCAGGGAAGTTTCATCCACAACTGATCTGTGCAATATCTTCCAGTGCTTCACCGCTGTCAAGAATTTCTTCATAGCATATTAATCGAAACCTACCCTCTTTCACCTAAGCCATTCCCCCTTCTCCTATCACTACATGTCTTTATATAAAGTTCCTCTTCAGATTTCTTGCAGACCCCCTTCAGGTATTGGAAGACTGCTATAAGTCTCCCCTGGGCCTTTTTTTCTCCAGGCTGGACAAGCCCAACTCTCCCAGCCTGTCTTCATAGGAGAGGTGCTCCAGCCCTCTGATCATATACATGGCCCTCCTTTGGACTTGCTCCAACAGGTCCATGTCCCTCTTGTGTTTGGGAACCGAGAGCAGAACAATACTCCAGGCTGGGGTCTCATGACAGCGGAGTAGAGGGGGACTATTACGTCCATCAACCTGTTAGCAATGCTGCTTTTGACGCAACCCAGCACACAGTTGACTTTATAGAATCATAGAATCATAGAATAGTTAGGGTTGGAAGGAACCTTAAGATCATCTAGTTCCAACACCCCTACCATGGCCAGGGACACCTCCCTCTAAACCATGCCACCCAAGGCTATGTCAAATCCAGCCTTGAACACTGCCAGCAATGGCGCATTCACAGATTCCTTGGGCAGCCCATTCCAGTGCCTCACTACCCAAACAGTAAAGAATTTATACCTCATATACAATCTAAACTTCCCCTGTTTAAGTTTGAACCCATTACCCATTGTTCTATCGCCCAGTCCCTCATGAAGAGTCCCTCCCCAGCATCCCTATAGGCCCCCTTCAGATACTGGAAGGCTGCTATGAGGTCTCCACGCAGCCTTCTCTTCTCCAGGCTGAACAGCCCCAGCTATCTCAGCCTGCCTTCATACAGGAGGTGCTCCAGTCCCCTGACCATCCTCGTGGCCCTCCTCTGGACTTGTTCCAACAATTCCATGTCCTTTTTATGTTGAGAACACCCCAACTGCACACAATACTCCAAGTGAGGTCTCACAAGAGCAGAGTAGAGGGGCAGGATCACCTCCCATGACCTGCTGGTCACGCTCGTTTTGCGGTAGCCCAGGATATGGTTGGCTTTCTGGGCTGCGAGTGCACACTGAAGCCGGCTCATGTTCATTTTCTCATCCACCAACAACCTCAAGTCCTTCTCTCCAGGGCTGCTCTGAATCTCTTCTCTGCCCAACCTGTAGCTGTGCCTGGGATTCCACTGACCCAGGTGGAGGACCTTGCACTTGGCATGGTTCAACTTCATCAGGTTGGTATCAACCCACCTCACAAGTGTGTCAAGGTCCCTCTGGATGACATTCCTTCCCTGCAGCGTATCAAGGGAATGACACAGCTTGGTGTCATTGGCAAACTTGCTGAGGACGCACTCAATCCCACTCTCCATGTCACCGACAAAGATGTTGAACAAGACCAGTCCCAACACCAATCCCTGAGGGACACCACTCATTACTGTTCTCCAGTTGGACATTGAACCATTGACCACAACTCTTTGCGTGTGGCCATCCAGCCAGTTCTTTATCCATCTACCAAGTGGTCCGCCTATCAAATTGATGTCTCAACTTAGAGACAAGAACGTCGTATGGGACAGTGTCAAACTCTTTGCACAAGTCCGCAGAGATGACGTCAACTGCTCTACCCCTGTCCATCAGTTCCATAGCCCCATCATAGAAGGCAACCAAATTAGTCAGGCAGGATTTCTCCTTAGTGGAGCCATGCTGGCTGTCACCAAGCACCTTGTTGTTTTTCATGTGCCTTAGCATGCCTTCCAGGAGAATCTGCTCCAAGATTTTACCAGGCAGAGAGGTGAGATTGACTGGTCTGTAGTTGCCTGACTCATCCATTTTCCCCTTCTTGAAAATGGGAGTTATATTCCCCTTTTTCCAGTCATCAGGAATTTCACTTGACTGCCATGTTTTTTCAAATATGATGGACCGTGGCTTAGCAGCCACTGGGCTGTAAGCAGACATTGATGGTTCATCATTAACCAACATCCCCAAGTCCTTCTCCTCAGGGCTGCTCTCAATCCAGTCTTCACCCTACCTGCATTTGTTCTTGGGATTGTCCCAACTCAGGTGCAGGATCTTGTACTTGGCCTGGTTGAACTTCATGAGGTTTACATTGGCCCACCTCTCAAGCCTGTCACGGTTCCTCCTGATGGCATCCTTTCCATCCTGCATGCCAACTACACCACACAGCTTGGTGTCTTTAAAAACTTTCTGAGGGTGCAGTCCATCCCATTCGCCATGTTGCTGACAAAGATGTTAAACAGCAGCCATCCCAGTGGCAGCTCCTGAGAAATGCCACTTATCACCAGTCTCCACTTGGATATTGAGCCATTGACCACAACTGTTTGAGTGTGACAAACCAGCCAATTCCTTTTCCACTGGGTGGTCCACCCGTCAGATCCATGCACCTCCATTTTAGAGACAAGGATGTAATGTGGGACAGTGTCATATACTTGGCATAAGTCCAGGTAAATGATATCAGTCACCTTTACCTTATCCACCAAAGCTGTGGTCCCATCATAGAAGGCCACCAAATTTGTCAGGCATGATTTGCCCTTAGCAAAGCCACAATGGCTGTCACCAATCACCCCTTGCTCTCCATGTGCTTTAGCATAGTTTCCAGGAGGATCTGCTCCATGACCTTGTTAAGAACTGAATTGGGACTGACCTGCCTGTAGCTCTTTGGGTCTTCCTTCTTTCCCATTTCCAGTCAGAAGGAACTACAACAGACTGCTATGACTTCTCAAATGTGATGAATAATGGCTTGGCAACTGCATCCGCCAGCTTCCTCACAACCTACGCATGCATCTTGTCAAGTCCCATTGACTTGTGCACCTTCAGGTTCCTTAGATGATCTCAAACCTGACCTTTTCCTACAGCAGGTGGTTTTTCATTCTCCCAGTCCCTGACTTTGTCTTCTGCAACTTGGGTGGTATGGCTGGAGCTCTTGCCAGTGAAGACCAAAGCAATAAAGTCATAGAGTACCTCGGCCTTTTCCATGTCCCAGGTGACCAGGTTTCTTGTTTGTTTCCAGAGGGGCTCACATTTCCTTTGTCTTCATTTTATCTGTCATGTACCCATAGAAGTTTTCTTGATGCCCTTGTTTAGACACATTTTAAAAATGAAATTTATTCTTGTTTTGAAATCATGAATAGATATCCACTGTATTTTTGTGGATGCACTATACACTTCCCCAGCTTTCTCTCCATTCACAAGTGTGCTCAAAGGGTGATGCCTTTACTTCTCATAAATTAAGGCAACAACATAGGTGTTCTTCATCTTCTTAGTGTAGTCTAAAATCTCAACCAAATTTTTTACCTAACAACTTCAACCTATTAATCCTCAAGATACTTTTCTTAAGTACATCCTCAGTGAATTTTTCACTCATATACTTTTTTACCTGTGTTAGATGATTTTAATGCTGTGTTCTTCAACTTCATGAATAAGTACTGTTTAAATACTAATACCATGATATTCCTTCAGCAGGTACTCCAGATATCATCTAAGGATAATACGTTTCCGATTTTTCTGGCCTTTTTTCAGCAGTCTAGTATGTGAATGGAATGAGAAAGAGCTAATTACACTCATTATAAAGCTGTATTTTGGAAATCCTGAGATTCTAAAATCACCTGGTTTCGATTTATCTGAATCAGATCTAACTTTATTTTCTCTTTTACTATATGGCATGATTTTTATTTATTTGTTGTCATGATCTATTCAGCGTTACTGCATTTTATCTCATGCTTCCAGCATGTCCTCAATTCCATTTGTCAGATTATTTTAGATAGGTAGGAATTTTAAATAATGAAACTTCAAAAAATTTTGTTGTTGTTGTTGTTTTTGTTAGTGGGTGCTTCAGTGCAGGCCATCCTAATATTTCTTTCTGGAATGTTAACGTATTTCAATACAGGTTATCAAAAGAGATGTACATTTTCTTGGAGAATAAAGAGACATGACTGCAAGAATGCTCAGAAAGAGTAAAATCCATTGCCACTCTGCAAGGGATTATTTTTAACTACCTATAGTTTTTTTCTAGTAGGTAATAGCCTGAAAATATACACATCAAATAAATAACTGAATAAGGAGGAATGAAATGGAGCAGATCTATTAGAAAAAGTATAGTGAGGTGTGTTCACTGCTCCCCTGCACTGAAATGAATTTCAACTAGTTTTACTACACTGTTGTATTAGAATACTAAACACAAGACTGTAAGCAATTTACAAAAATACCTGACTAATGCACTGAGAATATTTGCAGATCTATATTGAGAGATCTTCGTCTTTGAAACATTCATCAGAATAATAAATAACAGTATCTTCACTTACTAAAATATCTAGGTAGAGACATTCCCTCAATTACTGAAGAAATAAAATGGTTTGCATCAGCCTGTGAAATCTAAATCCCTGAAGTTTCTGTTCAACAAAATCTTCAGTTAGGTACAGTTCTAAGAATACTGTCAAGAAATGTCAAAATCTGAAATAGCAAAAAATGTTGCTTCAGTGATACAATATATTGAAGCTGTCTGTACAATGGCTTTGTCCAGGAGCATTTAACTTTGTCAAGGACAAAATTCAGAATATATCTGGTTAGTATGAGAAATTTTGATTTAGCACCCTTCAGTATGTAAGCTGAAATTCACCCTGTAGGAATCCCTATGAGAACAGTATACTACTTAAGCATTGAATTACAAAAAATTCAGAAAAAGAAAAAAAAAAAAAAAAAGCCAATTGGTACATAAATGATATCAAAGATGCCTAAGCAAGATATTTTGCACAGATGGAGTTGGAGCTAGAGTTGTGTGATAAGGGACTGAACTATGATATGCTACATGAAAACTGAGTATCTTTCAGAGTTTTTAAGCAAGCTTTTAAAAAAAAAAAGGAAAAAACAAATCTTGCTTATTCACCCATCATAACTTTAACAAATAAAATATACAGTGTTAAAATGGCACTTAAAATGCCAATTACTTGAGTTTTTCAATCAGTAACTGACAAAGATTTTTTTAAAGGAAGAAAGGAGAAGCAAGAAGGACTTCAAAGTTTATTATAAGGGTAATAGAATGTTAAAAATGAAGCCATGATTTCCTATTGTTACAGTATCAGTCATTAGCAGCTAGAAAATTACGTAAACAGCATCATATAGGAGCGTGAGATGCAGCAGATGCAGGAGAATGGTACTTCATATATTCTTAATTTTGCATGGTTTATAAATAATGGCCTCTGGGATTAATATTTTTCTCACAGTTAATGAACACCTTGCTTTAAGGGCAAACTCCTCTGGATAGTCATTAACTGTCAAGAAATGCTGACCCCACAGGTCATTCTTACTGAAGTGCTGTATAATGCATAAAATAGTTATGTAAATGATGAATACCTCTGCAATAAATACTTAAATGAGGTGCTTAAGAAAAGCTTATAGGTTATTCTTGAGCAAATGCTTTGGCTGGGTGTGGAAGTTGGCACAAGGAGGGTCTGTGAACACTTGCACACAAGGGCTACTCAGACTAAGTGTTTTTATTCTCTGATCAAAAGAACCTGGAATTATGGTTTAGTATTGGCAAAGATGAGGGATACTGACGGTGCAGAAGAGACTCTAGTTTGAAGCCTTGCCCAATCTGTAGAAGGAATGATGTCTTGCACTTCTATTTTGAAGCCTTGCCTTATCTGTAGGAAGAATGATGTGTTGCAAATGTTATCTCTGTGCCACAGAGGCACGTGTCCAGAATCAAAGCACCTATTTTGCTCACCGTTATATTTGGATGGATAGTTCTGGCACTTCCCTTAGAAGTAAAACCTTTACTATCTCTAGTAAAGCTATATGTCTCCAAAGAGTGCCCCTGAATTTCAAGCACTAAGGCTTCTTGCTTTTGCCGGTCAGACGTGTTGACAGAGGAGAAGGTTTTTCCTCCTGACACCTGATAATAGGTTGCTATCAAGCACATCTATTCTGAATTCAGAACACTGGATTCTCTACCGTGTATAGATATACCTGGGCAGCTATCACTCTTTTTAAAATGTCGATGGTCACAGTGCCCACTTTCGCATAATAATAGCTACTAAGATAGAAGACACATCTAGCAAGTGAGTATTCAGGGTTCATTTCTTTCCTAAATCTCAAACGAATTCAGTTTACCTTACCCACTTCTCAAGTAAGTGTTTATCCTCAAGATTATAACATAACCAAAGCTAGAAGCACCATCCAAAATTCTTGTGGAACTAGGACTGCTGCATAAACAAGTAAACAAAAATCAAGTACCCAGAAGTCAACTGTTTAGCCAACTCTTCAACTTTTTATGTGAAGCATTAAGCATGGAAAAGAAAGGTTTGGTTTTCCGGTCCTCACTCTGAGTTCTGCTTTGCTTTTTTTTTTGTCAGATCAAAAACTGAATAAAAAGAAAATGCTCAGAAAGGTCTCCCAGTACCAAATACTGCACTACGAAGACGCTTTTTCTGTGAACAAAAACATTGGGCTTCTCCAAGATGTTGGGTATCTCCTCACCATATATCCAAAATGCAAGGAAGGCTGATCAAAATTTACACTACCAGCTTCTTACAATGATATACGTCTGTACAACGCCACTACAAATACCAGAGTTTGGTAGCTGCATAGGGTGATTCGTTTTAACTGGAAATTAACTAACCAACAGGGACAATAGATGTCACTGCTAACTACAGTCCATGGTATTGTATACCCACCTCATAAATTAGAATATAAATGTGTCCTGCGTTCAGCAGCAGCAGTCATTTTTCTCCTTCTTAGTAGCTGGTGCATGTTGTGTTTTCAACTTTCTATCTGGGAACAGCGCTGATAACACCAACGTTTATAGTTACGGCTTAGAATGTTTTGGTCTGACCAAGGACATTCTGAGTCTCATGCTCTGCCAGGGAGGAGGGGAAGCCGGGAGGAAGCAGAGACAGGACAACTGACCCAAAATGATCAAAGAGGTATTCCATGCCACAGCACATCATGCTCAGGAGGTAAAGTAGAGAACAGAGACCCAGAAGGGTGGGGGTGCATTGCGTGGTCAGGCTTGGTATCGGGTGTTGAGCAATTGTATTCTTTTCCCTTGTATTTCTCTTATCATTTTTATTACTGGTGGTAGCAGTATGGTTTGTGTTATACCTTAGTTACTAAACTGTTCTTATCTCAACCTGTGGGAGTTGCATTCTTTTGATTCTCCTTCCCATCCCCCCAGGACTGGTGGAAGCAAGAGGGGGGAGTGAGTGAACGAGCTGCGTGAGGGGCTTAAAGCATGACTAAATGCTAAAGGTAAACAATTCTGAATAATTAGTAATGTTGATGCATTGAACTGATAATAACTGATTGAATTTATAAAAAGTATTCACCATTTAATAGTGGGTGTTTAGTGAATAAATTTAGTTTTATTGTTTAAAACTGATCTGGTTTGTCAGCCTTCTAAACAGTCCCATCACAGTGATCTCTGATTTCCTAACCGCTAAATATTTATGTTGCAACACTACAAATACTTATCTAAGAAATGCTTGTTATCAAAATAGAATAGAAGGAAGATTTACAGAGATTCACTGGGGGGTTGCTGTCACAAAAGATTCTACATTTACAAAAGATGGTCATTGCCAGAAAGGAACTCAGAGATGACAAGCATAATTAAAATCTTTGTTTTGAAATGCCTCTAAAAATGTATCTGGTACGACAAGTGAATCCTATTAGGCATCACACCTTCAAAATAAAAGACAGTAAAATGAGTGATTGTTAATTGCCAGGAAGACAGATTTTTGTTGTTGTTTCATTTATCTTCTATAGATATTTAATTTTGTGTCATTTTTTCAGACAAAAATCCAGATTGACTGATGTGTGGTCCAGCCTTTGAGCTGTGACAGAAAGAAGGAGCTATCTTAGCCCAAGACTAACCACTAGGATATACCTGAAAGTTTTGTACCAGAGTATACAGACCACAGACCAAACTGGAAATAAAGTGAAAAGAGCTAATCAACCAGTATATTGTATTTAATATATAACCCAGATTTATGTTCCCAATCATTTAAGACTAGAGACTACATTTTTTAAACCTCCCTTCTTGCATTTCATAGAACTGTGCAGGGCAGAACATACACAGGCCCTCACAGATCTGACTCAGCCAGAGAACTGCTGTGCTGCCATATACTTTATGGATACTGTGAAAACCAGAAAAAAAAAAAAAAAAAGACTCAAAAATTTCCTGTATGAATATGTAGACCTTAAAGAATTACATATACTCAAGAAATCTTTCTGTATTCAAGTGATGTACACATTATAAGCAGTAACTCCCATAGCGTTTATGATTTGCTGAATGTAGATCTCAAAGACCTCCATATAAAAAAAAATAAAGAAAAAACAGAGGACAATTTTACCAAAATGTGTATTTTCTCTGAATGCCTTTGTGCAGTGTGGTCAAAAGTTTCGATAGTTTTGTTCCCTGTAACTATGGTTAGAATTTCAAGGGGCTGTGAAACGGGTGAGAGGCTACCAAAGTAATGTAATAAGTAGTTTCATGCCAAATAGAATCATAGAATAGTTAGGGTTGGAAAGGACCTGAAGATCATCTAGTTTCAACTCCCCTGCCATGGGCAGCGACACCTCCCACTAAACCATGCCACCCAAGGCTCTGTCCAGCCTGGCCTACTCTGAGATGTGGAAGTTCAGCTTTCTCATCAAAAGTGCTAACATGACCCAGTATGCAGTTCAAGAGCCTTAGCATGGAGAGATTTAAGCTGTGGATATTAAATCTCAAAAGCATGAGTTTGAGAATCTTCAGGACCACTCCTAAAACAAAAGGTCTCCTTGCATTGGGGTTACAGAACGCAGGCACAAAAATGTACCTTAGGGCTACATTATATTATTTTGGTGAAAAAGAATGCTCACTTGTTTTTGATGGAATTTGAAACCCTTAAGTATCTATCCTCCTTTTGACAGAAATTCCTTAAGGGAAGAACAATATTTTCTTAGGTGGATAGAAAGTATGTAGATTGACAGAAGCTCAAGTAAGGCTTAAACCCCACCCTTAGCATTAGGATCAAGTGATCAAGGACATGAGTATTTTCACAGATGATTCTTAAGGTTAATGGCCAAGTTCTATATATATAGTCCCTGACACATAGGACAGATACATGAAGTTGTACACTACCAAATATCCTATCAGAGCTTCATCTATAGAAGTGGTAGGATGAGTGTCCAGACAAGGATTCAGGAAGGTATCATTCATATGCATGCACACCCCCCACCCCAGTACAGGATGTCTTACTAAATCTACAGACATTCGGCACATAACAAATGATGGCATTGCTCTGTACAATGCATTTTCAGGCCTTGAGTAATTTGTTCTTGCCCAATTTCAACAGTAGTTTAAAAGTTCTTACTAAACTTGTTTGTTTCACGACATTAATTTCCTTTTATATGTTTAGGGAATGCTATGTCAAAGTAATGATTGTCTCATATACAGTTGTCTCTCTCTGCTATGCTTTTGATTTATCCTGCTAGGGTATTTTTTTTTCCTGCTTAATTTCATGACACTTTTAGAGATTGACATAAAATCATTTGTAAAGTTGATTCAAGTCTGATGCTGCTTTCTAAATAAAGAATAAAACCTCAAGAAATAATTGGTTAATATCATGTTATCTTCTGTAAATAAAAGCAGGGGTTTCTGAACAGACACAGAAATGGCAGAATTCAGAAAAGAAAGTATTTTTATTACGAAAAAATTCTGTACTCTGTGGATGTGCTCACTTCTGCCTAAAGCCATAGGATGAGACGCTGAGTTAAAACTGACCTATTTAGCTATAGCTTAAAAAACCCACAAGAATATCACTTTCTTTTTCCAAAGCAAAACTCCTTGAGGAAAAAATTATATGAGTTCCTCCCCATGAAACCTTCAGTTTCTCTTTAATATTCTTAGCTTCCTGTAGAAGCTATCATCACTTTTTCAGTATTTCACTTAATCTACTTTCTTTTCCTTGGGAAAATATTTTTGAATTATGTAAATCATTATCCATGTGTCAATAGAAAAACAGTCATCAAGAGCACTTAGAAATAGTGTAAATCCACGGAAATATCCAGAAAAGCTGTTCTGTAGAAATGCACAACTAAGTAAAACCTATTTTATCCGCTAGTCCTTTTTAGAGAATAATAAACTTCGGTCAGGAGAAATAGAAGATTTCATTGTTCTTTGTCCCCCCAAAGAACATATTAAGAAAAGATGGCATTTTATGGTGGAAGGCTTGAAATTTTGCATTAGATGGCACTGCTCTAAAACTACTGCATGACTTGGCTGAGCAAAGGTTGCAGCCTAGTATGTACTGTACAGTTCAGAATTTTCTTGTTTACATTGGAACATCCAATTTTTCTAGCTGTAGGACCATCATACACATGAATCTAGTCATCTTTCTAATAAAGTCAAGAGCATTAATTGCTTTAATTTCAAGCATGCAGAATTGGCCAGAGTACATCTCATCCTTTTCTTTCTTATACTATCAGACATTACTCAGTAGAGCTATAATCTGTGCTCAGCATTAGTATCATTACATCTGACAACAATGTATAAAACATACTATTATGTAAGCAGTTAGAAATGCATTGAGCTGAGATCTGTAAATGTTTCTCACTGCAAGAATTTTTATAACACACTTGAATTCAGTGGACATCTACTTAATGTAAAATTCTGCATTAATTTACATTTCATGAAATGATTTACAGAAATGCAAATTAATCCCCTTATATAAAGTGATTATGCATTTTCTCCTTTACCTTAAAAAAAAAAACTATTTCTTCCTATACGCTTTCCGCTCACGTCTAAATCATCCAGTGATACCTAACAATATATATGAAAAGAGCAAGGAGGCTTCACATTGCCTTCTAAAGGCCAAAAAACAGTCTTTGGAGAGATCAGAAGAAAAAAACATCCAGAACTAAAGGTCTTTCATTGTAAAACATCATTTATCTTTTTCTTAAAACAAAAGGCTTTTTCAAACAGTTATTCGTGCAGCTATCATAGTCATACTTGCTTTCCTACCACCTTATCATCCCCCACTTCTGTTATAAACATGAAATCAAATTATGTGTAGACTCATATTTTCTTTCCAAATGCAAAAAACATTGGTCTTAACATTTTCTTGTTATTATAATGCAATTTCAACTATGCAGTATTTAAGAGTGTCTCTGACCTTCCATTTCAATACCTTGATATATAATAAAACGTTATAGGTATGCCTTACCATATTAACTGAGAATAAGATACTTAAATGAGTTTAAAGTGATTCAGATACTTTCATAGGTTTCTGATTAGTTATCATCTAGATGTGATGGGCAAGTTATATACTGTAGAGGGATCCGCTGGAATTTCAAAAATAAAGTGTATAATAAAGAAAAATATATCGATTAAAGTGGCTACATTACATATCATGTAGCAATATATTTATATACGTTATATTTTTTTCCTCTGTAAATCTGAAAACATTCATCACTGGAGGCACAGTGATTTATTAAAGTTTAATTAGCAGATGTCATGGTTTAAGCTCAGTCAGCCAAGCAGTTTTGCTCACTCACTCCCCCTTCTTTCTTCCGCCTGCTGCTGGGGGGATGGGGAGGATAATCAAAAAGAATGCAACTCCCACAGGTTAAGATAAGAACAGTCCTGTAACTAAGGTATAACACAAACCACTGCTGCTACCACCAACAATAATAATGACAAGGGAAGTACAAGGAAAGAGAATACAACTGCTCACCACCCGATACCAAGCCCGAAGCAGCAGCGAACCCCCATCCTTCTGGGTCTCTGCCCACCGTTTTCACATCCTGGGCATGATGTGCTGTGGCATGGAATACCTCTTTGGTCAGTTTGGGTCAGGTGTCCTGTCTCTGCTTCCTCATGGCTTCCCCTCCTCCCTGGCAGAGCATGAGACTCAGAAAGTCCTTGGTCAGACCAAAACATTACTAAGCAGTAACTGAAACATCAGTGTTATCAGCGCTGTTCCCAGCCGAAAGTCGAAAACACAGTGCTGTACCAGCTACTAAGAAGGAGAAAAATGACTGCTACTGCTGAACCCAGGACAGCAGACCTTTAATCTACCAAACACTCAAATTAGAGGACGTTGTTAAATTACATGAAAAACTACCATATGTCTGAGAATGCAAGTCACATCTTGGCAACAGACTTCATAAACAAATAGATCTATTTCTCTATCAAGGCTAATAACTTCAGATTGGTACAGCCCATCTTGGTTTTATCCTATCTTCTTCTTAGACTTGATCTACTTCATTAGATAGGGAAGACAGTAGTGTATCTTTGTGGTCAGGGGATGGATTGCACTACAGTTTTACATGTAAAGAAGCACATGCAGATGACAAGTGCCCTAACTGCTACATTAGATTGTATTATCTTCTACCCCATGACCTTTCTATTCTCCTCTCCAGTCAGATAATGCAACATACATGATTTGTTCAGTTTATAAGCAACTATTTTCTTATTTTAAATTTAGACCATAAGCTCCCCAATAAAGCATTCTTTAAATGCATTTCAATAGCATACAGCACCTTTGAAACAAATTCTGCATCCGTGAGCACACACACAGAAAATAATATCAGTAACGCTAGGCTTTTTCTGTTGCTTCAGTTCTTTCAGATTTGGTTTGGATACAAACCAAGAAGTACAAAAATTATATCAATATTTATTTGTGTCTCTAAAATTCAAACCAGTTTCAGAAGAATGTTTAAGCTAGAACTTCCTCACACACACATAAATTTGCTAATGCACTCTTTATGACAACAGGATTAAGTTCATATTGTAAAAGCAGCATGATACACAATTTTTTCTGTTCGGCTTTTTTAGTGAATTTAATTTTATCTTGTTCAGATCTACGTAACTGTGTCATAGTCTCTGTTAAGTCAGAATCAGAAACAAAAAGTCATCTGTCATGGTTTAACCCCAACTATCAGCTAAGATCCACACAGATGCTCAATCCCTTTCAGTGGGATGGGGGAGACAATGAGGGATAAAAGTGAGAAAACTCACAGGTTGAGATAGACAGTTTAATAGGTAAAGCAAAAGCTGCACACACAAGCAAAGTGAAACAAGGACATCACTCACCACTTCCCATCAGCATGGTGTTCAGCCATCTCCAGGAAAGCTGGGCCCAATCACAAGTTAACAATGACTTGGAAAGACAAAATGCCGCAACACCAACTATCCCCCCCTTCCTTCTTCTTCCCCTAGCTTTATAATCTGAGCATGATGTCATAAGTCATGGAATACCCCTTTGTTCAGTTGTGGTCAGCTGTCCTGGCTGCATTTCCTCCCAGCTTCTTGTGCACTTCCTGGTGGGGTGGTGTGAAAAAAGGCTTTGATTCTGTGTGAGCAGAACTGGGTGAGCTCAGCAATAACAAAACCATCCCTGTATTATCAACACTATTTCCAGAAAAAATTGAAAATCTAGCCCCATACTTGCTATTATAAAGAAAGTTAAATCTACCCAGACAAAACTAGCACGTTCTCAGAGATTTCAAAACAGGATAAACTGAGGAGAGGGTCTGACCTTCAATACTAGGTTTATTTTCATTGCCAAAGTGAATTATTTCCAATTTTAATTAACTACCTTTTCTGTATCTTGAGTACCGCAAAAAAAATACTAAATACATTTTTGTTTAAACATTTGTGAATTAATATATGATTAAAAAATGTTAAAATATGCATTAAATCTTATGCATGTAACCCTTTTAAGCATTGTCAAAAAGAATAAACACAGTATATTATTTCATAATTATTAGGTATTTTGTTCTAGTATATAAACAGCATGAATTATGTAAAAATATGCAACATATCAGAGGAGATATCTCACTGCTAAGATAACTTAGTAGTATATTGTTTGAAAAAGAAGACTTGCTTCAAGACCATAGCATGGTTGATTTATCTCTAGAACTGTAAATGATTCTTCACAGAGCAAGAGTCACTCTGTGCGAAAAGCAATAACAGCATTCCTCCTTTTCCTTCTGACAAATAATTCTCTGCAATGTCATAATTTTAAATGGATCACTAGAACTGATGCTTTACAGTCCTTTAAAATTCACTTCTCACAAGAAAATGTTTTAAGAGACAGTAAGACTGATGTTCTGCTTATCTAGACAACCTTCTAATTTTTTTTTGTGAAGATAGATTACCGAATCTAAAAATGAGCAAAATATTTCATCTAGAGAAAAAGCCTTGAACTACCATCAAGACAACAATGCACCCTCTTGAAAACACTTCCACTTTCCTTTATTCATTCAATTTATAAGATTGAGTCAGATCAAGTGGCATGCAATAAGGAAAGGAGCACGGACCATTTCTGAGAGTAAGCCTTGACTACAAGTCAGAGATACCAGCTATTAGACAGACTAATAACTGACAGGATACTTCCAGGATTAGAGGGGTGTGTAAATTTCTGAAGAGGTAATGGAATCAAGCTCTTTTTTAGGCAAAGGCAGGTGGAAAGTAGGGAGGATCATTGTTTCCTACATTCCTGATAATCCTGAAGAGACTCAAAACTTCAAGATCCTTGGGACAGAATGTTCTGTGTTCGTAGAACACATCAGCCCTGGACTTACAATTCAGAGACTCATAAACACAAAATTATAGTATATATTCATGCAGAATGTGTCCATTTCATGCAGAAGCATCCGTTGTTGTTTCTTGACATAAAACAATATTGTTTTACTTTTTTTTTTTTTTTTTTCCTGCTGGATTATATTTATTCCAGTTCGGCATTTTGAATCAATTTCCTAAAGGATAAAGAAGCAGCAGTATTAGCACAAAAAAAGGGAGAAGGCATTTGCAGCTGGAGTTTGAATTGTACTGGAGAGGGAAAGTAGGAAGTAGCTAAGTAGCTCAGACTGATTCAACCTGTGTTGGAAGTAATTCTGAGCAAGTTAAAATGCTGCAGAATTTAAGAATAAGTTGCTGTTTCCTGTGTTAGAGAAATGTGTTGGAATTAATTTCACATTTTATATTACTCATTTGAAGGGAAAGATATTGAGCATTGGACCAAGTTAAACAGTATAAATTCTGAGTTTTCAAAGACAGCCTTATCAAGTACAGTATTTGTGTCATGGGTTCAGCAGCAGCAGTCATTTTTCTCCTCCTTGGTAGCTGGTGCAGTGCTGTGGTTTTGATTTTGGGTCTGGGAACAGCGCTGATAACACCAGTGTTTCGGTTACTGCTTAGTGATGTTTTGGTCTGGCCAAGGACTTTCTGAGCCTCATGCTCTGCCAGGGAGGAGGGGAAGCTGGGAGGAAGCAGAGACAGGACACCTGGCCCAAACTGACCAAAGAGGTATTCCATGCCATAGCACATCATGCCCAGGATGGAAAATGAAGAGCAGAGACCCGAAAGGGTGGGGGTGCACTGTGTGGTCGGGCTTGGTATTAGGTTGTGAGAATTGTATTCTTTCCTTTAATTTGCCTGGTCATTATTATTATTGGTGGTAGCAGTAATGATTTCTGTTATACTTTAGTTACTAAACTGTTCTTATCTCAACCTGTGGGAGTTGCATTCTTTTCGATTCTCCTTCCCATCCCTCCGGGAGCGGGAGGAAGAAAGAGGGGGAAGTGAGTGAGAGAGAGGCTGCGTGAGTTAGAGAGGCTTAAACCACAACAATCTGTCACTTTAAAGTGTATATTTTCTTCATAGGAAAAGGCATCAAATCAGAAATACTATACTGAGTCACACAATCTTCAAGGTTGGAAGGCACTCCTGGGGATTGTTTAGTCCAATGCTCCTGACCAAAGCAGGATCACCCTGAGTAGGTTCAGTAGGTTGCTCAAGGCTCTGTCCATCTGGGTCTCTTTATTCTTACATGGAGATTCCACAACATTTCTCAGCAACCTGGGCTGGGATTTGGTCACCCACACCATGAAAAGCTGTTTTGTTATGTTCAGATGGAATTTCATGAGTTTTGGTTTGTGCCCATTGTCTCTTGTCACTGGACACCACTGGAAAGGCTCTGACTTTGTCTTCTTTACTGCTCCCACCACTTAGCTTCTACTCATATAAGAGATGCTTTTGTGCCTTCATCATCTTCATGGTACTTCATGGAACTCATTCCAGCATATCCATGACTTTCTTGTGCTGAGGAGCCCAGAGCCAGACTCAACACTCCAATACAGCCTGAGCAGAGCTGAGTGGAGGGGAAGGATCACCTCCCTTGACCTGCTGGCAATGCCCTTCCTAATGCAGCCCGAGAAATTGCTGGCCTTTGCCACTGACATGCATTACTGGCTTATGGCCCAACAAGGTCTTTTTTTACAAAGCTGTGTCACAGCTTGTCAGCATCTAGCTGTACATTATTCCTCCCCAGGTGCTGGGCTTTGCACTTCCCTTTGCTGAACTGCATTAGGTTCCTGTTGGTCCTTTACTCCAGCCTGTCCAGCACAACCATGACAGCACAACCTTCTGGTGTATCAGTTACTGCTCCCACTATTGTATAATAAGCAAACTTACTGAGGGCTCATTCTGTAGGCCTGGATGTTCACTTTTCACTCTATTTCCCTGTCCACCTCCCAGTCACGCTTAATCAGCTTGTCTATGAGAATGCTATGGGAGACAGTGCAAAGATAAACAGCATCCACTTTCCTCCTTTGATCCACCAAACCAGTCATCTCATTTTAGAAGACTATGGCATTGTTTGAGCATGATTTGCCTTTTGTAAATCCACGTCAACTGCTCCCAAAGAAGTTCTTGTCCTTCATCTATTTGGAAACACTTTCTAGGTTTCATTGCTACACTACCTTCTGGGGATCAAAATGAGGCTGACCTGCATGTAGCTCCCCATACCTTTGTATTACTTCTTCTTAAAGGTAGAAGTGACATTTGCTTTCTTCCACTTCTGAAAAACCTCACCCAATTGCCCATAACCTTTCAAGACAGTAACTAGTGGCCTCATAATGGCATCAGCCAGCTCCCTCAGCGCTCATGGTCATCCCATCATATCCTGTGCACTTATGGGTATCCAATTTGTACATATGTTTTCTAACCTGTTACTTTTCCATCAAACGGGAGCCTTCCTTGCTCCAAACCCCCTACCAATTTCAGCAGCCGGGGATTGTTGAAGGCTGGCCTGATTACTAAAGGCTGAGACAAAGAAGGCATTGAGTACTTCAGCCTTTTCTGTGTCCTTTATCGCCGTGCCCCCTTCCCCATTCAGCAGCACACTTTTTTCCTGCTTTTTGCTGTTTATGTACTTGTGTGATCCTTTCTTGTTGCCCTTCATGTTCCTTGGCAGATTAAACTCCATGTGTGCCTTGGCTTTCCTAATTCCATTCCTGCGCTGGACAGCACCTCTGCATTACTACTGAGTCACCTGTCTGTGCTTCCACCTCTTCTACACTCTCTTTCGATGTTTAAGTTCATCCATGCAGGTCTCCCATGGCTTTTCATCCAGATGCTCAAATTCTTGAGCTTAGAGGATGTGATCCTTGGATTATTAATGAGTTATCTTGGACCTCTCCTCTCTCCAAGACAGACTGCCAGTGTGGTTCTCCCGAGCAAATCACTGAAGAGACTAAATGCTGCTCTTCTGAAGTCCATAGCTGTGATCCTGACTTTAGTCCTGCTCCTTCTGTTCAGGATTCTGAACTCCCATCATGGTCACTGCAGCCAAGGCTGCCGTGGTCTTCACAAGCCAAATAATCCTTCCGTGTACGTAACTATGAAACATCTGCCTCCTTGTGGGCTCCTCTGTGACCTGTGCTAGGAAATTGCCATCAATGCACTTCTAAAGCCTCCTGAACTGCTTATGCCCTGGTGTGCTCTCCCTCTGACCGAAAAAAAAGCCAAAACCACTGATAGGCATCTTTGGCTGAAATGAGATTTTAACACTGATGGGTGATATGGTTTTAGATCCCAGTCAGTACCTTTCAGCAGATGTAAAGAGGGATAGATACTTTGGCTAGATGATTCTGGTAAGAACTTGATGAAGAAGACATGCAAGAATGGTGGAACAAGACTACCATATTACAGAGTGTACCATATATTCTTGTGAATTTTTTTGCAGGCTGATATCGTCAATATATATGGTATATATGATAATTCTTTCTTTTTTTAAGTTCAGTTTTCTGCCAGAAGTGCTGAAAACAGTAATAAATATTTTACTGCATGACTCATGTTGCCTGGAACAAATTATAATGAAATACATCTTGATACTGCAACCCAAGCATTAAACTTTCAAAGTTGTGATTAATAGCATTTCATTTTAATAAAGGAAAAAAGCCTTATAAAAGAATTTTGTTCATCATTACTGTGACAGTGGTACGATAAGGGTACTGCATCATCAAAAATTCTGTAATAATAGAAACATATTGAAAATACATTTTAAGGAAAGAGAGCTGAAACACATACTTTTGAAAAGCCGTAGTTGTAACAATTTTTATTTTCTTAATATTGCCACTGCAACAAAAAAGGAGAGGAACAAATATCTGCATTAGGGTTATAGAAAGACTAATTGTTAAACAAAATACCAAATTTAGGATCTATCTGAAATATACATTAATTATTTAAAGAATATTTGCCACATTTAAAACTTTTATTATTGTTTTAGCATGAAAACCAAAACCATTTAACTTCAGGTTGACCTGATTGTTTTCACAGTTGTTTCATTCAGCCAACGAATCAAAAAATCAATTAGTTGCGCAGCCTTGATTTGATGGTTCTTTTCTTACATGACTGGTCTCAGGGAGAGTAAACAGCATAATGGTCCAAGAGTAATCTATTATCAAATGCTAATAAAAGTTCTCAAACTAAGTACATTAGCACTTAGAATCCTTGCTTCAGACTGATACCTTCTGAAGGTAGTTATTTATGTGCATGTGACAGAATACCATGGATCGCCTGTAATTTATTTTTATTTTCTTCACTACTAGACACTTCAATAAAGTCAAGCACAAATCAAACTTTACTCCATGTCTGGATTAGAGGCATAACATGGATCATATTTCCAGAACTTTAATCAAGTATCCACACAACTTATTTGTTGTATGGCAGAATGGACACAGAGATGTGAGATTTGAAGTATTTTATAATTCAGATCTAAAATATTTTGATCAGTTGGAAATGTGACTTCAAATTTGTTTAAAACATACTTGAAGATTAGTTACCTGTCACCTGAATAGAAGCGCACCTCTGATGCATTCTGGCTTACTCTGTGCTTTGGTATCAATTGTGCTACTGCAACAGAGTTTGGAGCAGAGTACACACACACACACACACAGACACACACACACAGAGACATACTTTTTAAACTCTAATTTAGTTAACCCATAAATAATTTAGCCATAATTTACTTAATAGTAAAAAAAAATACTTTTCATTTTACTAATGAGTCTGAAATAATAAAATGTGGCAAATGACAAATTAAAAAGAAGGTGTTTTTGCTACAGAAGGTGAGAAAAACTTACTTCTTGCTAAGTTTAATAACAAAGTGTGTAGCCATTTTTCTCAAGAAAAAGAAAGAGTAATTGCTTTGGCATTAGCAGAAGGTAACAATTAAATAATAATTTAAGATAACTTTTACTTTCTTCTAGAGCACAGCGCTAAATCAAACTGTAAAAAGATGCTGAACATGAAATAAACATAAACAGCTACTGAAGGAGGTCAAAGGCAGAACCATTATTGTCTCCAGCTAAGCTCTTCAGGCACTTATCATTAGCATGTCACTTTGTGATATCTCAGTCCTGTCTCCATTTCTATGCAATTGACCACAGCATAAGAGCTCTCTAAAGAATGTCATATAGTACAGTTTTTCAAAGATGTTTAGCTCTATTTTGACCCATCAAAGGCCTTTGACAGTATTATATAACCACATACATCAGCCACCATATTCGTAGGTGAGGGACACCTATCTTTTCTGCTTTGCTTGAAAGAAAACAAAAAGCAACAGCCTCCCAAACCTAAACTTACATTTACTATTTCCATCATAGAAAAATGACTTACATTCAGGATAAGAGTTAAAGCAAGCCAAAGATGTAAAAGAAGTCATAAAATACTTGCCTAGCTCACAGATAGCTAATATGGCAATAACATAACTACTACTTTCTAAGAGTGAAATTAATTATCATAAAACAGATTTTTGTAGCCACAAAAAAAAAAGAGTGAATAAATCAGAACATGAAGTAGGAATCATGAAATTCCGAAACAGAATATATGTGTTTGATAAAGTAATAAGCAATGTCTGCATTCAAAAAAAAGTTATTTTTCCAAAGTTCCAGTACCTGTAAACTGACAGATGATTATTTTTTTTCCCCATCACTAAGCCCACAGGTTTCAGGAAAACATCTGAAAACACAGAACTGAAAGCTCTTCTTCAGATTAACAATTTTAAAGTCATTGTTTTTTTTTCTTTTATAAACAAATGTACATTTGAACTTAAAAAATTGCAGAAAGCAAAGTAAGACTGAAATTTGTAAATGACAATAATTTCTATCTACATAACAATTTTTAATTTAGTAAGCATAACTCCTACCCATACTTTCATCTTCCGGAACATACTTTCTAAAATTCAGGTACTTGTAGTACTTGTGCAACCTAAGAACACTGTGTTCCAGGGTGCTCCAGTCCCCTTAACATCCTCATGGCCCTCCTCTGGACCTGTTCCAACAGTTCCATGTCCTTTTTATGTTGAGGACACCAGAACTGTACACAATACTCCAAGTGAGGTCTCAAGAGAATGAATATGATGTTATCTAATTAGAATTAATTTTGCTACTAAATTAATTTTGCTAACAAAATAAATTCAAAACACTGATTCTATTAAAAACCAAAATCTTGATTCCAAGAGAAAGTATAAACTCATCGTGAAAATTAAAATAAAATTTACATTAAAAAAAATAAAAATAGCCAAATTATCTAGATGTAAATCCACCAATTTCCTAAGTAACTGTCGTGGTTTAAGCTGTAAATCACGCAGTCCGTTCACTCACTTCCCCCTCCTTCTTCCCCCCCACTCTGAGGGGGGGGGGAATGGGGAGAAGAATCGAAAGAATGTAACTCCCATGGGTTGAGATAAAAACAGTCCAGTAACTAACGTATAACACAAACCATACTACTGCCACCAATAATAATAATAATGACCAGGGAAATACAAGGGAGGAGATACAATCGCTCACCACTCGACGACCGAGCTGTGAACTGAACTCTTCCGGGTTACTGCCCCCACTTTTACATCCTGGGCATGACGTGCTGTGGCATGGAATAGCTCTTTGGTCAGTTTGGGTCAGGCGTCCTGTCTCTGTCTCCTCCCGGCTTCCCCTCCTCCCTGGCAGAGCATGAGACTCAGGAAGTCCTTGGTCAGGCCAAAACATTCTAAGCCACAACTATAAAGATAGGTGTTATCAGTGCTGTTCCCAGAACAAAAGTTGAAAACACAGCACTGCACCAGCTACTATGAAGGAGAAAAATGACTGCTACTGCTGAATCCATGACAGTAACCTTGGTAAAACTGGACAACAAACTACCTGATAAAGCAAAAGACATATATCGGGAAGTAAAATAAGGAAGTCAGAAGCTGTAGCAATATGTCTCTTGTATTTGATTAATAAGACATCTAAATAATATGCACAGCATCTTGTAAATTTATTGCAAGGGGAAATTAGTATCTGAAACTATGTTGATGTATTAGAAAAGGTCTGTATCACTGGGAATTATTAATAGTACATGAAATCCAAGATTTTTTCCGGAACTAATACAAAGACAAGGACTGATAAATATCGTATTATTGTCTAAATTTATTTGAGGAAACAACAACTCATTGTCAGCATGAGAGATATGTAAAAATTCAGGGAAAAAAAGGAAAAACTATTCAAATTGATTTTCCTTAATCATAATGCGCTTTGATACTTTGATGAACAAGAGCAGAGGATGGCATCTATGTTTCATCACATCTAGCATTATTGCTCTCCGTCAGGAGAGGAAAATGCTTACCATTAGCAAGTAGCAGCAAAAAATGGTAGATATTAAGTCATTTTTTTTTAACATATAAATTGAATATGCAACAATCTCCCAGTTAAGTAAAAGGTTGATAATAAAGTACTTGATAGCATTTAAAAAACACAATAGGTGATACCCACGTGGCAAAAATAATTGCCTAATGCATTATTCCTTTACTTCAAGGTTAAATGAACGCTTCAGAGTTTATGCTCTTGCACAAAGAAATCAGAAATAATGAAAGCAGAATTCTCATTTCTTCCTCATCCCAGAAAAAAAAAAAAACATAAAGTCTAAAACTGATACTATGCTCATGCGAAGGCAAGTATTTTAATAGACTGTCAATTGGACCAGATATTTTTGAATCAAATATAGAGCGGAGTGGAACAAAGACTAAAACTTTAAGAAGAGTTTTTACTATAAATCATAGAATCATAGAATCATAGAATAGTTAGGGTTGGAAAGGACCTGAAGATCATCTAGTTTCAACCCCCCTGCCAGGGGTGGGGACACCTCACACTAACCCATGCCACCTAAGGCTCTGTCCAACCTAGCCTTGAGCACTGCCAGGGGTGGAGCATTCACAGCTTCCCTGAGGAAACCATTCCAGGGCCTCACCACCCTTACAGTAAAGAATTTCTTCCTCATATGCAATCTAAACTTCCCCTGTTTAAGTTTGAACCCATTACCCCTTGTCCTCTCACTAAAGTTCCTCATGAAGAGTTCCTCCCCAGCATCCATATAGGCCCCCTTAAATTGGAAAATGAAAAGAGACTATCAGCTTCATCCTGCTTGTGCTTTCTTAAAAAAAAAAGTTAAGATCAGATTATGTCAAAATGTGTTTTCATAAGTCACTTGAGTGAATTAGTCCTTTTGTGATCCATTATGAAAAAGGGGTTTTGAAGTTGAGATTCCTTCTACTGCTTTTAGTGCCTCACATTGACATGCAAGGGAGCAAGTGCTGAACTATCATGTCTGTCCTATATTTTTTAGGACTTATCAGAGAAATTAAGAGTCAAATAATGCAGCAAAGACTGGCATGGTCATCCTGACTGGCTTTTGGAGAGGTGGTCAGCATTGAGACCACTTGATAGCTTAGACCAGCATTTAGTAGCTGGTCAAAGTAGCTGGACAAAGAAAGTCAGCAGTCTATTACTTAATAAGAGTGCATAGTGAAAGGGTGAGTGAAGTTGGAGGTTTTCTTACAGAGATTAAAACATTCATTCATCGATCAAAGACTTTCTAGCTAATGCCTCTAGCAACAAAAATAATTAAATTGTGAAGAATAAACATGAATAAAAAAGAACAAACTCACAAACCCTTTAGGCCATACTAGAACTGCAGAAAACAAGTCTTCAGTGAATAGCACAGTGAGTAGGGAGAACAGTGGTAAACAAAAAAGTGAAATTAACCTTCTGAACTGACCTCCTCAATCTAGGATAAGCACCTCGGAGGCATGGTGCTGGTAACCACGAATGCAGCAAAAATCACCACCTGTGGCAGGAGCCAGTTCATGATTTATGGAGTTAAAGATCTGGTGACAGTGAGGTTGAAATGTTTAGGAACATTTATTTCTTGAAATATTTATGCATTTCAAGCCAAGTAAGCCAAATCTTACTTGGCTTCTTTGCATTTTCTATGGATAGGATAGGAAATATTGGATAAAGAGAAGCATCACAGATGAAGAATCATTTGGGCTGACTGGATGAAGGAAGTATGTTATGAAATTTATAAATATATGCTGATACGTAAAACATGCTAAAATTGACCTGTATATTCTCACAAATGTTTTAGTTTAGAGCATTTTGTAACTATTTAGATACCAAAGACAGACTGTTATAAATACATTTTCCGCATATTTTTTTGTGGGGGGGGGGGGAGAGGGGGAGGAGGAACTTATTAAAGGTAGCTCATTACTATTTAATGAAAGCAATAGAATTGTTTAGAATAGAAAACAAAGTATTGCTGGATTACACTGGTTGATTGTTGTGTAAAATTTCTTAATTATAAATTCAAAGTACCTAAAAAATAAATACTAATAACACTAATGCATGGGTGACACATAAATAGTAGCAACTGTTACACATCTACAACAATCATTAGCACTATTGCATGGTATCATGGAATAAAGAGAAGAATGGCAATTTTTCAGTTTCTTTATGGAAGAGTAGCATTTTTTTACACCTGCAGAGGATCCTTGAAGCTATATATAATGCAATATAGTTGAAAATCAAAGGGCATGATTTATTTTTATGTCTTAAGCAAGACATTTCCAACTCATTAACAATATAGCTCTGAATTATTCTTAGATCATTCTTTCTGTTTGCTGAAAAAGATATAAAGGTTATATCTAGCGAATGCAGTGAGAACAGTAACAGGGATAGATGTAAAAAAGACAAATAATTAGAGCTAGTGATATTGAAATCTAACTTCATGAGGCCTGTTTAATTCAAAGAAATTGTGTGTCATTGCAGTAAGGTGGGGAAAAGGAGATGACAGCTTCCCAAGATGCGTGACAGTGAGTATTCCAATCTAGAAAAATTCTGTTATTGAAAGGCCAAGACTATGAAACGCAGTACTTTCTCTTTCCATCCCATGGAAAGCTGAAAGTCACTACCATCTACAACTCCCTCAGAAGCAGAAGTCGTAACAATCCAGAGTGTTCTCCCTTTCCCTTTTCAGCAGGCTGTGAAATGCAAGTTGCTAAACAAGGTCAACATGGAATCATAGAATCATAGAATAGTAGGGATTGGAAAGGACCTTAAGATCATCTAGTTCCAACCCCCCTGCCAGGGGCAGGGACACCTCACACTAAACCATGCCACCCAAGGCCATGTTCAATCCAGCCTTGAACACTGCCAGCGATGGAGCATTCACAACTTCCCTGGGCAACCCATTCCAGTGCCTCACCACCCTCACAGTAAAGAATTTCTTCCTCATATCCAATCTAAACTTCCCCTGTTTAAGTTTGAACCCATTACCCCTTGTCCTCTCACTACAGTCCCTAAAGAAGAGTCCCTCCCCAGCATCCCGATAGGCCCCCTTCAGATACTGGAAGGCTGCTAGGAGGTCTCCATGCAGCCTTCTCTTCTCCAGATTTGGGATATTTAGTTCTCATAAAAGGGGGTTGAAGTAAGTAGAAAAAACTGCCAAAGAGACTGAACATTTGGGGGTAAGGATTAACACAGAAGGTGCATAAGGCAGCAACAGAATGGTAGGATATCCGAGTATAGAGAAGAGAAAAGAGACTGGCAGGAGAGAACCAACAGGTCCAGGAAGCCCCACAAATCCTTACTCCATCAGAACCCAATTGGTCTCTCCTAAGCTGAATTTCTCTATTGTCCCTGCAAATCTCCTTGAACCATCTTTCCCCTCCACTAAACCTGTTACAAACAAGCCTTTACCTGTTTTTAACCAAAAATTAATTCTTATTTAATCTAATCAAATTTAAATTCCCTGGGAAAACATACTTTGTTTCCATTATTACATCCCCATACAGGTGATATGATGCTCCTCAGAACTAAAGTACAGAGGAACAGTTTCATTCCTAGTAACAGAAAAATTTTCGTTTTTACTGTTATTTCATAGCCTTTTCTGCTTTCTACAGTCTTTTTTAGATCAATGGTTCAATTCAATTCAATCCCAACATTCCCATGACATAGCAGTCTTTGAAAATTATTACAAAACCATATATCAGTGATAATTTTATGCATTTATTCTTCTTAAATATTAAGGATATTTTATAAATGAATCAGTTTTTCTTCCTGATTCTATCTTCAGCCATCTATATTATCATACATATATTTACTTATCATCTGCATATTTTACTAATCAACAAATATATGTTTATGAGAGAGAACACACAATTTTATGACATGAACTCAACATTTTACTACATGAGTTACAAAATTCACTGATCCAAATGAATGTTTTATTATCATAGAATCATAGAATGGTTTGGGTTAGAAGGGACCTTTAAGATCATCTAGTTCCAACCCCCCTGTCGTGGGCAGGGACAACTTCATTATACCAGGTTGCTCAGAGAACCATACAACCTGCATAATAATGTGAAAATCCAGGTAGAATGTGGTTTTTAGCAATATTATGAGGACTGATTCGATGAGAAAATGAACATGAGCCAGCAGTGTGCACTTGCAGCCCAGAAAGCCATCTGTAACCTGGGCTGCATCAAAAGGAGTGCGACCAGCAGGTCATGGGAGGTGATCCTGCCCCTCTCCTCCGCTCTCATGAGACCTCACTTGGAGTATTGTGCGCAATTCTGGTGTCCTCAACATAAAAAGGACATGGAACTGTTGGAACAAGTGCAGAGGAGGGCCACGAGGATGATCAGGGAGCTGGAGCACCTCCCGTATGAAGATAGGCTGAGAAAGTTGGGGCTGTTCAGCCTGGAGAAGAGAAGGCTGCATGGAGACCTCCTAGCAGCCTTCCAGTATCTGAAGGGGGCCTATAGGGATGCTGGGGAGGGACTCTTCATTAGGGACTGTTGTGATAGGACAAGGGGTAATGGGTTCAAACTTAAACAGGGGAAGTTTAGATTAGATATAAGGAAGAAGTTCTTTACTGTGAGGATGGTGAGGCACTGGAATGGGCTGCCCTGGGAAGTTGTGAATGCTCCACCCCTGGCAGTGTTCAAGGCTGGGTTGGACAGAGCCTTGGGTGGCATGGTTTAGTGTGAGGTGTCCCTGCCCCTGGCAGGGGGGTTGGAACCAGATGAACTTCAGGTCCTTTCCAGCCGTAACTATTCTATTATTCTATTCTATGATTTTGATTTTTAATATTATTTAGATACAAAATACTCTGGGTTTGGACAGTTTGTCTCCTCTTGACTACTGCAGAAATTATCCCAGCACATTCTTCTGCCATTCAAGTTTTAACATTTTATCACCCTGGCAGGGCGAAATAGCCAGCACCACACTGCCAAGCCCCTGGTGGCCATGATAACTAGCATAAAGACAGCTCAGGGAACCATTTTCATGATAGTAATCTAGCCCACCTGAGGTTAAATTACCCAATTGAAGAGATGAACTGGGTTAGCATCTGGCAGCTCTAAAGGAAGAAAGGAAGTGGAAACAAACTGGGGCATCTGTACAAGTTCACTGAAAGGGGATCTGGGCAGAGGAGTCTTTCTAACTTTTCTCAGGATATTTACATAGAGTAAGCACTTAGAAGATGCTGAAATGAGAAAGGTGGACAGACAGGTTAACTAAACACATCACATTAAACTCATTAGCCAGAAGAAACTGAAAGGTTTTGAAAAGGCCAACATGAATTTGCCTGATGGCTTCTCCTATGACAGAAAAGTATTTCAGCAGTCAACATGGTAGCTTTACTGGTATGTGCTACCATCCTATCAAGGCTGGAAGCAGATGGCAAAGTACAGGCCAAACAGAAAGCTGGAGGGAGAGAAGGAGTCTCTACCCCATGAAAGATCAAGAGAACAGGGAAGAGCAATAAGGACTCCACTGCAAAAGGCTAAGGTCACTGTTTGATACCGTTATAGGGATACAGCTTGTAAGAAGAAAATACCAGTGCTAAGTAGGTTTCTGCAAGATATTAAGTGATAAATCTCTGAAGGCTATGAGCACAGGCAAATAGGAGTATTGTGTGTTAGGAAGTTCAGAAGAATGTTTCAGGGTAACTACACTGGAATTTTAATCCTAAATTATTCTAGTTCTGTGCAGAATGAAGGGTTAATGAAAACATTGCAGTTGTGTTGTTGCTATTCATAATCCTGGTGGGTTATACAGAAATTACATTTTGGAATGTTGCATCTTAGTTCATAGTCCTTGAATTATACATTTGCCATCCGGCTTTCCTACAAAATATTCCACATTTTTGAATAACCATGCTTTGGGAAATATATGGAAATGGCTGCATTTTATTTCTACTACTACTGAACTGTTACAATGTATTTTGTTATTTCTGAGTAGCAAACAGACATCATACTTTTACCTACACAAACACCTTAAATGATTGCATGAGAACTTTTTTTTTTCTGTTCAACTTCCTCCTCATTTCTTGACTTGGTATTTCTCGACTTGGTATTTCTCTGTTTTCATATCAGCTTGGTCTGAGTTCAATAATATATTGTCAGTGTCCATTATGAAAGAAATATTTGTTAACTTCAATATTCGAAAAATTAAAAAAAGATGCATTAGGCAAAAGCATAATCTATTCTTCGTAATACTGAAATGAGTATTGAGCAAGTTCCTTAAAACTCCACATGAACAAAGTGTTGGAATCAGGCCCTAAGGGGAAGCTAAGGTTTAATGGTTATACACATAACATTGACATATTTCCTTACACACAGCATTCAAAAGAATAGATTTTATGCTGAGTGTTTCTAAAGTGCTGCTTTAGTTGGAACAAAGCAAAAAATTGGTATCTTTTTATGACCCCTAACATTTCTTATGGGAACAAATCCTATCTTTGAGATAAGCCGCAATCTGTGCTCATAATAACCACCAAAAGTGCAAATGAAAAGGAAAGCAAATGAAGACTTAAAAACCTGTCCTTAGTTTCTTTCCATCTTAACTATAATCAAATACTATTTTGAAATTTTAATAGGTAAATATTTTTAAATTAATTAATTTTCAATTTGCACTTTGGTGGAGGAAGTAAAATTTATTTGAAATTCTGCTATTATTTTTTTTATTGAAAGAAAGAAACTTTGCTTCAAACGAAGTAAGGGTTATGTCATACTTGTCAAACCTAGGTCAGTGAGGTAATATTGACCTAGTAACTGACTATGTGTCACCCAAAAGATATGAGTTCCTATATAGGATATTAAATATATATCTTTATTAAAGACATAAGTCCTATTTAGCTATTATGACTTCCATTACAGTATATATATGTGTATTTATGCAGCTCTCACATGTAAATATGCCTCTACCAGTATAATTTAATCTTTAAATTGTTTTTATATGAAGACATCACTCTCTTTCCCTTTCTGTTGTCCTACTGTAAGCAAAATTGATAAAACAAGCTGAGATTTTTTTTCTTTAAATATAAAAAGTATGACTTAATTAAGAAAAACTTTTTATATACAAATTTATTCTGCTCTAGCATTCGGCTAGCCAAAGTAAATGGAAAAATTTACCTGAGTGGGGAAATGAAAATAGAACCCTAAGAATATGTTAACATTCTAAAAATACTTTCTAAAAAAATATTTTAATTTTGCTACATATAGATGTCTCTAGTGACTGAATAAAAAAAGGAAAAAATGTTTGACAACTTAATCACTGACAGAACTTATTTTGTAGTCATTATACAATGGTGATTCTGAAACAATTCTAATCACATTAGGTAACAGAAAGAAAGTGTTTGCATTAAATTTTTTGAGTATAAACCACACATTGATCCATGAAGACAAAGCCAAGAAGATAAAATTAACACTGAAGGATGAAAAAGATGACCATTATCTTGTTGTTTTTTTTTTTTCCTCTCTGACATTTTTATACTTTGAATAAATTTTAGTCAAATAAAGGTATGAGCATAGGTTAAGTGCATTAAACAATGCATGAAAATAATATAATAATATATAATTTTATATACTTAATACACAATTTTATCAGAAATTGGTTTAGATTTTTTTTGTATCATAAAAATCACAAATTCTGAACATAGCAGGGATCCAGGAATCAGCTGTTAATTAAAAACCTGAAAATCTTTGTGTGTGTATGTGTGTCTTACTGTGCTACAGCTGTCTTAACTTGTAGCTACAAACATCAAGGATTCTAATTCTAAGTATTTTTTATGTATATTTTCCTTCTTACATCCCCTCTGAAAGTTACATTTTCATTCAAACATGAATGATTTTGCCAGAACCACTGCAGGTATAAATGAAAAATCAAAGTACAATGTGAGATGCTCAATTGGGAGACAATTTTAAATTACTTTTGTATAAACAAGATATATTTCCTATTTACTTTTCATTTATGTGCAAAGAATGAAAGTGAAGGACTTCTTAAAGACTGTTACAAAATGTGATATTATCTCTGTCTCAGCAGGAGTTTCAAGAATCAAAGGAAAACTCACATATTTTGACATAAATAAGCTATTAATTGAAACGTGTCCCACTGTTTCATTTATTTTGACTGTATGTAATATACTAATCCACTTTTGTTTATAGATCAAAAAAGTCAGCAATTATATTAAACCTTCCAATGTGCGCAGTTAGAAAGATATGTAAGCTGCTCATAAATACCTCTTTCTTTTCCATGTTTACATGTTTCTAGCTGAGCTAGTCAGTATGGTTCCTGATTTTTTTTTAAAGTAGATCAAGGAGACAATCTAGGTATCACTTCAGTAAGTGAAAAGGGTTTTGTTTCATATTACAGATGAGTTATCAGTGAAGGCTTTTTGCAGGTATTACACAGCGCAAGAAACTATCTCTTTTATTTATTGTAAAATTGAGTCTACGATAGAGAAGTCCAAAAAATGTTCCTGACATGAGTATTTTTACAATTCTCTTGGAACACTAAAATAAGACCATTTTTGATCATTACAACTTGAAAAAGCACCCTGTATAAAGAAAGTCCAAGATAAAGAAGCCTAAGTGGACACACTTTCTTGCAACTGCTATGAAAACAAGCCCGCTTCCAGGCTTAGCATAGAATATTATTGTTTTGCTCCAGATTTAACTCCCCTTTTTCTTTTTCTGCGATACCTTTTCTTTAAAAGGCTACCAACAAAGCCTTCCCACACCTCTTAAGTAAATATTCCAATATTAGCAAAAAGACTGTGGTATGAAGGAGGATCAGCAATTAGATTTCTTGGACAATTAAGAGCAAGATAATCTGCCTTACCCTGTGATAGGGGAAAGACAGCTTGTTGAAGACAACTTCCTCTTGCAAGTGACAGAGAAGCTGACAAGAAGAGGTGCCATGCTTGACCTCGTGCTTACCAACAAGGAGGGGCTGGTTAGGAATGTGATGCGCCAGGGTAACCTTGGCTTTAGCAATCATGAGATAGTGGAGTTTGAAAGCAGACTCTGGCCTCTTCAGGAACCTGCTCAGTCAGGTTCCATAGGTGTCGTGGTTTAAGCCTCTATAACTCATGCAGTAGCTCTCTCACTCACTCCCCCATCTTTCTTCCCCTGCTCCAGGAGGGATGGGAAGGAGAATTGAAAGAATGCAGCTCCCACAGGTTGAGATAAGAACAGTTTAGCAACTAAGGTATAACAAATCATTACTGCTACCACCAATAATAATAATGACAAGGCAAATACAAGGAAAGAATACAATTGCTCACCACTTATACCCAGCCCGACCAAGCAGTGCACCCCCACCCTTCTGGGTCTCTGCCCTCCATTTTTACATCCTGGGCATGACATGCTGTGGCATGTAATAACCACTTTGGTCAGTTTGGGTCAGGTGTCCTGTCTCTGCTTCCTCCCGGCTTCCCCTCCTCCCTGGCAGAGTATGAGACTCAGAAAGTCCTTGGCCAGACCAAAACATTACCAAGCAGTAACTGGAAACACTGGTGTTATCAGCGCTGTTCCCAGGCCGGAAATCAAAAACACAGCGCTGCACCAGCTCCCAAGAAGGAGAAAAATGACTGCTACTGCTGAATCCATGACAATAAGATAAAGCCCGGGATGGCAGGGGGGGCCCAAGACTGCTAGTTGATATTCAAGGATCACCTACTATAAGGTCAGGAGTGTTGCGTCCCAACTAGAAGGACATGAGGCAGGAGGGCCAGGAGACCTCCATGGATGGATAAGGAGCTGCGGGGGAAACTTAGAGGGAAAAAAAGGCTTATAAAAGGTGGAAGCAAGGACAGGTGGCCTGGAAAGAATAAAGGGATGTTGCCCGGGAAGCTAGGGACCAGGTTAGGAAAGCTAAGACCCAGTTAGGGTTGAGTCTGGCAAGCGATGTGAAACATGAGAGGAAAAAAGGTTATGGATAAGGTGGACCCTCACCAGAGGGAAACAGGAGAATTGACTATCCTGGATCTGGAGAAGGCTGAGGTTCTCCACAACTTCTTTGGCTTGTTCTTCACTGGCAAGTGCTCTGATCACACCACCCAAGTCTTGGAAGGCAAATGCAGGGACTGTGAGAATGAAAACTTTAGGCCAAAGAAAGAGAATGACTATTGCTGATATTTATAGTACTTGATCAATAGTTGATACTTACGGAATATATATGTTCATTTAAATTAATATATAATTTTACTTTCATATGACTTTTCACATTTACCAGTCACTGGTCCTCTTCATTGTCAAAGTAGTATGCCACTTGAACAACTCAAAATGTCCTCCTGTGTTTGTCTACCATACCCTTCTATATAGCTCTGTAACTTCCTCAGTATGCACCTCCCTTTTTCTGGTGCTCAGTTGCTACATCCTTTCTGATTTCCCATGCAAATTTCCATATCTTCAAACTTAAATTCCTCTTCCCAAACACAGTCAAAGTGCCCACATGCCTCCCTTTTTGATACACGTCTTGTCCATTCCCCTAATGCCTGATCCCTCTATCCTGCACCACTGATGGGCCAGTGCCTCACAGTAACAATCCATTTTGAGCACAATCCATTTTTTCATAGTTTTTTTTCACAACAGTGTTCTTGACTCCTGTTCCTGCCTAAGTTACAGCAGGGTCAACAAAAAAAAAAAGCATAGTTTGACAGTCCACAGCAGACACACTAAGTTGGACAGTTATATCCTGTTGTCTCAAGCTATGTCTAAATGTCTACAACATGCTAAGACCAAAATCTCTACAGCCAGGGTCATCCTTGAGCAAAGACCACTCCTAGTTTAGCAGCAATTACTACTAAAATCACAAGCTACTTGGAAGACTCAAAGGCATGCCATGTCTGCTAAAAGATAACTTACAGTGACTCACAATCTATAAAATGCTGATGATGTAAGATAACAAGGGAATTATCAAATGCTAATGCAACAGTTTTTCTATAACTTCTCACAATGACTCAGTTCTAGATGAGGTAATCTGCGGGGGATATGGAACAACGCAAACGCCGATTAATGTAATCGAACGCTGAACAATTTATTCTGCGCAAGCACACCTTTTATAGGAAAAAATTACAGAATACCAGAACATTCCACAATAGATGATTGGCTCTGACTTCTTGTCAGGTCCTAGCAACGGCTTGTGATTGGAGGCTTAAATTCATGTCAGCAAGTGGGTGTCCCCTTCTGGCAACTTCCAGCACCCCCTGGCAACTTCCAGAAGCTGCTGGCAGCTGCCAGCAGCTTCTAGTGGCTTCCGGTGAGGTGCCCTATAGCAACCCCCCCTGCAGCCTCTGATCACTTCCGCTTACCAGAGAATTGGAGTTCAGCCAAGGGCTGGATGCCTCTCATGCCTTCTGCTCACCAGACAGTTGGAGCCAGGCCAAAGCCTGGATTGCTCACAAAACCACTCTCAGTGAGAAACGCTTCTACAATACCCTCTTCTTGTTTTGAGCAATCCAGACCTGAGCCAGTACCCTGTTTACAAATCTCTTCATTATAGCGAGTACAATGGTGCATGCGAGGAAAACTAGTAACACAGTACCTAATATCTTCAGAGCAACAATCATCCAACTACGAATTCGAGCCCCTATTCCCCATCCCGAAAAAATGTTATGGAGCCAGTCATCCAATGGACTTATATCTTGCTGGATCTTTTGGGAGTGCTCCCTTAGATAGGTTAATTGCCTGTGAATGCTCTCGCTGTGATTCAATAAGTTCATACAGCACATACCTTCAAAGTCCTCACAGCCATGACCCTGTGCCAACAGCAAAAAATCAATGGCTGCGCGATTTTGCAGTAGGGAGTGTCGCATGCTATTTTGGTCCATTAACAATTCTTCGAGAACGGCCGTAGTTGCATTAGCCTGCTTCTCCGCCCAACAAGCCAGCTGGGCTACTGTTCTTAGGGCGTTTCCTGCAGCCGCTCCAGGGATAAACACCGACAGGGCTACCCGAGCAGCTCGGCTCAGTAATTGAACATTGTCATTGCAGCCAGGGGTAAGCCCTATGGATCGTTTAAATCTAGAGCGGAGAATATGACTAAGATTACGCAATTCTGAAAATTTTGGCGCAAAAATAGTCAATGAGCCCAAATAGCATGGTCCACCAACAATATCTTTTGGTATTCCTTGCCATGCCCTATCCCCACAGATTAAAAAGACATCTGGCGGTAGGGCCTTGGCAGAGTTATTATTCCACAGGAGGGGCACTGACCCGGGCCGGTGAGTGACCCCATATGCTCCAAAGGCTGTTACCTTTTCAGCCGTATCGTTCATGCCACAATATTCACCATCAAAATAATAGGCTCTGTCTTTGGGCGAAACATCAGGTGAGTCTGCCGGGTACGGCCAGGCTGCATATTTAGATCCGAACATTACGCAGGTCTGTGTCCAGTTCTGTGAGCTGTTCCCAATTGCCTGCGACGCCATTAAGTTCAGTTCTTGTGGATCCCAAGGAAGCATCTTATTCAACCCGGATATCAATTTCGCTGAGCAATCCGCAACATTTTTTGACTCACTGCAGTTGCTGGTCGAAAACATCTTAAAACTGTTCTCATTATACCTAGGTATCCCTATTAAGCATGTTTGAAATGGATCTGTGGCCGATGCCATAGCAAGACAGAATTCTGACACCCCACTCTCATCAGCCCATGTCACCCACAAGTTTTTTCTAGGATTAATTTCATGTAACAAAGATGCAGAACTAGATACAAATAACAGAGTTAACAGTTTAACTACTAGCAGGCTCCTGATCATTGCTGACATCCTCCGGCGCAGATGAGATGTCCTCTGCTGAGTCTCGCCAGGGCCGTATCCAGCGGGCTGGTACCCACCGAACACCTTGATCTGTAATCAAACACATATAGCCTCTTCCTGTTAACTTAACCTCTGCAGGTCCTTTCCATTGACCTGTAACCAAGTCTTTATATTGTACCAAAATCTTTTGGTTAGGTTTTTCTGATAATCCTGATTGCATTGCCAAACTATGAATGACCATAGGTGGGTCAGCTCTGTCTCCTGTTAATCATAAATAATTAGCCATATATATTGCTTTTGCCAATCGTTCTGCCGGAGGGAGTACTTCTCCCCCCTTTTGTTTTAAAAGAAGGCTTTTTATAATTTGTTTGCAACGAATCATCAACAGTATCAGTAATCACATGTTTCTCCCACCGTTTGTGGTTCTGCCAGACACAAGCGGCTAATTTAGAATGCTTACCAGCATCTGTAAAACACTAAGAATTCAGTATGAGACGAAATCACAGCAAGCACAGTTATAAAACATAAACTAAACAGACACTTTGAGAGAACAGTAAAATACATTTTCTTGGAATGGTTAGGATTTACCTCACTATAAGCTGCCAACGACTTCAGTATTTTAAAGATTATCATCAATACAGAAATTAAAGGAAGTATGTTCAAATACAGGTATTTCTTACATACTTTCAACTAAAGTACAAATTCCAAATTGTCAAAGAAAAATTCACAACTAGGATGATAAGCAGGAGAACTCCAGGTAGAGGCAATGCTTTCTCCAGCCACAAATTCTGATTTTTGTAGATATACTCATTTTTCAGCCTCTCTATGCTAGTGCCTGGTGTTGTGGTAGTGTATTGTTTGTGTAACATCTGCTTGAGGGTTGACTGAGACAGGATACTCCTGGGGGACAAAGCTGTCTTCCTCTATAGCGTCCCTTATCACCCTGATTTAGCAAAAGTAAAGGTTATTGTTTGGTCTGTCTTTGAGATGCACATCCTGCTTTATCTTGCAAACTCTCTGCTTTGTTTTGCTAACCAATCTTCACCCTTCACTGTTGTCTTTACAGTTCTTAAGGCTTAGGCCTGCCCAGGACATTAACACCTGTTGTTTTCTTTGCTGTTCCCAGGGCTGAAGCCAGACCAGGGTGATAGTGCCTGAATCCATTTTGTTAATTATTTCTATCCCTGCACCCACATCAAAAGACAGTTTTTATAGATTTATGATCTACCTTTGCCAAAGTTTCTAGATTCTCCATTAGCTATTGTAGCAAACAAGGCACACAGATTAGAATATGATTAAAATGACAAAATGATTAAGATAAAGTAAAGCCATCCTGTAATGCTTAAGCCAGAAAACACTTTGTTCAACCAATTCAGTCCATCATCTTCCTGAAGGTGTGCTGTTCTTGTTATTAAGATCAGAATGCTTTGTTGACTCGTGTACTTGGGGTCTCCCCTATCATTCCCCCTTTTTGCTTTAGTAGCATATTTTTTACAATTTGCTATGTTCACTCTATCTGAAGTCACTTGAACCTTTGTAACATGTGGCATATCAATGATTCTTACACACCATGTAGTTGGTCAGAATAATAGTGGGTTTAGACTAGATCACACCTGCAAAATATGCCAACTACAGGCTTGTTGGCGTGCCTTTCTCTCTTATATAGCTCTCTGATAACAGGGGAGGCCATCTCTCACATCAAGGTCTGGCATGGCATGTGTCCCCACCACTCAACGCCTGCTGGGTTGCAACCAACAGCGGAGCTAAAAGTTCTTCTTGGTGGCAAACACAGAGGCCAACCCAGTCTTGCCCTTGACTGTGGTAAGAGGCATTTGGTCAACCTCAGTCCTGGCACCTTGTTGCCAATGCAGAGTTTCACCTGCTTCATCCAGTAACAAGTTACCAGTACGGCAAAGCACATACAGATTTACAATAGCAGTATGTATACTACAGGGTACAGCAGCATGCTGAAGATGTTTGTGGCAGTGAGGGACCAGCCAAAGAAATGTCTTATCAGTGGAGTTCTCTCACCTTCTTAATTTGTTCCATTGTGTGCTCTATAATGCTATCATTGTATTAGAATCTTTCTCACTTTTGCCTTAGCATTTTCTAGCAGCTGCTGCAAATTTGCATGCTCCAACATCTGTTTTACAATTGACAAATCCATACAATACAAGGTGTAGTTTCTTATTAGCCACTGGCTAGTAAGTACAGGTGGTGTTATACACAAAATCACAGCCTCTAATAAGAGCTACTTTACAAGGACACATATTGCTGTTACTCTTCAGTTGCTCCCAAGTGATGTTTTACAGTCATTTGTTTCTCTCTTCCTCTATCCCGTTCTGCTCAGGATATTCACGGTCAGCTCCTGTAGCTGAGGCATTGGGGTTTTCCACTCGTCTGTCCAGCTTATGGTGAGGCTTGAGAAACTTTGCAGGCAGCTGTGGGTGGGGGGGTGGGGGCGGGGGGGGGTGGCACAAATATATCCCTTCCCCAGGGTTATCAGTTCTTGAGAAGCAAGACAAGTTAAAGTGTCTCCTTAAAGCAAAGGCATTCTGATGAAACAGGAATGTGAAGCAGCTGCAGAAGTAAACTGCACGGTGTTAACACTCAAAGAGTTCGCTGCATCATTGCCCATTTCTTTTTTCTTTCTCTGCCACCCTGATGCTGCTTGGGTGGCGGCTGGTAAAGCTTGTGGTTGCACTACCCCTCTCACTTTTTCAGTTAGCAGTTCTTATTTTAACCAATTGGTTCTTCCAAGTCTTGAATTTACCGCCAAGTTACTTAAAACACACTAAACAGGACTTCTCCTCTGTGCCCAGTGTGCTGCAGGCCTCTTTAAGCCTTATCTGTGGTGTCTCTACAAACTGCTACGAAACACTGGTGTTATCAGCGCTGTTCCCAGGCCCAAAATCAAAAACACAGCGCTGCACCAGCCATCAAGAAGCAGAAAAATGACTGCCACTGTTGAACCCGTGACAATATCCACTTCTTATTCCATACCATTCATGTCATGCTCAGATCTTACATTTTCAATATACCATCACATGTATATATATATACACAGAGAGAGAGAGAGAGAGAAATCATCCCTCAGTGCCGCTTTGTGCGGCTACAAATGCCGGCCTGCTCAACAGCAGCTACAGCTGACAGTCTGCCGAGCAGCAACCATAAATACCTGTCAGCAACAGCACTTCTGTATTAACCCTTTCTTGTCTGAAATGTTAATCTGTTACACATTTAAAACTTTTATATAAATCCAATAACAAAAAAATACACAGAACAGTGTCTGCCCTCAATACACATATGCACACATACATACACATGCATACACATGGGATCCCATAAACAGACTTCACACAAGTACAAAATTTAAAACACAAAATGTGGTGCAATGACCCTGTGAAGACAATCAAGAAACCAGCTCCAAACAGCGTCATTGCAATGTAAGGTGGCAGGCTCAATCTCAGCGGGCGTCCCCGCAGAGGCTCTGCCTCCCTCACATTGCATGAGGCCTGGGCTTCTAAACTGATCAAAATGCACACTCGTTCCGATGCAGGTGGCCAGCCTACATCGGAAGAAGTGGCCAGCAATATCTATAAAGGTCTGCAAGGGTCGGTAGAAACATGAACATACTTATATTTGTTAACTTTTAGTGCATGAATATCACAGAGAGATTATAAGCACACAATACATCTGCATCCCCCACCCATCTTACTTTTCCCTTTACAGCTGGCAATTTATGATGAGGATCGCATTCTTTCTCCCTGAGTCACTGCCGGGAGTTTCTGTAAAACTTTCTGCAACAGTTCTTTAGTCGGGTCGTTTAATTCTTTCGGCTGCTCTGTTTCTTCCGAGGTAGAAATGTTAGAGTTAGTGGGGGAATGGTTTGGGGTGGAGATAAGGGAATACTCGGTCACACCGGGTCTGTAGCCCGTGGATGCCTTCCCCCCGCTGCAAGGTTTTGGATCCTCAGGATTAGTAACAGTATCAGATTTCAATCTTTCCCCGCTGGGCACAGACCGAAAGCCCATCTTCACTGTCTTCGCAATTTCCGGGTGCGTTCTCTCCCCGATACTATGTTCAAAGGGATTCCAATCGGGGCTCTTTGCACCCGTAATCGGGTGCTTTTCGGGTGATTGGGAGGCGGGTGGGGCTGGAGGTTCAGGCGGAGGCAGGGATAGCATCTCCGGAGACAGGGCTTTAGCTGCCGAGGCAGGTGCAGCTCTCTCTGATTTCACATCCCGCAAAGTCTCTCGGATAAGCTTCCATAGCGTGGAATATTTTTGAGCCTCACGCACTGCCTTTCCCCCATCAGTTATAGTGTCCCAAAGCTGGGTGCCTATCGCCTCCCATGTAGATATTTCAAATGCAGTTCCAACCCTGCTGAACAGCCCCTTTTCTTTACTCCACTGGAGTAACCCCTTAAGAACATCTTCTTCATATTTAATCCCTCTCTTTGAGAGGACGTGTTGGAGGAGATTGAGGACAGCCGCCTCTTCCTTTGTCTGAGCCGCCCCCATTCCTCCCCGACCGCCACTTGCCTTTTTCGGAGTGGACTCTCTAATCGCAGATACACCTTTGTTCCGCGGGACGTGCACGTCCTCCTTCTACATCAGCAGGGCTACTGCTGGCTCCTTTTCGGTCGGCTTCCCACCCATCAGGTCTGCACTGATCTTCACCACCGAAGCAGCTCTCAGGAGGCAAATCTGAGGGTCCCTGTTCGGGCGCCAGTTGCGGGGGATATGGAACAACGCAAACGCCGATTAATGTAATTGAACGCTGAACAATTTATTCTGCGCAAGCACACCTTTTATAGGGAAAAATTACAGAATACCAGAACATTCCACAATAGATGATTGGCTCTGACTCCATGTCAGGTCCTAGCAACGGCTTGTGACTGGAGGCTTAAATTCATGTCAGCAAGTGGGTGTCCCCTTCTGGCAACTTCCAGCACCCCCTGGCAACTTCCAGAAGCTGCTGGCAGCTGCCAGCAGCTTCTAGTGGCTTCTGGTGAGGTGCCCTATAGCAACCCCCCCTGCAGCCTCTGATCACTTCCGCTTACCAGAGAATTGGAGTTCAGCCAAGGGCTGGATGCCTCTCATGCCTTCTGCTCACCAGACAGTTGGAGCCAGGCCAAAGGCTGGATTGCTCACAAAACCACTCTCAGTGAGAAACGCTTCTACAGTAATCAATACAAATACCAATGAATAGTGTTTGTTATTTAAAAATTAAAATTAAGCATTGCAATGGATATGTGTGAATCGTAGAATCGTAGAATCATAGAATAGTTGAATCGTAGAATCATAGAATAGTTGAATCATAGAATCATAGAATAGTTAGGGTTGGAAAGGACCTTAAGAGCATCTGGTTCCATGGGCAGGGACACCTCCCTCTAAACCATGCCACCCAAGGCTATGTCCAGTCCAGCCTTGAACACCACCAGCAATGGAGCATTCACAACTTCCCTGGGCAACACATTCCAGTGCCACACCACCCAAACAGTAAAGAATTTCTTCCTCATATCCAGTCTAAACTTCCCCTGTTTAAGTTTGAACCCGTTACCCCTTGGCCTCTCACTACTGTCCCAAATGAAGAGTCCCTCCCCAGCATCCCTATAGGCCCCCTTCAGATACTGGAAGGCTGCTAGGAGGTCTCTACGCAGCCTCCTTTTCTCCAGGCTGAACAGCCCCAACTCTCTCATCCTATGCTCATAAGGGAGGTGCTCCAGTCCCCTGACCATCCTCATGGCCCTCCTCTGGACTACTTGTTCCAACACTTCCATGTCCTTTTTATATTGAGAACACCAGAACTGCGCACAATACTCCAAGTGAGGTCTCCCAAGAGCAGAGTAGAGGGGCAGGATCACCTCCCATGACCTGCTGGACACACTCCTTTTGATGCAGCCCAGGATACGGTTGGCTTTCTGGGCTGCAAGTGCACACTGCTGGCTCATGTTCATTTTTTCATCAACCAACACCCCCAAGTCCTTCTGCACAGGGCTACTCTGAATCTCTTCTCTGCCCAACCTGCAGCTGTGCCTGGGATTGCTCCAACCCAGGTGTAGGACCTTGCACTTGACATGGTTAAACTTCTTCAGGTTGGCATCAGCCCACCTCACAAGCATGTCAAGGTTCCCTCTGGGTGACATTCCTTCCCTCCAGTGTATCAACCGAATGAACCTAAGGACCTAAGGATTTCATATATTTTTTTTCCCCTATGGCTCTCAATGTAGCTTTCATCTATTTGCATATTACATGTGTTTTACCACTTTCCAGACTCTCTTTAATTAAGTATTAAGACATAAGTATCCTCACAGACAAAGTTCTTTAGGGAGTTAAATCAATTTTTATACACACAAAAATTTATTTTCACTGTCTACATAACCAATTTATGAAAGACAGCTTATTTGGGAAGCAGGATTCCCGAAGATCTAGGAGAATTAAAAAAAAATAAATAAAATAAAAATTTCATCCTGAACAGGATATACATTCATCAGAGGACATCGAAAACTCAACACAGCAAGTGTATTTCCTCAAGTCTTAAGGGACATCTAACAGGGTTAAAAACACTCTTTCATGAAACACATGGGCTCAGCTTTTTACATTTAAATGTGTACTAATTTTCTACACCTTGGGCTTTTAAACTCTAAATTAAATATTTGATATTTTTGAGGAAAAGAAAAAATGTCCAGTATGCAACAGCCTGATTGTGTACTAATTTGAGCAACCTACACTGTACATATCTGACATCACCAAATTCAATGCGCCATGAATAATCCACAGTTTACCCTTCAGCATAGACTACAAAAATCCTTTCTCAAAACACTGATATTGTAAATGGCATGGCAAAATGAGAAAACCTGTCTGCTAGCAGTCCCATCTCCTGCAATGAGTGGGTTAAAGTATGAGCCTACCATTCTTATTATTGTCTTTTTATTCAAAAGGAAAACACTTATCACTCAAACTTAGTAATATTACCTCAGCAGAGGAAGATAGTATTTTGTAGGTTATTTGGAGTGAGGTTGCCTGACAGCACTCTAAGAGGCCTCTAACATTTTGAGCTTCAGAGGAATATATAAAGCCAGTTATGGACTCTGTTTTATGTATTAAAGGGAAAGGGAACATTGATAGTAACAATAAATCTATGTGCAAAGAAAAAGGAAGGGAAGAAAAGATGATACAGGCTACAGTGAAGGTACAATTCTAATATGGGTAGCGTAGATAACTTAGAATGTATGACTTGCTAGAAATATGCTGCTGTCTGCCCATCACTACAACCCACCATTCTTTCGCAGTGTTCATGACTTTAGTGCTTGATGTGTCAAGGATTTATCTGAGGATTGAGAAAAGAGTACATCATTATTTTGTTAACTATATATGGCAGGATGATTGTTCTTTATTTGCACAGTGTCTTACAGGCAAGGCCTCTTGCTGATGAGTGTAATTCATGGATACTATGGCTATACAATAATAAGAGGAACTGCTATTTCTGGATTTCCTTTGATTTCAGTTCAAGTGACTTTTGATCTGTACTTTGTTTAACTGGGGTAGGGAAGAAGAGACTTAAGCCATAGAGCCAAAAATCCCATAAACCCCTTAGCTGACAGCAAATCTGCAGACTATATCAAAGTGTTCGGGATTTATGGAAGCTTGGTTTGGTGGGTTTTAAGAACAGCTACTTCTTAGTTTCCTTAAGACATGAATTTGTTTCAGGTAAAACAGGACAGATGACCATGATAAAGAAACGTTCATGAGGTATGACTGTGGTCCTGATGAAAAACATACATTTTATTAATCCATTCCTCAGAACATTAATATGCATTCAGTAACTAGTCTTACGAGTTTAATAATATGCTTCCCCTTAGTGTATTTTTATGGATTCCAGGAAAAAACTGCAACGATAAATCCAACCTAAAAGCACAGGCATCAATTCTTTACTTTTTTCAGAATCCTTCTTTGCATAAACCATTGAAGGTGAATCCACAACATCAAAAGGTATTATCCTCATACAAGAAAACAATTGCTCATCTCTTGAAAGAAACACAGTCGTTTCAGATGTAATTCCAGACACAGCTTTCAAAATTTTGAGACCTAATCCGAAATTCAAAACCCTTTTATAAAAATGTGTTTGGAATAGGTGTGGAGATATTAAGAAATCTTTCATAAAAATTAAGTCCTGGGGTTTATTTTGTCACCTGTTTTTATACAAACTCTCAAAACCACTGAAGTCTCTTCTGGTAGATAAGCTGCAAAAATAATTTTAATTGTTTATAAATAATGTAAATTTTAAACCAAAATTATTACCTCATTTACATTGCTACTAAGTCACTATGTCATAACTTGCAAAGTATAAAAGCTATAAAGAACACTGTGGTTGTCTTTTTTTTTCTTCTTTATTATTGTAACGTAGATATTTTTGAGAATTTTGTTACATAAAGATGTGAATGGTAAGTAAAGGAAATCACAGAGATGAATGCTGTATTGATTATGCAAAAAGTATTGGAAATGAGGGAAAGAGAAAAAGGGAATTTTTTTATGCTGCTATATATTTAATAACCAGATTTCAAGAATAACATGGGGATTTATCATATGTATTGTATTTTATTCTATAAAATTCAGTCAGAAAAATTACAAACAATACAAAATACAGAATCAAAGTTTTAGATTAGCATGTTAGTCCTTTTCTCTTCCTCAGTGATATGGCACTGACAAAGATAATGCTTTCAGAACAGTATTACCACCTTGGGCAGTTTAACCATGAAGTATTTTTTAAACAAGTTCCTGACTAAAGACTGGAAACGATCCAAGTACTTAAAGCAACATAAGCATATATATAAATCTAAAGCTAGAAAAATTATAAATATCTAGAATAATCCCCATGTTGTTGGATATGAAATGCTGACAGCTTGTGAGAAGGGAATAAAGCTATCGTGCTGGCTTCAGAAATGAGCATCATGAAAAAAAAGTATGAAATAAATCGAATAGTTTGAGTTCAGTATAACGTAAGGAAACATCATCATTATTAGTCACAAGAAAGAGCCAGGCAGTTTACATTAGAGTTGTTTGTAACAATAATTTTAGATAGTGCTTTTCTGGGAAACCATCCAGAGGGTATGTATTAAATGGAACAGTCTGCCAGCACACTAAAAAGGGACAAAACCTGCTGTACTTAGTGCAAAAAAAAACAAACCCTGAAACTAGAAACAGTATACAGCTGCAGGTAAGACAAAAGGACATGTTCACCCGAGTAAAACATAAAAAGAGACACACTTGCTATATAAAATTTTATTCAAAATACCTTCCTTCAACTGCTTTTGTAAACAGTAAGACAGATAACTTTAGTAAATGAAAACAAACAAGGTGAAGATCTGAGTGCACACATTACCATTTAAAATCTGTGTCTGTAACATAGTAGTAGAGTAGGCAACTGAAATCAAAGGTCAATATTTACTTCACCAGAGAGACCCTATTATCTGTCAGCAGCTTTTATAACAGAAATCATAAAAATATTAATATATTTCACTAGTTTTACTGCAGAAAAGCATGATAGTTCTATAGGAGAAATTACACTTATAAAAAATTGAAATAGCTAAAAATTCACTGTTATAACAGACACTGAAGTTTAAGGAAAGCCAAGTCGGTCTCTTACATTTCTGAATACTTGTTATTAACAGAAAGTGACTGTGAACTGATAACACTATCTGAAACCAGGAATTCAGAAGAATACATCAGGTAAAAGTCAAAAGAAAAGGTCTTCCTTTTTTAGTCTAATCTGAGCAAAAATTATACAAATCTAGCCAGGCAAATAAACAAGCTTGTTAATATACTTATCTGGTGTCCTCCTTTTGCTGCCTGCTGTATTTATATGTGGTGCCTGGCGCTTTCCTCTGCTTCTGAGACATGACATACAGCTTTGAAACACTGCAATTTATTATAAACTTACTCTATTTTTCACTGTGCTGTTCTGTAAACACATACATTCTTTAAAAAACGGTAATTGTAACTTTATACATACCTTCTATAAGTTTTCCCCAGGGCCATCTATTCAGCCTGACAAAAGATTTGTTAGGGATTCTAAGGGGAATTTTATTATCATTCTCAGATAGAAGAAGAAGAGTTGACATTTCAAATGTCTTTGTTTGTACCTACCACTTTTATGATGGATTTCCTGCCCTACCATGCTGGATAATTTACAGTGAATGCCTGTATAAACAAAATCTGGAGGGCTCCAAAGAACTGGAGGGCCACCAGATGCTTCAAAAGAAAAAAAGAGAGTTCAGAGAATAATGACTTCATCAGTGTAACTTTGCTAGAACTGGAAATCTACTGGAATATGTTCTTACTGTCTGATGATTTTCAATTTCCAGGATACCAGTTATACTTTCAAAAGTAATATTACATTGGTTGACATGGTATGTTGTAGATAAACCCACACCACCTGGTTTAATAATCTCATTATATTTTAGTCATACAAATCATTGCTTAACACAAAAATGGCCTTGAAAATTAGTGACACAGGAGTAAAGGGTTAATGCACTAGGGATAAGAATTAGCATACTCGGAAAAAATATATTACCAAAATAACTCACATTGGAGACATGGAGCTACTGGAAATGGTTCAGCAAAGGACCATGAATATGACTGGAGCTACTGGAAATTGTTCAGCAAAGGACCATGAATATGACTAAAAGACTGAAGGATCTCTCCTACAAGGAAAAGCTAAGACATCTGGGACTGTTCAACCTGGATAAGAGAAGACTCCGGGAGATCTTGTTATTGTATATAAACAGCTGAAGGGAAAATGCATTGAGGATGGAGCCAGGCTCTTTTCAGAGATGTCCAGTATCAGGACAAGAGGTAGAAAATGAAACACAGTGTCCTGGTTTCAGCTGAGAAAGAGTTAATTTTCTTCCTACTAGCAGCTGTAGTGTTGTGTTTTGCATTTAGGATGAGAATAATACTGACAACACACTGATGTTTTAGTTGTTGCCAAGCAGTGTTTACACTAAGTCAAGGACCATTCAGCTTGTTATACCATCCCACTATTGAGTAGGCTGGGAAGCAACAGAAGCTAGAAGGAGACACAGCCAGGACAGCTGACCCAAACTGGCCAAAGGGATATTCCACGCTATGGTGTCATGCTCAGTATATAAACTAAAGGGAAAACTGGCCGGGGGCTGCTGCTTAGGAACTGGCTGTGTGTCAGTGGGTGGTGAGCAATTACATTGTGCATCACTTGTTTTGCATATTCTAATTCTTTTATCATTACTGTTATTATTTTCCTTTCCCTTTCTGTCCTATTAAACTGTCTTTATTTCAACCCACAGATTGAGTGGGATTCCTGATCTGCTGTGGGGTAGGCAGTGAGCAAGCAGTTATATGGTGTTTAACTGCCTACCAGGTTAAACCATGACATACAGGAGGTTCCAGCTGAACATTAGGGAACACGGAACTGCTGGAATGAGTCCAGAGGAGGGCCAAGAGGATGATCAGGGGACTGAAGAACCTCCCGTATGAGCATAGGATGAGAAAGTTGGGGCTGTTCAGCCTGGAGAAAAGAAGGCTGCGTGGAGACCTCATAGCAGCCTTCCAGTATCTGAAGGGGGCCTATAGGGATGCTGGGGATGGACTATTCATTAGGGACTGTAGTGACAGGACAAGGGGTAACGGGTTCAAACTTAAACAGGGGAAGTTTAGATTGGATGTGAGGAAGAAGCTCTTTACTGTGAGGGTGGTGAGGTACTGGAATGGGTTGCCCAAGGAAGTTGCGAATGCTCCATCGCTGGTGGTGTTGAAGGCTGGATTGGACAGGGCCTTGGGTGGCATGGTTTAGTGTGAGGTGTCCCTGCCCCTGGCAGGGGGGTTGGAACTAGATGATCTTCAGGTCCTTTCCAACCATAACTATTCTATGATTCTATGATTCTATGAATGCTTTTTTACTGTGAGGGTGACCAAGCACTGGAACAGGTTGCCCAGAGTAGCTGTGGAGTCTTCCTCCTTGGAGTCTCTTAAAAGCCACCTGGACACAGTTCTGGGTAACTGGCTCTGGGTGGCCTAGTGTGAGCAGGTGAGGTTGGACTAGCTGATCTCCTCAGGTTGCCTCCAACCTCAAAAATTCCATTATCTTGCAATTATATGATTCTGTGATATTAGCAGATGAATATACTTTAGCCATTAGCATACTTAGACATCTTTACAACAGTATGTTGTAACTTCACCAAAACACTAATTGATGGCATCATTATAAAATCACCAGTACTCTCGTATATCTTAATTCCCATTTCTAACATTTCAATTCACCATTTAGTCTGCTGCTGTTAGTTATTCACTTCCTTTTATAAGTAAAACCCATGGTGGATTTCTATCCATAGAAAAACTTCTCCCCCATAATATTCTCGAAAGTTATTGTGCATAGTAGAGTTCTTCAACATACAACCTTCAGAGAAAAAGGTTGGTTCTTCCACTGCAATTTCCATTAATAGTTTAATGATATTATTCACCCCTAACTGAGGATCAAAGTTCATAATTTGATCTGAAATTTTATGAATGGGTAATATTATTACTACATGGCTCTTGAACCATTTCATAGTTTGGGAAACTGAAGTGTGGTTTGATTTGAAGGATTTAGCTGTGATCACAGGAAATCAATAGCAGGGACAGAATAAAGGGCTATTCAATTAAAGTCTGTATGTGGGCTGCATTTAGTCAAAGACTGTTCATTTCCTATATTTCTCCTTATTCTCCCTCTCTATTTCATCAGATGGAAATCAGCGAAAGACCCAAAACTATCAGTAACCCTAAGCTAAAATGTGGGTGCATATTAATGAAATCTGTACTTTCAAGAAGTCATCTGATTAATGTTATTCTTAGAATCAACAGAACTAGGAACCACAGAATCACAGAATGGTTGAGGTTGGAAGGAACCTTGAAAAGTCATCTGGTCCAATCCCCCTGCTCAAGGAGAGCCACCTAGAGACAGGTGCTCAGGACCATGTCCAGAGAGCTTTTGACTATTTCCAAGGAGGAACACTTCACAACCTCTCTTGTTCCAGTGCTCTCACACCCACAGTAAATGAGGGTGAATAAGTGAACAATTTTCTTGAATTCTAACCTTCACAGCATGACTGTTGCCTCAATATTTTTAGTATTTCATGTTACTTCAAAGAAATGTTATCATTTTTACCAGTCAAGAAACTTTCCATACACTTTTGGTAACATTCACTCAAAGCTTCTTTTCTGCTAATAGTCAACTTAGCTTTTCACTATCTAAGCTCCTTCTCAGAAGTTTTTCCTATCCCACAGACTGGCAATCACAGAACAAGTTTAATTGGATCTCCACCTCTTAAAGGCACCGTTTTCACATGTCTAACACTCATATTTCTGACATAGACAAGCATTGCAATTTCACATGGGAAAGCATCACAGTCTATATGAACATAATGTTCAAAATAATTCTCAAAACCAACAAAGGCTATATTGCTGTGGATTAATCATTAATATTGCCTAAAAAACAGTGAGATTCTCAGAAGAGCAATGCTTAGAACTACAAAGGAAAGGACTTGAAAACCCTTTTAAAAGAAACAAACAACCTAGGAACATATCGCAGCAATTCACTAGCAAAAAAGGAAGGGATTATTTTGCCAAATAATTGTTGGCCAGTTACAAAACCAAGATTGGCACAGGGATTTTTTGAGATAGCAGTCTGTTGTTATTACTCAGCACAGACTTCTAGGCTATAGAGTGATCTCTCTGCACAACAGAGAAAAACATCATGTTTTGGTCAGAAATATAGTAGCCCTTACTGTTGACAAAGATGCTCTTTCAGGCAGCCAAGACCAACTGCTTTTGTGGCTGTTACAGTCGTGAAAGCACGTGGTTTACATTATATTTAGAATATGAAAAAAAGTAACAAGTAGTAAGGATTAGAATTTTAAATTCTGGCCACTAAATCTATTGAACATGATTTAAATTTCAAATCCTGGCCACTTGTCTTGAAAGGCACCATGGTAGTTCTATTGGGTTTTCTTGTTTTTTCTGGCAAGCAAGAAATAACTAGTTCCAGTCCTCTGGTTGAATTCCAGATTAGCAATTAATTACTTTCTGTCCACTTAGATCATCTTAGAAATTTCATGGGGAGAAGTCACTCTTCCCTTCTTCCCTAAATGTAACATATTTCTGCTTTCTACTGTTCAAATATCAAACTCAATATATCCCAAGGCCATGTCTGAGTAAACAGAATGAGCTCTAAATGAAACAGTTTTGCAGAGAGTGCTTAGGGATTTCTCTTGAAAACAATGTTCTAGACATACAGCATGAAATTGTTATCATCAGAAAATAAGAAGGCTTTACTTTCAAAAATATCTTGTTAGATATGTTGAAACTGTCTTCTAAAATATGTTTTATTTATTAGAAGTATTAAAAAAGCTTAAAGTATAACAAAAATGTAAAAGAAATTCTGATTTCTAACTTTTCTTACTTATCACAGGCTAACAAAGGCGCAGGTGAACATTAACTTAGCCAACTGCACTGTTCTCAGGCAAGTGTTACTGTTAGGTGACTGAAAAACCATATTACACTCTCCATCCTTCCCAGGCCTCTTCTTCCACATATTTCACTATTTTCTTTCAAGTGTTTGTTGTTTATTTTTCCCCTTTTCTTATCTTCAGTGAAGCAATTTAAAATAGAAAGGAAGATCCTAAAAAGTAATTTTTTAGTCCAAAAATCATCTTAGCTGGCATAGAGCTACCCAAATCTGAAAGAGATATGTCTGAAACAGAGTTTTTACCAATAAAGATTCTTAGCCCTTTAGAATTCCATTACTACACATAATACAGTTATCTGGTCACAGATGAGCAAATGAAACCTCTCCTCACTTACACTAGGCATCCCTTGTCAATCCAGCAAGCTCTTGGAGATTACCTGAGTCCTGGAATTAAATTCTTTCTCAGACTAAGGCTTTCCAACTTCCTATCCTCAGAAAAGTTCATAATATTTGGCTACAGCCTAGTCTGCATTTTAGGACATGTCCCATTTTTACCAGGTGAAACTGCATAATTGTGTACAATTCAAAATTAGGTTCATGAGAAAAAGGATCATTACCTTCAAGCCAATGATCCATTTGTTCAGAGTGTCAGGGATCCAACATTTTGCTTCCTTGAGCTATTTGCTGAATACTTGTGAAGTATTAATAAAACTATATTGGTTTCTGAACTAATATTTCAATGTAGAAAACATACGATTCCAAAGGTATATACAAGCTGACATAAGCACAGGCTCTCTTCAGACTGTGAGTCTCAAGCCAAAGCCAATGAGCCTACATTCAGTACTGCTGCATGAAGTACCACAATACTACTCTGTAGCTCTAAGCTTAGATGTCATTGAAACCCAAAAGCAAGCTTAGACTTGCTCCAAAATGCATGTAATCAGGGTGTTAGCAAATAGCTAACAGGATATAATCAGGGTGTTAGCAAATAGCTAACCATAACCTGGGCTGCATTAGGAGAACTACTGCCAGCAGGTGAAGGGAGGGAATCTCCCCCCTCTACTCAGAACTGGTTAGGCCACATTTTGAGTGATGGTCCGGTTTTAGGCTCCCCAGTACAAAAGGGGCATGAACATACTAGAGAGAGTCCACTAAAAGACCATGAAGATTATTAAAAGATTAAAGCATCTCTTCCATAAGGAGAGGCTGAGAGGGATGATATTGTTCAATCTGGAGTAGAGAAGGCTAGGGATCTCATAAATGTGTACAAATACCTGAAGGAAGAGTGCACAGAAGACAGAACTCACCTCATCTCAGTGCTGCCTAGTGTCAGGACAAGAGGCAGCAGGCACAAAATGAAACACTAGAGGGTCCTTCTGAACATCAGGAAACACTTTTTACTCTGGCATAGGTTCCCCAGAGCAGTTGTGGAGTCTCTATCCTTGGAGATATTCAAAACCCATCCAATTCTGGGCAACTGAATCTGGGTGACCTTGCTTGGGCAGGGAGGGGTGGCACAAGTGGCTTCCAACCTCAACCATTCTGTGACTCTTTGGAAACTTGAACCTAATTTAAACAATAGCTAACACCTTTTCTGCTTTCCTCTTTAGCTTCCTTTCACCGTCTAAGAACTAAATTTATTCAAATGCTGTTCATAAAGATGGCCAGCTGATGGAACTCAGAAAACATACCTAAATCCTGTAGGATAGCATGATCACATGTTTCATAGATCTCAATGAGATCTGCACCAGTAATAAATTCTGGAAGTCTCAAGTACAACACATTAGGTAATAAAGCAGAAATTATCTTGCCAATTGTTCTTAACAATTTAATAATACTAATAAAAAATACAAACCAGACCCCTGTAGTTTTACTGCTTATCTGAAAGAGTCCTAGGATAGCATCCACATTAATATTTAACAATGTTAAAACACTTAAGAATGTCCTTTGCAAATTATATAAACTCTTCTATCTCAAACATTCTTTTAGGCTCTTTATGTAGAATGCTCTTTCATCTTTCTCTTACTGCTACTTTATTGCTTCCTTTTTTCGCTACAAAATTCTTTCAGGTTATTATTTTTCCTTCATGTTCTCAAATAATTTTCAGGAAGAGAAAGAGATGAAATAGATGTTTGCTCATCTGAAATACAATATTTTATTTTTAGAAAGTGGAATCATGTCTCTTTATGATAGTCCTAAATGCTTTAATGGGTTCTTGGTACTTGCCCAGCTTAATAATCTACATAAAATAAATGAAAAGGGAGCATTGCAATTCCATAGAATCATAGAATAGTTAGGGTTGGAAAGGACCTGAAGATCATCTAGCTCCAACCACCCTGCCATGGGCAGGGACACCTCACACTGAACCATGTCTCACAGGGCTTTGTCGAATCTGGCCATGAACACCTCCAGCGATGGAGCATTCACAACTTCCCTGAGCAACCCATTCCAGTGCCTCATCATCCTCACAGTAAAGAACTTCCTTATTTCTAATCTAAACTTCCCTTATTTGAATTTGAACCCATTACCCCTTGTCCTATCACTACAGTCCCTAAGGAAGAGTCCTTCCCCAGCATCCTTAAAATCCCCTTCAGATACTGGAAGGCTGCTATGAGGTCTCCACGCAGCCTTCTCCAGGCTGAACAGCCACAACTTTATCAGTCTGCCTTCAATACGAGAGGTTCTCCAGTCCCCTGATCATCCTCGTGGCCCTCCTCTGGACTTGTTCCAACAGTTCCACGTCCTTTTTATGTTGAGGACACCAGAACTGCACACAAGACTCCAAGTGAAGTCTCATGAGAGCACAGGAGCAGGATCACCTCCCTCAACCTGCTGGTCATGCTCCTTTTGATGCAGCCCAGGATACGGTTGGCTTTCTGGGCTGCAAGCGCACACTGCCAGCTCATGTTCAGTTTCACATCAACCAAAACCCCCAGGTCCTTCTGCGCAGGGCTGCTCTGAATCTCTTCCCTGCCCAGCCTGTAGCTGTGCCTGGGATTGCACCGACCCAGGTGGAGGACCTTGTACTTGGTATGGTTCAACTTCATCAGGTTGGCATCAGCCCACCTCACAAGTGTGTCAAGGTCACTCTGGATGGCATTCCTTCCCTCCACTGTATCAAGGGAATGACACAGCTTGGTGTCATCAGCAAACTTGCTGAGGACGCACTCAATCCCACTGTCCATGTCACTGACAAAGATGTTGAACAAGATTAGTCCCAAAACCTATCCCTGAGGGACAACACTTGTTACTGGTCTCCAGCTGGACATTGAGCCATTGCGTGCGGTCATCCAGCCAGTTCTTTATCCACCGAGTGGTCCACCTATCGAATTGATGTCTCTCCAACTTAGAGACAAGGATGGCGTGTGGGGCAGTGTCGAACGCTTTGCACAAGTCCAGGTGGATGATGTCAACTGCTCTACCCCTGTCCTTCAGTTCCATAACCCCATCATAGAAGGTGGCCAGATTGGTCAGGCAGGATTTCCTCTTAGTGAAATCATGCTGGCTATCACCAAACACCTTGTTCTTTTTCATGTGTCTTAGCATGCCTTCCAGGAGAATCTGCTCCAATATTTTGCCAGTCACAGAGGTGAGACTGACTGGTCTGTAGTTCCCCGGTTCATCCATTTTCCCCTTCTTGAAAATGGTGGTTATATTCCCCTTTTTCCAGTCATCAGGAACTTCACCTGACTGCCAGGATTTTTCAAATATGATGGACAGTGGATTAGTAAGTCCGTTCGCCAGCTCTTTCAGAACCTACATATGGATTTCATCTGGTCCCGTGGCCTTGTGTACATTCAAGTTCCTAAGATGGTCTCGAACCACATCCTCTCCTACAGTGAGCCTTCTCACTGTCCCTGCATCTGCCTTCCAAGACTTGGGTGGTGTGGTGAGAGCATTTGCCTGTGAAGACTGAGGGAAAGAAGTCATTAAGAACCTCAGCCTTCTCCAAATCCAGGGTAGCCAGTTCTCCTGATAGCTTCCAGAGGGGGCCCACATTGTCCCTAGTCTGTCTTTTATTTGCAATGTACCTATAGAATCCCTTTCTGTTATCTTCAACATCCCTAAGCAAGTTTAATTCTAACTGGGCCTTAGCTTTCCTAACCTGGTGTCCTAGCTTTCCGGACAGCATCCCTGTATTCTTCCCAGCCCTCCTGTCATTGTTTCCACCTTTTATATGCCTCTTTTTTCCTTCAAATTTTCCTCAGCAGCTCCTTATCCATCCAAGGAGGTCTCCTGGCCCTCCTGCAACACTTCCTTCTAGTTGGGATGAAACACTCCTGAGCTTGTAGCAGGTGATCCTTGAATATCAACCAACAGTCTTGACCACAATCACATTCAGGTATTTGTTGTAATATGTCCAGTTGAAATATAGGATAACTGACCTGGCATGTTTTGAAAGCTCATGAAAATTGGCAGCATCATTAATGTGCTTTAAATAGTATTAAAATAGGGACAATTAGATGAAGTTTTCAGTGACTGAAACATACAGTGATTCTGTTCTCACTTTGTTTCTGCAAGGCACATGAAAGCTTTGCCCCTTCTCCTAGGTGGCTGAACCGAAAGAGGTTTTAGTAATTTCCATATGGTGTTTTGCTGCAACATTGACTTTATAAATTCATTACCACATTAGTACAGTGGCATAGTTTCTAATTTGGAATTGTTTAAGAGCTCTCTCACATCCACAGGGGGAAAATCTTAATGACAGCACCTATATGGGCTAATAGAAATATAGACTAGTAGCCTGCCTTTGTAAAGCAGCTAAATCATTCATAGACAAACAGTAACTTGCTTTTTTTCTTCTTTTTTTCTTTTTTTCCCTGCATACAGAGAGATCAATTGAAACCATCTAAAATATTTCACAATGATTCATAAAACATTAGGTTCTATGTTAAGAAGGTAACATAAGTTACACCAAGTAATAAGGCAAAGGGAAACCTAGGTAAACGAAATGTCAACACCCCAGAAAACTCAGCATCAAGAAATACAAAAGGGACAGTAAAAATTTCGGACAAATTATTTTATTCAAATGTATATTGGTTGAAGAATAATAACTTGCAAAGATTGCCATATTTTAATTATTGCAGACTAATATTCATATATATAATAAAACATGGTGTTGAGCTTTGAACTATATTCTCCTGGTCTGACCTATTAAATCTGAACTTTCAATCTGTAGGTATGAATTGCAAATTGAAAGTAGTATTGAAAATTGAATTAATTTTTTTCCATGGAAAACTTACTGTCTTTTTGTTTTTCTTGGAACACAAAAATATAGAAAATTCATATGTAAAGTTTTTCTGCCACTTTCATGGTCATTGTTCTGCATACATGATTTGTCTTATGCACCATTGGATAGTATTAGTACAATTTGCTGCATTTTTCATTCAAGATTTCCAACAAATTTCTTTTTAAACTGGCCTTCTCTGAAATATGTAGTTGCTTTGGGACATACATCCTGAGCAACTTTTTAGCCTCAAATTACAAAGAGAAGGCAGGTCAACAGTTTTAAAGATATGCATGTTTCCATTCAGATTTGAGCTGGGGAGAAAACATAAGCGTGTTTTCTGTTTTTAGCTTGCAATTAAAGATGATCATGTCTCAGGGTATTGTGCATTTGAAAAAGCTTTATCATCAAATGGTTGCTTTCTGGTAGGTGTAGCTGCTATGAGAAAAGTTATTTCATTGGGAAAAAAATTACAAATTCTATAGCACATAGCTCAAAAGATAATTGCGCTAACCTTTTGCATAAAACATACCCAAAAGGGGAGAAATTTTCACTGGCAGATCTTTCTCAGAAGAATTTTTTTGGAGTTTGACTACCTTTGATAATGGAATCATGGAGTAACCTTGAAAAGTAGTAGTAAGAAGCTGGTATTGCTTCTTGGTTAACTCATACAGGTCAATAAAAAGCAAAGATTTTTTTACTAACTCTGTGTTGCTCATATTCAGTTTGGACTATTTATCTTTTTTGCAAAGAAACATTTTCCTAATTTTATTCTTTTGACCAATGCTGTACCAAAGTAATACTTTTAATGTCATTTTTTTTAAGTGGTGGAAAATATGCAGAGCACAGCCAATGTGTATAATTTAGAAAATAATATGAGCTTGGTAATATGTTAGCAAATATTTGGATGTTACAGTTTAATATCTCCACCACAAATGTGTCAGCTCAAAGTAAAATGCATTGTATACTGCTGCATTGTAAGGACAATGAAAATGAATCAATCTTCATTTTCATTGTCCAAATGTGCAATTAAACCCTGCTGATGTGGTAAATATAAAGCTGCTTTGTTGCTTCAATGTGAGGTTGATTATTACATGGAAGCAGCCTAATTTGAGTTTAAATGAGAAATCAAATTGGTTAGCATATAATTAGAGATAAATAAGCAGGCTCATATAAAAATCTAACCTCATGCTAGCATTGCCTCTTCAGTTAAGTAGGGCTCAAACTGAGCTTTCCATTTATAAACATAAATTGGACTTGGAAAGCTGAAAATTGCTCTGTCTCCTGGCTTTCAGTGATATGATTCAACATATTTGATACTCTGTCATTGCGTACTGACATTTAGAACACTGAATATCAATATGTACTGCAACGAAGTCTACTGAACTTTACATTTGTGATTCAAGTTAAAGCTTCTTATCTAGTATTTAAGAAGAAAAACCTTGATGGCTTACCTGATAAAATGCTGGTCTTTCTCAGTCCACCTTCTAAGCAATGAGCTCAAGTGCTGTTTGTGGTTAATCTTACAGAAGCAGGAAACTCAGCAATCAGCAATCACTGTCCAAAGAAGACTTGAAGAATGTTTAGTGTCATTCTAAAACTATATTAATGGATTGTAAATATTTATTTTAACCATACGACTACATACAACATCATTTTTAAAGTGTAAACTTAAGTGTGTTGAAAAAGAACTAGGAAGATGTTGGACTTTAATTGGAGCCTTTTTTCTAACTGGACTTCACCAAAGTATGAATCAATATAAGAGACATCTCCCATTCAGACAAAGCTAGAAATAGATAAATTGAATTTAAACTGTTGCAAAGACTGATCTTGCTTGGTGTTCTAAATGTATTCAGTTTTATATTTGTGACTTGCTCTGGAAAAGACTTGTTAAAAGTGTCTTTGCAGGTTTTCTTATACGAACGGCTTGAAAAATAATGGGAAAAAAGGCAACTGTATCTTGGGCTGCATCAAAAGAAGTGTTACCTGCAGGCTGAGGGAGGTGATTCTCTCCCTCTACTCCGCTCTTGAGAGACCCCACCTGGAGTACTATATTCAGGTCTGGGGCCCCCAACATAAGAAATACTTGGACCTGTTGGAGCGAGTCCAGAGAAAGTCACAAAGACGATCAGAGGGCTGGAGCACCTCTCCTATGAAGACAGTCTGAGAAATTTGTTTTTGTTCAGCCTGGAGAAGCGAAAGATCTGGTAGACCTTAGAGCAGCCTTCCAATACCTCAAGGGGGCCTACAAGAAATCTGGAGGGGAACTTCTCACAAGAGCATGTAGTGACAACAGAAGGGGGAATGGCTTTAAGCTAAAAGAGGGTAGATTTAGATTAGTTATTACTAAGAAATTCTTTACTGTGGGCATGGTGAGGCACTGGAGCAGGTTGCCCAGAGAAATTGTACCTGCCCCATCCTTGGAAGTGTTCAAGGCCAGGATGAACACAGCTTTGAACAGCATAGTTTAGTAGAAGGGCAGGGGGATTGGAACTAGATGATCTTTAAGGTCCATTCCAAATCAAACTATTCCACGGTTCTGGGATGATGAAACCAAAATATAAAAAAAAAAAATAAATAAAAAATTGCTACTGCTTACCTGGGTCCCTCTAGAATTTGCAATCTTATATTCACGAATTACAGAGACAGATGAATCATTCAGTATTTTAACTGGGCAATTTTAATTGCTTGGGATGAAGCTAATCCTTATTACACTAATAATTGGGGAGTGGTATTTATAAATTGTTCATGTCTTGTCTTGAAGACGCTTCAGTGTTTATAGCATGTGACACACTGTTACTAACCTCATGCATATCATTTCACCTTTGTTTTTCAGTGAAGCAACTGAAGGATATATATCTGCAGCTTGATATCTCAAGCAACTAGCAATAGTACATTAGGTTAATGCTCAAGATGGAGAGTCACATTGTTATATTTAGCAACTTAAAGAGACACAGAGTACATGTGGACCATTTCTACTACAGGTATTTTACTTGCCAAACACCATAATGTTATGCTTACTCATAGTCAAACTTCTTGCTTGGAAATTGTGTTGAAATTGTAGTTCTTTCAGATAAAGAAATTAGAAGTACAAGAATATTCTTCAAACACCTATGCATAAATTAAAAATTAAGATCTCATCCTTGGAAGGTTTTAGAGAGGGGAAAATATATGCCTCAAGATTGATTTAAATGAAAACGTAAGACTGTCTTTTCCAGAAAGATTTTTTTTTTTATTCAAGATAGATTGCATCCAAATCTGCCTTGGTTTTTGCAACAGATTGTTCTGCATTTCCATAAAGCATTTATTTTTCAGTGCCCCAACAGACTGCCTGGAGATCTTACGCAGTCTCTGCCCTTAGGGGTTTTCAACATCCTGAGGTTCTTTCCAGCTTGATTTATCTTCTGCTTTTATGAGGAGAGCAATGGAAAGATAAACATAACACATCTTGTTCCTATTACTGCAAATGTATCTGTCAAATAGATCTGTCAGAATGTGTGGATTCTTCATGCTCTCAGAATAAGAGAGATTTTGAATTAATATTTCTGTAAAATTGTAAATAAACTCATTGGAAGAATTTTCTGCTAATCAAAGAATGACCTGAGAAGGATGGGATGCACCATTAATGTTGGGAAAAGAAGCTACTCAAATGTCTGCCAGATTTTAAAAAAATGCCTGTTAAATACATGACAAAAGTTGTTATCTGGAGTTTAATGTTTAATTGGACAATTGGTTTTCAGCATAGTGAGGTAGATTTGACATCTCCTTTCTTGATCACTTTGACAATTGTGGTGGTGCTGTCTGTCATAACCAGGCAACCTGACCTTTTAAGTCAGCTAAAAAGGCCAAACAAGCCAGATTCACTGCTGCACCCTTTGGATATGACAGTAAATTCACTGTGAGATCTCAAAGCTGAGCCCGCATTTGAACAGAAAAATGCTTGCCTTTCACTACTTTTCACAGTAATGAAAAGAAAGGCATTCTGTTGTCTTTCAATTATATTTCCAAAGGTTCAAAGATGAAGACTTTGCGAGGTCTTTATAAGTTCATATCTATGTAGCAAACAGTGGGGCAATAAAAAGATTTTATCTATTCAGCACACAGTGCAGGCAGGATAAGCAATTGAAGCAATCAGAATATTACCCAGTTGTCACAGATATGTTCTTACCTTTCTCCATTTTTAACTCACTAATGGCACATTTTTAAAATATGAGAGGATGGATAGAATCATTTTTCTGTCACCTGAAGATGTTGAAGATACAGTTATGAAATTGCAGATTACAGATTTTTTTTTTTTTTTTTTTTTTTTGAAATTTGACCTAATGTAGAATTTTTACCTCTAAAGCTTAGTATTTGATGTGAGATCCCTATTTGGGGGGGTTGGAGAGAAAGGTAAGAAAATAAGGAAAAAAACTCTTTTACAAAACTGTGACATTATTTCTACCATTCAAAAAAATAAAGACGGAAGAGATTTATACCTGTAACTGGTATAAATACTAAAGAGATGATTCTGCTGGAAGAGGTGGATGATGACCTTAAAATTAGACAGAATGACCTCTCTGAATTGTTTTCAGCATCTGTTACTTGGTATTCCATTTCAGTGTTTCATTTCTTTCTAGGTTTTATTTAAAAAAAAAAAAAAAAAGCCAACAAGTGGAGGTCCACGTGAGCAGGGAAATACAAAATAGTTGCAATTTTCAGTACAACAATCAAACTGACAGTCTGGAGAGAAAAAAAATAGCCTGTCTGCAACAGGAAATGAAATAAGAAAAGATGTCCTTTGTGAAACTGCTCTTTCTTTCTCAGTCACTAAAGAAGTTTCTGAAAAAGGCTGGTAATACCGTGTAAAAAAAGCTATTTTGTCTGAAACAAGTGAAAATCCTCTTTTCATTAGGAGAATAAATACTCTGAATACACTAGAACAATTTATGACTTTTGTCCATTGCCTTCAAAAGCAGTTTAGATTCTAAAGGACTCTTTTACAATAAAAATTGCTATGCAATACGAAAGGATAACCAAGCAGACGATCCGTATACAAAGTACTACAGGACAGCTTTCTATCTCAGAGAAAAGAATCTACCATTGGTCTTAAGAGTAGTATCACTAAATAAGCACAGGGTCACACTTGTGCTAATAAACCCTACCAAGCTCAGCCTTGTCACACCCCCTGACTACAGAGCTGTCAAAGGTGCTGCTAGAGCATTCATTCTATGATATGATGCTTATGTAACTGTTATTTGGATATATTCTGCTCCAAGCCCTGAAATACAGAAATAATTTCCTCTTTATCCTCTTTATTTCTTTTGTAGGTGAAGCTTTGAAATTGAAGACTCACAACAGCTTCAAGACCCAGACATCTAAAAATCTTCAAAATGAAATAAATTTCCTAGTCATCTGATAATTACGTGTGCTTAAAAATATTCTGTGCTGTAGCTATATATTATCTATTGTTGCTGAATGGAAAAATGTTATAGACAATTATTTAGTTAATATAAGTGCTTATTTTTCCCTTATTAATTAATAATTTAGCAGAGCACAAGATGGAAGGCACTTTTCCCCCATAGTCATGACTTTAACTAATACTTATTGTATTAGCTGGCTTTCAGTATACAGATGCTGCATGCACAAGTTCTCCCCAAAACATGTACTTTAAAAATCCTGATTTTTATTTCATAAAAATCATTGACTTCTGTAAGACACAATACTTGCTGATAAAAGCAATGAAGCAGTGTATCTACACATTCAGTGACAATATCTCCATTTAATTTTCCTGAGATACAGGAGTCACGCAGCATTGCTATAGGTCATTCAAAGCTGTGTAACCCTTGATGATATAAAGCACTGATCTCTCAGTTTTGATGTGTATTTCTGCCATGAGGCAGAGGTTAAAGCAATGCAAGCAGAGATGATATTTTAATTATATTTCAGTGCAGTAGCATAAAGAATAAGCCAATGCAAATTAAAAAATAGAAGGCAAAGGCTTTAAAATTACTTTTTGGGAGGAGTTTTGTTGCTTTTTCATTTGTATTTGGGTTTGTTTTGTTTGTGCTTCCTTGAAATTTATGTTGTGATTGTGAAGGAATAAATGACAGTTAAGAAATCAGTTATTTCAGAGAAAAGTGATTACCTAAGTTCCTTAGGTGATTTTGAGTCCTCTTCCTCCACATCCCACCTACAGTTTTCTGTTTCAACAGAAGATGTTGCCAAAGGATGCAGTGCTCAAGAGACTACATATTGGTTGAATTCTGTTGTATTTCAAACAGTTGTTGTTGAATTGAGAAAAAACAAAAGCAAACCAACTGCTGTCATGTCTCTGTATTTCATCAGCTACTTTGAATTACCAGAACAGAAACCAGACATGTTATCACTTTGTTCTGCAAGTCCAGTTTGTAGCGACATAATAATATAATTGTAAAATGCTTGTCACTGTGATGAAGTATTCAAGATATAATAGCTGAATAAAAATTCAGCACTTCTACACTTATGACAGGTGATTCACTGCTGCTTAAGAAAGCACTTACAGTATCTTCGTAGCCTAGAAAAAATCTGTTCCTGAAATACTGCCCTAGCATTCATCATTTCCTCTTCTTCCTGAACTTCCTGTGCAGCCTTTGATATCTCTTCCTTGAAATCAAATACAGAGAATAAAGAAGTAAAGCAGTGAAAAGTCTCCAGACAAGTCTCCATAACAACTATAACTGGCGCATTGTGTTACTCATTATAGCTCTTGCACTCAGTTGTTTGAAACCATGCAATTTCTGCGTGTTCATTTACAGACAGTTGTGCTCTAGGTTATTTACCTAAGTCTATCATGCAGGTATAATTCTTAGTCACACAAGAATAAAGGCAAATAAGATTTTAAAATTTCCATGGATTGCCAAAATACTTCTGACTAAGAAAATTAACGAGCATGGCACATAAGAAGTGTGAAAATCCATGAATACCTTAAATAAGTTGCTTAAAGGCAAGCAACAGGTGGTAGGAGTGTATTTTGAGTCTTCTTACATTCAATAAAGAAACATCACCAGAGCTGTGCAGAGGTCTGAGCTGGGATTTGTACCAGTCGACAGAGCCACATGTAATGCAGCAAAACAGACTGAGGAGTGAAGTCAGTTAGTGAGTCTATCTCACATTAAAGGTAAAGGCAGACTTTGAAGACTTGTAGAAGCATCTCAGAAGATTGACTGACACAGCAATAAAATGTCATATGAAGCTTAAGGTAGACAAACATAAGATGACTTATATAGAGTAATCACAGCTTCATGTATTATCTTCATAAGAGATGCTGAAATGACTGCTATAAACCAAGCAAACAATCTTGGAGGGGAGGGAAATGGGAGTGGTGTTGGTGACAGGCAGTTCCATGAAACCACCATCTCAATGGCAGAGACACATTTCTAACATTGGTTTCCTTTGTTATTCAAAACGAAAGACAAGTCGAAGAACAGCTTCATTGTTCCACTGTATAGATCCATGAGTTGCTCCTGCCTTGATCACTGTGTGCAGTTATTCTGCCTCATCTAAAGAAAAAATATGACATGACTACACATAAATTGTTCATAGAAGAGCAACAAAGATGATAAAAGGCATGGAACAACCTCCATACGTTGAAAAATTTAGGGGTCAAGGATTATTTATCTTGGAAAAGATATTACTTACAGGAGATGTGATAGAAGCTTAGAAATCACAAAAAGCACAACAAGGGTGAATAAAAGCAGACTGCTCATTGTGAATTACTCAAAAAGCTTTTTGACATCCGTTTGTTAGGACAAATCATTGTTACTACTTGAGAAGTTAAAAAAAAATATATTGCAGTAAAATACTATCAATCTGTTGTTTTCCTCTGCGTAATCACACCACTTCTTATGCATCCTTCCATATTGAAAACTCTCTTTTATGTTTTCTTACATAGTGCTTCTTAAATTCATACCCAGAAGGAATGTTTAGGAATTGCTCACCACAAAAATGGACATATAATTACAGGATGTAATCAGAAATCAGAGTCAGAGAACCAAGAATCAGAAAAGAATATCAGAAGTCAGGAATATTCTATGCTAGTATTTTTAATATGATTGCTAAACTTTAAGTATTCTCCTGCAAAAATGTTGTACATAACATGTTTAACCACTCATGTGGGAGAAGGTTGTACTGGACAGAAAAATCTTCCTTAAGAAATTTTGAGGGAAAAGAAAATCAGGCTTTGTATACCATATATTTCAGAGACAACTGAAAGTTTCCAGTCAAGATATTTAGGAAGAAAAGCAGATTTTCCAGTTGTTAATTTTAATTCAAGTTGTTTTTTTACCTAGTAGACTCTTCTGCCTGTCCGTACTGGAGGCCTCACCATAGCCAGATCCGGAGTCATATTTTCCTGTATGAAATATAGGATTAAAATTATTTTTTGAAGGCTTTTTAAAGGATACGTTACATACATGAAACAGGAGAGAATAGGTGGGCAATACAGACGTAACTTGAAAAGTTTATGAATCTTTTGTTTTCTATTAATTATTGTTAGATCACTTTATGTACCTCAGTAGTGTGCTACACTTACCATGTCCTGAAGAAAACTGTATCCTATCATATTTTTTCATTCTACAGTTACTAAAATGTTACAGGCAACTGCTACACAATGAAGCCTGAAAGTTACTATTTTATTTTCTGTTTACCACGTCTTCAAGATTAGGCTCTGTACAGAGACAGGTACAGAAACCTGTAATTTATGATTCCCACTACAGTTTAGGCAGGAGAGAGCTTCCAAACAGATAAGTTTCAGCTATCTGTTCATGCTCTGCAGCAGAAAATTAGAAGTCTGTAGGATTTTGCTAGGAGAAACTTGCCTGCCCCAAGGAATTGAGTTTCTTTCACACTAGACAGGGATTCTGAGGGTCTACATTTTTAGATTTTATTGCCTAAATCCTTTTGTAAATCAAATCTTCTTGCTCTGCCATAGTGTCACTGGTATTACAGAAAAATTATACCAAGTAAAACTTCTTTAATTTTTCAAATTTCAACTTAAGTATACACCTAAATATGAAAGGAGACCTCACCAAAGGGGTTTTCTTTAAACAGACCAGTGACAATAATTGGCTTTATTTGCTATACTAACTCTTGGCAGATTTTTTTTCTTTTTCATTTTACGGCTTAGCTTAAGAGCTAATCCTGGAAAGGATTTTGTCTCACTTAGCAATCATGGCAAGAAATGATATAGGGTCTGCTCTAAAAATGCCAAAAAATGCAATATTTTGTCTCTGAGACAGCATACTGATCTGCATGTTAAGACAAAACGCTGTTCTTTTTCTGTGGCTCAGACTTAAAGCTGTATTTAAAGGATGTTAAAGTAACTACAACTCTCTATAAAGAAGCGCACAAAAAAGATAAATGTAAAGAAACAATAACAGGTTTTACTAGAAAAAAAAACCACAACAAAATCTGTGACTTTCTATAAGATACATCTTATATTCCACAATTCAATACAAATTGGTTATCGATATTCATCTTTAAAAATACTTTTCAAAACCTTTCTTGTTAAAAAATCTGAAGGATGAAAAGGCAATATGAGTGCCATACCTGACAAGCCATCAAGTTATTTAATATTCTGGAAAAGATACACAGCAGTTATGAAAACGTATGTACCTTTCTTTTACTTTCCAGGAACGAACTGAAATTTATCTGCAATCATATCTGAAATGCTCTCTCCTGAAAAGAAACAAGAATCTCTAAACTTCTTCTGAAACACATGTATACAAAAGTATTATTTTGTAGTTATGATAATCTACTATAAGATGCTGGGAACCCCAGGTCACTTCCTTCTCATTTCACACTGAAATAGCTGAGCCACTTTAATGTTGGCATCCTCCAGAGACGAGGCTTACAAGAATTTTTATCAATTTTTACCAGTACAGTATATTCAAACTCTTCTATCAAACACAAGCTTGAGCAGGAGCCTTAGGGAGGTAATGATTTTTACTGTACTTAAGCACATCACTGAAGTGAACGTGAAGTAATGAAACCGTAAGAAAATAAACTCCATGGTGTTAAAGGTTTGAGATTCTAAACACTGTGACTTATCATCATTCTTGCAAGAACACGTTAAATAGCAGAGTTTGTCAAATGAAGGAGTGATAATATGCATTTCTGTTTGATTAGGTTTCTTTCTGATTTCTTAAAAGAATAAAAAAGAGATTGCAGAGGGATGACAGTACTTAAATGTACTTAATAAAGGCTGCATAAGGCAGATGCGCTGTTGCATCAGTTATGAAAATTTGTCTATAAATGGCAAAATCAGAACTGAAAAAAATGTGTTATTCTGTTAATTTAAAATCTAACTCCTTTCATCCAAGAAGTCTGCAAAAGGAAGAAGAGAAAGAGAAATCACTGCAACAGCAAGTGGCTGACCTTAACTAAATACTTTTATATATTCTGAACATGAGCTGTCAGTGTGTGTTTGTGGCCCAAAAGGCCAACTTTATACTGGGCTACATCAAAAGGAGTGTGACCAGCAGGTCAAAGGAGGTGATCCTGCCCCTCTGCTCTGCTCTCATGAGACCACACCTGGAGTACTGTGTGCAGTTATGGTGTTCTCAACATAAGAAGGATGTGGAGCTGTGCAAAGGAGGGCCAAGAGGATGATCGGCGGCTGAAGCACCTCCCATATGAAGACAGGCTGAGAAAATTGGGGCTGTTCAGCCTGGAGAAGAGAAGACTGCATGTAGGCCTCATAGCAGCCTTCCAGTATCTGAAGGGGCCCTGTAAGGATGGTGGAGATGAACTCTTGATCAGGAACTGCAGTGACGAGGAGGAATGACTTTAAGCTAAAAGAGAGTAGATTTATATTAGATATCGTAAACAAATTCTTCATGTGGGGAAGCACTGGCACAGGTTGCCCAAAAAAGTGGTAAGTGCTCAATCTCTGTCAGTGTTCAAAGCCAGGCTGGACACGGACTTTGGCGATATGATCTAGTCTGAGATGTCCCAGCCCATAGTAGGGAGGTTGGAACTTGGTAAACTTAAGGTCATTTCCAACCCCAACCATTCTATGATTCTATCATTCTGTGATTCTTAATACTCTCCCTAGCTTTCAGTGAAGATAACATAGATTTTTTTAAACAGAGAAATTGGGAAAAAAAAAAGCGCCATATTTTAGATATTAGTTCTAGAAAAGCCCAATAGTAATTCAATAAAACACTATAATGCAAATAAACCCATTTGATAAATACTGTCCTGTTTTCATTAAATATTCTAACAGTGTTCAATGATTATTTGTGTGTGAGTAATCAAAAAATCATCTCTGATGCATGGCATGTTTTTTTAACATTTTTCTTAATTAAATTATTAATAATAATTAGAAATAAGAAAATAAAATTATCCATATATGTTAACAAAGTTTTTTCTGAGTTGCACTGTACAAAGTTTCTTTTTTAACTTTTAAAAGGTAGATTTGTCTGTCAGTGATGTAAAATAGCTATGGTGCAAAAATAAAATTAAATCCATAACTGTTGAAATCATTTAAAAGGCATTTAAAAAATCAGTTCAAACAGCCGTATTTACTACAGAAGAAACAGAGAAGAAATCAAAATGTCAGAGGTTTAAGTCTAGCCAGTTTTATTCCAAGGAACAAGAGTAAGAATAATAATCCACAAATACTGAAAAGAAGCTAATGTACCAAAAGAAATTGTTCAGCTCAGTTTAACCTAAAGTTACAAAGCCTGAATAATACATATAACTAAATAACTACATAAATGCTGTCCCTAAACACACCAGTTTTAGACCCACATATTTACATCCTGATTTTTTATATGTATCCCAGCATTTGTTTTATTTACATCTACGTATAAACATATGGTGGATCAAAAGAAAGCTAAGACATAACAGTTTCTTTTATAGGGTAATGAAAACAGAAAATCAACATTGAAGGCAATGGAACAAATAAAAGATGAACTTAGATATTCTGGATTTTAATCAAAACCAGAAAACTGCTCAGTGATAATTTTAGAATCACGTTATCATTCTTTCTTATATTCTCATCATTCAGAAAAATGAATGCCAATTAATATGAGTAATTGATCACAACATAAAGGATCAAACTCTCATGCTTCTAGGAGTTAAGAGCATGAAAACAGCCATCATTACTGCTGCTCACCTCTCTCCTTCATAAACAACACAACACATTACAGAGGAACAGCAAGAACAAAGATATGTCACAATGCTTGCGAGTTAGTCTAGACAGTTATGTTCAGAACCTCAAAGACCACATCAGAAAAAGCAAAATTTACAGTATCATTAGGAAATAGACTGGAAAATTGAAGAAATAAGATGCATGAATGTTCAACATAAGTTGCCAGTGTTCAGACATAAGATGTTTTAAGGGCCAGCCATACACAGCAAATATGGGCCTTAAGAGGAACCACTTAGATAGACCTATACCTAATAGAGAAGTTAAAGTTTTATAGACTGAGTTGCTCCTTATTCTATCTCCGTTTCCTTTCATTGGGAGACAGTTGGATCTTCTAAAGAGTTGAAATCCACTCAGAAACTGACACCACGGTTTCATCATCAGTTAGATAACTGTCCATAGTATCTGACTGATCTCCAGTAGTCTTAAGCAAGTCAACTCACTGGCCTTTAAAATTAAAGCAAGCAACATTGAATATCTGTGCATTCAAATCCATTCATGTGTAGTTTTCCTTTTGCTTAGATGCAGTATTCCATTGCAGAGATTTAAACCCCAGCAGGCAGCTAAACCCCACACAGCCACTCACTCGTTGCCCCACTGCAGGATGGGGGAGAGAATCAGAAGAGTATGACATAGAAAAATTGTGGGTTGAGAAAAAATAGTTTAATAGTTAAAGCTAAAACTTAACACACAAATAAAGCAAAATAAGGAATTCATTCACTACTTCCAGTCGGCTGGCAGGTGTTCGTCCATCTTAGGAAAGCTGAGCTCCATCGCACACAATGATTGCTTGGAAAGACTAGCACCTTAATTCTGAATATCCTCTCCCTCTTACTCCCACTTTTATTGCAGACCATGACACCATATAGTATGGAATATCCCTTTGATCAGCTGGGGATGGCTGTCCTGACTATGTCACATCTCAACTTCTTGTACACCCCCAGCCTGGATGGGTGGTGCAAGGAGCAGAAAAGACCTTAACTATGTGTGAGCACTACTCAGCAATAGCTAAAATGTCTTTGTATTATCAACCCTGTTTCCAACAAAAAAAAAAAAAACCAAAAACATAGCCCCACACTAGTTGCTATGAAGGAAATTAACTCCACCCCAGCCAAAGCCAGTACATCCACCTGAGTCCCTATCATGTTCAGACCTGTGAGAAACTGAACAGATGCAATTTATAAATTGTCTGCAGAGATCAAAAATAGAATAAACTTATGACTGAGTTTCACATTTTTCAACAGGTAATTCCAATCCCACCGTGGTCAGCGCAACAAGTGATTTATTGAGAGGTGAAATTATTGTTATTTGGCATTTTGTAAGATCTAGTATGATGCTGATTTCATATATTAATACAACTCCAAATAATCACAGATTTTTGTGGTACTATCAATTCTCTGCTTTATTCTAAGCGGATTTAAGAAGGAAAGAAAGGCAGCTTGGAAACAAGCTAGATTCCATTTGTCATTTAATGCTTTTTTGACTCCAGTTTGGTTAAGAAAGAAATATATTAGATCTTGACATAGCTTATCTTCATTTTAATTAATACTGTCATTCAAGCATATGGCAAGGAAGTCAGGATGTACATGTGGAAAGACAGTATGAAATATGAAATCAGAAAATATTTTCCTGGAGGTAGACTGTGCAATGTTGCACAATCATAAAATAAAACCTCCAAATAATTTACCCACATAACAGACTAATTCCAGTCTCTCCTTTCCCCATCTTTATTTCAGTTTTTCTTGCTAAAAGTTAGATTTGTTTTGAAAAAAAAAAAAAAAGAATGCAGGATACTAAATTAGTAATATGATTGTTGTTAATATGTAATTCCTTTAAACAAACACAAATATTATTTGCAACAATAATAATGAGTGTGGGTTTGTTCACAGAATTTCAATGACCAAGACACATATGGATGCATTTGAAACCTAGAGAGCATCACAAGCCGAGGAAGACCTGAGTTTCATTATTCTTAAAGGTAAGCTAGGCATATAGTTAAACAGTTTTAAATTATCAGAATTCATATAAATTTAATATAAGTGCCCGTTAATATTTCAATTTGGTTGTCAACAAAATCTTTTATAAAAAGATCCAATTTATTTTACATATCACCTAGACAGAAATAGCAGCCATTTTATGCCTTGAACTTTTGTACATTTTCCTGATGCAGGAAGCAGGTAATAAGGGTCTGATACTACTGCAAGGAAATTTCAAGAATCTTTTCCTGGTTTGTTTTATTTTTTTCCCCAGAACTATTTTGGATCCTTCAAGTTCAGATCGTTGACATAACACCAGAATTGGTTATAGAAGTTCATTTTAATATGATACGTAAAAAGACTGGTCTGTTTTAGCAGTATCTGTCCTCCAATGCCTCGGTATTTTTTGCCTTATAATCAGCAATGTACCTACAAGGCTAATTTTTATGACATTTCTGGATCTTTAAAGAGAGAATAAATGTCTCAACACTTATGTCATGGGTTCAGCAGTAGCAGTCATTTCTCTCCTTCATAGTAGCTGGTGCAGCGCTGTGTTTTTGACTTTCGGCCTGGGAATAGCGCTCATAACACCAGTGTTTTCAGTTACTGCTTGGTAATGTCTTGGTTTGACCAAGGACTTTCTGAGTCTCATGCTCTGCCGGGGAGGAGGGGAAGCTGGGAGGAAGCAGAGACAGGACAACTGACCCAAACTAGCCCAAGAGGTATTCCATGCCACAGCACGTCATGCCCAGGATGCAAAAATGAGGAGCAGAGACCCAGAAGGGTGGGGGGCACTGTAGGGGTAGGGCTTGGTATCAGGTGGTGAGCAGTTGTATTCTCTTTCCTTGTATTTGCCTTGTCATTATTATTATTGGTGATAGCAGTAGTGATTTGTGTTATACCTTAGTTACTAAACTGTTCTTATCCCGACCTGTGGGAGTTGCATTCTTTCGATTCTCCTTCCCATCCCTCCTGGAGCGGGGGGAAGAAAGAGGGGGAAATGAGTGAGTGAGCAAAACTGCGTGAGTTATAGAGGCTTAAACCACGACAACTTATTACCATATAATCTGGTTAAACAATAATGTCTTCATGTCAGCACTGAACCATTACCTTGTTGAAAATACTGCGATTGGAACATATATGTGGCATCAAACTTGAAACTTTTTTATTTGATTTGGCAGTTAGCAAAGATTACTTACCATGACCAGAGAAAGACACTTGAAAATAAATTGTTCTCTATCTGCAAAATCTGACAAAACTATATTTAATTTCTTAGAGAGATATGAATGTTTGCAGCAGGTGTTAAAACATTTAAGTGCATCAAGTCTCACATGCTGATTTTGGAAGAATATAATTTTAGTTTTCACACTAATATGCAATTTGAAAGTCATTTAGTATTAGTATATAATAGAATTTATAAGGTGTGCTTAAATTTAGCCTATTAGAAAAATAATTATGATTTATTTATTTATAAATATTAGTAATTTCTGCACAAAAAAAACCCTGAAAGTACTGTTTGCTTGGCTTCTGGATATAAATAATTGTATTTTTGATTAGTACATGAGGGATTCTACTTTCCTAATGAAGAATTTAAATAATTATAAAATTCAGAGTCACACACAGATATTGACAACCAAAATTATGATAAAGAGAAACCAAGGGTAAGAGGCAAATTATAAATTAAAACAATGAAGAAGGAGTAACTTTTATAACCCTGGATTTGCACATCATTTATATACTCAGAGTGTTTGGTTTATTTCAGAGGTTTATGGTGCCATTTCTTTTGTTACAAATTTATTTTAGTCTACAAATAAAATTTAGATAGCAGACAATATTGAAGGTGACAGAACAAGTTACACTTGATGGTATTTTCTGTTCTTTAGGAAGTCAAAAATGCCCATATTTTTAAGTGTCATAGAAATCTTGTACTCTAGCTTTACTCCTGTTCCAGACAAGTAGTCTAGGATAAAAAAGTCCACTGGAGAACTTGTGCTGAGAATATTTTAAGCTGTCAGAATGCCTAAACTTAAGCTCTCAGCTCACACTCAGCAATATGAATTTAAAGGCAAAGATATAAGCAAATGACAAAATTAATTTAGTGTACAAATCTCTTAGGCATGGCACATTTTGTAATGCTGAAACAATTTTCTCACACACATTTCCTATCATTTTTAAGTACAACATTCTGATTGCATCACGAGTGATGAAATCTTCTGTTATTATTGTGTTGAACATTATTGATTAAATCCCTGAGCTTTTTCACATACAGTTAGTGAGGTAAAATTTTAAAACACACTTGATGACACAATATGATGAGAAAGGTGTATAGGTGTTCATGGTTCATGTGTAAGTTAAAGTGCTAACACACACATAGTGGAAATAGAGTAAAATAAATCTTTTTTTATTTTAAATAGAAACTGAAGGGATAGGTAAGAACTGTTGAAAGCCAGGATGAATTGGGAATTTGTGATATTTCAAGCATATTAAAAATGGTACCTTTGTTAGAAAAACAAAAAGAAGAAGAAAGAAACATGGCTACTATTCAGTGAGGATCTCATAGGACAACATAAAAACAGATGCATTGTTATGCTGTTGACCAAATTTCTGATTCCATATCCCCAATTCTTCCCCAAAACATACTTCCTATTTTGACAACACATTTTTTAGGTAAATTTCATGTGTAATCCTTTCTGAATAGAACTCCATTTACAGTGAAAGCCCATATCAGGAAAAGCCTGAAGTAAATTGTCTGGTGCTCAACAAGAGGAAAAGTTGGCAGCCTGGTAAACTTTTTGTTCAGCACTTCAAATAGTCAACCAAGCAGAACTTTTGAGAACAAATATGATACTACAGAGAAAATATTGCATGAGTCAGACGCTTTTCTGGCGTATTGTCCTTTTCTATGACTTTCAGCCTCAAATAAGGAATGCAGATCAGTGCAGACAACTTTGATGTAGTTATAAACTTTGAGTACTTCTGGCCATCTAGTGGGGTGTTTCCTTTCAATTTTGCTCTTAATAGAAAAAAAAGTAGACACCAGTGAATATACTTGATCATTTCCAGCTGTGAAAACAACATGCTTCTGCTGCGTACTACTGGTTCAGAATTTTTCAATCTGCGCGACTATCAACAGTATCCATCAGTCAAACCAAAAGCATAATTCAGAAGAATGCAATCAGTGGAAGAGTTAGTTCTTATCCATCAGTGATGATGTTCTTCTACGTGTCTTTGGGTACATTAATAAGATCCAATCAAAAAGAGAAAACAGTGTGAGAACTGCTAGAGATGAACTAGAAATATTTAGGGTGCAAAATAATCATTGGAAACTTCTAATTATAGAAGAAAGAGCACAAATTGTAAGTTTTATTCATGAAGAGCTCTTAACTGACTTCCCTTAATACACCTACAACTAGCTAAACATAACCCTAAACAAACAAATGCATATCAACTCATTTTTATGCTGCAACTATAGTTTAACCAAGGCTTTTAACTTAATGGTGAAGCTAACTTTGAATAAGTTAAGGACACAGATAAATAAATTCTGTTAAAATTAGAAGTGACAGCTAAGTTTTTTAAAAATCTTTCATTTCTGTATATGACTACGATTTATAATGAAGGTTCTGTATTCATGGCTTAGTTTTCATTTATTTTCCCAGTGTGCATACTGGCTATGATTTTTAACACAATAATCTTTAGATCACTGATTTATCAGCTAGCTGATGTAATGCAATCTGTATTATTGGCAGTCAAAAGTACAAAGTGTATTCACAACTTCATTTCTGGTGCATCACTTTCAAGAGGTGCCACCCAGAGAAAAGAAGACTGTCCACCATGACTCACTAGTGACACAAAGACACTGAGAAGCAAAATATATCACTTTCACTATTTTGTTCATTGCCCAGTTGCAACAAAGCAACTATTATTTAGCACCTGAGCATTTTAGAACAGGTCTGAACAACTTATTAGTAATCAGAAAATGATCATAAGAGGTGGCATCAATGCAGTCAGTCTATTGACAATTTATTTTTACCAGCACCACTTCCCAAAGGCAAAAATCCCAGATGAGAATATCCAAGAGGTTTTACATTCAGCTGATATGGAGCTGTGGTTAAAACTTCAGTTCATCTGCTGAGTTAATTTAAAATAATAATAAAAAAAACCCACCACATTTTTAGGAATTTGTAAATATTAGTAAAAAAAAGTCCGTTATTCAAATCAGAAAGCAATCTATGAAGAAAAACTGGGTTTCTGTTGAAAACAGAAGTTTTCTAGGTGACTAGGGATTCCATTTGGGATGACAGCAACTAAGTGCTGGTGTTAACGTACAAACTAGGTGTGCAAATTCCCATTATGATTAGTGGTAAGCCCACTCCGAATAGATACATACTTTCTGGTCAACTGAGTACCTAAGGTGTTGGTGTAGAACCAAATTCCACCCGCAGTAATAATTTAATTAATATAATTTTGGTTTTCATTAATATGATACTTCTAAAAAAAAATCAGGTGAAATATTTAAGAGGCATTACCTCCTTCCTTTAAAACATGGCAATTAGCATACCGAGTTCTAAGATATTATTTGAATTCACACTACAGGTTGAAAAATAAATCATATAGGCATTGCATAACATTTACTTATGTCAACTCTGACCCTAACTCACAGTAATCATTTAACTTAACCTTACATAATACATACAGAAAAATTAGTATATATAGCACCATAAAATATTTGGTAAACTATTTAAAGACATATAAATTGCTGCTCTATAAAAGATCACATAGATTGCTTACAATAATCATACTCTCATATAAATTACCATAAAACAGAGCTATTTGACTTTCACAGATAAAGGGTCTCAGAATTTAAACTATCATTTTCAGAATTATAGTTTAAAAATCCACAAAATTAATATAAAAAACTTAATCTTATTCCATTAGAACCAATCATACTTTACTAATTTTTGTTCAGTGATTTTTAAACCTGAAACATGTAAAGCACTCTAATAAATATAACACAGAAGGCCTGAGGCTGGTAGCATCATTATGATAGAAATTAAATGGTATCTTCCCAATGTAAGATTGTATTGCCAAGTACTTATACTTTGCTGGACTTCCAGTACTTGAACTGAAATTTCACACAGTACTTAGCTACTTCAGTACACAGTTTTATTTATGTCTCTTTATTTTAACATTTTCCTAAGCTGAGGTGAAAAAAATTCTTCAGAAGTCCTTCAATTTTTACTCAAAAAAGTCATAGCATTGCTGTGAATCAAGTAAAAAAATTTAAATCTTTCAAGAATTTGGCTTTTTAATCAGAAGTAATGTTTTGCCACATCTCTTGATATTTTTTCCATCTTTTCCTAATTATTTCAAGTAATTCACTTTGAATTCCCCCTAGCAGAATGAACGTTAAAATCTCTCTTGTGTCTTCCTCTTGAAAAAAATCAAGCTACATCTTCAAAAAAATTCAGATGTAATTACTGATACACAGTGAATTAACAGAAAAAAATTGCAAAACAGTATTATATTCAGCAGAAAGACTATCATGATTAAGATCTCCCCATTTCAGACAAATACACTGTTGAAAATGTCCACAGAGATGTGACTGCCAAACAAAAGGTTCATTCTTTATAGTAGAAATAAAGAAAATAAAATTCATTACAATAAGTGTATGAAAAACCTTATTAAATTACACAGACTAACGTCAAATTATTTTTTTGACACAGACCTCAATTTACTCTTAAAATGTAGGTAAGCCATTTGGTAGAAGCTGTTTATCACACAAATAAGCTGGCCAAAGTCAACCTGTCTTCGATGCAATGGTTGTAATTTCTAGAAAGAGTTTAGCCACTGCTTATGTATTATTCTTGAAAGAAAAAGTAATTGTGTGCATTTAAATATAGCATTTCATTATCAGGACTTGTAACACTAATACAGACAACTCAGAAAAATAGGATAACTTGTTCTTATAAAACTATTTAATTTAAATGAAGCTTCCAAACACTGCTTTCTTTTCTCCTTTTTGACTCAGAGTATGCTGCTACTGAAAACTGTATAAATTCTCCATCCTGTATTCTTTCACACTTTATTTTTAATGACATTTCTCACCCTATTTTAATAACATTTTCCTTATGGAAAAAGGAAAGTACTACTTTGTTAGATTAATATTTTACTTCCAACCTTGAAGAAATTCCAGAATCACCTATTTGTTTCTATAGTTTTAGTCCTGTAATAGACTCTGGAAATCTAGGTGACATTTTGCATTTTTTGTTGTTGCATTTTGTACATTTTCTTCTTGTAGACTTACAGAAGTCTTTGCTTCATTTGTCAGTAACATGAGTTTCTGTCACAACTTCAAATAGTTCACCGAATAACTTGAATTCTAAAACTGTATTAGATATTAAGGAACAATGTAAAAAATGAACAAATATCACCTTGCCTTGCCCAGCAAATTCAGTCACAAGTTTATCTATGTGTTATATCTGTTCTGTGTGACACAGTGTCACTCTGTCAGCTGACGACCTTGGATACTGTGGTTTTTTTTTACACTGCATAACATGTAGGTTGTTCTTATTATCATATGCCTCCAAAAAGAAATTGCATCTGTCAAATCCATCTCTAAGCTTTGGGATGACATTATGACAATGCACTGCTATTAGAACATCTTGTCATAAAGCTCTGCTAACTGAATGGCAATTTGTACAGCAATAACCCTATGTCACAGACCATTTCTGAGTGAACAGTGATTATACAGTTGCATTTAAAGAAGGAAGATGTTGCACTCATATTTTTCACTCCTTACTGTTTCTATTTCTTCTCTACCCTTCCATGACATGCGCACATTTAGATTAAATCAACAGCCCCCAACTAACAGACATTTCTAGATATATTTCAAGAGGGTCTGAACAGTATGTAAGTGTAACAAATCAGGACTTCACAGATTACTGTCTCACAATCACGAGAAAAAGAAATCTCTGATGTAAGTTATTTACTAGATGGGATTTAGGGATACAAGAGAAATTATATACTTTTATCTTTCAAATTTTCCCAAGTGACTACATATACATCCATAATCATGCTTGTAAAACTCTACCACAGGAATTTCTAGATCAGTCTCTAAAACAAGTTTAGTGACCCTGGAACACACAGATCAGGAGGGTCCTCCCTGGACTAACATTTACATGCATGTTTTCCTTTGGTAGGGGTATTCCATTCACTGCTTCCTTAATTCTCCCTTCAGCTGTGTCAAAAGCTATGAATATGCATAAAATCTCTAGTGGAAGCACAATTTTCTCCTAGGTGGCAGTGCTGTTTGGTTTTTAACCACCTGCCCAGAACTGTGATCAGTCTGGTTCAAGAGAATGATTGCTTTTCTTCTAAAAGTCTACTCTGCATAAAATCTGAATGTCATAGTCCCATTAACCCTCCTGACCTTTCAAGCATTTCTTTATTGTTACTTACTTTATCCATTGACTCAGAAACAGGTTACCACAAAGCAGACACATTTTCTGAAACTGAAGTTAAGCAGATAATAGATTATTATTTCTAACTTGATATTGTTCCTTCCTACAGGTGTGGGAAAGAAGAGACTCAAGAGTATATTATTTTGGTCTTTTCCATTCCAAATCTTCTTGAAATGAAATCAAATTGTCAGCATTCATTTCATTCTGTTATTCAGACAAAACATTTCAGCAAATTCTGTGTAATCTTGGGTTTGTTTTAAAACAACTAAAATTGAATGGGCGCAGTCACTTTGGCTGACTAAGAGTGAACAAAAAGGATTCAATTTGGAAAGAAAAACTTGTAACTGATACCTGCTAAATATCGGTTCCGATATAGAGATTACAGTTTTAGGAAAACCAGTGACCATAAAAATACCCATCAAGATATATATGCCTTATAACCTCTTTAATGAAAGCATACTATGGCCAGCTGTAAGTATTGTCTCTTGTTTCTAAATACTTTCACATTGATTTTGATATATGTTGCACTGCATTCTACACTAAAAATCCTGCAGTCATTCCCTTTGCAGAGGGAAGCTCTTGGATCAGACTGCAGCCTCAGATTATAGTAAAATTGATTTCAAAAGTATATTTTTCCTGCTTAATTTCATCCATTGCATATATTATCTGTATGAAAGCAAGTTATTGCTGATTCTCTGAAAATTTCAAAATTCCACTTCATAAGAAAATGAAGTGTTTATTTAAAGTAGGCAAATATTGTGACAGCCCATTTTTTCAGCAGGCTTAATTTGATCCCTGTGAACATGGTCTACTCATCCTTCCAGGACTCCTTCTTTCACACCTATGGTCTTCAATTCAGGCCATATATAATTTCATTAAAGATTTATTTAAATTAAGATACAGGAAAGGCTAAGAAAGCTTAGCCCACATAGGTGGACATATATATTCACATGCTTTCAGACAGGCAGATTCAACCCATGCAGTTCAGAAGCTGTGTAGCTGCAGTAGCACTGTCTTGAGCTAACCATACCATGCATCTCAGCAGCAGAATGACAGTCTTAAGTGGAGGATAAATGAAAAGACTTGTTTTGTCTAACAAAATGAACAGCAAGACAGAATATGACTGCTATCTCTAAGCATACTGGGGGGTAAACACTAGAAAGAAATTAGTTATTTAAGCCGAAGGGCACTGTTGGCACAGGAGCCAGTGAGAAACTTACTATGAACACATTCAAACTGTGAATCAGAAGATTTATATCCAATAGATGATGAAGTTTGTTATTGGCTTTTCAGCAGTGCAGCCCACTAATAGTTTTTCTAGTTTACCATGAGAATTCATATGTTTATGAAAGATCTCGTGACTTAGTTACCCATTGTAGCAGTGGTTGGATTGAATGATTCTTTGAGCTCTTTGCTCTCATATTCAGTTGACAGATGTGAATAAATATTTCTGCATTATCCCATGCTCTTACATGTTGTTTTGCAATTAGCATACCTTCCTGTTTCCATACTATAGCTCTAATTTTGAAAATAAGACCAGAAGCTTTTACAGTGTAGCTGTATTCTCTATCCCCTTCCTTCGGAGCTGTCTGTCCAAGCTTTCTTAATCTTAGCTCCTTCAGATTACCCTTGCAATTTGAAAAGGCTTTTACCTATTTTGGACTAAAAAATGTACCATTTAACCAAGATAACATTGTGCTGCAGAAGCTAGAATATTATTTAGCCATATGCTGATTGTCCAAGTTCAACTGCACTCAAAATTAAAGCAAATGTGAAAAAATGCTGCATCATCAAACTCTTGACTGCAAAACCAATGCAGCATTTAATAAAATGAATCATGACCAAAAAACACTTCCCATTTGCACTTAAATACGCCCCAGAATTTTGGCACCAGTACCTTCCTTCAATGTATAGAGAGGTACCACTTAAAGATGCAACTTATTATTTCTATCTTTAGATTAATTTGACTAAATGGAAATACCTGGAAAGGATAACATGAACCAAGGGAGATGGTTCCTAGGGGGGCTTTACAGCCAGAAGAAAAAAAAAAAAAAAAAACAACAAACTTTTTCAGAGAAAACTTCAGATCAGGAGTTTAACTTAGGTGTCCTGAAATGCACTTTGAAGAGCCATCTGACCCACGAAACACTTGAGAATCATTAGATCATTAGTAACTATCAAATCAAAATAACTATCAAATCCTGACTATCAAATCAAAACCACTTTAATAGTCTTAATCCAGCTCATCTCTTTTGGTCATCTTTTCCTTTCACTTGATGCTAGATCTGGCATTTTCTGATTTTTCATATAACTCAAGTACTGCTTTTGCAGAAGTCTTCCATAGTTCTGTCATGATTTAACTACAGCTGGCAACTAAGTCCTACACAGCTGCTTGCTCACTTCCCCCCTATCCCCTCCTCTGTGGGATGGGGGAAAGAATCAAGAAGAGTGAAAGTGAACTAACTCCTGGTTTCACGTAAAGGCAGTTTAATAGGTAAAGCAAAAGCTGTGCACACCATCACAATGAACGTCATGCCTCCCCCTTCCTTCTACTTCCCCTAGTTTTATATGCTGAACATGATGCCATATGGTATGAAATATCCTTTTGGTCAGTTGGGGTCAGCTATCCTGGCTATGTCCCCTCCCAACTCTTTGTGCACTCCCAGCCTACTCATTAGTAGACCAATCACAAACACATAATGCCAAAGTGCGGACTGCTACACCAACAACTACGAGGCAGAGTTATAGCAAAAGTAAGTTTTGTTTTCTATTGTTCAAGGGTGGAATATTCCCAGTACACCTGGAACATGTATTTCCTCTAACATACATACAGGCCCTTTAGTATGTTCAAATCATGATGTCCTTTCCAAATGTACCAAACTGAAGGAGATTTTTCCAGGTTTTGGTAGAAAATTTCTAGATTTATTTCTATTTTAGCTTTTTATCAAAAATTTGGTGTACTTTCTTTAAATCTATCCTGAGAAACCAGTCAGCTGAACACAACAAAATAATCATCCACATTATTATTGATAATGTATTTGGCTTGTCATAATTTATTTCAAATAATTACAGTTTAGTACATATTTATAACCTTAACCTTTTAATTCAAAGTGGAGAGCAATATTAATAAAAATGTTACAACTGGACCATCCAATTATTTTTTTACACTGAACTTCAATAGCAAAATTATTTTTTACATATGACATATGTAAAATAGACAAAACTGTTCTGACCAACTTCAGCACCTGCAGAACTGTCTTCTAAATTCAGTTGTAAAGTCATTTCAAGTTTTTGCCAGACAAAAGACAAAGAAGATCTACATGATATTAGTCTGTTTTCATTTGTGATGTTTTCTTAATAAGGTTTCCATTTGTCTACATGGGTAAATACTTGTTGCACAAAATAATAATTCTGTGGCTATGCAAGGTTCAAGAACTTCAAATTCGTTTTTAAGCTATACATCAATTTCTTGCTTCAAAAGTACTTAAAGTATTGAATTTCAAGGTAATTTTGTTCCAAAATGCACTAAGCTGTCATATAAAACTATGCAGCATGATGTAATATGAAACTTCAATTGCATTGAAAGTATAAGAATGTGAAATATTGTCTGCATTTTAGCTATTGTTTAGACTGGTTTCCTCCTTTTTCTTAGAGCAGTACACCTGACAACTGTCTTACTTGGATGAAGAGTATTTAAAAATATAAAAATAAAATAAAAAAAAACTAAACCAGATGGCAGTGAAAATGGCTGAAAAACAGGATAAAGCTGTGAACTGCAAGTTTCTTCAATGGACTGTATCAATCACAAAGACATTGCCAATTAATCACTTTAATAGCCTATGTCCATTTGGCATTTTTTCCAAACAGATTTTAATTAGAACATTACCACATTGGAGACTACACATATTAAGACAGGAGAGGAGACTCAGCCCATCCGGTGTTCTTGCCTCTCCTGCCAAAAAGCAGTCAGAATAGTCTCTCCTTTCCTCTACTGATTTGTAGCAACATGGCTCAATTTTTGCTTTTCTCCGAGTTCTTCCTTCAGTTTCAATCTATTTCAGCTATTGACTTTTGGGTTTGAGGAAAACTTTAAATGAAGCTTTGTTTAGACCAGCATGGTCAAGTTTTGACCAGAAGAATGGTTGCTGGTCTTGACCTTTTTTGGAATACTGCTTCACAGAAATGGAAGTACAGCTTCACAGAATGGTAAATTATCAATATGACAAGTTTAAAAGAAACTGATAGTATTTTAGGGACACTGACAGAGAATGATGATCCTGTTATTCTGAAAGCCTCCAGGTTAGTGACAGAAAGAGAAATCAGAAAGCTTAGGTCAATTAACAATGCAGTTTTAATTTAAAACACAATAATAATATCATTTGCATATATAAAGTCTATCAGCAATGAACATCTTAACGTATGAAGTAATGCACATAAGTCATTTTGCAAATATATAAGTAGAATGCAAAATATACATTTAAAGAAATGGTTCTCTCAAATCTTTCTCAAGACTGCTGTTTCTAGTCCCCATAATATCCTACTCCTGCCAGGACATGCTAAAATTAACAAGGTGAAAAATTGATTTGAGTTTAGCAATCTGGCCTCTACATGCAAGCTACGTGATTTCTGCTTGAGTGATCTCCTGACTGTGACTAAAGTTAACATGAGTCAATTGGGCTCTATGTTGTCTTATTTAGTGAGACAAATGATACCACAGGCAGTAATTCCGACTGTTGACACTCAGAATCACTGATTTTTGCAACAGTTTTGGAATCCTGTTTGGATTTAGCCAAAAGAGTATATTTTTTGCTGTATACATTGCTGTATATTCTGCGTGTATCACTGTGTTTCTCTTTATTATCATCTAAACCTATTCTGTGGTTTGTTCTGCTTTTGAGGGTTTCAGAAGAGTTTTACTGCTAATCTCTGGCAGTCTAACCCAAATTTCGTTGGCTGTTTTGAAATGTGTTCTACTGTTTCCTGGGGCAAGGTATGAAAAGGGTCCCCTCAATAATGGTCAAGCTGCTCTTTAACTCACTAAGAATACCAGCTGTGTCAAGCCACCAGTGGCAATACCTTGCTGAATTGTCACATCTTGTATATGAACTGCCAAAAGCAAGATACTACTAGGAAATCTGAAGAAACCAAAATAACTACTGAACTCAGTGTCTATCCTATATACTTTAAAGGATTTGGGTGGAAGAGAAAACGCAGCGTATACTGAACATGACAGTGGGTATAATCCCATCCACATTATCTTAACTGATTGTAAGTGAATCATATATATGACAAAAAAATGCATGTTTCTTCAATTCTGTAAGCTGAAACTGGGGTTGTATGCTCTGACACAAGGCAAGACACATTATTTCTTCATCTTGTCAGAGAAGAGAAACAAATAAATGTTAGGTACAAAACCAATATAAATCATATATTACCCTCACTTGAGGCATCAAGACGTAGCATTCTGTTTATATAGAGCTGTGAGATACCAAGTTATGAATGAACTATGGAGCTGGAATCTGATTTCGGCCAGCAATATATCTGAGGTAATTAACTTCTAAAATATCTGATAATCTGGTGCTTCAGTATTTTACATATATGGATTCTTCTGAGTCAGTCAAAAAGTGATTTTTTTAATACACAAGAAAAAAAAGAGACAGTAAGCCTTACTGCTGATGTGTAATAAAAAACTGGGCCTCAGGGATATTTTACTATTTTTTTTATTTTTAAGTGGCCTCATAATTCAGGCAATTAAATTAGATTTGACTCAGGATGATGGATAGAGTAGATTTTTTGGCTGCTCTGACTGACAACATAAGTCTCATTCCATTACTGAGGGATTTTTTTTGTTTGCTTTAAGGGCAGAATATCTATCAACATGTGACAGAAGGCTTACTAATGAAATGAGTTGTGTCATCAATGTCAGTAACTGCCTATTAGAACCTCTGAGATATGTGATCATTTTGACTGTCTTCAAATTCATAACATGTTGTTTGTCAGCTTGATGGACCCTCAATTAGAATAACAGGCTCACTGAGTTTTGCTCCTCTTGAGTGATATTAGGATATCCTAATTATGAAGGAAAATTGGCATTGTTAGTGACAAATAATCTTTAAATCTGATAACTTCAGATTCTCAGAGTCAGTTTAGGATTCATGTGCCCTTCATGCAGAAAATGAATGTTCAAATTGAACTTTGGCCCCTATAAATCTTATTGTAGACACAGATGGATAATAGGAAAAATCTCATCTAGAAGTGAACAGGTATACATGCAACATGTCTATTAACTTCAAGAAAATATTCCATTTGACCTAATGTATAAAGTAACATCTTGCACATGGAGTGATGACACCCTATTTGTTTTTTAGAGCAAATTAGAGGAGATGAAATGTTCTTTAAGGAAGTGGAATGGCTGCAAGCCATAAGTAAGCACCAAAAATTAATCCTTTAAACTCGTTTATGTTGTATGCCACATACACAAGACCATATTTTTAGATTTTTCTATTCTAGAAGTTGTTTCATTCCTAGCTCACAAGAACATATAATCTTCTGTCATGGTTATGCCCAGTCGGCAAATAATTCACGCAGTTGTTGCTCACTCTTGCTCCCTCCCCCCTGCTCCCAGGGGGATGGCGAGGAGAAAAAAAAGAATGCAAAACCCATGGCTGAGATAAGAACAGTCCAGTAACTAAGGTATAACACAAACCACTACTGCTACAACCAGTAATAACAATGATAAGGGAAATAACAAGGGAAGAGAATACAACTGCTCACCACCTGCCGACTGATACCCAGCCAGACCAAGCAGTGATCTAGCCCTTCTGGGTAACTGCTCCCAGTTCATGTACTGGGCATGACGTGCTGTGGTATGGAATACCTCTTTGGCTAGTTTGGGTGAGGTGTCCTGTGTCTGCTACCTTCTGGCTTCCCCTCCTCCCTGGCAGAGCATGAGATTCAGACAGTCCTTGGTCAGAGTAAACACTACTGAGCAGCAGCTAAAAACATCAGTGTTATCAGTGCTATTCCCAGGCTGAAAGTCAAAAACACAGCACTGCATCAGCTACTAAGAAAAATGACTGCTACTGCTGAACCCAAGACAGTATCCACCTCTCATTCCATACCATTCACATCATGCTCAGATCTCACATTTTCAATATACCATCACTCATCTCATATATATACATATATATATACATCCACACAGAAAGTGAGAGAGAGAGAGAGAGAGAGAGAAATCATTCTTTAGTGCATGCACCAATCCCTATAAAGCTGCTGAGTCCACCCAGTCCATGATGTTGGGCTTCATCTCTTGTAACAGTCTTTCAGAGCAGGAGAGGCCATGTGCAGTGTTGGATCATTGCCTGCTGATGCTGATTGTTCCTTTACTGCAGAACTCGTCTGGTTTCATCAAAGTTTATTCCTTGCGATGATTGCCAGAGGGAAGTCAGGGCCAGTTGCTGGTGACCTGAAGACATCTAGCTGGTGGACTATAAAAAGTGCTACATAGCAGGCAACAGCATACAATTGAGTTCATTGGTTGTTTTCCCCTAAAATCAAATCCCCTTGAGGTATACATTGGGCTTCCCCATCTTCCTGCGTTACTCACCAAGTATATCCGGGTCCCTGAGCAAAAGCAATCCCACGAGTGGGTTGCCTTTACCTGAAGCAGGAATAACTCCGGCTGTCTTTCCCAGCACATTGCCGTGATTTGTCCATCCCTGGTATGACCAGAATGACAGCAAACCTCATGTAAGTGTTTTACTATTTTTTCTGGATTTTGCACTTTTTCGGTGGTGAAGTTCCAAAGCACTGGAGGAGCCCAGTGGACTAGATACTTGCCCATACTGTCCCACACACCCTGCCACTCATGACTGTCCAGCCTCTGGGAAAATCTCTTGGTCATCCTAGGTCGTCGTCTAACACCAGACAAGGCCCAAACCTGACTCTGCTTAACTCTCAAGACCAGATGAAATGGTGGTGGGTAAAACTCTGTATGCGTGCCAACATGGTGATCTCCATCACAATCAACAAAAAGGTCTCAAGGGTACCTAAAGGCTATTCAAAACCTTCAGAACTCTCAAATGATGCTATAAATGGTCCTGCGGGGGGGGGGGGGGGGGGGGGGGGTTGGAGGTGAGGGCTGGGAGCATAAAAGAATGTCTCCTTCATGGGTTGACCATCCGAGGAGGGGAAAAAAGATGTGTAATTGCTAAGCATTTCTATTATATACCTCCCAAAGTATAGTGGTGGTGACTGCACTGGGAATGCAAGCCAGATCAGTTTCATGATCAATGATTCTATTGTATTACAAGTCATTACCATAAAGTACAAAGAAACAAGAACCTTAGCCCAAGGCCCCCAGCCAATAAACACTAACACAGCAAATACCGGCTGCAAGTAAGGTACGACATGATGAAACTGTGAGATCAAGAGCAACAACTTTGAGAGCCAATAAATCAGCATTGTGACAAGTGACTATTAATCCGAAACAATGAATGCTTAGCACAAATATGATTAGACACACTCCAGTCAGATCTGGTGTTATCTCAGCCCTTTGTGCCCCATATTGGGCACCAAAAAGAACTGTCGTGGTTTAAGTCCATTCAGCCATGTAGCTCACTTGCTCACCCTCCCCCTTTCCTCCCCCAGCTCCTGGAGGGATGGGGAGGAGAAACAAAAGAATGTAAATCCCACGGCTGAGATAAGAACAGTCCAGTAACTAAGGTATAACACAAACCACTGCTGCTACCACCAATAATAATAACGATAAGGGAAATAACAAGAGAAGAGAATGCAACCTCTCACCATCTGCCGACCGATACCCAGCCTGACCCAAGCAGTGATCTAGGCCTTCTGGGTAACTGCTCCCAGCTTATAAACCGGGCATGACGTGCTGTGGTATTGAATACCTCTTTGGTTAGTTTGGGTGAGGTGCCCTGTGTCTGCTTTCTCCCAGCTTGCCCTCCTCCTTGGCAGAGTATGAGACTCAGAAAGTCCTTGGTCAGACTAAACATTACTGAGTAGCAACTGAAAACATCAGTGTTATCGGCGCTGTTCCCAGGCTGAAAGTAAAAAACACAGCACTACACCAGCTACTAAGAAGGAGAAACAATGAATGTTACTGCTGAACCCAGGACATCTTCCCGTTACTGATTTAGATGTTTTCATTACAATTTTATACATATGCAACCACATCAACATCCACATCATTTGTGTAGATGACAACTCACAGTGCAGTTAGTTCTTCATGTGTTTGTGAAAATAGTTTTTTCAATGTGCAATAAAGCAAAAAATTTGATGCGAGCAGCAGCAGGCACTGAGGGAGCCTCAGGTCCTTGACAGGACTTGCCCAGGAGCCAGCAGCTCAGCAGACACAAACAGCTGACACAGGGGGCTGCGCCAGGAGGGGCGGTGCCAGGAGGAGTGGCACCAGCCCTGACTGGTTGAAAACCTGCTCCAGGGAGCACAAGCGACCAGGAGCGCGGAGAACAGGGGGGGTTCAAAGCAGCTTGGGCAGCAGTTCATGCGGGCAGGTGAGCAGGATAGTGAGCACTCGCTGTATGACCAGGGCTTGGTCTGGAAGCTCTGCTCTGGCTGCCCCAGCTGTGGCCAGTGTAGGTACCCAGACAGAGCCGATGAGAGGGGAGGATGCAGTGCAGAGCTCGGGGTGTAGAGAGTGCCTGCACTGCTCTCCTGAGAGGAGGGTGCACAAGGGGCAGGGCTGCACTCAGTGCTCCCTGGTGAAGGTCCTCCTGCAGCAGGTGGATGAGCTGCGAGACGCTGTTACTAGGCTGAAAGATGTCAGGGAAGCTGAAAGGAAGCAGCACTGCTTGCTCCAGGACCAGACTGTGCAGGAACCTCGAGCGTCCACTGTCACTCATGGAGGAAACAAGGAGGCTACTAACCCAGGAAGATGGGAAACAGTAAAAGAAAAAAACAACAAGAAAATGAGGAAGAGGACAATTAAAAGCAAGGTGCTTCCTCCTAAATCTGTTGTCCCCACCCAGAACCACTTTGATGTCCTGCAGGAGGCTGATGAGGAACCACACTCCCACCAGGAACAGCTGTCTGATACACTGGTAAAGAAGATCACTACTGATGATGCCAGGAAAAAAGCGGCGGATTGTAGTAGTAGGGACTCTACTCTGAAAGGAACAGAGGCGCCCATCTGTCGGCCTGACCCAGGCTCAAGGGAGGTGTGTTGCCTACCAGGGGCTTAGATCAGGGATGTTGCAGAGAAGCTGCCTGCTCTAGTCAGTCCCACTGACTATTACCTACCTCTAGTGATCCATGTGGGTGCTAGCGATATAAATAGTAGCCCGGAGAATATAAAGAAGGACTAAAGAGCTCTGGGAGAGGTGGTTAGGGGCTCTGGAGCTCAGAATGTCTTTTCGTCAGTTCTCCAGCATACAGGGGAGGACCTTAAAAAAAGCTAGGAGGATTGACCAGGTTAATAAATGGTTAGAACGGTGATGCTATAGTTAGGGGTTTGGATACCTTGAACATGAGACTCAATTTAGTAGGCCAGGTCTACTGGGGGCTGGTGGAGCTGGTCTGACAACGAAGGGGAAGGGTGGATTTGGTAGAAGGCTTGCCAGGCTGGTCAAGGATGCTTTAAACTGGATGTGTTTGGGGAGGAGGGCATCATTCTATCCCAACACACCCAATCACTTGCCAGCACCTATAGTAAATGTTCAGAGCAATGTAGAGATATTCCAGCTGCTCCAGCCAATGAGCCAGCTTCAATTGGAGATCAGATGCCACTATACAAATGCCTGTAGCATGGTGAACAAACAAGAGGAATTAGAGATGTGTGCACGTCTATGGGCATATGATATAATAGGCATCAGAGAAACATGGTGGGATGGCTCCTATGACTGGTGTGCTGGGATGGAAGGTTACAGGCTCTTTAGGAAAGACAGGCCTGGCAGGCTGGGAGGAGGTGTTGCTATTTATGTAAGGGATAGGCTGGAGAGTATGGAACTGTGTCTGGGGACAGGTGAGCTGTGTATGAGGGTTAAAGGGAGAATAGCTATGGGGGACATTATTGTGGGGATCTTTTACAAACTGCCTGATCAAGAGGACTCGGTGGAGGAAGCTCTCTATAGACAGATAGGAACAGCCACATGCTTGCAGGCCCTTGTCCTCATGGGGGACTTCAACCATCCTGTTATCGGTTGGAGGGATGGCACCGCCTGGCACAAATGATCCAGGAGGTTCCTCCATTGTATAGAAGACAACTTCCTTCTACAAGTAATAGAGGAGACAACAAAGAGAGGTACCATGCTTGACCTCGTCCTCACCAACAGGGAAGGGCTGGTTGGAAATGTGATGCTCCAGGGCAGCCTTGGTTGCAGCGATCATGAGATGGTTGAATTCAAGATCATCAGGACAGTGAGAAGAGCATGCAGCAAGCTCACTGCCCTGCACATCAGGAGAGCAGACTTTGGCCTCTTCAGGAATCTGCTCAGTAAGGTTCCATGGAATATAGCCCTAGAGGGCAGGGGGGCCCAAGACTGTTGGTTGATATTCAAGGATCACCTGCTACAAGCTCAGAAGTGTTGCGTCCCAACTAGAAGGAAGTGCTGCAGGAGGGCCAGGAGACCTCCTTGGATGGATAAGGAGCTGCTGAGGAAAATTCAAAGGAAAAAAAGAGGCTTAGAAAAGGTGGAAACAGTAACAGGAGGGCTGGGAAGAATACAGGGATGTTGTCTGGGAAGCTAGGGATCAGGTTAGGAAACCTAAGGTCCACTTAGAATTAAACTTGGCTAGGGATGTTAAGGATAACAGGAGGGGATTCTATAGGCACATTGCAAATAAAAGGCAGACTAGGAACAACGTGGGCCCTCTCCACAAGCTATCAGGAGAACGGTCTATCCTGGATTTGGAGAAGGCTGAGGGTCTTAATGACTTCTTTCCCTCAGTCTTCACAGGCAAATGCTATGACCACACCACACAAGTCTTGGAAGGCAGACGCAGGGACTGTAAGAATGAAGACCTTAAGCCCACTGTAGGAGAGGATGTGGTTCGAGACCATCTTAGGAACCTGAACATATACAAGTCCATGGGAGCTGGTGAAATACATCTGTGGGTCCTGAAGGAGCTGGCAAATGAAGTTGCTAAGCCACTGTCCATCATATTTGAAAAATCCTGGCAGTCAGGTGAAGTTCCTGATGACTGGAAAAAGGGGAATATAACCACCATTTTCAAGAAGGGAAAAATGGATGAGCCAGGGAACTACAGACCAGTCAGCCTCACCTCTGTGCCTGGCAAAATCTTGGAGCAGATTCTCCTGGAAGGCATGCTAAGGCACATGAAAAACAACAAGGTGTTTGGTGACAGCCAGCATGGCTTCACTAAGGGGAAATTCTGCCTGACCAATCTGGTGGCCTTCTATGATGTAGCTACAGAACTGATAGACAGGGGCAGAACAGTTGATGTAATCTACCTGGTCTTGTGCAAAGCGTTTGACACTGTCCCACATGACATCCTTGTCTCTAAGTTGGAGAGACATCGATTTGATAGGTTGATCTCTCCATGGATAAAGAACTGGGTGGATGGCAGCATGCAAAGAGTTGTGCTCAATGGCTCAATGTCCAGCTGGAGACCAGTAACAAGTGTTGCCCCTCAGGGATCGGTGTTGGGACCAATCTTGTTCAATATCTTTGTTGGTGACATGGACAGTGGGATTGAGTGAGTCCTCAGCAAGTTTGCCGATGACACCAAGCTGTGTGGTTCAGTTGATATGCTGGAGGGGAGGAATGCCATCCAGAGGGACCTTGACACACTTGTGAGGTGGGCTGATGCCAACCTGATGAAGTTTAACCATACCAAGTGGAAAGTCCTACACCTGGGTCGGGGCAATCCCAGGCACAACTACAGATTGGGCAGAGAAGAGATTCAGAGCAGCCCTGGGCAGAAGGACTTGGGGGTGTTGGCTGATGAGAAAATGAACATGAGCCAGCAGTGTGCGCTTGCAGCCCAGAAAGCCAACCGTATCCTGGGCTGCATCAAAAGGAGCATGACCAGCAGGTTGAGGGAGATGATCCTGCCCCTCTACTCTGCTCTCCTGAGACCTCACTTGGAGTGTTGTGCGCAGTTCTGGTGTCCTCAACATAAAAAGGACATGGAAGTGTTGGAACAAGTCCAGAGGAGGGACACAAGGATGATTAGGGGACTGGAGCACCTCCCTTATGAGCATAGGATGAGAGAGTCAGGGCTGTTCAGCCTGGAGAAAAGGAGGCTGCATGGAGACCTCATAGCAGCCTTCCAGTATCTGAAGGGGGCCTATAGGCATGCTGGGGGGGAGACTCTTCATTTGGGACAGTAGTGAGAGGACAAGGGGTAACGGGTTCAGACTTAAACAGGGGAAGTTTAGACTGGATATGAGGAAGAAATTCTTTACTGTTTGGGTGGTGTGGCACTGGAATGGGTTGCCCAGGAAGTTGTGAATGCTCCATTGCTGGTGGTGTTCAAGGCTGGATTGGACATAGCCTTGTGTGGCATGGTTTAGAGGGAGGTGTCCCTGCCCCTGGCAGGGTGGTTGGAACTAGATGATCTTCAGGTCCTTTTCAACCCTAACTATTCTATGATTCTATGTATATTTAGATTATGTTCTGCTTTAAAAATATCTAGCAGATGGGGATGCGATTGCCTAGAATTTGAATGGCTCCTTGTTGCAAAGTAGTTATGCATGCAATCCTCTACAGATGTCCCCAGCTTCCACCATCACTCCCAAATGGATTGCTCAAATAAGCATCCTAGGCTTAAGTGTGGCTTTTGCTGCTGGGAAGGAGACTGAAACGTTTCAATCCTTCTCTGGTATTAGCTACTGAGGAATCATGGGGTTTGCAATTGTGTTCAAGCCTATCTAGTCTATGGGGCATTTGCTCAAATGAGATCACCCATCGAGAGTCTTGTTTAAAATGAAGATATTTTTATATTGAGTGGCAAAAATGCTTAAAGTCACAAGCCCCAAAATTTGAGATATTCTAATTAAGGCATTAATAGGAGATTATAAGCTGACATTGCAAAGCAGCATTGCTGATCTCTTCAAGTAGGTAAGAAAACCTTTAACAATATTGGGCCATAATTACTCCAATAAAAACAACTTTAACTATGGGATTTAAAACTGGCTTTTTGTATTTACAATTAGACCTGCATGATGAATTAGATGAAGGATCTACCACAATAGGTGTGTACTTGTTATTTTGACAGATCTTGATCTTCCTTCTTATCCAAGCAGAAAAGTAATTGGATATATGTTCTGTAAAGATAACCAGTTATTACAAGCAGATATTCCATGAAAACTCTCTATATCACAGAAAAAAAAGTTTTCTTATTTATATGGCAATATTTAAGGAAAACTATCTGAGCATAATTTATAGAAATATGGCACCTGTCAGAGAAGTCATTCTGTTTGAAGAACAAAGTACCGAGACATCATTCTGTTCTTGTTTAAATATGATAGTTATATATCTTTGGATGCCTGGATTTAAACAAAGGTCAGGGTTTTGTTTTTTTTTTTGCTTGTTTAAAAGAAAAGGAAAAAAGATACACACAAGACTTCTAAAGTAGGTTGTTTTTTTTTTCCTTTTCTGATGGTGTAGGACCGATATAGCATAGAGTGCTGAAGTCACAAACATCATGTGCTGCAATGCTTCTTGTGGAAGGAGTACCAAGGCAGGATGTGCATAGAGGAGCTAAGAAATGGATGCCATGTCGTCCACTTTTGTTGTGACTCACACACATCCATGTCAAGTGTTTTTGAGTTACTGAATCTCTTTTTTCTAAGCATGTACTTTTTCTAAACATGTCCTTCCTATCTCTAAAAACCAAATTTAACATTGTCTTAACTCAAGCAGTTAATTCATTCATAGGTATATTAATACATTTATTACACAATTATCTGAGTTTCCTACAGCATTAACTTTAACAACTTATAAGTCACTTCTCAGGAGATCATTTAAAAATTTAATGAAGATGATTGCTGCATATAAAGGATACTGAACAGCAATTATCCTTTAGAAGGTATGCATGCATTTATGATATGGAAATACAACTATGAAACATACATGTCTTCTGTTTTAATTATTGTTTTCATTGAAAATTGACCCTTACATTCACAGAAAAACAAGCTCTTTAAAGTTGTGATATAAAGAAAAGTAAAAATTTAGAAACCAAATTAAAAAGAAAACCTATTTCACCATGCATATGCATTCCATTGGAGGAAAAATTATCTGTAGATAGTTTAAACACATTTTATGGATGCAAATTTGCATGTGTGAAAGCTATAGCATGCAAAAATTTATATACAAATACACATTACAGTGAAACCATGTCATGATAAAGCATAGAATAAAAAAAAAAATTAATGAAGTCCATTTTCTTGAGGGTCCTCAGGCAGACCCTTAGGCCTTGTTACAGGTTTTCTGCTTAGGAAGGGGAAGGCATTTCTGGCTCAGCCAATGTGGCTGTTGTGGTTTACAATGCCCCTGAGGGGGCTTATGGAGAAAGGGAGCAGGCAGTCATTAGAAAGAGTAATGGAGCTAACACAGCCTTGACTGATGGGGAAGGTGCCTTTAAGATAGATTTTCCCCGGCTCTTCCAAACAGCTTTGTTTTGCCCTCCATTCAGGTTAGCTATTGAGCCACAGACTGTGACACCAAATCTGTAAGGATCTGCAGGTCCCCAGAGGGCAGTATTTTTCACAGATAATGTTAGCATATTGAAGGTCATTGCATGCATCTGAAACCAAGACAACTCATGTAGACTATTTAACAAATCTTCTGGTCGTCCTGTTGTCATCCCTCTCCAGTTCTATTACGTTTCAGAAAGAAAAATTAAAGCAAAACTCCACAATGTCCTCTCAGATTCTTTCAAAATATTGAAAATCTTTATAATCTAGCAATTTAAAAAGTAGTTACATATCTATTTACTATACTAACACTCTTAAGTAGACCACAGAGACCAATCCTTTGTGGAGAGGATACAGCTAACAAATTGAAGCACCAACTGCTAGTTTTCCACAAAACCCAGGTGTTCCTCCACTGTTCTGAGAATTTCAGAGTCCCTTGATCTCACTTATAAACTTGCAACTGCTGCTATAATATAATTTCTCATACATCTGCGAAAACACCAGCAGTATATGTGCAAGAGGGCAATATGCTTTGGAAAGATTCCCAGTGGATCCATCACTCTAACTTAGTAGCATTCTAACCTCACAAAAGGACATGAAAAAATAATGTGGAATGGCTGCATCTTCATTTTGTAACCTCAGGGTTTGTGTAATATTTTAAATGCAGGTTGCTGGAACTTTTTGCTTACTTGCAGAAGGACAGACAGTTAACTATCACTTCTTCCTCCTCATCGATCTCCTCCTCATCTTACTGCAGCTGATTTCTCTAAGATAGTCACCAAAAATTTACATTATGGTGATTAGGTCCTCAAACTTTTATTCATTTAACATTCACATTCATTTTGACATGGTCATTTAACAGACGCACTGAAATTCAGTGTAAGATAAATAAATGCTTCAAGCATAAATGTTTTAGATTCATGTAATGGGTTCAGCAGTAGCAGTCATTTTTCTCCTTCTTGGTAGCTCGTGCAGCGCTGCGTTTCCAACTTTTGGCCTGGGAACAGCACTGATAACACTGATGTTTATAGTTATGGCTTGGTAATGTTTTGGCCTGACCAAAGACTTTCTGAGTCTCATGCTCTGCCAGGGAGGAGGGGAAGCCGGGAGGAAGCAGAGACAGGACACCTGACCCAAACTAGCCAAAGAGGTATTCCATGCCGCAGCACGTCATGCCCAGGATGTAAAAACGGATGGCAGAGACCCGGAAGGGTGGGGGTGCACTGCTTGGTCGGGCTGGGTATAGGTGTTGAGCAACTGTATTCTTTCCTTGTATTTCCCTTGTCATTATTATTACTGATGCTAGCAGTAGTGGTCTTGTGTTATACTTTAGTTACTAAACTGTTCTTATCTCAATCTGTGGGAGTTGCATCCTTTCGATTCTCCTTTTCATCCCCCTGGGAGCGGGGGAAAGAAAGAGGGGGGAGTGAGTGAGTGAAACTGCGTGGCTGACTGGACTTAAACCACGACAATTCATCTTTCCCGAACTTAACAAAATAATTCTACTCACAATTGGTTTCAGTGGGACAATATATGGAATGATGTACATTGGCAGCAGATACAGGTTCAGTGTATGAGAAATCTACATCACATTTCATTAAGCTGTCATTATGTACCATCATATCTCTAGCAGGTTACTTAATGGGTGCAGACTACTTTGTGTGATGTCTGTTGCGTTCTATCAAAGATAATCTGCAATATGTATTTCCCTCAGGTTATCTGAGAATGATTGGGTCTCCCTTTTTAATTTTATCTCTCAAAGTTAATGAAAAATATACAACACAACATCCAAAACCATATATCAATTGCTTCCTTGGTTTTAGAAAAAGACATGTCTGTAGCCACAAAAAAAAAAAAAAAAAAGTATTTTTGTGTATCCTCAAAATTCTGTAAATGACTGAAACACTTCAGAATTGCAATTGTGGTGAGGAAACTCTAAGGTGGATCTAAATGCTAGTGTCATTTAGTGCATCATGTCACAAAGTAGTCTGTGGTCTCTAACAATGCTCCACAACTAGCTAGCAATTTTGACGAAAATGAAAAAAAAAAAAGAAGGTAAATTACACTTCTTTAAAAACCTCCTTCCTATGTAGGAAAGAAGTTTAGAAATTTGAGTACTTATTTAATTTCATTCTTACTTTTTTTATGGTCTATTACTAAGCGAAGTGGGAAAAGAAAAACCAGAACTAATTGCGAGAATTGAAAGCTTATATATTTCATAATCTCTATCACATGTATCAAGCTAAAAACTGTTGATTTACAGCACAGAAGAAAGCTCACTTGTTTGGTTTTATGTCGTGATGTTTACGCCACTGCACCTGCATAGAGAAAACTTCAATAAGTCACCCTTCTCCCAGAACTCCTGGTATGACCAAGTGTGAACTACTGCATTCACATGAGAAATAATTATTTCATTACTGGCGCAATAACTACCCTCTGTCTAAAAGAATGATATTTTAATATCTTTGGCACAAACTCTGTGCTGCTTCATTAAGGAAAAGTAACTCATAATTAGTGTTTGACCTTAGAACCAGCTGAAACAAATTTCATCATCTGAAAGTATGAAAGTAAAAGCTGTGCTAATAGCAGAAACATCCTTAGTTACTAATCTTGTTTCTGAGGTGGAATAATTGGCATCTACTTTTAATTCAACAACCTGCAATTCGTGAAAATCAAACACACCAAATTATACCAGTTAATTTGGAAAGGTTTGTAAGAAAGAATTCCCTATGATGCATACAATTTATTCTCCTGAGTCAAGAAACTTCGTATTTTACATGTCTGAGTGAAAGCATGTGCTCTTCTAGATTAGACATAAAATGGAAATCTGGTTGCTAGATTTCTTTCTGAAAACAGCCAGAACATCAGCCTCTAATTTGTGCAGTCACTGCCCCACTGTAATTGAAGACAAGTAGTCAACAACAAAAGCTTTCTGCAATCAGATGCTCTTTGAACTTCCATCTCTATCCTTTCCACCACCTGCTTCTGGATTCCTGCTTCTGCTTCCCAGCTGACTGATGATAATGTCGAGAGTAAGACAGAAATAGGGGTGACAAGACTTTTCCATGTAGTGACTTTACCTGCATTATCAAAGAGATCAGAAGTTGGTGGGTTCAGAAAATTGAACTACTATGCTGTACCACTTTGAATAAACAACTCATTATTTGAATTTGCAACACAAGAATCCTGTATTATACAGGATGACTGGAAACTCCAATGAAAAGACAATCCAGAGAAGAGCTATAAGGGATGTCTTAGTTGGAGAATTTGGAAATCCTCTAGGGAAAGAGTAAATTTCACAATCAACATTTTCTTACAGTTTTTTAGCCTAAACTAGCTGGACAGGGAAATAATAAACAATACTTATAGTAAAAATTGTTTTCCAAATCCTATCACTGTTGATTTTTCTGAGTCACCACTAAAACCATGTTTAACCTACACAACAAAAATGATATAATGAAAAACATTAACAATTTTATCACCTATTTCCCTGCCAAAATAAACCTGAGGATGTATCCTAAACTGTATACAAACACCTAATAACCATTAAATTACAAGTTTAATTTATATCAAATTTTAGTCTATTTCACATAATGTCAAAAATATGCTTATAAAAATATTTTCTGAGTTCTAAAATCAATTCCTTTGTAGATTTGCATACAAGCATTAAAATGCCTGTAGCAGTGGACTTGATATAATATTTGGGAAGAACATCTGAAATGCATTTTACTTCTGTAATGATCCCAGTCAACTTTATAAATTACAAAGGTTATGAAAGGATATATATGGCTTTACCTGACAGGTTCATATTATTATCAGTGGTCTTTGAGTCATATTGTGATATCTCTGCACAGTTATCAATTTATGATAAATTTTTCTTTGACTTTCCTCTATTCTTTTCTAGTTACCTTTCTCTTTATTAAAGTACTGTCTCATGTTTCTTATGCATTTAGGGAGTTAATTTTTACAGCTTCCAATTATTTTCCAGCAAAGTGCTGTACTTGAAGTAATGTACATAATCACAACGCTCATTTATTTTAAAGGATATTACTAGTGCAACTGAACTTTTGAACTCAGGTTTTGATTATCTGGCAATTTTTTACTGAGGTAATTTGGCTTTATAAAAAGCTACCAGAAGCATATGAATAGCAAATAATTCCTGTAATACTCTGACCATTTAAAGATTAAAAATTTGTATGAAAAACTAAGATATCAGACCCATATCTTAAGAAGCAGTGTGCTGTCTGTCATTTTCTTCCTTTTCTACTCTACGAATACTTTCCAGTTCTTTTCATAATACTTTTCTGGCAGACAGCTTGCTTCTCATTTCTATGCTTGCCCACTCAGAATGACACTTTTTTGGTAAACTGGCAATTTAAACTCCATTATTATTCTGCATTAAACTGCTGCAGAATGCCAGTCAGACATTATGATTTTTTTCCCCATCCAGCTGTGCTGAACTGTAAGTACATATGAAGTAATTGACCTTGTTGTTCATTGAATTGTACAATGCTTTTCTACCTACTGTTCTGCGCCACTCACTTGACTTCATGCATCTTCACAAGTCATGACCTTTATGGTGGAAACTAGTCTCCCAACAAAGACAAGAACAGCCTTTACAAAAGTAGAACATTACCCATGATCAGTACAAAACTTAGGCAACAGGGAGGCCAAGCAAACCTGCAGTACTAAGATTAGAGATTCTTGATGAGATCTTTCCAATAGGGGGGAAGAAAATAAGAATTGCCTTTATGAAAATAAACACTTGAAAATCTCCAGTAGACAAGTTAATCCTTCCTATTTTATCAGAAAGACATGATTTTTTTCTTTTGTATGTGGGAAAACTAGGCTTATTGAATGTACTACTCAAAATAATAATGGTAATAATGGTAATAATAATGTTGGTAATAATAGTAATAATAAAGCTGTAGAAGCAGTCCAATTGGCTAAATTCTATAGAAATACCACAGGATTTAAGCTAGCCATAGAGAACTGTTAATACCTTTCCATAGTAGAGACTGTGAAAAATATAAACCACAGTTTATTAAATAAAGCTAATCACCAACACGTGCATTTTATTTCACTTCTAACAGAGGGGACAATTCTAGGAGCTGAAAAAAAAACATGTATCTGTTCTTCTTTAATTTCCTGACTGCTATAATTTGACACCAGATATCAGCAAATAATCTTTCTGAAGATACAAGTGTAATTTTCAAAACATATTTGAGACAAACTTTGTATTGGGTGTATCTCTACAGCAGGGCAGCTGTGGGAGAGGAGAGAGAAAAATGTGAACACCAAAGTGAGAGAAGAAGCAGGAGCAGGAGGGGAGGAGATGCTTGAGGCACAGGAGCAAAATCCCCTGCAGCCCACCATTCCAGAGCAGCTGGATGACACAAAACTTGGAGAAGTGGCTGATACACCAGGAGGTTGTGCTGCCACCCAGGGGGACCTTAAGTGGCTGAAGAAATGGCTAACAGGAACCTAATGAAGTTCAACAAAGGGAAGCACTAACTTCTGTACTTGGAGAAGAACAACTTCATGCACCACTATATGCTGGGGGCTGACTGACGGGGAAAGATTTTGACAGAGAGGGACCTGAGGGTGTTGTTGGGTACCAAGTTGAACACGAACCAGTTATGTGCCCTCATGTCAAAGAAGGCTTTATCCGTGGCTGTATGAGACAATTACCAGTAGGTTAAGGGAGGTTATCATTCCTTAAGGTGAGGCCATACCTGGAGTATTGTGTTTAGTTTTGAAATAAAAAAACTGGAATTTAAGACAAGATAGGAAAAGGTAGGGTGGGATATTGTAAGATAGGGTAGGATAGGGTAGGTTAAGGTAGGACAGGACAGAAAGAATAAACTTGGTTCTATTCAATTTGATTCAATTACGATGTTGTCATGGGTTCAGCAGCAGCAGTCATTTTTCTCCTTAGTAGCTGGTACAGCGCTGCGTTTTCGACTTTCAGCCTGGGAACAGCACTGATAACACAGACGTTTATAGTTATGGCTTAGAATGTTTGGTTTGACCAAGGACTGTCTGAGTCTCATGCTCTGCCAGGGAGGAGGGAAGCTGGGAGGAAACAGAAACAGGACACCTGACCCAAACTGACCAAAGAGGTATTCCACGCCACAGCACGTCATGCCCAGGATGCAAAAATGAGGAGCAGAGACCCAGAAGGGTGGGGGGCACTGTGGGGGTAGGGCTTGGTATCAGGTGGTGAGCAGTTGTATTCTCTTTCCTTGTATTTGCCTTGTCATTATTATTATAGGTGGTAGCAGTAGTGATTTGTGTTGTACCTGAGTTACTGGACTGTTCTTATCTCAACCTGTGGGACTTGCATTCTTTCGATTCTCCTTCCCATCCCTCCAGGAGCGGGGGGAAGAAAGAGGGGGGAGTGAGTGAGCAAACTGCTTGGCTGAGAGGCTTAAACCACGACAGATATGTACTAATCTAGATGAAAGCCTGTATAAATGCAATGGGTCCCTATATTTCTTACGCTAAGAAATGTCTTTAACTAAAAGATTACTTTTTAATAGTTCCTTATTATTATTAACGCAAGTTTATAAGATCATCACACACCGGACTGACAGAGTTAATAAAACATTTTATTCGATATTACAGAAATAAAAAAAAAAAAACACCAGACAAAAACCAACCATGAACTAAGGAACTGAGTGCTCCCTCATGTTTTATTTCTTGAAGTGATCCAGTACAAACTTAATCTTAGCTTTGCTTTGGTTTGTTAGCACATGCTGTTCATTTTCAAGAAATGAAGGAATGTGGTCTCAAAACCAAAGCAGGAATCCTAGAAAAGGCTGATGATGATGGCTCTGACTAACCACCAAATCCTTATGCTCTTATCTTTTCTTCTTAATTTAATGCAAGCAGGATTGCTTACCTCAAAGAATATGTCATGTGCCTAGCTTAATAAATGTTAATAAAATGCTTAGAGACTCAGACACATTCTGTTTAAATGCCAAATATTAATATAAATAACATCCTTCATTTTATGCAGAACATTCTTTTCAAAAAACTAATTTCTTGATAGTACACTGGCATATCTGATTTCTAGACTAATGCTCTATGGAATTTGTAAGTGTTCCACAGAAAAAAATCCCAACTTATTATAATTTTTCTATCAAAATATATCACACATTTTTCAATAATTTTGACAGGACTCAGCAGGTTAGAAACATAACATAGTTGACCATCTCCCTTTTAGCATTTACCACATGGCAGATTTATTACTCTAAATAAACAAATCTGACATTCCCAAAGAATGCAGACATGAAAATAAATGAAGCTGAAATGAGCTGCTGCACAGAATAATAATGTAGCTTTAGAATGATCCTAATCTTCAAAACCAAGGTATTAATTGAATAAAAAGCAATGGCATCTCAACAAAAGCTGCACTCATTTAAAATGACAACACTGAAACTGTCTGGTAGTAATAGTCACAAGATATCCATCATGTTTAAGTATGTGAAGTACATGGCTTCACAGACCCAAGTGCTTCTTAATATCCTTTATGTTGTATTTTTCTTGCAAGGTTTTAAAAACTAATAAAGCCTTGTGCTTTAAACATGTCAATAGGAAAAGTATCAAAAGTACTGTTCAGATTCCCAGGTTATCTGTTTTACTAGGACCTAAAAGCTTCAGTAGCATTTTAGTCTGGGTTCCTGAATGATGTTCTAGTAAAAGAAAATCCTGCAGAAAGAGTAATAACATGTTACAATTAATTATTTTGTAGAATTTTTTTTTTTCAGCCTTGGCTGCCCTTCCTGAAAAATTTATAAAATCCCTTTAGATAATCCTGTCTCCAGGAAGAATTCAGTAAGATCTATTTTCAGTATGCTTTCCAATTAATTTCCCAGGAATTATTCTGTCGTAGAAAAGTGTTCTCTTTTCTTTGTGTCAGTGTAGATGTCTACGTTTGTAGTTGAGTGTTTATTATGCATACATAGAGTATTCAGACTGGAAGCCTTTAGGCAGCGCTGTGAGCACCTCACTCTAGCATGGAGCTAAAGTAGGGCCCATTAGACCTCTCCTAGGTTCCTTTGCGTCCAAATCATGGAAGTCAGGTTTGAAAATGTATATATGCATGTGCTAGGGTGTACAGAGAGCAGGGAGCAGGAGACCCAGAAATGTAGGCACATCTCATTTACAGTAAGAGTAATTGTTTTTGAATGCATATATATCCCCCTTCTGGCACTTACTAAGCCTGAAAATTAACAGTCCACATGAAGTTAAGATTAAAACCCTAAGTCTGCTTGAGGAAGGAAAGACACTATAAATGACAACTGTATTAATGGGTGATTACGTTCATTCTCAGAACATATCATTGTACTTGCCAGGAATCCTTCCTGAAGACACAGAATTAATGGAATGAGAAAAACAGAAACACTAAACTATGGGTAAATAAAGCAGATTCCCACATATGAGAATATCTAACTATGAATGCAATGGGGTTAAACAGTCTCTGGGATAATAGAAAGAATACTTTATAGGGTAATCATGATCTCCAAACAAAACCTTTGGCTTTTTTCTTCCCTGAAAACCCTTCTTGATCATACTCATTTCTGAATTCTAAGGAGGATTTAATGACAACAAGGAGCATCTTCCAACACAGTATACTTCTGCAAAATATGTTTCATCTGTTTGTAAAAAATATATGGACTCTGCTAATAAGAAGTAAGGGAACACTTTTTCAGCACTTCAAAACACCCTTCAACAGCTTTTCAATTGAACAATGAAGTTCACAGCTGTTTCCTAAAAGGAAAAGACATAAAGCAGAGTAACTGCTGAATTACTCCTGAAGTGCAGTTCATTCTGTCTGCTCAGAGAGGAGGAATACAAAGACTTGAAACAGAAGTTGAAGTACTACTGTAAGAAATATTTCCTCTATAAATCACCTTGCTACTCACAGATGCACTGAAACCTTTCTCCTATTCATCTCTACACTTTTGGAGCATGAAATATCGCACCAGAAATTTTTAACAAGTTTGAAGCAGAGGGTGTTATTTTCCCAGCACAAATATATCATCCTTCATTAGTAAATATTTTCTAGTGTTCCCAGAGTCCTGCATTATCCAATGTACTAGCCAGCATGACTTCTGTTGAGTCAGCCTCGATGCTACCTCTGTTGCATTTGCCTGCAAATGTCAATTTTTCATCAGTATAAACTATATACATTTTTCGGCAGAAAAGACAAGCTTCTGGGTACTCAAGTCTCCCTTCAGACATAACCCTATAGCCCCATTATACACTACTGGCACTTTAATAAAACGGTTGCAATCTTCCTACAGAGTTTGCAAGGCCTCAGAACTGAGGTTTGACAGGCTTGTTCTGTCGAGTTTTACTGAACTGCCTGATTTAGCAGTAAATGCCATTTGTTTTTTCATAATTGAGCAGGTGGCTTTGGTTAATCTGTTTTATGGTTTTTATCTTTGTATGGCAGTACCAAAATAGGTTTATGACTAACATAATGATGCTGTATTGAGAAATAGGCCTGGTATCACAGCTGAGACCTTGGGAAGTGAAGACACAGTGTATGGTGCAGAAGTGCACAGGCATAATAACATGGGATAATAAAAGATGAAGCATTGGAGACATCATGTCTGTAAACATCTCACCCATGGTCAGTTAATGACATGCAAACCTTAAGCTTGACAAAACTGATGTGAAGAATAATAAGAATAATGAAATAGATACTGACATATGTAGAAGGCACTATAGGTGGTAAGTTCAGATGTAAAATGGAGCTGCAGTCCAGTGGTAAAAGGAGCAAAGATATAAAAGTATGCTAGAAAATTAGTGAGAAAGAAGACATAATCATGAAGCAAGTAATACCTTCAAGTGCTGACAGCTCACCATAACACCACTGCCCACAGTCACTGAAATCAGACTACTGACCTTGGTACTCATAAGAACAGGGGACAGGTGAATTGCTAGGAAAAGGGATAGAAACTGAATATGTGTATTACAATTTTAACCGTATTACTATTATTAAGAGTTTTTCTTTATACAAGCATATTCTTTCTTTTTCTGAAATAATCAGATATGGACTTCTAATAATTCTTGGATTAGGCTATAAAGACCTGAATTCTACTAACACTCTATTCTTGACTTTTACATAAGGTGGACTTTCTCTTTGCTCATAAACTAGATGATGAACATAACACAATCATGATATACTTTCTGCTTACAAAATCTGCCCCCTTAGTGCCAATCTCCAAGACAAATTAACCCTTTAGTTCTGAATGATGATAGCCTCCTAGGTAAGGATTTATGAAAAAATAGCAACAACAAGTCAGAATCAAGCAAACAAAAATCTATCCCATCAGTGAGAAACAAAAAGCAATGGATGCATCAAAAGCCTAAGAATAAGTATTCGTATTTAAGCTAAACTCATGTTAGCAGACTGTGTCACTGATAATTCAAAAAGAAGAGAAAAAACATGTCAAAGTTCTTACAAAAGGTTCAGACTCCACCCATAGAAACAAATCTGTGAAAACTGAGCAGTCCTGTACATGTCATGTCTTGCAGCCATGGGTGCTGAGTCTCTTTCAAATGGCACCTAATAGCTAGATTTAAGCAACTAAAGGCTAGTTTTACTGGCCAAAGTGTCATTGTCAGCAAAACAGCTTCTTGGAAGCTACCTTTGGGTGCAACTGCCATGACACAGGATCTTTGAGAGACCTACATCCTTCCGTAAAAACTGCTGGAAATGGGAGGCATGACTCAAAGAAAACTAAAACAGCATTTGAGACTGTTTTAGAGCAAGAAGCTTCAGTTAAGCAACTGAATCCTGTCCTGAGTGCACTGCAATGTAAGCTGAATAGTTCTCTTGCACCTACTGCTCATATCTAGACATTTATATATAGGTATCTTATTCTTGAACAGAACTTCAATGAGGAAAAAAAGATTTGTTTCAGATTTTTTTTTTTGTTATCTAAGCTGGAACTTCTGTATTCATTAATTTATCTTCTGATTCCTACACAAACCTATATTTTTACATAACATAGCAATTCACATTAAAAAGATTGACAAGAAGAAACATTAAAATATGCATGAAGAAGAACCTCAGTGAAATTACTTCATTTTAAGAGCATTTCTACAGGTTACATTTAAAGCAGTCTAGCATAAGGGATAAAGCAATAATCCAAACAGCCAAACTGAAGACATTTACAACAGAATCATTAAAATAACTCCCAAAACAAACTTCAGAAAAACAGCCATTTATTGGGTTAGAACATCCCTCTATAGGAAAATCTTCTATTGTACAAATCTTTGCTATAAAACCATTTATTGGAAAAAAACTTGTGCTGTAGAAATCAGGATAGGGATGAATAATAATTATATTGAATGTGTAAGCACATTTTGGAGAACACTTTCATGTTTTTTAAAGCTTCTACAGTCAGTTCAACACAGTTTTAAATACATAAAATATGTTTTATGATCACCAGTGTTCTCCTTCTGGAGCAGCATTTTCCTGGCTCAAACAGAAGAAGGATCAGAGCAATTCTAGTTTGAGAGACTCAATGATTTATTTGGCCTATGCAACAATGCATTCCTCCATCTACTTATTTAGTTACAAAATCCTAATAGAGCTATTGAAATATTTTAGAACCTACATTATAGGGCATAATAAATGTAATTGTGATGCTTTTTCTGGTGCTACAGAAATTAGTATATTTCCAGAAGGACATCTTGAAATATTCATTCTCCCAAAAGACTAGTTGAACACAAGTTAGAAGTCTTTAAGAAAAGGTTTCAGCTATTATCTTATGAATTCTGAAGGAGTTTCTGAAGGCTAACTCAAGTACAAAGGTTAAAAAAAAAGGCAAAAATTATGCATGAAAAAGGAGGAACAAAGAGCAGCATGCTTCAAGCAAAACACATAAGCAGCATATGAATGCTAAAGTCCCATCTGATTCAGTGTGTGTGATACAGAATCATAATTTTGTTTTTTTATGTTTTTCGTTCACTTTAAGGAGAATGGGATGGTACACAATAAAATGTGCTGAATTTTCGTTCACTTTAAGGAGAATGGGATGGTACACAATAAAATGTGCTGAATTTGTGTTTATGGTCTGGTTCTAAACTCCAGAGGCACTAAGTGTTGATGATAGACTTGCCTAGAGAACTACCAGTGTTTAGGATGCTGTTGTCTTAGGATTTTGCTTTATATGCATATATGAAAGGTGTAAGTTTTCAACATACTGCAAAGAGCTCAAATCTGTATTTATATTGGATATGTTTGGAAAAATATCACAGAAACCTAATATAAAGAACAACATGATTGTGTAATACAGATTTGCACGTATTGCCTGGAGGGAGTAATACATAAAAAGCATGTGCCCATAATCCCCTAAAAACAAAAGCTTAAAAGGCAGTAATGGCCTTTCTGTGGTGAGTACCCAATAGAAACCAGTCCTTGGATGCCTCCCTCCTGCCTTTCAAATGATAATGCATCCTTGCTCTTTAGACATCTCTCTACCCCACATGAGAAGACATGCAGTTACATTGGACCAGAAAACTAAATATGAATCCCACCTTAAAACTCATTACGCTATCACCATGACCATTAAAATTACCCAGAAATAAGATCTTCATAAAATATACTCTCAGGTTTTCTTCCTGACAGAAAAGCAGCATGGGCTACAGGTCAAACATTAACAATTCAGCAAAATATTCAAAAACAAAAAATCTACTGAAGAAAAATATACAACATGCAAAACCATATCATGTTGCTGTTTTACATTAAATATCATCAAACCATCCACAGGTGTGAAAACACAGACACTTTTGCCCTCACTTTGCCTCAGTTGCATGCATCTCAACTTACAACGCAGCAGTGACAACAATAGCTTCATATAATTTGATATGTTAAAAGTATTGAAGTGTTTTAAATGCACCATTTCCAGAAGCATTATATTACTAAGAGGTGTGTATTTAATTCAGTTGTCTTGCTCTGGTCTGAAATTTTAAAAAAGTAGCTCTGTTTGAATTCTGCTTTTATTGTTTCACTGGTAAAAGAGGTCAAAACAGAAACTATTAAACGGACTCAGAGTAGGAATCTACACTTGAAAAATAGTGAAGACATACAGCAGCATCAGATTTCTTGCTTTCAACTGTCAAAATATTTCAGATGAGGAAAAAAAATGTAACACAAATTGATATTAGTCCTGTCATTCTTCATTATGGCAAATAAAACAGCAGACAGCAATACTCTCGTATTAAAACCCTAGAAATCCAGAACTTATTCCAAACTCCTAATTGTGTTAAGCCAGCAAAGTCCTATACTAGGCTCATAATTATAGTTAAGTTATAATTATTATGCTTTACATCACGGAAGGGTTACACCCAGTTCCTTTACATTCTAGTTTCCAACGGAAGCTACTATTTTATTCTAAGTATTGATACCACATACATTTTCCTTGCTAAGGAAAAGATAAGCAAACAGAGAAGGCCAATTCTATCTCCAAAACAATAGCTGTTCTGACTAGAATAGTCAGATTACCTTAGCTGCAAGAACAGGCCTCTAGCAGTGAGGTAAGACATGACTGCTAAAGTATCTTTAACTGATTGTCAAGCTTCTAATTATCTCCAGTAGTCTGAAGATAAAAAAGCTAAAAGGATTTTCTACCTCCAAGATTGTTTGCTATGCTCAAAACTTGATGTTCATTCCCCTTTAATCAATACAATGCTGATATCATTGCATTTTAAAAATGTTTGAGATAAAATATAATTTGGATATGCCTACTTGCTTCATTTACATGTTTCCAATTAAAGATAAATATTTCTATGTACTCAAAGTGTTCTGTTCCAGATTTACAGCAATCTGTATCACAAAGTACAGTTTAGGAAAGCTGTAGTTCTATCAATTTCTTTTCACACTTTTTCAGTGAATTTTCTCTCCAGATGAACTCCCGTTTTATTTATAGAAGTTTCTTCTTATTAGGTAAACATTTTAGATAGAATATGCATTTCAGCTGGATATTCATTTCAGTGGATAGATTATCCATTTAAAAATTAAACCCTCAAGATGTTAGAAATAATCTTTTGTTATCAGTAAATATTAAGTTAATGATAATTATTTTATTATTGTTTAGTTGGTTTTAATTGATTATATGTAGTAGTTGACAGTTTGGAAATAATTCATCTAATTACAGTCCCAGTAGTTTCCTCCCTGTGTCAGTACATTTAAACATTATCAGATACTATGAATCAGATTTTGCTTTTTGGTATCTTATCTTAGCCCTAAATGTGAGTAGTCTTTTTTATTACTCATCATAAGTTTATGAAAAATTTCAAAATTTCAAAGCTTTCAATATCTTCTGTGGAATATGCATGAAAAAAACATTTTTTAAATAAATGAAATCAAAGCAATAATTTCCAATGAAGATTCAATTAATGTGTCATATTTTACATTGTTGCTGGCGTAATAAAATAGTGTAAAAATAAATGAAAATATGTTATAAGCTCTTTTCATTTAACAATTTTATTTCTGGCCTTTATCTTATATATATAAATATATGTTTACATATATTATATAATAAATAAAAATATTTTGTTTTCTCAGTGACCTCACCAAAATCAATTTTATTTCTGGCCAAGAACCTGACTGTGGCAAAACATTTCAACAAAACTTTTCTGATCAGCTCTAATCCAGCAACAGTGTGTCCCTGAAAGTAAACTAGCGCACACTAGGTAGATGGTCTGTACTTGAAATTCCTGTTTTTCCATTTCACTTCAATTGGGTTCAAGACTTTCTGGCAAAATAAAGAAAATAGACTCAAAGTGCGAAAGCATGCAGAAGCAGAGATTAAATTCTATACTGGCTTGCAGAAAGTAGACCCACATCTCCTTCCTGACAGATGAACTCTGCCAGCCGGATTCTTCCATCCTCCAGGTAGAGGATATCACTACCTTGGCCTTACGTGTCTCAGTTCAGAAAACTGGTGGGTGGTGGCTAAAAAAGATGTTATTATTTCCTGAAACAATAATATTAATTAATGTGGTAAGGAGAAAATAGTATATGACCTTATTTCTAAGCTTACCAACCTTTTACTTATCCATATTTGTCAGCCAAGTTCAGCAACTTACTTCTAAAAGAGGCATTAATAAAATGATGCACTTCAGAAGTCATTTTGTTACTTCAGTAGATAAAATGGCAATAACCTACTTTATAAAATAAAACTTATACAAAAGAGTAAATCAAAATGACCTAGGGGATTATTTGAGTAAAAGTGTACTTCATTATGAATATTTCATAACGTGATACATAAATCATTGTGGAAAAACTTGTACTGTAAGTTAATTCAAGGGATGTTGGAAAGGTTAAAGCCTAGATAAGTAATAAAAGAGAGAAGGAAAAAAAAGTCTTGGTAAGATAAAGTATTGTATCATGGCAGATTTTTCATACAATAGATTTATTAATAATGTCAAGCAAAACTTTGCTAAGGACCTTACTCATTAAAAGGGAAAAATGGACTCATGTTGTCATTACCCCCTGTTTCTACAGTTAACATTATGACATATTTTTCTTACCCCAAAGTTCTGCTACATGTCTACAACTGAAAATTAACCTTTATTTATTTCTTCTCTTTCTCCCAGTGTTCTATCCCCTTGGCCTTCCAACCCCACCAGAAGAAAAAAAAAAAAGGTCAAGATTTTAGTAGCGTTTTGAAAAGAAATACTCATTCTGTACTGTTCATATTTTTCAAGTTCATGTCATTGAACAAAGCTGAGGTTTTTCTGATAAATTAGAGCTCATAAAAGGAATCAACATTTGTCCAAGATGGTATCACATCAAATTTGAGGGAAGAAAATATCTATGATTTTGAAAAGATCAGAATAATAAAATATGTTTTGCTGTAAAAAAGAACTATGGATAATGTTTACAAAAATATTCTCAAAAAGCATCTCAAATAGCTATGTTAAATTATTTTTTAGATTACATGTCTTGAACAAAGAAGCATTTTAAAATCATTCCATTTCAGTGATTTACACCACTGAAGCTTAACAAGCTTATTTAAGTATGATTATAGATTCCAATGTATCACTGGACATTAGAAAAAACGTAAAAACACAGAAATGTATGCAAATTGAACTTCACTTACACAGCTCTGAGAAAAAGCATAATCTTAGTTTACAATTATTTTATAAACATTCACATAAAAGAATATTCTAAGACACATTTAATTCTCACTTCTACTGTTATACATGCGGAACTGTAAAACTCCCAAATTCAGTGTATGGCTAAATGTCAACATTGCCAAACACTATTTAAATAAATATAAAGAATGATATAAAGAGTATAAATGGAAAAAATTAAAAAAAAAAAAAAAAACCCAAGAAGCTACTAATTCAGTCCAAAGGCCTCAATAACATGTCTGACCATGATAGACAAAACAGGGTTTGTAATGGTACATATTGGAAAGGTTCTGAGTAGCTTTGCTGGGAAATTCAGTGTGCATGTATAAATATGGAGTACAATGCAGCAGCACTTTTCAGATTACACCACACTTAGTAAGAACTCTCATTCATGCTGGAGACAGAGTATGACTGGATGAGGGAAGCAGCTGTATGCTGTATGGGCCTGAGAGGCTGACAGCCCTCACTTTTTTCTTAACTGCTGAGCAATATGGTAGAGAATAGAGAAACAGAGGTGAAATACTTGAATTATTGACAGCAGAACAACGAGAATCTAGCTCTACATAAAACAACAAAGCAAAAAGAACTGTCGAGCCTCTTCTCACAAGACTGACATGGGATTTAACTGTGTTGAAATCATTTATTATACTGGAACTCTTCAGCACTTAGCATGTCAAAAGAATGCACAACTTGGAGAAAGAGGAAAGGGTGGCTGAAAAAGAACCTTTAACTTACTTTTGCAGGTCAGTTGCTATATATTTTCCTGCTTATTTTTAAAAGCAAACAAATAACAATCCCATAGACTACAAAAATAAATGTAGATACAACACAGGGTTTTCTGATGCTCAGAATGTGATCCTCTTCAGAACAGCCATAGTAGGGTCACACATTTTCTACAGAAAAAATAAACAATAACTGTTTACTTCTGACCAAACACAAGTGAAAGTGTTGGATTTACATTAGAGTACTCCCTTAAAAAAAACAAACAAAAAACCTCCTTAGTACCTGTGGTTTCAACTGAAGATGAACTTATCCATTTTGGAAAGAAATCTGAGGTGCAGGTTAAGCAAAATTTGACCACGATAAAGATAAGATTGGGGATGGACTTCTAGTTTCAGAAAAGAAGAAAAGTTTAAATATCTTACTTATTTCAAACATAGTGAGGAAAAAAATCCTAGTGACGAAAATTATGGGGAAAAAATATGTTCAGTAACCATCCTCTCAAGAGATTCATTGATTTGGGCTGGACATCTCTGTATTGCAGAGTTCACTCCCATATCTTTAAGATCAAATAAATTTTACTTGCAGGGTCTATTTCAGGGTTTAAGATTGATCCTTTAGCCACACTCGTAATTTCTCCCCATCAATACATGACACAATCCAAGCAGCTGCAATCCATGAAACATGTCATTCAGCTACAGACACACTCCAAGAACTTACTCTGTTATTTTGTTCCCTGGTCTGACTGACCTAAGTTTACCTTACTCCAGCCTCCCCTCTGTTTGTTACCATCTCGAAACTGCCCTTCTTTCCCGTTGTTTCTGGCTCACCACAGTAAAAGATTATTCAAATTCATTTTTGTACCATTAAAACACTCAGTTGTCCATATCAAGATTTTTTCTGCATTGTCAATACTATGAATTCATACAATTATTTTCCTAGGTAAAAAATAAAAACTGAATCATGATTGAAGCAAACTCTTCCATACTGCTGTATATAAATTTAACATATAGATCTAGTTCAAAGAAAATTTGCTACTCCTCAATCATCTAGCAGCTAACAAAAAAAAAAATAATTTTATACTTTCTTGCAGAAATCCCTTTATCACCGATAAACTATGGTGAGTTGGCAAAAGGATTTAAGAATTTGTTCTGAGTTCTGAGTCAAAGAGTTTCCTATAAATTTTAAAGTTTTATTAACTGGTTTCAGTTCATTTGAATTTTGGGGCTACACACCTCCACTCTCTCAGTAAGTTCAGGTCCATGTCATTAAAGCACTGTGAGAGATATTCAGATTCAGATGTTTGTGGGGGCAAAGATTTAAATCTTTTTATTCAAATAGTGTCCTAATGAATATAGTAATATCTTTTTCAGTTTTTCTACCTCAGATAAATCTCCTCTGGCTCAAAAGGTATTAATTCTATATCCTGCTATGTAGGCCATGTCCTTCAGGTGGTGAAGAACTTTGTTCCTACTCCTGCTTTGAATAGAGTGCACAAGGATCGTGTGGCTTTCCAGCTCTTAGTGTATGCCCCATATAGCAGGCGAATGTTTACTCTCATCTGGTCCAAATATATCACCTTAGTGATATTTCTGTAGGAAGTAGACATATGAAAGGTATAATTTTTCCTCATTTTTTTCTCCAGACAGTTCTAGAGACAGTCTTCTACTTTGAAGAAAGAGATCCAAGTAGTGCTTTATGAAATAGCAAGTAAAGGCAGAAAATGTTCCTTAATTTGTTTGAATTCTGGGTTACTGTGCATATTCCAGGAAGCCATGTTTGCTTCATTATAAATGCATGTAAATTAATGCATGAAGAAGCTCTCAAAGGTTTAGTAGTTCATTTAAGAATCCATTCCACAAACATTTACCAGTGGAACATTTTATGTCCATCTAATGATCTGGGTTGTAAAAATGTGTTCATTAGTATTCATCTTAGGAGATCAGAAATATTAAGAAGTTATGTGCTGTTAAAAAATGCAGGTTGAAGCCTTTGCAAATTCAGCCTTTTCCTATAAGATGTTTATATTCATTAGTGCAGACATGCTGAGCAGTCAGGCTAGCATATACATTTGTTAATCCAGTTTGATAATGCCAGCATTATCTAGGTTACTCAAGTCATTAGGTACACTAAACAGGAACTGCAAACACATGAGGTTTTTTTTCCACCCTGATTACTTTTCTTAGTACTTAATCCCTGCAGTTTAAGAGATCCTACTTGTTTTCCTTTTCAGTTATAAAAAATATTTAATTTAACATTTCCACACTCTAAAATTCAATATATTGCATGCAATATGAGGCATTCCATTGGTTGTGTATTGTAACTCCCTTTTTATAATGCAAATTCTGTCATTAAGACCTCAGAGCTCTCTTATATCAGCAGCTCCTGTCAGGAATGTAAACCTGTAACTGTGCTAAAATTGTTCAGGACTAGTGGTAAAACTCACAAACAAATTGCAGTGTACACTTAAAAATTTTCAGACACTCAGGGGGGAAATAACTGGTGGGAGGAAACAACTGGAAGGAGGAACACCCACCATTTCTCAATAATCACTGATGAAGAAATAAGCAAGCAGACATAAACCACAAAACCAGTAAAAATCCGAAAATCTAAGAAATAGAAGTGGACGAGAATTGATATGCAACTTCAGAATGGGACAATTTTCTAAAAGGTGATGTGCTACCCCACAGAAGTGCTATATAGCAATTATCGCACTCTCACAAAATATGAAGTTTCTGCAAAACAATTCTCCCCCAAGCCTATTAGTAGGATTATTTTAAAACTAAGAAAAGTCTTATGAACCCACCCAGCAAAAGTATCAGAAAAAGACAAGAGGATGGGTATTCTCCTGGTCAGGAGACAGGTGGCAAGCAAAGTCTCAGGAAATGGAACAGGTGAAGCCGAAACAAATATAAAATAACATGTGAACACAAAAATAACATAGTCATGGGGAAAAAAAAAAATCCAAATGTTCCTTAGGATAGTTAGGCAGGGATTATGGCTTGATAGGAATAAATGGTTTATGCCAACCCTGAAACAATAGATCCAGGGAGAAGAAGGTCTTTTGAAAATGCATAAATTCAACTGGCAATGGAAGAAATGGGGAGAAAACTGACATTGGTAGAGTTGCCATAAAGTGCAAGAGATCCACAGAGAGAGCACGCAGCTCATAGACCTGTTGCCTAATTTTTCAACCATTCAGGTAAGACTTAATTAGGAATCATGTGCCAGGATCATCTTTGTATCAAATCATCTTTGCTGCAAATCATTGCAGCAGAGGAATTTGTAGGCTCTATATAATGAATAACTTCAGTAACCTCACAAAAGGCAAAAGTCAGATAGCCTGGATCACCATACCGTCTTGGGGCTGAATATACACTTTCTGTAGCTGCTTTTCTTTCACTTTCCCTCTCCTCCTTACTTCCTCCAGAAGCAGGAGAGAAGTCAGCCTTCAGCTCTGCTCTATGATGCTACTTCCCTCAGCAGCCTGGTCATACTGCAGACCCCAAGACCATATCAACAATGTGATACACTAGCATCCAAAAGCTCAGACACGGTAATAACAAGTATAAGGTCATTCAGGAGTTTTTATATAATTTGGACATATGTTATTTGGTAGTTTCATGTATGTAGACATCATAATGAAAGAAAGAAGAAAAATACTAAGTTAGTACATATAGCAAAATAGAGGCTGTTAAAATCACTTATGCTTTTCACCATTTTTGAAGCGATTACTGTTCTGAGAAAAGCCATTTTCTAAGAGGAAATTTTTTATCCACTTCTTCTTGACTTAGATGTCTCTGCAGACATTTCCATTCAGCATTTGAAGTTTACACAGAAGCAAACACAAATGAAGTTGACATTGTTTGCTACGAAAAACAGTATTCCACAGGTCTCAACTGTTTCAATATAGTAGCTGAAAAGCAGAACACACAGACCTTCAAAACGGAAGACTTTTCTGAAAATCCAACCAAAATAATTCTCTTTGCAGAAAGACACATTAGGTTTTCCAGCTGAGATGCATTAATATTTTAGTCAAGTCTTTCATGGCATTTAGTGTAGCATGTATAATGCAGCATTTGAAAAGTTGCCTGACTCTCTTAGGATCATAATTATTTCTGTAATTTTGAAACCTGGTAGGGTGTGGGTAACTGCAGTAATTACAGGCCAATTTTCTTAATTAATGCAGTCTGCGAAATTCTCACACAAGCAATAGCAAAAAATTATTAGAGTTGATTCCTATCAAAATTAATTCATAAAATAGGCACTCAAGCAATAACATAAGAGTCTTCCTTGACCTCATTAATGAAATTTACAATAAAAGTAATGCAGTAATAGATATAGTATCAGCTAGAGCAAAGTGGCCAAATTCAAAATTTAGTAGTGTAATATGCTTTTATGTGGTAAAACCAGAATAATGCAATGGAAAATAAAACTTTTTTCTGGAAACATATTCTCCTAATTAGTTTAAGCTACTACAAATATCAAAAATATACATCAATGAAATAGGGTTCTGTGACTTTTGGTTTATTTTTGGCAAATAAAACTCCCTGCAACACAACTGAAATTACCAAAGCATTTTCATATCATTAGGCGTAAGTCCAAACCCAAAAAAAACCCAACCAACCAAAAAAAAAAAAAAAAAAAACAAAAACAAAAAAACCATGAAAACCCAATCTTGCAATAATTCCAGAGGAATTTTGATCAGAATTAAAACTAATACACCTTAATGTATTTAACAACCAATGTGAATGATTATCAACATTGGCTATGGAGACTTATAATATCTGAAGTAGTGCTATTAAAGACAAGTGTTTATTTACAAAAGAGATGAATAAAATTGAAAGCGATGGTACAGGAAAATAGCAAGCAAAACTTTGTAGGGTTTGTTTGTCATTTTTTTTTTTTGTTTGTTTGTTTGTTTGCTTTTTGTTCTATTAACAGGTGCCTCTCTTTCAACTTTAGACTCATATGGAATCAAAAGGTACTGATTATGAAAATTTATATAAATTATTACATTGGTCAATAAAAAGCTATTGATGCAATCTAAGGGCAAGTCTAAAGACATGGATGCACATCAGGAGATCCGGTATTAGCTAGAACAGATTTATTCTACTTTGTTGCATTTTGCACAATTATGCTGGCATGAAGTGAATTTAAAGTGAGCTCAAATTGCAACATGCAAGTATCCAGCACTAGTAACATATAAATTTGCAATCTTACCCCAGCAAGCACACTGTTATTATTACTCTGCCAGCAAAGCTTAGGGATGTTTAGAAGTAAAACTTTTGTCATTAATTGTAACTTAGGGTCTTAACCAGCTTCTGACATATGCAGACCTCTGTAGTTGCCTGCCTGGCTCAGGGAAAACTTCCAAGCTGCAGGGAAGTCAGGGTTTCTGACGAAGCAATCTTCAGAGCAGCTCTGTTAAACACAAGTGCAATACTGAGATCAGCTCATCTCTGAATCAGCTCATTTACCAGCCCGAAGAAAAGACTGACTAATGGCAACATCAAAACAAATAGCCAAACATGAGCAAAAAATATAAAACCCATTAAAACAACATAAATATCCTTTTATCCATGAACACGCAGTGTGCTAATTCAACTCTAGGAACATAACCCACAAATGACATGTGATTTAAAGTCTTCCTGGTTCCTACACAAAATTACATCCCTCAGTTTGCAAGCTTTATTTGAGGAGAAGTTACTTGATATTTTGCACTTTTACACTTGATAGAACTCAAGAGCTATTTCTACTTAATTATCTTTGGTAAGAGACAAGTTTAAAAAACATGGTAGACAGCTATATCTAGCCGCAGTAACATGAAGGATTTGCTGTAAATGACGTTTAATGCAGTTCCACCTAACACTGGTGAGAACAACCTGAGAGTTAGCGGGAAGTAACAAGGTAGCATCCCCCAAAGAGTTCTGTTCCCGCATTGCACCCGCAGAACTGCTACAGAGTAATGGTTACAGATACTGTCTTCTTTTCATCTGAATTCACTTACTATTTTTGAGACATTTGCAAAAAAAAAAAAAAAAAAAAAAAAAAAAAAAAGCAAACTTACTCTGTGTTCACATTCACAGGTAAATGCAATCTCCTACTACCAACCAAAGCGCAAATATGACATTTATTCAGCAGGCAAAATGCTCTTCCTAGCTTTCCAAAGATATCTTTAAAATTGATCATTTATTCTTAAAAGTCATGCAGAGTAAAAGGGGAACAAGGGTTTGGCTTTCTATTTAAATACAGTACTATTCTCCCTATGTACATTTATCTTTTATTTCTTATGTATTTATATCTAAAAACAAACAAAAAAAAACCCAAACAAAACAAAAAACAACACCAAGGGGAAAAAAAAAAAAAAAAACAAAAAAAAAAAAACAAAATACCACCAACAAAAAAAACACTTTTAATTACCAGAACATCCTTAACTGTTTGCTTCTGCTGGTGAAGAAAATAAGCTTGTTTCTATTTGTAACGCATAGTCTGACAAGCTTTCTCGTCATTTGAACAGCACTGCTTTACCTCACTTGTGTTTGGTTTCCACCTGGAAAAATCATTCTTTGCAATTTAACGGAACTGATATGTTTGCCTTGGATTTTCAGATGTGCAAGTTGCCCATATGATATTTATTATGTAGGTAATAGCATCAAGCATTTCATCAGTGGCTACCATTCATCCCAAAACACCTAGGGTCCATACACTAGCTGTAGGACATGCAAGTCTGATGTCCTAATGGCCATAACCTGTGCTATACAGTCAATGTGCATACAGAGTAGGTCTTGTGCTTCAAGAAAGCATCAGACTCCTTCACGCATGGCAAACAGCATGTTAGGGTGATCCAGGAGATCCAATCAACATATGGAACTCTAGGATAGGATTTTTTTAGTTTTCTCCGTAAAGGGAGAGAGGAATAGGTTTACTTGTATTTCTCAGTGTCATTTAATCCTGAAGTGAGGGCATTAAGCACCAAAATATTTGTCTTTTTAAGTTAAGAATTCAGCAATTTATCTTGAGCAAAATATGGGAGCTGCCTCCCAGTTCTTTGCCAAGTTTGGTAAAAAAAACCCTAACAACTCAAGTTTCAAATTTAAGACAGTTCTCCATGGTTAGTACTCATATTTTTATAACAGTCAGATGATCTAATCAAGATCAAGGCCATTAGGCATTATTATGCAAACTACAGTTACAGAGTCAAGGAACTAAAAGCAAATCAGTCACAGATCCTCTCCTTTTTGCTCCCAGTAGTTACCTGTAGGCTGCCAGCTCTGAGCTGCTGGAAACAAACATTGTGATGCTGCTGTGCTCACTAACTCTAATGGGCTATGCAAACAGATTAGTGAGCACATTTAAACAATTCCTTGGAAGTGCATTGATAAATAAAAAAATTCTATGCAGTAGATACTGTCTTTGAGATTTCCCAGGCTTGTAAAATCATCTTGACAGCACATCATGCCCCGTTACACTGGCATGTTAGGTAAGGGTGACTGCCAAAATAAGAATGCATGACAAGCCAATTATTCTGGTCCGAGTGCCTTCTTAACTTTCTGTATGTCTCCAATATTACAAAATTTGTACTAAATAAGAACCAAAATTGCACTGTTGTTTATGAGCAACCACAGAGGATCTTACACTTCACACAGGTTAGAATTCATTTTCAAGAGTACCAGCTTTGCAACTAATGTCAAACCTGAGTGTGCATTTCAAGTTTTGAATGTACACCAAGCATGGGCTGAAGAAACTAATTTCAATCATGATATTTATCATTAATAGGAACTTCATAAAATAGTTACCAGATAAAGCTCACCCTAGTCATAGCACAGAAAACTCACACTGTTTTACAAAGCAGTTTGAATGTGAAAGATTTCAGCGGGGGTGAGATGATAAGTGAAGATCTAGCAGTGAAGACTAACATAATTCTAGCTGCTTATAGGATGTTTCTGTGACACTTTAAAACAATTCGCTACATTAATTCCTTCCCCAGCTAGTTCTTCTCAGTCTTAAAAAATAAGTAGTCTCTACTTGTTAGCATTTTGCCTTAGCATTCACAGTCACACTCAACAAGACTGGCCAGCTACAGGAGATGGTCTCCTTTCCTGCACACAGTGGAGGGTTCAGGAACCTTCCATTAACTAGGTCATTACTATCAAATACTTGCTTACTGTAGCTAACTACATTAGATAGATAATCTGAAAAAGAGACTATGACAACTCAACCCCATCACCATAATGATGATTTTCCATTTCTGCCTTTATACCTTTAGATTTCCCATGTCTCCAATGGCTCCTTTTGAAAAATAGTCAATTCCTTACCTAGGAATTCCAATAACATGACAGCTTTGGCTTCTGAAATTTAAAGTATATAATGAATAAACATAACACAAAATATATGTACAGAAAGTCTAAACTCTGAAAGCTTCTTTTATTAATAATCAAATAGCGTGCAGGCTTAATGAATGCACAAAGACTCAAATGTCAATGATATCAACTGAAATTGTATTTACATAAAAAGTAGAATTAGGTATTCAACTAAGAAATTATTGAGATGACTCAATGATGAATCACTAGCAACTGCAAGCTACAACAAAATGAGAATGAGCAAATAATCATCTTCAAAGCTGATGAAAAAAGAAAAACCATATCGCTTCCTGTGTTTTAATGTTTATAATAAATGAAATATAAATATCCATCTCCTTACACTTGACAATATGTTTTTTTCTTAGTATTAGAATTACTGCAAATGACATTAATAAATATTACTATAATGAAGTTGGTTAGAGGGTATTTAATTCTTGGAAAGTTCATTTACCATTTTCTCAGGTTAATTGTTTCAAATCATTCTTTTCATTGTCAAACAGAGATAGGTGATATAATACAAGCAACAGCCTCTACATGACCGGCACCTTCAATAGTTCTGGAGCAGTCTATATGTTAGTAAACATGTATCTGCTCTGGAGTTCCAATATATTTTTCTAAAAAGAAGTTAGTCCTTAGTGTGACTGAAAGCCTGTCCATGAAATTTATTTTAGATAAAAATTTGTTGAGAAAAAACAGAAACCTGAACATACACAAACAAAAACTTGTTCTAGGTAGACTGCAGGAAAAAAAACACTAAGGTGGTAGCACTTTATAATAAGAGCTATTGAGTGAAATAAGCAACACCAGTAACATTGATATGCAAGCAGAATGGAAAAGCTGTTTCAGAAATCATAGTACCATCATGTCACTGTTCTTACCCTTACATTTCTGTAATCATGCCTGTTTTCAAACTTTCATTATCATTTGTGACCGTAAACAGGAAGGAGAAAAACAAGAATGTCTTTGATATTCACCTTATCTGTCACCGAAGTTTGGGGTTTGAGTTTACAGGAGTACTTACAGAACCAGTCTTCTTAGATAATCTTTCCCACTCAATGAAAAAGACACCTACATAGATAATGACTCAGCATAGTAATTAGCTATTTGCTTCAGGTGAAACTCAATCTTTAACACCTGTTAATTTCAGTGACATTTAAAGTTCAGCATGTTTTAAGTACGCTGCTAAACTGGATTTCCAGGTTAGCCTGCTAACATACTGTTTACATCCCATCACAGCCATTCTGTCAGTTCAGGGTTCTGAAATATCAGACATAATAACATTTCTAGTGTATACCTCCTGTTTAACGTTATCAACAGGCACAATTTCCAGATCAAGTACATCTGTCTACCTTTCTAACAGAAGCATATATGTATTAAGATACATAATGAGTTTTCACTGTTCTAATGACTTTTAAATGTTAAATATGAAATATTGCCTGAGGTAGTTTCTCTAGCATGTTTCTGGAACAGTTGCAATTGTCTTCAATATTTGGAAACAAGAATGATAATAAAATTTTCACTTCTTCAGAACAGTTTGCCATGGGAAAACTGCCAGTGTTCTTCACTGCAATGAAGAATGATCTAGCATTTAAAAATATGATAATTTGATACTATTACTTAATAACATTAACATCTGTAGTCCTACTACCTAGGTTGTATTTGCAGCACATTGTCGGTAACATGCTAGCAAACATTAATATCTGAAAACACAGAGTCAAGGTTTATATTTCTTAATCAACCTGACAACAGAAAACTAAGATCAATTGCTTTTTTCTTCATTATTATAGCAGGAGCCAATATCAGTATAAGCATAGTTACACTTAGAAATCCAGAGAATGATTTTTCATCCATAGGACAAATATGTAAGTCAGCTGGTTTATGACAAGCTGGGTTCTTGTAAATTCTCTCCACCTAAATCCAAGCAGAGCTCAGAAAAGAAACTGAACACCAGCTGCACAAGAGTGATTTTTTTTCTCTCCATAGCACAAAGCTCAGTCATTCTTACAGCAGTTAAAACTATATGCAGAATCTGCATATAGCAGGATGTTAACCCACTATCACCAGAGACTTTAGCAGAATCTGATGCTCAGCAAGCAAATAGCTCTAATACATAGAGCTAAAGCCTATGACGCAAATACTTGTCAGTCCCTGCCTTTTGGCTCCTAACTGAAACCAAGACTCCTTTGCACACTGAATACTCTAAAAGCTGAGCTGGAGTCTCACGCTTATGCATTTACAGGAGTTTTTCTGCCTAGTCTCATACTATCAGTAGGGACAGTGATATCCACAGTCATTTCTTAGTTTCTGCTTTCCATGTAGTCTTGGAAAGTAGAACTGGATGTTTGAATCTTTCAGCAGAGGATGCAACTGAAACCACATTTCTTCTTTTTCTGAAAAGCACTCTGAACGGAAGACCTTTAATGAAAAACGTACACCAGCCACATATTCTCCATTACCACAGCATTAAAAGAAAATAGTGAGCTACAGTAGTTTCTTTGAAATAATTGCATTGGTAAACACTGACACAGGAGTATTCTGGGCTGTGAAGAGTAAAGCACCCAGCCCCCAACAAACAGAATTACTTTAAACACATGCTTTTCCTAAACATGTCCCATTATGCATTTCTAAATAAGCTTTTTTTTTTCTTTTTTTTTTTTTTTTTGGCAGTATCTTGGTATTTGTACTTCTTTTCTCATGTTTTTTGTAGAAAAGATTAAAGGAAATTTATTTTCAGACCTGCAACATGTACCAGTCAATGTCCTGCTGATGCATAAAATCTGAGGGTGCCACCTTGTTTCATAAAACTGTCACTAAAGTATGAACTCCATGATATTCATTACTTCTTGATACTTATCAAAATTGACACACAAAAGTTATGTGTCTGCACTTTACTACCAGTGCAGTAGACAACTTGAAATCTGGATGTGGGTCAGATTTTCTCCAGGCAACGATTTTTAGATTTCAAGTTCTGGCCTGCATGCTGCTGTAATTTATCATTTGAGTGTTTTCTCAGGCAGAAAATAAACAACATTTTTGTCCACCTTTTCTCTTTCTCTGGACTTACTACATGGCTACTACTTGCTACTGTTACTTAAATCGCCAAATGTTGTGAGCCCTCACGATCACAGTCAACGACTGAGCCCTCTATTTGTTTTCCTCACTTCAAATAATCATCCAGAATGATAGGCAATGTCCTTGTAGATGCAGAACTGACCTTCCTGCTCAAAATCCATAAAGGTGTTAAAAGAATCTGGTGAAGAGTATGTATCTGAACCTTTGTCTTTATGTCTACAGCAATAAAATCAAAGCAACCAGAAGATATGTACAGTAGAGTACACAGACACATGCCTTTCATTCTTCATCTTTGTAACAACAGGCAGGCCAAATCCTCTCACCTAAAGGTCTATCAGTTTCTTCACACTATCTACACAAAAGAGGGAATGACATAAACACAGTAGCCATTCAAAATTATATACCATTTCAGCTTACATGATAAGCACCATTTATGCTTAGAAAGAGAATCTTCCTTTATTTTATTAAGGAATGAAACCACTCTGACTTTCTAACCACAAAAGCCAATACTGAGTGAGTTACTGCAACCATACGGATTTTCAGAAGATGCGCTACTGCAAGACCCTAAAGAGATCTTCTCAAGGAAAAATAATAAATATTCTGGATCCTTGCAACATTTCTCACTCTTTCATCTCACCTAGGACAAGAAATCCCTAAAAAATGGAGCAACAATTTATTTTAATGTAAACCACCCTAAAACCGTGTCATGAAGAGCAAAAGGCAAGTTCTTCTTCTAATCAAAGATACAAAGTAGAAGGAGTAAGGAAAGAAAGAAGGAAAGAAAGCAAAGAAATAGGACCACCACCCACAGATTCAGCGACATCCTCTCGGTCTGAGTGGAAATTCTTTTAGCTGTGGTCCTCGCATTAAGTGACCCCGCTGGTACCCAGGATGGAGGGATGCACACAGACGACTGCAGGTCGGTTGTATTTTCATAGGGTTAGGATCTCTTGGAAGCCTCCCACAGGTGGGGACTCATTCGCAGAGGATCTGGTTCACATTGTGCCCTGGTGGGCGCCGCAGTGTCTGTTCTCTGTCTCCAGGCAGTTTGCTGCCCGGGCAGTTGGTCTTCACGGCCTCAGGGCAGACACGACGGAGAAGCATCCCTCACCTCTCTGGAGCAGGATCCCAGCTCTGCCCTCCTCCCCCTCTCCCCCCCCCCCCCCCCTCCCAGCAGTTTGCCTAAGCGATAACGAGCTGTCAGTTCGAGTTGCTTTGAGACAAACACAAAAACGGGTCTCTTGACCATCACAAATACTCATTCTGGAGATGTTCAGTAGTGCTATTATATAGACAGGTATTAAACCAAACACTTATGAAAAGGGTTATAATGCCTTGTGGGGTTTGTTTAGGGTTTTTTTGTTTGTTTGTGGCGTTTTGGTTTTGTGGGGTTTTTTTTTTGGGGTGGTGGTGGTGGTGGTGGTGGGCTTTTTTGTTTGGTTTTGTTTTTGTTTTTTGGGGGGAGGGGGATAGTTTGGGTTTTTTGTTGGGTTTTGTTTGTTTGTTTGTTTTGTTATTGTTATTCTTTTTCCTTATGGAGATTATTAGCATCAGTTTTCCCAGATCAAAAACTCTTTCAACTGTGATATTTTTTCTCTGAGCTTTCTCAATTCAATTCATGTAAAGCAGTTGTTCTTATAAAGAAATGCCAAGGTCATGATGTTGATCAGCAGCTGCAAGTAGTAGTTACCACTGAGAATTCCTCCAGGTCAAAACTCTGTCCTTTCTAGCACAGAGTGCACTTTTTTGCCCTTTTTTGTTTTGTTTGTTTAGGGCTTTTTTGGGTTTTTTTGCTGGTTTTTTTTTTTTAATATTCGCAGTTCTGTTCTAGAAAATAAAGTGAAGGGAGGGGGGAGGGAAGGATGTGGTGTATTAATCTTTATATAAAGCGCTAATACAACACAACCACTTATGAAGCTGTACTGAAAATAACAAAATCAAACATAAGTTTCATGTTTTACCACTTGGGCATATTTGTACCAAGAAAAATCAGTTATGCTTTTAATACACTGGACTATATACTTAAAATACATGCTCAATTTTGATTCATAACTATTTTCAAAATCTTTAGAAAAAGAACCAAAATAATTCTATAACCAACTGATGGAGAGACAGGTCTTCATACCTGCCTGCACTACAACTGGCACCTTTAGGCTACTTGGTAGTGGTTAAACAAATTTCTTTCTAAATAATTGCATTGGTACAAATCAATAGAAAACCCTACACCTGCTTCAAAGGGGGGGAGAGGGGAGAGGAAGTTTCCTGCCAAATCATTCTTGTTATGCCTTACATAATAATAATTTTTAAAAAATTGAGTTTGAATCTGTGTTATTCACTATAAAAAGGAGGTGACACACAAGGAAAGAACATGAGGAAAAAACCAACAAAGTTAAAAGACAAAGGTCTTTCTATATGCTATTTAATATGCTACTAAACTTACAAAATGGATGGGAACAAAAATAAAACATATTATGAAACAGATTATGTTAAACACATGCTTAAATAACACTTTGAAGCAGTACACCTCACTCCACACTGGGGGTGGAATCTTTTTTTTATTTTTCTTAAACTGATTTTACGTGAAAAAATCACATTTAGTTATTATTATAATTTCATACCACTTTTTGCAGCAGGAGGCTTTATTTGGTATAATTTTACTCACACTTGTGTTCTGACTAGGGAAACTTCTGAAAATGTATGCAAATATCAAAAAGAAAAAGATTTTTCTTTTCCTTCCATTTAGATTTGGTATTGAAAGAATACGTATGACAGCAGTAACAGTAATTCTTTGGGTTATGAGAAAGGGTATCAAAGCATTAACCTTGCAGCTTGAGAGCAAAATGGAGGCTACTAAAAGTTCGCAAGGTAGGAAAGAGATAATGCATGTTCAAATGTGTCTTGTATTTCACAAAATTCAATTTCTATATTTAATATAAATTACACAAACTTGCACATAAAATTCCATGTATTTTGTAATGACAATCTGCACATTTTATCGCAGTTTGAGAATGAAAGGCAGCAGGGATGGGGAAAAATACATATGAGAAATATTTAGTATGCCAATAAACACAAATGTTCTTTGAATATTTAGAAAAAGTTTAGGCCTCAACTAATAGTTTGAAAGCAATTCTGGCAATTTATCCAAAGGATAACCAGTACCCGTTGAAGACATAATACTCCTCCTCAAGACAGGCCTCCTACACACAGTAATTGTCAGCTCACATCTGTGCTTGAATCAAAACTTCAGGCCTGAGCAGTCAGCATCTGAAATATGGCAGGGAAGAAAAATTCAGTCCACCGTAACATTTAGAGTCAATTTAAACTTGACTTGATCTGCCCCATCAACTGGGCAGGTCAGCTGTCTCCCTCAGCATATATGCCATTTTACTTTGCAGTGCTGTTCTAAGGTTAGTGCAATTCAGAATTGCTGGTGTCCCTTTCAGCAAACACAGAAGGATGGAAGTTAGGAAATATGCTTTGCTTTAATATTTATCTGTAATGAGTAAAAAGTGTCTATGCTGTCACAAGTAATTTCAGTATGATAAATAGTGCTTCATTATCTCTTGTTAATTGATATTAATGTCAGCTCTGGTATAAAATTCTCAGGAGTCTTTGACAGACAGATCCTCTCATCACAAATTTCCCTTTCATTGGATGTAGCATTCTACATCCCAGACCTTTCTTCACTAAGAATTAGAATTCATCACAGCACTGACAAGCAAATCTGGGAGTGGCAGAGCCAAAACTGTGGTTTTCTATAGATACATATCTCATGGAGAGTTCTCTAGCATATAAAATAATGCAAGCTCTGACTGAACTTTTTCATCACTGAAACATCCACTGTATCTCTCTCACATCTGACATTCAGCAAGAGGTAAAACATTGAAATCTGTCTTTCTGTTTTCAAAGGGTTTGGAAAAACACCCTCCCTAAGGATAATCTGTGATATTCCAGATACAAGAGATACAAGAGATCATGACTTAAACTCGGTCAAAAGCAATAACAAAAAAAAAAGTCTCTTGCTGAAATTATCATAAGAACTAGTGCTTTCAAAAATTCAGCAAGCATCATCTAAACAAAGAAACAAATGCACTGATAAATAGAAATCACTTACAATTTCTTTACAAGATCATAGAATCATAGAATAGTTAGGGTTGGAAAGCACCTTAAGATCATCTAGTTCCAACCCCCCTGCCACGGGCAGGGACATCTCACACTAAACCATGTCACCCAAGGCTATGTCCAACACAGCCTTGAACACCGCCAGTGATGTAGCATTCACAACTTCCTTGGGCAACCCATTCCAGTGCCTCACCACCCTTACAGTGAAGAATTTCTTCTTCATATCCAATCTAAACTTCCCCTGTTTAAGTCTGAACCCATTATCCCTTGTCCTCTCACTACAGTCCCTAATGAAGAGTCCCTCCCCAGCATCCTTATAGGCTCTCTTCAGATACTGGAAGGCTGCTAGGAGGTCTCTATGAAGCCTTCTCTTCTCCACGCTGAACAGCCTCAACTTTCTCATCCTATCTTCATACGGGAGGTGCTCCAGTCCCCTGATCATCCTCGTGGCCCTCTTTTGGACTTGTTCCAACAGTTCCATGTCCTTTTTATGTTGAGGACACCAGAACTGCACACAATACTCCAAGTGAGGTCTCACGAGAGCTGAGTAGAGGGCAGGATCACCTCCTTCGACCTGCTGGTCATGCTCCTTTTGATGCAGCCCAGGATATGTTTGGCTTTCTGAGCTGTGAGCACACACTGAAGCTGGCTTATGTGAAGTTTCTCACCAACCAACACCCCAAAGTTCTTCTCTGCAGGGCAAAGATATATTAAGATATAGATATATTCAGATGTATAATAAGATATACAAAGAAGAGATAACACTGGATTTAAAAAATAAAATCACACTAGATTAAACATGCAGCCAAATTAAAAGTCTACAATGAATGGCAGAAAGGATAACAGCATTAATGAATGCAAATCATGAACTACACATTGAAGAAAATTTGTAAGATAAGCATAGGGACACAAGAGAAAACCAGCACAAACTACCTAACAATGTGAGGAGGGTGTTTTGAATGTACATTTAAAAAAATATAGTAATCCTGATAAATGCATTAATATATTCCAAAACGGAAAGAGTGGATAAAATCAGCAAGAACTAATAATTTCTATTGTAGACTAAGAAAAAGGGGGATGGTAGGAGAGAACCAAGCCATCAATCATAAGAACATTTTCTAAAAATAAAGTATTTCATTCCCATAGTCCAAACCCAAATCAACTAAACTACACCATTTTAGACATACATTTCTGAAACTCAGAACTAAAGCTAATCATCTAGCATGGGAAAGATCGTATCTTTGTAACATCCTTACTCATCCTTTTAAGCTCCTAGTCTGTGATATATCCCCCTTAAAATAATTCAATCTAAGTATTACTTCCTTTCTCTTTTCTGAGTACAGAGACCATTTTGCCATTAATTAAACCCAGTTTCTAGTTATTTGGCATACAATTTCAGGGGAGTAAAATTAGCATTATACATTAAACTGATATAATACGTAGATGGAGAAAATCATTACAGCTTTCCTTCTTGTGCCATCTGGAGGTCATCTTTCTTAATATTTTCATAAGACATTTCTCTAGTAAACTAATTTCAATTATCTATAATACTTTCACAGCTATGGCTCTTAGCAACAGCTAATTTTATTAAGCATATTTCCAATCACAGTATCCTTAGAATATGATCTGGAGTTATTCCAATACTGTAGGATTTAAGGGAACTGAGCAAGACTGACAGCAGAATTATAACCCTGGACTTCAGAAAAGCAAACTTTAGCCTCTTCAGGGACCTGCTTGGCAGCATCCCATGGGAAGCTGCCTCAAGACGGCAAAGGGATGCAGGAGAGCTGTCTGATTTTCAGGGACAGTCTCCTCAGAGCAGGGGAATTGTCCTTTCCACTGTGCAGGAAAGCAAGCAAGCATGGCAGAAGGCCAGCATGAGTGAACATGGAGATCCTGTCTGAGCTGAGATTGAAGAAAAATGGGTGGGACATAAGGTGGAAGCAGCAGTACAAAAACATAGCCTGCACATGTAGAAACAGTGTCAGGAAAGCTGGAGGTCAGCTGAAACTGGAATTAACAAGAGAAAATGAGAAAATTAAAATTAAAGGGTTGTGCATCAGTAGCAAAAGCAAAGGTGAGTGTAGCAGAAGAAAAAAGTTCAGTATCACATAACCCACTTGGACATGCACAAATCCCAGGTACCAGATGGGATACATCAAGGGTGCTTAAGGAGCTGGCCCATGTCATTGCAAGCCCACCCTTTACTATCTTTGAAAGGCAACAGCTGGGGGACCTCCTTGTTGAATGGAAAGATGCAAAGGCAGCAAACATCTTCAAGAAGATCAAGGACCCTTAACTCAGTCTCAGGGAAGGCTATGGAGCAAATCCTTATCCAAGGCATTTTTTAAGAAGTGAAAGACAATGTGATTGACAACAGCCAGCATGGTTTTATCATGGGCAAGTCATGCCTGATCAGTACCATGGCCTTCCGTGATAAAGTTACTGGTGCTGTGGGCAAGCGAAGGGCAGCAGATATTTATAACTGGATTTTAGCAAGGTCTCTGAAAGTCTCCTCTAGTTGCTATCACAACTGCTTGTTATCACAACATCAATGAGCTACAGGCTGGCTAAGCAATGAAGTGAATAGAAAATTTGCTGGACTGAAAGATTCAAAGGCTGGGTTCACTGTGCAGAAAGCAGCTCTGCAGAAAAGGGTCCAGAGGTCACAGCAGAAGACTAGCTGAGTAGCAATACATCTTCACAGCAAAGAAGCCCCTATACCCTGGATTGTATTGTCAAGAGGGTAGCCAGCCAGTCCAGACAAATATATCTGGAGTACAGTATCCAGTCTGGTGTGGCCAGTGCAAGTGTAGTGTTGGCATACTGGAATAAGTGCAGACGAAGGCCACCATCTTGGGGTGGTTAAGGGCTGGAGAACATAACTTATGAAGAAATGTTGAGAGTTACGCCTTTTCATCCTGGAGAAGAGAAGGCTCAGGCAACAAGAGGGCTCACTTCTGTCTACAGCTACTTAATTGGAGGATAAAATGAAGGCAGTGCCAGATTCTTTTTGGGAGCACACAGCAACAGGACACAGCCGTGAGCAACCTAATCTAAATAGACCAACCTAATCTAAATAGACCTTTTCATAGCAAAAGTTTGCACTAGAATACCTCTGGACAGCCCTCACAAACCAAACTACCATTCCCTTCCTTTTACATATATAGAGCAGAACCAATGAAATTCTATGTCTAAAACTAAATTGTTACTTGAAATTTCATTTTAGTCCTCTAACAGTCTACATTTTAGATAGTGGTGTCCTCTACATTGGCTTTCATTAATTACTGCAATCACTAATGATTTACACCAGTTTTGTGGCTGAGATCATAACTTCATTGGAAATGCAATCCAGCTTGCTGCATCCTATTGTACAAAAGGACAAATCCTAATCAACACTGGTTTTGAGATTTAAAAGTGTGATTTGATTAGCTTAATATTGACCTAGATTTCTAGAAGCTGCTTTTCTGCTGCTTTCAGAGATGAGAGTTCTTAATTTTTTAAATTAAAGAGCTGAATTTTTTCATGTTGTATATTAAATTATATTCCTTAAGATGCTTTAGGAGATCCTAAACAGGAAGATTTTTCAATTTGGAGGATACAGCCCCCTCTTAAACTGTTCATAATTTGAACTCAAAATGGCTTAAGAATACTAAAAGGCAGAAAAAGTTACTTTTTGCGCATTTGATGTATTCCTAGGAAGATTAGAAATATGTGGGAACATTATCATCATCAATTCTACTCTCACTCCCACCACTCTTTTGTATATTTAAGCTAGTGAGAGCACTGTATCACCTGTATTCTCTTCCATAATCAATGCAGTAAGTTTCCAAAGGTGATATTTGCATAATTACACATGCAGAGCAATGAAGATTAATTACTTCAAATCTAGTAGAAAAATATTCTCTATTCACACTGTTGCTCAAAACTCTTTGGCAGAACTAAATAGGAATGTAGTAGCCCAGATGTTGTTTCAATGACAGTATCATCTAAATTCAGTGTAAATTTAATAGGCAACAGTTAGAGGAGTTATTCTGCACTTATGCTTGTATAGCTGGCAGCTGTACAAGATGACATTTAAAAAGACATTTAGAATGGCAAGATTTAAAGAACAAAAAAGGTGAGAAAGAAGAGGGTATGTAGGATCTAAGTAGTATAAGGGCTCAAAATCCTTAGGTAATGTGGGTGAAGACCTAAACAAAAAAAAACTAACATAAAAAGATTTTATAATGTTGTTTTCTCTGAAGTCTACAATTTTGCAAAGAAATTCAGTGAGACAGCTGATGGTAGTTAAGCATGTAATCCTTTTTGGATGTTAATTCATTCCAAAGTCAGCTCAGAGGATTAAAGTGCTCAAGGTTACTTAGCATAGGCCATCAAAATGAAAAGCTGTATCTGCCCGCAACCATTTCCTCACAGATACTGCACTTTGCTGTTGCGAAGTCTTCTAGAAACGTATTCTATGATTCTTTTTGCATGACTTGTTCCAGTTCCTTCCCAATAAACTGTGAAATAACTTGTCAGTGTTTCTTGACTCTTTGGAATGTGATGGAAGAAGATGAGAACTGGAGTTATTTAGCTTGCTTTATTACTAGCAAGACCGAGTTACCCACATGCGTAAAATATTGAACCGAGTGTTAGTCATTCTACACACCTCTGCTGGAAGTTTTGTGTTAAGAAACACATTATTTACTCACTTTTTCATAAGACTACTGTTTGTTCCAGTGTACACTGTGACATTACAGGTGCAAATACTTTAATATACAAATATACTATCAGTTAAACAGTTCATGTTTTCACTTCAGATTACTGAAATTATTGCATAAGTCATCAAAACCAAAACCTTATCATCATAGAATCATAGAATATTTAGGGCTGGAAAGGACCTTAAGATCACCTATTCCCAACCCCTGCCATAGGCAGGGACACTTCCCACTAAACCATGTCACCCAAGGCTCTGTCCAACCTAGCCTTGAACACTGCCAAGGATGGAGCATTCACAGTTTCCTTGGGCAACCCATTCCAGTGCCCCACCGCCGTTACAGTAAAGAACTTCCTCCTTATATCCCATCTAAACTTCCCCTGATCAGAACAGTCAAATATATGCTTGCAAGTGTATATACATACACATGCATATAGTGAATGAAATATTTTACAAAAATTGAACTATTTTAACCATAAACATATTTGTGTGGTTAAAGACAGACATATCTGGTGGGCACACTATTGCCCTAAGCCAGCTCCTACCCTGAGACATCCAGCTGTATCTAACATAGTACCATATCTAAGCTAATGAGCCCAGAGCACTTGCAGTTAAGAGTGGCTGCTTTGCAGAATGGCCAGACAGCTTGCTTATTTCCTGGATATAATTCTCTTGCCATTCTAAGAGTGAAGATTCTATGCTCAAAACCAGTGCCAAACTGGCATACAATTGAATCTAATTTCTTCAAAATACCAAAGAATACTCTCAGGTTAATCTGGTGTAAAAAGCCATTCTTTACAGAAATCAAGCAACTGGGGGAGTGATGGGGATACTTCATTAAAAGGGCCATTAGATGAAAACAACCAAAGATGGAAAACAATAGATTTTCCCAAGCACAACTCTAATGGAGTAAATAATGTTCAGAGAATAATTTTTTTAGGCAAAATAAATTCTAAAAAATGCATAAAATTAGTGTCATTACATTAAATCATTCTGTTTGCATGTAACGTATGGTGGCAAGACATTGGAACAGGCTGCACAGAGAAGCTGTGGCTGTCCCATCCCTGGCAATGTTCAAGGCCAGGTTGGATGGGGCTTGGAGCAGCCTGGTCTAGTGGAACATGCCCCTGCCCGTGGCATGGGGTTGGAACTGGGTAAGCTTCGAGGTCCCTTCCAACCCAAGCCATTCTATGATTCTATCTGAAGACTTTACAAAGTTACAATATTCTAGTGTATCTGTTACATACATAGACCTCACTAGGAGGTCATAGGGTGTGTTTTATTTCCAAGATTGATATTTAGAGACATGATTTGAAGATTCTTCCCCCTTTTTATATCAAAATTTTATTATCATGAGCAGCAGGTTCATGCAATTATTTTCAAACAATAAAAATACACCAAAACCTCTGTATCATTTTTTATTAATTTTATTTCCATTTTTTTGTCTCTTCTCTTGTGATTCATTTGAGAGCTGCACATGAAACAATTTACAGTTTAAGGCAAATATCAAATTTCATCTCACGTTGTTCCAGAATCTGTAAGTTCTCTCAGCCATATTCATGTTGTATGTTATTCTGTGCAATCAGCAACTGTCACACATATGCCTCTTTACCCAACACACCCAGATGACAAAATGTATACAATTGGATAATGCATCACAGTTCTGACATACAAGATTATGTTCACCTACTGAAATTTCTGTACAGTATACCAGCAATCTTCTCAAAAACAAACAAAAAACCCATTTGTTTTCAAAACCACATTCAATTATGTGGATAATGGAACTCCTAAATTATTCCCTAAATTTAGAATTCCTAAATCATTTAAGAAAAATAAAATAACTTTAATCTTGTTTTTCTACATTGAAAAGTTGATGCATATCACTAAGTTTTTCCTTATTATTCCTTGAAGAAAGATACCATGGTTTTTTACTTTTCTAATAAACTTTTTTTCATTGCAATTTAGTATTCCAGTCACTGCAGCTCTTTCAACATCTAAATGTTAGCATGCATTGCTAGAAAGAAACAAATCACAAAACTCTGAAAATTAAGTTGATTTTTATTAATTCATCTACATAATTCATAGGAAAAAGTGCTCTTTATTAGCTCCTTCACTGAGAAAAGAAATGCGTCATTAATTTTAAACACAATCTGAAAACGCTATCCATGTTAGATAGAATAATGACTGGCAATAGAGAGAGTACAATAAACTGCACAGAGAATACAATCACCCATTATTCACTGTCATGTGAATTTATACTTGTGTGCAAATACACACGCTTTTTTTACTATGAAAACTTTGAGAAGTAGAAATCTCGAGAGTAACTGTGATGTAGGTGAGGAGTGAGGTAAAGAATGTGGATTTAGAAATTAATAGACAGGTAAAATACTGACTTTTGCATATCTTTGAAATAATTGATGCTATCATGCATTCTCTCCTCACCCTTGGTCCTCAGACCTAGGCATTTCTTGACAGAAAGCAATCAAGTCAGTCAGGTTCGATTTATTCTTGTTAAATCCATGCCAGCCTGTTCCAACTCACTTTTTTCTCTCAGTTCTGGAAGTGACTTCCATGTGACAGCCATGTTACATTATATAACTAGCATCAGTCTGTAAAGTATATCTAGCTGTCCTATTTAATTTTTGAAATCTAATCATTTCAGAAGTGCATTCTTCCTTGAGGTTCTTCCAATAGATGCTGTCATTCTGCTTTCTCTTTCTTATACACAGCATGGAAATAACAGAAACAGCCTGACCGTTTTTCTGATTAAAAGTCTTAACATCTGATTGAATGGATGGAAGGTGGGAAAACAAATAAATGATGGTTTCCTAACATATGCAGATGTCAGCTAGGTGAGCTTTTTTGAAGATATCAGCTAGTTAAATGGATATGAAAAAAAATAAAAGGTCTGTCAACATGTCTGTACACCCCCACAACAACTTTTTGTAGTCCCTGTGGAAGCTTGCTCATCTCATCCAACATTAGTAATCACATTGTGTTACTTGATTTATTGTAACTAATTTAAGTTGAAAGTAAAAACATCAAAAGGTGGTGGGGGAAAAAAATGGTCACTCGGAGTATGAGAAAAACAGTAATTCTCAGAGAAGGAAAAAAACCCCAACAACAAAGTAAAATAAGAATTGTAGAGGGGAAAAAATTAAGTACTATTATGAGGTTTCTTATTCATCAGCATATACAGTCACATTGATGCCTTACCTCTACAATCCCTCAGTTGCATTCACTGTTCTAAAAGCATGAGTCATTCTTGTCTTGTCTCAATACCTACCCCATTTACTAATTTATACATAATAAATAGGTCAGCCAACCATTCAATTGATATGAAGGAAGATCACACCTAAAAAGATTTGACTTATTAAAGACTAGCAAATTTTTATCAGCTTTGTATCACCTATTACATCTCTATTTCTCTATTAACACTTGTTATCACTTCTCTGTAAATATAATTTTTAATGCCTGACAACTAAGGTCTATTGAAAGAAACTTACACTCCTACTACAGGTCTCATGTTTCTCAAGTAAAAGCCACTATCAGTCTAATTTGACGTACATAAGTTTGAAAGAAAAGTATATCTAACCATAGAAGTGTAGACTAGTTCCAGAAGGGGTCTATGTATGGGAAATTTAAAACTTTACATCCACCCAGCTCATACTTAAATGGAATTTTCCTCAGTTTATTAATATTTTCCCTGTGTTGGGTGGTGCAAGACTGCATGCAATATTCTAGATGTGATCCAACAACTGGTGTTGCAAGCAATGGCATATCTGAAATTGAAGAAGTGAGAGACATGTTTTTATAGTACCACAGAAGTCAGCACAAGTTAACATTTGGGGACAAGGCTACCCTTTCTCATTTTCCCAAAGGGAAATTTGTAAGAATGTCTTCTATGTTAATTATTTCTTTTGAATAGAACACAGTGCTGACACCAGGAAGTTCAGAAATATTATATGACTTTTCTGAAGATATAGTTCACATGTATTTTCTTTTGTTTTATTTCTTCCATGTTCTACTACTTATTCCTGGCAAGACAAAACAATGGGTTGCAACAGTTATGCGTGGAATACGCATTGGTCCCTCTAAATGGATATAATGCATTGCATTTCACAATTAGTATGATCTTTGATCCTGTTTCACAGGAATCTGACTGACTCTGAAGTGATGAAATTAGCAGGTTCCACTGATTCTATTAAAATATCTTCTCTACCCACTGGCAAGGAAAGAACGTAATTCTTGCCCGCTGCCAACTTTCTTCTCCCATATTATGTTTTTCACACACATTAAAGAAAAAAATAACGTATGGCGTATTCTACAAATAGCCTGACATTCAGTTTATGATGAGGCAAGTGTGGAAATCTCCAAGTTGAAAAGACTTGTTTAAAGGAAATGATTTTATCAAAGCTATTTCTATCAGAAATCCACTATTCTCAAGTATTTCAAACTAGAGTGTTAAAATACAAGACATCAAGAATTATTTAAAGATGTAAAGAAACTGTACTAACATTACACTAACAAAAAATATACACATAGATGTATACCTTTTCCTTACACAGAATTGAAAATCTTCCTTAAGTAATTTTTAAGACTCCTTCATTGACAAAGCGAAGCCGGCTTGTAGTTCTCTCCATCATCATTTTCTTTTGTAAAAATGAGTCCAGTGTTACCTTTTTGCAGTCATTGAGGAATTTCCTCAATGCCCACCATTTTAGAAGTAGTAGAGATCTCTGACTTGATCAATTTGCACTGTTTGTTCCTCTGTTTGAAATTTGCATCTAAGCATAAAATTTTGGGAGCCCTTATAATGAATATAGAGGCAAAGAAGGAGCTGAATGTCTCTACCTTACCTGCATCCTTTCTAGCACTAAATGCCTGGTTCATTTCATCATGAACCCACATTTTCATTCCGTAAAAACATCAATATATACCATCTCAAAGGCCAAATCATTCACCTTGGAAGGCCTTGTACTCTATGAATGATTTCTTTAAATAATTACCTCTGCTGAAAGCAACAATACCATTAGTAAAGCTGTGTTCAAATCCTAGAATGAATCCTGGTAGCAAATAATCCTTACATTACGAATAATTTCTGAAACTGATCTAGAGTTCTCACTTTCTAGAAGGCTCAAGTGGATTGAACAGAGTTCAACCGGACATTCCTGCCTCCTGTCAGCACAAGATGAATGCTCTTTAAAGTGGAAAAAGAAACAGAGTCCTTAAGCATTTAGGTGAGCGCTTCAGAGAAATAACATATACAGATAACAGCACCTAACAACATACCAGTAGGTAAATCCAGACAAAGCAATTGCTATAGATGTTAAGACAAGAACAATATTCTTTCTGAAGGGATTCATTCAACTTCCTCTCCCCCATTCCAACCTATTTAGAGCCTGGCTTCAAACAGAGCGTAGCAGGATGCTCCTCTCTTTGGTATACATAATTACTGTGCCCCTTAATCAAACTCTTAGCAAGTCTAAGTATGAAAGTTGCTAAAAAAAAAAAAAAAAGGTGTGATTTGCTAGAAAAGGAGCTTAGTGTCTTTAAAAAATGTGATTACAGCACCATGAGGGGAGGCTTCTCCATGTAGCAATAGTCAGATTGCCTGTTGCTCAAACATGCTAATTTGCAGGTTCCTTAAAATGCAAGAACTAATTTAGTGAATTATGCTATTGCAATGACTAGACCTGGAACAGATAATTACTCCATGGTGTGTGTGGTTATTGTATCATAATTCTAACCCTTCTCTTCTGGAATACAATGAAACAATGTGCTTCAATTTCTCCCTAAAGAGAACAACCTTAGCTAGATGCTCTGCCAGTGCAAATCTCAGCCAGGTCATTACTCATTAAATACCTTAAGTACCATTGGTCCTCCTTGGAAAAAAAGCACACAGGTAACACAAGGAAAAAAAATCTTAGATTTAGATTTGTCTTGTGCAGAGAAAGAATTGCCAAAGTTTAACAAAAAGGGCTTGCGTAACCGTATATATTTGCTACTCTCCTGAAACCCTCTCAGTATCGCAGCAAGCACTACATTTAAGAAAGATGGGGAATCAAAATACCTTTTTCAAGAAAATTAATTTTGGGCATCCTTCCATTTTCAGTGTCCTTGATGCTATGCTGAGGGCACTATTTCCAAAGTTTTCTTTCCACAGATACTTCCTTGCTTTTAAAGTGCACAGCATCTACAGTTCACATTTGTAAAATTCTGCAAAGGGCAAACATCAAGGTTTTTGCACAGACAAAATTGTTTTTCAAATATATATAACAAAATGAAAGTAAATTAAAAGAAAACAGAGATATCCTTAAATGTATGAGGTTATACTTCAACCACAGACACAAATTCTTTATGAATCACACATTTTTACTTTATTGACTAATTTATCTTTTGTTAGTCACATATTTCATTGTTGTTTCTCCCTGCATGGATAAGTATTTTAAACTTGCACAAGACCTTGATGTATAGCAGGTGCATTCTTTTGGGTTGGGTTTCTTTATGATCAAACACAGCTGCCAGTTAAAATCAAATTTATTCAAGATTAGACACAATATTACAATAATAAATAATAAAAATAATATTCAGGTAACTGGCTTGATTTTTGTCTTTAATTGTTCACATCTAGCTAATAATGGTCTAAGTTTGTGACGCTGCTCTGTCACCCATACATTGGCTGCATGAAAAGTTTTAAAGTAAACATTCCAAATCACCCAGCCTTCAGCTGACAAATCTGCTGGTTTCCGTAAGTTTGTGTGTGAGACAAACTGGAAAGCTTGTCTTTCTTCAGAAGATTAAAAGAAGAACATAAATTTAGCCTTTTCACCTCAACTGTTCTGCTGCATACAGGGATAACAGATACCCCTTCTGTGGCAGTAGATACAAGGGCCAGGAGCTGCTGGCAAAGATTTCTGCTCAGCTGAGGGGGCAATCAAATGTTCACAAACCTTTTGTTATCAGTTCATTGGGGCTATCTCTGGACAGCAGATAATGACCTCTGCCAGCACAGCCTGTCAGAAACTGAACAAATCTCAGTAATAAGAACAAAGGGTAGATTTGAAAAGAAATACTCTTCTTCAAGAAAGACACATGATGATAAGAAATGTTTTTTGGGTGATATTTTCCCAGAAAATATTACCAAGATGCAATAAGAGAGGAAAATAGGGGAAAAAATCATGTGTGTTTTTTTGTCCCACAGAGCTGAAGCTTGCTGCTATGTCACTGTTCATTCAACGCTTCTTTTGCAAAACGTACAGGTTCAAAACCTTAACATTAGCAAATTGTATGGTAGGTAATGGGTGAACTGAAAGTTCCATCAATCTGATGTTCTGTAGCAGGTGGAATATTAAAAAAGGTCCATTTGGGATTTCAGACAGCAAAGTCAGAGACCTCTATTTGAAATAAAATAGCAAAGTGAAACACTGAAATTCATTCAGGCAGGATTTTTCGTCCTCTCTCTCTGCCCTTCCTTAAATGCACTTTCCTAGAAGGCCACCATCTTAAGTGAAGGGCTCAGCTGTTTCCTGCAATACCAGAACTTGCTTCTGAAAATGTAGTCAGGTTTTGTCAAAGAATAACTGTGTGTGCCAAATAAGACTTCTTGAACTTACACCCTCCTCAAACTTGCCATATTTCTTTTGAAAACCTTCACAGAATTGAGCTCTTTAACAAACTGATACTTATGAGCAATATTTCTTCTTTATTATGAGATATTGTTGAGCAGCATATTAAAATGGTTGTTTGAAGAGGTATTGATATGCACACATGGGCAGAACATAAGTATGTTATTTTCTTCAATGTTTAAAATTCACAAGACATTCTAGATAAAAAAAACCTTATTTACTACATGAGCTGTGTTTATAACCCCTGAGAACAGTTGGAATTTCGAATTAACCTGTAAAAGGTCAACAGAATTAATAATTATAGCTGTAGCTATGTGTGAAAAACTGTAACTATGCTTTTTCTAAATTATAATAAAAATAGTCTATAGAAAAGCAAACTAAATCCTTGGTACTGGATGCAGCAATCATTTTTTTTGAAACCATGTGTAAAATTCAGTCATACCTCATATTTTTCTATCAATCCACATTAATTTTCTGTTCTTCAGTGTGTCACTATTCATTGTGTGAATTGGTGTATAAATGGAAAGATACTTACGTGTACTTCTTATCACACTGCTCATCTTTTCTCTCTAAGCCGTTATTAAAGATCAGTAATTTTCAGATAAAGCAAACAGAATGCCAAAGAAGAATCAAAATACTGACAACGTGACTGTCCTGGGTTCAGCAGCAGCAGTCATTTTTCTGCTTCTTGGTAGCTGGTGCAGCACTGTGTTTTGACTTTCGGCCTGGGAACAGCATTCATAACACCAGTGTTTTCAGTTACTGCTTGGTAATGTTTTGGTCTGGCCAAGGACTTTCTGAGTCTTATGCTCTGCCAGGGAGGAGGGGAAGCCGGGAGGAAGGAGAGACAGGACACCTGACCCAAACTGACCAAAGAGGTTATTCCATATCACAGCACGTCATGTCCAGGATGGAGAGCAGAGAGCAGAGACCTGGAAGGGTGGGGGGTGCACTGCATAGTCGGGCTTGGTATTAGGTGGGGAGAATTGTATTCTTCTCTTGTATTTCTCTTGTCATTATTATTATTGGTGGTAGCAGTAGTGATTTGTGTTATACTTTAGTTACTAAACTGTTCTTATCTCAACCTGTGGGAATTGCATTCTTTCGATTCTCCTTCCCATCCCTCTGGGAGTGGGGGAAAGAAAGAGGGGGGAGTGAGTGAGCGAGAAAACTGCGTAGCTGAGAGGCTTAAACCACGACAATGGCTTGTCCTTCAGATCTGAGATCTCTTCAGAACCTCTCAAGATGTTAGTCTCCCTGCTCAATGAAGGCAGGCAATAATTTTTGCCTGCTGAACAGTCAAGAACCCCTTGTAATTGTCAAAGGATGTAAAAATGTTCTCAGCTATTTTTTAGTCAAAGTACAAAATCTAAAGTAATCCCTTTGAAATTACAAGTATACTCTCCCATCTGTCCATAGCCTGCTCCCACATTCCTTCAATACTCTCTCTTAAGATGAGCCTTATTGTCCAGTCCACTGGCTCCACAGTCAAGCTGATATATGAGCCCCAATCTCGGACCTTTCAGGATATTTTAGATCTAACATTAATTCTCCCTTGAAATGCTTAACTGCCTTTAGTTACAGGTAATAAAATCCCTAACATTTTTTTCAGGTCTTTTCAAACAATGCAGATACCAAGACCTTTTTTAATCCCAATTTCCTGACTTCGAGAAAGTAGAGTCTGGGTTCGCATGACTTTTTTCTCTCCCTTTCTAAACAAGCATTCCTCTTCTGTATCCTTACCCCACATCTTGTGTTGACTTCTACAGATTCTACGGAAATGATAGATCCCAGAAAGCTTGTACTTGGACTGAAAGTACTCTTTGCTACCTCAAAATGCCTATAAAGGGGTAATCACTTTTGTCGATTGTCAAAAACCCCACACAAACAATCCATACTCACTATGGACTCACACTATCTGTAAGGATTCAGTGAACTCTTACTGCTCTTCACCATTCTAGGATCTATGTACAAACAGTTTCTCAGTCCACTGCAGGATATATCTGCCTACCTTTCATGACCACTACAGATATACAAGAATAGACAGGAAAGGAATAATTATTGCTCCTAGTAAGTAAGAACAAGTTTTTCAGATTGTCCTCTTTATCAGCTTCTGAAAATGAACACCAAAGGCGGGGGGGGGGGGGGGGGGGGGGGGGGAAGTTGCTACAGAGAATTACAAACTTGTGATGGTCACTGTGTCTTGCTTCTCCTCTGTCTGCTTGCCCATAAATTCAGATGAAACCATGAAGGAACGCCCTCCACACATCAAAGAGGAACTCAGTGTGCTTATCTAGTAGAATACTGATGTAAAACCACATGCCCCATGGACGATAAGCATACTTCCAGAAGAGGGCCAGGTCTTTATCAACTCCAAAAGTAAAGGTTTCCAAACTAATAATTGGTAAACATCAAATGAGGTAAACAAGAGAACATGCAAAATTTACATTCCTATGAGGCTTAGTAGCAGCAGAAGACAAAAATCAGAATTTGTTAAAGAAATGCCAAGGAATTTAACAAAAAAGCATAAGTCATCTACATATTGCTTCAGCTATCTTCCTATAATTTTTTCTTTGTTCATTATAAAAAAAACCCAAAACACAAAACAAAACTACATGACCTCAAGATTTTATGTGCTTACTCAGAGTAGTCCTTAGAAGTCATATTGAGCTAGAATGTATTAAAAAAAATAAATAAACCCCAGAATTGTGCTACACCAAATGAGGGACTAAATTCTATTCCTTCATGAAACACACTAAATCTGAATGGACTGCAACAAAAAACACGATGAAAATTTCCACTTCACAGAAGATTAATTTAAGTGAACATTAAGCAATGGGACAAATAAGTGTTAAAAAAATTAATCAAGCTTGAAATTTCCCCCAGAAAATTAAGACAAATTCTAATAGTCTGAAGGGCACTGTCAAGATATTTTATAAACCCATATAATGAAATGAGAAGTGGCAGCTCATTAAAAATGTTTCTTTCATCAAGCAGTTTCATACAGTGAGGATGCACCCTGAGAGACATAATTTAATCTTTTTTGCTGTATTTACTTTCCTTACCTTTTCTGTACCTTTCTTAAAAATCCATCTGGATACATCTATTAACAATGTGTTGATTGCTTATAAGCAATTAAAAAGTTGCCAAGTTAACAGATTTTTGTATAGTAAATTTTGTTATAACAGATTTTTGTATAGTAAATTTTGTTATATTGCAACACATTTACTTACAAAATGAAGTAAAATGGTAGATAGAATAGAACATCAAAGCATAATATAGTAACAGGAGATGTTAAAAAAATTACAGTGAATAATTATGTTAAATAATCAAAGCTATGATATGCAAGTGGATGTGATTTTAATGTCACATGTATAGCTCAACATGCCTATATAAGTATTTATCTTGTTCTACACCTCTGATACTGAGCAGATGCATGCTTTCAGCTGTAACTACATAAGTACCTTGATTCTGGCACCAACTAGAAAGGTTCTGGTATTTAATAGATCTTGGAAAGGAGGAAAAAACAATGCCATAAGCCATTATTGGCCCACAGAATAACTTAATCTGGCAGAGTAATAAGCAGTCAGGTTCAACGGAAAGATGATTTATTTTTTGAATGCTTGTATAGACAGTTGGAAGTTCCACATAGGATAAATTCAATAGATAAAGATCTAACAATTGGTAATTTGAAAAAGAAAAAGGGTTTATCTGGAAGAGTGAAATTAATTTTCAAAATGAAGCATAGGCTAGCATGTTCTCATCCAGCAAAATAAGAGCAGAAACTGCATGAATCATATTAGGAGAGAAACAAACTAACCAGTACTTTCACCATATCTTTCTCAACAAGACTGGATTTTAGAATCCACACAAGCTCCAGTCAGAGCCTAGCTCTTTCTGAAGTAGAAAGCTACAGGGAGAGGGCTCAGTACTTCTGACCTAAGTCTCCTCTCTGGGAAAAAGATTTGTTAGCAAAGTATGCTCTTGGGGCAGACAAACAATAGCATGGCATGCTCCCAAAATCTTGACGATTTGGTCCTTGAAAGCCTCCACGACATCGAAGCACACACCGAACCTTTCTGGGTTTGGGTAAGGGTTTGGTGAGAGATAAAGCACGGAGTCCCAGTGTTTGTAAGGTTGTGAAGGGCCTGCCAAGGGAAGGTGAAGGCTGCTGAAAGCTTTCAGTCCTGGCCACTTCTGTGTAGAATTCATAGATGGAGGTCTGTGTTGGACCAGGTATCTATCTAGATTTATGGTTACATTTTGTTTTCAGACAGAGAAAGCAAAAAGCCCCAGTATTTGTGGGCAATAAATAAAATAAATAAATAAATTAAATAAATTTAAAAAAATAAATAAAAGGGGCTGGCAAAACCTTTCAGTCCTGGACCCTTTTTTGTTGGAGCCATAGCTGCAGGCATGTGCTTTCACTTCCATCTTCCATATATAACAGCAAAAGCAGATCAAGAAAAGATGGAAAAAATAAGCATTTTTATCCTGTGCTTATAAGAATTGAGGCTGCAATTCTATTCGAGCTGCTGCCATACCATTCTAGCTACTGCAACTAAAGATCACAACACAGTCTCAAAAAGCTGCCCAGACTGCTACCATATTACATGAAAGTTTAAAGACTTCGATTTCAAATTCCTTAGCCATTAGAATTACAATATCTATTTTTCTTTGCCTAGACTATTTCAACTCTGTTCCAAAGACTGGATGTGCTCAAAATATTTGGTTGCCTATATGTTCATTAAGTAATCAAATTCCGCCTTATGTTTCCTTCTATTAACCTTTTTGTGTTTTGGCTTTTTAGAAGGAAAACTTTAGCCAAAAGCTTTGAAATTTTATTTGAAGACACCAAGAACTGAAGAATAGCTCATCTCCTCTGGTGTCATATCCAGATGTCAACAGGTTCCTAAACTTTAGTGTTTTAGCTCAGACCAGGAGTGAGCTTCTGAAGATCTTCCCATCATCACTACTCACAGCACACTGATTTGTGTCACAGAAAGGCCTTGAGGTGTATGCTCTCTAGTCTTTCTGCTTGAAGCCATACTAGCAATGTGCTCTCTTAGCAGATCTTCAGGACATGAAATCTTAGTTTCTTCTTTGATCTTTTCTTTGCACAAGAGCTGTTTTTGAGAAATCTCAGATAAGACAATCAAAGTTTCCTTCCAAATGTATAAAAAAGAAAGTTTATTTAATTTTTACTTTTCTATGAAATATTAAAGATACCATCACAGATAAAGTTTTGCACCACGGAAAATTAATAGTTAGATCCAGCATTTGAATAACTCTGTTCATTATTCTTAGACCGGCTCAGGAACAATAATAAACACATACGGTACCATAAAGAGGAATGTGAACAGAGGTGCTTTAACTTCTTATAAATTATAAACTTTTCATGATAAAATATGATGACTCATTCAAACCAATTCTAGATGAAATGGAAACAATTCACAGGAAAATTAGAAAGTTCAGGTAGTTTCCTGTAAGCTTGTCAATATTTCTATTTACCCTTAACTGGTGACTCAGACCACTCATTTTTTAAATCCTTCAAGATATTGTACACATATAAGGACAAGGACAGATGTTCTGGTTACTGAAGCAATGAACTTCTCACATACATTGAGAAGAAGAGCTGCAATAAGAAGCATGTTTATGTTTTATCATTTGTTATCCCTTGTAAATAAATAACACATCTTTAGGTCAGACAAACATTAAAAAGACTAGTCACTTTTAAGACTGAGATGTTTCTGTTCAGATGGCAAAGCCAGATTTCTTTTCCTTTCCAATTTCATCTCCACAGAAACCAGACATACAGGTTCATCTTCACTTAATGCATGATGCAGTAAAACAGGTCCCACAGGGAATTCAAATCAAGCTGGCAAGAATACCCAGAAATCAGACACAGGTAGTAAGAGATACTAACAGTGCAATCTATAAATTGAAATAAGAATGGAAATAACCAAGAACTGAAATAGAAAGCAATTTCTTCTGCCCCTCTCACAGGGCAGATATTAAAAGAATGTACTTAAAGAAAAGTTAATTAAAAGTCCTTAAAAGAATGCTAAATGCTTATTTACCACTGGATTTTTTCAGCACTGTTTATGAATTTGTTATGTACTTTCCTAGTTGGAAAAACAGTCTCAGAGCAGCAACTCAGATCTGCAGCTGTGTATTGTATGGAGGAATGAGTCAGCCACATGGCAGTCAGAAGTGCCTGTTTACAATGGCAATCTTCTGGTGGGAGCCAGAGAAGTTCTGCTGGAAGGGCTGGCACTGTTCCTCTGGACTCCACTCAGCTGCAGGCTCTGAGTCAGCTGAAAGAGCTGTAAAAAAACAGTCATCTGTTTCTCCTCTCTTCGTTTCCTAATCTTAAACATGCAACATTCTGCAGTACAACTGTCCATTGATAGTCTAGTGAGAGTAGAGCAAATCCCCTTTGTACTGATGTCGCTGTTTTGTGCTACCAGCAGATCTTCTGCAAGTGATTTTAATTTAGCTCTTCGGGTCTAAATTACAAGATGTTGGGCAAAGAATGAAGAACAGATCCCAGGAGATTGCAATAAGGCTGTCAACATATGTATTCCCTAGCGATATTTAGTACAACATGATCTGATGGACTCTGACTCCTTCTTATTCCCTCTGTTTTCTCTACCTATTAAGGGCATTGGTCAGACCCCTTACTCAAGAAATTGTATTAATAATTTCTCCATGATGCTTCAAGGAAATCAAAACAACAAGCAGTACTTAGTATAAGGTAATTTATATTACTTTAGTATTAGATGGAAAATTAACTCACTTGTGTTCCCAAGGTAACATGCAGCTTTCTTTAAAAGTCCTAACATGTGAGTCAGCAGTGACTCAAAGAAAAAAGCCACAAAAAACTGAAATGGAGTAAGCAAAGGGAATAAAGAAAAGGCTTTCAGTTCTAAAGTATTTAGCATTTTCTTATAGTCAGGGAGATAAGTTATTGAACTAATCACTGAAACACAACAGAAACTCTTCAAGAGGGGATACTTTTGTCCAGACAGGGCTTTTGCAGGATGAGGACTTTACGTTTTTCTCCTTGGATATTATCTGTATAATTTAGGAAAATTGAATGGATTTTATATAAATAAATATTTTGCTCTGCTAATGCAATGATTTTATTCTGCTTAATAGATATGATATTTCCACAGCACAAAATATGACATACAGTATCTATCTATATGGATATTGTCAGATGCCAGCTTGATACACACCGAAACATTCTCGTTCAATTCCAGTATTCCAGCAGAAGAGGTCAATAAGTCTTTTGGGCAAAATACAGAACATTTTACAGGAAAAGTAATATTAAGTAACAGAGCAGTTCACTTGCTATTTGTTTTCATGTTTATCCCATTTTTACTTCCCTCTCTACTGGGCACAGACATATAACATTTATCTAGAAATCATTGTTGCAATGCAGCCTTTATCATGCTTCCATTACAGCCATTTAGAAAAGTATGTACATGCTTCAAGTGATTTCCAGTTTATACAATTACTTGGTAGGAAAGAAATACGAGTACATATGCTGGAGTCAGTGTGGTTTTGCATACAAAGCTGGGTGTGGGATTGGTGGGAAATGAAGTACAAGCAATAGCTGTGTTTTTAAACATTCTGGAATTAGGTATTCTTGCTCTACAAAGCCTCTCACCAGTCAGCCTAAAGGAGGCAATTTTAGACATCACAGAAAGTAAATAAGCAATATCTGTCCGTGAGATACAAATAAAAAACTATTCTAGAGACTTCACCACATTAGACTGTAGTTGAACTAGAGCTGGATTAAATATTTCGAGCCATGTCTGAACACATCAGGCCATTTCTAAGCTGCATGAAAAATTGAAATGGCAACATTTAGTTCATTAATTCTTTATAAATACGTAACAGAAGTGATTTCAGGATATGAATAGAACATTTCAGAGAGGTGACCTGTTTTATCAATCTTCTCATCACAAAACCTTCCATAACCTTCGCAGCAAGAAAGTATAAGTCACAGAAAGCAACTGTAAACTGGAGTTGAATTAAAAGAAATATTGCACATAAAATTCAAACTATAATGACCCTGCAGGTGATCATCTGTCTGTTCCAGTTATCCAACTGTCCGCTTTTTCCTCCAAGAACTGCTCATATCAGCTAATTGCCATAAATTTTTGAAACTTAGGTAATTATTTATAGTGTTCATTAATATTTTTGTGAACTAACAACCCAGCCATTAAATATTTCTCTTGTGCAATTTGCATGCCCTGAGAAAGGAAGTACAAAGTCAGCAATAGATACTGTCTAACTTTTCACTCCACACATACAAAGGTTACATACACACACAATAAGCCACACTTTGCCTTTCCCCCTCAGATATTGCCACTTTAATACACTATTAGTTAGAGGACAGAAGTAATTAAATTCATATATTAAGGTAATCTGAATTCCTGAATCCCCTGAAAGAGGAGTAATTTTCTGAAAAGTAATCTCTAAGCTCTCTGTCACAGTCCTAACACAAATTAAGAATTCCCCTCCCCCACAATGAAAATAATACCTTTAAAGAATACACAATCAGGTTTGGAGTAATTATGTTAGTTTTCACTTTTAGTCCTAAATACATAAACTCATATTTTGTGAAAACAACTTTTAAACTAAATAGCTATTATTTTTAAGTTTGCTTCTTAATAGTTCCTTCCAGTTTTCCAGTGCTTGAGGAAGGAGAAACAACATTGACTAGTCAAGAGAAGGTAAGAAGAAAAGAGCACCCAGTTTCCTGGGAACTAGGTTGGCTGGTTTTAATTTCCTACTTGAAAAGAAAGAAAATCATTACAAAGTAAAAGGGAGAAAGGAGTTGAACAGTGAAGTGAGAGGTTTCAACACAAGTCTGCCTACATAACTGGTCAGAGCTCAGCTCTAACAGCTCCACTTTCTACTTCCCCTGCCACTCAAATACAGACACCCAGCACACACACATCACTAAAAGGCACAAAGGCCATGGAATAGTGCTATGCTCAAGCCCACTCTGCCTATTCCATACAACCAGCCAAGTTACATCTCCTGGACCTCCCAACCCATGGCCTTTTTCCATTCCTTGAAGACAGTAACAAAATGGGTGGCTGGAGAGCGAACACAGGAATAATTCAGCAAGCCTGAGTAATGCTGTATTACTGAACCTGCAAGACCCACATCATCACCTCAGTATTGTCTTCTACACCCACCTCCCTCCCTGCCACTGGGCCCATCCACAGCCCTTCCTCCTACTACCAATCTAGCCCAACACCCAAATACCCAATACCATTCCAGTGCTTAGTGTGTCTGCCGCCACCCCAAACAGAGAGAGATGACAACAGCAGGATCTCAAGATGAGGGGAGAAGGACACAGCTGCCTGCTGGGATTGAAGACAAGGAGAATGAAAGATCAAAATACATTCGTGAGAGGGTCAGGAACCACTTCAGTATGGAAAGAGATATAATAATCACACAAGAAATTATTAAAGAGATCTCATTCCAGGTGTCATGATGTCAAATTAACTCCTTATTGATACACACTGCTTGTATAGAGCACCAGTGAGGAAATTTTTTTTTTTTTTCAATTTTTTTAAAATCTACCATGAAGTGAAAAGCTAAGGCACACAAATCAAAGTGCAGCAACCATATTAACCTTTCTCATTTTCAAACACAAAGAGTAGTGAAGTGTTGTTTTCTGAGCTGTGCTCTTGACTGATGGACTACATGGATTAACAGTCTATTCTGTGTCTCTGGAAATAGAAGTGTTTATTTTGCAGTGACTCTGGTTTCTAGCCCTCACAGCCGAAGACTTCAAGTGATGCTTGCCCCAATCAATGTGTCCATTTCTTCCCCTCAAATTTATTATCTTACTCTTCTATAAAACTCTATTATTACCTGCCATGCTGAGGAAAGATGGCAAAATATTGATAAAGTTAATATACATAGAAAGATGCAAAATAAAGATATAATTAAGATTACTTCCAAATCTTAAGTGTTCAGTGCTTACCACAGCTTTAAGAGATTTGACATAGGGCTTTTTTTGGTAATTTATTGGTGTTGTGGTTTAAGCCTCTCAGTCAGCCACACAGTTTCGCTCTCTCACTCCCCCCTCTTTCTTTCCCCTGCATGGGAAGGAGAATCGCAAAGAATGCAACTCCCACAGGTTGAAATAAGAACAGTTTAGTAACTAAGGTATAACACCAATCACTACTGCTACCACCAATAATAATAATGACAAGAGAAATATAAGGAAAGAATACAATTGCTCACCACCTATACCCAGCCCGAACAAGCAGTGCACCCCCACCCTTCCGGGTCTCTGCTCTCTGTTTTACATCCTGGGCATGACATGCTGTGACATGGAATACCTCTTTGGTCAGTTTGGGTCAGGTGTCCTGTCTCTGCTTCCTCCTGGCTTCCCCTCCTCCCTGACAGAGCATAAGACTCAGAAAGTCCTTGGCCAGACCAAAACATTACCAAGCAGTAATTGAAAACACTGGTGTTATGAGCGCTGTTCCCAGGCCGAAAGTCAAAACACAGTGCTGCACCAGCTACCAAGAAGGAGAAAAATGACTGCTGCTGCTGAACCCATGACAATTGGTTTTAGTGTCACTGTCAAACATAAGATTTAGAACTGACAATAGAATGGACCCCTGCCTAACACGACAAGTCCTGTAAAAGTACCAATGCAGCATTACCTGCTCATGTCCAGTTAACAAGCATGTCGAAGTGCAAACACTGGGACAAATCCAAATTATTTTTCCCCTCTATAAATCTTTTTCTGCTACGCTTTAACATAGCCCAACACTCAGCAAAGTATAGTAACCAACAAGTGTTTCTAATAAGCCAACATGCAATTTTATTTGGACCTCTAAACACACAGTCAGTAGTGACTTGAACCCTTCTAAGCTGGCACAAGTACAGCTGGTTGCATAGAAGCCAAAAAATTTTCATATCTCTAGTCTTCAGCTACCCTGTCCCAGCAAAAAAAAAAAAAAATAAAAATCATATATATGATCCACCTGAATACTAATTCAAGAAGTTAATTTTTTGGAAGAAAGCTCTCTATGTGATCACCAAAAAGGATCTATAACTGACATATCAACATCATTGCACAGCCATTTATACACACTATTCAGTTCTCTTGGTTTTTTGTTTGTTTGTTTGTTTTTAAAGAAAAGAAATATAGTGATAACAGACTATGCAGGAAAAAAAAAAGAAAAAAAAGAACACAATTCAACTGCATTTAGAAGGCACTTTAAAGCTACGTAACTTGTAAAACCTAACAATTTTATAGTATTATTCAGTCTTTGATATAGGCTATAGCATAAATGATACCTGTCAGAAAGATTTTAACTGCAAAACTTTCTTCAAATCATTTTATTGTATCAATCTTTTAAATTTAACATGCCTATGGTTGTGGGGGCATCTAGTGGCAAACTAAACTTGTTTGTGTATAAAGTAGGTGATCAACTACCAGAAATCTGTATTCTTTCAGTGCTGGAGAACTATTACTTGCATAAAAACTTCCACTCCTCTGTGCAAAACGAATTTCAACACAAAGCAACACCAAGAAATAACAACTGAACATCACACACCGGCAATTCCACTGACTCCGCCACCCCAAACTGACATGTGTCTGCAGGAGTTGAAAAAAGATTCTGCAAATACAAACCCTTTTTTTCCTTGTCATGGGTTCAGCAGCAGCAGTCATTTTTCTGCTTCTTGGTAGCTGGTGCAGCGCTATGTTTTTGATTTTGGGCCTGGGAACAGCGCTGATAACACCAGTGTTTCGGTTACTGGTTAGTGATGTTTTGGTTTGGCCAAGGACTTTCTGAGTTTCATGCTCTGCCAGGGAGGAGGGAAGCCGGGAGGAAGGAGAGACAGGACACCTGACCCAAACTGACCAAAGAGGTTATTCCATATCACAGCACGTCATGTCCAGGATGGAGAGCAGAGACCTGGAAGGGTGGGGGGTGCACTGCATGGTCGGGCTGGGTATAGGTGGTGAGCAATTGTATTCTTTCCTTGTATTTCTCTTGTCATTATTATTATTGGTGGTAGCAGTAGTGATTTGTGTTATACTTTAGTTACTAAATTGTTCTTATCTCAACCTGTGGGAGTTGCATTCTTTTGATTCTCCTCCCCATCCCTCCGGGAGCAGGGGGTAAGAAAGAGAGGGGAGTGAGTGAGAGAGCGAAATTGCATGGCTGATTGGACTTAAACCATGACATTCCTATATGTTCTCTCAGAACCCATTACTCTCTCAGCAGCTTCTTTTAGACATTCAGCATGAGAAGGGTTTAATGTTTAGTACCAAAATGGCTTAATTGAAGATACTACGTGTTACACTGGGTTTTAATTTAGCAGAGGTATATGACAATGTAGCAAAATCACAATACAAGCAGAACATAGTTATTTGACGTACAGTTGTATCACAATGCAAATATGATTTCTACTACGGTACTGTGTGTTCACTATCATGGCATATCCCCATTTACCAGGAGAGAATACTTAAGTTGGATCCAGCTCAAGCCCACTGTCATCTTCAAGGCTCATTCTATTGGCTGAGAAGTTCTTATGCTCTATTGTACTTCCTCCATGCTGGTCTGGCTAACTCAAGAAAACTTTGTTATACTTGATTAACTGGGGAAGAAAAAAATAAAAATCAATTATACAGCCAGCTGATCTAAAACAAGCCCATCCTCTGGTTCCTGTTGTGTTGACCTAAATTCAGTTTTCCTTACAGTAGATACAGTCACTCTTTGCTTTCTTCCCTGAGCTACACGAGCCAAATACCTATGCCTATCTCCTCTGAGCAGTCTTCAGTAGTGGTGGGATTGTTGATCAGTCACACCACCGTTTCTTTCTTTTCCTACATCAGAGAGGGACCATGAAGGGACAGACTGCCAATTACGTCAAAGCTGTGCTCAGATACAGCGATGAGGAGATCATCTGGAGAGCAGTATCCTCTCCTTCATCCCAAGCTGTGCAGCACAGGATATTCAATTGTTACAAAAACCAGAAGAGTTTTTCATTTGCAAACCTTTCCCAAAATTTGAACAACTTGGCCATAACAACAACAACAACAAAGAATTTTTAGCATAAACTGCTTTTGGTGTTCTGCTCTGTGATGGAGCAGTATTCTTAACTGCCTAGAAAAGAGCTCATTTTGAAGCATCCTAGACAATAGAAAGGATCTCCATCTGTATGGGAGGCAACTTCCTCTATCCCCTTCTTACTGACATTAGCATAAGGTATTTGCTTCTAGCAACTCAGCACTACATTTTCACAAAATGTTATTCACATACTTAGATCTTAGAAACTAGTTCTCATTTCAAAAATTAAATTTTTTATATGTATAGTGAAGGCTTTCTGTAGGCTTTAAGGTTTGTTTCTTCTATTCAAACTCTAGATGCGGTTTTCCAATAAGCATCCCAAGTTGTCTCACTTAAGGTTTTCTCCCTGACCAGTTGCCTAGATTCTTCTGCTAAATTGTTTTACCTTTCCTTGTTTCTGACCAAGGCAGAAAAAAAGCATTCAGGCAAGCAGTCTGGCTAAGCCTTTATTCTACAGAGAAAATCCCCAATGTCTCCCAGAAAGGAATCATACAAGGTTATTTTACTTGCTCCTCACAGTGTCCTTGGCACTAAGTTTTGGCCTGCAGATTATTCAATGCACATTCTGGATGTCAAAGACACTGACACTACAATTATTAATATTTTCCAAACACCTCTTTAGCTGCTCAGAAGCCTCATTCACTGGCCATATCATTACAGCACTAAGTCATGATGCCAGCTTAACTAGACACCTTTTTTTTACTGGGGGAGTAGAGGGAGGAAGAGAGAGAGGGCAGGAAGATGGTGTTTTACCTAGGTATATCCAGCAGCAAGTAATATGTTTACTTCTTCTCCACTGAGATGTGCAGATCCTGCACAGAGTTTTCAAAACTGGTAACATACACTACAGCTGCTCTTTTGGAAGTCAGAGGAAAAAAAAAAAAAAAACAACAAACAAAAGCAGATTTTTCTATGGAAATACAGCACAGTTTCACTGCGCTTAGGATTAGAAAAGACAAGCTAAACTGACAATCTAAATCCAAATACATACCTAACATATGATCCTGCACTAATACCTCCAGGGGTCAATCTCCAAAAGCCAGAAGTTTTGCCAGGACTCAGCAACCACAGAGCTCTAGTCACTCAACCTACACCCCACCAGCTAGAAGGAACACTAATTATATATCCTCAATTACCTCATGTAGCTCAGTCATCCACATCATTTTAACAACTCCTATCAGCTGGATCACATCATCAGCTGCATAGAAAGTTTGCTGAACCCATTACAGCCAGCAGATAGGAATCACTTGTTCATCTTTATTTCAGGATACAGAAATTTTGTGCAACTATGTTGTTGCATTGTAGGTTTCTCCCTCCATAAAACTGCGCGTTTTCACATGCCTCTCTTAAGCCTGCTTTATCAAAGAAGTCTTTTCATCAAAAAGCTAGAAGCATTTATCTAGATATAGAAATAATTGATTCTTTTGTCCAAATTATTCTACCAAAACAGAATCTCGTCATTATAATGAAGCATTATGAGGTAGCTATAAAACAATGCTTGAACTGCCTTCTGAGCCTCTGGTAGGGTCTTACTGCTTTATCTAGGACTTTTCTAGAAAAACTAACTAAACTCAACACTGCTTAAAATCATAAAGTCAGTCTTTTCCAGCCCACATTAAGATAGCATAATTGAGTAAAGCTATTAACATAAACAAACACAGAAAGTGATTAGTCAATTAGTCAACCTGATTTACACTGCTTATACAGCTGTAAGGCAATAATTTCCATGCCTGAATGAAACAGCTAAGATATGCTCAGCCAGAGAAGGACAGCCATAAACGTACAAAATACAAATATTTGTGTGAAGGTTTCATTTTAGTTCATATCTATAATGACATTGCATTCCCTCATCTGTTGTAATTAGACTATTTTTATTGTAAAACTGTTGTAGTGCTGAAAAGATGGCACTGTTGTCAAAGTGCCCTGAAAAAACCTTGCTGTACAATGTAAGTGTTTGAATTAACTCTTTCCTATATTAGCTGCATCAGAGGTGGTATCCCTTCACAATGACAACAGAAAAGGGAAGGCTCATTTTTATCTGCAAGGATTCACAAGTGTGGAAAATCAGAAGAAATAAAAAGTATAAAACACATGAACATACTTAGAAAAATTAATGACATACTATAGAAATTTCAAATGTATCCATAGGACCTATTTCCAGTATTGCTAAAGAGCATTCTGTCATTGTTACCTTTTCATCTTTCCTTGCACATACCTAGCTATCTTTTCTCTGTTTAAGTCACATATCTCCTATGCACCTTCTGTATTGGACACATGCTATGGTCTTTTATCATTGCACTACAAAAAGCATACAAGACAAAGTTGATTTTCATAATTCAAAACTAGGATACCATACTAGAATTTATGAAGCCTACAGAGCAAGATGGAGTCCTATTAAGACTCATTTTCAGCAATGAGGAGCTATTCTGGTGCATTCATTCACATGTGGATCAGGTTATGCCCTAAAAATGGCATCAAACAGATGTTAGAACTTCACATTTTTCTCTCATGAACACTCAGCTGTATTTATCATTCTACCTGTTCAAATCAATCTTTTCTAGTTTCAAGTGCCCTCTAATTCTTGTACTATGAGGCTTAGTGAATAATAGCTCAAATTCAGCTTCTTCCCCAGCCTTCTCTAAGGTGAAATTTCCCAGTCTTTCCTCATTTGGCAGCTGTTCTAATCCACTGATGGTTCCAGTTGTCTTTTTCCAATTCTTCTTGTCTCCTTACTTCAATTCTGTCATGGTTTTCATGCCCTTCTTGATGATGTCCAACATTCTGTTGACCATTTTGGTTTCTGCTGTAAATCCTTGCATTAAGGCAATGATTTCAGATGACTGTCAAAAATTACTCTAAGATCTCTTTCTGAATTGTAAACACTAATTCCAAACGCAATATTGTGTCAACCTGGATGCATTCATTAGACGCTTTACCTTCAAGTAGTTTAAACTGAAGCTCAGCTGCCGCCTTTTCTCCAGTCTTTCAGTTTCGTAACATCCTACTTGATGCCCTTGCTGTTGGAATGGCATTTGCCTGCCCTGCACAGTATCTATCGCACTTTGTGCAATAAATCTAGCAGCCTTTATTCTACTGGGAGACTTCTTGAGTTTTAGAGGTTCGTGTTAATGTAATTTCTCTTTTGAAGCAATGCTTAGGATTTCGTTTCTCTTACCGAGCTGTACACTTATTAGGCTAACTACCAATACATGTGAAAATATCCAAGCATATTAAGACAATGGGAACAGGCTGACCTGAAGTGCTTTGCACCTTCATCAGTGCATACTCCCACTGCAACCTACTCTTTTGGTTGGTTACCTGCAAGCCATTAAGCTATTGCCCTTTATCCTCACTTGAGCATGGTAAGGCTTCATCACTTTTATAAGGGTCTTTTCTAAACCTGTTCACACCCTTTTTGCATAGTCTTGAGAGGCAGGCAGGCAGCAAGCCTTCGGCTATTTGCCTCCTGCAAACCTGACAGCGGCTCTTCCAGACTGCAGGACTGCTACCAAAGAAGCATCCTCTGTTCCCAGGAGCTGAACACTCCCTGAGTTTCTCTGTCCTCCAAACTAAGGAGTTCTTTCTTCTGCCCTTCCCAAGCAAAGCTGCTGTGCAGACTGCCCTATTCGTTATGCTCTCATCATCACTCATTTACAGCTTTTTAGTGTTGCCTGAGCAAGCTATATATTTCCCCTTAGAGGCTTCATTAACTGAGAGACAGGGAAGCCTAGTTCCAGCTATCACTCATCTTACCTAAACATCTGCCAAAAAATGATGACAGTTTTGCCATTTAAATTAATTGTCATTTAACAGTTAATTAACAGAGATATAAGCAACCTACAGCCAGAAGAAGAGCCGACATTTCAGCTTCCATAGTTTCCTTTCTGGGATGAGTTAAGTGCTGTCCACAAACAGCCTTCCCCATTTTAAATGTCTTTCAGACTAACACAGTTTACTCTCCAAGGTTTGCCTATGTGATCTCAAAATAAGTGTTGAGAGTTTCCTCAGGGTTGATATCAACCAGGGGCCAGGCTTCAGTCTTTCTTTTGCTTCCCTTTTCCCACCAACATTTTCTATTCAGCAAATATCTGAAGTCTAATATCCTATAAGTCTATGTGCCTGTGTACCACATTGTCTTCTCCTTATAGCATCTTTTCCTTCTGGCCCTATGCATGCACGGAAAAGGCCAAGATCTAGATGCGGAAGGTGAATGTGCACAGATTGAAAAGTATTATTTCAGGGAAGAAGTAGTGAATGTGAGCTAATATTCCCTTGATTCAAGCATGTTGTGGAAGGATGAGTAGAATCACAGAAAACTACTATGTATAGCTCAATATGGGAGCAGAAAATGAAAACTAACAAAAGATGCTATCCCAAGAAATTTTCCTGTAAACGCAGATAAATTGAAGATCATGAAACTGGCACAGACATGTTTTACTGAAAGAAGATTAGAAACATCAGGTTAGCCAAAGCACATATTCATATCCAGAGGAGAAAAGGCAGCACCCAGTTATAAAGAAGGTGTGTATTTGTCCGACAGAGGAAGAATGTGCTTCCAACTTCTGCATGTCATCAATTTCTGACAAAAACTTAGACACCAGGAGGAATAGCCACTGGGTTGTAAATGAAGACAAAAGGACAAGAATTGCCTGAATTTGAAACCACCTGACAAGTTCCCAGTACACATTTTATAAAATTAATGTCAAGATTTCTCTTCACTATATCTGCCATCAAAAGTCATCACCCCCCTGAAAAGACGCAGGTTGGGAAATAATCTGCTACAAGAAAAGGTAAAATGTTGACCCCAAGGTCTTTAACTTGCTGACATTTAACTTCATCCCTGTACTTTTTCCTAACTGTAGTACTGAGAGCTATTCAAAATGATACGGTTAAACTTGCGTGTGTATGTGTGTGTGTCACTGAAATCTGGGAAATAAACTCTCTAACTAGAATGAAAGGCTAGGAAGCCAGCATTACTTTATTATGGTACCAGGTGCATGGGGTATTGCTCTGCCTATCATGCACACAAGAAGAGACAGTTTACAGCTCATATATATTTGTTATATACATATTCATTATAATTCCATGAAATACCCACCCAATTCTCATTACTCATGCATATGGTAATTAGGGCAGATAAGTCTGTAGCGCAAGTGCTGTGAATTTTGAGGAGTGGTCTCTGTGGGCCGTGGGGTTCGTTTTGGGGAGAAACTCCCCCAGTCATTTTTTCCATTATGGAAACCCATTAGTTAAGGACATTGGAATGTATTTAGTCTTTCCAGACAACTACATGTTCTTATTTGGTCTAATTTATGATCCTGAGAGGCTACAAGAGTTCTTTTCTTTCACAGCCATTTACTTGTTTCTCAGGCCGTATCAACTCGAGGGAGGCCTACACTGGTTTGAGAGAAGACATCTGGTTCTCTTGTTGCATGCTTTCCTTATCTCTATATCCTCTATACACAGTAAAATTATAGCTTAAGAATCCTTGTAGCCTTGTCTATGTCTAAGTCTCTATATTCAGTGAGATACTAATTTAATTTGATATTAATTATACAGTAAGATACTAATTTAATTCAGTATCACGGGCAGTATTAGAATTTATGCCTGTGTGAAACCTATAAAGTCTAAATGGAATTATATTATTCATAGGTGTCAAAAGGGCAACACACAACCTTAAAAGTTCCTTAGGAAAAAAGCTGTCTTATTAAGAATACTTTTTTCACTAATTTAGGTGAAGAGATTGGCAGGAGATGAGGAAAAATAAGTGGTGATTTTTTTTTTCCAGTAAATATTTAATTTTCAAGGACAAGTAATGGTTTTTAAAAATCAGTATATCGAGACATTACTTTTTGTTTTCAACTCATTTTGAAATAAGGAAATTCTCAAAGTGACATGTCATGAAACAAAACTGTGACAAGTCTTATGAACTGTCATGGGTTCAGCAGCAGCAGTCATTTTTCTCCTTCTTGGTAGCTGGAGCAGCACTGTGTTTTTGATTTTGGGCCTGGGAACAGCGCTGATAACACCAGTGTTTCGGTTACTGCTTAGTGATGTTTTGGTCTGGCCAAGGACTTTCTGAGTTTCATGTTCTGCCAGGGAGGAGGGGAGTCAGGAGGAAGGAGAGACAGGACACCTGACCCAAACTGACCAAAGAGGTTATTCCATACCACAGCACGTCATGCCCAGGATGGAGAGCAGAGACCTGGAAGGGTGGGGGGTGCACTGCTTGGTCGGGCTTGGTATTAGGTGGTGAGAATTGCACTCTTTCCTTGTATTTGCCTTGTCATTATTATTGGTGGTAGCAGTAGTGATTTGTGTTGTACTTTAGTTACTAAACTGTACTTATCTCAACCTGTGGGAGTTGCATTCTTTTCGATTCTCCTTCCCATCCCTCCGGGGGGAAGAAAAAGAGGGAAGTGAGTGAGAGAACGAGCTGCCTGGTTAGAGAGGCTTAAACCACAACATGAACAAAGGCCTGGGTCCTGCAAAGGTTTATGTACATGATTACAGTTACAACATTTGGCTATTCTCGTTGACTTTGATAAACCTTTTCAATATCCAAGATTTTCTGTGTCTACACAGAGCATATATTTCAGTGTGTGTATAAACTTCGCCTTCTTACATTTTCAAATTTGCTGCCTCTCTAACTTTGATCTTTCCAGTTCTGAAGCTAGCAAAGTATATGCTTTGCTTTGTTTCTCTCCCATAAAACATTTCCAGAAGACCCCATGTAAATCAGAGAAGCCACTGGCAGACAAAAGATAATTTCCCTAACATTGTAAATGATCCAAGAATACTACTATTAGAAATACCAGTAGGATTAAAGAATGCCTCTGTGACTAAATTCAGCATTCTAATCATCCTGTCTCAGACACAAGCTTCCTTAGTTATGTATAAAACAAGCACAAAACCAAACACAAAGATTTCTGTCCTTTCTTTTGCAGTAGACTATATCGAAGAAAGCTAGTTTCTGCCTTAGCTTTCAGATATATGCTACTTTTCTTGAAAAAGTTGATTTTATGCAACTCAGGTGGCATTTGTGAGTAGTAAAGTAGCTAGTGTGTTGATTTCCAGACGAAAAAAGAAGTGTTTTAACAATACCCCATTTGCCCGCTTAAATTTTTGAGACAGAAGGGATATCACAACTGTGCCATTTGTGCCACTGAAAGCTTTCTAAGAGAGGAAAGTATGTTCACTAGCCATTTGTTTTATTAGCGCTCTTTGTGGGTTATTTACAGATAAGGAAATTGTCAGACAGAATCACGGACCTTATTGCAACTATGGTCAGCCACTGCAGTGGGTCTCATGGCAGGATCAGTTAAATAAATTTTTAGGAATTTGCACAGCTGCAGGGAGTCAGTTGAGCTCAAGTTACAATATGATGATAACTAGAAGTTTATTTTAATCAGTAGCCTCAAATACACTTTGGGATCTGAGCATAAAGCTACAGTGGCTGAGGACAGGTGAAATTCACTGGTTGACTCCACCAAGATAAGCCGAGTCACAGTAGCAGCAGTTACAGTCATATCAGTACTTCTTAAAAGCTTTGATTTATAGATACTTAATTATTTTCGGTAGATGTGGAGGCTTAGGTATAGCAAATCAAAACACTGACAGTTGCCTTGCTTTATAAGCTGGCCATTATATGCTTTAGACATTGTCTCTGATCCCAGTTAGAAAGTACTACTAGTGCCTAGACAGGAAGACATCAAAAAATCTCACCATTACTTTCTCAGTACCATAGTTTGGACACCTAGGATATGCTTTAGAGACTTAACCTCTAAGAAGGACTGATTACAGCTGACATCTGCAAGGAAGAGGCAAGAACCCTAGTACTTCATTTGGATAAAAATCTGAAATGGTTTAAACACTTTTTTAAATAATAAATTATTACATCTCAAGTTGTATTGCAGTGACAAGGTGATATAGAAAATCACTCTCCTTCTGCCTTTAGGCTTATAATTGTTTTATCTTGAGTATTATATTCACACAGAAATTGTAAGAGATTAAAGACGGAAGGTGCAGAGGAGCTTTGTTTTCTTTTTATTTATGTCAGTAGCATTTGACAATTCACTAGACTGGTTTTTTTACATACTAGACTTTGCGGACCATGTCAAGGCTGTTGCAAACATATTTTTTATTTAGGAAATGTATGCTTAACGGCTTTAGTGTCTGAATTAAATTTTGTGTAGTGCTAGCTTTGGTTTCATTTCATTTGGAATCTGGCAGGAAAGGAGTCGCAGAAGGGAAAACAACAAAACCCCACATTCCTTGTTTATGCCCTTTCCCCAGCCGCAGTTGAGGCAGACTATGAATTAATTATGAGTCCGTATGAAGCCAATACCTTGGTGACTGACGTTTTTATGTGTTTTGATGTTTTATTACAATATTATATTCAGTGACTGTATTTCCCTTGTTTTTGTTGACATTCAGAGTTGCAAAGATCTATGTGCATGTGTTTCTTGGGGTTTCTTTTAACAGATGAGTTATCTGAATGCAGTTAATATAAGTGCTAAATATGTTCATTTGGTACATATGCAAGTAGCTGCTCTAAAAAAAAAAAAAAAAAAAAAAAAAAAAAAACCAACCACAGAGGAATGCTGAATAGCTTATTTAGGTCTAAGAATTGCTATTCCCCTGCAGGTCCAAATGAGCTATGGGAATTAATACTTTTTTTATCTCTGGAAATAAATACAGACCTGTGACATCAGTTATGGATGTGTCTTTATGGAAAGCATGGATCAAAAGAGAATATATACAAATAATTATATAGCAAATGTATACAGTACTGTCCCAGAAACAGACGCAAATCACATTGTAACTTCGCAATACATAATTAGAAAGTTACTATTAAAGAGGAACATGAATCATTGAATAAGCATTTACAGTGCTGCAGTGTTTGCTACAATGCAGTCAAATACCGGAGACCTCTGTTCAAGAATTCAGATGCAGGTTACACCCTAAGAATACAAATACACCCTTAGGATACTCAGAAGGGTTTCAAAAAGCTTGTAAGTAATTGTCTCACAACTCTCCAGATCTTCTAAAAGAGGTAACAATAACCTTAAAAGATCTAAACCAGGAATATTGAGTTTATGTGGGAAATGAAGTCATGTCTCTGCAACAACAGATGCTGCTTGGGCTGTCTACCATGTCTCATACAATCTGTTTCTCCTAGTTGGACATTAATGCTGCAGCTCTGCAGTATCATACAACACAGCTTGATACAGGACGGCTACATAGTGAAGACTTGGCTCTGCTAAAAATTGTTATTGCTAAGCTGAAAGAAAGTTACTAAGCTAAGGCCACTGCAGATAATAAAAGTAAAACCAGAGTGTAGTTGTTGAGATAGTGAGTGGCTCAAGGATTCAGGAGGAAAAATACTGACATGAAAGGATATAAAACTCTTAAGCTGAATATAACCTGTTTTCATTGTACACATAAAAAAATCTCAAGCAAAAGTGACCTACCGAGCTAGATTGCAGATAACATCCTACCACAAGCAGTGTAAGACTTCAAGCCTTAACAAGCATTTGGGTTTGATGTAAGACAGCAGTGTAAAATTTGAAAGCCTGTCATACTGAGTAGGTAAGACTACATGATTTAGACATCCTTTTTGAGCTTAGCTTCATGAATTTAAGTATCTCTCAAGGAAAGGATAGCTTTGATTTTTAAAGAGAAGCAGTAATAACATTAGAATGCCTAGATGCTAACAGCAGCGTCTTTCCCAGGCTGGCAAGGACTTTGCAAGCAGAGGACTCAGAACAGCTTTGTGAAAAGCTGCCATAACAATACAGGATTGTGCTTGACAGTGGTATGAAAGAAAATTATGCTGTAGAATGCCTTAACTGCCTGAAATAAAGAGGATTTTTTAGCCATGTTTAAAATATGTGTGTATGTTATTTTCCAAAAGCAGAAAGAGCATGCCAGGAGAATCAGCCCACAAAGATAACAGTCTAGCCAATGCCCAGATAGCCCTGAAATGGTAGCATAAAAGAGGTCAAAATATTTCGTATTTTGGCCAAAACAACTTTCCTTGCTGGCATATTTGTTTTCATCAAGAAGCACTGAAAGTACAAATGAGCCTCCTACAACTCTCAAGTCTCAAACCTTTGAATTCAAAAAGTGACTTAGAAGTAAGCTAGACAAAATTTCACACGAAGGTATTTTCAGAAGTGCAAAAATTGTTGGGATGGGACAGTAAGGAGCTCAGTGATTTAAGAGTAAAAATACTAACATAAAAGGACAAAAATCTTATATGGAAAAAAAAAATGTAAACAATAGACAGCAACACAACGGCATGAAGGATTACCCTATACGAAAGAGCTGCAGAGGCTAATACCTCCTCAGCTCACAGGCAACTGTTGGGCTGGCACAGTCTCTTCATTGGACCTGGTGAGTATATTAATACTTACCCTCCTAGCTAATCAATCTTAGCTATCTATCTGTTGTGTATAGTCACCAATAAACAATTGCTGCAGAGACTCTCTGTGACTGGTAAAAGATCCTGAAGTGGCCCAAGCTGGGTGGAAAGGCAGCTCTCAGCACAGTGTGCAGGTGTCCTGGCTCTATCTTATTTTCTGTCCAGCTAAGTTAACCCTGAATTATTTAAAACAAGGTGAGATAACAGAGCCATATTTTCCACATCCTACTATTTTAACTATCAGGAAATAATGCAAGTGCAGTACCAGGCTGTCACTACCCTCTCTTTCTACAGCAGTCATGCTTTGAAAATTCAGTGATTAGCTCTTACCGACCTTTCAGAGAGTACTGAAAAAAGGTTAGGGAATTACTCTCAGGATAAGATTCTGCTTTCTGAATTTCAAGCAGAATCACATCTTTTGCAATGAGTGGTCTGACTACAGTACTAAAGCTCCACAGAGGAAACAGAGATTATACATTGTACATAGTTGCTTCCAACTAGCTCTAGGAGGCCTCCAACCAAGCTTGGGATTTTTTTTAATTCACTTTCTGAAGTTCTAGTTCTCCCAACACAGTGTATAAGAATCCTCATCAGTCTTCATAATCCTTCCTGAGGCCATTCAGCTACAGTTTAAGATTTTGAGTATGTGAAATTATGGACATGTTGCAGGATTGCAGCCTGGCCTAACATGTATTTGCGGAGATAGAATAACTGATTAGTTTTACTGATTTCAAGGACAAACCATCGACATTAAGTCAAATATATACAGTACACATTAAAATCCACATAGATAAAAATGCATTGAGCCTTAGTAGAAGTCCTCTTTCTTCAAAGTTCAAAACCATGAAGGCAAAATTGAAACGAAGAAAAAACAAACGAACACAATAAAACACTACCCCAAAACCAACTGTCTTTATTCCATTGAAATCTTAAATATTTATTACAAATTGGCAGGATTGAACCCCTTGGGGAATAAATAATTAATCAGTAGAAATGTTTCAGATCTCTTATAAATATCAAAGGCTTTTAATAATTACTTTACAAATCCAGATCAGCACAAGTACTGAAGACTTCAAACACTGTGGGAGGTGGAAAAACAGTAAGAAGTTGAAAGCTTTAAAATTTATAGAATACAAATCAAATATGTTTTGATCCTATACTGTCTTGTTACAAATGAGACAAATACTATAACCATGATGTAGCATGGATTTTCTGATGCTCACCGGAGTTATCAGCAAAGCTTTTCACAACTTTAATGATCCAGAACTAGACCCATAGAAAAGTCACTATATAGATGATAAACAGTTCAGGTATTAATAGCACTTCAAAGCAAGTGAGCTTGCAGTTGCTGTTAGAAAATAACCTTATTTTGGAATATTATAAAAAACACATTAAAGGTTTCTAAAATACCATTTTATGTGAGCAAATTAGTAAAACTCTAGCGGATTAAGTTCAACTGTGAAAAACCCCAAAATAAAACTAAAACCCCAAACCTGCCTTCTTCCCCAGAAGACTGAAAAAAACCCCACATGTATTCTCAAAGAAAATTGATTCAACTGGACTGTCAATGCTGACCATTTTCAATTATGAAAAAAAGCATAAAAAATTCATTTAAATTAGACAATATTACTTAAACAGTAGTTCTGACAGTTGTCCTGCAAAGGCAGGATATCCATGAAGAGTCTTTTTAACTGTATGCGAAAAGTAGGAGTTTTCTGCATAAATTATGTGAAATCTTCTGTTACAGTTTTGAAACTGTTATCTTAATAAAGAAAAACACTATGAAAAAACATTAAAGTTGAAAATCTTGTCCAAGCTTCAAAGGTTTTATTAAATATAAACACATGTAAGACCCATTACTCTCCCACTGGTAGCAGACAGAGAACATAGTACAAATAACCAAACAGTTCCTTGTCATCTATTTTATTTATTCTATAATATAGACACTTAAATTAAAAAAAATATAAAAAGTGAAGCTTTAAGAGCAGGAATTTGTAATACACATTGATTTGCACCAAAACTAGAGGACAAACAGATGCTGAAGAACTAAGCCAAGACTGAGATACAAGTGAAGGATTCCTTGAAGGAGAGAAACTAGTGACACATTTAGCATCCCTTTACTTCATCTTACAAAAATAGTGTCAGTACAATAACCACAATAAAAGTCAGCATAGTTTAATTAAACAATAACTTCTGTAACTTTTCAATTTGTGTGCTGCTTTTTTTTTTTTTTTTTTAATATCTAGGAGATCGCCAGCTTATATTTAATGGAAGTTAATAGTTACACAATCCTAATGTCTTTATGTTAATAGACTGTGCTTGAACATGCATCCATGTATTTCTATGATCTTAAACTGATGTATCTGAAATTTCATCCTCTCCATTTTCTACTCTGTGAGTGTTTGTCAGTAACATGAACGCAGATAATTCCGGTTCTTGGAAGCCAAGCACGAATACAGGGGTTCATAATATTAGCCAGGCTAAACACAGAGCTGAACTGAAAAAGTAGTTGGTACCATTTATGTGGTTACGAACTGAAGAACTTTTAAAACAGGGATTTTCTATCTTAATGCGAAATAAGAGATTCCACTAAAATACTTGCAGTGTTTCCCAGGCAACACATGTTGTTAACATCTTAAATAGTTAATATTGTTAAATCTAGAGTTGTAAACTAAAAGCATTTTAAGAAGACTGACAGGCTAGGATTGTTTAAAAAGAGAGAAGAGGGAGTTCTGAAGGATATATGGGGGAGAAATAAATCTGTTCTGCATTTGCCTTCCTGAATAAATACCTTATCCATTTTACTATATCCATGCTATCTAACATCATAAATCCTGCATCATCCTCAGCAGCCTTATAATTATTTAAGGAAGGATCTGTTCAGCTCATCTCTAACAGCTGCTAATCCCACAGAAACTAATAGTTTATTCACTAATTAATCCACCCTCACTAGCAATACTAGACTCAGTATTCACCTTCAGCCTTCATTAAATTATACACTTGTATCCTTTAATATCAAGACCATGTTAAGCATTTTCCTTCTGGTTGAGGCAAAAAAGCTCTTTTTGGAATTCAAATACTGTGTGTGTTGATACAAAAGGAATATATCTGTGTACCATCAACTAGAATTTGTGAGTGTTACACATTCTGCTTGCAAGTATTAAGATGCAAATAAGCAATAGGAGTACGAGGATCTAGTTCTAAAAAAATAGAATATACCCAAAATCCATCTCCTTTTGCAAACCTTAGAGCTGAGACTTTTGCAGCACCAGGTTGCAGAACCTAGGAGGTGTTACAAATAACTGATGTTATTTCCTCTCCTAAATGTATGTGCTATATTCCCTCTAAGATTAATCTGAAGAATTTTGCAAACTCCTCTTTTCTATCACGCATACTCACTCAAACGTTGGCACTTTCATTTTATTCATCCCTTTTTCTGGCCCTGGGAGAATTTACACAGATTTTTGTCTAATTTTTGTAAATGAGAATCTAACTGTTACTGAAATAGCACACATCAGTAAGTCAACTGCCACAGGAATTTGCTCGGAAGGGCAAGAGGGAGTTTTCAAAAGGAGTCCTCCGAGATCACCCACTCCCAAAACAAAGGTATTTACATACAGCTATCCAGATGAAGAGTATGCTACAAAGACCTGAATTTGAAAGCTGTATTTGTCACACTTTCCTTTCATTCTTCTTTCAGTTTAGGAAACAAAACCACATTTTCATGATGAGATATTTGGAAAAGCCTCTTTCTGTTTGGTTTTATTTTCCCTTCTCTTTGCCAAAGTGCACCAGTCATTGACATTATCATCAGCTAACCTACAGAAGACACCAAAATCCTATGTTCCACCTCAAGTAAAGCAAAACACTAGGGTATAACTTCCCTTGTGGTTTTTGTGTGCTTGCATTTTTTTCAGGCATCCAACAGCACAAGCTATCAGACTTCTGACAAGGCAGGTGTTCCTCACATAAGTCATACATGTTAGTAAGTTCAGTGTTATGTTTACCTTTGATCTATGCATACTTAGCAAACCTGACACATCAGATGTTCTCAGCATGCAATAAAGAATCTGTTAGAAACAGTGTAGTATTATCTATCCCAGCCTATGAAAGCCTCCAATCAGTACCACAGTCAGTAACCAAGAGGACTGAAATGACTGATGGAACAAAAAGTGGCTGGTAACAAGTACATGAGCCTGCAGTGAGGTGCAGACATGTGGAAGTCTGGACATTTATTTTAACCTGAACAGTTGAGTTTATTTGTCACTGTCACTTTATTCAGTTGCTAAAAATCTCTTCATTGTCAAAACATACCTGTTACAAAGGTATGCCATTACATATTACTTCTTCACTTGCAAAAGAAGATAAAAGCATTTCTCTGTCACATTCCATTACACCTCAGTAGGTTGAATTTGCACCTAGTATTTGGAATGTATCTACATTCCTTCATGCAAAAATTGCAAGGTGTTAATAAATAGACATTTATAATTTAGATCTTATACTGTAGTCCACCCTGTTTAGTTAAGAAGCAAATGTAATTAATAACTGACAGAGATTTTTAATTTTTAATGTAGGTAATAACTGACAGAGATTTATTCTGGATATTTATTAGGAGGAAGAAGCAGCAGCAATAATAAAACTAGACCGAACTAAACTAAAGCAGTTATATGGAAAAAAAATCAATACTGGTCTTAACTGTAGCAGTAGTACAGGATGCTCTAACTTTTAATTTTCAGGAGAACCACAGTCTATAGCCCACCCTGTAACATCACCGACATCAATGAAGGAGGAAAGGAAACTAAGAGGTCTGCTGCATTTAAGAGCATTTGCCAGTGGAGTTCCTGGTAGAACCCACACAGAGCTACTATTTCTTTGTGCAAAAAGATCACTCTGATGTAGAGTTATTTCCTGGTTTACAGGAATCTACGGGTTGTGCCTATTTGGTATAACGTGAATTAATCCTGTGCTGTATCTGTCCATACTTCATCAAAGAGGTTGTATTGTGCTAATTAACTCCTCACTAATTAGGGTTTGGGTTTTTTTTCTTAATTCTGTCAAATTTACATGTCTGTTTTCTCACACTCTGTATTTTGTAACAGCTTAAATACAAGCTTCCTACTTGGAAGCTAATGGTTCCATTCCCAGCACATTCTTTTGGCTGAAGTGGATATCATGCAATGAAAATTGAAGTCTTAATCTTCTTAAACTTAACTCTGAAGTCGAGGATATATAACAGCATTCATCTCATGAGTGATTTATTTGTACAGTGAAAGCTGGACAGAAAGTAATATAATTACAATGATTGCCTTTGAGATCTCAAAAGGCAGAATCTTGCAAGACCTAAGAGTTTAACCTTATCAAATATATAGCAGGGTCTCACAGGAGAAGATCAGGAAGGCCAGAGAAGACTGGCCACAAAATAAATGTTTGATTGTTGTTGAATTGTTTTGTTTTGGCAAAAGGAAAATGATTACTTATTTATTAAGCACTGATACAATGGTGACAGCAGACATTTATAAAAAGTTGGGTAAAGTACAATAGCACTGTTTTCTCTACTTCAGTACAGAGTATCAAGGGCAGAGGACAGAAAGAAAAAGACTTTGATCACTACTTAGCAGCTCAAATAAACAATTATAATAGCAGTATTTATTTTAATTTGAAGACCCAGGAGTATAAAACAACAATATCTTCTGTTTTAGTTTATACCTACATTTGATGATTTGTTCTAGTTTTTAATATTCTTTCAGAAAGAAACCAGCTCCAAAAAGAAATTACTACATTAGCATCATATTTTTGTATTTTTACTTCCATCTTGTCCAAAGTGATGTTTTGAGTGCCAAGAAACTTGTAGAACAAAGGAAGAACAAGAGTGTAACAAAATATCAAAGTTCCCATAAATACTGTTATAAATTAGGTGGCCAGCTATAAGGGGAAAAAAACAAACCAACCCAACCTCCTTTGCTTAATTCTGCTTCCTCTTCCCAAGTCACAGTAAATACTGAGTTGGTATAAAGTACCAAAGAACCCACAGAAGTCTTCAATCTCAAGACGCATTTCCAGGAAAAGTTCTTTGAAAATCTCAGGTTGTTCATCTGTTTGATTTGTTTGTTTGTTTTGCTTTGCTGACTTTAAACTTTCTTACATATAAAAGCCGCTTGTAGGCTATAAGCTGTAGCCGCAATCATCCCTTCCAAACTGGCCATAAAATAACACCTATTCACACCAAATTCGCAAAACGATTTTTCCTCATCCCCTTGACTTGTTCTTCTTCAACTCCCTCACCTGTTAGTACTTGTCTTGTACATCTCAATCATGCATATATTTTCAATTATTTCCTTCTTGGTCTTATGTTAGACTTTTCCTTCTTTCCCTTTTCAATCTTTTTCCTCCTTATTTAATCAAACTTAATTAAAATTTCATAAATTCTGTTAGAGCAGCAAGTCTCAAATATTATTCAAGATAATTATAACAATATTATAACAATATTATATTCAATATTATTACATTCAATATTATTACCAGAGCAGTTAGAACATAATCTAAATGTGTAAATAAACCCCTGGGTGCAAACAGGTGACACACACTAGGTAGACAGGAGTGGATTTCGGTTGATAACCAGAGGTCACCAATATGTACCTGCAATGTACTATACAATAAGGATGAAGAGAGAAGGATGCTCCCACTCCTTACAGATGGAAAGCTAAATACAAAAGGCAATTCAGAGTACTAAGAAAGAGGAGGTACATCCGGCTTCTGTAATAGGTTCAAAAGCTCTGCTGCTTTTATTACGTCTCATGTCTGACCAGCTTCCCATCCAACTGCTCATGAGGACTTTCCCAGAGGCATTTTCACTGTATCTACCTGGCAGCCCAAGTGTCTATTCATGCTTGGGGACTGTATAAAGCAGAAGTTGTCAAATGGTCAGGCAGTGTATCATTTGAGTTATCCAGTGAATTTCTTCCCCCACAATGAGTCTTCCTCAGCTATTTTGCCTCCAACATCTCCTAAATAATTTCTGTGGTTCATGCTTTTTCTCTACCTGGCCCACACCTGACCCTTTAGTTATCTTGATTAACACAGCTACCTCAGTTTTTTATTCCAGAAATGAGGTTTAATCTTCATCACTTCTCACTCCTCACAGTTTTTGTGCAGTTACACTGAGACCTCACTTCTTTCCCATTAGCCTAAACAAGACTGTAGGGTACCTTCACACCCCAAATCATGCCTTGGACAGTGACTGCAAACTGCTGCAGCCCTTTACCCTACCTAGAGTTTATCTTTGTCTAATCTACCCCTCACACTGCAAAGAAAACTCTCCTCTTAAGATGTGGACCAAACCAACTGTACTTCCTGATGCTCCGAGGAGTATTGTAACTGTTCTGCATTCGTAAGTGAAAATCCTGGGAGCAGGTGAGAAGGGAGAAACACGGGAACAGAAAAGCACTGTCTTACCTAAAGGTGAGGGAAGTGTCACCTTAAAGGGAAGGCACCATTTACCCAATCACTGTCACATTTCTGCAGTTAAATTCCATTGAGCTAAAAAGAACCTATGCAAAATAAGCAATGCTTGTGCACTCCCTCCCAGCACAGCAGAGAGGCTGAGCAGGATGCCGCCACTTCTTATGCTTCATTAACAAACGAGTTTGCTAAGCTACACCTCAGCAATCCTGACTGCAGGCCCTGTGTTTGCCAGGGTGCTGCTAATAAATCAATCAGAAGAGTGGAGTTTGCACAGGAGTCATAGAGAAGTCCATTTGATTCCTCCTCTTTTTCAATATTGATCATCCCTTGGGAAAGAAAAATAAACCAACAATTGGATATTTCTGGAAGCCTAGTTGAGTTTTTAGTGTTGGCATCTCATAAGACTGGTGATTTTTTTTAGTGGGTTGACCATTAATATTAGGAGATTATTCAGAGATAATACTCATTTATACCATATTTCATAGAATCACAGAATAGTTAGGCTGGGAAAGGACCTTCAGATCATTTAGTTCCAACCCTCCTGCCATGGTGTCCTGGGTTCAGCAGTAGCAGCCATTTTTAATCCTTCTCAGTAGCTGGTGCAGTGCTGTGTTTGACTTTCGGCCTGGGAACAGCACTGATAACACCACTGTTTGTAGCTGCTGCTTAGTAATGTTTAGTCTGATTAAGGACTTTCTGAGTCTCGTGCTCTGCCAGGAAAGAGGGGAAGCCGGAAGGAAGCAGAGACAGGACATCTGACCCAAACTGATCAAAGAGGCATTCCATACCACAGCACATCATGCCCACAATATTAATTGGGGGCAGTTACCTGGAAGGGTTAAAACACCGCTCGGGTTGGGCTGGGTATCAGCCAGCGGGTGGTGAGCAGCTGTATTCTCTTCCTTTGTTGTTTCCCTTGTCATTACTATTATTGGTGATAGCAGCAGTGGTTTGTGTTATACCTTAGTTACTGGACTGTTCTTATCTCAACCTGTGGGAGTACATTCTTTCGATTCTCCTCCCCATCCCTCCGGGAGCGGAGGGAGGAAGGGGGGGGAATGAGCTAATGGCTGCGTGATTCTGGATTGCTGGCTGAGCTTAAACAACGACACACGGGCAGGGAAGCCTCTCGCTAAACCACGTCACCCAAGGCTCTGTCCAACCTGGCCTTGAACGCTGCCAGGGATGCAGCATTTACCACTTCTTTGGGCAACCTGTTCCAGTGCCTCACGACCCTCACAGTAAAAAACTTCTTCAATATATCTAACCTTAACTTTCCCTGTTTAAGTTTAAACCCATTACCCCTTGTCCTATCGCTACAATTTTTGACTAAAAATCCTTCTCCAGTGTCTTTGTAGGCCCCCTTCAGATACTGGAATCCCTTACATCCCTTTGCAAGAGCAGTATTCAACAGGATGTTTCTTCCAACACTTGCTTTTGTCATTCTTCCAGGACATGAGCAAGCTAGGATGAGCAGGTTGTCTCTTGGACAGTACTTTTCCAAGAAGTAATTGAAAGGTAAATTGGAAATATAACTCGTGTTCCTATTGAGCTATAAATGTATGCAAAGAATCACTCCTACTTCAGTGCTTTAGTAGCTGACAAATTTCTCTTATGAGCAACCACTGGCATGAAGGATTGAGCTCAGAACCTAATAGAAGACAGCTGTTGTAAAAAAAAGTTCTAGTTTAATCCATGTTATTTGTTTTACAGGCATCAAACTGTTACAGTACAAAAGCCCAAGAGGCTAAACTGATCTCTCAGCAGATGCCTACTAGATGTAGAAAACCCTCATCAATGAATTCTAGAACATTCATTCATTTAAATGTATTTCTGTGCTGACCATATTAAACATTTTTTAAGGGAAAAAAAAAACCATGTTACAATACATTTTGCTTTTTTTTTTTTTTTTCCTTGAGTGTTATTTCTTCTTTGCATTTGCCTGTAGGAGACTGCCTGTGTTGTTTGGTTGGTGTGCTCATCTCACAGCAGATAGGTGGCGCTAGAAAGGCCAGTTAAAAGCACATAATAAAAAATTAACAAAAACCCCAAACATAGAGCATTTCCACAGCAGCCAAGAGGTTATTTTTTCGGGAAGCCTTCAGGTCCCTTAAAAACAGAACATTTAAGCAAATACCACGGACAGTTTTATGAGACTGGGATTAGCAATTTAAACGAAGGAACTCATCTTGCCTGTTCTCATCCTAAACCATAAGGCTGACCAGTTACGTATCAAATGATTTTTATAGTAATACAAGGAAAGAATTTCTTCATACAACATGCAGTCTGCAGTAAAACCTAGGCTTCTGAAGCACAGTTCTTTGAGAAAACTAAGGAAATGTGGCCTTCCTTTTAGCATTTGGTCCTCTGGTAACTTGCAACTGGAATGTGTAACTCTGAGAGCACGGGGGGTGCACACTTGATGATGAAGAGGACAGTTCTCTGTGGGGAAGACATTTCCTCCACGCCTCTCCTGGATGGCTGCTGGTGCAGTGTGCTCACAGAGTCCCAGACCAAATTTCAAGCTGTGATCCTTCAGGGTAAGACTGATTGCAGAACCACTTCCTGCCTACTTCACAGGGCTCAGAAGTAAAAGATAGTGATAGACACCAGGAAGAATAATCTCACCTACTGATAATGCACCTTACATTACCTTACAGGGCTCTAAATTACCTGCAACCACAGAGGGGAAAAAAGGACTTGAATACTTCTGTGAACAACTCAGTAACAGTCTCTGCTCAATACAGGGCATCAATCAAAAGAGCAAACAGAATGTTAGGATGCAAAAGGAGCAATGTTGAAAATTATGTTGAAAGTGAACACCATCATGTAAATCAATGAGAGAGATTTCTCTGAATCACTGTTCTGCACTTGATTACTTCATCAAAAAAGGATGTGGCAAAAAGCTTACAGACATGCAACAAAAATGAAGAGAGGCTTGGGAAAACGTTGATTATGTGAAGAATGAAATGACTGGGACATTTCAGCTTTGAGAGCTACTATTTAGGGTGCCATGAATAATACATTCCCTAAATGGAATTTAGGGAGAGGTGGGTATTTTCTGACTGCTTTGTTCCAGTAGAAAATGTGAATTTGTCAAAACAAAAGGGTTTTGTGGGAATATATAATTTTAAAAAAATATTTCAAAGGAATCACAGTCAAGGTTTCTGCCTGTCAAGAGCTTTTCTCCCATTAGAAACATGCCTTATTTTCTCCAAGCAGGCTGTCTGCAATCTCAACTTTCTGTGACAGATCTGTGTCATGAGCCCCCTAGACACAGGACAAGGGACTATTTATGTTCAAAACTCCAGGGCAAAGCCACTCTAGGGGCAGCCAAGAATTTAAAAATCAAAATTTCCAGTGCTCAAGGAGGTGGATCTGACAGCACTGTGCTTGGATACGACAGCTCCCCCCAAGTGGAGTCTCTCAGGATTTCATGAGTATGGCTTGAGCACATACCACCCTTTGTGGCTCATTTAGCATACTCTTCTTCATAAAGGCAAACGAGTAGGCATCTACAGACAAGAATCCAGGAGGAGCCAAAGGATGAAGCACTGTGTCTTTCCCAAGAAGCCTTCTAAGACAACAGTGACCCTGCATGAATAGTCCTCCAAAACCCAAACAGCAACTTAGTGGTAGATCTTCACAGCTTAGGACTGCTCCTGTGGCTTAGGTGCTGGACTGGAAGAGCATGATATCTGCAGAATCCAAATGATTCAGGCATTCCCAGTGAGAAATCGTCTTGATGATCTCATTCATGTTTCCCATTAACACTATCCATAAGAATGGGGTTGGAGAATGGCTACAGATACCTTGATGATAGCTTTTTCTGTCTTCATTTGCATTTATCTACCTTAAAATTGCCAGTTGCTGAGCAGTCAGTTTGGGTCAGTCAGGCTATCCAGGGTGATAGCCACAGTCTTGAACAGTTGCCCGTGAAATGCTGTTGAACAATGACAAAGTCACAGTGCTGTTCTTGGCAGAAGGCCTCCACTCTACTCCTCCACATGCAAAGGTGTCGTGGTTTTAGCCTCTATAACTCACGCAGTTTTGCTCACTCACTCCCCCCTCTTTCTTTCCCCCTCTCCCGGAGGGATGGGAAGGAGAATCGAAAAGAATGCAACTCCCACAGGTTGAGATAAGAACAGTTTAGTAACTAAAGTATAACACAAACCACTACTGCTACCACCAATAGTAATAATGACAAGGCAAATACAAGGAAAGAATACAATTTCTCACCACCTATACCCAGCCAGACCAAGCAGTGTACCCCCACCCTTCCGGGTAACTGCCCTCCTTTTTTACATCCTGGGCATGATGTGCTGTGGCGTGGAATACCTCTTTGGTCAGTTTGGTTCAGGTTTCCTGTCTCTGCTTCCTCCTGGCTTCCCCTCTTCCCTGGCAGAACATGAGACTCAGAAAGTCCTTGGTCAGACCAAAACATTACTAAGCAGTAACTGAAAACATTGGTGTTATCAGAGCTGCTCCCAGGCCAAAAGTCAAAACACAGCGCTCCACCAGCTACCAAGAAGGAGAAAAAATGACTGCTGCTGCTGAACCCATGACAAAAGGGCTTCCTACATCCATTGCTAGTCATCTCCTGTCCTGAGGACAATGTTACCCCACAAGCTGGATGTTGCCTCATTCTCTGGACACAATCTCTGACAAATAAGGGGCAGAGCAACTGCAGAGACTCTGAGGATTTTATTAAGCCATCTCCTTGATTTGTGAAAGTTGAGAGCAGATGTCCTCTCAGAAGTATCCTGCAGCTGTTTGAGTAAGCTTGTCATTCCCTCATCTATCATTGGGCCTTTGCAGTGGTCATCAGCATTTCAGGCAGACAGCATTTCAGTGTTGTCTATAAGAAAGCTGGAAATGAATGAGCAGGAACAGAATTAACACTTCATCATGGGTGATGGTCATAGGGACAATGATGTGCCATCATCATTTATGCGGGACAGGTGAAAGGACACAGCAGCAAATCCTCGTGAGGTCTACCATCCTGATGGCAAAGGTTTCAGGAAAAAAATTCCTTTGTGAGTGCTTTAGAATGCATCTTTTCCCCAGAGCACTCTAATATGCACAATTACAACTTTCTACCCCAAACCTTGGGAACACCCTACTTTATCCTAAAATCAAAAAAAATTTACAATTTCACAGTTTTTGACAACAGCCTGTGGAAAATTGCCTTTGCAGGGAAACACAGGTATAGTGATATCATAAAATTCCTAAGAACTGAGAAAGCAAAGTGCTCTGATTTCACAAAAATTATTGGGGAGGAATAAGGAAGAGGGAACAAGATGACACAACTTCTACAAAATGAAACATTTCATTATAATCATTTGGAAATGTCAGAAATTTTAACAGAATAAAATGCCAATTGTCTGTCTTCAGTGTAGTTAGTTGTTTATACAAAAAGGACACATCATCTAAGGGAGCGGAAAATTAAGAATCATAGAATAGTTAGGGTTGGAAAGGACCTTAAGATCATCTAGTTCTAACCCCCCTGTCAGGGACAGGACACCTCCCACTAAACCATGCCACCCAAGGCTATGTCCAACCCGGCCTTGAACACCGCCAGCGATGGAGCATTCACAGCTTCCTTGGGCAACCCATTCCAGTGCCTTACCACCCTTACAGCAAAGAATTTTTTCCTCGTATCCAGTCTAAACTTCCCCTGTTTAAGTTTGAACCCGTCATCCCTTGTCCTCTCACTACAGTCCCTCATGAAGAGTGAAGTCTCCATGCAGCCTTCTCTTCTCCAGGCTGAACAGCCCTAACTTTCTCAGCCTATCTTCATACGGGAGGTGTTCCAGTCCCCTGATCACTCTCGTGGCCCTCCTTTGGACTTGTTCCAGCAATTCTATGTCCTTTTTATATTGAGGACACTAGAACTGCACACAATACTCCAAGTGAGGTCTCACGAGAGCTGAGTAGAGGGGCAGGATCACCTCCCTCAACTACTGAAATCTGGTTATAAAAAGGAATATGGTAAGTACAACAAGGGAAAAAAGCTGTGGAATTCACCATTCCAGCTATATTAGGCAGGAGGAAAATGTATTTGAAAAGAAAATTAAATCACGCACTTCAAGCCGTAAGATCACTCCTAAACAAAGAAACTTTCCAATGTAGGTACTGCTCATCGTTTCCCTGCTTTGGAAAATGCCTGTAGTTTGCCTGAGGCACCCTCTTTTGGTCACTGCTTGAAACAGATTACTGGGATATCTGGATTGGTAATCAGCCTGGAGAAATCATAGTTTATGAGCCTGTGGAGTTTCAATCAGCATAAATATCCTACACATGAAGTGACTACAAATTGGAAGCATTGCCAGTTGTAGGTTCTAAGAAGAAGGAGGTACATTTAAGAATTTACAAGGTCACTCAGACAAGCCATGTAATGCGGAAAATACTACTTCTATCGACAGTAAAATAATGTACATTTTAAAAAATATAAAAATCAGGAAACCTGTTTTTCAGGACATTAGCTCTTTGCTACTGTTTGCCTGGAGTTTACATGGGACTTAAGAGATTAGATTTGTCTAGAGCAGCTCTGATGAGAATCATGTATGAAATTCTTGAGAGATGAATGACATGACCTGGCAAATTAAAACTTATTTCAACTATTTACCCTAATAAAAAGTGGTTGCTAGTGTATTAGAGTAGATCTTATGCACTGCTATTCCTTGACTTTTAAATAACATTAGTGTATATACTATTCAAAGGATTTTCAAATAATGGCTTTTAAAAAAGTTTTCCAGCAAATCAAATATTGGATCAATCATGCTGGAATAACAGGAGGGAAGTCTACTGTGAGTCCCTGAGGTGTGTCACTTTAAAATAGTGCAGTGCACTCTAGGGCAAATAAAACATTTGTAAATCAGGAGAGTTCAACTTTTGTGGCTATTTACTCTACAGCAACTTCATGTCAAGCTACAGTGGTTGTGTTTCTAATGCCTTAAATCAAACAACAGGTATCTGCTGCCTCAAGGTAAGAAATGCTAAACATCTGTCAGTTTCCAGACTTGAAACATTGCAGCTGCCTTACCTGAAGGAAATTTCGCTGTTAGTATACCAGGAACCTCAGAGCACCATCTTGTACTTTTTCACTAAGGAATACATGATTGCCACTTTATAAAACACTGGGAAACTCCATCTCTCAAAGATTAAGTTTTAAGCAATTTGAAAAATATTTTGATTATAATTCCCTACACTGGCCACAAAAATACAGCCACAAACTATTCAGTTTTAGTTCTTTAACAACCTCAAGACTTCTCTTGACTGCTGGCAGTGACATTAGTGTCTGTTACAGCAGTCCATCTGTCCAAGCTGTGCTGGCACTATTCCTGCTGACTTCTGCATTCGCCTATGAGAAAGACCTGCAGATGTAAACATAATGGAATATACTGAATAATCATAGAATAGTTAGGGCTGGAAAGGACCTTAAGATCATCTAGTTCCAAACCCCACTGCCATGCCAGGGACACCTCACACTAAACCATGCCACCCAAGCCTCTGTCCAATCCAGCCTTGAACACCACCAGCAATGGAGCATTCACAACTTCCCGAGGCAACCCATTCCAGTGCCTCACCACCCTCACAGTAAAGAATTTCTTCCTCATATCCAATCTAAACTTCCCCTGTTTAAGTTTGAACCCATTACCCCTTGTCCTCTCACTACAGTCCATCATGAAGAGTCCCTCCCCAGCATTTCTATAGGCCCCCTTCAGATACTGGAAGGCTGCTATGAGGTCTCCACGCAGCCTTCTCTTCTCCAGGCTGAACAGCCCCGACTTTCTCATCCTATGTTAATGGTCTGGTACTTTTGAGCACAAGCTATTAATGTCTTCTGTCTTCTCTTCACCATCAGGTTCTCCCTATGCCAAAAGAAGAAAGGTTTTGATTGGCACTGACCAACTGAAAGAGCTGATTCAAAGCATGTTTTATCTAACTTGCAACTGGTTGTCGCTTTTCCATAATTTATTGCTCCTCCTGCAGTCCTCTACTATATTTGCCCAGTCTGCAAATTTTGCTTCAAAAGTTAGCCTTGCTGCATTATACGCCTTCATTTATCTCCAAGAACAATACCAATTTGGCAGGCTGCAATGCATACTGCTATGAAAACCCTGGAGGTCACTCTGCTGTGATCAGTCAAAATACACTTGGATTTAAGAATAGGAATAATTGTGTTGAAATCAATAGAATTACCATGGGTCTTGTCAGATTATGTTGTGCTTGGTGCATACTCCTGTAAGGCAAAATAATCTTCAAGATCTGATCTGCAGATTCTCCTGGGGGGCAGAAAGAGTTGTGAACATGTAAGCAGCATATTTATCCTTAGTGGAAATCCATTAATAAAACTTCATCATGTAGGAACAGCAATAACAAGGATACCAGCCTTGAAAGACATTGCTTTGCTTTTGTCCAAAATGAGTCATAAAACCCCCCAAAAGAGTATTTTGTATATTGTTCATAAACCAAGTGAAGTCTTGGCTGTTCACCTTACCTTCTCAAACAGTCCATAAATTTAAATATTTAGTTATGCCTAACTACCTTTTTCTTAGTAATTAAAAAGAAGAAAGAAGCAGGAGAAACTCCCCTGTGTTTGGAGCATAATGAGTGTCTCAAGTATTACATATCATAGTAACATGTTTCTATTATTATCTTCACCTTTAAAACAAAAACAACCCAAAAAAATGAATGTGAAAAGATATATACAATTATCTAAAAGGTTTCCAGACTGGAAAGGTTAAAGGAGGCTCTCAGTCTCGGAACACCTCTTTTGACAGACTATTTCCCTGAGAGGAAGCTGCGGTGAGGGCTGTCCGGATCAGTAGGTAACAGAAATGCCTTTTGGAAAGCATGTAGAATGAGGGAGAAGTAGGGTTACATCATGCCTGTGCTTTAAGAGGCTAAAAATAGCCATTTAGTAATTTTAATTATAGGTACCACTCCCCTGAATTAGGAAGCATAACAAGCCTACTCCACCCTTTTCTGTTAACTAAAAGCAATTGCAGAACACTGCAGAGAGGCTGAAGCTCTGAAGAGCTGGAACGAAGCTCATGCTAATTAAAGTTCGCTCCCATTCCTGTGGCTGCACTGACCCCTAGTGACTACAGAGACAGTTAAATAATCGACAGTCTTTTTTAAAAATAAATGTACGAATTCACATAAAACATTGCTATACAAGGGATATTTTATAAGCAAATGTCTTCATTAGAAGGATATTGTAAAAATCCTTCTTTTTTAAGCAATCTTTATAATTCCTGGGGAAGTTTCATTTTGTTTTTATTTTACAACAACCAATTTTTTCATATTTGGGTGTTGACTAGAGATGAACTTTGCTACCTTAATTAATAAACAGCTTATTTAAAACACCAGTGCTGCTAAGATGCTGGGACTTAGTGGTTTCAATTCAGCTGTATAAATTTATTCAGGAATGTAGGATCTCTGGCTGGAATCTTTGCAAACTATTAATAAAATACAGGTGGTACCTCTGTTAATCTGTTTACTATTTAAGATGATTCCCCTATACTAGATGTCTGATCTGCTGTCAGAAGTACTACCTAGAAAAAGCGTAGCATACTTTAACACATATAAGGTTAAAGCAACAAATTTCTTTCCTCTGGTCCTTTCAATTCAGCAGTAGATAATGCACATGCACACAGAATACTCAGGTAAATTAAACTCTCTTGCAGTAGCCCTCCAACTCTGATCTTTGGCATATTATCTCAGAACTTACTTTCAAATACTGTTAGTTTAAACCAGTGTGGGTGATCTGTCATGCAGTGGGTATGTGAAAACAGAAATGCAATCTTTAGGACCTCACTGCATAAAATGATGAATATCCTCCATTTCCTTTGGCTCCTCCTTGGGGCCCTAACAATAGAGACAACCAGGCAAAAGGGGATTAAGGAACATAAGAGGGAATTCATCTGTGATCTGGAAAACATGCATGTATTTTTATTATGTCAGTGGATCTTTGAAGGTGCTACAGGAAAATCTTACAAAAGGATTTGATCATTGTCGTGGTTTAAGCCGTAAATCACGCAGTCGCTCTCTCACTCACTCCCCTCTCTTTCTTCCCCCTGCTCCTGGGTGGATGGGGAGGAGCATCAAAGGAATGCAACTCCCACAGGTTGAGATAAGAACAGTCCAGTAATTAAGGTATAACACAAACCACCGCTGCCACCACCAACAACAACGACCAGGGAAATACAAGGAAAGAGAATACTACTGCTCACCACTCGATGACCGAGCTGTGAACTGAACTCTTCCGGGTTCCTGCCCCCACTTTTACATCCTGGGCATGACGTGCTGTGGCATGGAATAGCTCTTTGGTCAGTTTGGGTCAGGTGTCCTGTCTCTGCCTCCTCCCAGCTTCCCCCCCTCCCTGGCGGAGCATGAGACTCAGAAAGTCCTTGGTCAGGCCAAAACGTTCTAAGCCATAACTATAAACATCAGTGTTATCAGCGCTGTTCCCAGACCAAAAATTGAAAACACAGCACTGCATCAGTTACTACGAAGGAGAAAAATGACTGCTGCTGCTGAACCCATGACAATCATACAAACCACTGATCCCTTTCTGTTCCTCTGATGTCAGCCAAGAGTAGTAAACACCACACAGGAACTGTTAATATGTTGTTGAGCTGTGCACTTATTGTACAATAATGAGGTGTTTCATACTATCTGTGACCTGCCAGCTTGAGCAAATAATGACTAAAGAGAACAGTATCTGTAATTTCTCTGAAGGAAGATCCAGTGAAAAAGGAATAGATAATGTATTGAGGGTCTGGTTCCACAACAATCCATGATCAGACAAGTATTGCTGTCATGGCCAAGTCATTCTACTCCTGCATTTTTTTTATCCCTTGAGCTGGGCCTGACATTTAGCCCAATACTCTGCTGGGAACAGTGGCATGTTAAGAGGCTTGAGGACTATTTTCTTTTGACTTTGGCTTGGTAGGTTGGCTTCTCAGGCTGGGGAGGTGGGTTAAATTACACCAGAAGGTGCTGTTTCTTTATGATCTCAGTTGGAATGATGCTTAGATTCTATAAATCAGCTCTTACAATGCTGGTTTTTGGAGATCACACCAAAAAGACCAGGAGGATACTACAGATAATCATATGACTGTTCAGTTTCTGGTAGTTCCGAACTGTCCAGCATCAAATCTGACCAATGCCAAGAATAGCCTGCAGATCCTGCCCAGAGAAAAGTGACCCCATTTTGGTCATTTGAGATCTTACAAGATATCCCCAAAGAAGGCAACTCTATTCTTCATTTCTACTGTCAAACAGAAAGGACGACCATCTGAGAACTCGCTGCACTGTCTGAGAGGAGGCCAGGCAGGAGGTCTTATGTAACTGGACACAACATCCCTCAGAATTAAGATTTTAAATTGCCTAGGGCATACGCTACATAAAATATTGCTGCAAGGCATCATGTGCTACAACGATGTCCACAGCTCTGCTGCCCTGCTAAAAATGGCAAAATCTCAAGATCAAACTCTGACTGAACCCCAAAACATCAGCCAAACCACTAAACCATCTAAGAAACTGGCTTTCACACCAAAGCAGCTACTTTCTGGAATGCAGTACTGTTGTCCTTAAGTCCTCTGAAATTGCTAAATAAAACTAATTGGTTTTATTCATAATACTAATTATGAATTAAAAAGCTTTGCAAAAATCATTTCACAGAACAAACTTTTGTAACAGATTAAACTTCGTGAATATATTTATGAATTTTATAAGTGACAATTCAGAGCATACTTTCAAAGTTTCTGAACAGCTTTGACGCATCACGTGCACTTCCGGCATCTTATTATTTGAATTTGCAATATTATCATCTTTTTCTTTTTTCCATTTGAGAATTTCCTTATTTCAATTCAGATTTTTCTTGTGAATTCAAGTACTTCCTTCGTCTCCCTGCTGTCTTCATATTGTTTGCCTTTTCGGTTCACTTCCATGTTTTCTTGTCTCTCCTGTCAAAATAGAAACACAGAACATTTTGTGCATAATTTCCTATGGCAAAACTATACGCTCTTTCAGAAGCAGTTTAGGTAGTAAACTGTCAACACAGGAGACAAGGTCAAGACTGTAATCTCTGCTTTCTGCTCAGCTGTAAAATGCATTAATTTTAGGCCCTCAGGGCATCCTGTGAATGTTTACTAGCCTGATTCCTTTCACGAATTTGAACCGTGCTTGACCAATGTTCGGCTGTTGGAGATGCTTCATAAGCAGTCAGAGACAAATAGACCACACTCATGTAGCATCTCTGCTGTGCTTTGTCCAGTGCTACAAGCCAAACCCCCTCCTGAAGCTCCTCACTTTAAAAGGCAAGTACAACTTTTGCTTTCAGATCAGTAATATTGTACAAAATTAGGAATCACAGGTTAGTTCTACAGGCCAAATTTCAGGTCTGCACATCAACACAACTCTTAACTGCTCTTTCAGACTGCTTAGCATTGCGTAGGATCTTTTGGGATTTGGTTGGGGAAGTTGTTACCGTGAAACTTTGGTTTCTAGGTGGGGAGAGACCAAACGGTCAAAATCTCTATCAAGTCGTTACCTGAATGGTTGTTTTAGTCTTGGAGAATGTTTTTGCCTGTGAATTTCTTCTCCTCCAAGTTGGTGCATTATAAGATCCTGAAGTGTATTTGTCTGTAGGAAGAGCATAGACATGGTTTCCTCACTTGAGCTGCACTTTCTGGGAAGACTTTCTTAGCCTGACAGGTGAATCAGATACTACATTATTACAAATACTATGCTAGCTGAAGTACACATGAGTGCATTGAGCGAGTCCTGTAGCACCTCTGAAATAGAAGCTAGGATTAAGTGCAGACTCACTCTCTCTCTAGTTCTTTTTTCAAGGTTTTTTTGTAATCCTGCAGGCTTTCCATGAGGCTCAGATGACCTGCCAAGCAAGGCGTGGTTTAAGTCCAGCTGGTAAAACTCAGAACCACACTGCCACTCACTCACTTGTCCTCTCCCAGCTCCCGAAGAAATGGAAAGGAGAATCGAAAGAATGGAACTCCCACAGGCTGAGGTAAGAACAGTCCAGTAACTAAGGTATAACACAAAACTACTACTGCTCACCACCCGCTGATACCCAGCCTGACCTGAGCAGCGATCTGGACCTTCTAGGTAACATCCCCCAGTTTATACACTTGGCATGGCGTACTGTGATATGGAATACTCCTTTGGTTAATTTGGGTCAGGTGACCAATCTCTGTTTCCTCCCGGCTTCCCTTCTTCCCTGGCAGAGCATGAGACTCAGACAGACCTTGGTCAGAGTAAACATTACATAGCAACAACTGAAAACATCGGTGTTATCAGCCTTGTTCCCAGGCTGAAAGTCAAAAGCACAGCACTGCACTACCTACTAAGAAGAAAAAATGACTGCTACAGCTGAACCCAGGACACTCTGCCACTATCGTCCTGGACTTTAACCGAAGTGCATGTTCCTGTGCTGAAAATCTTCCCAAAGGCATCAACTGCTTTTAGAGGAAACTAATCCATAATTCAGTCCTCCTGTTTTATCCCTGCTTGTGAATGCACTAAGATGCAAGGCAATGTTATGTTTCAGTACCCTTGTTTTCTCTTAGTTCCAGACTATTTGCATTAATTCACATTATTAATTCCATACTAAACCTGAAATATTCAGCTTACATCCAAAACTGCAGTATTACCATAGTTTCCTGTTTGTGTCCAAAATCTGCTATTTTTGCCAGGCTCATTCTTTTCTTTGGAGCATTTTCGAACAGATGGCTCAGGAACTGCTGAAAAAAACCCCCCCGATAACCAAAATGGTAATGGTTATTATGAGAATAATGCTGATCACCTTGTTTTAGACATGCTTTATCCTTTTTTAACCTGGAAACTTGGTAAGACGTAGTCTTCACATTAAGAATGCTCTCTGTAATTTCTGCACCCATCTGTCCTCATTTTATCAAAGCAAACATTAAAACGGAAAAGAAAAAACCCACAACTATTAGTCCCTGGGACAGAGCAGTGATTTTGCGATTCATTCCCCTTAACCTTGTTGAACTTCCCTGTCTGAAGGAGAATGCTTTCATTGGAAATGAAGACCTGGAGGCACCTGGAGATGGAGATTCAACATAGTTTAAGATAGGTGACCAAAACTGTTTAGAGGAAATGACTTTTTCGCTTAGGATTATTGAAATACTTTATCAGCAATTTTTGTGAAGCGACCGATAAGCAATTTTGCAGAGTTATCATGGACAGGGAAAGGAGAAAGGCACATAAACTCCAAATTATGTATTTGACTCTGTGAAACTCTATTAGCAAATTAAAAATAAAGCAAAAGATGTACAATTACAATTACATCCAAACTAGATATCCAAAAAGGAAGACACAAGACTCAGAATCCCACCTGTCAGGTCCTGTCAAATTTATGACATAGTATGTTCTATCAGGAGGACAGTGGCATATTTCCAAGATGGGGAGAAGTTGACAGAAAATATCATCCCGCATGAATGGCAGGAAGAATGAAATTGTGCTCTGTCCCACAGAAATAATGAGAAGAAACAATAATAAATCACAGAAATTTACACTGCACGGAATTCAAGAAAAGCAGCTTGATTAAGATCCAAGGATGTTTTTATTGAAGATGAAAAATAAGCCTAAATAATGAAACCAATCATAAAATCTTTACATTTCTTTGTGAGTGCACTGCTGCGACCTACTTGTGAAAGTTATACTGGATAAAATTTACTCTTGCCCATCTTTAGCCATAAATCTTCATATTCTACCAGCAGGGACACAATTGACTATAGCACAATACAGGCAGGAATATCTGAGGCATTTTAAGAATCCTCTATTTGAAGCACGAACTCACCTCTAGGTCCAGTGAACTTTGGTTTTTGGGTGACAGTGACAGTACGGTAGACAACATATGCTGTTCTTCGTGGTTCTGAAGAACAGAAGTAAGACTTTCTCCCGGTTTCAATCTCATGGGGAAAAGAAGAAGGAGTTTCATCATGTTTACTTTGACCATTTGTTTGATAACTGGGTTGTGCATTCGGTTCTGCAGTGTGGCTTTCTAGAAGTGAGAAAACAAACAATAATGTCGATTTGATGCTAGAAGACAAGATTAAAAAAAAAAATTTATTAGTGGATAGCCTAATCCAAATATACACAGTTATGTCATTTATGAGGTAATATTCAGCCATGAGAAATTCACACTCAAGTATCTTACCTCCATTTTCAAAGGATCTGCAACCTGTTCTGGAAATACTCTCTTCTGGTACTCTCCTTCCTGTACTCTCTCCTTCTCTACCTGTATTGTTCAATTCTGGAGGAATTGTATTGCTGTCATCTGTGAAAGCATCAGAAAGAATGTTGCAGCTGCTGGTGTTTAAGCACTGGGAAGGGCACTGCCATTCGCTTCCACCTCTGTGAGCTTCTCATGAGTTCAGTGCAGTTGCCTTCCAACCCTCTTTTTATATTCTTCTCTCTCTTTTGGCTGTTCTTTGGATCCTGCCTGGAGTAACTCCAGTAGCTGAGCTATAACACTCATGCCCTCTAAGAAAATACCATCGTACATGGAGTAAAGAAGACACTGGCTCCAAAGTAAAGAACCAAGTACAAGTTACCTACTTGTTCTTTAGCTTCTCACTTTTCATGAATGATATTTATGAATCCTACTTGACCAAATTGATGGTATTTTCAAGGTGCCTGTCATCACAGAACTTAAAGCCTCAGAGAACTCCATTTAAGAAATGCTTTGGGAAAACCTCTGTCATTTTCTCAGAATGTATCTAATGATTTATCACTACATCCCATCATCTAGACACCCAAGAGATCTCTGGGAAAGGGACTCATCTCACCTTTCTTCGGCATTCTCTTATGGTGCAACAAATAGTTCTTTAAGAGTGCCTCTTGTGAAAATCTCTCTTTTTACAAAAGAGAGACTAGACAAGAACTTTAAACTATGTTACTAACCAAAAGATGGTTGATAGCCCATTTCCACCTTTTGCCTCCACAATCAATACACAGTCACCTCATGTGTGACACTCACAATATATGTTAATATATGTATATATAGAAAATATGCAGTTGTTGATTGTCCCTGAGTTTAGAGGTCTGGGGAGGAGGGGCAAACTGTGTCATAGTTTCTCCTTGTAAGAATAATTCCAAAAGTGGTACCCATTGTCTGAGGCAATGAAAAGTACTTGCCTTTCTGCAAGTCCCACTGGGTAGCTTCCAAGGGCAGTAGCTCAGTTTCCTGAGACGGTGACACAGGGTTGGGTGACTGCTGTTGGTCAGGCTGCTGAATCCCGTAAAACTCTCCTAAACATTATCAACAGGGAAAAATACCCCAAAGTTTACTGTGTGTGCAGCATGGCTGCTCAGAAGAGTGACAACTCTTTTCATACTTACCAGATTTATAGCATATTTCTTTTATTGCTCTTTCCTCTTCGATATCCTCAGCAGTCTTAGGCACCCAGTCAGAAACATCTGTGGGAAGTATTTTTAAAAGATTAGGAGACAGCTAGACAAAGACCTTCAACAATTTTTAACAATCAAATACATAATGAATTTCACTTGGTTACGTTTTTTGGTTTTTAGTTTTCCTTTTTATTTCCTTCTCAATTACAACCTCTGCTTCTGGACAGGGAAATCATTCCTTCAGATTAAGTATTTCCAAGGGCAAGGGAATTGCAGTTACAAGCCTTGTAAGAAGCTAACGTGCGGATTTAAAATTATTAGTACTGCAATTTGTGCAGTGGGCACCTTAGAGCAGGTTGCTCTCACTTTCACTCACCAGGAATGTGCAATTCATCCCTTCCCTATGGATCTCTCATCTCTAAAGGGGATTCACTGAATGGTTCAACCACATTTTAAAAATTTTAAAACATAAGGACCTAAGTATGTAATCGTACACATTCAGGTAAATGAAGAAAGCCCTTGGTATGGATTCTCTTTGCTAGATTTCAGAATAATGTTCTTTAATGAGACTGCCTACAGAGTTGAGGAAGTCTGTGGAACAGATTATATAAGAAGAATTAACACAATTGTTTTTTGTAAACAAATCTCTGACTTCCATCACTGATGAGTGAGTACAGCCCTAGTTCAGAAGGTTGTTTCCAGGAAAAGAAGTACCTCCTAAGCCTGTAATGTCATCCCTGAATTATGAGAACTTGTGAAGAGTATTAGATGGCCATCTGAATTGTGGATCATATCATCTGAATTGAGGATCACCTTTTAAAGTCTAGTTAATGAGAAAGAGGAATGTGAGTTATACCACTACTGAAATACACAGCTGGGCATTTCACAGGAGTTAGAAAATGTTGCCTCACTCACATCTGGTGACTACCAGGTCCGGTAATTTGGGGGTTTGCTGGAAACTATTTCAGCAACTTGTCAACCACTCTTTCCTTCAAATGTAATGCTTATTCTAAGGAATCAGTTGATGTACTGATAAGTACATTGTAATGTTTGACAAAACCCATTCTAGTTGTTTGTAAAGGATAGAAAAAACTTGCTTACATTTCTCTTCATTCTCCTCTTCATCATCTTCTTCGTCGTCTGCTTCATTGTTGAGGTTTATAATCAGTGGAGGGTGAATAGGTAGTACAATATTCTCTGGACCTGTGAACGAACTTTGACACTGGGCTGGAGGCAGAATCCCTTCTTGGTCACCCTGTGGCAGTGGGGCATCTGCAGAAAAGAGCAGGATCACTCACTACTAGAAAGATTTAATCTAGCAACTACCCAAGGAAAAAACATTCCTTATCTGTGGATCTCAGCAACCTAAGCTACCATTCATTACTTCATCTTTCATATCAGTGGCAGCTATGAAAATTCATAACATGATAGGCAAAATTCGTGCAACAAGCCTATTCCAATGCCAAAGCAATTCCTTTCCTTGACTTCAATATCTTGCTATAGCAGATCATACCGGACTGGCTTGCCAAGGTACATTTCTTGTCCTTCATGTACAATATGGAAGCATTGGAACAAGAGTAGAAGGATATTTCCTGAACTCTAATGAACAGGTTGTTGAGAAAATATATTTACTCACTGTTAGTAGGTGGCAGAAAAAGTCCATTGATATGACGAGGTTTGCTGTGATGGAAGGCACAGTTGATCCTCACACAGCCTGAGGGCTGTCTTTCCCAGAAACAGGCAATGTTCTTCAACTTCTGCTGCAGGAAAAAAACAGTTTTCAGATACTGTAAATGAAGTAGTAAAAATGGACTTAATGGATTAGTACATGATGTAACTACTGTGCACATATAAGTAAAACTTGGTGGGAGCATATTCTGATATTTTAGAACATTTAAAGATATCTTGAATAAAATCTGCTGTACATGTGCAAATCTTACACAATTACTCTCTTACTATTAGAGAACATGGGTCTGTGGGAAAACGAGAAGTAAGAAACAAACCCCACAAAGATTCCCAACAGGAAACAAAAACCTAAATGTTTGGGAACTTGTAATCCTTGCACAGACCTGTCACACATGGACTTAAAAATCTGGAAAAAAATCTTTTTTTCCAATTCCCATTGGAAACATCAACATGGCTGCAGAAAGTCACTTTTGTTTTCAGACTAAAACATGTGTTTGAAGGGACTTGCTCCTTTCCACCTGTATTTCCATATCTCTAAATCCACTGAACAGATGTGAATATCTCCATTTCCATAGCGGGTGCACAGTATCACACGCAAGAGGTTTTCCACAGTAACAGAATCTGCACTCAAAGAAAATAAATTTCTGGATAGTCACACTGGTTTCCCATGCCCCCATGGCTGCCATAAAGGGGACTCTGCTCTTTTAAAAGATTTTGTTTTTAATAAATGGGGGAGATGATGCAGTAGTCCATGTATAACAGTGTCACAGTGACAAATGTAAACTCAGGTTTCTGTCCTGGACACAAACCACATCCCAGCTGAGAGCTATACACACCAGGTGACCTGTTGTTTCTCAGCGAACTTTTAAAGGAAAACAAAGACACACTTGAAAATATTAGAGTATTTGAAGGTTGGTTTCACCCAGTTCCAGACATTTAGAAAGGAAAGAGGCCATGTCTGGACTGTAGTCAGTAGAATTGGCCTATACCCAGAGAATCGCTGGGGTCAGGAGCCAAAGCCCATTTCCCAGGCATTGGTGCCAGTTAATCATCCCCCAATGATGAAATGTGGGCAATAACCAAGAGCCAATATAGCCACCCTGATTTTCACTCAGTGGAATTTGAGTAATCTTTTTGAGGATAATCCCATTTTGAAGAGCTTTGTTTTAAACAATAGATTTTACAGGAATTCAGGAATTTGCTATAAAAAGAAATTATAAACATGGTCTGTTTGTTCAGAATTAGTATAATGTTGACTCAGTAAGAAAGTGATAAGTGGTCTATAGGTGTGAATTCTAAAGTCAGTGTTCTTTGATTGCCTGTGCCCAGTTGAAAGAAGAAATTGCATATAGTTTAGATTACCTTGAGACCTTCTCACCACCTCTGAAAATGATGTATCTGATTTACAGGTGCTGCCATGACACAGACAGTGTGCCATGTCACTTTGAAAGTTTACATAATGGCCCTCCCTTTCAACATGGAGATATCAAGAAAATCAAGGATACAAATCACTCTAAAATCTAAAGTATTTACCTGTGCATAGGGGGAATAGAATTGGAAATACAATTCTGTCCCACTCATGGCCATTTTCACCTCCGTCACTCTCTAGTGTGCAAAGGAGATTGCACCTTCTACAGGCTTGCTGAGTTGACGAAAGCAATTGCTAGCCAGTAGAGAATGTTCAACAAATGTTCCACAGTCAGTGTTCCATAGAATGCTTCACGGTTGCCAATGGCTTCTCCAGTTGGTGACGTCAGCATGATGGTTCCATGTGGCCTGTCCAGCTTGAGCATCTTTCTTGATCTCATTTTATCAAAGTATGGAAAACCAGACCATCTCAAAGAGTCTCCTATTCTCCTCCCCCGTATTTCTTACATGTAAAATGAAACAAACCCATCTTGCTGTTGCTTAAATAATACCCAACTTCTTCCTGTAGAACCTGTGGTCTTGGAAACAAATCTTTGAGAACACAAAGATGAACCTTATTCTTTGGCTGTTTTTTAGCATAAGACCTCGTGCCCAGAGTTTCTTACTGCACCTCTTTCTGTGGATTGCTGCTTCCCGCTAGTAGGGTGCCAGGTGTTAACTGCCTACACTGCTAGGGTTCATTGTTTTTTCTAGATTCTATGATGTCCAGTGCCACAGCTACAGCAGAAAGAGCAGCGGACACATAGATCCCTAACAAATAGCTCTGATCCCATTCAGGTTCTAGGCATCCTCTGAATAAAAAATATCTGTGGGGGAGAAGAAGCTGTAGATTTGACATCAGTGACTTGGAGATGCATGCTTCTGTGCACTGTGGGAACAAAACATGGGAACTTGGTAGTAAAACAGAAATGGAAGCACAGAAAAGAAAAGAAGATATGACCTCAGGAGAGAAAAATGCCATTACTTTGACAATAATAAGGATTGAGATGAAAGCAAAGAAATGGGAGGAGGGATACGAGGTAAACTGCAAGAAAGAGAATTAGTGGTTCATAGCAGCATCAGAAGTGTATAAGACTGGTGGTTCCTTGGGAGAAGGAACAACACAAAAACAAACAAAAAACAACACAAAACCAAACAAATCAGAAAAACTCCACAAGAACCAAACCCAGCAGTGCATGGTGACTAGACTCGTGGTACAAGTCAGAAAAGCACACAGCACTGCTGTTATGTCATTGGTGTGCCAGGGCAGGACTGACTGGGGCACACAGGGGAAGGAGAATTCAGGAAAGAAGATAAGGGCCGTGAGTAAGGAGCCATCAGTGGGCAGGAGCAGCCCTAGGAAGGATGTGTCAGCTGTGCCAGCAGCTCAATCCACACAGGGGCTCTGTAGCTGTGCAGCTGGGCCTATGTGAGGCACAGAAGCAGGGCTGATCAGGAAGAACTGATTCTGCACTGGGTTTGTGTGGCAAAGATGTGGTAACTGGGGGCTACAGGGGTGGGTTCTGGGAGAAGCTGCTGGAAGCTTCCCATGTGTCCAACAGGGCCAATGCCAACAGGGAAGAAGGGAGTGGTGGGGGGAAGGCGTTGGGAGATTTGACTTTTATTTTTTCATGTCCCTGCTCAGCTGTGATTGGCCATAAACTGAGAGAAAAGGGTGAGTGATCTCTGTCCATGTCCTTGTGTCGATCCATGAGCCTTTCGTTGTATGTTCTGCCCTCTGTGCAGCTGAAGAGGACAGCGACAGAGCAGCTTGGGTGGGTGCCTGGCGTTCAGGCAGAGTGAACCCGGCAGAGACTCAAGGGTTGTACGCCGAGGCAGAGAGCCTGGGTAAGGACAGGAGGCCGCGGTCCTGTGGGAGAGGTCCCCACAGCTTGGAGCCACAGGCTGGCATTGGCCTCAGCTTGCGGCTGCCTGGGCCCGTGCCCGAGCACAGCTGTGGCGCCCGGGGCGGCCCTGGCCCGGCGGGAGCTGCCGATGGGGAGAGCCGAGCTGCCCTAAGCCCGCGGCCGTGTGGGGTGGCAGAAAACGGCGGAACTGACACCAGGCTGCGGGGTTCGCCCCGCCGCGGCCAGAGCCGTGCCGCAGCTGCTGGCTGGGGGGGGGGGGGGGGGAGTGGGGCAGTAATGGACTCCACCTCCCGTGGCACCCTGCAGATAGGGCCCAGGAGCAGTGTGGGCTCAGTGCGGAGTTGGCGGCGGGAGCTGGGAGGGGGTCGTGAGGTGTCGGGGCCGGAGAAGCGGAAGGTGCCCTGTGTGCTCGTGACGGAGGTGAAGGAGGAGCCGTCGGCCAAACGGGAATGGCAGATGGCCGGGGCCGGGCGGGCGGTTAGGGCTTCACGGTGCTGGGTGGGCGGCAGGCAGTTGGGGTCCCAGGCCCCGTGGCGGGTTCAGTGCCAGACCGAGGGGTTTGGCTGTAGGTCTCTGGCGAAATGGACGGTGCGGCATCCAGGTGGTCACGCTGATGTCGTGTTTGTTTTTTCTAAGTGTCAGGAACGGTCACGGCAAGGAACGGGGCCACTCCAAGATAATGGTGCTGGGAAACTATCAAGGGGCCCGACCAGTATTCTGTCTTCCCGAGCTGTAAAAGGCAGCCTCCGGACAGACTGGGAAAAGAAGTAATGGGGGGAGACACGTTTGAGGTGATGTTGTTTGTCTTCCCGACGCGTGATGGAGCCGTTTTCTTGGAGATGCCTGAACACCTGCCTGCTGATGGGAAGTGGTGAGTGATGTCCTTGTGCTGCTTTGCCTACGTGTGTGGCTTTTACTTCACCTATTAAACTGGTTTTATGTGAACCCAGGAGTTTTCTCGCTGTTGCCCTTCTGATTTTCTCCCACAAGTCAATGGGGGGGAGTGAGTGAGCAAGTAAGCAAACTGCTGTGTGGGGCTTAGTTGCCTGCTGGGGCTAAACCATGGCACTTCCTCAGTTGTTGTTCCTTTATAAAAAAGAATCTGACAGGGGATTAGATCTCAAACTGGCCCATGCATATTCAAAGATTTTGTATTTTATGCTTATGGCTACAAACCCAGTTCCTAAAACAGAAAGTATTTAACAGCAGGATGCTTTTGCCATAAGTCACTGTACTGGCCTGGGTGTTGCTTGCTATTGGCTTTCAGCTCCAAACTGAGAGCTCAGAGCAGCTCATTGGGATGAATTTCTGTTGCCGTTGTCATAGAGGAAGGCACATCTCCAAATATTGCAGTGCTAGTCTGGAACTCTTCTAGTGTATATGCACTACTTGGAAATGCATACAAAGGCAAAATTATCTCCAAATACTAATCAATAATGGGAAAGGCAGAGAGAGTTTCCAAAGAGATTGTCTTTCTTCTTTTGTCTTAGAGCAGTTTCCAAGCTGTCTTTTCTTCAGGAAACACTGGATTATTTAGGAGTAGAAATCAGGAATAGGATGGGTAGGGCTGGGCTTATAGAGTCCAGTTGTCAGGAATAAGAATCTGCATGAGAATAAGGCAGTAACATAACGATGATGAAGGATTAAAATTTAATCACTTCTGAAGTGTTAAGGTGTACGTCCTACATGTTATGTTTGGAATGTGCATTCTTATCATGTGTGGTTTCTCCACTTGAGAATTCCCCTATCTTTCTGCAATTTAGGTCGTTCTTGTTAATTCAAGATCTTGCTTCATCTCCCTCTTGTCTTCAGACTGTTCCCATTTGTGGTTCACTTCCATGTCTTTTTGGCTCTGTTGTCAAAATACAAACACAGAACATTTTGTGCATATGTTCTATGGCAAAACTATACGCTCTTTCAGAAGCAGAGTAAACTCAACACAGGAGACAAGGTCGAGGCTGTAATCTCTGCTTTCTGCTCAGCTGTAAAATGCATTAATTTTAGGCCCTCAGGGCATCCTGTGAATGTTTACTAGCCTGATTCCTTTCACGAATTTGAACCGTGCTTGACCAATGTTCAGCTGTTGGAGATGCTTCATAAGCAGTCAGAGACAAATAGACCACACTCATGTAGCATCTCTGCTGTGCTTTGTCCAGTGCTACAAGCCAAACCCCCTCCTGAAGCTCCTCACTTTAAAAGGCAAGTACAACTTTTGCTTTCAGATCAGTAATATTGTACAAAGTTAGGAATCACAGGTTAGTTCTACAGGCCAAATTTCAGGTCTGCACATCAACACAACTCTTAACTGCTCTTTCAAACTGCTTAGCATTGCATAGGAACTTTTGGGATTTGGTTGGGGAAGTTGTTACTGTGAAATTTTGGTTTCTAGGTGGGGAGAGACCAGATGGTCAAAATCTCTATCAAGTCGTTACCTGAATGGTTGTTTTAGTCTTGGAGAATATTTTTGCCTGTGGATTTCTTCTCCTCCAAGTTGGTGCATTATAAGATCCTGAAGTGTATTTGTCTGTAGGAAGAACATAGACATGGTTTCCTCACTTGAGCTGCACTTTCTGGGAAGACTTTCTTAGCCTGACAGGTGAATCAGATATTACATTATTACAAATATTACTTTAGCTGAAGTATCCACAAATGCATCGAGTGAGTCATGTGATTCTGCCATGGTCATCCTGGACTTTAACTAAGCACATGTTCCTGTGCTGAAAATCTTCCCAAAGGCATCAACTGCTTTTAGAGGAAACTAATCCATATTTCAGTCCTCCTGTTTTATCCCTGCTTGTGAATGCACTTAGATGCAGGGCAATGTTTTGTTTAAGTACCCTTGTTTTCTCTTAGTTCCAGACTAATTGCATTAATTCACATTATTAATTCCATACTAAACCTGAAATATTCAGTTTACACCCAACACTGCAGTATTACCATAGTTTCCTGTTTGTGTCCAAAATCTCCTATTTTTGCCAGGCTCATTCTTTCCTTTGGAGCATTTCCAAACAGATGGCTCAGGAACTGCTGAAAAAAAAAAAAAAACGATAACCAAAATGGTAACGGTTGTTGTTATGAGAATAATGCTGATCACCTTGGTTTAGACATGCTGTATCCTTTTTTAACCTGGAAACTTGGTAAGACGTAGTCTTCACATTAAGAATGCTCTCTGTGTAATTTCTGACCCGTCTGTCCACATTGTATCAAAACAAACATTAAAAGCAAAAATAAAAAATGCACAACTGTTGGTCCCCAGGACAAAGCGGTGATTTTGGGATTCATTTCCCTTAACGTTATTGATCTTCTCTATATGAAAGAGGTTCCTTTCACTGGAAATGAAGACCTGGAGGCATATCAAGATGAAGATTCTGCCCATCTTAAGAGAAATGCCTGTAAGTAGGAAGAGGAAATTACTTTTAATTGAGGCTTATTGAAATTATTTACAGCTAATAAACCCTGAAATTTTGTGCTGTATTCTGTGAAGCTCAGTTAGCAAGGTAAAAATAAAGCTTAAAGACATAAAATTACGCTGACATTAGAAACAGATGGCCAGAAAGTCACAAGACTTCGAATCCCAACTGTAACCTCATGTCAAATTTGAGACATAGCACATTCTATCAGGAGGACAGTAGTGTATTTCCAAGCTCAAAATTGATGAAGGAAAATATCATCCTTCATGAATGTCAAGAAGTATGAATTCAGTGCTCTGTCCAACAGAAATAATGTGAAAAAGCAATAATAATATAAATCACAAAAATTTGCAGTTTGAGTAACAGATAAAAGATGCTCTAAAGAGTGGGAATCTGTATATTTGTGCATATGCGCATTCATCCCTCTATGTTGGGTAGAGAAAAAAATTCCTGCTTTGAAGGTGGTTAATTACTGTTCATGAATATTCTGTCTGACTAATTCCAGAGCTTTATAAAGCTTTACATTTCTGTCAGTGAGTACTGCTGCAACCTACGTGTGAAAGTTATGCTGGATTAAATTTGCTCTTACTCATTTTCAGGCATAAATCACTTCATATTCAGCTGCAGGATCACACTTGACTGCAGCACAATACAGGCAGGTATATTAGAGGCATTTTAAGAATCCTCCATTTGAAGCAGGAACCCACCTGTAGGTCCACTGAACTTGGGTTCTTTGGTGACTGTGACAATCCGGTTGACTACATATGCTGACGTTAGGGGTTCTGAACAATAGAAGGAAGTCTTTCTTCCAGCTTCTTTCTCATGATAAAGAGAAGAATTATTTTCACCATCTATATAGTGACCCTTTGGTTGGTAACTAGGTTGGAGTTTGGGTTCTGCAGTGTGGCTTTCTAAAAGGGAAAAAAAAAACCCCAGTACTGTTGTGTTATTACTGAAAATTTGACATATTGCAGGAGACAGGGCACTTAAAGAGTTATTTCATTGATGATACGACGTTCAACAGTGGGAAGTCAATGCTCAAGTATCCTGTCTCCATATATCAAAAGATTCGTGATCTGTTTTGGGAATACACTGTCTTGGTACTCTTCTTTCTGAACTCTCTCCTCCTTTTTTTGTATGATTAAATTTTATAGGATTCGGATATAAGTTACCTGCTTGTTCTTTAGCTGCTCACTTTTCATGTATGATATGTATGAATTCTGCCTGATCAAATTGATGGAATTTTCAAGGTGCCTTTTATCACAGAACCTAAATCCTCAGAGAACTTGGTTGAAGAAAAGCTTTGGGGAAACATCTCTGTCCTTTTCTTGGAATGTATCACTACATCTCGTCATCTAGACACCAGAGAGGTCCAGAGAGAGCACAAAACACCTCTGGGAAAGTGACTTACCACACCATTCTTTGGTATCCTCATGGTGTAATAAATAACCCTGTAAGAGTGTAAATAGGGACACTTGTCCCTGTTTACAAGAGAGAGCCCGCTAAAGAAATTGAAACCAGTTCTTAACGTTAGAATGGTTAGAGTACATAAATTGTGATTTTGAAGAACAATTACACAAAATAATGATTTTGTGTACCTGAGGAAAGTACTTCTAGGGTTAATATTAAGCACATTTTCATCTTTTCCATTGACGATGCTAGTATTCACCACGTGTGTGATACCCACACACACAAAGAAGAAGAAAAACTAATGAAGTATTTTTATATTTGCAAATGCTGTCTTTGATTGTCCCTGTGTTCAAAGAGTGGAGAGGAGGAGCAAACTGTGTCATAGTTTCTCCTTGTAAGAATAATTCCAAAAGTGGTACCCATTGTCTGAGGCAATGAAAAGTACTTGCCTTTCTGCAAGTCCCACTGGGTAGCTTCCAAGGGCAGTAGCTCAGTTTCCTGAGACGGTGACACAGGGTTGGGTGACTGCTGTTGGTCAGGCTGCTGAATCCCGTAAAACTCTCCTAAACATTATCAACAGGGAAAAATACCCCAGAATTTACTGTGTGTGCAGCATGGCTGCTCACAAGAGTGACAACTCCTTTCATACTTACCAGATTTATAGCATATTTCTTTTATTGCTCTTTCCTCTTCAATATCCTCAGCAGTCTTAGGCACCCAGTCAGAAACATCTGTGGGAAGTATTTTTAAAAGATTAGGAGACAGCTAGACAAAGACCTTCAACAATTTTTAACAATCAAATACATAATGAATTTCACTTGGTTACGTTTTTTGGTTTTTAGTTTTCCTTTTTATTTCCTTCTCAATTACAACCTCTGCTTCTGGACAGGGAAATCATTCCTTCAGATTAGGTATTTCCAAGGGCAAAGGAATTGCAGTTACAAGCCTTGTAAGAAGCTAACGTGTTGATTTAAGATTATTAGTACTGTAATTTGTGCAGTGTGCACCTTAGAGCAGGTTGCTCTCACTTTCACTCACCAGGAATGTGCAATTCATCCCTTCCCTATGGATCTCTCATCTCTAAAGGGGATTCACTGAATGGTTCAACCACATTTTAAAAATTTTAAAACATAAGGACCTAAGTATGTAATCGTACACATTCAGGTAAACGAAGAAAGCCCTTGGTATGGGTTCTCTTTGCTAGATTTCAGAATAATGTTCTTTAATGAGACTGCCTACAGAGTTGAGGAAGTCTGTGGAACAGATTATATAAGAAGAATTAACACAATTGTTTTTTGTAAACAAATCTCTGACTTCCATCACCTTCACTGATGAGTGAGTACAGCCCTACTTCAGAAGGTTGTTTCCAGGAAAAGAAGTACCTCCTAAGCCTGTAATGTCATCCCTGAATTATGAGAACTTGTGAAGAGTATTAGATGGCCATCTGAATTGTGGATCATATCATCTGAATTGAGGATCACCTTTTAAAGTCTAGTTAATGAGAAAGAGGAATGTGAGTTATACCACTACTGAAATACACAGCTGGGCATTTCACAGGAGTTAGAAAATGTTGCCTCACTCACATCTGGTGACTACCAGGTCCGGTAATTTGGGGGTTTGCTGGAAACTATTTCAGCAACTTGTCAACCACTCTTTCCTTCAAATGTAATGCTTATTCTAAGGAATCAGTTGATGTACTGATAAGTACATTGTAATGTTTGACAAAACCCATTCTAGTTGTTTGTAAAGGATAGAAAAAACTTGCTTACATTTCTCTTCATTCTCCTCTTCATCATCTTCTTCATCGTCCGCTTCATTGTTGAGGTTTATAATCAGTGGAGGGTGAATAGGTAGTACAATATTCTCTGGACCTGTGAACGAACTTTGACACTGGGCTGGAGGCAGATTCTCTTCTTGGTCACCCTGTGGCAGTGGTGTATCTACAGAAAAGAGCATTAAGTTTCTTTTGTTAAGAGGGACTTGTAATAATCAAATCCAGGTTGAGACCATCTGGTCTAATTTTGAAACCATTATCATATAGAAATTGCAGTCATTTCCACCTGTGGCCATTTGCCTGTCTTGTGTTTCTCTACTCTCACTTGCACGAAGGAGATGGTAGCTTCTTTAGGCTTGTTGAGTTCACATTCTATACCAGTTGCTAGGCAGTATAGAATGTTTCATTGTCATGGCTGCCTATGGCTTGTCAAGCTGGTGACGTCAGCATGATGGTTCCATGTGGGCTGTCCAGCTTGGAACATCTTCCTTTATCTCATTTCATCAAAGTATTGAAAATGAGACGATCTCAAAAAGTCTCCCATTCTCCCTTCCCATGTTTCTTTAATGTAAAATGGAACAAACCTCTCTTGTGGTGTTTAAATAATACCCAACTTTTTCCTGCAGAACCTGTTGTCTTGACAGCACAAAGATGAACCTTATTCTTTGACTGTTTTTTAACCCAAGTCCTTGTGCCCAGGATGTTTCTTACTCCACTCCTTTTAGTGGATTGAGAAATTACCTGATTCCTGCTAGTAGGTGCTAGGTGTTAACTGCTTACACTGCTGGGGTTCATTGTTTTTTTTCTCGCTTCCATGATGTCCAGTGCTACAGCAGAAAGAGCAGTGGATGGTTGTGTCCCTAACAAACAGCTCTGATCCCATTCAGGTCCTAGGCTGCCTCTGAACAAAAAAATATTTAGAGGGGTTGATGAAGCTGTAGATTTTACATAGGCTCAATTCCTCTGACATCAGTGATTTGCAGATACCAGCAACAGTGGTAGGGCCTCTGGGATAACATGTTAGGCGAAAGAAAACCCAAACCTAAACCAAAAACCTGCAGAGGTGCACCTGAAGAGAGGAGTGAGAACCTGTGAGTGCAGCAAATCTGCAGACCCCAATTTCAGTGAAGAAGTAGTTGGTGGAGGAGAGATTCCCCTGCAGCCCATGGTGAAGACTGTGGTGAAGACCATGGTGAGGCAGGCTCTCCCCCTGCAGCCCATGAAGGACCCCAGTCTGGAGCAGGGGATGCCCAAAGGAGATTGTGACCCCATGAGAAGCCTGCACTGGAGAAGTCTGAACACCTGCCTGCTGATGGGAAGTGATAAGTGATGTCCTTGCTTTGCTTGTGTGCGCAGCTTTTACATTCTTTAAATTGTCTTTATATGAACACAGGAATTTTCTCACTGTTGTCCTGATTCTCTCTTACAAGTCACTAGGGAGGAGTGAATGAGCAAGTAAGCAAACTGCTGTGTGGGGCTTAGTTGCTGGCTGGGGTTAAACTGTGGCACTTCATCAGTTGTTGTTCCTTCATACAGAAGACTCCGATGGGATTAGATCTGAATCTGGCACATGCTGTTTTTTCTTTTACAAAGTGCCGGCGAGGATACCAGACAGGGCTCTGATATAAGGGCCCTAATAAGATAACAGGAAGGGATTCTTTAGGTCCTTTGCAAATAAAAGACAGACTCGGGACAACATGGGCCCTCTCGGGAAGCTGTCAGGAGAGCTGGCTACCCTGGATTTGGAGAAGGATGAGGTTCTTAATGACCTTTGCCTCAGTCTTCACCGGAAAATGCTCTGACCACACCACCCAAGTCTTGGAAGGCAGACGCAGGGACTGTGAAAATGAAGACCTTAGGCTCACTGTAGGAAAGGATGTGGTTCAAGACCATCTTAGGAACCTGAACATACACAAGTCCATGGGACCTGATGAAATCCATCTGGGGGTCCTGAAGGAGGTGGCAAATGAAGTTGTTAAGCCACTGTCCATAATATTTGAAAAATCATGGCAGTCAGGTGAAGTTCCCAATGACTGGAAAAAGGGAAACATAACCCCATTTTCAAGAAGGGGAAAATGGGTGAGCCAGGGAACTACAGACCAGTCAGTCTCACCTCTGTGCCTGGCAAAATCTTGGAGCAGATTCTCCTGGAAGGCATGCTTAGGCACATGAAAAACAACAAGGTGTTTGGTGACAGCCAGCATGGCTTCACTAAGGGGAAATCCTGCCTGACCAGTTTGGTGGCCTTCTATGATGGGGCTACAGAACTGAAGGACAGGGGTAGAGCAGCTGATGTCATCTACCTGGACTTGTGCAAAGCATTTGACACTGTCCTGCATGACATCGTTGTCTCTAAATTGGGGAGACATCAATTTGATAGGTGGACCTCTCCGTGGATAAAGAACTGGCTGGACGACCGCATGCAAAGAGTTGTGCTCAATGGCTCCATGTCCAGCTGGAGACCAGTAACGAGTGGTGTCCCTCAGGGATCGGTGTTGGGACCAGTCTTGTTCAACATCTTTGTCGGTGACATGGGCAGTGGGATTGAATGCGCCCTCAGCAAGTTTGCCGATGAAACCAAGCTGTGTGGTTCAGTTGATACACTGGAGGGAAGGAATGCCATCCAGAGGGACCTTGACACGCTTGTGAGGTGGGCTGATTGCAGCCTGATGAAGTTTAACCATGCCAAGTGCAAGGTCCTACACTGGGGTGGGAGCAATCCCAGGCACAGCTACAGGTTGGGCAGAGAAGAGATTCAGAGCAGCCCTGCGCAGAAGGACTTGGGGGTGTTGGTTGATGAGAAAATGAACATGAGCCGGCTTCAGTGTGCACTCACAGCCCAGAAAGCCAACCGTATCCTGGGCTGCATCAAAAGGAGCATGACCAGCAGGTAGAGGGAGATGATCCTGCCCCTTTACTCTGCTCTTGTGAGACCTCACTTGGAGTGTTGTGTGCAGTTCTGGTGTCCTCAACATAAAAAGGACATGGAATTGTTGGAACAAGTCCAGAGGAGGGCCATGAGGATAATCAATGGACTGGAGTACCTCCCGTATGAAGACAGGCTGAGAAAGTTGGGATTGTTCAGTCTGGAGAAGAGAAGGCTGCGTGGAGACCTCATAGCAGCCTTCCAATATCTGAAGGGGGCCTATAGCGATGCTGGGGAGGGACTTTTCCTTAGGGATTGTAGTGATAGGACAAGGGGTAATGGATTCAAACTTAAATAGGGGAAGTTTAGATTGGATATAAAGAGGAAGTTCTTTACTGTAAGGGTAGTGAGACAGTGGAATGGGCTGCCCAGGGATGCTGTGAATGCTCCATCCCCGGTAGTGTTCAAGGCGAGGTTAGACAGAGCCTTGGGTGGCATGGTTTAGTGTGAGGTGTCCCTGGCATGGCAGTGGGGTTGGAACTAGATGATCTTAAGGTCCTTTCCAACCCTAACTAGTCTATGATTCTATGACTGCTACGGTAGAAGCGGGGAAGTGTTTGGAAAGTCAGTCTGAATGTTTTCTCTGTCCTCTGAGAATTTCCCTTTTTGTGAAATCTTCGTAGATGCTGCATTTTAAGATTAATGGTGACAAACCTGGTTCCTGAGATAGGAAGTATTTAACACCAGGATGCTTTCGCCATCTTGCATTGCACTGGCCTTTTTTTTGTGGCATAACAGAGGAAGAAGTTTTGTTAGTTTGAGGTGCTGAGTTCTCTGCAAAGAGCTTTGAGGTTGAAGGATGAGGCTAAAGAGGGTGTAATACTGTGCTTGTCAATTCAATGTGGTCAAAGTTCAGTGTAATTTATATTAAGTGATTAGTGTCCTGATACAAGCAAGGGAAATAATGTATGATAATAAAAATATGATACATCTTTACTTCTCTTAGGTAAATGTATCGTACATTTAGGATTATAATGAAACTATTGTTAAACAATTTCCACAATTTCCAATATATTGAAACATTACAGAGAGTATCCTACATCTTACTTTTGGAATTTACAATTTTATGATCACTTGAACTACAGTTGAGAATTCCCTTATTTCAGTTTAGATTGTTCTTGTGAATTCAAGTACTCGCTTCATCTCCCTTCTGTCTTCATATTGGTTTCCTTTTCGGTTCACTTCCATGTGTTCTTGGCCCTGTTGTTAAAATAGATAGAACAAAAAAATAGAACATAATTTTGTGCATAATTTCATACAGTAAAATTATACACTCAGCAATACTGTACAAAATCAGGAATCACAGGTTAGTTCTACAGGCCAAATTTCAGGTCTGCACATCAACACAACTCTTAACTGCTCTTTCAGACTGCTTAGTATTGCGTAGGATCTTTTGGGATTTGGTTAGAGAAGTTTTTACTGTGAAATTTTGGTTTCTAGGTGGGGAGAGACCAAACGGTCAAAATCTCTATCAAGTCGTTACCTGAATGGTTGTTTTAGTCTTGGAGAATGTTTTTGCGTGTGGATTTCTTCTCCTCCAAGTTGGTGCATTATAAGATCCTGAAGTGTATTTGTCTGTAGGAAGAACATAGACATGGTTTCCTCACTTGAGCTGCACCTTCTGGGAAGACTTTCTTAGCCTCACAGGTGAAACAGATATTACATTATTACAAATATTACTTTAGCTGAAGTACCCATGAGTGCATTGGGTGAGTCCTGTAGCACCTCTGAAATAGAAGCTAGGATTAAGTACAGACTCACTCTCTCTCTAGTTCTCTCTTCAAAGATTTTTTTGTAATCTTTCAGGCTTTCCATAAGGCTCACAGGACCTCTCAAGTGAGGCGACTCTGCCATTGTTGTTCTGGATTCTAACCAAGTACATGTTCTTGTACTGAAAATCTTCCCAAAGGCATCAACTGCTTTTAGAGGAAACTAATCCATAATCCAGTCCTCCTGTTTCATCCATGCTTGTGAATGCACTTAGATGCAAGGCAATGTTATGTGTAAGTACCCTTGTTTTCTCTTAGTGCCAGACTAATTGCATTAATTCACATTATTAATAACATACTAAAACTGAAATTTTCAGTTTACACCCAACACTGCCTTATTACCATAGTTTCCTGTTTGTGTCCAAAATCTCCTATTTTTGCCAGGCTCATTCTTTCCTTTGGAGCATTTCCAAACAGATGGCTCAGGATCTGCTGAAAAAAACCCCAAAAAACAGTAGCAAAAATGGTAATTGTTGGTATGACAAAAAAAAAATATAAACATAGAATCAAATAATCACAGAATGGTTAGAGTTAGAAATTACCTTTAAAGATCATCTAGCTCCAACCCCCCTGCCACAGGTAGGGTCTCCTCACACTAGGCCATATCTCCCAAGGCTCTGTCCAGCCTGGCCTTGAACTCTGCCAGGAATGGAGCATTTACCACTTCTTTGGGCAATCTGTTCCAGTGCCTCACGACCCTCATAGTAAAGAACTAGTTCCTTAAGTCTAACCTTAGCATTTAAGTTTAAAACCACTGTCTTATTGCTACCATCCCTGATGAAAAGTCATTCTCTGGTATCCTTGTAGGCCCCTGTCCTGGTTTAAGCCCAGCCAGCAACTTAGAACTGGCAGGGCTTAAACCACCATAGCCCCCTTCAGATACTGGAAGTCTGCTATGAGGTCTCTATGAAGCCTTCTCTTCCCCATGCTGAACAACCCCAACTTTCTCACCCTGTCTTCATACAGGAGGTGCTCCAGTCCCTTGATCATCCTCATGGCCCTCCTCTGGACTTGTTCCAACAATTCCATGTCCTTTTTATGTTGAGGACACCAGAACTGCATACAATACTCCAAGTGGGGTCTCACAAGAACAGAGTAGAGGGGCAGGATCACCTCCTTTGACCTGCTGGTCATGCTCCTTTTGATGCAGCCCAGGATATGGTTGGCTTTCTGGGCTGCGAGTGCACACTTCTGGCTCATTTTCAACTAACACCCCCAAGTCCTTCTCCACAGGGCTGCTCTGAATCTCTTCTCTGCCCTCCCTGTAGCTGTGCCTGGGATTGCCCTGACCTAGCAACCTTGCATGTTGCTATGTTGAACTTCATCAGGTTGGCATTGGTCCACAGCTCCCTCTGGATGGCATCCCTTCCCTACAGCTTATCAACCAAACTACATAACTTAGCGTTGTTGGCAAACATGGACACTGTCCATGTCGCCAACAAAAATGTTGAACAGGGATCAGTCCTAACACCAGCCCCTGAGGGACACCTCTTCCTACTGGTCCCCAGCTGCATGTTGAGCCATTGACCACAACTCTCTGCATGCAGCCATCCAGCTAATTCTTTGTTCACCGGGTGGTCTATCCATTAAATTTATGTCTCCCCAGTTTAGAGACAAAGATGTCATGTGGGACAGTGTCTAACGATTTTCGCAAGTCCAGGTAGATGACGTGAACTCCTTTGCCCCTATCCATCAGTTCCATAGCCCCATCATAGAAAGCCATGAAATTGGTCAGGCATGATATACTCTTGGGGAAGCCATGTTGGTTGTAACTAACCACCCTGCTGTTTTTCATGTGCCTTAGCATGGTTTCCAGGAGAATCTGCTCCAAAATCCTGCCAGGCAGAGAGGTGAGACTGAGTGGTCTGTAGTTCCCTAGGTCTTCCATTTTCCCCTTCTTGAAAATTGGGTTATAATACCCTTTTTCCAGGTGTCAGGAATGATGCTGACCACCTTGTATTTAAATGGTCTTTAGGAGATTCCTCTATTGGAAATGAAGACAGGGAGGCACCTCAAGATAAGAGATTCAGTATGGTTTAAGAGGGGTGACAAAAACTGTCAAGAGAAAATGACTTTCTAATTTAGGATTATGGAAATTATTTACTGCTAGTTTTCTTGATGAAGTGACAGATGAAACAACACAATTTTCCAGAGAATCTCTCGTTGGGGAAAGGAGAAAGGCACATAAACCCCAAATGATGTACTAGATTTTTGAGGCTATATTAGCAAGTTAAAAATAAAGCAAAGGTCATACAGTTATGGTTACATCCAAACCAGATATCCAGGAAGAACAACAGAAGTCTCAGTATCCCACTTGTAGGCTCCTGTCAAATTTGAGAATAGTACGTACTATCAAGAAGACAAAGACAACAGAAAATACTATCCTATATGAATGCAGGGGGAAAGAAACTGTGCTCTGTCCAACAGAAAAAAAAGTGAAAATACAGTAATCATAAAAATTTACACTGCATTTGAATCAAGAGCAGTTTGAGTAAGACCTGATCCTTTTTCATTCAAGATGAAAAAAAAATCCTGAATAATGAATATAACCGTAAATCCATCATACTTAATTGAGAAGTTAAAGGTAACTATTATGAGGTTTAATAAATATTTCAAAAGAATGAAAAACACGTTGTAACGATTGTGGATCAGTATATTCGTACATATCAGCACATCATTGCATTCATCCCTCTCTGTTGGGCAGAGAAAAGACTTTCTGCTTTGAAGGTGGTTAATTACTGTGCATGAATATTCCATCTGGCTAATTGCAGAGCTTTATAAAGCTTTATATTTCTGTCAGCGAGTACTGCTGCAATCTAGTTATGAAAGTTACGCCACATCAAATTTGTTCTTACCCATTTTCAGGCATAAATCATATATTCTACCAGCAGGGACACAATCAACTGTAGCACAATACAGGCAGGAATATTTGAGGCATTTTAAGAATCCTCTATTTGAAGCACGAACTCACCTCTTGGTCGGCTAAATTTGGGTTCTTGGGTGACTGTGACAGTGCGGTAGACTACATACGCTGATCTTCGTGGTTCTGAAGAAAGGAAATAAGTCTTTCTTCCAGGTTCTCTCACATTAGGAAGAGAATCGTTTTCACCATCCTTAAATTGATCCTTTGGTTGATAACTGGGTTGTGCATTGGGTTCTGCAGTGTGGCTTTCTAAAAGTGAGAAAACAAACAATATTGTTGTGCTATTACTGAAAATTTGACATACCGCAGGAGACTGGAGGCTGAAAGACAAGATTAAGAAAATGTTTATTGTAGATACCCTAATCCAAATATACACAGTTATGTCATTTATGAGGTAATATTCAGCCATGAGAAATTCACACTCAAGTATCTTACCTCCATTTTCAAAGGATCTGCAACCTGTTCTGGAAGTACTCTCTTCTGGTACTCTCCTTCCTGTACTCTCTCCTTCTCTACTTGTATTGTTCAATTCTGGAGGAATTGTATTGCTGTCATCTGTGAAAGCATCAGAAAGAATGTTGCAGCTGCTGGTGTTTAAGCACTGGGAAGGGCACTGCCATTCGCTTCCACCTCTGTGAGCTTCTCATGAGTTCAGTGCAGTTGCCTTCCAACCCTCTTTTTATATTCTTCTCTCTCTTTTGGCTGTTCTTTGGATCCTGCCTGGAGTAACTCCAGTAGCTGAGCTATAACACTCATGCCCTCTAAGAAAATACCATCGTACACGGAGTAAAGAAGACACTGGCTCCAAAGTAAAGAACCAAGTACAAGTTACCTACTTGTTCTTTAGCTTCTCACTTTTCATGAATGATATTTATGAATCCTACTTGACCAAATTGATGGTATTTTCAAGGTGCCTGTCATCACAGAACTTAAAGCCTCAGAGAACTCCATTTAAGAAATGCTTTGGGAAAACCTCTGTCATTTTCTCAGAATGTATCTAATGATTTATCACTACATCCCATCATCTAGACACCCAAGAGATCTCTGGGAAAGGGACTCATCTCACCTTTCTTCGGCATTCTCTTATGGTGCAACAAATAGTTCTTTAAGAGTGCCTCTTGTGAAAATCTCTCTTTTTACAAAAGAGAGACTAGACAAGAACTTTAAACTATGTTACTAACCAAAAGATGGTTGATAGCCCATTTCCACCTTTTGCCTCCACAATCAATACACAGTCACCTCATGTGTGACACTCACAATATATGTTAATATATGTATATATAGAAAATATGCAGTTGTTGATTGTCCCTGAGTTCAGAGGTCTGGGGAGGAGGGGCAAACTGTGTCATAGTTTCTCCTTGTAAGAATAATTCCAAAAGTGGTACCCATTGTCTGAGGCAATGAAAAGTACTTGCCTTTCTGCAAGTCCCACTGGGTAGCTTCCAAGGGCAGTAGCTCAGTTTCCTGAGACGGTGACACAGGGTTGGGTGACTGCTGTTGGTCAGGCTGCTGAATCCCGTAAAACTCTCCTAAACATTTTCAAGAGGGAAAAATACCCCAAAGTTTACTGTGTGTGCAGCATGGCTGCTCAGAAGAGTGACAACTCTTTTCATACTTACCAGATTTATAGCATATTTCTTTTATTGCTCTTTCCTCTTCGATATCCTCAGCAGTCTTAGGCACCCAGTCAGAAACATCTGTGGGAAATATTTAAGTTAGGTAGACCTTCAGCAATTCTTAACAGTCAAATACCACAACAAATTTTGTTTCCATTACATTTTTGGTTTGGCTTTCTTTTTTTTTTTTTTCCTCTTGACTGCAACCTCTGCTTCTGGACAGGGAAATCATTCCTTCAGATTAGGTACATCCAAGGGCAAAGGAATTGCAGTCATAAGCTTTGTTAAGAAGCTAATGTGTGTTGATTTAAAATTATTAGTACAGTAGTTTGTGCAGTGTGCCTTAGAGCGGGTTATTCTCTCACTTTGACTCTCCAGCAATTCATACCTTCCCTGTGATCTCTCACCTCCAAATGAGACCACCAAATTGGTCAGGCATGATTTGCCCTTAATGAAGCAACATTGGGCTTGTTTTTCGTGTGTCTTAGCATGGTGTCCAGGAGAATCTGCTCCAAGATCCTGCCATGCACAGAGGTGAGACTGGTTTGCAGTTTCCCGCATTAATAAAAAAATGTAGAAAACATACACATTCAAATAAATGGGATAAACTGGATAAACTAGTAAAGAGCTTGGTACAGATTTCAGAATAACATTTGGTAATGAGACTGCCTACAGAGTTCAGGAAGTCAGTGGAACAAATTATTTTAGTTGAAGTTGCAAAATTGTCTTTTGTAAACAAAACTGTGACTTCCATCACTTTCACTGATGAGTGAGTACAGCCCTAGTTCAGAAGGTTGTTTCCAGGAAAAGAAGTACCTCCTAAGCCTGTAATGTCATCCCTGAATTATGAGAACTTGTGAAGAGTATTAGATGGCCATCTGAATTGTGGATCATATTATCTGAACTGGATCACCTTTTAAAGTCTAGCTAATGAGAAGGAGGAATGTGAGTTATACCACTATTGAAATACACAGCTGGGTATTTCACAGGAGTTAGAAAATGTTGCCTCACTCACATCTGGTGACTACCAGGTCCGATAATTTGGGGGTTTCCTGGAAACTATTTCAGCAACTTGTCAACCACTCTTTCCTTCAAATGTAATGCTTATTCTAAGGAATCAGTTGATGTACTGATAAGTACATTGTAATGTTTGACAAAACCCATTCTAGTTGCTTGTAAAGGATAGAAAGAACTTTACAGATCTCTTCATTGTCCTTTACACTGTCCTCTTCGTCATCCTCTTCATCATTGACTTTGATGATCAGTGGAGGGTGAATTGGTCTTAAAATATTCTCTGGACTTGTGAGTGATCCTTCACACTGGGCTGGAGGCAGAATCCCTTCTTGGTCACCCTGTGGCAGTGGGGCATCTGCAGAAAAGAGCGGCAGAATTCTCTTATTAGGAGGGATCTGGAATATCAAATCCATGTTGACATCAGCAGGTCTAGTTTTGAAAGCATTATCATACGGAAGTAATCATGAAATGGAGAGATTGTGCCTTTCAGGAAGAAAGTTCTGCAGAGGTTGGCAGAAGAGCATCTTCCAACTACAGAAAGTCTTAAAAATCAGATTAAAATTGACAATATAGGGACAAGTGTGATTAGCAATACCTGGTCTGAAGTGAATAAAGGAATTCAGGGTCCCACCACTGTAAAAGATACGTCAGGCTACCTTTTCCTTGGGGAATTTCAGGAACACAAAGGGTTTGCTTCTGACTAGAGGTCTTCCTGGACTTCTCTCATGACACCTGTCTCCATCTCTGAAGTTAAGGCCCATGAACAACTCTCTTTTAGCTCTCACTCCTGCATTTCTGATATCCAAAGATTTGTAACACAACAGCAACAAAAGGTCCTGCAACAACCCTATTCAAATGCCAGTACAATTCCTTTCCTTGCCTTCCACTTGCAGGGATACCAGATCATACCCGACTGTCTTGCCATGGCACATTTCTTGTCTTGACTATCTCTAATGAACAGGTTGTTGAGAAAATATATTTACTCACTGTTAGTAGGTGGCAGAAAAAGTCCATTGATATGACGAGGTTTGCTGTGATGGAAGGCACAGTTGATCCTCACACAGCCTGAGGGCTGTCTTTCCCAGAAACAGGCAATGTTCTTCAACTTCTGCTGCAGGAAAAAAACAGTTTTCAGATACTGTAAATGAAGTAGTAAAAATGGACTTAATGGATTAGTACATGATGTAACTACTGTGCACATATAAGTAAAACTTGGTGGGAGCATATTCTGATATTTTAGAACATTTAAAGATATCTTGAATAAAATCTGCTGTACATGTGCAAATCTTACACAATTACTCTCTTACTATTAGAGAACATGGGTCTGTGGGAAAACGAGAAGTAAGAAACAAACCCCACAAAGATTCCCAACAGGAAACAAAAACCTAAATGTTTGGGAACTTGTAATCCTTGCACAGACCTGTCACACATGGACTTAAAAATCTGGAAAAAAATCTTTTTTTCCAATTCCCATTGGAAACATCAACATGGCTGCAGAAAGTCACTTTTGTTTTCAGACTAAAACATGTGTTTGAAGGGACCTGCTCCTTTCCACCTGTATTTCCATATCTCTAAATCCACTGAACAGATGTGAATATCTCCATTTCCATAGCGGGTGCACAGTATCACACGCAAGAGGTTTTCCACAGTAACAGAATCTGCACTCAAAGAAAATAAATTTCTGGATAGTCACACTGGTTTCCCATGCCCCCATGGCTGCCATAAAGGGGACTCTGCTCTTTTAAAAGATTTTGTTTTTAATAAATGGGGGAGATGATGCAGTAGTCCATGTATAACAGTGTCACAGTGACAAATGTAAACTCAGGTTTCTGTCCTGGACACAAACCACATCCCAGCTGAGAGCTATACACACCAGGTGACCTGTTGTTTCTCAGCGAACTTTTAAAGGAAAACAAAGACACACTTGAAAATATTAGAGTATTTGAAGGTTGGTTTCACCCAGTTCCAGACATTTAGAGCTGGGTGTAGGAGGCTTTTTTTCTCCTGGCGGAACGTAAATATTCTTTTTTGTGGACAAACCCATTTTTAAGGGCTTTGTTTTAAATAAAAGATTTACAGGAATTCAGGTAATTGCTGGAGGCAGAAATGATAAACATGGCCTATTTATTGAGAATCAATATAATGTTGACTCAACAAGAAAGTGATGAGTGGTCTGTAGGCGTGATTTCTAACTTCTGTGTTCTTTGATTGCCTGTGCCCAGTTAAAATTGTATATAGTTTAGATTACCTTCACCTCTTCTTGCCACCTCTGAAAATGATGTATCTGATTTACAGGCACTGCTGTGACACACACCGATGCCATAGCAACTTGAAAGTTTACATTAAGGGCCCTCCCTTTCAACATGGAGATATCAAGAAAATTGAGGATACAATCTACACTCTAAAATCTACAGCATTTACCTGTGCATAGGGGGAATGAAAATGGAAATTGAGTCCATTCCGTGCTGTGGCCATCTTCACTTCTTCTACCTGTCCTTCTCTCTCAATACTCTCTGAACAGACACGAAAACGTTAAAACTTTTACATTCTGGCAAACCATAATCTTATCCTAAAATCAGTAGCTTTGTTTCAAAAACTGGACCTTGAGAATATTAGCTCTGCTGGGTTTTTTTGAAACAAAACTCCACAGAGCAACAGGCTTCAAGGAAGGACGTGGTACCTTCTGGCATCCTGAGCTGAAGAAGGCAGTTGCTGTCCAGTATAGAATGTTCCGTTTCCACGGTTGCCAACGGCTCCTCCAGCTGGTGACATCAGCATGATGGTTCCATGTGGCTTGCCCAGCTTGAACATCTTCTTTTATCTTGTTGCTTCAGAGTAAAGTATGGAAAATGGGACCGTCTCCCAGAGTCTCCCATTCCTGTGTTTCTTTACCGTAAAATGTAGTAGGGTGCTAGGTGTTAACTGCTTACATTGCTGGCGTTCCTTGCTGTTTCTTGCTTCCATGATGTCCAGTGCCACAGCTACAGCAGAAAGAGCAACGGACACATGGATCCCTAACAAAAACCTCTGTTCCCATTCAGGACCCAGGCTGCCTTCGAACAAAAACTATTGGGGGGGGGGGGGGGGGAGGGATTAAATTTTGGTCCTGGAAATCAGTGAAGGCATGCTGTTATCCCCAGTTCATGGGGTGAAATCCACAGCAGTGAGGGACTTCAGTGACTTAGAAATGAATACTTATGAGCACTTTTTTATAAAACCTGGAATTTAGGGAAAACAAACAATCACAACGTAAAAAAAAAAACAAAACAACAAACCCACAAGAACCGAACCCAGCAGTGCATGGTGACTAGACGCGTGGTACAAGTCAGAAAAGCACACAGCACTGCTGTTATGTCATTGGTGTGCCAGGGCAGGACTGACTGGGGCACACAGGGGAAGGAGAATTCAGGAAAGAAGATAAGGGCCGTGAGTAAGGAGCCATCAGTGGGCAGGAGCAGCCCTAGGAAGGATGTGTCAGCTGTGCCAGCAGCTCAATCCACACAGGGGCTCTGTAGCTGTGCAGCTGGGCCTATGTGAGGCACAGAAGCAGGGCTGATCAGGAAGAACTGATTCTGCACTGGGTTTGTGTGGCAAAGATGTGGTAACTGGGGGCTACAGGGGTGGGTTCTGGGAGAAGCTGCTGGAAGCTTCCCATGTGTCCAACAGGGCCAATGCCAACAGGGAAGAAGGGAGTGGTGGGGGGAAGGCGTTGGGAGATTTGACTTTTATTTTTTCATGTCCCTGCTCAGCTGTGATTGGCCATAAACTGAGAGAAAAGGGTGAGTGATCTCTGTCCATGTCCTTGTGTCGATCCATGAGCCTTTCGTTGTATGTTCTGCCCTCTGTGCAGCTGAAGAGGACAGCGACAGAGCAGCTTGGGTGGGTGCCTGGCGTTCAGGCAGAGTGAACCCGGCAGAGACTCAAGGGTTGTACGCCGAGGCAGAGAGCCTGGGTAAGGACAGGAGGCCGCGGTCCTGTGGGAGAGGTCCCCACAGCTTGGAGCCACAGGCTGGCATTGGCCTCAGCTTGCGGCTGCCTGGGCCCGTGCCCGAGCACAGCTGTGGCGCCCGGGGCGGCCCTGGCCCGGCGGGAGCTGCCGATGGGGAGAGCCGAGCTGCCCTAAGCCCGCGGCCGTGTGGGGTGGCAGAAAACGGCGGAACTGACACCAGGCTGCGGGGTTCGCCCCGCCGCGGCCAGAGCCGTGCCGCAGCTGCTGGCGGGGAGGGGGCAGCAGTAACGGACTCCGCCTCCCGTGGCGCCCTGCGGGAGCGGCGCAGGCGCAGTGTGGGTTCAGCGCGGGGCTGGCGGTGAGAGGGGGATTGGGGCTGGGGTCATGAGGCGTCGGAGCGCGGTGCAGCGGAAGGTGCCGTGTTTGTTCGTGACGGAGGTGAAGGAGGAGCCGTCGGCCAAACGGGAGCGGCAGGTGGTTAGGGCTTCACGGGGCTGGGCGGGCGGTAGGTTTTGGGGGCCCCAGTCTCCGCGGCGGGGCCGAGTCCGGTGCCGGGCCGTGCCGAGCCGACCCGAGCGGACCGGAGACCACCCGACGGAGTGAGACAGCCGAGTGGTGAGGGTTTAGTTGCAGGTCTCTGTCGAAATGGACGGTGGTGCATCCAGGTGCTCACACGGGCGTTGTGTTTGCTTTTTCTAAGTGTCAGGAATGGTCACGGATAGGAACGAGCCTCGTCCAACATGGACAGACTGGGAGTTGTATAAAACTATAGTGCCATGCCCCCCTGTGAGCCTTGTGGGAAATAAACACGCTTTTTTCTCTTTTTTCCTTTTTGGTTGTCATCCAGGCAGTGATAGGGTTATGAGAGAAGAATTCCTTTGAGGCTGTAAAACATGGGATATCTAATAAGGGGAAAGTAGTGGATCCCAGTCAATGTTATGACTTCCTGAGTTGGAAATGTCAGTGTCAAGACAGACTGGGTTGTGAATAACCTCTCTAGCCATGGCCCTTCAACCTTTGTTACCCGGTTTTAATAGCAATAGCTACTGTTTTCTGTCAGCTGCATGGTGAACTTGTATCCGTGTGGGTGACTTTCACCTTTTAGTATTTCACTTCTGGATGGAAGAGCTGAAATGATTGCCAAGACTTCAGTAACTAAGTTGTTCAACTCTGAGTAGCAGCACCATCATGGTAATGGTCATGTAAGGGTCTCCCTATATACTTGTTAATTCATACGGAGGAAACCATTAGGGGATTAGATCTGAAACTGACACACGCTGTGTTTTCCCTTTTTTCAAACTATAGACAAGAATTCCAGAGGCGGTTCGTTTTGCTAGGGAAGAAGGGGGGTGGTGGTCAGAAAACCAATGGGAATTTTACCTTGTTTACCCTGAAAACTTTTCATGTGATCTTCATAAAATCATCATAGGTGATTACAAATCTGGTTTCTAAAATAGAAAGCAGCCCATTTATGCAAAGAAAGCCTGTAGAAGGTTCTTGTTTTATGAATTCGGAGTTCCGAGATTTACAACTCATAGGTGTCCTGGGAGAGAGGAGGGAGGGGGATGATTTTGCGGAAACATTTGAATCCAGACACAACTGATGGTATGTTTACAGTGACGCAGTTACAGAACCCTGCCTAGAAATTTGGACTAGTTGTGGCTGGCTGTTTATTTCAGATGCCTGGATCATCTGTGTCTTTGCTCTTTTGAAGTGGAAGACTGTTTAGTTGGCGGCTCTGATACCAAGTGTTTAACACCAGGATGCTTTTGCTACCTTGTGTTGCACTGGCCTATGTATTTCATAGCGTAAAATGGTGCTGTTGGCTTCCAGATCCAAACTGAGAGCTTGGAGCAGCTCATGGTGATGAATTTCTGTTTCCATTGTCATACAGGAAGGCACATCTCCAAATATTGCAGCATCAGCTTGGAACCCATCTAGTTTATATGCAGTACTTGAAGTGCATAAAATGGCAAAATTATCTCTAGTAATCGAGTATGGAAAAGGGGGAGAGAGTTTGCAGTCAAATTACCTTTGGTCTTTTGTCTTAGAGCATTTTCCAAGGTGTCATGTCTTGAGGAAACTGGTGTATTTTGATAGGATTAGAAATCAGGAATAGGATGAGTAAGACTTGGCTTATAGAGTCCAGTTGTCAGGAGCAAGAATCCACATGAGAAAAACGCAATAACCTAGCCAGGATGAGGGTTTAAAATACATGTCTTTTTTTCAGCCCTTTAAAGTTTTGGCTACTGAAACTATAACTGCAAAGGCGATAGAGGCAGATATATACAGTGCAATTCCTACTGAAAAGGTGGATGGAACCTGCTGTTATGTAACTACCTACAAAGGTAATGCAACAGATCTGTGTGCAGTTTTCTCGTGCTGAATAGAAGCCTTGGTTTATGTAGTTTTCGCTTTTGTTGTGAGATTTATTGGATTACAGCTTTTGCGCATGCAGCTGCCATTGAAGATCTTGACCACGCAGTAATAGTTACCATAACCATAGGTCCATGTAGTCTAATGAATGTATGAATTTATGTAGTGTCTTTGGCTGTAAATTTTCTCTTGTTGCAAATGAGAATTCATATCTTGTCTTTTATGTAGTTGATTTCAGCAGGTATGGTCACCTCAGTAAACTGCTGGTTTTCTTTCTCTGGAAACTGTAGGGCAACCCTATCTATGGGCTAGGCTGGATCGTAAACCTAACAAACAAGCTGAAAAAAAGTTTAAACAATTCTTGTATTCACTGGAAGATTGCAAAGGTTAGTGAAGCTTTCTTACTTTTTTTTTATTTTCCAGTGTAAGTTAATCTAGTTTGAAGAACAGCTCTCATCTAATGCAGGAATGTCAGTGATCATACTTGATTTTTTTTAATGTCATGCTTCAAGAGAACTTTAAACTAGAGTCGACTGGGGAACGAGATACCAAAAGCAGTGCAGTAGGTAAGATAAGGGCTGACATGGTATTGCCAGTGGGTGGCAATGCCTGTGGGAACGTTTACAGGTCTCCTGGGAGCATTGACAGCTCATAAGTGTATCTGAAATTCTTGTACACCAGTGCATGCAGTATGAGAAACAAACAGCATGAAATGGAGCATTGGTTAGCTACCGGAACTACAATATCATTGGTATTATCGATACTTGGTGGAATAAGTGGCATGATTGGAGTGCAGGGAGGGAGGCCTACAGGCTGTTCAGAAGGGACAGAGAGGGCAGGTGAGGTGGTGTCACACTGTGCATAAGGGAAAGGTTTGACTATGCAGTCCTTATGGTTAGTAGGTGATGCAGTTGAGGAGTAGGGGAATGGAAAACAAAGGAGATGTTGTAGAGGGGTGTCTACTTCGAATAGCCCAGCCAGGATGCAAGCAGCACTAAGTTATAGGCAATTAGGAGATATTTCTGGATCGGTAGCCCATGTCCTTGTGGGAAATAGCAACTTCCTAGACATCAACTGGGAATATCATACTGCTGTGATGAGCAGGTCTTGGAAATTCTTGGAAAGTTTGTAGGAGATAACTTTTTGTCACAGGCACTCAGCAAGCCAACTAGGAAAGACTTGCTAGTTTATGAATAGGGTAGGATTCATGGGGGACATGATGGTAGGTGGCTGTCTTGGCTACAGTGATCATGTAGTGGTTGCGTTTAAAATTTTCAGAGCAGTAAGAAAAAAGGACAGCAGAGTTGCTACCTGGACTTCAGGAGAGCAAACTTTAAGCCACTCAGGGAGTTATTTAGCAGAGTACCCTGAGAATCTGATTTTGAAGGCTTAGAAGTCCACAAGTGCCAATCAGTCTTAAGAACTACCTTTTAGAACCACAAGAGCAGGTGATTCCACTATGTTGTAAGTCAAACTAGGGGGTCGGAAGACCAGCTTGACTGAACAGAGAACGTCTTCTGGAGCTCAAGAGGAAAAAGAAATCCTGTGATCTCTGGAAGCAAGGTCAGGCTTTGCTGGAAGATTACAGAGGCATGGTTTGTATATGCAGGAAAAATACATGAAGGGCCAAAGTTCAGTTAGAGTTGAAACTGGCCAGTATTGTTTCAGGTAACAAAAAGGGCTTTTTTATGTATATAAGTAGCAAGAGGAGGTCTAAAGAAAACATAGGGCCAATATTTGTTGAAGACAGTCTTCTGCTAATAGGGGTGAAGAAAAAGCAGAGATACTCAATGTGGGTTTTGCTTGTCTTTAATAATACTGATAGGCCTTGGGCTGCCTGGTCCTCTCAGTCAGAATGACTTGCCATGTGTGGATGCTGAAATTATAGGGGATAAGCTGTATCAGCTGGATGTTCACAAGTCCATGGGGTTTTATGGAATGCGTCCCATCAGGTGAAGGAGCTAGTCCTATTACAGCAGGACCCGTCTTGATCATCTACCAAAAAGGTCTTGGGAGTTGGGAAGCCCCACTGACTGGGATCTAGCCAGTGTTACTCCAGTCCATGAAAAAGCCATGAGGGAAGACCAAGGGAACTACAGACCTGTTAGTCTAATGTTTGTTGCAGGAAAAATTATGGAAAAGATTATACTTTTTTCTGTTGAAAGTCATTTAAAGAATAGTGCAGTCATCTGGCACAGTCACATGGGTTTACAAAGGCAAAGTCCTGTTTAACTAATTTACTATCCTTGTATGATTAGGTCATCTGCCTACTGGATGAAGGGAAGGTGGTGGATGTAGTTTTTCTGGGCTTTAGTAAGGCTTTTGATACTGTCCTTGACAGCATCCTTCTGGATAGGTTGTCCAACTGTGGGGGCTAAGAAGGTTCACAGTGTGCTTGGTGAAGAGCTAGCTGAAGGGCAGAGCTCCAAAGGTTGTAGTGAATGGGACTGCATTTGGCTGGTGACTGGTCACCAGTGGTGTTCCTCAGGGCTCAATTCTAGGGCCAGTTCTGACTGACGGCAGGCTCAACTGGTTGACAGCAGCATGCCCTGGCAGCCCAGAGGGCAAACTGCATTCTGGGGTGCATCAAACCAGTATAACCGGCTGGTCAGAAGAGGCGATTATCCTGCTGCAGTGTTGGTGGAGCCTCACCCTGATTATTGTGTGCAGTTCTGGGCCATAGAGCTTGAAGAGCATTAAGGTCCTTGCATGTGTTCAGAGGAGGGCAACAAAACTGGTAATGGGGATGGAAAGAAGGTACTCTGAGGACTTTGGGCTTGTTGAGTTTGCAGAAAAGGAGGCTGAGGGGTGATCTTTTCTCTCTCTACAGCTTCATGCGGAGGGGAAGTGGAGAGGGAGCTGATGATCTCTTCTCCCTGGGATCCAGTGATAGGACATGTGGGAATGGCTCAAAGCTGTGCCAGGAAGGTTTAGACATTAGGAAGCTTTTCTTTACTAAGAGGGTGGTCGAACACTGGAATAGGCTTCCTAGAGAGGTGGTCAATGTCCCAGGTCTGTCACTGTTCAAAAGGCATTTTGACAATGCCCTTAACAACCACAACATGCTTTAAGTTTTGGTCAGCCCTGAGTTGGTCAGGCAGTTGGACTAGATGATTGTTGTGGGTTCCTTCCAACCAAAATAATTCTGTTCTGGTTTGTTCTTATTTTTCTTGTTCCAGTTTTAATTCAGTGTTGGCCATTTAGATGACTATTTTTGCATCTTAGTTTTGAACTTTTAAACTATACCATCCTAATTGCAGACAAACTGAGTGTGCCAAATTTTACTGCTTGTACAAAATAATTGGGACTGCTGTCTGTAAAACAAAGTTCAGATCAGTGGTATTTTAATAGTTGCATTGCAAGACGATCAAAATGTAAAATTGGCTAACAGTTTGCCAGGAACTAAATGTCAAATTTATACATCTAGAATTTGTTTGGAACATTGAAGAGGATTTCAAGCCTGTTCCAGATACCTGGATTCCAGCAAAGGACATAGAGTTCTCTAATGGCAGTCCCTTGCCTGATGAAAACGGACATATGCCAGGTACTTAAGATGCAGAATGGGTAAAGTGGGTGGGGGGAAATCCATTTTTGAAGTTAATTAGAATTAGTTGTAGAGTAAAAAGTAGTAGTTAACATATTCAGAAAATAATTGGAATGTCATTCATTCACTTTTCTTTGTTCTTCTAACACAAAGAAAATAATTGCAGTTTGCTGTACAGTCTGACAGGGCTTCAGCTGAAAGCATGGTTGTCCTGTTTGCATTCCTCTGACATTTCTCTGAGATAAGACAGAGTTTTTCTTGTTACTCTTTCTGTTTGTAGTTAATGGTATGTATTGTTGTTTTTTTTTTTTAATGCATGTACAGTTCTACTACATGTTTGATAACTTCAGATATTTACTATGGTAAAATGAAATGTTTTCTCCTAGGTTGGGTGCCTGTGGAGAAAAACAGTAAGCAGCATTGCTGGCACTCATCCGTTGTAAATTATGAGGCTGAAATAGCACTGGTATTGAAACACCATGCTGACCCAGGGCTTCTGGAAATCAGCCCAGTGCCATTATCAGAAATTTTAGAACAAACACTGGAGCTTATTGGGACTAATATTAATGGAAATCCATATGGTAAGTTTATGTGGTCTTTTCTTAAATACTTTTCTATTTAGTGATATTTTTGAGTTAAATCGATGCCTCTTTTTTTTTTTTTTTTTTTAAAGTTCCAAGGTAGCAATGTAACCTTTTTAGAAAAGAGAGAAAGGGCTGGCTCAAAAAACACCCAAAAATGCTTGCCTCAGAAAGATGAGCTGTCGTGAGACTATTTATGTCTATTAAACCTGTTTTCACCTGCATGTTCTTCAGGAGTTACTAGAAGAATGCTTTGCGTTAGTCTTTATTTGTTTAAAATATTACTATTAAAATACCAAAATATTTAAGATTGTTTGTTAGTGCCTTTTCTTGACTTTTTTTTCTTGCTCTTTTGATGCTCTTTATTCCATTAAAGCAGAAAATTATTGGGTTTTTTTTTTAGTAAAGTCATAAACTGCAATTTTTAAATTATAAAATCTTACGAATACTTTTTTAGGGAAATGTAATTTAAGCTAAATTTTGGTTGTGGCTTCTCTGTAAAATCATTACAACAACAAAAATAGGTATGAGTACAACCGATTTCTGAGCTTTGCTGTTAGGGTAACTTGCAAGGACAGATAGGAAAAATAGTAGTATCTGGTCTAAGCATTTTCTCAGAATGTAAAGGAAATGCAACGCAAAAGTTTAATGGCTGTATTCTTAGATGGAGACTTATACTGAACAGTCAGCGAAGCAGCAAGGCAGTTGTTAACAGCCTGGCTTAAGTATTAACCTACATTCATAAGAAAATATATAAATGGTTATGAGGAAGAAACCGCTACATTTGATACTTAAAAGTATGTATTTAACTGTTCCCTTAAGCAGTTCTCTTAACGGTTATAAAATCTAATAAAAGTCTACCTTTAATAATGCTTTAGATAGCCATAGTAACAAAAGTGAGGAAAATCTTAACACATGTAACTAGCAGCAGATTTATTTTTTTTCTCTTAACATAGGATTAGGAAGCAAGAAGCAGCCTGTACATCTTCTTGTGCCACATGGAGCATTTGAAATAAAGAATCCCCCTGCTTTGAAACAAAATGACATACTATCATGGTTTGAAGGCTGCAATGAGGGTAAAGTGGAAGGAATTGTGTGGCACTGCAATGACGGGTGTTTAATCAAGGTAAATATATATGTGGGCATGGGGGAAGCACTAGAGTAATTCATACTACTTCAAGTGAGGTATTCACTTCTGGTCTCGCTTTCCAAATTCTTTAGTAGTAATGTTCTGCTAGTAAGTGAGATGACAGTAGAATTAATCAAGACAGTGAATCACTACAGTGACAACATATTAAACTTTTTATCTACATTATGGTGATGGAAGTAATTGAGAACATAATATTTTGTCTCTCAGTATAGGATCACTCAACATTTTAAAGCTTCATTTCTTTATCTTAAAAATTCCTTTCTTGTAATGTTGACTTACAGAGAAGTATTGCTAATAAGAATGTGGGTTTTGATTAACTGGCAAGTCTGTATTTTTTCCGAAGCTCTGGAGGACACCTTGGTTCTAGTTTGTCTTGCGCTTTGCTGTTACTTGTGTTAGTCAGATAACTGTGTAATGATTCTAAGTGCCTCAATGCAGAGGATTTTCAAATTAAAGCACATGTACACCCACCCCCCCCGCAAGTTGGAACTGTTGGGCTACTATATCAAAACCTCTAAACTGATTTTACTTCTTTCTGTTTTAGCTCCATCGCCATCATCTTGGCTTATGCTGGCCACTTGCAGAGACATACCTGAATTCTCAGCCTGTTGTAATTTCTTTTAATAGAGCTAAATATGACTGTGACTTTGAACCAAAGAGTTTGTTTCACCATTTTTCAAACTTGGATGGTCAAAGATTTGACAGACTCCAAGATATCAAGTTCGATGCTTGAAATGATTTTTATGAGCTGCATTCCTTCTGTGTCTACCACAGAACTCTTTCCAAATAATCTTCTATGTCAGGCAACAGCCTAGGTACTGTACAATGTTAAGTTTTTCCTAAATGATTGTTTTTATGTAACGAGAGATCCAACATCCAGAGCAGAGATCTAGCTTTTAGCATGTTTATTTTCAGTTCGGAAAAATCCTTAACTTTTGAATCCATTTCTAGAAACTGTTATAAGTAAGTGTCAGAAACATACGGTCTAACACTGGCTGGTCCCAATAGCTTAGCTTATGAGTGCAATCAATTGTAAAATTTCCCTAGGTTGCATGTAGGATCTTGTTTCTTAACAATAAAGGATGTATTTCAGGTGAGCCCATAAAATTGCATTTGTTTTTTTTTTTCCTAAGTTGTAACAGTTTCTTTTGGTGGAAAACTTTTCATTGGTATTACTTAACTGGTAAGCTGCAGCATTATACTATTACTCAAAAACCTACTCAAGTTATGTGCTACTTAGCTACTTCCACTATTTTGAGACAAAGAGCGTAAAAGAAAGTATACTGCTGCTATTTTAGAGATCCTCAGTAATTTGAGACATGACTTGGCTTAACAACACCCATTTTCAGACTGCATCTCAATTAGGAAACTTCATCAAGGGCATATTAAGTAAGATGATATATAAATAATAAAGGTGAAACTGCATGATTGTTTTGAGTTGGCTTTATTTTATCTGTGCTATAAAAGTATACATCCAGCTATATAAAATATACAAAATGAAAAATTATTTAAATACCAAAACACCATTAAATTGGTTGAAATACTACTATAACTTTATTTTCAATTCTTTGTTCTTGGATTTTCTAAAATTGAGGTAAAAACAATCGGGGATGTAAGAACAGACATCCAGCACACTGACCCTGAGTTCACATTTAAGGATGATAGCACGAGACAGCAGGAATGAATTACATGTTCTTACCGATCTGGAACATGACAGACTTAGCACATTTTAAGAGTTTCTTGACTTATAGGGTAAGTCCAAGGTTTCAACTTCACTTGACACCTGTGTATTACCCAAATTACTGTTCTAAATTAAAATATAGTATTGCAAAGGGGCTGGGAGATGTAAAACTCATTTTTGACTGGTATATATAAATCCTGACCATAATCTGTTGACTAATCCAATTCTGTGCACTTAGGCATGTGTCAAACTATTGTAACTTTAGTAGACTTGTATTATTCCAAGATAAAAAACAGATAAAATAATTATGAAATTGCCCCAGAATTTATTTATTGTATCAATACTGAGGACACTAAACAGTAGCTGAATCAACAGAAACATTGCCTGGACTATCCCCTTGAATGCCAAACTCTTCAGAAAGCTGCTTTAGTTTCTCTTCTAAGATAATATTTTTTTTAACTTCTTCATTGTAGTTATATTTCAGATCTTCAATTTCTTCAAAAAATGAAGGGCCATAGTTTTCTAGTTCTCTTCTCAGCTTTTTTGTTTCTTCCTATTAAAAAGAATGAAGGAATGCACTACCTTTATCCAGAACTTGGGAAATACATGTCAATAACTTAAGTGGTAAATGATGAGATAATAATAAGCATGTTCTCTAGAGACACAAAAATCTACCTATGAACAGCACATTCATGAACAACAAAATGGGCTTCATAAACGTAATGCTCAGAAATTGACTTTGCCATTAAATAGTAGTTTAGATATTAAACAACTCCTTCTAGCTAACCATTGTCTTGCCGAGGATGATACTTGCAACTCACCCTTAATTGCTGTTTTTCCAGCTCACAGGCTTTCAGCTGTGTCTGGAGGTCAGCTACTTCCATTATCCTGTCATTTTTATCCTTCTGTAAAGTTTCATTGTGTCCTGCAAAAATAATGGTAATTTGTTACAAAATTTAAGGTAATGAAATACAATTACATGAATAATCTTGCCACAGTAATTCTTCATCCCCTGAAAGCAGAACAGTTTGTAACAGCATGTAAACCCAATGGGGATCAACAACCACCAAAAATTCAAGTCACTTGGGCTTTTCGTTAGTTCTTGTACAAATTAAGTGGGTGTGTCTAGCTCCTATAAATAAATGCAATGCTCCCATTGCCAGTCCTGCATTCAGTTTCTCTGAATTATATGCAGGAAATTTGGTAATAACATAGTGTAAGGATTTTGTTAACTGTATTCATCATTTCAAAGAAGGTTACTTTTTCTTTCCCCAGTCTTATGGCAATGTGCTGCTGCTCTACAGTGCTCTGTTTTTCCCTTGGGAGTCTTAAACTATTCACAGAGCTGGTATCTAGGAATAGATTAATAGAATTCTATGGCAGCTTGGAACCCAAGGCAAAAGGGGTAGGCAAGAGGATTTCAGTGAATGACTGACACCTTACAAGCAGTCTTTTGAGGTTTATAAAGCAAAGCGATGAACAACACATCCTCTTGGAAAGGGAAGTCTGACAAATATTACAGCCTCTTGTTCAAGATCGTAAAAATCTCCACAATTAGTTAACACTTCTCTATAAAAACCTTGTGTAAGTAACTCCAAAATCCAAGACCTTAATTTGCTCCAGTTTACACTACTTTGTAATTAATATAATTCAGATAATTCTGTAGATTTATTACCATTTTGCACATACATTTTAACCTATTTTTACTTAAGGCTCCAAATACAGGAGGATCATCATTTTAGTATTGAAAACGATTACCAGCTGCAGGAACTTCACTTGCACGTGTGTGCATGTGGTGCTTATAATCTTCCACCTGGTGAGCTAGTTCTGCTTTGTCTTTCTCTAATCGGTTATTAGTTAATCTGGAATATAAAACAGTTTTAGAATACTTTTTAAAAACTATTGAAATGTTTTAGAATATAGAATATGTAAGTAAAAATTGCAATGGCCATTTCCTGATTATTCTCATGTATATTGGCTGAATTATTTATTTAGTTATTTAAAGAGTACATTACCTTAAAAGCTGAAGCTCCCTGAAAAGGCTTTGCTCTGTCCTTGCACCTTCAGGAAACTGTTTGAGAAGCTCAATCTTAAAAATTAAGAAAGTTTTACTCTTGAAACAGTATCCAGAGATAATGCAGTTCAGATGGAATTCTCTTTGATACAGAATTAGAAAAATGAATGAAAATAACACTAAGGACATAACCAAGTACTAGATTATCGGAGTGTGCATCTATTGACAGTTTCCACAAAGCTAATTATCTACAGAGGGGTGTAGCCTCTTCAAGTGCTTTTCAGTAGAGGATGCAGGAGGAAAAAATAAGTGTTTTAAATACGAGACTATATATTTGAATGCAGTGACAATTTATGAACTCTCCTAAGGTGACTGTTACTGATAGCCTTTTGTTCTATTACTAACTAAAATGGTAAGGATTTGGGGTTTTTTTTAACCGCAATCAATCTCTTGTTTCTTTTTAATGTAGTTACCCTTGACCACATCCCTTCATCAGTATGTGAGCGACAAAAGAAACTGAGACGTGTGTTGCTCCAGAGCAGTATCACATAAAGAAATAATTGTCTCTCTGTGTTAATTTTGCTGCTGTTGTACACTTCCTGTTAATAGTCATGACTTTAGAAAAGGAAATTGACAAAATAAATGCTATAGCACTCAATTCCAAGTTGTATTTATTGAACACATTTAGTTGCCTACGTAAAATATATGACTTCTTATATTGAAAGTTGTGTGTTTGATACCTTATACCAAGAATGGCCAGTACAAGATGCCTGGGGAACTAAACCATGCACATATTAATAAATGAGAGGATGGAAGCTGATCGAGGTAGATATCCTAGGGCTACATCTGCAAAGTACTTAAAAGCCAAAATTTGATACATCTTTTCAAAGGTACCAGAGTTTAAAATTCATCAACTCTTCCATGTGTGAAATAATACTTGTATGACTTATTAGGGACTGCATATTTAGAGGCCATATTGGAAACAGACATGAAGATCCATCCCCTTCATGATGGCAGTTAATCGGTCCCCCAGAAAAGACCTGGAAGAGGTAAGTTCCTGCAGCAAACTCACTCCTGCAGTGGAACAAGCTAGAAAGATTTTATTTGAAGCATCTGTACCTACATGTGATCAATGAAGCTATCATTAAAAATGAAAAAAAAACAAACCCAGCCAACAAACCCATGGAAGAATACAATAGGAAAAAAAAAATTCCCCTAAGACTGCAAGTCAAAAATATATATTGATAATCTGTAGTAAACCTCATTAATGGCTAAAACATGTAAATGTACAGTTACAGCAACCAGGGCTGAAAAAACCCTATAAAAGCATGGATCAGAGAAAAATAACAAACCAAACTCTGCCCATATAGATATTTGAAAGAAATTAATTAATATTAAGCAGTCTATTCTCAGAGTCATCTGGCTAAATTTTACTCACTTGTTCTTTTAGATCTTGCAAGTTTTTATCAGCATTCTGTTCACGTTCTGTTGCTTCCTGCAGCAGCCGTTTAAGGTCAGTTATGCTTTGAGTTTTTTTAGCAATATCTATTTCCATTTCCTTTATCTTCATTTCATGCATCCTGGTAGTATGATAACAGCAGAAGCTATACTTTTGCAGAAATAGAGACTAAATTATCCGTAGGAGATTAAATGCCATAAAATACACTCTAGAATATGTTTGGGACATTGGTCTTAAAAATAAGTGAACTGAAAGAAGCATAAAGAAAAATACATTTTTAATCTTAGAATAAAGGCTTTTGCAAATGTTACACCTTTGTGGATCTTACTTTGTGTCTGTACTTTATTAAAGGGGGACTGAAATCTTTTTATTCTTTTACACGTAAACCCTAAACTACCTTCTGCTAAAACCATGCACATCTGTTACCGATACAGCATGCACATGGGTTGGGTCTTTCTTACTTCAGTGTCATACCTTTGATTGACTGAAATAAATTAATGTACTGAGAAGGGGCTAATATAGATACAGAAGATGAAGACTCCAAAGACAAAAACGTTCTGCAAGAAATTATGTTTACCCTGGAGTAACAGCAGTTGGAAGAGGATTCTGTTTTGCTTTGAGCCATAGAAGGCTACAAAAAGGTTTTTGTAGAATCACTGAAATGTTGGCTGGAAGGTACCTCTGGAGATCACAAAGTCCAATCTCCTGTCTGAAGTGGGTTTTCAGATAGCAGTATTATCTACATCTTGCTACCTGCCAAAGAGCCTTCCGAAGGATCACTTGGATGATGCCCCTGTCTGCCCTATCACCACATCCATACTTTGGAAGATTTGCTGGTGGGGTGGACTCCGTGTTGAAGTGCCTTGGTGAGCTCCTTTAGGCTAGTAAGTCTTAACCTCAGTCACTTACTTTAAAATCATCTTAAAAGTAAATGCAAATAAAAGTTTATTCACACCACTTGAAATGGACAAGTACAATTAAGCACACCATGTATTTTTTATCTATCTACCTGTCTACAACTATGTATCTATATCAATTAAACACAACTAAGTAGAAATGTTTTCGAACAGCTCAAGAACTAGAAGGAAAACTATATTCAAATCACTGAGCTGATACGCTAGTTACTAAGGGCCTACCATCTTCATTGCATGTTCCTGTCTTCTCCAGTGGCTGGCAGTCAGTTTTACTTTCCTTCCTTATGCTAAATTGGTTGTCACTGACCTTGCATAGGGACATTTTACCACACTATAAGGTTAGGGAGGTTAGGGGGAAAAATAAATAAATAAATAAATAAAAACCAGCTTTCTGAAGTCTCAGTGAAGTAAAATGGCTCAGCAGTATGGCAGAGATGGACTAAATCTCCTGCAAGGGATCCTGTGGGAGTACAAGACTGGGCATCATCAGAAAGGTGTTCAACAGTGGTATCACCTCAGATGAAATTGGAGAAGCCTCTCTCCTGTCCAGCTGATTCTCTGCCCTAATAATGCGGCTGTCAGAGGTTCTGGTTTTGTTGTAGATATCTTCCACTTCTGTCTACAACTATTAAAGAGTACTTTTGCAACATGTCATGTTATGTCATCCTGAGGTCATCCATGACTAAGTACTTCTTCCCCAGATTTGCTCCCTTCCATCCTTATGCAGGACAGAGGCTGTTTATTTATTTTTATTAAAATAAATGTATTGCTTTGTTTTCTTGTTCTTTTCTAAGTTACAGCTGTACAAGAGATAATATACAGTTAAAAATTCTTGCCAAGAGGAGTAAAATTCTCATTCCTCATCCACTTTGAGAATCCACACACAGGTGTATTTCATGTGAATGTAACTTCTATCAATCTTCATATTCTATATCACGCTAGCATGACATATAACTAGCATCTTTGTTTGCAGCTCATTACTGACAACAGGTGTTAACAGTAATGGTTTGGGGGTGACTGCCAAAATCATTACTTGAAAACAACTGATAGGTGACTTTCAGATAACTTACTGGTGAAGAGTTACAGACATTTACTATCAAACAAAACATGAGTTTTGATGATGATTTCAAAGTCTGAGTTTTATCTAAAAATCTGGAAATGGTGATTCCCATGCTTTATTTAATATGTTGAAAAAGATAATCCAGTGCCAGTCTGTCGGTTCTTCTCCCTCCTTCTACAGATAACAGAACTAGCTGGCTGACTGCAATTAGCCTTTAGAACACACACAAGGGAGCATCAGCTATGCCTGTATGCCCCAAGGAATATGGAAATCCAGTGTGTTTCCTAACACAACCTCTGCACATTCACATGCTTAAAACCTAGATTCAAATCCAGCCAAGCTGGAAAAAGCAGGTTCCTGTCTTACAGTTTTTGTTTCAGATTATGATCCATGTGGTAAGGTACTGAAAAATTTCTAAGCTCAGCAAAAACGCTGACATTCCACAAAGTACAAATACAATACATTTAAGCAGCAAGGAACACAGAATACTTCCCTTACCAAAACTATCCACAAGTCTACAGCTAATCTGAAGAAGGGAGATAAGTAACTGGCTAATAGAAGCACCTGACAGGCCAGTATTTAAGGACACTAGATCTCTTCTGACCTTTATACTGATTCTACATTATCGAGATATAATCAGAAAACAAAATACTGATAATATTAAACTATCTTCAAAAGAAGAAAGAAAAATTATGAAAATTCAAGCCTAATTGGTTTGCTAATATTTAAAGAGAAGTTATCTTCATTCTCAGTTCCTACCTTGTTAGAATAGACTTCCAGCTTTTGCTGTCAGCTCCATCAATTTGGCTCTCAGCCAAATTTAGCCTCTTGATGGTTTCCTTCAGCTGTACTGTTAACTTCTCATTTAATATCTCCAAGTTATTCTTTGCTATTCGTAGCTTCTCTCCATTGTCAGCTTCCTATTGTTCAATAAAAACAAAGGTTTATGGAATACTAACCTAACAAAGCTCAGGATTATCTGAAATGATGGTGAGATAGGGTCAGCACTGATTTAGAGGAAAACCACCTACAAGATCACTACTGCTGTAACTTCCAAATTCTGTCTTTGGCTGCTCCCTGGATGTCTCCCCTCCACGTATAATTAGAAATTCTATCATAGCAATATCAGTTCTTAGAAAAATGTCCAATCCATATCAACAATTAAAAAAAATATAAATACACTTACCACAACCAGCAACTAATTGAAATCAAGGGATGCATTACAATGACCATACCTTTTTCAGCTCTTTACGCAGCCTCTCGTTTTCAGTAATGACTTTTTCCATTCCTTTGGTTTTAGAGTCATGACGCATACTCAGCTGGTCCCCCATGTGAAGTTTCATCTTTTCCATTTCAGACTAAATATCAAACAGTTTCTTAAAATACATATACATTGCTTAGCAGAAAATATCAGATCTCGTTTTTAAAGCATGGCATAGTTACAGCTACCTAGCACAGTGAACATAACATTTAATCATGTATTTAAATATATCCTTAAGGTACACAGTGTCATTACATAAAACATGCAGTATGTTATACTAAAATGAAGTTCTGCTTTTCTGTTCTACAGGTTTCATATTTGGTATTTTTAAAACATTTTTCTGCCAATCGATAAAGTAACAGGCTTGCTGTTCTGTTTTCCTATTAACTTGCATGCTAACCTGCTATCTAAATACAGTTGCTGGATAGATATCAGTACCTTTAGCCTCTCGTTTTCCTGTTCAAGACCAAGTAATTTCTCATTAGAAACCACAGCTGGAGTTTTTTTCAGATCCCCATTTTCTCTTTGGACTCTCTCTACAACCTTTTTCATCAAACCAATTGTTTTTTCCAATTCTGCAACTGTCTTTCCACTTCTACCAGCCTATAGAGAGGAAAGAAAAAAGTCAAAGGAAGTAAACAGTTCATCTTAACATTCTGAGATACTCCAAATCTTATTTTTTCACTTATTTCCCCACTGCAATGTCTATTTATAAAAAAGATGTTATATTTTGGTGTGAGTTGAGCCCTGAAGTTTCTTTCATACTTAGCTCCTCAAAGACAAACAGCAGCTCCTTCATTTTCTGTGTTATTCAAGAAAGCTGCAGTTAGTCTCCAAATCTGCTGTTATTTATGAACTAGACTGAAACATTAGCAAAATAAATCAAAATACTACTTTATGCTTTAGCTTTCTTGTAGAGCAATTCCTTCACCCAACAGACCATGCAATTCCTTGAAAGCTAATACTGTCTGAAGGAAAACAACTTCTGCTGGATTAAAGTGACAAGAATAACTACATCTTAAAAGCATAAGTAAATCTCCCTTTTCCCAAGGCACATATTCTCCTTGCAGAGTCATAAATAAATAAATAAGTATGGGGGGGGGAAAAAGCCTATAATTTCTCCATTTTTATTCTTTCACTATGTTCCTTTATGAGGTAGAAAAGCTCATAAAAGGTCTTCACATGCATTTATTTTCTCATCATCTTTGTAGTGACTGTTTTCCTCAGCTGTTTCTTGTCCTGGGCCCAAGTATCTCCTTTTCTTTCTACAGAGGTAACAAGCACAGTATTGTGCGAACTGGGGAGAATTCTACTCCCTGGAGTAAAACATACACAGCAACAAAGTTCTGGAAGTAAAAATGACTTATTCTTTCTTCTCTAAAATAACTGTAGAGATTAGGAGGTTTGTGGTGGTACACAATAGAGTTAAAGAAAAACCTCTGTCAGAGCTTGGTGCCTGAAAGGGAGGAAGATTCAGAATTTGCTCAAACCCTTTGCATGAAACACTTTTATAAACAGAATTTGCTTATCCAAAAACTACCACGGTATAAGAGACAGGCAGATACACAAGCAGACCATGCAAAGTACAAGTAAAAGAATGAGAACTATACCAATCTTTTTCAGGTACCCAGAAATAGTACTCAATTCTCCTTGTATACTTAAAGAGCTACAAAGGCACTTAAGAGATTTTACTGTCAGCTTACTTTAAAAGATCATACAAATAGTTTGACAAGTTAGCGGCAAGGGAGATACTGAGAATTACTGAAGCATTTTTTACCTGATTTCTGAAATACTGCTCTATTAAGGTAGTTGACAAGAGCGAAGGTAAAATTTAATCACAACATCTTGCATAATAAATACACCAAACAAAACACTTCACTAACAGTAACTTAGGCTTTCTAACATCTGCATCAAATCGAAATCCTGTTTTAAATAAAAAAAGCTGTAATGGTATTATGCACCTACATAAATACTCGAATATAATTTTCAATATTAGGGCTTTAACTCCTATTTTTTTGTACAAATATGATTCCGAAGATAACTTTAATCCAAAAATCAATAGTGTAGCTCTAGTCCTTCTAATGGTCCCATTAACTGAATTTCATTGATTATTATAACACTTTGGCAATAAAATAAACAAGTAAGAGCAATCCCTCTTTGCTTTTGGTTGATTCCAAATAATTTAGCTTTAATAGAACATTCCTTTTTTTTGTATTTTGGTTTCATTTAGTTACAATGAAAAAAGCTGTTACAATACTCACGCCTCTAATGCTGCCCAGCTTTCGTTCAACATCTGCTTTCTCTTTTTTGAGAAGTTCACACATTTCTTTCAAGTCACCTACTTGGTCCTATAAAAAACAAAGTAACAAGCAACTTATTCAGATTTCAAACTGAGGTGAACAGTAACAAAATTACAGTTGGTTTACTTTAAAAAAAAAAATGCAAAGAGAAATCAATTTCCCACGGCAATGGCACTTCTCATCATCTCTACCAGCCATTCAACCTTCTCATCTTCCATAAAACCATAAAAAACTTAACATTATGTACAGGAAAGATACAAATTTCTTTCTAAGCAATCACCTAACTTTCTTCAGGGCAAAGGGGGGTTAAAGGTAAAAAGATGTTACCTTTAGTCTTGGCAAATCTTTGTTGGCCTGCTCTAGCTGGAACCTTAGCTCAACGTTTTCAGATGACAATCTTAAATTTTCCTTTAAAACTTCTTGTTCTCTTTGATATTGATCATCTGATCCCATTCCTGATGTCTTGAGGAAACAGGGAAAAAAAGTGGTAATGCACTAGTCATTGTATCAGTTGTAGCTGATAAAAAGCAACAGAGAATTACTCTTTTTCACAGAAATAAAACAGATGACAGTTGTATTTTGATCTAATTTGCCCCAACTTTAACTTCTTCTCTCACATCTTCTAAACCCGCTTAACCTTTAAGGGAAGTTTACAAACCAGTATAAACCACTAAAAGTTTTGCAAAACCAAAATTAACTCTCAGACTATTGGGAAGAAATAAATGTCAAAGTCTAAAAGACAGAAGAGCTACTGAGTGTAGTAAGCTGTGACACTATACCTGGGAACAGCATCTAATTCTAAGGATATATTCTGACACATTTATTAAATAGTACATACAGCATAAGGAATTTCACTTAAGTCAAACAGGTCATAGAGCAAGTCAGGAAGAGTAGTACATAACTAGTTTTTAGTCTCTAAGTTCCTACAATCTTAAATCTTTATCTAGGGAGGCTAGTAATTTCTATTACATAAAGAGTGCCTTGCATGCCTTGCATGCCTTACATTGCCAATTCAAATCAAAAGTATATGTAAACTATTATACCTGACTAGTAAAGAGTGAAAGTTTTTGATGGTATAATAATCAGCAGGTTTTGCTTACGTAATTATGGAATTAATTAACCATATGATCAATTAATCAATAAGAATAATAGGAACAAAGTATATGGTTAATTAAAGCGTATTTTTTCTCTTAGTGCATGTAATAATACATCCTAAGTCTTTTAAAGAATGAAGGTCATCAACTAGCTGCAGGTATCACTGGTGTTATTTGCAGACTTCCTGGATCAAAATTTTAGAGTTGACAGTAGTTTAAATGTGAGCTGTAAACTAAGGTTTACAGCTTAAACTGTAAGTTTTAAGGTTTGCTTTATGGATCTGCCTAAGGTTTGCATTATGGATCCACTGGTGACTACTTTAATATCCCTGCAGAGGATGCATAGGAAGGCACTCCATTATCTAGATCAAGCAATTCTATTTCTACATAATTTATACAGAAGAAATGCTAGTGGACTGCTACAGTATCAAACCTCAGGCATTTCACAAAGATCTGCAGTTGTTTCAAGCCCCTCTGTACCACTTTGGTAAGTTTCATGTTTATCCTCTGCAATGCGTTCATTCATTTCATTATTCACATTTACTTTTAATGCTTCATAGTCATTAGCCTGATTAGAAGGTTCCCCTGCATCAGACAGATTGCAGCTCATTCTGTCAGTATCAGGCTCTTCTACACTTTCATCACCAGCAGCATTTGATTGCTTGAGTATTTCTTGTTTCCTCTCCTCTTCAAATTCCTCATTAAGTTTTCCATTTTCAGGTTGGGTTATATTTTCTTCTTTTTCACTGCATTTCTCTTCATCAGCTTCATCTATATTTTTGCTTTTCAACCCTTCCCTAGAAATATCTGTGTCCTCGCATTTCTCACTATCTTCAGGATGCTGTTCAGGAGACACTTCTGTGCTTGCATCCATGGTAGCCTCATGCCCTTCATTAGGCATGACGCATGTTTGCATGTCTGCTTCCTCATCTATTTCATTGTCATCAGTAATGCTATGATTAGTCAGATGTTTGATTTCATTCCTACTTGAAACAGATTGCTTTTGAAGGGAATTCAAATGCTTTTTGTTACTGATACTGACAGGAACAGACTCTGAGAGTTCAGTTTGGTCACCAGTACTCTGATGTAAGTTGAAGACAGAATGAAGCATGAAAGAAAAGCAGAAGACAATAAAACAAAGCAGGAAATAAAGAAACCTAGAATGTACTGGTAAAGCTATTTCTTGAAAGACTACAATACCCTAATAATGCAATATCTGCAATATAATAAACCTTGTAAAAATCAAAACAGAACAAAAATGTGTAACTGAAATGCAACTCAGTACTTCCCCAAACTCTGTGTATCCCAAATTTTCAATCAATATGGAATATGAAAATAGTCTCTCAGTTGCAGACTCACATATTTAAAAAATACATATCCCTTATTTCTCCACATAAGCTAGGATGCTGAATATTTCAACTTCTAAATGTAGAACACAGAAACTGTAAGTTTTGGGGTTTGGGGATGGGATTGTTTTGTTGCGTTTTTTAAAAACGCTAAAAACTAAGTATTTCACACCCTACTCTAGAATGCTATAATTTGTAATAAAAACAGCTAAATGACACAGAATACCAAACCGATAACAAATATTTTTGTTAAATAGGTGCAATTCTTCTGGGTAATATGGTTAACAATTAACAATATTAACTTACTGATGGTCTAGAATACGCCTCTCTTGAATATTGTTTCTGCAATGCATGAAGCTTTTCCTGGAGGTATTGATTTTTGAAATGTAATTCTTCTACAACAGAATCTCGTGGGATCGCTTGCTGTGTTCTACATCAAAAAATGAATCAAGCCAAAACAAACAAATGGTCATTAATGCAGAAAAATATCCCTTAAAGTAAAAATTCCCATGAACTTCTGGATTTCTAGACTGGATTTTCTAGGATTACTGGGCTAGTTATTCTAAATCAATGCTAGCCATATACGCTATTTCAAGTAATCCCCATGAATCAAAAGTAAGTACTTTGGCAAAAGGAATCTGCTCTTTTGAGATGCGTACAGCTTTTATTACTCAGGTCCACTATCCACTGTGATAGTGGATACACTGATTAAGAATACAATCCATAACTGCAACTTAGCAGTTCCTGTAACTTTCAAAAACTCTAAACTGTAATTATAATTTTACACAATAGGAACCAGATGTTTTTCATATTAGTTAGCTTTTTAGAATAACGAACCAATGCTGCATATTTTCTGAACATGCACAGTTGCTCCAAAGTAGCTTTTAAGTTTGCTCATGAGAGACGTAAAGAAGGCTTTTTGAAATTCCCATTAATTTTTTTTTGCCCTTACTGAATCAGTTGGTCTAACATAGACTATTTCCTTCCACAGATATTTTTTCTCATTTAGATTTTTTGGTTTTCAGAGATTCTTTAAAAAATGCCTCTCACCTCATGTGAGCAACTTCATTTTCTAAATCTAGATTCCGTTTTCTTAGTTCTTCCAGTTCCTTTTCAGTCTCTAAGGCTCTTACTCCAACAACATGGTCAACAGTGACACCAGTAGTTTTCAGTTTCTTCTGTAAAGTAATTTTCTCTTTTTCAGTCCTGCAACATCCAGTAACTACATTTAAAACTTTATTTGATATCATTTTCTTTCTGTCTTTAAGAATCCACATTTGCAACATACTTGCTCACTGAACCATAACCTTATTAAGCAGACCAGGGGGTATCTTATAGACAGTACAGCTTTACAAAACAAAACAAAAAACAAAACACTCCAAAACCAAACCTGGAAGAAACAATGAACATTAAGTCAGTCTCATGCATGTCATAAACCACTTGCCTATCTTTCATGTGAAATTCATGCAAGACTTGCAGAGAATAAATGCCATCTTGAAGCAGTTTCAAACCAAATCTAACAACAGCTACAATCACCATCACAGTTTCCTTACTCTTCTGCATCTTCTATCAGTAAAACCCTGCCACTACTGTACTGAAGTAAACATAACATTTGCAGAAGATTTGCATGTGTAATTTTTTTCAAAGGCTTCCAACTCATAATTGTAGAACCATAAGTACTGCAGTAGCACTACACATAGCAGTAGCATAGTGTCCAATCCTAGTAATCTAAGAAACAGCCTCTCTTCATAAAGCTGGTTTTGTTTCACGGGCAGAACAGAATATCATATGCAAGAAGCATAATAGAAGACTTTAGTTTTATTCAAAGACAGTTTCTTTTTTGGCTTCCACAAGGGAAAAGGTACTAGAAGAACAGCCTGCTTCTTGAAAAGTAACTAATCCTTTTAATCTCAATAGCAATGTCAAATTCTATACATCAATCTTACAAACATTATGAACGGCTCTGATTTTTATGTGACAAGCATTTGGATTTCCCTTATGTCATTATTTTGTAACAGTCTATAAAACCAACTCACTTGGTATAAATTTCCTTCAATGTATTCAACTGTTTGGCTAAAGCATCTGCTTCTTTTTCCTTTTCCCTTAGCTTGTTCTTCAACCCTTCCGTTCTGATTTGCCATTTTTTATTTTCTTCCCATTTAAGTATTTCCTCCTTGGAGGTCTGTGAAGAACATAAACAAATTATGAAACTCTTTTTGATTTTTTTTTCCTTAAAGCAAAATAAGCAAACCTGTTAAAAGCTAGAAATGGTATATTCTTCATTTATCAGTTTAAAACATGAAGCCATAGCAGGCACATATTATCTACCTCATCTATCAAAAGGTAAATAGCAGTATGCTGTGGTGACTGGTGTAGTTCAATGTATCCTTTTACTCTGAATTACACATTAGTAAAGTAACAGATTAAAGAAGTGGCTTTTCTATGCCAATTTACAGCAGATCTGCAGCTCACCAGGAGTTATATGCCCCTGCTGCATAGCTGTACAATTAGTCATCTTAGTGTATTTTTTCCTATGAGAAATGGAATCTCTACTTACAATTTAGTAGCTGCAAATTATACATCAGATAAAACCTGTACCTATGTGATCACAAATGGCTACTGAAAACTGGTCAATAACAGTTAATATTCCTGTAAGCAATTTAGGGTTTCTTTAACTTGTCTTTTCCCTTCTTCAGTTAACTCCTGTGCTTGCTTTTCTGTCTTCATTCTGAACAGTCACTGCTACTAAGGGACAGACAGAAAGCGGAATCTTGGAAAAAGGAAAATACATGCAAAGTTTGAGAAAAGTATCTCTAGATACTGAGCAAAAGGTATTTTAAAACACTCTAATTAATTGGAAATGTAAGTGTAGTCATCAAATAATGTTTAATATCAAAAATAGTCTGAATGCATTCTATAATATTCCTGTATACTTTATAATTACTGTGGTAAGCCACTAATTAGGTACTGAAGTAGTAAAATAACAAGCAAAACTCCAAACAAAACAACTGGTAAAATGAGCACATCTCCAATTGCTCTTGTACCTCTTTTATGTAGAGATCACTACTGTGAAGAATAATCACTTACACAGACATCATCCCTTTTAGGATTCAAATTTTTGCTCCTAAGTACTTCATGTTTTATCACTGCATTAATTTCACAAATGCACATTTGACAGCACTTACGTAATCAATTTCACTGCTACCTATAAATCTTAGTTTTCTAAGATTTGTAACAGATCTTCAATTCTACAAGGGTAGAAAAACATTAATATACCAGTACTAAGCAACAAGAGCAGTAAAACCAAAGAGCATGGAAAACATGGAGAAGTTACAGCCATGAAACTGTTTTTCTCCAGATAAACTTTGGTTGGGGTTTTTTGAGAGGCAGGTAGGGTTGAACTGCCTAGACCTCAGCTGATGATGTCTTTCAAAGCCACAATCCAAATATCACATACCTTGTCTTCTCTTACACCTTTTTTGTCTGTTTCTTCACACTTCTTCTCAAGTTCACTTTCCAACTTCTTAATTTTTTTCTGAAGTGCATCTATCAGGTTTTGCTCATCAGCTTTGCTCTGAAAAATTACAAACTTTTACAAACTTCAATTTTAATGACCAGTACCTAACTATTTTCTCCACTCAAAAAATAAGGACTTCAACTCCAATTGGCAGAGTTACTTTACAACCTAAATGATCTTTTTAAAATTATCTTTATATTACTAAAGTATTGGAATGTAACTTTGCATTCTAAACTGAATAATCAGCAACAAGTAGCTGAATTTAAAAAAGTAAGTTAGACGATGCTACTATAAATTCTTCACTTTTCTTCTGAAAGGGAAAATACGAAAAGGAAAATCACAAAATTCCACTTCTCAAAGAAGCCTTGAAAGTGGTGATTCAACTCCTCAGACTCTTTCAAACATTTCAAAGAGCAAGTACTCTTCAGTCTCTTCCTTCCTTTCATTTGAAACATGCTTCAAACAGCAAAAGCTAACAGCTCACATGTAACCCAGCTGATGAGCAAAAGTAACATTTCAAATCCAGTATGTCTCAATGCCTGCCAAAAGTACTCAGTCTTATCCCCAAACCCAGCACATCTATGCAGAAACTTTACCAAGATCGAACATATTTTTAAAAATCACTTCTACCTGAATGTTACTGCTTAGCCTGTTAACCCGTTTCTTCAGTTCTTCATTTTCTTCTTCCAATTCATTTTTTTCTTTCAACATTTTAGCAAATGCTTTTTGTTTCCTCTGAAGTTCTTGGTTCAATTCATCCCTTTCATCAGACAAGGAAGTTTCCCTAGTTTTACTTGTTTTAAGGTTATCTGTAAGTTTCGTAATCTGATTATTTAATTCTTCTATCTGTGTCTAGAAGAAAACAAACAAAAGAGCAAACCCCTCATATCAGGATTATCAGTAATACAACAATGCAATACAAGGATATTACCTAGTACTCACCGTAAGCCCCTTTGTTTGTCTGTCAACAATCTCCTGGACATTCATATATGCCTCTTTTTGTGATGCAACAGAAATAATCTGCTGTTCAGCATTAGCAGTCATTTCTGCTCTGAGTTCCAGAAGTGCTTTACTCAAAGCCTGAAAACAGTAAATTCAAGCTCTCTTAAGTGAAGAAGTTGCTAATATGAACATTACAAAACAAAAGGCAACTGGATTTTACTATGTTATATTATGCAATTATATTCTCCTGCTGTACTATACATAGAATTCTTAAGCACTAAGCAACATTAAACATTTATGTGATATAGGGTTTAATTTTTATTGACTAACTTTCTGCTGCTTCTCTTTTATGGCTAATTGGCTCTTCAGCTGCTCCACCAGATTTTTCAGTGCTGCTGTGGGCGCTCTATTATTTGCTTCTTTTTGGACCTCCAGTTCAGCTTTTACATTTGCAAATTCCCTCTCCATCTGAGATATCACATTCCTCAATACATTTGCCTCATCTTTTAGTCGTTCCACATCAGCTGTGTGTTTTTCACAAAGCCTAATAAAAAATAAGCATTAATAGAGTACACTGCAGTAATAAAGTTAGCAATTAGTAATCAAGTAAGCACTATTTTTTATTATTGTTAAAGCAAATGACACATTGATTTGGAAATAGCAAGAAAAGACTGACTCACTAAAGAAGGCCTCCATTTAATAAGGAAATTACTAAAGAAGACCAGGAAAATGAGATGAGAGCATTGTTCATTGTAACTTCTGACCTTTATATGTAAAGAAAGCATTATCCTTTTCTCCTTTTAAACAGGGGTTAAATTTTCATTACTTTAAGTTTGTTAGGCAGGTTAGTTTTTCCCTCACAGGGAAAAAAAAAAACCAAACCTGAACCAAAACACAAACCAGCAAGTATCACAGTAGCTTAAAGACAACTCTGACACCAAGACTCCTTGAATACTTTCTTTTCCACTGAATGGCACAAAGCTAACAACTGAAAAGCATTTTTTCAAGCCACAGTTTTTCAATATTAGCCCTGATAAAAGGCTATAGATAAAAACAACTTGCAACTACCAACCATAGTAACTCTTGAGTTAGTTTTTTTCAGCCAAATGTTAAATTCAACAAAAACATGTTCAACTTTAGATCTGTCCCGTAGCAGCAATACATAATTTACTTGTCCAATCCAGTTGTGACTTACATTAACACAGTCTACAAACTTACTGGGCTCTGATAATCTCAAACTCTTTGATTTTCATTGAAGTAATTTGTTTTTGTTTCTCTAAATCAAATGATGTTTTCTTTAATTTTCCAACAAGTGAAGCAAGAGAATTATCCTGTTCTGCTACAGCTTGCTCCATTTCAGCTAAGTGGAGAAAATGTTTATTGTTGGTAAGTGATGAAGTCTTTTTCTCTAAATCCTGTAAAAGAGAATAAACGCATGTGGTAACATTTTAAGCTTTAAATCAAAGGTAAGCATTACTGATGCATTTTAAACTCATTCCTGCATATATCCAAGCATTAATATCTAAGGTATTTATTTACTGAGATGTGTTTCTTAGTCCACAGAGGAAGTAGACACTCTGGTTTGAAAAGAGCTTTGTGCATCTCATGATTCTCAGAATAACCAGTTAAATACAGGTTTCACCATATCATAAAGTGTCAAGAAAAAAATTGTATTGAAATGTTTAGTTTAATATAAGAACAGACTGAATGAAAATAACAGAAAAATAATACAGTTATCTCTCCTAGAAGTCTCCATAAATTAGGTTGATCCAAAAAACGCTCATATATACTGAGGTGGCAACTTGTTTTACACTTGATTTCTAATCCATTTCTCACAAATTTTCTCAAGAATACTACAATAATTCTGTATCCACCACCCATTTATTTCTCCTGTCATCATTCATTACTTACTTTTGACTGCAAAACTGTTCTTTTAGTCGACAATTTTAAAAATTTGGGAACAATTTACTGATCACACTTACCAAAGCAGTCTGTTTGAATTTATTAAGGGAATTGGCAGCATGCAAATTTAACTTCTGGTGTAGAACGCTAAGATCTTCCTCATGTTTCTTTGCTATTTCTTCTTGTTCCTGTTAGTTCAAAACAAAAGTATAACTCTACTGAGGTACACTATTCCAGAAAGCCATGAAACAACAGTATCTTCAGGTTGATTGATCACTCATTGTTCAGTATCGCTCCCTAAATTTTCCTGTAATTCTGGCAGTTTGAAAAATTATTTTCTTCTTGTTATAACCACAAAATCATAGAATAGTTGGGGTTGGAAAGGACCTTAAGATCATCTAGTTCCAACCCCCCTGCCATGGGCAGGGACACCTCACACTAAACCATGCCACCCAAGGCTCTGTTCAACCTGGCCTCGAACACCACCAGGGATGGAGCATTCACAACTTCCTTGGACAACCCACTCCAGTGCCTCACCACCCTCACAGTAAAGAATTCCTTCAACAAAGTAGTAAGTAGTGCGGTGCAACAGGACTGGAGCTGGAGAGCAAAACAGCTCGTGTTGGTCTTCACCAACTATGACTATCAATACAGGTAGTGATATCCATATTACATTCCTCTCAGTTCTATTTACTTTGGAATACAGTATGATCCCATGGATTGTATGTCTGCTAACAGACAAAGCACTCATTTTTAGACTGCATCTTCTGGTTTAGTTCAAAACAAAAAAAAGAAACTTAATTTCTCCCAGAAGTAATAGCAACACATGTTAACAAAAGCGCATTAAGTGAAGATGATTCTAAGTCTGCTTTGTAAGTGTGCTCCTGATGCAAACACACTAAAACTGATGCATGTTTAGTCTTGAAGTACGTCTTAGACACAAGGTTTATGCTTTAAGGATATAAAGTATGCTTAGATACACTGCTTATGCTTTTAAATATGCTTTAATTTAAAATATGCTTTAAGAAGCATATTTTCCATAAATGATGCCTTTCGTGTACCTTCCAAATTCACTACAAGATGAAGTCCAGAGATCACTGTTGCAAGTACTGGAAAATCCCATATAAAAATACAGTAAGTAAACATATTGAAACCACTTCTCACAGCAGCATTTTAGTTTTCTTTCTGTTACACTGATTTAATTCCTACACAGACATCATATACATAATGTCCTGATTGAGCAAGCCTCCTATTTTAAATAGTTAAATAATTCTAGATGAATTTTCTGCATAGGAAGCTACGAATTGTTTCTGCTCTGTTACCTCTGAGGTCAGAAACTTCTGAAGTTTCCACTAGCAATGACATAAATGAAGAATCAACTAAAACAGCATAAAAATGGAAGAAATTTTGTGCAAAAATTTTAAGTACCTCTCTTGCTTTAGCAAGCCAATGTTGGTATTTTTTTAACACTTCCTCCTTTTGATTTAATCTTGCTTGCATATTTGCAATAGTTTGATGAGCAATTTTTATGGCATGACGGTACTCTGGATCATCTTGTTTGCCTGACTCAGCCACTATTTTCTCTCTTTCTGATGGCGCAGCTAATCGAAGTCTTAGTTCATTTATAACTTTGTCTCTTGATAAAACGTTTTGTTCAGCTTTCCACAGAGCAGTTTCCTTTTCTTTTAATTTCTACAATGAAAGGCAATTGTTGCATTTTCAGAATTAAAACACAGCAAATTTTAAAAAATGTACCAGAAGATTCATCTAACACAAAATGTTTCGCACTCAGTTCTGGCTGTATGGGATTACTATCAGATTTTAAAAGTCCCAGAATATAATTACTTTATATGTAATTATATATATTTATAATTATATAATTATATATAATATAATATATATATAAATATATATAAATATATATATATATAAATATATATATTATATATACATATATATGCCTTTATGTGTTATTTACTTGGCACGAGACACTTATGCAGCTCATTCTGTGCTACCAAATTAAGCTGGTGTTTTTCAAATTTCTTAAGAACCGCAAAATATCTTCTGTAATAGAATTTCAGTTTAGCAACTCAAGATAAAAGGATTTTTCTTTGCTACTTCTTATATCTAATGTAACACTGGTTAAATTGAATTAATAATTTGTTCCATTGGAAAAAATGTTTCCTTTTAGTTACAGTGTGATTTACATTTTCTCAGTGTTAAATATTTCTAAGGGAGTGGACACATCTGAGTGACATTTATAAAAGGATATATATTATATATAAAAAATTAAAGAGCACAGAAATACAAACTTTGTCCCTCTATATGATAATTTAAACATTTAATTACCTCCTCCAGTGACTTGCAGGTTGCCCTGGTTTCCACGATTGTTTGAATATGCTCCTGTATTTTTCTCAAAGCCAACTCAAGCTGCTGTGGAAGTGGTAAACTAGAGTCTGGAACTGACCCAGTAGCCTCTTCTAACTGTACAGAAATATTAACATTTGTGTAATCTGACAGCTCTGCAAAACATGCTTCTAAGTATATTTTTAGTTAAGTCATTGTATGTACCTTTACAGCTGTACTACGTGCCTCATTTTGTTGATGATCATGCAGGTCTAATTGGCGCTGCAGTTCTACCTCCCTCTCGTCCCAAGCCATTTGCCTTTCTTCATGAAACTGTAACAAATATTTGATAAATGTTTTTTGATAAAGGAATTTTATAACTAACTCAAACAGGAAAAAAAAGAGATAATAAAATGTAAAATAGTCGTGTGCCGTTAAAAAGAATTATGGAGCTAAGATACAAACATCTATGTTAAAAACTTACTAGGAAGAATCTTTCTTTTTTAAATCACTTAGTAAAATAAGGAATAGGCTGTTTTTCTAATGGCATACAAAAATACATACCTTGTTTTGCTGTACAATTTCTTCTTCCAGGTTATTGATTGTACGTTCATATTCAGAAATTATATTCTGCAAATGCTTCACCTCTTCCTTTTGCCTGATTAACTCTCGATTGAGTTTAAGTTTCTGCAGATGGAGTTCCTCCATTTTCATATGCCATTCAATTACCTAATAATGAATAATACACAGTATTATAATTTAGCAAGCCCACAGGCCAACTAGATGCCATTACACTCTTTGACTTTCAAGCAGTTATGTCACTGATCAAACCAACAGGAAGAAAAGACATTCTGCCTTTTTAAACTTCTTCACTTCTCTTGAGTGAGTAGCCATAGAATGATTAAAAAGTGCAGGAGACAATAGGAGAAGCAACAGGTTTCCCATACACTGACATAAATGACAAGTAATTTGCAAAATAACTAAGGTACACCCTGTCCTGGCTGAACAAAAAAAGCATGCAAGAAGTTTGGCTGACTTTTCTAAAACAACACAAGATTTTCAAAACCATTAAAACTGGAAGTATTAAAAAAATGCAAATGCACTATGAGTAACAAACATATTCATGTCAAAATGCTCTAGAAGATTCATTGAAAACTAGCTTAAACATGCCAAGACCACTACAACCGTTGCTTACATGCAAACATCTTTAGCCATGACAGACATGACCATATTATATAATATAGTGAACTGAAAGAGTGAGAAGGCCCTAATCAAATTTCAAGGTAACTTTGTTTGCAATAGGAAAATATTATGAAGTAGAATTACAAGAGTATAACAACATTTCTGACCATGCTGCCTAAAATTATTGCCCCTGGATTTATTTAATAAGATATGGATTTGTAGAGAAGATTTCAATGCAAGCTCATGGTACAGAGCTTCAGAATGCTACTCTTGAGTTTAATTTCATTCATAATTTAATTTGATTCATAATTTAATTCAATTTAATATAACTGAATTCATAGTTAGCCTCTACTTCATTTGCCACTTAAATGGGCACAAAAGAAAATTAGTAAATCTGACTGTGCCATCTTTAACAGGGTAAATAACTAATGATGTATTACTTTTTTAAAAAAAGGAAATAAAAAATGATAGCTGTCATATTCTAACAAAGTGTATTTTGAAATCATTAATTTCTACATTAAACCAGATGTTTAGGTAAACAAGCCGAACTGAAATGCAATTGAAATGCAGATCAAATGAACAAAGTTATTCAAAGTTGTAAAATAGCAAACCTTTTGAGCTCCTCTTGCGTCCTTCAAGGCACTTATTAATTCTTCTAAACTTTTCAGTTTTAACTCCATCTCTAATGCCCTGTTTTCTGCATTTCGACGCTCCTCCTGAGCGTGCTGAACTTCCTCCAGGATCTTCAGTTTATCATTCTGTAGCTGAATCATTGTTTTAGAGAATTTTTCTTGCTGTGCTAAAGGCAGAGCACCACTAAACTGTCGACGCAAAGACTGAACTGTCTGTTGAAGATGTTTGGTTCTATTTCTTCCTTCCAGTCGAGCAAAATATAAGGCTTGCTCCCTCTCATCAAGCTTCTGCTCTAAACGTAGATTCTGGATCTCCATCTTCTGTAATTTCAATTTAAGCGTCTCCAATTTCCCTACAGCATCAGATTCGCTACTTTGAAGGGATATGATCTGTTGATGTAGTTTTGCAATAACTGTTTTTTCATCTGACTGTGCCTAAGAACAAAATTTACAGAACAAATCTATTTTTCATTCTGAACATGTTAATGCAGTGCATATGCAAATACAAACAGCTATTGGTTTTATTATTTTCTATACTGCATGTATTTTATTCCATAGGTAAAAGCAATAATTAGCCTCTCAATCCGGCTTTTTATTTTTCCACTATTGTTTCTACAGCCACATTTCAGAATTACCAAAGTATCAGGAAATGAGGAAGAAATGTATATCTAAACCTAGAAAGTATGGTAACAAAAACTGACACTAAATGTTGTATTTAGGAACTCAAACTATTCTAACAAAATATTCTAACTAAACAACAAAATTGTTTCAGCTAATAACAAAGCACTGTAGTAAGTCTACTGCAAATCTTCAAGGTTTATATGTCATTGCTTGTCTTGTAAAAAAGATCAAACTTTCCTGATATTATATTTAAATAAGATCATGAGCTATTAATCATATGGGAATAAACATCAGCTAAATAACACAGACAAAAAAAAGCTCAGGATATCTAATAGCTGTACATCTAGAAATGGAAGAAATGAGGAGGGAATAATCAATGTAATACAGAACTCTTGAAAGGGTATGGCCACTACAAGGATGAGCTTGCCAAGATCCTTCCGAAATGCTTTTGCAGTTTCCTAGTTCGCTATAAAATTACTTTATTTTTTCCTCACTCCAGGGGAAAAAAAAAAAATCAAACTGCAGTGCTAATAAAGGCTGCCTCTTACCTGAAAATCTAAAATTTGCATTCTAAGGCATTCCACTTCTTTATCTCTGTATTGCTGGCGTGCCTCCAGAGCTTCAACTTGCATTTTTGCCACATCAGACAGTTCTCTTAGCCTTGCATGCAAAAACAAAATTATTTTGTCACCTGAAACTACTGAATGTCCTATGAAGTTTTTCTACACAGAAGAAAAGATGCTTAATATGTTTCCTCATATCAAAACATTTGAAGACTGCTCTTTTCATCATACTCCCACATACAACTTGGAGTCCTTGTCTTGAAAATTCTTCTGTATTCTCTATTTCTTCAAAGGACATTTTCCTATAAATCAGATAGAAGACTGCTAGCAGTAATCTACTCCAGGAAAGTAGTGCCCTGTTTTTTACCTGAACTAAGTATCTCTGTCCTCTATCTCTCTCCTACTTCAGGACATAAATGCTCAAAAAATTTCATTCTCAGTACCTTTCTCTGCTTCCCCAAGTCTCAGCACTCATTTTCAGTGTCAAAAATCACCACAAATATCCCACAGACTTTGCTGTTTTAGCAATACAACAGGATTACATCATTTACTCTAAGACAAATGTCTTTATCAACATAGCTAAAAAGGTCAATTTTTCAATTGATGCATGCAAAGTTAATCTCTTTTAAGTAAATGGTACCCCCTGCAGTTTAATCTTTGAGTTACCTATCAGTCATTGAAAACAAGAATTATTTTCAATTTCTTTTATCAGTTCTTTATGTATTTAAGGAAGGTTGTGTAGCAGAAACAAAATAAGCCTAAATTATTAGTTTAAAAATACCAGCAATAAGTGTCTAAGCACACACTTACACTATCCAGGCCAGCATTTAATTCCTTGGTCAAATCAAAATTAAACAAACTACTTTCTTTGTAGTCATGACCTAATGCTTAATATATAATGCCAAAAAATTAGGCATTAAAAACTATGTTAAAAAAACACATAAGTAGAGTATCATTTGGTTAATAAGCTGGAGGGAAGGAATGCCATCCAGAGGGACTTGGACATGCTTGTGAGGTGGGCTGATGTCAACATTATGAAGTTTAACCATGCCAAGTACAAGGTCCTACACCTGGGTCAGGGATCCCAAGCACAGCTACAGGTTGGGCAGAGAAGAGATTCAGAGCAGCCCTGTGCAGAAGGACTTGGGGGTGTTGGTTGATGAGAAAATGAACATGAGCCAGCAGTGTGTACTTACAGCTCAGAAAGCCAATTGTATCCTGGGCTGCATCAAAAGGAGTGTGACCAGCAGGTTGAGGGAGGTGATCCTGCCCCTCTACTCTGCTCTCATGAGACCTCACTTGGAGTACTGTGTGCAGTTCTGGTGTCCTCAACATAAAAAGGACATGGAACTGTTGGAATAAGTCCAGAGGAGGGCCACAAGGATGATCAGGGGACTGGAGCGCTTCCTGCATGAAAGCAGGCTGAGAAAGTTGGGGCTGTTCAGCCTGCAGAAGAGAAGGCTGAGTGGAGACCTCAGAGCAGCCTTCCAGTACCTGAAAGGGGCCTATAAGGATGCTGAGGTGGGACTCTTCATGAAAGACTGTAGTGACAGGACAATGGGCAACAAGTTAAAACTTAAACAGAGGAAGTTTACACTGGATATAAGAAAGAAGTTCTTCACTGTGAGGGTGGTGAGGCACTGGAATGGTTTGCCCATGGAAGTTGTGAATGCTCCATCCCCAGTGGTGTTCAAGGCCAGGCTGGACAGAGCCTTGGGTGGCATGGTTTAGTGTGAGGTGTCCCTGCCCATGGCAGGGGGGTTGGAACTTTATGATCTTAAGGTCCTTTCCAACCCTAACTATTCTATGATTCTGTAAACCTATATAGCTTAAATTTTTGCATGCTTCTAAGCATACTGCATGTAAAATTTGTTACGTCAACACTTACTTTGATACTTCAGTCTTGAGCTCCATCTCACGCTTTTCTAGGTCCATGATTTGTTGTCTATCTGCATCACTTACTGCCTTACTTACACTCTTTGACAATTCATCTCTTAATTCCTGTTCCACTTTCTGCGCCTCCAGGTTGATTTTGGTAAGCTTAAAAAAAAACAAAAACACAAACAAACAAACCAGAAACAAACAAAACATATTCTAAGCACACAAATGCTGCCAACTCTGCAAAGAAAAAGCAGTGCCAAAAGCATCTTTTCTTCTTTAGCTGTTAAATAACACTGGTCACCTGTGTTCATAACACAGTTTCACTTATTAGGACTGGTAACACAAATATAGGTTATCAGTGCAAAGTCTCATTATAGTGTAGATCTTTTGTTATTTCTAATATGAAAGACTTTCATATTTAAGTGATGCTCTTTCAAGCAGCCTGATTTTTCAAATACCAAGTAACTAATGTTTTCAGTCCAAACCAAAGAGCATTAAGAAAAGATAGAGATATGAAAAGTGTTAGACAACATGGAGAAGCCTCAGGAATTAATTTAGTAAATACAATTTACAGTGGCAGATTAATCTGATACCACCCCTAAATAAAAACTATTTTCCTAAACAGAGAAAAATAGTGTGATGTATCTTATTACCTGCACTTCACATATCTGAGGCACTACTATCTGGAAATCTAATAGTTGTGTTGAAGTACATTTACGAGTTTAGAAGGAGATGTCTGGTAGATTTTTTTTACTTACCAATTCTTAAACTGATATCACTTGCAACTTTCATTGATTACCTTAGCACAACCTTGTTATATATACACATATAAGTATCTCTCAAAAAAAACCCAAAAAAAACATAACAGTGATGCCAGGTTAGGAGGCACTGACAACAGGAGTGTATGAAACAGAAAACATTCGTCTTGTAGCTACAGAAGTGAGGAAAAAAGGGATACAGAGAGAAATTACTAAGAAAAAAATGTGGAGTTCATCAATTCAGGATGAAGGAAGATGAGTAGACCTAAATGTATCAAAAGGTAGATAATATATGAAAAAGTGAAAAAGGAAAATGTGATCCCAGGGTGCATGACCTGAGGTATTTCTTAATGAAATAAAAGAACTCATGCAATCGAAAAGTTTTTAACCATACAACACTGCTGCTGAAAAGCTTTATACTTCCAGTCATTCCATGTCCCAAATAAATTAAAATGAAAACAGTGTAACAAACACTACTAAAGCACAGAGAAATGGTAAGTCAGATAACAGCAATGCAAACCAGTTAGGCTAAATTCTAGCAAGGCACAAGGAAGGGGAATGAATACAATCTACCAACATTCCTGTCAACACAACTATTTCTTCTCTTGTGTTTAAATTACAGACCAACACTGGCACAAGAACAGACATGTATAATTGCTTAAATAAATTTAACTGGAAATTATAATAAAGTTTCCTACTACTAAATAATGAAGTTGTGTAACAAATTTCAAATACAAGTACTGAGGACAAAAAAAAAACAAAACCTAAAAAGATTAAGGCTGATACGACAGGAATACTACAGATCACCAGCTTCAATGGCACACTCTTCTATTCGTGCATTATAGATAATGTTTGGCACGTAACAGAGGACATAGCCAGTCTGTAACAGAACCATGACACTATCATTTGCAAATGGGATGCAAAGGTCTAACATTTTTTTAATCATTGGTAACTAAGGAAAGGTTAGCAGAAAAGGAACCATATGAATTAGACACAAGAAATAAGAACACAACTTTTTCTAGCAGTCTGAAGAAAAACTAGCAAGCTGTTTTACAGAGATGATGTAATGATGCATTTTGCAGAGATTAAATAAACTACTGACAAATTATCATATGTACTGCGTGTGCAGAACTGCAGCTCTTAAAGGCAGCTATATTTTGCATCATACGCTTACTTGCCAGTTGTGATACAAATTAATACTTTTTTAAAAGCTCAAGAATATGCTTCTAAGATGTGTGAAATTGTGTTGTAAATTCTCAACAGATTTACCTCAGCAAATTTTGTTTCCAATTCAAAATTGCGTTCTTCTATTTGCTTTACAGTATTCCTTAACTGTTCATACATTCGTTGCAAATGTTCTGCTCTCTGTCTTTCATTTAGTTCCTTCATTTCCAGCATCGTGATTTTCTTAGAAATGGACAAAATCTCACTGTTGGTTACTGCTTTTGTGGCCTTGTCAATGGTATCATCATCCCCTACATTAAAAAAATATTTACATTAGGGAATACAGAAACTGATTCAACTATGAAAATTATCTGCACCATGAAACAGAATGTGAGTTTTGATTTCTCTCTGCCAGATAAACTTTACTATATTACTTCTTTAAACTGGAGACATGGTTATCTTGCCTTACTACCTGTTCAAAAAGTATCTAATTTGAATAAAATATCATTATCAGTTGTAAATGGGAGTATCTGCAACTATCCTTATCAAGACTGATAAGCATTTTCAGTGTAGCCTTTCATTCTATCCTGAATTCTTCTGGTAAATCTTCAGGAAATTTAATTTAAGATCTCTAAAAGCAATAGATGTGGATGAGCTGTTCCTGAATAATGGGAATGTAAACTGTACACAAAGAAGCCTCAACTATCAAGAAAAAATACTTTGCTACAGAGTATGAAACCAGGAAATTCCAGCTTTTAAACTCTTAACCCAAGAAAAATCAAAGTGGAACAGTTTACAGAGGAAGAAAAACAAAGCTGGTATTGGTCAAATAAATAAAATGAAACAAACAAAATCACAAAAAAAATTAAGATTGTTAATGACAAACAAAATAGTTTTGCCTTTTCTGTTTAAGGTGTATAAATTTTAAAACATTTTGAGATATTACTTTTATACAGGACATACCATTTGACTTTTAATGTTGCAATATAACTTTCATACTTGCCCAGTTTAGTCATCTGTTCCCAAGCCTGTTCTACAGTGTGAAGTTTCTCTTTTGTGATCTCCAGTTCCTTATTCAATGAATTTATCTGTGCTTTCAAGGATATATTCTCACACTGTATGACAAGAAAGTTGCAACATAACCACAAAGTATTTAACTGTAGCAGAATTAGTATCTGTAAAATCTTTTCAATTAACAGATTTAATTAATGCATAACCCATAATCTATATATACAGCAACAGAAGAGCGTAAGTTCCCCCCAAGTGTAAAAATGCTAGTCTTTTCCCTCTATGCTGTATCTTACTGCCAACTAGCATTACTGTGAGCATTTATCACCAGCGACTGTGATTCCTACAGTGTCAAGAATTAGATGAAGAAATTTGTAATATTAAACAGCTTACTAACACTGGGAAAGAAACCAGTACTTCTGGAAGATATTTCATCCTGCACTGGATACTTCATCTTGCACATAAATACATATTTGAGATGGATCATATGCTTCTTTTAGTGCTTTTAAACATCTAATATGATGAAAAACATTAGTTCTGTGTTACTTCACTCCTCCACACAGAAACCAAACATTTCCACATTACCCAGTAAAAAAAATTGAATAATTCATATTAAGAAAGCCAACCGTAGCCTGGGCTGCATCAAAAGGGGCGTGACCAGCAGGTCTAAGGAGGCGATCCTGCCCCTTTATCTGTTCTCATGAGACCTCACTTGGAGTATTGTGTACAGTTCTGGTGTCCTCAACATAAGAAGCACATGGAACTGTTGGAGCAAGTCCAGAGCAGGGCCATGAGGATTATAAGGCGGCTCAAGCACCTCCCATATGAAGACAAACTGAGAAAGTTGGGGCTGGTTTATGACTCTAATTTCTAGTTTTCGAAAACATTTTTAGTTTGCTATGACAAATGATTCTCTACCTCTGTGAAACGTCTGAAATAGGCAATGCACAAAATTTCAAAAAAAAATTTCAGCTGACACAAATGCACCCACCTGTTCCCAAGCAGACAAATTTAGTAGTTCCGTAAGTTTACCCAGCACATGTATTTAACCCCTGTCAACCAAAGAAACTCAACAGACAAGAACATGACGAGCTTTACCTATTTAAACTACTACTTTCTTGGACTATTATTTCTGACATGAATGGAAAGTGGGAGGTAGTAACGTAGCTTTGAATCCAGCTTTACAGTTTCTGAAAAGAAGTTCCTTTCTACTTGAAAATAAAAGTTCAAAAGAATAGCTACATATTTACAGTCCCTACAACATTTTGCAAACACATTGTGAGCAATCTTTGGTTGCTTACTTTTTTTTTTTTTTTCCTAATGGAGCAAAAGGCTTACTGCTTACTGCCTTTTGGAACTGTATATTTCATTCTTGTAAATCAGAAATTAGTAACAGCATTTACTTTGAGAGAAAGCTTTAAAAGTGTATACACTCATTCTACTTTCCTTATGACCTAGAAAATTGAAGATGATAACAAATATTCCTTCTGCTAGCCTTGTTTTGGTAATCAAAGAGCTAAAAATACTTTGTGAGGGAACATACCCATACTTAAAAGCAAACATAATCAAATAAACCAACACATCAAAACAATTCAACAAAATGATCTTAAGGTCCTTTCCAACCCTAACTACTCTATGATTCTATGACTCTATGTATGCTCATTGAAATAAAATCTGTGACTTTGTGTATGTTTCCTAATCCACTGAAAATTACTGGAGACATGAAATCAATTCAATAGCAACAACAAGACCGCCTCTAACATCTCATACCCACTATGGGACTGTTATAACCAGCAGTTCCAGTGCTGGGGCTTCTATCTTTCTATTAAGTGAGAATAAAAATCAATACAAAACGAATGTATAATGAAGGAGTTTTTCCCTTAGGACAGGTTCAAACATAATGGAAACATTACCTCCACGTGTTCCATTTTCGTTGTCCGCTGGACAAGCACATTATCTTTTTGTAACATATCTCTGTATTTAGCAGTTAATGCATTATACTGCTTATTAGCCAGCTCTAGCTCAGACAATGGCACACTACCATCCAACACTTTTTGCAGAGCTGCAATCTTAAAGCTAGCCATTTCCTATGAAAATAATGAGCACAATACGTTATTAAGGTCTGCTGGATCTTAAAACAGGAAAATTAAAAATACTCCACAGAAAAAGAATACTATTTAATATAATGCTTTAGAACATAATACTGGCTTATTTTACTAAAATAAGTCCATCTTTATAAACTGCTTGCAATAAGCATTGATAAAATTTTTCTGGTATTCCAACTCTCTGGGTGATTTTATCAACAGTTGCCTCAAGAAGGCACTGTCAAAACCATACTTTACAAAGATGAGTTAATAGAGGCCCTAGGAACCTGAAAGGCCAAAATGTAACTTGGTTTCGTATGACACTTTCAAATAAAAAGAAGGGGCAAACTGACACTTTTCATATTATGATGCTTAAGTAAACACAAAGAATCTTTTGACAAGATTTGTAACAGCATTTGACAAACATTTGGGTAATGCATTCAAGAAACTAATAGTGTCTCCATTCAAAAAAAAAAAAAAAAAAAAGACATTTATTGCCAAACTGTAAAAATAAACACATGTACTATTACTACTGTAAACTGTACCTTGAATCGTTGCAAGTTTCCAATCTTCTCTGCAACTGCAGTCTCCATATGTGTTATTTCACCCTTTAGTTTCTCATTTTCTTTTCTAAGATGCCGTTCTGTTTCAAGTAAAGTGCTATGCTGCCTTGTTAGTGACCTCTCATTAACTCGTAAAACAGTTATTTTTCTATTATTTTCTGCAAGTACTTTCTTTGTTTCATCAGGATCCAGCTGAAGTGCACTGAGTAGATTCTGTAAAATGATTTTTTAAAAGAACCTTATACAGAAAAAAGGTAACAACTACACAGACAAGCTTTCTTGTACAATTTTATCTAGGTGTGAAAATTCTGGTCATCTGTCTTGAAATAATTTATTTTTGCTAATAAAAATTACTTACAGAATATGCCTTTATTTTTGTAGCATCCTGTTCTTTTTGCTCTTCTAGCTTTTTCATTTCCTCTTTCATATCTTCAGATTCTTTCTGCCAGCTTGCCTTTTGACTAAAATAGTAATTAAATATTTTCATTTATAATGATGAAAGACATGATGATTTTTAAAACTGTAACTAAACCAGCAAATATTGCAAACCAAGATACCTTATTTTTAGCAGTAACATAATTTGAAAAATACATTATAAATTGTAGCTGGATTACTGAAAAGCTATTCCCTCTGTTTAGGCTGCATCTGGTTTAATGATGAAGTAATTCTTAAGTTAAAGTGTCTTATCTCTTCTACATTCTTCAACATTCAGATAGTTGAACTTTCACAATTTAGAAAAGAGAGCAATACCTTTGGTATTCTTTATACAGCAAGCCTTGTTGATGACGAATTACTGCAAATTTTCGCTTGTAGTCTTCTACTGCATCTTCTAATTGTTTAAGTAACTGTTCTTTATTTTCCAGTTCCTAATAATTATTTTCCAAATATAATATTGAAATGATTAACAAAGGTTTTACACATGAAAGGACTGATCAAAATGCCAGTTCTCCCTTGTTTTTCTCATGATAGAAGCTTCTGTCATGAACTGTGTGAACTGCAGATATTAACTGCATTTTCTTTAGAAGCAACAGATAAAAACAAGTCCAATAAAATCTGGGATTCATATTAATATTAAGGTGTGAAATAGTGCATCATTGCACTGTGGATTACAGCCCTCAGCATTCAAGCCACCATAACATGAGGCTAGCCCACAAAGAATGCTAACTGAATCTCTGATTGAAAAGTGATGTTTTCTTCTTATGTTCCCAAATACTCTTCTATAATCATATATACCTGAAAGATAATCCCTAATCAAGAAAAGTGATCAAAGACAGAACAAAATAATTTAACAATAAGAAAAAGGTAAATTCTTTTTACTCCAATTCTCAAAGAGTCAAGCCTTCTTTACTGTATGATCAATGGCTCCTGTTTCAATGTATTTATGCCCCTCTTTACAAATGTTAATGTATTTTTGACAAATAATGGAAAGAAAATTCATACGGTAGATAAATAGAAACCTTTGCTGCATAGAGAAAACCTGTTCACAGTAGGATTTGCACATGCAGACTCAGATGTAGAGTCCAGACAGCAGTAACAGAGAATTTCTCATAGAAAGAGTGCTATTACAGAAGCAGAAGGAAGAGTGGGCAAATATTTAGATAAAAATTTAGATTAAAAAAAAAATCTGAATTGTTCTAAGATTTAAGTATTACCTTCCAGGTTTGCAACACAGCAAAATACTTTCAGCTAAAAAAAACCTAAACAGAATAGTTGATGTCAGAACTTCAAAATAATTTTTGAGAAATCTCCCATGTCCATACAAGGCATAGTACTACATTTTGGAAGAATTAGCTATATGTTACAAGTATTCTTCATATTAAGGAGTAAATGAGTTACCTGTACAAGACATATTAAACATTCATTCAGAGAGTTAATCATACTAACACTTGAAGGAACCATTCCTTCTGGAAGATTCACTGTTTGAAAGACAATATTTGCACCTTCTGACTGCTGTAATAAGGAAATTTCATTTTTCAATTGTGCAATCTAGAAAAAAGAAACAAAACCATAAATCAGCTTTTCCTATTCAATTAAAAATAAACTTATGGAAAATACATTGTTTTCCTGTGCTACATCAGTTGTTATTAACAACCTAATGCACTTTCCACTTATAAAGTATTCGAATAGTCTTTAAAGTAACCTTTTAGAAATGCTGTGATTCCATAAATCCTTAAATTCATATCTTAAGCCAAATCTATGAAATTACTCCAGTAGTCAGGGCAGCTTCACATCTAAGTATTCACTACAGTTTTATTCCAAATTGTTTAAAATGCAGTGCATTTCTATTCCTTTTGAAAAGATAAAGTTTTGGAAAGAAGTATTACAATGGTATATGATGGTTTATTCTAAACAAATCTTTGCCTTTCCATATAACTTTTTTAAAGCTCTCTGGTTCTCCACTCTAACAGTACATAAAACACTGTTCTATAATATTAATTACCGGGAACTCTTTTTGCATCACCAAAGCTATTGTAAAAAGCAAATTTAAATTTGCCTTCTTGTCAGACAATAATTCATTCCTCATTCCTGCCCTCAAATGCAGCATTCCACAAAAATCAATTGCATAATTTAAAACAAGAGAGGATTTTAGAGAACAATTCATATTTTAGAACCCTTAATCTCTGTTACTTAATAAAAAATAAATGCAAGACTACTGGCTTCTTGAAGAAAAAAGTCTGTGAGCTTTTTGGGGACATCTCTCTCCAAAAGATAGGTATGACTGGAGTTTAGCATGATAGGATATTCCAAAGATAAAGTAACATTAAGAAGAGTAAGATTTGAACTTAAAATGGACAAATTGGTAGATCCAATATATATACTTAAGATTTGCATAATTCCACTGTTCACACAAGCTAAATTTAGTATCTTATAGATTGTGTGGCTTTGTTCTGAATTATTAGAGCAGCCACTTTTCAAGCACAAAATAAATTGTATAAAATAAATCTTATACCTTTTCATTTGCATTTGCCAGCTGATTAGAGAAATTTGTTGCCTCTTTCTGAGTCTGTTTCAGTTCCTGTCTTAATTCTTCATTCCGTCCTGAAAGCTGATCAACCTGAGCTTTCAGGTGCACACTAGTATCAAAGATTCCTTCTGAATTCTTTGACTCCATTGCCTAAGGCAGTAAACATTTAATCAACAAAAGAGAGAAAATGTAAAAAAACACAACAAAACAAAAAAAAATTTCTGCACATAATAAACTGGAGCCCTCAAAATTAGACTACATAAAATTGGCAAAAAGAATGAAATTTTAATATCGTAAAATCTGCATATCAGTTTCCTGTATAGTTTACCATAGACTGTGACTTATATTGTTCAATTTTCCTGTAAAAGAAAAAAAAACCCTATTAAAAAAAAAAACTATTTTTTATTTGCAAAATGTGTGAATAAAGATTTTCTTCTTAAACTCTGCAGGTCCCAGAGATAAAAGACATGCAAACAAACTTTTACCTAAATTTTATGAATGGCACAATAAATTTACCAAAGGCAGGTTTGTACCATACAGCTGAAGGTGTTTTGTTTAATTTTTACTAGCAATCTCCTGTTGCTGAATATTACAAGTTTGCATTTTTAAAGAGGTATTACACTACATACTCCTACTTGCAACTAAGGAGGCATATGTATAAGGAAGCTACTATTTAATTATACAATAACCCAATAATCGAGGAGAAAACAGAAGCTTGTAAATCCTATAAAACTGAATACTTCAGAAAGTAAGCTTACATTAACTAAACGATCCAGACTAGGGATTATTAAGGCTGTTTCTCCTCCCTTCACATTAGAATCCTTCTGCATTTCCTTGACAGCTTGCAATATTTCTTTCATTCCTTGTTCAAGTTGTTTATTCTCTTCTGATAATTCTTTTACTGTAATAAAAATTGTAAATGTGTCTAAAAGCACTGAAAAAAATGATTTAAGATTTCCTAGGACATGTCATTATACTGCTTGTTGATTTGATATATAGAAAGAATGTTCATATTATATATAAACATAACCAATTAGGATGTGAAAAGTAAAGCTGCTAAGAACATCCAGAGAGCTTATTTTGCTGGACAAATACAAACAAAATATAACATGAATGAAATACGAAATGCTTCATGGGAACACATTTGACTTTTTTGAACCTTCCAGCCTTCAATGTTTCCTGCCATTTTCTTCAATTCCTTTGTAGCCTGCCTGACTAGCTTTCACAAATCCAGAAATGTGGCTATCTTGGAAATGTTTGGGTTTCACACAGAGGTATATGGAAATTGCCTGAATTCCCTGATTCTGGGAAAAAAAAAGAACATTTAAATTACTTGGCTTTAATAAGGACTCTCAAAACATACAATTTTCCTGCCACCATTAGTTTGACAGTAGAACTCCAGGTTTCCCGAGACAGAGCAAGAAGTCTGGAAACTAAAAAAAACCCAAACACAAAACCACTCAGGACTTTTTCTGCAAGTTTATAAGATGGCTAACTGTTCTGAAGATCTAGGAGTGAATGCAATATTTGGAGCAGTAAAAGATTCTTGTCCAGAGAAATAAGCATTATTTTTATTTTGGACTTTTTGAGCAGTACTCTTCAGCTAACGTACATGTAAGCAATGAGTGCGTTTAATTTCCAAAGACTTCCTTAGACGCAAACAAGCACTACAATCACACAAGTAAATTGCTCCAATTGGGATCACTCACAGACTTAAAGCCCTTATAAGGTCTGATTCAGGAAGGAAAAACATGAGAGATCCTAGTTTAACATATTTAATATGAATTAACTACATTTCATGTCTATCACGAATTTAAGTTTAAAAGTAGCAGCACAGTGTATGTATTTATACACAAGTACAAAAAAATACTAACATAAACACAAAATTTAAAAAGTCATTAATGATAATTCAAAGAAATTCCAACTTGACAAATGCCATTAACATTCACTGTTTTCTCATCATTGTGTTCACACCTGGACCAATCCACAACCATAATGCCCACAGTTCAGAAGTATGTAAGAATGACTGTCTAATAACCTTCTATGCACACAGCTAATACAATCACTGTGAAAGACCAAAGTAAATTGCATTTAAAACAGGAACTGCCAAGTCAGATATTTGTGGTCACAATTCCAAAAGAAGCAAACTATCTGCAGATGTCTGATAACATTCCCTAGTTTTAAAACAGGCTGTAACTTACATTTACATTGAAATTTGGCTATTACAGTCCTGTTCTTCTCCAAATCTCGCTCTCTCATACTTAACTCAGTTGCAAGATACTCATTCTAAAGAAAAGAAGAAAGACGTCTCAAAAATCATAGTTCAAAAATTTCAGTATTAGAATTTTCATTAAGACTCTGTAGTTAAATGAGAATGCTTGAAAATATTGCTAATTCATGTATGTTCAACAGTGAAATTACACAGTATGTAAACCAAAATGAGGTGTTACATAGAAGGCAACAAAGAAACAGCCTCACCTTCACAGTAACAAAATTATCAGGAAAAAAAATTAAACCATAAATAAATTTTATATAAATATTTATGCTGTGGGTTTGTGTGTGTGCGTGCGCGCGCTTGCGTGAGATCTTTGTTTGTTTGTGGGGTTTTTTTTGGAGGCATTGTTTTTTTGGTTCGTATGAGATGCAAGGCTGTATGCACTGAGGAAAATGATGAGTACTTTACTTACACAGATGTGTGAAAGGCCAATTCCATTTGAAGTATCCTATAGCTTTAATTAATGAGGATGAAAGTAAACTAACACATCTGCATTATTTGAATTTACCTTCTGAATAACTGTGATAGATATAAGCATATGCATACTATAAATGTCTCACCTGTGATCTAAGAAGGGCTAATTCTCTCCTCAATTGTTCTATGAGATTTTCAACAGGATCTATCTGACCTAATTGTTTTGATTGTCTATTTTTGAGTCCATTTTCCAAAGTTTTTACTTGCAACAATTCTGTGAGGCATTTGTTTCCTCTGTCTTCTTGAAAGGTAGTTAAATCAGAAAACTTTACTTGCAAATAGTCATGCTCATCCTTCAATGCCATTACTTGTGCTTTGTCTGTTACTGGCTTTCCAAGAGCAGATGCACAAGCAATCAGAGAGCTTTTGCTGACAGACTGTCTTGGGGAAAAATTTTCCTCACCTGTTTGGTCTGAATTAGAAGTTCTGGACACTTGACTCTGAAAAGATGGTTTGTTTCTGTAATTTTGGTTATTCACCTCTGAGATCTCACACACTGGCTGATAAGTAGAAAGTGAACCTGTGGAGTCTGATTTTAAGTCTTCTGACATCTCTCTATTGTCTGCATGATCTGTTATCCCTGATGTCTGTGAAAACTGCAGGTCTGGGGATACGTAAAGCTCTTTTAAACAAAGAGTTTCAGAAATACAGTTGTCATTAATTAGTTGCCACTCTGAACATAAATGAACCAAAGAAGTACTTCTACTTTTTTTCAAGGCATCTGAATTCTGAAGTATGCCAGAAGTTCTTCTACGTAGACTTCTCACAGCCTTACTTTTTTCAGCTATGTCTTTCTCTGACTTCAGAAGTCTAACTGGTGCTTCTCTGTCTGTGTATGTATTTCTCCCTTCCATGTTACATGAGCTGCTAGCCTATATTCACAAAAAATTCAGAATATTCATTAGTTTTCTAAAAAAAAATTACAAATTATTAATTCTTTAAAAGTTTTTAATAAAAGCACCTAGATATTTGAACAGATATTTACAAATATCTGTTACAAACTACTTTTATTTCAAAAGAGAAATACAATAAATGTTTATGAACTTGCTTTATGAACCTACCTTTGCTTTTACTTCAGTAATATCCTGTCTGTTCAAGAGATCCAACTTCCTCTTATTCATTCCCTTCTCTTCAGTAAAGCTATCTGTTATCTGCACATCACCAGCATCCAATCCTAATTGCAAGTAAATGTACACATGATAAATGATTATGAATTTTTAACTTTCCAAGCAAAGAAATATATTCCACTTAAAACATCTGAGTTCTGGTTTTCTACCTGCAAAGGAAGGAGCTGTAAACCCTTCCATTTGAGCACACGCTTCCATGGGTGCACAGAATTGAAATTTTTAGATTTCTGAAACACATACATTATACAGATCTGTTGGAAATCATGGTGAGAACATCCTTCACCTAAGAACTGCAAGCCAACAACACAACTCTCAGTGACGTACTACTAGCCACTACACGTGGAAATGCTACTGGGCTATAAGACTATGAAAATACAAAAGCACTCACCTCTTCCTACAGATTCAATTCAATGTATTTAGCCTTGTAATTTAAACAAATGAGTAAATATAACATAGCTATATTAACAGGTATAGACAACATGTTTTTGAAAGAACAGCTTATAACAAACAAAAAAAATCCTACCTGCTGTTGCAATTCTTCTTCCTTTCTCCTGAGCCAACTTACGAATATGTTTTTTTAATTCAATTCTTTCTTCTTCCAGTCTTTCAATCTGCGCATTATTGTTCATAGATCAGTATTTCATTTTGTTCAACCGCATTTTTATTACATAGCTTTTACACAAAAATAAGATTTATCACTTGCCTCTTGCAAAAGAATCTGGTTTTCAGCTCTATATTGCTGCTGCTTCAGTGCTTTGCTGTTTCTGAATTCACTTAAATCAAGCATTGTCTTTGGCTCAAGACCTAAAACATAGTATACACTATATAATTATTCATTAAGCAGGAACACTAATGTTAGCAATCATTAGAATGTATTTAATTTAAAAAAGAACATAACTAGTCAAGTAGATTAAAAAAAAAAGGGACATAGTTGAATATATGCACTTTAATATGTGTACACATCTTATACTACATATAATAGCACCAAGAAAAAGCATAATTTTACTTCACTCAAAACCCAAAATGCAATAAAATGCCACCTAAAATTAACTGTATTTATGTTTAAATTAAAATTAACATTTATGTTTAGATTCTTCTGTGTAAAAATAAGCCTGTCCAAAGTCTTCCCTGTTTTTCAATCCAGCACTACAACTTCAGTTTCCAGTTACTGTATTATGAAACTAATTAAGCAGTGTACAGTCAAAGAGGAATCAAAACCAAAAAAGGACTACAAAACCTATTATCCTATTTCCTTCAGTCAAAGCAACCTGGAAGCCATGTACATTCATGCAGTTTGCCCTAACTTGATGCTTCCAAATATTACCAGAAAATAAAAAATTATTTCCAAGTAGTTACTTGGTATAGTAACATTCCGTGATACAATATTATTTCAGTTCTTACACAACAAATAATTGAAAACATAATCGATATAGTATACCTAAGCGCTCTCTGAGTTCTTCATTTTCATCAAGAAAATCATTTATTTTAAGTTCCAGTTTATTGCCTTCCTTAATTAATGCTTCGATCTCATGATCTCGTATTCTGATTTGCTTTTTTAAATCATTTATTTCAGCAACAGCCTCTTCCAAACCATATATTCCCTGAAACCAAATGGAAAAACAACCAACAGCAGATGTAAGAAAAATAAATTATGAATATGGTTTTCATCACTACACAGATAAGAAAAGCTTTTCAAACTGTATAACTGTTCTGCACTATGCTTAATGAAAAAGGTTACTGAATAAAAAGCAGATCTACAAATTTGTCATTTACAAATTTAACCTTTTAACTATAGAGGAGTCTCTGCATATGTCAAAACTGAATCCTCTTCCTACACGATTCTTTGAAGAATCTTGAGTGCCCAATTACTGTTCAATGGCCTTCAGAAGCCCATATTAATATGCTAAAACTGATGACTTGTATAAATTGTTAAATATGGCAAGCAGTCAGTGACTGCTATAGAATGAGAGAATGGTTTGGGTTGGAAAGGACCTTAAGATCATCTAGTTCCAACCCCCCTGCCATGGGCAGGGACACCTTACCCTAGACCACGTTGCCCAAGGCTCTGGCCAACCTGGCCTTGGAATGCTAAATGTTATTATTAAAGAAAAAAAAAAATCAAAACAAACTCCAGCATCAGAAGTCTTTAACTTAATTCCTAATTAGAACAGATTCAATAAAAAAATGGAAGGACAAAATGACCTCCTAAAAATATGATGTAATACCCTGTAAAGTCTGACACATTGTTTACCAGTTCATAGTCTCTCATCCGTTTCAGAGTCTCAACAAGCTCTTTGTCCTTTTCTCTAGCATCTGCTTCTGCTAATTCTGCTGATTTCTCAGCCTCCTTAGTTCTCTCTTCTAGCATTTTCAACTTTTCTTGCATTTCCCCAATGCAATTCTGCTGAGCAAGAGATGAGTGACCTGTAAAGAAAAACCTCGATTTGTTTACAACTAGGAATTCTTGCTATCAGGCATCAACATAGAAACACTTTGGATGACATTACGGAGATCTTACCTTTGCTGCTCTTTTTTATTAAGTTATTGCAAAAGACTACACTAGTGCTTTTTCCCCCCAGTTGTTCATTCAAACAATAAGAAATGCACATCATTTTTTTACATAGAGTATAAATATATTATATTAAAAGTGCATTAGAATTTATTTTGAATTGCATGCTACTACTCACTTGCAATTCTTCATAGAGCTGAGATCTTATATGTTATGCTCTAACCTTTACAGACCAGGTATAGTTAACCACACACTGCCTTGCCATAAATCCCACTGAATTACTGTGAATGAATTTAAACTCGTTATGAATGTTTAAAAAATTAAAATGAACAAAAAATATTAGAGACTAATATTACTCATATACTGCAAATATTTTTTCTGTATTTCTAGTGAATAAAGAACGTACAGTAAAATTTGGGGTTTCTTATCACCCTTCTATAGACATTAAAAAAAATGGTTGCTACCTTTATCTTTTTGGAGATCATTTCTCAATTCCTCAATTAGCAGTGTATTTTGTTCCATTTCTCTGGTATACTGTTCAATTTGCTCAGTAAGCAATCGTATCTGTGCATCCCTCTCTTGCACACCCTATATACAACACAAAAAAGAAACTCCATTAAGAATTCTTCTTTACTGACAGGCAAGCTATCAATATAGAACACCACACAATAAAAAGTAGCTAAGACAAAACAATTTATAGAACACCAAATATACTGTACTTACAACAGAGAGTTCAGATATTATCTAGAAGTTGGGTATATAAAGGCAAAGCAGGAAAAATAAAACAGTGAGTAAAAATAAAGCATTCAAACACATACACACAAAACAGTATTTAGTACACCAATTTTAAATTGAACAGTTCTCTCAGAGTTAAATCATGATGAAAAGTTTCAGATGATACATGTTTCTTACAGCTTCCTCATAAACAGTTGCCAGCGGGAACGGAGAGATGCAAGACTGGGAGGACTAACAATCCATCATACATGACACCTGTGTTGCAGACTGCCTTTTAGCAAGGCATCCAACTTTTAGAAAGTCATATCACACCTTATTTGGCATGCATATACATCCATAAGTACACACAGACTGTGAAAGTGACTTCTATTTAAATATACTATTTCTGTGCTTACACCTGAACTTTAGAAATATCATAGAGAGCTTCACGTTATTTTTTCTGTGATGAATAAAAGAAGAGGAAAAAGATACAAAAGATACTTGGAAAAAAGTTACAGAACATAATTATAATGTAAGAATCTCAAGAGTTGCTGACCCTACTTTACACCAATATTATGAAAAACAAAAGTGCAGGCCTTCTTAGAGCACAAATACAATCACAGTTCAAATCTAATTGTAAAGAGCTTAGCAAAGTTGTAAGGAGCTAAACATAACCCTCTAGAACATGAACTGCACTGAAGCATAACAAGTTCAGTCCATTGTGAGTTAAAACACAGCACAGTAAATTGATTTGACTTTAAAGCACCTGCTTTAAAAATACACTTATTTCCACAAAACTGTTCAAAATGTCATGCTTATGATGTCATCCAAAAAAGCAACCTCTAGAGCCATCTAGTCACTTAAACCCAGACTCTACAACTGCTTAGCCAAGTTACTTTCAGCTGCCTTCCTCTTCTGAAGAGGAAGAGGCTGATTTGTACCTAAGGTTTTTTTCTTTTTTTTTTCTCTTGAGAAGCTCTCTGTTCCTAGTTTTGGAAGACTACATAAATTTATCTCACCACACTGCTCAAGCTACATGGGCCCAACATGTAATACAAATGTCAAATAACTCCTTGAAGCAAGGCACAAAATCATCCTGTATCATACAGTATGCTTTCCATGATGCATATTTCAATGTTACCAATGGGTTGCTTAATTACTTATTCTCTTCATGCTTGTGAAGAAAATGGACAAATTCAAAACCATAGAGCTATGTGAGAGACACTCTTCATGGGCTGAAGCACAGACTTAATAGTAGTAAGGCATGAGGTGAAATAAAGAAACATAAAATTAAATGCTAGTAAGAGTCTTCCTTGACTAACGAATTTAGAAGACAGAAATTCAGCTATAATTTAAAAATATTAAATTATGGATGCTTAGAAGTTAAAGCAATCATTCTAATAATGGAAAAGACAAATACAAAACTAGCAGAACAAACTACCACCAAGAGCTCAGTTCATATACACAGCAAGAGAAGTTTCCTTTGTGCATTGTCTATCAAGCTATCTTTGCAGTGGAATGACGTGACCTGTCTCGTAATACTCAAATTTTAAGCAATACATATTCTGGTATCTGCAAACTATGAAAGACTATTATTATTTGGTCACTAGCATATTTAGTGAGTGGTGATTTCTATGCGTGTAATTTCTTACACAGACTGTACCTGTTGAAGGGCCATTATACTGTTTCTGTCCACATCAAGTTGGGCCATTTTCAATTTCTCTTTCAAGTTAAACAACATTTGCTGATACTGTATGAGTTCATCATCTTTTGAAGCTAAGATATTCTGAAAAGAAGATAAAATACCATCAGAACACTTGAGATAATCCCTGAAACTAATAAAAAAGTATTAAAAAGTACCTTCCATTCTTCAACTTTTGCATTTACAGCTGCCATAAGTGGATAGTCTTCTTCATTCTTTGCTTTCAGCTGGCCTGAAAGCTCCTGAACCTAGAAATGCATTTGCATTAATATATCACAAAAATGTTTTGCTTAACATATATGTATAAACACATTATATCAAGTGCATACAATTTAACAGTTTAGCATTACAGCAGCAAGGGAAGATCATGACTCTTAAGAACACAAGTATGAATAAAATTTTATACAAAATATCTGCAGGCAATTTTTAAAATTTGCACCAAATTTGAAGATCATACTACTTTTAGAGAGTCTTATTTCAGTAGAGTGTATGTTTTTAACTAGATATGTTGAATGTTTTTTTATTTTAAGTTAAAATATGAGTGAAGTTCTTACTTGAAATTTGTACTGTTCTTTCTCTTTTCTTAAGTGATCCATAACAGTATCCGACTGTTGTACAATTAGTTTCATTTTGTTATATTCATCAGTCATCTTTTCCATTTCTTGTACTGATTCCTCAAGATTCTTCCTCATTTCTTGGTTTTGAATGTCTAGCTTCTCATTAGCTTCAGTCAAACTCTGCAAAATTCAAGAAAAAGCTGCTTTTAAATAGTGTACATCTGAAGACCTGAATATGCACTAACCGATAGCTACCTTAAATGTTAAGACTTGAAAGTCTTACAAGAAATTAGCATAGAAGAGAGTATTTCACCTTTAGATTATCAACTGAAACAAATCCTAGCAGCAAACAAGACACACCTGCCATTTCCAGCGACTTAACTACCTCTGCCAGATTCACCAGTGCTACGCATAAACATCACAGAACCCAACTACATCATGAATTCCCTTACTCCACATGAGTTGGACATAGCTTTGTGAAAAACACTATTGTCAGTAGCAGTCTAATAAATACTCAATAGCATGCATAGATTTTACCTGAATTTCATCCAAATACTGCACAAGCTCAAAGTTCTTTTTGGACAACTGCGATCTGTAATCAGAATCCTCTCCTCTTCGTAATAGAATTGCCTCTTTCTGAGAATCTATTTGCCTCTGATAATCAACTACATCCTGAAGCAACTGTTCATTCTGCACAGAAAGCAATCCACACTTACATCTAATTTGAAGAGTTAAAGACAAAGACATTGCTTTTCTAGCAAGCTAGCACAAGGACCTAAGCCAGTCAAAACCCATCCAAATTCCTACAGTCTGCTTTTAAAAAACTTAGAAGCCTCACCTTTTTCTGCAAGCGTTTTTTCTTCAGATTAAAAAGGAGAGAACAAGACCAAGAAAACAAAGCATGAAAAACATTAGAAATTATCTTTCAGAAGACTAAATAGGAATCAAGGTAGAGACAAAATAAAAGAGAGATTTCTCTATACCTGGGTATGACTACACAAGCATAAACACACATATGTGAGAGGGCATTTTGATGAATGATTCTCAAAGGTTTCCCCATGGACCTTAATTTAACTTTTGCTGTCAGTTTTATTCTCTGAAAGGCCAAGATTACAGGTATTAAATGCTCTAAAACATTAATTATTTTTTTTTTCCTAAAAAAAAGTAGTTTCAAGAGAATGATCAAAAAAATCTAGGAATTCTAGGAATAAAGAATGTTAATTCTATCTTTGCATTTATTGTTGTAGTCACTTTTGACTTTTTATAATTTTATGTTAACCAAAAAGACAATCTGAGCAAAAGCAACAAGCATAAACCAAATCTTGTCTAATATCCACCAAATCTATCTGTCAACGGTACTTAAGAATAACACTAAAAATTCAAAACACAAAATCCAGACAAAATTAATGCACGCTAGGACTATGTAAATTCAAGTGGTGACACCTCCTGACCTCAATTAACTATGTTTCATTGGAGCAGACGTATAACATATTTACTAAATGCGATTAAAATTCTGTATTCTCTTTGTACCTGTAGCCACAAAACGTTATAAAACAGAATTAAACATTATGCCACGCTAAGGACTCTAAATACAGAAAGATAATGATTTATTTATGAAGAAAGTTAAAAATACAGTAAATCAGCAATAATTATTTACTAACCTCTCTCCTTAATTTGATGTTTTCATTTTCAGCATCTTCATTTCGAAGAGCAAGCTAGAATGAAGACAGAAAACCTTTATATGTATCACTAAACGAACAAATTATAAGAACAAAGAACTCCAGAAACAAACCAGAAAATGTATGCAGAGCAGTCTGATTTCACCAGTAGGTCTGTTGTTTTTTTAATTTCAGAGGCTATTTTCAGAACATCGACTTTTCAAAAGATGTGCCAGACCAGCTTTTAGAGATGTAAAGCTGGATTCCTTCTTACCTGTTCATTCACTTTCTTCTCCTTTCCCAGTTCTTTTTCTACATCTGTTAACTGTCTCTCTTTTTGTTCTAATTGTTTTTCCAGTTGGCGGATCTCATCACGCAAAAACCGAGTATCACGACCACCAGCAGATTTTTGTGCCATCTTAAAAGCATTAAAATAACATTCTAAGTATAGTACAGTTCTTCAAAACAGAAAGAACTAACAAACCACAGCAGATGCTAAGATTAATGTCCCTAATGTTCAGGAAAAGCAACAGGAAGGACTTCAACATTACTCAGAAATTTCTGAAAATAAACGTGATTTATTAAAGTATAAAAAACTCATTGCACATACAGCAATTTGCAAACCTGAGGTTCCAGAGCATTCAAAAGCCTATAGAAAGTATTAGTTAAAATGTAGTGCTTTTACATCTCTTTACTAGATTAAAACAGCAGTCTAAAAAAAAACCCCAAAAAAACAAAAACCAAACTCACTTAGAAAAACCACTGAACAGCAATCGATAAAACAGAAAAATTTTAAAACATACCTCTAATTCATTTTGAAGTTTCATCACCTTTGTTTTAAATTGATTTTCTGTTAAAATGGAACAGATATAGTGAATTACCCGACAAAGTAAAAAGTACCGAAACCAACAATGCTTAACCTCAGTCTTTAAATATGGCTTCCCTCAAACAATTGACTTCAGAGCAGTTGGTATTTTATTCAGTTTCCTAAATTTAAAAAAAAAAACAACCAACCAACCAAAGCACAAACAAGACCACCCCACACTAAAAAATTCATTGATACATTTAACAAATCATTTAGGGAGAGCTTATAAAGGCTTGCTTACCACATTTGGCTTGTTCTTCCCCAGCTTTTTCAACTTCTTCTAGCGCCAGCTCTACCTCTTGAGTTTTCATCTGGGAAAAAATTACAGTAAACAAAGAAGCCATATTTACTACTTATGTAATTTAAAAGATTTTTCCATAGACCTCGTATTTGAAACAATGAAAATATTTACAAAAGAATATCAATTTTCTCTCATTAAACAAATGGAACCACTCCCATTTTCCCCCATGCTGACAATTAAGAAGTTCACTGGTGAAATATCTTCATTAGTAATTTATTCTTAAGGGCTACCTAACCATTCAAAAGCATACTGCTGAGAATCAAAAACAATAAAGGAGCCTCTCTAAAAATAATGTGCTGCCATTGTTTCCTACTGTCAGTACATTTCTAAGTAAATACAATAAAGTATGAAAGATTTAGACAATCAGTTTTAGGATGAAGGTGTTTCTTCACTCATGGTGACATTTCCATTTACGCTAAAGCATCAACCTGTCACAACAACTTCTAGTAAAGTTAAAATCATTACCAATAACTTACAACATCTAACAAATTTTTAGATATTTGCTTTTGTTTTCTATTTATAGAACGAAGTTTCCTTATCTGTATGTTAGTCCTATTCACTTTACTTCCCTCTGCTAAATGCTGTAATCCCAATGGCTACAAGCAGATACTGTGGTGCAAGCACACGATTAGCATATAAACAATGTTAGGAGTAACCTAAGATCATTATTCAATGCAGGGAGGGGAAAAAAGAAAAAGTAATGAAGATTTCATTTAAACAAAAACCAAAACCAAACAATGCCTCTGCAGAATTGTAGAAAGTAAGAATTAACACAAACCTTCAATAGTGACTGAGTAATTTTAAAAAGGTGTATCAGTTTTCCTGGGGTTTCAGTTTTTAGATCTTTCCAATCAACCTAAGGAAAGAGACAACTGTTTTTATATAAATATCAATGAAAACCACAAAATAAATCATTTATGCATGTGAAAGACCAGAGCCAGTATAGGTAAGAATGCATAATAAACCCTCTATGTTCTGTTTTTCCCTTGAGTACCTTTAACATGGTATCCAGCAATCTGTCCGCTAGTTCCTCTTGACGAGGCAGAGCATCTGGATCCACTTTCATAAGCTTCTTCCAATCTAAAATCTGTGCCATATTGAATTTATAATTTTCTCCTGGAACAAAAATTAAAATAAAAATTATCAGACATTCTTATGTCAAATGACTTAATGTAGACTGGCTACTGAACCACACAAGATGATTATAAAAACTATTGATTTTGTAACATTTATTAACATCACGTTCACATTTTGGTCTACTGCAAACAAGGGTGGCTATAGCAAAATCATTTTTCTTTAAGTTAAAAATTACATCATACAAAAATACATACTCAGTGAATTTGTGACACAGTGAAGAACAGGACACATGCGAAACCTGTATTTTAACTTTAATATCCTTTTTTTCCTCTCCACCTTTCAATGTGGTATTTTTTACAAACACAACTGGATACCTATTTGAACCAGCCCTTGTAGGATAAACATCTCCTTACAGTCACAAAACCATTATTTCTAATATTTAAACAGAACCAACACCTGCTTTAGATTGGTACTTTGAGCATCCATTCCCAGATATTAATTTATAAGACATTATACTCTTGATTAGAATGTTTTGAGTTGATAAAGAACAGTAAACAACCTGGAAACTGACAAAAATCTGACCAGGAAGTAGTGCAAAGTTTTGCTCTACTGCTTACCTACCAGCTGCTGTGGGACACGGTGACTTCTTATATATCTGAAAGTCAATGCAGTATCTGAAAAAGGCAGAAGGGATCGGAAGTCTTGGATTATTCTATCCTCTGGATCTGTCTCTAGCCTTTAGTATCAATATTTCAAAAATTATAATCTGTCAAGTTTAAACCAAACATTTTTAAGATACTCAATGCCTTAAATTATGAACACAGCATAAATTATTAAGAAAATTCAGAAAGAAATAAACCCAACTAGAATATTAAATTCATTATTAGCAACAAGCTCTAATAACTCTAACAATGATCTACGCTGTGCATGATACTGAGATCTGTTCCATCAAAACCAGCATAATCACATGGGAGATATCCTTTGCGATATCTCCCGTATTAGTTTCACAGAATCAGAGAATGATCTTCCCTGAGCCTCAGCATAGTTTCCAGGAGGATCTGCTCCATGACCTTGCTGGGCATCAAAGTGAGACTGACCAGCCTGCTGTTTCCTGAGTCTTCCTTTTTTTCCCCTGCTTTAAAAATGCAGGCTCTGTTTCCTCTTTTCCAGTCAGTGGAAACTTCACCAGACTGACATGACTTCTCAAATGTGACTGATGACGGCTTGGCAACTACATCAGCCACGTTCTTCAGGATCTGTGGATGCATCTCGTAGGTTCCCATGCACTTGTGCACCTTGAGGTTCCTTAGGCAGTTTCAAAGCCGATCTTCTCCTACAGTGGGCAAATTTACCCAGACTAACCCATCTTGAGCTACTTCTGATTTTCAAATTACCTCACCGAGACTCGCTCTTATCTACTAGCTCTACAGAGCACTAGATCTTAACTAAAAAGCCCCCAACCAAAATGATATCTCCTGCTAGCTTCCTGTTTTCTTCCAATTTGTATATGGAATGATACAATGACAGACTGCAACCCCTCCTGGATGCTAGTGAGGGACAATTTTGGCTCCGTTTCATCTGACTCTGCTGAATTATCAAATTGCCTTATTTTACACAACGGGGCACTGCAGAAGCATCCATCAGCCTAGAGCAGACCTGTACAGCGGCCTGTAAACTTTTCCGAGCACAGCATAGCGACGGTGCCCGCACCCGGACGCTTCTGCTGGGGACCAGCAGCCCCGGCCACGTCCCGAGCCTGGCTGCCCGCGGTGCTCCCGAGAGATCGCGGGGGTTCCTGCCTCCTTCCTCAGAGCACCGCCCACCCCTTGACCTCACCGCTCCCCGAGAACGGCAGTGGCGGCGGAGCCCGCTGCTAGGCGACGCCATCAAGCTCTCCCGCCGGCTCCACTCTCCGGATACGCGTAAACGCAGGGAGGCAGCCAACGATGCCGCGGCAGAAGGACGAGCCGGGCACTCCGAGCCCCGAGGAGCTGCACGGCCACACAGCGGGGAACCGGGAGAGACTGGGGAACGGCACTGCGGTGGCAACCCCGCCCCGCGGGAGGCGGACCGCTTGGCCCTGCGTGCGGCTGCTCCGGAACTACAACTCCCGCCGTGCCTCGGAGATACCGCCCCGGAACGGGGTCGAGGGGGTGGCGAGGGGGGTAGTTGTGCGCATGTGCAGTGCTTGGAGACGGGTGGCTGTGCGCGCTGTGGGCGGAGGCGCCGGTAGTGGCGGAGCTGTTTCTTCTGCGGCCGCAGGTAGGGCGAGTAGCGGTGGGCTCTTCCTTCTCAGACGCGACCTGGGGGGCGGGAGGCCTGTGTCTGGTGTAGCTGCTGTCCGCGGCCGCGGGTGGTCGTCTTTGTGTCTCTCTCCCTTGGCTGTGCTTTCCGGGCCTCATCCGTGAGCCTCCGCTCCGGGCTGCGGTGCGGCCTCGGTCACTGGCCGCGCTTCCACGTCGCTTGAGAGGAGAATGGATTCGCGCCTCCGCTCGTCCGGTCCCTTCCATTGCACAGGCTTACGGCTGTGGCCGCTTGCCCGTCCCCCTGCGCCCCCAGCCGGCCTTAGGTTTTTTCCTCGACACGGGCTGCGGAAGGCGGCATGCTCTGTGCAACACGACGGGCTGGATGGAGGGCTGCACCACTGCCCGGGTATGCGTGTGCTATATATGTGTGTCGGGATGTAATAGTCAGGGCCCAAAATATAGCTTGCACAGCGGTACAGGAAAGATCACATCTATAAACTAGCGGAATCCTTTGAGTGCAAGAGGCCAGCGAGGACGTCTGAGCACTGGTAGTGGTCTGGTGGCCCCAGAAGTTTGAGATCCTGTGTTAGCTAAATGGCTGTGAACACATCTTTTCAAATAAAAAGCGAAAACCAGCAACCATTTGCGACGTGTATATATCTGTATTCATTCAACAGCTGTAGAGAACTGAAAAGAATTTGTTTTTTAATTTCTTAAGGAAAAAAGGCATCTTTGGACTTTTGTCTTTTTCTGGATTATTTATTCTCTACTTTTTCTTTGCTGTCTCTTGATTAGTGTTGATATTTAATGAAGGCTGACAAGATGCAAGCTGCTTGGCACTCCTTGTAGTTATGCAACTTGTTCCAGTCATGGCGTAACTCTTCATTCTTGATTGACTTTAAAAGAGTTTTATACCTCAGCCAAAAATTAGTTAATTACAGCTCTATATTGGGTAAGAAAAGCAAACTGTATAGTTAGGAAAGAGAAAGAGACCAGATTATATTTCATGAATAGGAAACATTAGTAAAAATAAAATTAATTGCCATTAAGTGTAAAACAGCGATTTCTTAGCAGGACAGGCTTTTGTAGTTGGAGCAGGTGAGCCATAGAGAATAATACTGCCTTGCTACAAGATGAGCTTTCAGGAAATGGATTCCTCTGTGATATAGAAAATTAAATCATCCATTGATGCTCCTGGGTAGGACCTTTTTATTTTTATTTTTTTTTTACTCCTCTTCATCAGGTTAACAAGTTGTTAAGGCAAGTATAGCTATTTAATGTGCTTCAGCATTATTTTTTTTTTTTTTTAGTGTTCTGTTATAGAATCAACATAAAATACATCATTACATATACTGGTAGTGGAAACACATCTAGGTCATAACTGTGTAGTGTAGACAATAAGACAGTGAAGGAGGTTGATGCAGAACTGAAGGGGGTTTTGAGGTGAGCTGGAAGACTTCCGAAAGTGAAAAAAGAGTGAAAAGTGTGGAAGTGTTAACCTAACACAAAATGTGAAGAAGTTTGAAATACAGAACGCCGTAGAGCAAGTGAGTTAGTTTTTCTCTTTTTTCTGCATCACATCTGATCGTGTGACAAACTTTGTATGAGTGGATGATCTTCTAATGGGAATACATGCTTGTAGTTCTGGAGCCAAAGAACATTTTATCTCCACAGTACAGCTTGACCTGCCATGATAAAAGAGTTAGGCATCCATATTAAACCACAGTTTTGATAGCATTGTGTGCCATTTCAAAGGCCTAATACAAAGACTGTGATATAAAAGACCTAGTGGAATGTTATTAAAAATACTGCAAGAAGTCATCTACAGACTCAGCATACTAAATAAGGACATGCATAGCAGAGGCTGACTTTTTAGCTTATGCCACCCGTGTAGCTTTTGTTGGCTTATTCTTTGGAAATAACAAACATGCAGTTTCTGCTGTTATATTTCTAGAATACTGAGAGTATTAATCAGCCTTATTTTAGACACAGTATTTTTGTGTCAATATGCTATGAGGAAACAAACTATGTTTTATACAGTTATTCTGAATGTAAAAGGTATTACTTTGCTACTGGTTGAATGTAGGAAAACAAACAAAAGAAACAAAGTCCCCCTAAAACTGTAAAGGTTTGACTTTAATGTGTGACATCTTGTTAATCATTTTAAGCTATAAAATGCAAACCATGCATATGTGGTTTGTATTTCAGCTGACTTGCACCGGTTGCATTGAACAAACTCAAGCTAAACCACCAGCTAAACCAATATATTAATCTTACTCATGTTTAAATTTTGATCCTTGGTTTGTACCAGAGTACCCTAAAGTGTTCTTGGTGTTAGTTTATCTGGTTGGTTGCCAGCAAGCTCTTCTCAGATTTCCCAGGAAAATCATTCCTCTGGCCTGCCACACGTGTTCTGACTCCATGTCAGAGCTGCCATTCCTCATCTTAGTTGATCCTTCAGAACTCTATGAAGAGAAAGCTGGGGGGCATTGCCTTGCTGGGGAATGAAGAGTACTTTACATTTGTCCCATTACTCTTGATCCTGTAGTATTTGCAAAGGAAGGTTGCCACAGTAAAACTTTTATTATATTTATTCTGCTCCAATATCTCAGCAAGAGAAAAGGGGAATCCAGTCATGTTTTGCATTCTGCCTTCTCCCATCTTCCCAAATACTTACTGCTTTCTCCTGTATGAAATTCACCACAGTCATTTAAATTTGAGTTGTGCATCTGCATTTTTTCATACTGGAGTTGTACCTTGGAGCAACATTTTTAAGAGAAGATAAAGGCTGTGTGAAAGGGACATAGCAAACAAAATGGTGATCTCTTTCTGTCCTTAAACTCTCTAATCAAATCATCAAAAAGAATATTCATTTTAGCCAAAAATGCAGAAAGAGTAGCAAGGTAGGCAAGACAGATTAGGACATTAGCAGAGCCTCAGAAGCTAAATTAAAATGCCATTTTTAAGTGACTATACTACGGGCTTTGGTAACCCATTTTATATATCTTTGCTGATATTCATCAGTTCAGTCATCAGCTCTTAAATGAACTTGGTGCTCACCTGTTTGAAACTGGAAATAAATCTAGGAGTAGTTTTGTCAGTTCTTTCCTTTATTCCACCTTTAATAATTTGTCAGTTTTCTGTGTGAACTGTAAATATGCTTTAAGCAGCCCAGGACCTTCAGTGGTTATGGGAGTACATTTCTCCAGAGTAAATGAGATGCACAACTATTTTTGGAAGCTTATTTGTGTATATCTGTGTTTTCACTGCCTTTAGAGCTCCAAACAGGAGAATGGAAAGCCCACATTTTATGATTAGGTGTGTGCATAAAAAGCTCATTAGCTTGTTTTCAAAGCTTTTCAAGAAACTGCCTGATCCATATGCAAATTGCCTGGTTTTTTTATTTCCAGCAGCCTGATTAATATAACACAAAATTAAGTTCCGTGAGATTTGCATAATAATTATATTACATATTGCACATTCAAAGCACAGATTATCAAAGTGACTCTGTGGAGTTACAGACTATTGCCTCACTGATGCTTCCCATAGTCTGCAGACTATTGCTTCACTGATGCATGGTCATCTCCAGAGAATAGTTGCAGTTTGATTACAGTTGAAAATGCTAACATCTTTATATGACTGAAAAGTGACAGGTGTATTTTTAAGATCTATGAATATTTAAGAAAGTGTGAATGAAAATAGTCTCTGCATATGAGATTAAAAAAAAAAAAAAGCTTTAAATTGTAGTAACTAATGTTCTGTTATGGACAGTGAATAAAGTGAATTTAAAAAAACTTTCTGACTGCTTGAAGTGACTTTCAAAATATTGACTGTATCAAAAGCTGCAATATGTCAATTATGGTGGATATTTTCAGGAGTAGTAAGAGCTTTCATACAAATCTGAAACAAGTTGAAACTTTGCAATTCTGACATCCATTTGAGATTAAGTTTAATGATTATGTTTGTTCTTGCCAGTTTATGTGGAAATCCTGTGGAAATCCTTAGGTGGTTTGTGCAAGCTTTTTCCCCAGCAGAACTGCCACAGTTCTCAAATTCTCAAATACTTCCGCTACCTGTGTCCTGTTCTCTAAAGAAGAAAAAAGTGACTCGTAGAACATATTTTTTCTTTTTTGAAGTAGGATTGATGGGAACAGAAGTTATTAATATAAGTTTCAAATGTGTGTTTAAATTTCTAAAGTTGGATAGTAAGTTGTGTCTAATCAACACAAATATATTTGCTCTTGCAAGGGTCTGTTGTTGGTAGTAGGTGACAGCACATTTATTAGATGATAGCTAATTATGGAGTGCTAAACGGCTGTTGAGTCTTTAGGGATTGCAGCTCTATTCCTCCGTAAATACATCCTAAGTTTTACTGAATTCATATGATCAGAAAATGGCTCCCACACTCCCAAGTCTCCCGAGGATACTCTTAGAACATCATTGTGCATTTTTTGTTCATGTTGCATTTTTTTGTGCAGACTACTGTATTTTGCAGTATATGGTGTTAAACTGTGATTGTAGAGAAATATTTTGTTTTCCTTTTTTCCTAAAAACAATTTTTCGTTATGTAGTACTTGTCTGTAATGAACTCGTCTGGATGAACTGGTAAAGGGTTCTCCGTAGCTGGAGGAGACTACCTGCCTTTCCAGCCAAACCTGCTTGAGAGCTCTGGTTCATGTCTGTCTTTTCTGTTTAATGTGTCTGTGCAAGCATGAGAGCACTGCAGTGCAAAATGCAGATTTCTGTGCCAGACAGAAAATCAGACTAACAGTCAGGTGTTTTGCACAGAAAAACACAACTGTTTTTCCGCAGTTGGCTGTTGTGATCATGCAGTTTCTGTCTCACAGGGTTTATCTTGCTGTTCATTGTTTTCAGATGTATATTTTTCATGGCATGGTCAGATACTGTTGTAAATTAAAACATCCAACAGAAATCTTGGTAATAAATCTTGGTATGTATCTCTCCTGATTTCAGCCAGTCAAATGGGGCTCTGTGGCTGTTCCATAGACCACAGACTGGCAGTCATACAGCCGGGGGGGGGGGGTGTTAAAGTATCTGATGGGCAATCTGTGAAAGTAGCAGGTAGACGTGATGGAAAAAAAATAACTTGAGGGACAGTCAATCTGTTTACATGTGGTGGAGCAGTCAGTGATGTGGTTTCCCATCACAGCAAGGCTGTGTTAACAAACAAGTTGTTAGGCAGCATTTTACTGGTATTTATCAAAGCACCTATCACTGGGAGCAGTGAAGTACTGGCACTCCCAAGACCGTATGTGGGGTGATAGCAAATTTCAGTGTGTCTCTTGGGCAAGAAGGGGAATATATCCACTCACTCAAGTAGCCCAGTCATACCAAGGCTTCAGCAGCCTCTTGCAGATCTTTGATTGATGAGGTTCTCAGCCTTGCATAATCCTCATAGGGCCTCTTTCTTTCCAATGTCAAACTGATAACAGATTATCTGGTGTGAACAGCGTTGGCTGCCAAATAGCAATTGCTGTCTTCCACTGAGATTAATGGCAGGCATAAAACATTTTGCTTAGTTTACCAAGTATTGATGAGCTTTTATAAGCCTCCCTCTGCTTTAGTCTTGCATTCTCAACACATTGCATGATCATTCCAAGTTTGAAGCTTTGAGTTTGGTGGTGGACCGAACTGTAGTAGCAGATAGGAAGTAGTAGTTCTGATGGTGAGCCTTCCTCAAAATCTGCCTTGTTATGCTTAATGTAAAGGACAGTAAAAACATCTTTTCCTTATTTATGCTTTAATTCAGCAAGAGCATTAAACTACCCTGTAATCAGACCAGGTAGAACAAGTGACTTCCCCAACTTTTTGTATTTTTACAGTGTATTTCAGGAAAATAAGAACTTAGACTACCAGATTGCAAGTCAGAAGTAGTATCTGTACAGTAGTATCTGTGCTACGGTTTTGTGTGATCTACAGATTGTACATGGCCTTGCACTTCCTATTTTTCTCTTTGTACTTGCCCTGGAAACAGATTGCTGGAAAACGGGGGCTCTTCTAGATCTCCATTTTGCCCATCTGTTACCAAGACCTTCTAGTGCTTTTGCACACAGTAAAAATTTGAGAGATACAGTGCAATGCTTTTGAGATCACCAAGCATGGCACAGTTCAAGCAGTGTGTTGTGTGGCTTGCTGCCAAAACCAGAACAAGTTTTGTTGCTTATGTTCCTCACATCAGACTTACTAAGCTGTTCAGTACTGTCTTGAGCGTGTGTGGCTTGGATACTTGTCTTGAAAGACTGAATTATAGCCATGTTTTTGCAGTTGTATCTTTGATTGAAATGTGTGTGGAAAGGAGAGACTGAATTGCAAATTAAAAAAATGTGATGCTAAAGGTGAATTTCTTCTGGAGTTCTCAAACAGGTTTCTCTGGTGGTGGGCTAGCCACTTAATCCTGACTTTGGATGTAGCTTGAAATACTCATTTCTTTCTGTCTAAGAGTTCCCTTTCATTCAAATATAAACCATATATTCCCTACAGGAGGCATGTAGGTAAATGCAGCTCTGTTAAGGAAAAGCTTAGTCAATAGCGGTATAAAAAGAGTTGTGGGTGGAAGAAGTTCTAGAAATTCAGAACAAAAAGGGCTCATGAAAAACATCAGAATTGCTTAGGGTTAAGGGGTCATTAAGGCAGCTGTCTTGACATACATTCTATTTAGGGAAAAGAGAAGTAAAAACATACAAAAAGTAGTTGAGGAGCTAGCAATTAAGGTTGGTTAGGCTTTTCCTTTTGATTGGAGGCTATATTTAGGAATCTGTCCCTTTTTTTCTAGTTGGGGATCAGTAGCTGTTTCTGAAATAGGGTTGCTGCTAAAGAATTAGCCCGAGTTACTCTTTGGTACACAAAGCAGTGTCTGCAAGGGCTTACTACATGAACCAATGCAATGAACTTACGTTGTTAATAAAGAAGTCTCAAGTCACCCAAACCTACTCACCTAGTGAGGCCCCTTCTTGAAGGGTGAATTTAAATAAACCTTATGGTTGTTTCTGTGTGGAAATGTTATCTTGTCCCATTAAGTTTTGGAACACAGTATTTAAGAAATGTAGCTTATATATTGGAAAATCATTACATATGTGCTGTAGGTCCTTTTCAGATGTGACTGCTATTCAGTAGAACTAGTGAAGTTCAGGAAGTAGGAAGTGCACTGTTCTGCACACTGTTGCAAACAAGGATTTTCAGACCTTTTTCTAGCAGTTCCTTCTCCTTATGCTGGGGGGCTAGAGAACTAAAAAACTTTGGTGGGTTGAAATTCAGAAATGGGCTGGCTTTACATGTATTCCTGCAGTTAGCTTTGTTGTTGTTGTTTTTAAAATAAGATTTCTCTGGCTGCCATGAAGATTATAAATATGTTCAAACTTAATCTTGGCTTAAAGTACTTTGATCCAGCCTGGCAAAAAGGCATAGCCTCCTCCTTTAACATTTAACAATGTTTTCTCTCTCTCTTTAATTAAAAAAGGCTTTTTATTGGTTCAAGTAACACCAGTTACCAGTGCTCCAGGTACTACAAAAGAAAAAAAACCACAACTTTCACTGACATTATGTGAGTAACACTGATTGTATTGATTTGATTCCTTTTAAATGATCTTTGTCTTGGTTTTTAGTTTTAACTGCACCTGCATCTTGTTGCGCATGTATTCCTTCCTATACTACTGCGCCTTTACCACTAGTTGTGATAGGTGATTGTTGTGCTTTCAGGTGCAGCCCAGGCTGCAAATCACTTCTGAAATTACATGTGTGGGTGAGATTTTTCTATGGGCTGTTTTTAGAGGATAGTATACTTAAATATGAACACAAGTAAAAAAAGCCAAAATACCAACAAACCAAAGGAAAAAAGATATCACCAGCATTTCATCATCCAAATAATATAGCATATAATAATATAGCATCCAAATCACTCATCATCTTTGATGTGTGAACCGTGATGGACATAAGGCTAGTGTGTTTATATATTTATGGATCCACATTATCCAGCTAATATAAGCTGTTCTCTGTCCTTAGGGATATTAGCCCTCTCTAGTTTTGGGGAAGAGGCTGTATATTTTTTTTTCAGTCATCTCTTTTTCTCCAAACTAAGTCAATGTTTGGCTGTCTGTAGCTTTTCACCTCTTTGGTCCCAACAATTGGCAGTAATCCAGGCTGTGTCAACCATGGGTCAAAAAGAATGCCTTTGACCTGTAGTTACCTCTTATTCTTCCAAGGCAGAACAGTGTTTTCAACCAACCTAATTAATACGTAGTAATTTCACCTTTTGATTGGGTCACCCATGTATTATTATTTAAATAAACCTAAAACTGCTGTTTAAGAATTTCTAAAGCTTAGGAAGTTCATGCAAGATGAGAGAAAATAAGATAAAAGTTAATTTGTAGTGACTTTTTTGCTTGCTGTTTCTTTAGACAGGACTCTTATGTGCATTTAATGACATAGGAGCAATTGGCAGAGTTGAGGAAAAAATGACTTTTTCATGAACTTCTGTGAAGAATGCAAATGAGCAAAGTGTGAGCTTCAATGGTAAGTTTAGCTTTTTATTATTAATTATGTCTTTTTTACCTGTTCTTGAACACCTGTATTTATAAGTTCTTAAAGGTTCCTGTTTGTTCTTCAGAATGTTTCAAATTTGTAGGGTTTTTTTAACTGCTTTTGAAATATTTTATGGAATACTTTTAAAGCTAAAAAACGTGAATAATTAATGCACTGCTTTCCTTTTTGATGATCTAGTATTCTGTGACAGTATGTTAAACTACTCAGAGCTCTAGGGAACTTAATTTTCATAATTCTCTAGTTTTCAGCATTAATTTGAACTGCTGTCTGCTAAAAACTACATCACAGTTTATCATCAATCTTCTGTTCTTAGTAAACCATGTAATGTAGTGGTGCATCCAGCTTGTGTGAGGGCTTTTTAGGGGTGAGACTTATTTAATGAGAGTATGTCTTTTAGACAATAAATTGTGCAACATGGAAAAGACTCATGGAAAGCTTTCTATTTTACTGATTTTTAGGTATGTAATGTTATTAATTTCTAAAATATTATATGTCTTTTTTGACTTTGTCAAGTTTAGTTTTTAATCAGTAACATTAATCAAGTTGCTGTTCATGTATTTCAGCTTTTGTCCATGAAAACTCTTAGGGAAGATGGCTGATGTAAGCCTGAAGGAAGCAGCACTAATAGTTGGTGTGGTGGCAGCCTGCTACTGGAATAGTCTCTTTTGTGGTTTTGTTTTTGATGATGTTTCAGCAATTTTGGACAATAAAGATTTGCATCCTTCTACTCCATTAAAAAATCTGTTTCAGAATGACTTCTGGGGCACTCCAATGTCTGAGGTAAATGGTTTGTGAAACACTTGGAGGAATTTAGGAAAAGAAAGAAAGCCTTGCAAAGAGTTTTTTTCACTTTTTCATAACATGGTTTTAACAGAATAGTTTGTTTCTGAAGGATTGTGGTGATGTTAAGTGTTTTGTACTACCAGATCAGATGTCAGTCATATTCTTTCCCTCTGTTCAATAGAAGAACTTGTAAGAAAATTTAAGTAATATATCATGATTCAAGATGCTGTGTGTTATCTAATTTTGGTATTGAAATTGGACAGCCCTAACCATTTTCACTTTTCATCCTGCAATAGCTAGACATTGACATACAAGGAGAGTATTTATTTCTAATTACAGTATGGAAGGAAAGAAAACACTCTTAAACAACAAAGCTATAAGTTAGAGAATGGGTATTGAATTATTAATTTTTTTGAGGAAGTATTTTTGTGTGAATTCATAGGTCTTGGTTTGTGGTCTATATAGAGTGGCTGTGTTTTTATTTGAAAAGCTGCATTGGTGTTAAAGTTGTTGATAAACATTGTTAAGTGGCAGTGGCTAAAGTATTTACATATAGTTTAGAAGGCAACACATAATGCCATTAAAAATGAGCCAAAATTCACTGATAGTCATAGATAATTTTTGCCTATGCATTTCACTTTGTAATCTTCTCTTTTCTTATGTTCCTAACATACAGGGTTAGTTCTTTGTGAGATACTAATTGCCCACTCTACAAGTAGACTTTAATTCATAATTTTCATACAAACCTCTAGAGAAAGCTTCCAGACTTTTTCAGATGCCATCTAGTCCTGCAATCATTGAGAGTAAGTGGGTTCCTAAACTCCTCCCAGAAAAATTTCAAGTAGTATTTTTCAACATGTTTTTACTCAAAAAAAAAAAACAAAACAAAAAAAACCTAACCACGTGGAGGGAGAGAAAGCCATCTCAGTATTGATTTTGCACTGAAAACCCAACAGAAAGTCAGTGATTTTAACTAAATGAACTCAGATTAATTTTATCATTCATGGTTTTTAAAGTACTTTTTCCTATCCGTGTTTTTGTCTTTCTGTATGTTCAATTTGCTTTCCGGTGTGGGAGTTGGTGGTGACTGATTGATTTATTTGTTTTCTTTCAGGAGAGAAGTCATAAATCTTATCGTCCCCTTACAGTTCTTACATTTCGTTTAAACTACTTGTTCAGCGAGTTAAATGCAGTTTCTTACCACTTCCTAAATCTGGTCTTTCATGTGGTGGTTTGTGTAGTCTTCCTCAAGGTCTGTAAGCTTTTTCTGGATAACAAGAGCAGCGTAGTTGCATCCTTGCTCTTTGCAGTGCACCCAATACATACTGAAGCGGTAGGTACAGTTGTGATGTGTTTAATTTGTTCAAGCTGTGTTAATTAACCTTAAATTTCATGGGGTTTTGTGTCTCTTCAGAAATTATAACTCCAAAAAGTGTGTGGTTTTGCTTGTGCTTAACTCTGCCCTTTTCAATGAGTGGGGAAGGTGACAAATTCATTGTTTGATACTGCATGCAGCTACTAAAACTAATTAAAGAAACATTAATTTAGTTATTAAGTAACTTAGGTCTCTGCTATGAACATTGCCTTTTATGATGATGGCTACTGTAAGCTTACATGGATATTTGTGTTCTGTGATGATTCACCCAGTACCATATTTTGCAAATACTATGAATGCCAGTTAATTCATTTCCAGAAGTGCTGAGCACTTGCCTCTAGCTAATTACCAAGTCAGTTCTGTTTGCTATCTTTTATGTCAATATATCAATCTCAGCAGACCTTTTACTAGGATTGTTGTTATTATGCTGCATCCAGCTTAGGACCATTCTGTTTGAACCTTCAATTTTTTTAACGTATCTAAGAATGAAGAATACATTTCTCACCTCTCATATTTACCTTTCTTTTGATCCTGAACGAATTTGTTTTCACTGCTATGAAAAGCATTATTTATACAAGCTGTCTGATAATATACTTTTTAATGTTCAACCAGGCTTGCAGAGCTGTGGAGTAAATGGAGTCTTGTGATCACTATTCATTAGATTTGTTTCCGTCAGAAACACTGATAAAGCAGATCTGTGGAATTCTCTGCTGTTATTTCTGCACCACTTAGGTTGGCTTTCATAGATTCCAGTTCACAGGTGTTACAAAATCTTTTCTTAGTCTCTTTTTTATTTCTTGTAGTATTAGCTGATTTTCAGAAAACCTTTTGCTTCTTGGAGATGTTACTCGTTTTGGGGTTTTTTTTGATTTTTTTTTTGGATGGTGGTTTTTGTTTTGGGTTGTTTTTTTGGGTTGTGTCGGATGTCATTTGAGAAAATGAGGAGGGTTTGCTCTTACCTCTGTGTTGGTTTTTTATTTTTTTTGTTCTGATTTGTTAGGGTAAAGAGTTTGCATCTCTTTCTTGTTCTCTGAAGGCACAAATCCCTGCTAGTAGCAATTCAGTAGCCTGCATCTGTGAATTTTGAGAAAATCTTCATAGGAAATAACTTCATGGAGTTTATAATTGGCTGCTATTTGAGCTACTAACATGTCCTTGCTAGAAGAAGTTAGGTGCATGTTTAAAAATGCAGAAATTAAACCCTTAAAATTTTTTGCTTGCTTTTGTGCGTGAAAGCACAAACCCCCATAAAATCTTTGGTAAAATGTGGGTTAAAAAATAATTTGTTAATTTCATTTTGTTTTCCGTTTCTTTGAAAAAACATGCTTTAAATTTAAATTTAAAAGTTTGGCTTTGCCTCTTGTAGTAAATATGATAGTATGTTTACAGGAGCATTACCAAGTTGCTACTGACTTACAGTAGTAGCTTATGGTTTGGATCATCCTTTGTAATTTTATCACTTTCATTTCAAATATGATGATTTCTTATGCTTGAACAGTCAGATTCCATGAGATAACAGTAACACAGTCACATTTAGTACTTTGCAACAGAGTTAGCAAAAAGTGTCATACAAATCCTACAAAACATTGTGTACTTAAGTTGTGTGAGATAAGGTATTACAAAGGTATGATGTGCAGTTATGAAGCAATTTGGTACTAAGCATGTAATTCATCATATTAACCACATGAGGGCACTTCAAGATTGCTAGAACTTGACGCTGTACTTATGAAACTGCGATTGAAGTGCAATTGCAATTGAATTCTTCTGCTTTTATACTTAGGTGAAGAATCAGTTAGGGGAGTTCATTCTCCTCCCCCTGCCATTTTCAATTTAAGTTTTCTGGTTTTGAGGAAAAGTGCATTCTATCCTGTCAAGCGTTTACATTGAGAATTCTGCCTAACATGTGACAAAGAAAGAATTCTTAGTTGAGAGTTGTGCATATGTATAAAGGCAAAACCACCAGAAGTTTCCACACATGGAAAAGAAGAGGTCATAATGAACTGGAGACTTGACTGCCAACTAAGTTATTCAGGTTTTTAGTGAAAATTCCAAAGCAGGTGTCATTCCTAGTTTTTCTATTATGTGATATGTGTATCTTTTATAATTGGAATGTATCTGATTTAAATTCCTTCAAATTAGTTTCCTAGTTACTAATCCGCTGCACAAGAGTTTGAAACAGCAGATGCAATCCATATTACCTATCTTATGCTAAATGGTTTTTTCCCTGGATAAGTTAGCAAAGCGGGATAAAGAGAAATAATTTTCTGCTTGACTTCAGAGAGAAGCTGGTCTCTTCCAGTGGTAATACATCATTTTCTGAGGAAGAATCTTTGAGGAAAAGTGTTGAATAACAGCATCGTAGTTTCATTTATCCTTGTCTTTAGAATTCCAGTTCAGTCTTTCTAGCTACTTTGCTATTGTTTCAGCCAGAGGCATGTTGATCACCTTTACAGCTACAGGATGTCAACTAACCTTGTGAATGCTGGAATTTTCACTCATGCATCACCTTTGTATCCAGAATTAGAATCTTTCTTTATTGGGAAGAGATTGTAGGCACACCACCACACTTGCATTCCTAATGATCTCTTTCGGTTGATCTACAAAGTTCTCCTATATTTTGAGGTCCAGACCAGAAATCGTTGAAACAGCTTAAGACATTTTGGAAACAAACACTTGTATACTATCCAAAATGTTAACACAAACTCTGATGCCCTATCAGTTATGAAACATGCTTTGTCTGTGCGTTATTCATTGAGTCCTTTGGTAAATATATGCTACTCCCAATGGAAGCACCAGAGCGTCATTTCAAATTCAGATCTGAATACTTTTCTTTACACTGTGATCTTGGATATTGAGTTGCTTTCTCTTTTTATGCTGTACTAGATCAATTGTGCTTGACCAAGGATGTAGCTAGCAATAAAATCTTACACTTGGGTCCAGATGGCTGAAAGTAAGTTTTCAGCATCATCATCATTAAATGGTGAGATAAGAGGTTTCTGTAGATAAATATGACAGTCTACTTTGGGATCGCATGCCATTTTTCAGCCATCTTACTTGTAGAAAATTGAATGCAATCAGAAACATCACAGAATAGGGCAAATGATAAATGATATTGTGGTCAGCACAGTGGTAGCTACAGTAACCATTAACACAGTGACCTGTCTTTGATCTCTGCTTGTTGATTGCACCTTAGCATTTTGGAAAAACAGCTCCTGAAATGGAAATTAATCTGTATTTCCTTGGGAATTCCATAATAATCTTCTTCTCTATGGATTTTAATGCTTCTCCAAATTTTCGTAAAATTCATTCCTTTCTGTCTCATTACTTTAACATTGCCAACCCAATTACCATTTTGAAAATTGCGAGACCTGTAATAAAGCCTAAGAAAGCCCGAGTCATTCCTTAACTCCATTGCACAGTTTGCCATCACCTTAGTTATCACTGTTGTCTGCTCACCTAAGAGTTACCATAGCAGCAGTAAAAGGAATGCATCTTTCAGATTTAAATCTGTTCGGTCAGTCGGAAAAGGTATGAACAAAAGTAACAATTATAGTTTCTGTATGCCATTGTCAGCAGGATATATACATACGTGCATCCTTGTCAGGCTCCACCTAAATCTCCTATTCACAAAACCTAGTTTCTTCCAAGTGTTATGAAGAAAGAGGTTGTTATCATGCCCAAATTCCACCTCAGATGCTATTTGTGTCTGGTGTTACTACAGATAAGAGAAAGTAGAGCATTTCTCAGTTGTCTCGTTAGTGGTGATACTTAGGGGCACATCAGCCACAGGTGGCCACTGCTAGTAACCTGTGTCATCCAGTTCTTGAATTCAGTACTGATTGATCTGAAAGCAGCCTTACTGTTCATTGCCTTTATTGCTTGGTTTTCAGATCCTGTTTATGCGTATCCTGATAGCGTATCAGTCGCACACTATTCTAGTAGTAGAATAGTTATAAGAACAATAATCTTGGTTTTTTTTCTTTTTCAGGTTACTGGAGTTGTGGGCAGAGCAGAGCTTTTGTCATCTATCTTTTTTCTAGCAGCGTTTTTGTCATATACAAAATCTAAAGGGCCAGATAATACCATAGGTAAATGATTGGCAAATATATATGTAACTTCATTTCTGTATCACTGATACGAGAGCTCTTAAAATGGTAATATGGGTGTATTGGTTATTCTGCAAGTGTGTACAAAAAATCTTCAGCCCCAAGATCTCCGTGTAAAAGTAGTTTTCATTAAAAATTGCCTTTTTCTTTTTTTTCTCCTGTGAGACTTAAGTATTTCTTTAGTTGTTTTACACCTAGTGTAGGGGGCTCTTGCACTCACTTCTGTTAATACAGGTGAGTTGAAATATGCTGAAATGCCTCAGATGGTCACAAGTATGTGGAGATGTATGAGGCTTGCCTCTTGTCCAAGGTCAAAATGGTTTTGTAAAAGTTCATGACTGCCTATAAAACATTACATTTGAAAAAGTACTCTGTTGAATTAGGAAAGATTGGATTTTTTTGTTTTCCTAGTCTTTTGCCTTTCATTCAGTCCTTTCAATTTATAGGAGGCAGTTTTAAAATTGATACATGTATATTACTTTCTTGACAGAAAACCTGGTAATCTTCGCTTTAATAACCAATGTCATGTGGAATAAGTTTACAGAAATAGTATGTTCAAATATGAAGAACCGAAGTCTTTGCTTTTTAGCTTAATTTACTTCATTAAATGTCTGGACTTTTCATAAGATGGAACGTTTTCAATATCTTCTTTATTTGCAGTGTGGACTCCAATTGCAGTGACTGTGTTTCTAGTAGCTGTTGCAACGCTGTGTAAGGAACAAGGAATAACGGTGGTGGGGATATGCTGTGTCTATGAAGTATTTATTGCTCAAGGGGTAAGATGCTGAAAAATAAATTGGTTTTCTTCTCAGGAATCCTGTAATGAGATGTTAAGTACGCCGAAGAGTCATATTTCAACACTGGTATTTGTCGGTTCAGGCTAACTCTATAGTTCTGTTACATATTCAGATTTTTTTTTTTTTTTACTTAGTTGATGATTAACATACATAGTTCATGGTGAGGAAACACAGTGACTTCTAAACTGTCTTTTACATGCTTGCCAAATATACTTAATGAAGATTTGATATGTCTTAATAGAAACCAAAGGTTTTAGTTGACTGAGGTTTGCAAAGACTACTATATAACAGTCTGATTTATCAAGCCTGAAGTACATAAAGATGGGGACTATTCGGTTTTAATTCCTGCAGTAAAAAATATCATTTTATATACAAATGCCATTTTATCACATTCTAATGAATAACCAGGAATTTTGGAGTAGTCTGATTTTAATCAGTAATATTCTTACGAAATTTGTTGGTTTAAGGATACATTTAAATTTCATTTCTAATCTGATGGTTTCATCTTAAGCATTGATAAGTCTTTGAGTGAATAGTAACTTTTGTTTAGAGAAACAAGGTGTTGGAATCATAGAATAGTTAGGGTTGGAAAGGACCTTAAGATCATCTAGTTCCAAACCCCCTGCCAGGGGCAGGGACACCTCCCACTAAACCATGTCACCCAAGGCTCTGTCCAACCCAGCCTTGAACACCGCCAGCGATGGAGCATTCACAACTTCCTTGGGCAACCCATTCCAGTGCCTCACCACCCTTACAGTAAAGAATTTCTTCCTCATATCCAATCTAAACTTCCTCTGTTTAAGTTTGAACCCGTTACCCCTTGTCCTCTCACTACTGTCCCAAATGAAGAGTCCCTCCCCAGCATCCCTATAGGACCCCTTCAGATATTGGAAGGCTGCTGTGAGGTCTCCATGCAGCCTTCTCTTCTCCAGGCTGAACAGCCCCAACTTTCTCATCCTATCTTCATACGGGAGGTGCTGCAATTAAATAATTCTTTGCTTTTTAACAGTCAAACAATGTGCAATTTAAAAATGTATGGTTGCGTATTCTAAGAAATTTTTCTAGTTTACTATTCCTTAATTGCGTGAAGGAATATTTTGCAAAAACTGCACCAGTAAAAGCTGAAAGGTTGTCTGTCTTGGTAAAAATACCCAAATCATTTTTTTTTGTGCTTTACAGAAATACATGTGTTTTTAACTACTGCCTTTGCAAGTCTAATAATAAGCATATTTTTTTCAAACTGCATTTCTAAGGAAATCACCAGTATGTGGCCATATGCATCAATCCACTGTTCCTTTCTTTTGGTACCTTTTGATCTGATCCTCAATTTCTTGCAAGTTTAACAAGTTTTTTGTAAGTCAACTGAGTAGCAAAGATTAAATCCAAACTGAGGCTTCTTCTGAGGATACAAGTATAGCATGAGCTAAGAGTTTGACCAGTTGTCAAAAACCTGTCAGTATCTGTAATTCAGCCAACCAGTGTATGTGAAGCAATAAATTATCCCCAGGACAAGACATGAATAAATAGGGAAAAAAGTACAGGGAAGAAATTAGGGTATGTAATGGGGAACTGTGCATGGTCATAATGTTCATGAGGCAGGGAGAGATGGTTTACTGCAATAGAGACATAAAATAGAAATCTAGGGCTAATCAGGAAGTGCACAGAATTTCTACCATTCCTAAGGAATTTTGTTTATAGGACAAGTTTTCTGAGGGGCTGATAATTCTAAAAATAGTGATTTTTATTCTTCAAAATTTGTTTCACAGTCATACTTGATTTCTTGAAGTCTCTGAAGATGGGTACTTTTTTTTTTTTAATCTGTCAATGCGTAGTTCAGCTGTGATAGTGTTAGCAAGAATACTTGAGTAGAGTTACTTTCATTAAAATGGTGGACTTCTTTTTGGGGATTGTCATGAAATCTCTAAGAAGCTGAGTTAAGTGACTATTGGAATCAGGCATTTAGGGAGAACCAAGAAAAAAAGAAAACACTAGGTAGCTCATATTTATCTAAGGGATTGCTATCTGATTATAAACTTTTTTCCTTTGCAGTACACCTTGCCAGTGTTGTTGGACACAGCTGTACAGATTCTTCGAGGGAAGGGCAGTATTCCTTTCTCTATGCTCCAAACACTATTGAAGCTCATAGTCCTAATGTTCAGTACACTGCTGCTTGTAGTTGTCAGAGTCCAGGTTATCCAATCTCAACTTCCGGTGTTTACAAGGTAAAGCGTCCCTTATTTACAGACACTAATAAATAACCTGTGACTTAATGAGGTGTGAGTGAAATGGACAGAAATTCATCGACTTAAGTATTTATTAACTTATGTTAATATTGGTAAGCAATGACTGTGAAATATTACTTTTTTTTAATTGATAAATGGTATATTTCTGTACCTGTTGGCAAGCACATCCACAATCTTGAGGTATCTGAGCAGACATTCATTTTTAAAAACTCTACAGTTGTTAGTTTGTCTTAGTAGTTGAGAAATTAAATGCCTTATTTCTAAAGTATTTTGTGTGGGCTATGAACCTTAATTTATCTAAAAAATGTGTGAGCAATGTAGAAATACAAGAGTCTAATATTTTCCCTGGAAAGTGATGCAAACTAAAAAAAACATGAACAAGGACCACTGAACCCAACTTTAGGTGTAAATTATTCAGACTTATGTTGGTTATATGCCAAGCTAGTTTCTTAAACTGGGAGGAGGTTCTGTCCCATGCTGAGATGAATCATCATGCATGGTTCCCAAGTTACACATCTGATAAATGCAGGAAGATTAGGATGTTGTACGTGTCTGTGAGTGGTAACTCTAGTTATGTATCTAAAATGTGCTGGTTTCTGAGCACAAAGTGGATCAAGACCATACCTTTTCTTTCAGTAAAAGCTTTCTCTTTTCTCTTTTACTTCAGGTTTGATAACCCAGCTGCTGTTAGTCCATCACCAGCAAGACAGCTCACTTTCAACTACCTCCTCCCTGTAAATGCTTGGCTTCTTCTCAACCCCTCAGAATTATGCTGTGACTGGACAATGGGAACTATTCCTCTTGTGGAGTCTTTGTTAGATGTTAGAAATGTTGCCACCCTTACATTCTTTTGCTTTCTGGGATCTTTGCTTGTCTTCAGTCTACGATATCCTGGGGATTCCTCCAAGACTGTACTGATGGTATGAATGATGCACTGGTTTTGTCTTTTTTTTTTTTTTCTTTTAAGGCTGTAAATGGCTTAGGTTGTTTGATCACATGTCTAATCTGCTCTGACCCGGAGATGCTACATGCATCTCCTTCTGGGCAGAAGGATGCCCCTTGTTACGTATTTTCAAACTGTGTTGCAGCCTTTCTTAGGTATTCAGAACTCAACTAGCAAATGGGGGGTTTTAATAGAATTGAAATATGTTTTGAGAATCAGAATGCATTTCCATCCTGCAAACTGTCTACCTTATTTAAATGTCAGTACTCATGTTGCATGTTTAGCAAGTGACTTGATTTTCTTTCTCATAGGTGTACAAGAAAAGGACATATTTTGGCATTTAGGAATAAAAGTTTTCCTGTTTTGTTGTTTTTCTTATAACAAAGGCACTCTTCTGTAGCCTTTTCCATATTCTAAGGAAAAACTAGTTTTGTTAACCTGTAAGATTGGTTCCTGGTTTTCAGTATCATATGACCTTAAAACTGAAATGGATTAATAGGAAAGAATATTTTTGGGGAAATGGAAAGGAGCAAATGGACTAGTATTTTTTTCATCCAAGGCCAGTCATCTTTTTATTGCTTCCGTTGCAAATTTTCACAAGATTAATGATTATCTGATATCCTGGTTTGCATTAAGTCAGTGGTACAGTTATGTGTACAACAAACCTGCATGCATAGATCTTAGTCTGCTTTACAAATAAGTTACTTTTTAAATATGTAGCTCAGCCAGAAAAGTTTGAGATGAATGGGTATGTCTATGCAAAATTGAAGACTAGGGATCAGCCGACAAACTTTGATTCACCTCAGAGAAAGCTAACACTATAACTCTGACTGATAAGTTTTTTTTTTGTCTTGTCACTGGATCAAGCCAATTTGTTTCACTAGAAAATCTATGAAAATGATCCGTAGTATTGCTGATGAAGCCTCTTGTCTCAAATTTGGAAACTGTGTATGAAGAAAAGAAACTTAGATTACTTATTGATATAATAAATGTGCAAGGTGTCATACCCAGAAAAAAAAGTTCCAGTTTTGCAGCACTTAAAAAATGTAAGGGAGTAGTTCAATTTCCCTTCATACATAAGCTGAAAGTTTCTCTCCAGTGCACTGATATTACAAATGTGTGTGGGGAGTAGTTCACTTTTTTTTGTAGGACAGCTGTTGAACTTTAAGGCTCTTTGTTTCCTTCATACCCAGTAAAGGACAGAAGAGGAAAGGGTTAATGTCATTGCCAGTGTGTATTGTTGTCAGTTGGTTTTTGTTTGAGAATGGGATTTTTATACTTTGCTTTTATTGTGCCAAGGTTTTTTTTATAGGAAAGGTCTGAGATGATTCACTCCAGTGCGAGATCTTCAGTGTCACTTAACACAGTATAGTCCTTGTTTAATGAAAGTTGTTTTCCTTTAATATATACCTGTATTGCTTATATAACCTTCTGTATGATGCCAGTTCTTGTCAGACATAGTATCTAAGTGCCCAGAAGCTAATATTTTTGTGAAATGAGAATGCAATATTCAGTACGCAACAATTAATTTTTTATATTATAACATGGAAAAACACTGTAGGCCAAAGCCTATTTCTGCCTTCCAGTAAGCCATTACTGTGCTGGTGTACACTGGATAGTCTGGCAAGGGAGAGAGGGGGAGAAAGCAATTTCTTGGATGGCTTCTCTGTCTGACTTACTAGAGAAATTGTAATATCATCTTTAAAATGAAGAAAGTGAATCTTTGTTTAGTCCTGCCAGTTTGCACAGATTATGGCAAAGTTCCAAATAAATGTGTTGTATTACTAGTTTTAAAAAAATAAACTTCCACCTTGGTTTTTAGTTCTGCCAAAAAAAGCCTGAATCTGTGGTGGTCAAAACATACTACTACCTTTGCAGATAGGAATTCTGTATGCTATCCATATGGATGCCACATGGTATTAGTATAATGATGGCTTTATCACAGTTGGTACCATGATTAACTGCACTGCTTGATATTTTGCAATTAACGTCACTCTAAAGGAGTAGTAAAGGACTTTGTAAAGAGCTTCTGGTATTAAGTATCTCTACCGCGTTTTAGCTGTTCCGTTAGCTCAGTAAGACCCTGAGGTGTCATGCTGGAGCCTGAGCTAAAGAAAAAGTCTCAAGTTACTTTTGTTTGTGAGATCAGAAAAGGTACAAACAACTTTAGACCTGCTGCAGAATTAAAGATGTTTATTTGGACTTTGTGGAAAAAGGTGCAAAAGATGCAAAAAGCATCCAAGATGCAAAAGAGGAGGGAGGTTGCAAATATAACTGAACATGTCTTTCTGTATTTCCTGATGTGGATATGGATTTAGTGTTGTACTGCTTGAGGGACAAGACGGAAGAGATTCTTTCTCCTGCTTTCTGGTACCAGTGGACATTCCACAGTTCTCCCCAAATACAGTCTTAGAGGATGTACGCTTTACTGGGAGATGCAGAAGTTGTAACTTAATGAATTGCTGTGGATCAGCTGAGCCATGTTAATGATCTATGCCCGTATTTTTGGCCCTTTGAAATATGAGCTAAAACTTTACCTGAAGTTTTAAATCAGTGTTGCATTTTTTAGGTATGAAATCCTAGATTGACTTTCAGACTGGATGTGTTAACTGTATTAGCAGAGAAAAAGGCAATTACAGTTGAGCTTAAATCTAGACATAAGGTGACAGCCAGTTGTATTTAAGATTTATAGAAAATTATGCTTTTTTTCTTCAAAGAAACATTTGATGCCTCTAAGGGTTATGTTTTTTGTAACTTGAAGGCCAGATATTTTGAAATAATTGAAGTCTTTTCTGGTACCAGAGATTGTAAAGCTGCTGTGTAACAGTTGCCCAGGCTTTAAGGCAGGTGCTCATGTCCAATTCCCTTCCAGCAGATGGGTTTCCCTCTTTTAATACAGTTTTTGTTATGGTGTCTGTCACCAACCTAAATGCTGCAGTTACTCGGTTCTTAGGTTCATTGTCATTTTAAGTATTTCAGGATGGCCTTACTACACTGTCTAAACACTGATGTTTATTCAGTGATGATTCTGATTTTTGTTATTTCCTCACATTTTTTACAGAAACTAAAAATAGACTTTATTATATTAAAAAAATAACTGCTTTGTACATCATATAAGCTGGTACAAATTTTTATTTGTCATGGAAGTTAATGTCCAAGGTTCAGGCTGTAATATTTTTGTATGTGGAACTCAAAACATAGTTTTGAATTTGATCTTTTGATCCAGGTATTTTGTCATACAGCCGCTCTTTTCATTTGTCTAGGCCTTAAGTAAGGAAGAGTGTAATTTGCAGGTTAAAACCTGCCGTCAATGTAAAACAGATATTAATGTCTTTTTCTGGGATTTTTTTTAAATTGCTTCATAATTGGTTTCTTGGGTAGAGTTTGTCACTGCCTAATCTTGATTACTAATTTATTTGCATTTCTTTTCTAGGCACTCTGCTTAATAGTGCTGCCTTTCATTCCTGCATCAAACCTCTTTTTTCCCGTTGGATTTGTGGTAGCAGAGCGAGTGTTGTATGTTCCTAGCATGGGATTCTGCATTTTAGTAGCACACGGATGGAAGAAGTTATCAAATAAAAGGTAAGGTAATGTTACCTATGACTGGTTTAACTCATCTCTCAATTTCATATAAGATAACTGTATTTCTAACAAGCTTTCCCAGTAGAGCTTTTACCAGTATGAGTTTATTGTGTTATATTCGGTTTCAAATTCTTAGTGAGCAAAGAGTGATGACTGAGAAACCATTTGGCACTCACGTGAACAAATGTCAACAAGGAAGTTCTTATGAGACCAGTGGATTATTTGGAGGATGGTCTAGTGTTTATTTAAAATATATATACTTATATACACACACACATACACGTATGTCCATATACATATATATATGTTTTATATGTATAACGTATACGCATACATATATATATATTTTAAAAGCCTCAGCCTGCACCGAGCATTTTTAGAATGTATAACTTATATTACAAATTGTAACAATAAGCAAAGAACTTTTATTGGGAGTGAGGAGAAAGTATTAACCCAAATCCCACTACAAGGCAGTAAAAATAGAAGTAATGTGAAAGAAAACAAGGAACTAGGAGGGGGTGACTGGGGAGAAAAAGCAGGCAGCAGCATTTTTGGGAATAAAATTTTGGAAACAAAAGTTTGGAAACAAAAATTTTGGGAATCAGCACTCTTAAGCAGTATTATGAGACAGAGAAGTCCTCTTGCTTTAGAAATATGTGGAAAGAAAATACTTTGTCATAAGACTGGTAGGGTATATGTATCTGGGTATGCCCGTTCCCACTGGTCGCTTACCTTATGTTTTAGAATTTCACTCTTAATTATGTTGTTCTGCCTTTTTTTTAAAAAAAATATATAACTTACATAACTTACCTTTCTTAAAAAAAAAAAAACACCAAACTTTTTAAAACCAAGCACGGTACTCTCCACAGCAATTTGTGTATCTTAAACATGGAGGGGAAAAAAAACCTTTCAGTGTTAGCAAACCCCTGTGAATTACATAGCTGTATGAACAGCTATTGCATAAGTCAATCTAAGAAATAGCTGGCAATGATGAGCAGCAGTATGTCTGCTCAAGAATGAGATTTTTAAAACCAAAATTATATTCATGTTTTTTCATAATTAAAGTGGAACTCAGAGACCGAGTGACCAGCATGTTAAAGTGTATGTTTTATATCTGTTGTGGTTAAAGTCAGTCAAGTTTAAACTCCAGAAAAATAAACTGCATGAAATCTGTAAGATGTGACAAGCTTGTCACTAAGAGTGACTTCTGCCTCAATTTGCAGCTTTAAAAATAAAATTGCTACAAAGAGACTAAACCTTTCTCCTTTTTAAATAGTACAGTAGCACTAGGTTTCTATTTACTTACTTTAGATTTCGTAGTCTCCACAGACCTGTCTGTTAAGATCTGTTCTGTAGTGTGGGAAAGACTGGTGATACATGCAGTAAAGAATCTGCTTGGAATTGTCTGATGTGAAACAAAAGGATGGAATGATATTTTAGTTGTTTTTTTAGTATTTTAACATTTTTACAGTGTTTTGAAGAACCTCACTATTTAACATGATCATATTCATTACCTTAAATTGCAGATAAGCTCTAACATTAGTATAATTTTTGTATATTTTTTGCTTAGATTATATTATGTGGATTGCATTTTGGATTTAATTAAGTGAATTACGTAGTGATAACAACAAAACAGGTAAACACCAAAATTCACATGAAAATTACATTATTTCCTTTCAGTTTTTGGAATGTGCTGTTCACAAATATGGTCTTCAGTTCTTTTGCCTCCTAGCATATGAGATACTTATGCTAGTATAAATTAGAATTGTCTGTGTGCTTATAAGAAACCTTTATTTGTTTCATTTAATAGTGTGCTAAGAAAAATATCTTGGGTTTGTCTGGCTGCCGTACTATTCACTCATGCCTTAAAAACACTGCACAGAAACTGGGATTGGGAGTCAGAGTACACATTGTTTATGTCAGCTTTAAAGGTACTGTATTCCATTTTAAAAGGATAAAGGAAATTTATGTTGCTGTTATTCTCAAAAAGCTGCAGTAATGCATGATAAAAATAGAGAATGATGCTTATTTGTCCACTTTTATTACATAAACAGTATTAACATCTAGTTATTTCCTTTTGGGTATGCTTTAAAAGCAGTGCAGTGCACACATGGGAGTTAATGCACGCAAAATGGATGATTGATAGTTTTTGCTTGTGTTAAATCAATTGAATATGTTCTCTTATCTGAATGAAAGCATGGTATGTTTCAGTACAAAAATCTAAAAAAAGTTTTCATAGAATAATTTCTTCAATGTGCATATGGCATGATAGGATAGTTTGTACAACATCCCGTAACAATTATAATGAATTTGAAAACTTTTGGTGTCTCTAGGGGCAAATAACTATAATGGATGTTGAACAAAAAATTCAGTGTAATCATTGTGTGTGCGGTGTTTTCTTATTCTTTACATATAGCAGCTTGATGAAATCTGTCATTTCCTGTGCTGTCATTTTTACATCTTTAAGGCATAGTTAAAACAAAATCAGTTGTTATGTAATTTCAGTTTAATACCTTATTCATTGGTATCCTTTTTGTGGTTTTAGGTTAATAAGAACAATGCAAAACTATGGAACAATGTGGGACATGCGTTAGAAAATGAAAAGAATTTTGAAAGAGCACTGCAATTTTTCATACAAGCCACACAAGTGCAGCCAGGTAAAAGCTTTAACTAGTTGCCATTGAATAGTGTCTCCACAGTCTTAGGTGTGTTCTTAGCTTACTTAAAATCTTCTCGGTGCTCTGTTTTTCTCTAGCTGATCATCAGGCAGTGTCATACACTAAGTTAATTGATCCATAGTTTTTGGAAGTAAACTTGGGTCCTCCAGAAAAGTTTCCATCTATGAAAAGATGGAAGGACTCTCCATTTAAAACTGTTGTTTTATTTATGTCCAAATAACAATTTGGATGACACTCTTTTGGAGTTAAACTGTAAATTCTTATGAAACATAATTATTTAATCTTCTTATTAAAAGTAAAGAGGTGAATAAAAAAGTTAAAAATCTAGATAGTATCAAAGTGCACATTTACTCTATTTTACATCTTGTTGCAAAAGAAATTCTAGGTTGTACTACACAATCTTTCCTTTTTCCTTTTAGAAGCCTAATAAAAACCCTTCAATTAACATGCCTCTACTGTAGCGAAAGAACAGGGATAGATAATGGAAGTAAGACCTGAAAGATTTTACCATTTCCTAAGTAACTTTATAATCCATTTTTGGTTCATGGTTAAATTAGTTTGCTTCATAATTAAGATTAAAAAGAATATAGAATTGGTTGTTTCGGTGGTGGTGGTCTTTATGCAATGCCTGTAATTCATTCTGCTCTGAAGGCATAGGTGTTTGTTTTCATGATACTCAGTGCATGGAATTATTTGAAATTTCATTCTTTTCTTTATTAAGATGATATTGGTGCCCACATGAATGTAGGAAGAACTTACAAAAACTTAAACAAAACTAAAGAAGCTGAAGAATCATATATGATTGCTAAATCGCTGATGCCACAGGTAATTACTAACTTTATTTCAGCTACCACCACAGGAGGGAACTCTTTCTAGCTTATATATGTATGATACTTTTTTTATATTTTTCCTGAAGCTCTGTGTTGCTGTATATTTTGAAGCTGCTAAGGTTTTTGAAAACCTATCTTTTAAAAGAGTAGGTTTTATACAATTATAATTGCTAAAGGATGCTAACTTGGAACTTCTTTGTTGAAACTATTTTAAGTTACTTTTTATACTGCTGTGTTGTTGTGTTTTCTGGTTTGTTTTTTCTGAAATTGAGGATATAATAGAAAGCAGCAGTTAAACACATACAGTTTCTAGTCACAGTGGGTTTATTTTTACTTATAGCTAATACACTGTGATGACTGAGTTTTCTGAGCCCTCAAGAGAATCTTTAAATGCAGCATTGGAGGTAGGAGAAGGTAGCCACAGCATCAGTAAAAAGGACTTTGCTTGAGCATACTTTTAAAAACATGTGCTTTGTTCTCTTTACCATTTGTTAAGTTATGTTTATGCATCGCAAATATTACTTATTCTAGTTCTTTAGGAAGAAAACAGGAATATTTTGGAGAACATACGAAGGTAACAAAAGCTGTGGGTAAAATGAAACTGACAATACCTGTCCTTGCGTTAGAAATTTTGTGTTGTGAAACAGTATGAAGATCCTAGACAGATAAGCAGTACAGCAGTTGCGATGTCATAGCGTTTTTATCTTTCATAACTGCTTTTTATCTGCTATATCAGTGGCTGGTAAAGTCTTATTTACACTTATGCTGGAAGGGTAAAAAAGGGAATTAAAAGGGAATTAAAATGTCTGATAGAATGTCAGTTCAGGCTTTAGGAAATATTCTTTGTCTGAGTGGCGAAAGTTTGGAAGGTCTGGTTGGTTTCTGATGGCCATCTGCATGAGTGTAATTAGGTAGTAGAAGAGCTTAATTATCTGATATCTCAAATGTGATATAGAAGTCATATATTTATTCATAGAATTAAAGAAGAAAAAAAAACTCTGATCACTTGGAGTATTGTGTACAGTTGTGGTGTCCTCAACATAAAAAGGACATGGAACTGTTGGAACAAGTCCAGAGGAGGGCCAAGAGGATGATCAGGGGACTGGAGCACCTCCCGTATGAAGATAGGATGAGAAAGTTGGGGCTGTTCAGCCTGGAGAAGAGAAGGCTGCGTGGAGACCTCCTAGCAGCCTTCCAGTATTTGAAGGGGGCCTATAGGGATGCTGGGGAGAGACTCTTCATTAGGGACTGTAGTGAGAGGACAAGGGCTAGCAGGTTCATACTTAAACAGAGGAAGTTTAGATTGGATATGAGGAAGAAATTCTTTACTGTAAGGGTGGTGAGGCACTGGAATGGTTTGCCCAAGGAAGTTGTGAATGCTCCATCGCTGGCAGTGTTCAAGGCTGGATTGGACATAGCCTTGGGTGGCATGGTTTAGTGGGAGGTGTCCCTGCCCATGGCGGGGTGGTTGGAACTAGATGATCTTCAGGTCCTTTCCAACCCTAACTGTTCTGTGATTCTATGATTCTATTATATTCTGGTATGACTTTCTGGGAGAAGAATTGCTATTTGTAATCAGTAAAAGCCTGTAGACTGGTATCCCATGATACCCTAAAACAAGTGTGGCAGAGTGAAGAGGAGGTTTATACTGATTGTCTTTCATATTTTTACTCACCTGTGTTTGGTACATGTATTCTTTTTGACAGATTATTCCAGGTAAAAAGTATGCAGCAAGAGTTGCTCCTAACCATCTGAATGTTTATATCAATCTTGCAAACTTAATTCGAGTGAATGAATCTCGCCTTGAAGAAGCGGATCAATTGTATCGACAAGCAATTAGTATGAGGCCAGATTTCAAGCAGGCCTACATCAGCAGGTATCTTTTATAATTTTAGAGATACACATTCTTGGATAAACATTTATGTATTTGCAGTGCTATGCACAGTATTTAGTTCTTATAGTTGAATTAGCTGTTGGAATTGTTAATTTCCAAAGGAAAAGATAAAGATTTGGGGCAGTAGTCAATTACTCATTACAAGCTCTGTTCTTTTAAATTCCAGCTTCAAGCAGTGTGTTTCCACATAGGCTGTGTATTCAAAGATTGTGCAGCAAGATGCTTCCACTAGATTTCTTTAGGAATCTCAAGCCTGAATTTCTAATCCCTTAGTTTAGTTTTGAACTAAACAGCTTTGGTTAGTCTGAATCATGGAGCTTTCTCTATCCTTCTGTATTAAATGTGATCCAGAAGGTGCAACTAAAAAGCTCATAAATGTCAGCTAAATAGATAAGAGTAATGTGGCTGTGGGTATTGAGGGTTCTGCTCACTGCTTTGTTAGTTGTGATTCCCATTGGGATTTAGGGAGATGCAAAGATGCCTGCGCTATAGCTGTTGCGGTGTAATTACAGAGCCAACATAAGGAACTCATTTAGTTTTTGTCCTGCAAATGCAGTTGTTGTATACAAACATCTGAAAGCTAAAAGCTGTGGGAATGGTGTCATGGTTTAAGCCCACCCGGTAACTCAGAACCACACAGCTATCCTCTCACATCCCCCTCCTTCGTCCCCTCCACTCCTGGAGGGATGGGGAGGAGAATCGAAAGAATGTAACTCCCATGGGTTGAGATAAGAACAGTCCAGTAACTAAGGTATAACACAAACCACTGCTGCTACCACCAATAATAATAATGATAAGGGAAATAACAAGGGAAGAGAATACAACTGCTCACCACCCGCTGTCCAATACCCAGCCTAACCGAGCAGTGATCTAGCTCTTCCGGGTAACTGCCTCCAGTTTATATAACTGGGCATGATGTGCTGGGGTATGGAATACCCCCTTGGCTAGTTTGGGTCAGGTGTCCTGTGTCTGCTTCCTCCCTGGCAGACCATGAGACTCAGACACTCCTTGGTCAGACTAAACATTACTTAGCAACAACTAAAACCACTGGTGTTATCAGCATTGTTCACAGGCTGAAAGTCAAAAACTGCACCAGCTACTAAGAAGGAGAAAAATGACTGCTACTGCTGAACCCAGGACAAATGGTTTGTAAAAAAGGTCCTGTATTTTTTTATGTATAAAGCAAACAAAAAGAAAAAAAACACTGTTATCTCATTTACTGTCTGTAGGAAGTCAGGCTTTTTGAAAAAACTTCAGTTATTTTTGTATTATTATGAATAAAGGTTAAATCTGATTCTTCACAGAGGAGAATTACTTTTAAAAATGAACAAACCTCTGAAAGCTAAGGAAGCTTATCTCAGAGCTCTAGAACTAGACAGAACCAATTCAGACCTGTGGTACAACTTGGCAATTGTTTACATTGAACTGAAAGATCCAACAGAAGCCCTGAAGAATTTCAACAGAGCACTAGAACTCAACCCTACACACAAACTGGCATTATTCAACTCGGCACTGCTAATGCAGGAATCTGGTATGTTAGTTGTCCCTTATATAAAAATTGTATATTTGCATTTGTAGGATCCATACTATTTCATTTTTTTTAATGAACTGTTTTATTTTTAGAAAGCAGAAGTTTGTAGCCTCATCAAAGAAGAAATTGCTTATTGTAATAGCTTTGTAATTTACTGGTAGTGGAAAGAATTTGTGCATTGTTTATATATATCTTAGTTGATCAGCATCTTTACTACAGGTGTTATTTTACAAATTAGTATATTATACATATAAAGGATAGTGTTACACAAACATTCAAAACTGTGCCTTAAAATCTAAAAAAATGAAATATTTAATATGTATAATATTTAAGTTTTGCATTTATATTGATTGATTTCATTCTTCATTGACTAGAAAATATAGCTGATGTCTGTGGGCTTCAAATCTAGCCCTAGGAAATGCAAATGTTTTCATAGGTTCCTCTGTAATACTGCTAATTAGGATGAATCAAGTTGGATTTTTGTGGGTTTTCGTTTTTTTTTTTCATCTGCTTAGCTTCTAGCTGTATGGGTGAGTGTAAGCCTTTTGTGGCTTCAGGCTCTTGTGAATAATATTTGGCAAATGACACTTAAGAGTTTTTTCCTTTTGTTGGGTTGGCAAACTACCCCTAAAGAAGAGATAATATGAAGTTGATTTAAGCTGATGCAGATGGATTCTTCTCCATTTCTTCTAACATTGCAAGTTAGGTAGCACAAGAAATGCCTTGTTTCTTGTCTGTAGGAGCATAACGGGCTTCAGACAAGCAGAAACATTAGCTATCTAGTATTCAGTTATTCATATTGGAAGGTATGGCACTGTTTCTGGAGGTGAAAGAAGGTGGTTAAAATCAGCTCCCTGCCCCCCGCATCCTGCAGTAACTCTGCCTGGAATTCTTTAAATACGTTCACTGGAGTATTCAGAAAAATAGCGCAGACTGCAAGCCAGTGTGGCTAATCCTGGTATTACCAGATAAGATTATTTTACTGTATCTTTTTCAAACTGATGCAAATTAAAATATATGAGTTACAGATTTATGGATTGGGGTTTCTTTGTGTTAGAAGATACTTTAGCCTAGCTACATCCAGGGTCACCCTATGTGATCCTTGTCTTTAAACTCCCTTAATCTATGTTTAACAAAATGAGATCTTCCAAGTTTGCCTTTGTAAGAGCTGGTTTGTCAGAACTGACTTTTTCTCTGCATTCCATTTGCTCAACCATGCATGAAAATAACTTCTCTTAAACTTGTAGAGGCACCTTTTGTATCTCCTGCACCAAACCTAAATATAATTCAACAGATAATAAAATAATGATGCTGACTTTGGTTACAAGTCAACTGTAAGTAGTTTTATTTTGTAGAGAAGGTAGATATCATTTACTTTTTCTGTTACACAGCAGTGATAAAAAGTAGCATTTTAAACCCTTTCCCTTTTACAGTTGTGTTAAAGATTATTACATTTTAATTTGCATAAAAAGTAACATTTTACATGTCTGTTCTAAAAGTTCTTTGAAGTAAATCTAGAATTAAATGTGTTTTCTGTCACTTAGGTGAGGCTCAGCTTAGACCTGAAGCTAAACAAAGACTGCTACATTATGTGAAAGAAGAGCCACAGGATGCAAATGGGTACTTCAATTTGGGTATGCTGGCAATGGATGACAAAAAAGATACGGAAGCAGAGGCATGGATGAAGAAAGCCATAAGTTTACAGCCAAACTTCCGAAGTGCTTTGTTCAATTTGGCACTGCTTTATTCTCAGACAGCAAAAGAACTGATGGCTTTGCCCATCCTGGAAGACTTACTGAGGTACTATCCTGATCATACCAAAGGTCTCATTTTGAAAGGCGATATCCTTATGAACCAAAAGAAGGATATCGTTGGAGCAAAAATGTGTTTTGAAAAAATTTTGGAACTGGATCCCAACAATGTGCAAGGGAAACACAATCTTTGTGTGGTTTACTTCGAAGAGCGAGACTTAATAAAAGCAGAAAAATGTTTGGTTGAAACGCTAGCTCTGGCACCTCATGAAGAGTATATTCAGCGTCACCTAAACATAGTTAGAAGTAAAATTGCATCACTCGGCACTACAGAACAGTCGTCATTTCCACCAGGTGGGACTGCAGCTGCAGGAGGAAAAAAAAAATCATTTCAAAATTTGAAAGAAGTAAAAAACGAGCAGAAAACCACCCAAACAACAATTGATAACAATAAAGGGCACTCGAAAAATGGGAAACTAACAGAGAAAAACAGTGTGGACAAAGAGATTCCCAGAAGATCTACACAAGAAATCAAAGATATTGAGAAAAAGAGAGTTGCTGCTTTGAAACGGCTAGAAGAAATTGAACGTATATTAAATGGTGAATAGTCTTATAACACAACAGAATAAGGGGAGAATGCTATTTTTAATTATTGTTTAATATGTGATCCAACTGGAAAGTGTTCTCAGTGCTTTGAAAATAGAAATAATTTTGACTGCATATCATGTAGCAAGCAGCAAGAGGCATTACAATGCTTTATGTGGGAAAATGCAACTTTTAAAGATAATGTGGGAGATGGATGGGAATTGAAGCATAAAGGGTTGAGAATAATCATAAATGCAGAATGCTATCAGTGAGAAAATAGCACTCATAAAAATCGTTGCTAGTCAGGGATATTCAGTAATTCTACTTTCAAAGTATTGGTGTAAGAACTGAATGCAGAATTAATGGGATAAGCCAGATACTGCTGCTTTCTCCCATCTAATTTTCCTTGTATTATCATTGCATACATTTCAGTTTATCCATCATCAATTTAAATCTTTCTAGATCTCTGCTGTACATGAAAGAGTTTTTCTTTTGCATTATTTGATTCCATAACTTAACAAAAAGTCATCAAAATGCCACTGGTATATAGGAGGATGCAACAAAACACTTAAGATTTTCAATTATGTTCTAAATATGGAATGATACAATAACCTTTTAATTGTTCTTTATTTGCAATGCTAATGGTTTATACTGTTTTACCTGGTAGAAAACTTATGGTGCTCTTAAGATCTTCAGACTATGATTTTACTTTTAAAGGAAGTGTTTTTTCTTCAACTGTCAATCATCTGGTTGTTTTTTAAATACTATATAAAAAAGGGTGGTTTTCTCACTTTTCTTCCAGTTCACTGAATGCTGATAAATGCACTTTTGGTACAGTAACAAGTATGCTTATGCAGTAGTCTTTGTTGACTTTGTATCAGTGACTGTGGATTGACTCATTGGTGTAGTAAATTCTTCCTTGTTTGTAGCAAACTGGCTTTACTATTTCTGTCATCAGAACAGTATTTCTACTCTCATTACTTTTTACAACACTAATACAAGCAATGATTGCTGAAGGCAGTGTGATAATAATTAAGCCACTGAATTTAGCAATGTTTAACACAAGGAAATGTAGATAGTACTTTTAAAATACTAAGTTCTGTTGTTTTGATACTTTGTCACGGGTGTGTGGTTTTTATTAAATATTTATTTTGACTACTAAAATATTCTCATTTAACTTTTACACTAATGCATCGTTTTAATTTCTTACATGAAATGAAAATCTTTGCAATTTCAGTGTTGCTTTTATCCTTGTGCAATGCATATTTTTTTGTTCTATACTACCCATTACCTAAACCCCATTTTTTCCTTAATATGAGAAAGAAAAGAGGTGTAAGAGCTGGGTTAAGTAATAATTTAATTAATCATTAAATCTAACTCTTGCTCTTTTTATGTTTTGTCTTATTTCATGATGTGAAACTATTCCTTAGCAACACTACTGTTTAAACTTACTCCTTTCCGTAACTTCTTAACTTTCTGCCTGGGGCAGTAGTTCAGCTGTAAGATGTAATATTTATCTCTGTGGGAGGGATCTTAAATGGTTGAAGGCCTTGCACAGACCTTTTCTTTATTATGTATCATTTGTAATGTTACTACAACAACTGCTTGAATGGTAATATCAAGGCAGGGGGGAAGTGGGTATTTAAAATCACAATTTTAAAGCTGCAGGCATGAACAGGAATATGCTGTACAGCTGTTCTTCATATGAAAGTTTTAAGTGCTGCTTGAAGTGAATCCCTTCCAGGGACCTCTTGACCACAGCTTAAAAGTTGTTGTTTTATCTTGCCTGTGAATAGCATGGATACTTGTAGCTAAAATAGCTGGTTTGTTGACCTTTATGGAAACTTAAACTTGCATATTAAGTCTTCCCTCCATACCTTTGTTTTACAAAAGAATTAGTCATTGTTCTGGATGATACAAAGGAACATTCATATGAAAATGGAAGGAACTAAGTAGTAAGAAAAGGTACTTTGCAGGCCAGAATTCTCTCCATCAAGAGCTCCCAGATTTCCATTCAGTCTGTAAATTGGAGAGGGGGAGGGCAGGTACATTCTCAGTTTCTGCAGGTGAGCCTCTGTCATGCTGCTCTCATCCTGACAATTCAAGTAGCTCTTCTTTAGCGACTAGCAAGAATTGTTAGATTATTGACGCTAAGAGGTGCCATCAGGTTTAACTAACTAAAATCATCAGACTGATGTAAACTAAAGGATACTGGAGGCAATTCGTTCAGTCTGATACCGGGTACTATGTCCCCTTTGCCTCTTCTGAAGAAATTTTAGTTTAAACAAGTATTATGAGTCATGTCAGTGTGATGAGTTGTATTTAGCCTGTTCGGACGTGTCAGCCATTTTAAAATTAAATTCTAATGAGAAAAATGGTTCAGTAAATTTAAGTAGGATAACTTTTGAAAAATAATTAAAATGGCATTTACTTATAGGAAAACTATCAAAGAGAAGAATTTTGGCTCTGTCTGCTTGCAGATAGAATTGAATAATCGACAGGTGTTTTACCCCTTTAAGTTCAACTTGTCTTCTCTCCTGCTCTCCTCCTGTGCCAGAAAAGCGTATATGTCATCCCTCTTCAGAACTCACAGTTTCACTAACATGCAAGAACTGGGAATTTCCAAGGGTGGGACAGGCAAAAAAAATTTGTAGCCCTCTTCTCATATACTCCCCGTATGACCAGGGCTTGGTCTGGGAGATCTGCTCTGGCTGCCCCGGCAGTGGCCAGCATAGGCGCCCAGGCAGAGCCGATGAGAGGGGAGGCTGCAGTGCAGAGCTCGGGGTGTAGAGAGCGCCTGCACTGCTCTCCTGAGGGGAGGGTGCACAGTGGGCAGGGCTGCACTCGGTGCTCCCTGGTGGAGGTCCTCCTGCAGCAGGGGCTGAGCTGCGGGACGCTGTTACTGGGCTGAAAGGTGTCAGGGAAGCTGAGGGGAAACAGCACTGCTTGCTCCAGGACCAGGCTGTGCAGGAGCCTCAAGCACCTACTGTCACTCATGCAGGAAAGGAGGCCGCTAACCCAGGAAGCTGGGAAACGGTAACAGAAATAAACAACAAAAAAAGGAGGAAGAAGACAAAAGCAAGGTGCTTCCTCCTAAATCTGTTGTCCCCACCCAGAACCGCTTTGTTGTCCTGCAGGGGGCTAATGAAGAACCACATTCCCACAAGGAACAACTGGCTGATCCACTGGTAAAGATCACTACTGGTGCTGCCAGGAAAAAGCGGCGGGCTGTAGTAGTAGGGAGCTCTACTCTGAAAGGAACAGAGGCACCCATCTGTCAGCCTCACCCAGGCTCAAGGGAGGTGTGTTACTGTCATGAGTTCAGCAGTAGAAGTCATTTTTCTCCTTGGTAGCTGGTGCAATGCTGTGTTTTTGACTTTCGGCCTGGGAACAGCGCTCATAACACCAGTGTTTTCAGTTACTGCTTGGTAATGTTTTGGTTTAACCAAGGACTTTGAGTGTCATGCTCTGCCAGGGAGGAGAAGAAGCCAGGAGGAAGCAGAGACAGGACACCTGACCCAAGCTGACCAAAGAGGTATTCCATACCACAGCACATCGTGCCCAGGATGTAAAACAGAGAGCAGAGACCTGGAAGGGTGGGGGTGCACTGCGTGGTCAGGCTTGGTATCGGGTGGATGAGCGATTGTATTGTTTTCCCTTGTATTTCTCTTATTATTATTATTATTGGTGGTAGCAGTAGTGATTTGTGTTATACCGGAGTTACTGGACTGTTCTTATCTCAACCTGTGGGACTTGCATTCTTTCGATTCTCCTCCCCATCCACCCGGGAGTGGGGGGAAGAAAGAGGGGGGAGTGAGTGAACGAACTGCGTGAGGGGCTTAAACCAGGACAGTTGCCTACCAGGGGCTCGGATCAGGGATGTTGCAGAGAAACTGCCTGCTCTAGTCGGTCTCACTGACTATTATCCACTTCTAGTGATCCATGTGGGTGCTACTGATATAGATACAGTAGCCCAGAGAACATAAAGAAGGATTACAGAGCTCTGGGAGAGGTGGTTAGGAGCTCTGGAGCGCAGGTTGTCTTTTCGTCAATTCTCCAGCATACAGGGCAGGACCTTAAAAAGGCTAGGAGGATTGGCCAGGTTAATAAATGGTTAGAAGGGTGGTGCTGTAGGCAGAGGTTTGGATACCTTGAACATGGAACTCAATATAGTAGGCCAGGTGTACTGGGGGCTGGTGGAGCTGGTCTGACAAAGAAAAGGAAGAGTGGATTTGGAAGGAGGCTTGCCAGACTGGTCAAGGATGCTTTAAACTAGATGTGTTGGGGGAGGGGGGCATCATTCCATCCCAACACACCCAATCACTTGCCAGCACCTATAGTAAATGTTCAGAGCAATGTAGAGATATTGCAGCTGCTCCAGCCAATGAGCCGTCTTCAACTGGAGCTCGGCTCAGATGTCGCTATACAAATGCCTGTAGCATGGGGAACAAACAAGAGGAATTAGAGATGTGTGCACGTCTATGGGCATATGATATAATAGGCATCAGAGAAACATGGTGGGATGGCTCCTATGACTGGTGAGTTGGAATGGAAGGTTACAGGCTCTTTAGGAAAGACAGGCCCGGGTGGCGGGGAGGGGGAGTTGCTATTTATGTAAGGGATAGGCTGGAGAGTATGGAACTCTGTCTGGGGACATGTGAGCTGTTGACAGAGAGTTTGTGGGTGAGGGTTAAAGGGAGAGCAGCGATGGGAGACATTATTGTGGGGATCTGTTACAGACCCCCTGACCAAGAGGACTCTGTGGATGAAGCGCTCTATAGACAGATAGGAACAGCTGCATGCTTGCAGGCCCTTGTTCTCATGGGGGACTTCAACCACCCTGATATCTGTTGGAGGGACGGTATGGCGTGGCACAAGCAATCCAGGAAGTTCCTCGATTGTGTGGAAGACAGCTTCCTTCTGCAAGTAATAGAGGAGCCGGCAAGGAGAGGTGCCATGTTTGAACTTGTCCTCCAACAGGGAAGGGCTGGTTGGAAATGTGATGCTCCAGGGCAGCCTTGATTGCAGCGATCATGAGATGGTGTCATGGTTTAAGCCGTAAATCACACAGTCGCTCTCTCACTCACTCCCCTCTCTTTCTTCCCCCTGCTCCTGGGTGGATGGGGAGGAGAATCAAAGGAATGCAACTCCCACAGGTTGAGATAAGAACAGTTCAGTAACTAAAGTATAACACAAGACCACTACTGCTACCACCAATAATAATAATGACAAGGCAAATACAAGGAAAGAATACAATAGCTCACCCCTTCTAATACAAAGCCCGACCACTCACTTCCCCCTCCTTCTTCCCCCCCACTCCGAGGAGAGGGGGGGAATTGGGAGAAGAATCAAAAGAATGCAACTCCCACAGGTTGAGATAAGAACAGTCCAGTAATTAAGGTATAACACAAACCACTGCTGCCACCACCACCACCACCACCAATGACCAGGGAAATACAAGGAAAGAGGATACAAGTGCTCACCACTCAATGACTGAGCTGTGAACTGAACTCTTCCGGGTTCCTGCCCCCACTTTTACATCCTGGGCATGACATGCTGTGGCATGGAATAGCTCTTTGGTCAGTTTGGGTCAGGTGTCCTGTCTCTGCCTCCTCCCGGCTTTCCCCCCCTCCGTGGCGGAGCATGAGACTCAGAAAGTCCTTGGTCAGGCCAAAACATTCTAAGCCATAACTATAAACATCAGTGTTATCAGCGCTGTTCCCAGACCAAACATTGAAAACACAACACTGCACCAGCTACTATGAAGGAGAAAAATGACTGCTGCTGCTGAACCCATGACAGATGGTCAAATTCGAGATTCTCAGGACAGTGAGAAGTGTGTGCAGCAACCTCACTGCCCTGGACTTCAAGAGAGCAGACTTTGCCTCTTCAGGAACCTGCTCAGTAAGGTTCCATGGAATATAGCCCTAGAGGGCGGGGGGGCCCAAGACTGTTGGTTGGTATTCAAGGATCACCTGCTGCAAGCTCAGGAGCGATACATCCCTACTCGAAGGAAGTGCTGCAGGAGGGTCAGGAGACCTCCTTGGATGGATAAGGAGCGGCTGAGGAAAATTCGAAGGAAAAAAGAGGCTTATAAAAGGTGGAAGCAAGGAAAGGTGGCCTGGGAAGAATACAGGGATGCTGTCCAGGAAGCTAGGGACCAGGTTAGGGAAGCTAAGGTCCACTTAGAATTAAGTTTGGCTAGGGATGTTAAGGATAGTAGGAAGGGATTCTGTAGGTACATTGCAAAGAAAAGACAGACTCGGGGCAGCATGGGCCCTCTCCAGAAGCTATCAGGAGAACTGGCTACCCTGGATTTGGAGAAGGCTGAGGTTCTTAATGACTTCTTTGCCTCAGTCTTCACCGGTAAATGCTATGACCACACCACCCAAGTCTTGGAAGGCAGACACAGGGACTGTGAGAATGAAGACCCTGGGCCCACTGTAGGAGAGGATGTGGTTTGAGACCATCTTAGGAACCTGAATGTATACAAGTCCATGGGACCTGATGAAATACATCCACGGGTCCTGAAGGAGCTGGCAAATGAGGTTGCTAAGCCACTGTCCATCATATTTGAAAAATCCTGGCAGTCAGGTGAAGTTCCCGATGGCTGGAAAAAGGGAAATATAACCCCATTTTCAAGAAGGGGAAAATGGGTGACCCAGGGAACTACAGACCAGTCAGCCTCACCTCTGTGCCTGGCAAAATCTTGGAGTGGATTCTCCTGGAAGGCATGCTGAGGCACATGAAAAAGAACAAGGTGCTTGGTGACAGCCAGCATGGCTTCACTGAGGGGAAATCCTGCCTGACTAATTTGGTGGTCTTCCATGATGGGGTTACTGAACAGATGGACAGGGGTAGAGCAGTTGATGTCATCTACCTGGACTTGTGCAAAGCTTTTGACACTGTCTCACATGACATCCTTGTCTCTAAGTTGGAGAGACATCAATTTGATAGGTGGACCACTCGGTGGATAAAGAACTGGCTGGATGGCCGCATGCAAAGAGTTGTGCTCAATGTCCAGCTGGAGACCAGTAACGAGTGGTGTCCCTCAGGGATCGGTGTTGGGACCAATCTTGTTCAACATCTTTGTCGGTGACATGGGCAGTGGGATTGAATGCGCCCTCAGCAAGTTTGCCGATTACACCAAACTGTGGTTTGGTTGATATGTCGGAGGGAAGGAATGCCATCCAGAGGGACCTTGACATGCTTGTGAGGTGGGCTGGTGCCAACAGGAGGAAGTATAACCATGCCAAGTGCAAGGTCCTACACCTGGGTCGGAGCAATTTCAGGCACTGATACAGATTGGGCAGAGAAGAGATTCAGAGTAGCCATGTGCAGAAGGACTTGTGGGTGTTGGTCGATGAGAAAATGAACATGAGCCGGCTTCAGTGTGTGCTTGCAGCCCAGAAAGCCATCCATATCCTGGGCTGCATCAAAAGGAGCATGACCTGCAGGTGAGGGATGTGACCCTGCCCCTCTGCTCCCATGAGACCTCACTTGGAGTATTGTGTGCAGTTCTGGTGTCCTCAACATGAAAAGGACATGGAACTGTTGAAACAAGTCCAAAGGAGGGCCAGGAGGATGATCAAGGGACTGGAGCACCTCCCGTATGAAGATAGGCTGAGAAAGTTGGGGCTGTTCAGCCTGGAGAAGAAAAGGCTGTGTGGAGACCTTCTAGCAGCCTTCCAGTATCTGAAGGGGGCCTATAGGGATGCTGGGGAGGGACTCTTCATTAGGGACTGTATTGATAGGACAAGGGGTAACGGGTTCTAACTTAAACAGGGGAAGTTTAGATTGGATATGAGGAAGAAATTCTTTACTGTAAGGGTGGTGAGGCACTGGGATGGTTTGCCCAGGGAAGTTGTGAATGCTCCATTGCTGGCGGTGTTCAAGGCTAGGTCGGACAGAGCCTTGGGTGACATGGTTTAGTGTGAGGTGTCCCTGCCCCTGGCAGGGGGTTTGGAACTAGATGATCTCAAGGTCCTTTCCAACCCTAACTATTCTATGATTCTATAATGCAGTTACCGTGGCTTAAATGTACAGCTGCAGTAAGCTATGCTAGTGTTGTACACATTCATGCATAAAATTTCAGTGCAGACTCATTAACTTGTCAGATTAATTTTTTACTTTTCAAAGTGTGTATATGCATTAAGAGACCTAAATACATGTAAGCATAAGGATTAGTTATATATGCATGCATATCGTTAAGACAACTGGATGCTTATGGGTAGCACAGTTGCAAAAGGACAATGTATGCAATTGTAGATTAATCTTACAGAATTTTTTTGTCTGTTTTGCACATGAAACATCATACGACTTCGTTTTCTAAGTATTGCAAGTATTCTTTATTTTCTATGTATTTGCTCTTTGCATCACAACCAGTTAAAACCATGATAGTTCAGATCTGATTTCCTTAGTCTTTTTAGTGTGTTGATTTTTATTAGCTCAGTTAAGGAAATAGTCAGGTATTCTCATTTTCTTACAAATGGGCATGGACCAAGTGTCAGGGATTGGAGCCACAAAGGATTCAGTGATGCAGAAATTCTTTCCAGTGTGCAGTGCAATTTGTACCTTGATTAGGCAATACTGGAAGAGATGCAGTATGGACTTCATGCGGAGTCCAGGGGTGAACGTATAGGAAGATTGCTGTGGGTGGAGAGTTTCATATAAATTAAACCAAGAAAATTTGCAACATGTGCTGCCAGAACCTTTAACTGAAGGGAATAGGTAGCTTTAGATTTCTGTTCAGTTGTGGAGGCTTTCTGAACTGCACATTCTTTTGGAACATGACAATTCCAGTATATTTACTAGGAGATACAGATGCTCAAATCTTAAGTAAGTGGGTCTTGTCTTCAACCTGTGAAATAATACCTGTGTCCAGCTCCCCATTCCCCACTGTCTCTGGCATGAAGCAGTGAGGCTCAGAAGCTCCTGCTCTGAAGGGGACACCGTTTTGTTCTGTGCCCATGGAATGAGAAATATGCATGTGTTCTTTGTTTTCGGGGAAGTGCAGTTACTGAGTTCCCCCGAGTGGATCTGAATTTCTGACAACAGTATGTTTCATTGCAAGGCGTTCATTCACCACTGGTAGCTGAAGCACAGGCCTGTGGGATAGTCAACCTCATGTTTCACATGGGACTTCATAGCAAAGTGCTGACTTGCAAGAGATGTCGATTTTCTAATAGGGAAGTAAGTGCTCTCTCAAAGCAAAAGCTGCTGACACATTTTGGCACTGTGCATGCAGGTTGTTCAGTGCAACATCTCAGCAGTTTTCCCGTCCTCTCAGCTCTTGGGCATTCCAAGGCTAAGGGGCACTGAGAGCAGATCTTCAAGTGTAGTTCAGCCACCTGCCACTTCAATGTCAGACTAGGCCTTTGTGAGATCTAGCTGTGCTTTGTTAGCTGTAAAGCTGCTTACATACCTTCTGTGAGGGTATAGAGCTTTGGGCTGAACATGCAGGCTTTTGTTCCTTTCTGAAGTTTCCTTTAGAGAGACTCAGTGAAGTTCAAAACAATTCTGGGAAGTCAGTAGCCCGCCCCAGGCTCTTGGAAACTTTGCATTCCACAAAAGCATAAGGAAGAGTACCAGTTTGGGTGAGAGTACATGACTGGGTTTTTCCTTGCCAAGGCTTGGTAATACACCTCTGCCTGGCAAAATGTCTGGAACTGCAGCAGAACCTGCTACTCCTGGAAAGTCCTGCTTCATCCACTGCCATGTGGCCAAAATTATGCTTCGACTTCCAGCCTAGGAATCCTGTTTTGCTTAGACAGCTTAAAAATGGAAAGATAGCTCTCCTTCCACCCGTACTTCACTTCACTTTCTCTCCATACAAAACTAACACTCCTCGTATAGTGTTTCAACTGATCAAGAAGAATCTGTCCCCCAAACGTCCAACATAGATTGCAAAAAGGTAAGATATTCCTGTCTGGAATCAAAATAACATAGCTTACTATGTTACGTATGTTACTATGCTACATTTATTTTGTTTTTTAAATAATCCTAGGTAGATATATTAATTTTATAGCACTCAGTGTCTGGTAGTGCAGCTAGTATTCTTTGAAAACTTAACTGCTTTCTGCAGTCTAGCATTTAGTGCCTATCGACAAACCAGTGGTACTGCATGCAGTATATATCTCTTTTTTGCAAACAGCCAGAAGAAATTCTATGTACACATCAACAAACAAAAAGCAGTGATGAAAAAAATGAAACAAAGCACAAAAAAAAAAAACAAACCAAAGCAAAAAAAAGTCTCAGAACTTTCTGCATAATTATCCTGGGATGGGAACAATGTAATAAGCTATACAACTTTCTTGGGCTGAGAAACGTTTCTGGAAAAAACACCTTTAATCTTCCCTGGCACAGTGTCATATGTTCAAAGATTGATAGAAAAAGATGGGACTTTATAGACACCATATACTTTGGACTAAGGAGTTCTGTTTGAAATAAAACGTTATTATCATGTTCATACTCCAGTTAGATGCCACATCTTTACTAGCATGAGAAATACGCTACCAAAGAAGAATAAAAAGTCCCTGTTCAGCTGGTGTCTTCACTGGTGCTTGCAGAACTGTAAATGTCTGCTGTTAAATGTCCCCACAGAGGCACTCACTTTCTTTACAGTTTGTTTAGAGGTTACATGCTCGCTTGGGGAGACTCAGCCTTTTTCAGAAGTGGACAGAAAGAAAGAAACAAAATGCTTGGGTTTGTGGTGCTTTGTGTGCCAGACTACACCTTGGCATTGTGGAAAAATGTATACATACTCACCAAAATTTTCATTACTGGTAGGTCAGTGTAGCAGGCAAATTGCTGTATTTGTTACAATTTTGGATGGTGGTACAACTTACAAGCTTTATATGAGGTTTTAAACTCTGTATTTTTTTTACTCTGTAACTGTTAGGAATGTGAAATGTCGAAGGATTCCAAGTAGAATAGAAGTGAACGTTAGAATAAAGCATGTCGTTCAGATTTCCTGCACCTATTCAGCATCTATGTTTGCTCCTTACGTGTAATTATCAGGTTATTGTCTTTTTAAACACATAGCAAGGTATTTTTAATTATATGCGTATTCATCCCTGCACAATGAGAGTAGGTGGAGGAGGAAAATACAACAATTGCAGGATGTCTTACCGAAAGTAGAAATCATAAATCTTGATTTTTAAAATACCGTCTTGAACATGCATTCACCTTTATTTCATTTGCAGTTGTTAACCCAGTCCTACACTTCCGTTGTATGTGATTGTCTTCAGAGTGTGATGCTCTGATGCACAGATGGTGCATGTGGGAGAAGCCAAGTTATAAGAAATGTTAAGTGTTATTGAAATGCAATAAAATGAAAGGCATGTAATAACTGCTGTGCTCTGAAGTTATGCAAAAATATGTTATGTATTTTTCAGTTTAAAAAACCCAAGACAACAATTGATAAATGAAGTTTGAAAGGATTTTCCGAACAGCCTTTCTAGCCCCTTGAACAAGTTTTTAATGCGTCTGTAATGCAGGGTTTTCTTCAGCTCTTTACTTAAACATTTATTATGTTCCTAGTATAAATAGCTACCAACAAAGATATAGAGGCAATGAAAGCTATGCGAAAACCTAAAACTTGTGAAATTCAAATACTTTGTAGAAACGTAAAAGAAGGTGATTGGGAGTATTTCTTTAGATGTCTTTATATGAGAGGGTTTGCTTGAAGTTAAAGTAAGAGCTACAATGATGAGAATTACTTGGATGAGTCATATCATATTTCTGCCCCTCACTTGGGTGAATATAGTCAAGGGTTTAGTGCAAATATTTAGATTTAAATTGACCTATGCAGGAATATTCCTTTGAATGTTTTTAAAGATACTGAAAAGAACCAATTTGCTAGAATATTAATGAAAGGCAAAAATAAGAATAATTATATAATGTAGCAATAAACATTATGGTAATATATAACAATATATAATGCCTACTATGTAGTAATATAATAATAAAATATTACATAATAATGTAATGTATAATAATATATAATAAGCATACTTAAGTTTTTGGAGTAATTTCCTTCTAATTAATATACATGAAAGTATATATATGAACAAACATATGTGCATTGCAGAAGGATAAAAATAACACCAAAATTATGAAGAGTAAGAAATTAAAATTATGCAGAAGGATTTTCCAATTATTTGCACTGTTTTATCTTGTGATAAAAAAAACAGAAGAAACCTCTTTTCATTAACTTCCTTTAGTGTTTGTTTATCTCATTGCGTGCAAGCCCTTTTTCCTTAAAGAACAGCTTTTATGTTTTTTTGAATACTATGTTCAGTTTTGGCCCATCACTGCAAGACAGATGTTGAGGTGCTGGAGTGGGTCTGGAGAAGGGCACCAAAGCTGGTGAAGCATCTGGAGCACAAGTCCTGTGAGGAGATGCTGAGGGAACTGGGTTTTTTTAGTCTGGAGAAAAGAAGGCTCAGGGGGGGAATTTATTGGTCCCTACAACTACTGAAAAGAGGTTGTAGTGAGGTGGAGGTCAGTCTCTTCTCCCAAATAAGAAGTGATAAGACAAGAGGTAACGGCCTCAAGCTGCACCAGGGGAGGTTTAGATTGGATATTAAGAACAATTTCTGCACCGAGAGGGTGCTCAGGTATTAGAACAGGGAGCCCAGGGCAGTGGTGGAATCACTGTCCCTGGAAGTGTTCAAAAACTGTGCAGATGAGGCCCACAGTGACATGGTTTAGTGGTGGTCTTGGCAGTCCTGGGGTAATGGTTGGACTTGGTGATCTTAGAGGTCTTTTCCAACCTATCTGATTCTATGATTATGATTCTATTCTAAGTTTCTGTTTGCAGGGGCAGGAACTGTTCAGACTTGTTCATCTGCTGTCCATTATCACTTCAGAGGTGAAGGCTGTTATTTTTGTCCTTGTCCTCCTAGTAAATATCTTATTAAAAGGAGGAGCGGACGGTAGATTCAACAAGCTAAACGTGAACTAGATTTCAAGATGATAATTATATCAGTTTTGATATAATAAAAAGCTGATCTATAGATACAGGGTGATATTAGCTAACATTGTTCTCTATTTCTGTCCTTCATTTAGCTATTTACAGGTAGTCTCCTTTGTAGTCCTAGTAACTTCTTTGGTACTCTCATGGGTTCAGCAGCAGCAGTCATTTTTCTGCTTCTTGGTAGCTGGTGCAGCGCTGTGTTTTTGATTTTGGGCCTGGGAGCAGCACTGATAACACCGATGTTTTCAGTTACTGCTTGGTAATGTTTTGGTCTGACCAAGGACTTTCTGAGCCTCACGCTGTGGCATGGAGGAGGGGAAGCCGGGAGGAAGGAGAAACAGGACACCTGACCTAAACTGACCAAAGGGGTTATTCCATGCCACAGCACGTCATGCCCAGGGTGTAAAGCAGAGAGCAGAGACCCAGAAGGGTGGGGGTGCACTGCATGGTCAGGCTTCATATCGGGTGGTGAGCAGTTGTATTTTCTTTCCTTGTATTTGCCTTGTCATTATTATTATTGGTGGTAGCAGTAGTGATTTGCATTATACTTTAGTTACTAAACTGTTCTTATCTCAACCTGTGGGAGTTGCATTCTTTTCGATTCTCCTCCCCATCCACCTGGGAGTGGGGGGAAGAAAGAGAGGGGAGTGAGTGAGAGAGAGACTGCGTGAGTTAGAGAGGCTTAAACCACAACAGTTCTTTTTGGCGCCCAATGTGGGGCACGAAGTGTTGAGATAACGACAGGATTAATAGCCACTCTTCACAATACTGATTTATTGGCTCTCAGAGTTGTTGCTCTTGATTCTCTTGAGTTCATGGTTTCAGCCTGTTGTACCTTACTTACAGCCGGTATTTGTTATCTCAGCATTTTTCAGATATGGGTTTTGGTTTAAGGTTCTTGTTTCATTGTACTTTACTGGAATGGCTTGTGATACGGGCGGGCTCCGGAAGCGGGGGGGGGGGCGAACGTGTACCTGGCAGTTCTGCTGCTCTTCACCGTCCTGGCCCTCGTCTTCGCCTCCGTCTTTGTGAGGCTGTGGGGAGCTGAGGGGGGGGCCGCCCCGGGAGCCGCCGGCCGCTGAAACGGCCCGGGGGAGAGGCCCCAGGGACCAGGAGCTGAGCCCCCCCACCAAGCCCAGCCCGGCAGCTGCCGAGCAGCGGGAGGAGGTGGCGGAGAAGCCAAGCCCCGCAGCCGAGCCCAGCCCCGCGGTGGCCGAGAGCATTCCCCAGCAGCCGCCCACAGAGCCCCGCGATCCCCAGCCCCAGGAGGATGCAGGAGACCACGCAGCACTTCCCAGCAAGGCAGAGGAGGAAGATCTGGACTCAGACAAAGAGCAGCTGGTGGTGAGAGAGCTGGCAAGCACAGCAGCTACACCAGCCCCAGTGACAAGTACAGCAGCCTCATTTGAGAGTTCTGAAGGGTTTGAGTGGCCTTTGGGTACCCTTGAGAGCTGCCTGCTGATTGTGATGGGGATCAGCATGGTGGCATGCATACAGAGTGTGTTTTACCCACAACCATTTTGTCTGGTCCCAAGAGTTAAGCAGAGTGGGGTGTGGGCCTTGTCTCGGGGTAGACTGCGATCTAAGATGACCAAGAGATTTCCCCCAAAGCTGAACATTCATGAGTGGCAGGGTGTGTGGGACACTATGGGTGAGTATCTAGTTCATTGGGCCCCTCCAGTGCTTTGGAAGCATCGCAGATGGAAGGCAGCTGTATGGAGTCCCCACCGACAAGCTGCAGAAACTGCTGGAGGGGAGAGTGAATTATTTTGAGCCTGGTGGGCCCATGACACTTCAGGCCATCAGGGCAGAGATGAAACATACAGACGGACTCATGATTGAGGGGTGGACTTCGCAATGGACACTGTGGCCCAGGTTATTCGTGAGTGTGAACACTGCACACAGCCTCTCCTGCTCTGAAAGACTGTTACAAGAGATGGAGCCTGACGTCATGGACCGAATGGGCTCAGCAGCTTTATAGGGATTGGTCCATGCACTAAGGGATGATCTCTCTCTCCCTCTGTGAGTGTGTGTGGATGTATGTGTATATATATATATATATATATATATATGTGATGGTATATTGAAAATGTGGGATCTGAGCATGACATGAATGGTACGGAATAAGGGGTGGATACTGTCATGAGTTCAGCAGCAGCAGTCATTTTTCTGCTTCTTGGTAGCTAGTGCAGCGCTGTGTTTTTGACTTTCAGCCTGGGAACAGTGCTGATAACACCAGTGTTTTCAGTTACTGCTTGGTAATGTTTTGGTCTGACCAAGGACTTTCTGGGTCTCATGCTCTGCCAGGGAGGAGGGGAAGCCGGGAGGAAGGAGAAACAGGGCACCTGACCCAAACTGACCAAAGGGGTTATTCCATACCACAGCACGTCATGCCCAGGATGTAAAAGCAGAGAGCAGAGACCCGGAAGGGTGGAGGGTGCACTGCTTGGTCGGGCTTCATATCGGGTGGTGAGCAGTTGTATTCTTTTTCCTTGTATTTGCCTTGTCATTATTATTATTGGTGGTAGCAGTAGTGGTCTTGTGTTATACTTTAGTTACTAAACTGTTCTTATCTCAGCCTGTGGGAGTTGCATTCTTTCGATTCTCCTCCCCATCCACCCGGGAGTGGGGGGAAGAAAGAGAGGGGAGTGAGTGAGAGAGAGACTGCGTGAGTTAGAGAGGCTTAAACCACGACAGGCACATTTTAGGCCAGTAATAATATAAATCTTCAGCAACAATCCAGCCTATGTTCTCCATATGGCAGGATAAATTGCAGTGCTCTGAATAACACCACTGGAAGATGTGGCTTCTGACCTGAGAAGCTTATAATCATGGAAGTATGTGATGATCTAATTCAGGAAATAAATAAAAATGGCATTTCCATTATGTATTGGGGACTCGAAATAAAGCATCTAGGGTCTTAGAAAGCTTCTTAATTCTACTGAAACACGACCACCTGATGAAGTTTAACCATGACAAGTGCAAGGTCCTACACCTAGGTCGGAGCAATCCCAGGCACAGCTACAGGTTGGGCAGAGAAGAGATTCAGAGCAGCCCTGTGCAGAAGGACTTGGGGGGGGCTGTTGGCCGATGAGAAAATGAACATGAGCCAGCTTCAGTGTGTGCTTGCAGCCCAGAAAGCTAACCCTATCTTGGGCTGCATCAAAAGGAGCATGACCAGCAGGTAGAGGGAGGTGATCCTGCCCCTCTATTCTGCTCTCCTGAGACCTCACTTGGAGTATTGTGTGCAGTTCTGGTGTCCTCAACATAAAAAGGACATGGAACTGTTGGAACAAGTCCAAAGGAGGGCCAGGAGGATGATCAGGGGACTGGAGCACCTCCCGTATGAAGACAGGCTGAGAAAGTTGGGGCTGTTTCACCTGGAGAAGAGAAGGTTGCGTGGAGACCTTATAGCAGCCTTCCAATATCTGAAGGGGGCCTATAGGGATGCTGGGGAGGGACTCTTCATTAGGGACTGCGGCAATAGAACAAGGGGTAACGGGTTCAAACTTAAACATGGGTAGTTTAGATTGGATATGAGGAAGAAATTCTTTACTGTGAGGATGGTGAGGCACTGGTATGGTTTGCCTAGGGAAGTTGTGAATGCTCCATCGCTGGCAGTGTTCAAGGCCAGGTTGAACATAGCCTTGGGTGACATGGTTTAGTGTGAGGTGTCCCTGCCCCTGGCAGGGGGGTTAGAACTAGATGATCTTAAGGTCCTTTCCAACCCTAACTATTCTATGACTCTATGACCTTCGTGATACTGTTTTTTAACGTCCTTCCAAGCCTGTAGTTTACTTCTTCAGAATTTATTGCTTTTAAATGTTACTGTCAAATCCCATATTCAGAAATTTTTAATTTTATTTCAGGATGATCTTGTATACATCTTGAAGAGCCTGTGTGTAGAATTGCACAAAATAGCGAAAAAGCTGTGAAGGCCATGTTTGCGATATTGCAGGTCCATGTCTGGTGGGGGGTGGTATCACCCAAGATTTTTGAACGCAAAAACACAAAGATACAACCAGTGTGTCATGACATATTTACTCAACACATTACTGAGTGCTTGAGTATATGCTAGAGCAATACTACTTCTAATTGATTTTCATTTCTCTTTTTCAAAGCGTTCACTTTCAGAGACTGCAAGTGGGTTACATAAAATATGGTCTCATTTGGGATGGTCTCTCTTAGAAAGAGTTTTGTCCAAGGTGGTAGGGGCCTGTAGCATATGATGTGTGAAGAGAGGCTGAAGAAGCTCATTTCATTTTGCTTAAAGAATACTACACTTAAAGGGGCTTCTTAACTGCAGTCTTCAGCTCTCTGTAGCCGTTTGCACGGAAGCTGAAGCCAGATTCGCCTTGGTGGTGCACAGAGAAAGGCAACAGACACAAACTGCACAAGGGGAAATTCTAATTAAATGCAGAAAATAATTCTTCTCAGCATTCCCGTTTGCAGATAATCACACTATTCAGAGACAAGTCATCTCCTTGGTGTATTGCCTGCTTCAGTCTCCTCAGCAGTCAGGTGCCTGTAAGAGCAGGACTGTACTGGTCAACTACATCAGCAGAGCTGGAGCAAGACACTTTGCTGTGACAGATACTGTTTGGGCTAGCTCCAAGCATGCATAGTAGAATTCAAAAGGTACAGAGAAGGAAAGCAGCAATTAAATCGGTGCAAAGGCAAGACAGAGGTCATGCATTGCTTATGTAAGGGTTTTCCAGGGTAGAAGAGATCCTTGGAAGGCTCATGCAATTTACAGTAAAAGTGAACAGGAAATGACATTATTTGTCCTAATACCAGATGAGGGACTAAAATAATTGAAAACTGTTTTGGTAAAAAGAATGTCTTCACAGAATACATAATTAAATTTTATAGTTCATTGCAAGATGTTGTGGTCGCTGAGGTATAAACAATCCCAAGGAGCAAATAGCTGTAAAATACTATTAAACACAAGGGAATAGATATAACTCCTGGTTTAGGAAGATTGTTTTGGAAGAACTTCCAAAACTTTGCAGGACATACCAAGAGAAAAATACTATGTACTTGCACGATTCTTAAACCTGTTCCTAAACTCTTGCCCTAAGCATTTGGCAGCAGGCACAGTCAGAGACTCCACAGTAAGCTAAATGGACTTTTGGTCTGATCCATGCCATAGCAAATATTATTCTTAACTTCAAAATCATTAGAGAAAAAAGTAAAAAATTTTGATTGGAGTAACATAGAATAAACAATTATGTATTCTACCCCCAGTTTTGGATATTCAAACAGAGATGAAGATCTTGTTTGCAATGGTTTTGGACAGACAAATGCAATGGGATCTTCAACTTTGCAGATACCGACTAGAGAACAAATGCTAAGAATATGGTAAGGCCTGGATTTTTGTGCACATTCTTTCCACCAATTTATTAGTTAGATAGGTTGTGAACCTGCAAAAAATGGCATTGATTAAAATGAACTTTGATAAGTACTGATGTATTTGAGAGTATCTAGCTGTAAAAAAAAAACAACCAAAAACCAAACAAACAAAAACCCAACAAAACCCCAAAAAAAGTTTCATGGGAAAAAATAGTAAAAATGGATTTATTGAAAATTAAATGGAAAAAATAAGAAGGCCTGTTATTCAAGTTCGGTTTTGCAAAGGACAGATTTTTAGACACAGCTGTAGTAAGACAATTAAACAAATACAGAGAAAGGTTGAGTTAAAATGCCATGAAATTTATGTAGATTGAGGTGCAATATTTTACAGTTGATTTAACAGATGAAGGTAACGCTTGATACCATCTTTCTGAAATTCAGCTCTGGAGAAACTAATAGTTAAATTACAAATGGCAAGAATTAATGGAGTTATTGGGCAGTGCATAAAAGCTGCCCAAAAGGGAAAGAGCCACAGGCATCCTTCCAATGTCTGGTAGCACAGTAGTTACTGAAAGAACTTGGCACTGAACTTGTTTAACATTGTCAGTAGTGGCCCTTGTAGAAATACGGTAAAAATATTGATTGTATCTGTTGACAATATAAATCTATAAGCATTGCCAATACATGGTAGGGCATTGTATAAAAATCACTTGTTAGGACTGGATTAGTAGAAATAGGATAAAATTCAATAATAGATAATATGAGGTGGTGTACTCTGGTACTGGTATCAAACTTCTGTTGAAAAACAGAAGTTTGCCAAGAATGAAGGTGGAAATGCAATCAGCTGTCCTATATAACAGCAGGATTATAAATTACTGAGTCTTTTAGCCAGAAAATGAGATGACTGTTGAAAAGGTAGTGCCAGTAGATACAGAGATGTTCCTCCTACAAGAGGATGCTCATCTGGAAAACGCAATTTTGAGTACCTATGTTCAAGATACATGAATTAAAACTAAAACAATCGCACCAAATCTCTGCTGGGTGAATAAGGAAAGCAGAGGGCTTACCTTCTGCACAAAGCTAGAGCTTTTTATCTGAGGCTAAACACATCAGCAGGGCATGTGGTTATCAAGATATTTACTAGTAGGATAAAAACTGGAAGAAAAACTACCATTTAGGCTAAAAGCCAATGTTTGTACAAGAACACAAAATAGAGAAAACAATTATAAATAGCTCAGGCTGGAAATGCAGCAAAAGGCCCAGTCTATTGGAACAATGTATTTCGGGACTATTTTTAAAGGAGAAGGGGGTGGGGGGGGTGAGGGGAGTGGAGGTGGGAGGGGGGTAGGGTAGTTATTTTTAAGCTAAGGCTAGGAATAGTTTCGAAAGTGAATGCATTAGATCTTAATAAAGAACAAAATTTTTTGATCTGGGAGGCTCATTCTAATTTTGTGCTTCCTTAAGGAAGCCTTCTGAGCTAAGAAATTATAGGAATTTCCATCCCATCTTCTGTTCATTTTAGAGCATATGTTTACATTAGAGGTACTCCTGTGAAGACAACAATGCTTATTGCAAACTGATGTATTTTGCATGTGAAATCTTTTTACACAGAGAAATTATAGAACCATAGAATGCTTAGGAAAGGTTCTTGAGGTCATCTAGTTCCAACCACCCTGCCATGGGCAGGGACACCTCACACTAGACCATGTCACCCAAGGCTCTGTCTAGCCTGTCCTTGAACACTGCCAGGGATGGAGCATTCATGACTTCCCTGGGCAAACCATTCCAGTGCCTCACCGCTATCACAGTAAAGAACTTCTTCCTTATATCTAAACTGAACTTCCCCTGTTTAAGTTTGAACCCTTTACCCCTTTTCCTGCCACTACAGCCCCTAATGAAGAGTCCTTCCCCAGCATCCCTATAGTCCCCTTTCAGATACTGGAAGGCTGCTATGAGGTCTCCACGCAGCCTTCCCTTCTCCAGGCTAAACAACCCAACTTTCTCAGCCTGTCTTCATACAGGAGGTGCTCCAGTCCCCTGATCATCCTCATGCCCCCCACCTCTAGACTTCTTCCAACAGTTCCATGTCCTTTTTATGTTGAGGACACCAGAACTGTACACAATACTCCAAGAATGAGAAGAATGTCTTAAAATGTAGCCGCTGTGCAGTCTGAGGCAGCCTCAAATCAAGAGGTTGGCTTTAGACACAAACCTTATTGATACAAACCAAATCTCAATGACTCAATGTCCATCTGGAGACCAGTAATGAGTGTTGTCCCTCAGGGATCGGTGCTGGGACCAATCTTGTTCAACACCTTTGTCGGTGATATAGACAGTGGGATTGAGTGCTCCCTCAGCAAGTTTGCCGATGACACCAAGCTATGTGGTTCAGTTGATATGCTGAAGGGAAGGAATGCCATCCAGAGGGACCTTGACATGCTTGTGAGGTGGGTTGATGCCAACCTGATGAAGTTTAACCATGCCAAGTGCAAGGTCCTACACCTGGGTCGGTGCAATCCCAGGCGCAGCTACAGGTTGGGCAGAGAAGAGATTCAGGGCAGAGAAGAGATTCAGAGCAGCCCTGTGCAGAAGGACTTGTGGGTGTTGGTCGATGAGAAAATGAACATGAGCCGACAGTGTGCGCTTGCAGCCCAGAAAGCCAACCATATCCTGGGCTGCATCTAAAGGAGTGTCCAGCAGGTCGAAGGAGGTGATCCTGCCCCTCTACTCTGCTCGCCTGAGACCTCACTTGGAGTATTGTGTGCAGTTCTGGTGTCCTCAACATAAAAAGGACATGGAGCTGTCAGAAGGATGCAGGTCCTCGGTAAAACCCTTTTTACAGGGTTACCTACATCTCATGCTGAAGCTTTCTTTGTGTGCACAAGACTGACTTCCAGAGCATGCTAAGTGCTTCTGCTTGTCAAGATCTCACAGAGCTTAACTTCTATCACTGCAATGCACACAGTCCAAAGTTGTTAAGGCACCGAAGTGCTCAGGTCTCAGCCTTCAGGAAATGGGCATACTTGAGCTTGTGTTCCTATGGAAATTTATTCCCTTTTCCATTCTTAAAAAACATTGGAAATATCCATAACTACTAATCCGTTATTACAGGTTTACTTTGTATGCAGAAGTTTTGGGTCTAAAACTAGCCTCTTGATGAGACTGCCCTCAGACTGCACAGGGGCTACATTTTAAGGCATGCTTCTCACACTCTCCTCCTCAGAATATTCTGCTGAGAGTAATAGGGATTTAGTTCAGAACTTCATTAGGACCCAAGCTGTTAGGAGTTGGGGGAATTCCCCTGACACTGGAACCATTTACATTACATCTGAGAACTTGCATTGTATTTCATGCTGCTTTATCTCAATTTTATTGAAAATGACAGTTTTGTTGCTTTTATTTAATTCTTTCCTGTATTCGCAGAGAAAAGCTTGTTCATGTGGATTTTTTTTTTTTTTTTTCTGGTTGGACTGATTTCTTTTGCAAAGAAAAAATATATTTTTAAGCAATCTAACAGCTGACTACAAGACTTTGCCTTTTAAGTATCAGAATTCTGATCTACAACAACTAAGTGCTTAATTATTCTGTTTTGAACTCAGACCTCAGATATGTCTCATATGAAGGAAGAATCTTGATTAGTTTTATCCCAAATGTAGGATGGATCACTCATTCAAGCATTCATTACATGTGCTGGCAAGTGACTGGCAGTGTTTGGATGGATTGGTGCCCTCCTCCCCCAATAAATCTAGTTTAAAGCTGAACAGCACTTGCCATTCTTTGTCAGACTAGCCTCATCAGCCTCCGGTGGACCTGGCCTCCCATATCAAGTGCCGTAGCCTAAGTAAACAAACCCCTGAATATGGCACCACCTCTTTAACTTTTGATAGCCTTTATTAACCTGCCAAATCTGCCTGGCCTTTTCAAGGTCTTCCTCTCTGACCTGGAGGACCAATGAAAAAAAAAAAATTATATGTATATGAAAGTTTTCTTGCTGTTTTACCACATTGTTGTTCATGCATTTCAATGAGTTTCTTAAGAGTACAGTGTGTGTGTGTTATTTTTTCGTACCTGTCAAATTACCTTTTTCTCTGTTTTGCACATTCTTTTGAGGCAAAAAGCATATTGGACCAGATCCTGCAGGAGAAGGTTCTCGAAATCTTCAGAAGGATTTCTAGTGACCACATGGATGTGCTAGTATATGACTGAAGTAGGAAATTATGTCTTAATGTGTGCTAGAAAGTTATGGACTTTTTTACAATGTACTACTTACACCTCGATAATTGTGCCCATATTTTCATTCCAGAGTAAAGGAAAGTAATATAACACGTGCTTAAAGTGACAGTTTCCAATCAAATCATGCCTTGCAGACTCATAACCTGCATTTTTCTCACAATGAGAGAATGAGCCATGTAACCCGTCCTATGTTTTGTAACAGTATTTCTTAACCTACCATGTTACTCAAATTAGTAATAAAATAGACTACAAAAATATTATCATAGGATTTGAGTAGAGTAACTGTTGTGCAAGAGATGACTTTAAGTGGATTTTTTTACAGCTGATGTAGATTTTTCACTGTATTCCCTATGAAAATAGCATTTCCAAAAATGATTTCTTAAGATATAATTACAGATATTCTCACAATATCTGATGTTTTCCTATGTAAACAAATTGAAAATATTCAAAATGGAAATTGTATTTCTGCTCATACTTTGGTTGCTTTTGAGTAATTACAGTTGGAAACAATGCTATGCAAATTGAACCACTCCTTTAATGATAGGAAGTTTTACATATATTTTCAGGTAACTTGTGTAAGTCTAGAACACAAAGGTAAGTGAAATAAGATGAGAAAGCAAACTGTGTGGGATCTGGAGCAAAAGGACTTGAAAGGAGATGAGGTCCTGGGGTTAAATCTCTTTCATAACTCTCACATGCATATAAACTGTTCTGCTGTTAAATCATACTGTTTGTTTAGAATTTTTAATCTCTAATGAGTTATGCACATGAAGACACATTATTCCCAGAGAAGCTCGAATGTTTATAACAATCTGGCTATGCAGATACTTACGAATTAGAGGCAGCAATGAATTAATATAATTTCAAAATAAAAATCCTAATCGAAGTTTAAAATTGGTATGAGATTTAAAAATAATTGTATTTTTAGTATATATGGAAGATAAGGTGATGGAGGGAATATAATTTTGACAAACCTAATCATAAATTCTGTAGACATAAGCTTCATCAAGTGGGATCTTTGAATACAGCAATATATAAGAAGGACAATATCTGTAAAACCTTTAATACTATTTTACATAGTTTTCTGTGTTTGTAGAAACACATCTCAAAAATAAATAGACTGAGAATCTGAGGAATACTTTCCAAAGAGATCTGAAATATGACTTCTGAGAATGTGTTGATTCATAATTTGTTACAGTTAGCCTGTTAATAATTAATTCTGCATGTTTCAGAACTGCAAAAAATTGAGCTCTTCAAGAGTGTCTTTATAATCCCTGTGTTTGTTTAGCCTTACTGTGGATTCAACTTTTATTCTGCATTTGTAGAGGTCAGCACTTCTGATTGTATACCAGAATAAGTTTTATAATAGTTTTTTAGAACAAATACTACACTTCTTTTGGATGATCAGAAGCAAACAATGAAGATGTAGCCCTTGGTTTTCTTTCTTATTGCAGTTTACAGGAGCAAAATAAAATTCTTAACTTTTAAGATCAAATACGTTAAAAAAATTAGTATGAAATATTGCACTTCATGAAAATATCTGGTGGAATCTTTTCCAGTCAACTTCTCCTTGGTATGTTGGCTGGTGAACTAAATGAAGCTCAAATTATCTTTTTATGCTGAGCAAAGCTGAATTCCATGTACATATTGTGTATGTAACTTGCATTGCAGATTTTGATACTTATAAAAAAATGAAGTTATTATGACTTTTGCCTTTAGTGAATCTTAGGAGATAGAATTTTTCTACTCACAGTGAACTTAAGGAGCAATTACTGAAATTCCATAGAAATCTCTGCTTTTTCTCTATTGGCATTGGTAACCATTGGTGACATTTGCTTTTGCAACTTCTAAGCCTTCAAACATTTTGGCTACATTGATGTTTTATTTCTAATTTTATTTCCCCCTATTCTGTAATTCTTTTGTATTAAATTCAGTAAAGGATATATATTCCTTCTACTTAGAGACAAGAGCTCTGCTATACTCATGGTCTTTTACTGCCTGACAGTATTACTTTAAACAATCTGACAAACAGTAATTATGTCATTTATCCTTCCCTTTTCAGGACATGCAACACAGTCAAGAAGCTTGCTCTGGAAGCACTGGTCTGAATTTTTAATGTCAATAAGATGTTATGTTTAAAAAAAAACCTGAAAAGCAATTGTATAAGTAAGTCTTGTCTTCATATCAGGTCTTACCTTCTAGAGGAATTTACCCCAGGATTTCAGGTCATCTGACAAATATATTCCCTTAATAAAATAGACTGAGAACCTATCTTCCCCTATGACAATTGCCTTGTGACATAGGAGCAGAGTTATTTGTCCTTTTTAAGTGTTCTGTTCCTGTAGGCTATAGAAAAAGAATGATGAACCCCTGCATATTGCTGATGTTTTGTTTCGGGTTATTTTAATGGGAATCTGGTATGGGAGGTAGGTGGTTGATCTGATTTGTGTTGAACCTGTGAAGTGATGTGCTGGTAAGGTGTCTAATCAATGGAATTTTCTAGTCTAAATGTATCATACAGGTGTCATTTGATGAGTGATCAAAGCCTGCAGTCCATCTGAATGGGGCAGAATTTGGTGGCTAAATGTTACAGCCAGTGACTCTATTTGAGATTTAGTGGCAGCAGCTAGAAAGCTGTCTGTCTAAACTTCTCTTGAAGATAGGGCTTTTTCCTCAAGCTTTCATAAAAACAAAGGACAGACACCTACATGTGCATCTGCCATGCTTGTATCCTGTCCAGTCATTTGTGAGATATTGAAGAGTTAGGCAGGTTCCGGCACATGAGCCTTTTCATGCATGCAATAAAATGCTCAAGTCTAAACTCGAGTATGCATTTTGCTGGCTTTAGGGACCTCTCTGATTTGTGAGAACGGGACTGAACTTTTAACTAAAGTATATTAAAATGGCAATGGGAACCTTTCAAAATTATTTCCTTTGTTACCTATGTTGCTTCTTTACTGCTGAGTCCAGACTTAGACGAGCATTTTTAATTTCTTCACTGGCTGTATCTGGTCAGCACATTTTGTTTCTTGGTGGTAGCGATGTAGATGTATATCTCAGAGAACAGAAGCTGTGCATGTACTTTAAAGGCAGACTGTAAAATACTATGCTTAGAAACCAAGGCACTGATGTTCTTACTGGATGAGTGCTGTCGTGCAAGTGGTAAATGATGCACATAGGAAAATAAATGAATAAAAATAAATCATCTCAATTGTAACAAATACTCCCATTGTACAAGACAAAGTTGTATATAGATTGTTTAAAAATTACTCCCATGCTTCAGAAAATTTATGTTTAAAATGAAAGTTAAGTATTACAAGGGACATGAGAACATTATTTATGATATTCCTAAGAGTCATGTTTGGAGGGATTTGACAGCAAAATGGTAATAAATATTCTTAAGTAAAGCATCGTAGGAAAAGACAATTTCTAGAGCTTTATTGTGTTTTGTTCAAATGAACTGTTGATAGTCCAGTTAATCTGGAGGGATGTCAAACTAGGAGTCTCACTGCGATAGGGAGAATCTGCCAAGATTTTTAGTGGATGTGCAGCAGGTTCAGAAAAGTTGCATTGCCGGAGGCAGTGTGGCCACCAATCTTGTAATGACCTGGTAACTGACCTTGTGAATAACCTTGTAAATGACCTGTAAATGTGATCATTTTAGGAGATTTGTTAGTTCTCTTAGCAGTGAAGTAGTCAAGAACATGCAGTAAAGAGAGTCAGGGCCCAAATCTTCCAATTTACGGGAAAGTACTTTCAGAAAGTAAAAAAATTCTGTCAAAGCAGAATCCTGATTTTCACGGGATTTATATGTTTATTAGAAATACCATGTATGAATATCTTTTTCCGTGGCTGAAAGATAGCAGTTAGTCATAATCCAAATTCTAAAGCTGCTTTAATTGAAGCATAGATTCAAGGCAGACATGCTAGGTTCTCGGTGTTATTTAGTAAAACACGATTGCTGAAAAATCAGTGAACTGAACAAAACGTAGCTAAACCATTAACATTAAGGATGATTTATTAACTTCCACTACAAAAAAAAACCAAAACAATATTTTCTACAGCTGTGGATTTTGTATTAGAATAATGAAGTCAAGAATACAGTAAAGGTTATTCCCATTACAGTCTTGAAAACTGAAAAATATTGGAGAGTATTATCTGTGTATAACTACGGTCCCAAAAGACCTTCCATCTTGGATGAGACCATGGAAAAAGAAGAATAACAGATCTCTGTTTTTGCTTTCTGATTTCTAATTTACTGTACTACACAATCTTAGCTCATGTACTTTCAGCTTTGAGATCAGTTTTCATTAGCAAGCTAAAAGCAGTAGGAAAATAACCGAAAGGAACAAAGAAGCAGCAATACAGTACCAAAAGTCAACCTTTAGTTTAATGTAGCCCCTGGAACATGCTAACTGTACTTAGCCTTACTTTTAGTGATACAGAATTCAAGTAAGTGTTATTAAGGGTATATTACTTTAAATTTCCTATTAATAATTTTTTTAATGAGGTTGAAGCTAGCTTTTAATGCTACGAGCATTAAAAGTGCAGCATTGCTGCACTTAGGCAAGACCTGCTATAGGTTATGGAGAAATAAACTTTAGTCTTCTCTTATTTGCAGCAGCTCAAATTAACTCTTTTTTTGACATCCCAAACCTTAATCTTTGTTGGAAGATCTCTGTAAAGTGGATATTCATAACATGGCATAAAAGTATTAAGTAAGATGTTGGTGGTTTGATTTTTTTTTGTGTTCACATTTATTTTCATTTATTTAGATTTTTCCTTTTTTTTTTTTTTTTTTTTTTTGCAATAATAAGGGACCTATTCTTAAGGGGCTTATTTGTCTTTGTGTTGCATGCATTAATGATGTGTAGGTGAGGAGAGAGAGTGTTCCCTGCCCTGCTCCTGGTAGTCTCAACTCCCAAACTATTTTCAGAAAATATTTTTAGCAGACCAGCTGTCACTGCTTCTTTTTTAATTTTTCTTTTTTTTCTTTTTCTTTTTCTTTGTCTTTTTTTTTTTTTTTTTTTTTTTTTTTTGGCACAGCCTGCCTTTTTTTCCCCCTCTTTTCTTTAAACTATGGATTTTTACTAATTTGGGGAACAAAATTACCTGGTGTTTACCATCGAAATGCTTCTTTCTATGCCACAGTCTGGTAACTGATAGCAAACCCTGAGAGCAGGATGTAGCCATATGTAGTGCATATAGATGACTTTTGTAGGGGAAAACATGGTTCATACTGCACTTTTACAGGAAACACTCATTGCATGACAGTATTTGTTTTGATTCAGCTCCCAATAGATATGAAATTCCAAGTTTTGCAGATGAGACTAATTTCTTTATTGACAAATACTTACCTTCTGAGTCAGTACGGACCATATATATCTACCCTCTTTGAGTAGAAATTCAGAAATTATGGAACATTAGTTTCATTCTTCAAAAGGTTTTGCTATATGAATTTGAAAAATGTCAATTTCTTCACTATTCTCATCCTATCTCAGCTTTTGGATAGAGCAACCTTTAATTTTAGCTAACTGTAATTTCAGTACACTTTTGTAACTGGATCCGAATCTTGAGCAAATGCACAGCTTTGTTTTCAGACCTTGCTTTTTTTACAGATTCTGCATGTGTTATACTTCATTTAATTCTACTCTGTCTTAAAAGTTCTTGTCTGATTAGTCTTTCGGAAGTACTTTTCAAATATTTTGAACTCTTATTTATTATAATGGGTTTGATTGTTAGGCACTGAAGAAATGAACTATATCAAACATTAAAAGTCATCCAGCTGGATTTCCATTCTCTTTTCTGGGGTAAGGTGAACTTCCAGCACAGGCCATTAAACCAAACAATGTACTTGATATTGATGTTAAACAGAATCAGAACATAGCATTTGCATTTATCATAAAGCATTTCCTAATGTTCTGCTAACCGAATCTGTGTACTGATTAAAATACTGATCAGAAGGTTTAACTGAAAAGCCGCTCTGAAATTAATGCCAGTAGCAGTAACTATGCATTTCAGCATTTCATCTTTCTTGCTTTTGTGGTACGTACATATATCAGCTGTTTCTCACTGATATAAAAAGTGCAGACAGAGTCTAAGCAACTTTCTCAACGTCATCCATTGTATACCTAGTCTTGCTAGAAATCTAAAGTGCCTGATTTTTCTGGGCATCTTTCCTGCAGTGCTGTTAACCATGGCAAGTTTCCTATATAAGGTAACTATTTTTCTTAGGGAAAAAAAAGACATTCTTCGTAAAATATTCCCAGCAAGATGTCAGCAGATGTAATTTTCTGATATCAGAAGATTACGTTTCAAAACAAAAAAAAAGTTGAAACAGGTTGATGAATTTCAGTGTTCCACATTCATCTAGTGTGAAGCATACAACCACAAATCCTCAATCAAGTGCCAAACTATGTTAAATATTGCTCAGATGTTAGTTTAAGACACTAGCTTTGAGGTTATGTTTCAAGGACTGTGTCTATCCACAAGGTATAAAAAAGAGCAAATCTCTAATTTTTCCCAGGCTCAGCTGGGTACAGATGCAGGCTCTTTGGTAATTTGCTTTGCCCTGCTTTGGTCAATCTGTGAACATCCTCTTTCAAGCTATTTTCTAACCTGTCATGGCCTTTTCCTTTTCACGAACAAACTTAAATTTTAGCCCTGCAAGATTTAAAACATTAGGACCTGAAAATACAGAACAGAAGTGATAGGGAAAAAATATCTACCTTTTCTGCCAGCATTGTTCTACTTGTCCTGCAAGAAAGTTTTATGGTGACTCATGGTGAGTTGCTTGGTTGGTGCATTCAGTTATCACAAAGTCAACCAGTGTTGGCTTCCAAGGAAAGCTTCAGCATTTCATATTTAGCAATCATTGCAGCAGGGATTAGAAATCACATTTGATTCGTACTTCTTAATGCAGTGCATTAATGCTAAATTGTGTTAACACTGTTAAGATAAATTAGTTTCTAAGAAATTTCAAGGGAAAATAGTATTAAATTTACAGCCTGATTTCTCAAAATTTTATATTCTAAAAGACTCTGGAATTTATCTGATTCTTAGATGGATCACTGGGGAGTGTTTATTTTAGTGAATGATGAATTAGACCTGCAATAAACACAAAAATAGTAGCCTACAAATAGTTCTAACAAGAGTTACTTCTTGTAGGCCACAATTTAAGAAGGTATGTGGGAACTTTCATTAACCAAGCACGTAAACATTTATATTAACTTCAGGAAGTCTACAGATATGCTTAATACAGGGCAAATACTGAGCTCAGGACATACAAGAAATATGATACAAAATTGCAGGCAGGCTGAAAAATTATAATTTCAAGTTCTCGTTTCTAAGATTACAATTTGCTATGTTTTTATTGAAATTCTAAAGTGAAACTGAAATTCCAAAACCTTTACTGGAAATGTAGAATGAGGTTTCAGGTGACATTAAGTTCAGGTTGATCTTTTGAATTCAATTGGTTTTGGATTTTTTGTCAAAAGCTTTTTGATTGTCTCAAAATAATGTCTAGTACTCTGCAAGCATAATCTATAGTTTGCCAACAAAAAGAATGTCAGTTCCGATTACATCACTGCATCAGTGCTGTATTTTATTTTTTCTGAACACAGTTGGTCATCTCTACGAATTTAATGATTAAAGTAACTGAAAACCAGATGTCCATATATCTACTCACATATTTGATCGTGTCTTTTTGCATATCTTAGGTATAACTGTTTTACAGTAAATATGCTAAATTAAAAAAAAAAAAAAAGTATTTGGCTGGAACTCTTTATTCTGTATGACTTCCCAAATGAAGAGGGATTTTTTAGGAATTCTTAAATAGCCATGTTTGAAATCATTAAGGATATGTGAATTACACAGAGTCATAGAAAGTATTCTCTGAGGACTCCTGAGACAGTAACTAGTTTAGTCCTTTTTTCCTAAGGCAGAATCAATAACATATAACCTGTTGACAGCAGTTTTTCCAATGCTCACTTAAAAATGCACAGTAGTTGGGTTATACAGCCTCCCTTGGTTAGCTATTGTGATGCTTAATTGACTTTACAGACAGATCAGTCATAAGGAAAGCTGCCTGTCACTCTTGCAGCAGCTTAACTGACAACACAACTTCAGGGTATTTTGGAGTGGACAAAGAGAGCAGTTCAGTCTCCTCCACTTCCTTGGTGTTTGAAGGAAAGGAGGAAGGTGCCTCCAGATGAGAAGCAATGGCTGTTAGGTGCACAACTGCAGGAGGATGGAGATGAGGACTGAGCCCAGGGTTCTCTGGCTGAGCAACACAGATGAGCCATGAGCCCTGTATGGTTTGAAACAGCAGCCAGTGCTGTCTGTGCAGGTGAGTGCTGCCTCCTCTGGGGATATAGCCACAACGACAGCGCAAGACAGCTAGGCCAGTGCAGGCACTGCAGCTGCATAATGTTGCTTCAAATTAATTTTGTTTACTAAGAAAATGGGGGGACTTCAGTACTTCCTTATGTTGAGTCTCTAAATTCTCACAGGAGACTTTTGTGCTTGCATACAACCTTCCACAGCAGATTGACAACAGACCTGAGACTGTTTTGCATTACATGTTAGTTATGCTGTACATGGTGTTTTCCATTTATTTTTAGGGAATGAAAGATAAATTGTGTTTTTCCAAGTTTTGAAATAAAAATGTGGTTTAAATTTCTGGTCTTAAACACTGTACTAAATAGAGACGCAAAGATTGCTATTTTGGGGTGCTGGAGTTTAATTTTCCATTTCATTTTCTGTGTGTTTTACCTTCTTACCTGCTGGCCCTTCTGTAAAGGTTGATGGTGTGTTGGGAAAAGAAGAAATAGGAGAGGTCTCATCAGAATTCTACCTGAAGATCATGTTTAAACAAAATCTATGCTGTAAATTAATACTTCTTGAAAGCTGAATATATATGTTTTTCTGAACAGTGTTTTAATCTAATTTAAAACACTAATTTAGAACTGCTTAGAGCGTGGACTTCATTCTCTTGACCATATAAAAGATATATGATGTTTCTCAGGAGCTACACTCTGACATAATCGTTTTTACTTAACAAAATGACACAAAAGGAATCATAGATACCAGCGAAGGTGAGAGGAAGGGAAAAGACTTTAAATCATTCTTTTACATTCAAAAGCTGACTTGCTGAGTATTGCGAAATATTGCAGCGGATTCTTCTGAAAGGCATGCTGAGGCACATGAAAAACAGCAAAGTGGTTGGTGACAGCCAGCATGGCTTCACTCAGGGGAAATCCTGCCTGACCAATCTGGTGCCCTTCTATGATGGGGCCACTGAACTGATGGACAGGGGTAGAGCAGTTGATGTCATCTACCTGGACTTGTGCAAAGCGTTTGACACTGTCTCACACGACATCCTTGTCTGTAAGTTGGAGAGACATCAATTTGATAGGTGGACCACTTGGTGGATAAGAAGAGGCTGAATGGCTGCACGCAAGAAGTTGTGCTCAATGGCTCAATGTCCAGCTGGAGACCAGTAACGAGTGTTGTCCCTCAGGGATCGGTGCTGGGACCGGTCTTGTTCAACATCTTTGTCGGTGACATGGGCAGTGGGATTGAGTGCTCCCTCAGCAAGTTTGCCGATGACACCAAGCTGTGTGGTTCTGTTGATACGCTGCAGGGAAGGAATGCCATCCAGAGGGACCTTGACACGCTTGTGCGGTGGGCTGATGCCAACCTGATGAAGTTTAACCATGCCAAGTGCAAGGTCCTCCACCTGGGTTGGAGCGATCCCATGCACAGCTCCAGGTTGGGCAGAGAAGAGATTCAGAGCAGCCCTGCGCAGAAGGACCTGGGGGTTTTGGTTGATGAGAAAATGAACATGAGCTGGCTTCAGTGTGCACTCGCAGCCCAGAAAGCCAACCGTATCCTGGGCTGCATCAAAAGGAGCATGACCAGCAGGTAGAGGGAGGTGATCCTGCCCCTCTACTCTGCTCTCATGAGACCTCACTTGGAGTATTGTGTGCAGTTCTGGTGTCCTCAACATGAAAAGGACATGGAACTGTTGGAACAAGTCCAGAGGAGGGCCATGAGGATGATCAGGGGACTGGAGCACCTCCTGTATGAAGATAGGCTGAGAAAGTTGGGGCTGTTCAGCCTGGAGAAGAGAAGGCTGCATGGAGAACTCATAGCAGCCTTCCAGTATCTGAAGGGGGCCTATAGTGATGCTGGAGAGGGACTCTTCATGAGGAACTGTAGTGAGAGGACAAGGGGTAACGGGTTCAAACTTAAACATGGGTAGTTTAGATTGGATATGAGAAATTCTTTACTGTAAGGGTGGTGAGGCACTGGAATGGGTTGCCCAAGGAAGTTGTGAATGCTCCATTGCTGGCGGTGTTCAAGGCCGGGTTGGACATAGCCTTGGGTGACATGGTTTAGTGTGAGGTGTCCCTGCCCCTGGCAGGGGGTTTGGAGCTAGATGATCTTAAGGTCCTTTCCAACCCTAACTATTCTATGATTCTAGGAGAATAGAATAAAAGAAAGTGGGATGAAAATGCAAAGGAAGAGATATTAAGGAAATTCTTTTTAGAATCTTCACTAATCATTACCAAAACAAATCACTTAAAAATCCATAAAAAAACCCCAAGACCACTTTACATTTTGTAAGGAAGTATAGTAGCTATTATTCTTGATATTGCTAAATTCTTGTCTCTTGCATTTAGTGGTCTTTACGAAGTTTTTTTGAAAAACATGACATTTCCTTTATAATAATAAATGTCTCGAAATGCAGAAACATCACAGTTCATTTGTTTGTTTTCCAGAAGAAAATTTAATTAAGATTCTTTTTTTTAACAAAGTACTTAAGGATTATTGAAGACGAAAGACAATATGATCAGAGAAAAAAATTAATTCCTAAGCTTAGAGATGTTTCTTTGTTTTTTTTTTTTTCATTTAGGTGTTACTGTGAGAGATTATACAGAGGAACAGATCGATGAAGTAACCTAGCCAAGGCTGAGACAAAGGTAGACCGCAAAGCGCTGTGCTAATGATTTCTTTATCTTTTCTCCTTCAAAAATATTTAATTTTCTAATGACCGTTACCTAAGCAGAGTCTTTTGTTACAAAACCTTAATTAGATTGACTTAATATTAAATATTAATCAGTTTAATATTTCAGTTAACCTGTAGTTAGTTGTTATACTGGTTTGTAATTTGGCTATTTGGTCTGGCTGTAAATGAAAATAAGGCTCTGCTTTGCTCACCAGAAGTAAAATACTCAACAGCACAGACTTTTTCTTTTTAGTATAATGATATTATGATATTCAAATGTAATTGTGATTTTCTTTCAGAAAAAGCTTTGTCTAGAAGCCATTTTAGTATTGTCCCATTTCTGTTAATATGAGAGAACTGGTATATTTAGGGAATGGAGAATAGAATAATTGCAGAAATTGAAGAATGCCTAATGGTTTCCCCTTTAAAGAACAAATTTCTTCATATGGGACAATCGAAATGAAAGTATACCTTTCATGTGAAAATTAATCCAACTAATTTAGAAGGTATGACTTATATTTTGCAAATACATACAGATGTGCTAAAGTGTTATACACAAGCAGTTACACAGACAAGCGTGGGTATGTGAATATGTTTGTTAGATGTAATAGCATGGCAACAGGCAAATCAAGAATGCCTAAATGAAATACAGGTTTCATTTTTTGCAGAAGTTAATTAAAATCTTGGCAAGATTTTTCTTTGATGTTCTATACCTAATTGTTTTTAAAAATGGATACTTTTGATAAACTTCCTAGAATTGTGTCTGGCATCTTTAAAGACGCAGATAATTTACTCAGTACCTTGTCCTCTGTTCTGAAAGTTAACAGTGCCTTTGTTGTTTAAAACAAAACATGTCTCTATTGTCACTTCCAATTTCAATTTTAGCTGTTTTGAGAATAAAAACATTTTGAATTCTAGGACAAGTAGGACTTTCATGTGTGACTCCATCAAAGAATCATCTTTACCTTATATTTTATCCACCTATATGCACCTTTGTTCATATATCATTATTAGGTTGCAAAGGGATGCACTTAATATTTAGCAGATATCAGAAATAAACTTACCTCTGCAATATTATGTCAGCCTCCTTGTGTGCTTCTCAGTTTTTAATTATAATTTTAACCTTTAATTCAAAGATGTGCTTACAGTTATCCTTACAAATATTTCTTAACACCTTCCATAACCATTCACTCAGACATGAAAAGATGGAACTGAAACAGAAGATGTATTAGAAGGTGTAATTGCTAAGTTAGAATTTGTCTGGGATGTTCAAGTTAACTCACACATTTATTTCATACTTTAAGCATATACTTGAACTACTCCTCTAGAACATTATTCCATTTCTACAGAGCTTGAGGCTAGATAAAGACCAGTTCAAGAAAGAAAACCTTAGCATATATATAATTCTCTTGAGTAAAAGCTTTTCTCCTTGTGAAGCTAGGATTTATATAGAAATATGTATGTGCATATTCATGTGTGTGTGTGTGCACGTGTGTTTGTGAACTGCAAAAAGGTAAAAACTCTTTTAAGAAGGAAGTATTTTCTATGAATGGCGGCACACTGAGACTTAAACACTGACACTGATATTGTTGGAAGTTATAAGATAGCCAACAGATCATGGTGAGCCAATCGAAAGAGGCAGCTTTGGTTTTGACTGTCATATATCTTGAAACAGTGACTAAGTTCACAAAGTTTCATTTAACTCAGGCAGAAGATACTAACGTGTTTGACTATGATTCTATGATTTGGCAAACACAAGAGTACTGATAAAGACATATGAAAGACAAAATAGTGACTTGGATCTGATCAAGTAAAGATATTTTCAAGGTAGAACCTTCCATTTCTGAATTAACAGAGCATACGTTAGCTGAAGTCTGAAGTGACTGTCTAGACAGGTAAGTGTTGGATTTTGCCCAAATGTATTTTGGTTTGCATGGCAACACTGGGGGAGACAAGTGGGACTTCAGGGTTGGCATCTGTGAGAAGATGCTAGAAGCTGCCCCCATATTGGACAAACCAGCTCTAGTCAGCTCCAAGATGGTCCTGCCACTGGCCAAAGCTGAGCCAGTCAGTGATGCTGTTAACACCTCTGCGACAACATATTTATGAATGGGTAAAAATAATGCTGCACAACAGGAATGAGAGAGAGGAGTGAGAATATGTATGAGTGACAGCTCTGCAGATACAAAGGTCAGTGAAGAAGGAGGGGAGGAGGTGCTCCGGGTATCAGAGCAAAGATTCCCCTCCAGGCCATGGTGATGACAATGGCAAGGCAGGCTCTGCCCCTGCTGCCTATGGAGGTCCACGATGGAGCAGATAACCCACGATGTCTATATAAACACAATCCCTCTCAGAGAGGCTTACTTTCGCTTGATTTTGTTATTCTTGACACCTGGCACTGTAAACAAGTTTAAAGAGGAGTGGAAAATTTGGAGTTAATCCCTAAAATAAATAAATAAATAATATTTTTTAAAAAATAATTAATTATAAGATTTCAAACCATGAAGATCATAGTGAATGAAGGAATACAGGAGACACAGGAGCTTGATATGTTGATATATTCAAAACTTTAAACAACAGAAGCTGGAAGATGCACATTCCTCCTAAAGGACCATGTTAAATATGTACACTGGTGAACAGCAAATTTAAAGTGATATATTGTAATGTGTAAGGCAGTTGGCAGTGAAATATGGATTGAGGTATGTAACTGTTAGTCCTTATAACACAGTGACAAAGGCTGGTGGAAAAAAATAATCAGACTAATAACAAATGTACTGAAAAAGAATGCAGTCAGACACTGATCCACATTTAGCATGGTTGCCGTGGGATAGCACAGAGTAACATGCTATCAACCACTGACATGTTATTAAAGAAAAAATAAAAATTAATGGATAAGACTTCAAAAAACCCTGTATAAGTATTGTATTTCAGAAGAATGGCATAGGTGTTACGTATGGTAGGAGTCAATGATTGCCAGACACTGCGAAACATTAAGGTAGTTGTTATGCATCCACTTTATTTAGGTGCATAATGGAAAGGAGTCATTGAAGTGGTTTATATGTTCAATTGGTGAGGATAAGGAGCATTTATTCTGTACCTTTTCCTGGGAAGAAACATCAATTCAAGAAACTTAAGCCCCAGGATGTGGTACTGTTAGGACAGATGATCTTGTAATCTCTCAGCAATACTTAAAACCGAAGGAGTTTTCCAAGTCCAAATGGCAGAATAAGGCATCTCAGAAGATAACCGAACAATTTTAAAAGTACTTAAAGCTCCGTATTACATCAGCACTCGTTGGTGTTACGCTAGCGTTGCAAGTGAAGACACACTGCTGTGAGCTATCTTTAAAACAGCTTTGGAGACAGGATGTCTGCAACAGGGTAGCAGACACTGGTGTTTTGTTAAAAAGTTGCGACTGTCAGAGAGGAGGTACACAAAGCAGAACTTAGACATCTCCGTCCTTCCCGCACAAAGGAACTTTGGGTTTGACTACAGGTGTGTTAAAGTGGGCCAGCCCTGCCATTCAAAAAACAAGCGCTGTGTGACCTGCTCAGCAATGTGGTTTTGTGGATAAATATGCACTTCCATGTTGTCTGTGTTAAAATTGAATTCCTGGTATGAAAAATTAATGGTTTATGTTGTATTATTCATTAAGAAAAAGTTTCACCTGACAGTTGCTTCTTTTAAGTGGGTGATCCATAATGCAAAGAAAACATCATAAGAATATAGTGACAACACAATCTGAGCATGCATTGTTTGGCTCTCTGTCATATGTTGCTTTTTGGTCATATATTGGTGATTACTTGCAAAATTCAAATAAGTTGTATTTCACATGAATACTCGGAGGGGAGAGGCCAGCTTTTATGTTGTTAGATCTTTAAATGATATTCATTTCTCTTTTGGTTTAAATTATGTATGCATATCATGCATATATCAGAAACATTTATACTCCTTGGATATCTCAGAAACATCATTAGAACTTACACATTAGAAATATCATGTGTGTGTGTCCCAGCTGCTTACATGATCACTTGCAGTTGTCTGTCATTAATTTGTAGAAAAAAAAAATTAAGAAAAAGACTATAATTATGTAATTTTGCAAAGGAGAGCAAAGAGAAATGCCTTTATAAATGTTCATTGCAAACTGCTTTTGGTGCAATGCTGTTTCTCTTGTCCCTTCACTTATACAGAAGCAGGAAGAGACTTCTGGTGCATTTACATCAGGAAACAATGGATAGAGGAAATGTTCATTAACAGAAGTTTATTTTGGGTCATAAAAGTCAGCCATAACAGTAAGATATGCATGTATATGGCACTCCAGAACATATTTTTCTTTCTGTGTATACTACCAGGGATCATCTATCAATGTGACTACTCACTATAGCTTACTTTTCAGGCAGAACTATTTTAATTTCCCATGATATTTTCTATCCATGTGAGCTCTTCTGCTGCTGCAGTAGAGATCATATGAATAAACTGTAGTCTGGGAATCAGAAGCATCAAACTGTCCAAGTAGCTACATTGAAGCAGTAGATGGTAAAATTTAGTTAGCAAGACTTAGAACAAACATTTTTAAGTAATTAACGGAAAAAATATTCCAGACAACCTTCTAATTCTGGTAATTGAAATATTATTCCATTACTTCTATCTTAAATGTATGGCTTTGGCACTCCCTTTGAATTTATTTGTGTTTCTTTGAAGTATTTATAATTCTTGTGGAGTAGACACTCTTTTTGACAGTAAGTAAGTGTAAACATTATACTGACAACGCAGTTTTCAGTCGGTCTACTTTGTCTGAGCTGTACCAAGGCAACCTCCTGTTAAACTTGACATCTCACAGTGTTTTCAAAGGACTTTAATAGTGTGAAGTTTAGAAAACATCAGCAGTAATGAGCTTTTCCATGCTAACTCTAGTTTAAAAAAGTTTACTGCCCTCCCCAAAACCTGAAAACTATAACAGATTTGGGGTTTTGTTTGGGTTTTTTGGTTTTTGGTTTTCTTTTTTCTGTTTTGTTTTGTTTGGGTTTTTTGTTGGGTTTTTTTGTTTAGTTTGGTTTGGGTTGGGTTTTTTTTGCTTTTGGTTGTTTTTTTTGTTTGTGTTTTTTGTTTGTTTTGGGGGTTGTTTTTTTGTATGTTTTATTCCCTGCAGGAGAACAAGTCAGAGCTGAAAAGGTGCTGTGAGTTTTTATGGTTTTATTTATCTTGAAAGTTTGGAGACTAGCTAGTTCTTCAGCTGGAAATTCTAGTACTTTTCAATAAATCAGGAGAATTCCATGGCAGAAAGGGTAGATTATTTTATTTGTAATACTCCTGGCAAATGGCAAAAAGAAAAAGTCAACGTACTATAAACCTTTTATATATATGTATATATATATAAAAATTATATACATGTATATATTATGTAAATGTGTATGAATATTATTCCTACAAACACAAATATATTTAAATGCAACATACATAATGCATTAGCTGTGTATTTATTATACATGCATACATATATATTTCTAAATAGATTCTTTTGAAATAAATAAATCCAAAGCATGAGCTACAAGCTTGCTTTTAATTAAATTTGTTGACTTCTGTTTTTGGGAAAAAATGAGGATGTAACTCAAAGTAATTGGACATGTGCAGAGCCAGAGGAACTCAGTAAGTTGTAGTGCAGTTAGGTGGTGTGAAGGGTAAGGGAAATGAAAGCAATGGGGTGCTTCCCTGATACAGCAGTTCCACTTGCAATGCCAGGTTAAGGACCTCCTCTCACTGTCTCAGACCATTTATTTCAGCATATTTCTCTGAGTGTAAATGAATGAGAGCTGGGTGCATTATGCAGTGTGGCAGTGTGTTTGGTTGTGTACCATGTTAGCTTTTACCTAACAGTGTACTCTGCTTGGCTTTCCTGTAAATCTTTTGGCTTGTTTCTATATTGTGTTGTTATCTTTGAAAGGTGTTACTGAGGCAAGTTTGACTGTCCCAACCTACTGAATGCTTTAGTCTAGAGAGCGCACATAGTAGGCAAGAGAACATATTTAGAGGGATACCAGATTAGCTAGTAGACCTGACAGAAAGTAGAGAAAACAGACTGACAAACTGTTTTAACTGAGAGGGTTTCCAAACTCAATAAGTGAGCTGTGGGCCTTTAACTACTCGGGCATTTAAACCTTGCCAAAAAAAAAAAGGAAATGTCACAGACTACATTTGCAATGACAGTTATATCTGCCTGAGAGCTGCTTTTGTTCATAACAAATGGTTCTAGGAACTCTGTTCTGCCCTGGGGCCAAGAATCAAAAAGAATGTAATGTTAATACACCATGGATACTTTAAGCTAGGACAAATAGATTAAAAAATTTGCATAGAAAAAGAGCAGGAAAAAAGAAAAAGAGGTAAGACAGAAGCCATTCAGTTTTCATTTCCCTCAGATTTGTTGCATCTTTGCTACTCATCCCAAGGGAGCAGGCTGCATTTTAAGATTCCTGGGTCCAAGGAAATGAGCATCTTACACCTGTCTAGGCAGACTCATTCAATTTCTCAGTTATATAGTTCTTTGGTTTATGGCTATCTGTGTTGGACCCATACATCCAGTTCACTGTCCTCCTCTGCCATCTCCAGTGATAAACCCCAAACTATTAATCAGCTCCAAAATCAATGTTTGCATTGCATACTGTCAAATGTTATTTTATATTTGGTTTTGTCTACAGTTTACTAAGAATTGGTCAAGCTCATTGATACAACACTTCAAAATATACTCACACGTCCTGCCACATCTTCACATCTATTAGGGCACACATTCACCATCAATATTCCCTTTCTGTCTTTGACACATTTCTTTAAGCGATAGTATAGAGATTTGTCTGGTGTACATTCACCATTTAGACTGCACAACATTACAAATTCCATTTTTCCCATTATAGCATCTTCACTACGGACAGTTTCAAAATTTTTCAAATTTTTTTTTAATTTTTCTGCTCCCCTTAGAGTATGATAATTTTTTCCACTTTCATAAAGTTGGTGTCACAGAGAGAATGCTTTCTAAAAAGATACTTTTGGAAGTCTCCTTTTTTGGTTTTGTTGAAAGTATTTTTTCTAGTAAAAAGGGAAAGTCTTTATTTCATATTCTGGTTTTACAGATAATATTTTATCTGCTCAGTTTACAAAGGGCAAATGTCAAAGGCTGCACTTGGCATAGAAGAAAAACACTGAAAAGAGGGTTTTTTCTGTTTCATATTGATCTCCTTTGATGAGACCTACATTTCAGTGTATCTTACTGATTTTGGCTTCAAATCTGTTTTTCTAAAAGAAAACAAAGCTTTTATTTGTTTTACCATTTTATGTTATTTACCCTTCCCTAAATCTTTATCAAAGGGAAGAAACAGTGTTGTTTTTAATGCAAATGCTTAAAAGACAAGCCTCTTGTGAAATATCCAGGGTCAGTTAATCTCATTTCATGTTAGACTCCTCTGTCGTAGACTTCTGCATCTGTGCTAGTTAGCTCATTTCCCTTTTAGACAGTGGAGGGAAGCAAACATTTCTGGTGTGCAATTATGTCTTAATCTATCTCAATTAGGATGAGATAAATTAACAGCAAGGAAAAATCTATTTTACTTCAATGTGTATCTGTCTTCTCTGATATATATATTTTTTACTGTTTTCCCTCCCTGATTATTACATGTTATAGAATATTTTAGGTTACAGCGTTTCTCAATAGAAGTTCAGGAGAACCATGTACACAAAGTAAGCGACTGCCATTATGCATGTTTCCCACGAAGAGCCAGTGAAGAGCTGCATGACTTAATACTAATCATGCATTTGTGTGAAAGGTATTCTTCATATTAGATATAAATAGAAATAAATAATAAGTTTCAATGGATGGAGGCATTTTATATTATTGTAAATGGCTATTGACAAGAGGGAGAAGTTTTACTCCTGAATCAAGGAATCATTAGTAGACGAGTCAAGTGCAGAGATGCTAAAATCTTCACACAGGTGACACTTTTGCTTGTTTAGCAGAAAGATACTGCCAGAATAATCTCCAGAAAAAGGTAAAGGGGATAAACTCTGGGGAGATAGAATTGAATGTGACTGCAATCACTAGAGGAAAGTTAGATTATTCATAGAAAGATAGCATAGCTTACTAGAGAAAAACTATTTTGCTGGATAGTATCTGAAAGCTGCATCAGTTAAATGCATGTGGACAGTCAGCTGTGTTTAAGTGGAGGGAAAGAAGCTATGAACATTATTTTTTATGAACAAAGTTGAGTATTACATTACCTCTTATACTCATGTAAACATCTGCAACTGCTATCCTTATTTTGTCTTTTATAAAGCCAAAACAAAAATCTCAAACTTGCATTCTAGTGTCAAGGGATAAATAAGAAATCTGTCTTGTTAGAAGGCAAGAACATACATCATGCTTTTGCCTCAATAACAAAAGTACTGAGAGACTAAAGAGTTTGTCCTAATGCAGAAATCATATTAACCTTACTGCTTCCTTAACAAGGCTAATTTAAGTTCTAAATAGTATTTTAGATATGTGAACTTGTGATAGAACCTGAAAAGGAAGAAGTCAGGCTCCTTCAATTTTCTAAAATAATAAACTAAATTGAGGAACATCTTCAAAAGACACTACGTGTGCACAGAATAAATATTCATTATTTTGTTTCATGAAAGCCCTGAAATGTGCCAGCACAGCAGGCATAGACAAAAGAACCTCAATCCAGAATTCTCATTAGGCAGCTATAATATCTGTGATCCCACCAAATGCATTGATATGTTCGCAATTTGATTATAAAGGAAGAGAGAAGAGGTAGAGCATGTGAAGTGGAAAGGCTGGTGTGCTACAGGGCTTTACCATAAGTGAGGCAGAGATGGGTTTGAAACTAAGCATTAGTGGCTTTGGAACCACTAATAGATGTTAGGAGATAGGAATTGAGAGGCAGAACTTGCAGTGCATATTTTTTTCAGTAAATATGTTACTTTTGTGTGTGTGTGTGATTTGAGAGAAGTTATTTGTCTTTGATTATGAGACACATTGCATTCACATTCATGACTTGGGAGCATCAACCTGACATAATTCAAGTGAACATAAAAAAGGTCTGATTCCAGCACTATGTGTGGTAGATAATCACTATTGTTTTCTGATCTGTTTGATTTTAGGTGAATTTGTGCTTTCTTCCACTGAATTTTTATGGTTTTCTGGCTTGTCTATCTGATGAATCAAGTCAGCTACTGACAGGAGAAAGGAATTTTAGAGGTAATAATCGTAGGCCTACAATATTTGTTAAGGAATTAAAAATTTGTACATGACAGATGAAAATATTGTTCACAGTTGCAAGCAAGGACTTGAATGCGTGTACTTGTACAATACTTCAGGAAAGGAGAAGTTCATTTGGGGTATACAATGATAAAGAACTGGAAAATAACAATGCCCTCTCTGCCCTTGGCTGCATGATCTCTCTTCCTCGCCTGTGTCTGCTCAAGCCACTCTGCAGCCACATGGTGTTCCCCTTTCCTGGTGATTGGTGATGGGGCTCTGCTGGTGAGGAGGTTTCTTGAATTCTGAGTGAATAGAAAGGAGGTAGCTATTGTTAATGCATGAACTTAAAACTGCATGTGCAGCATAACACTCCAAATATTATTACTGCCAGAGGGAAACTCATTATATATATGTGGAGCTGTGATTTTTTGTAAGTCTGATTTTATATTCTAATCAAAATAAAGCAAAGAGTTATAATAATACTAACACAATACTACCATTTAATGGTAGTACTACCAACTAAACTCCAAATTAATATAGGAAAGTCTCTATAATACAGCTAGTTATACAGAAAAATAATTCTTAGTCTATACTTACTTTCTCTGGTGCTATGCTCACTTTTCAGTGTCCCTCCAGGTTAAGGTTGTTGGCCAGCTGTTCTCAAGCAAAGGAGAGAGAAAACGGTGTCAGCAAGTTGTCTATGTCCACATGTCTATATACCAGCAGGAGTCTGAAGCTTCAAGGGAAAAGTGAAGGGGTTCCTTCCTCCTTGTCTTGGAGTCCACTTGTGTTTATGTTTATCCGTTTTCTTGATGTGGATGTGAGCATTTGTTCTGAATTATTTTCATGTGATTTCAGTTGCTTAGTGTTCTGTTGTCTTTGTATGTCTAAACTGGTTTAACAAGATTGTATTCCTGTAGTGACTGCTGACTGATCATTGTGATTTTTGTTTAGTTCAGGATGTCTGTTACCACTCTGTGTTTACACTCTTGTAAGCCATATTATATTTTATGATTACAGATGGTTCAATCTACAAAGAATAATTCCTTTTTCTCTCTATAACCTAAAGCTGTCTTAAATGAAACCTGACTGATAGGTAATAGCTATTGTAGCTAAAACAAGTTAAAATCAGCTTAGGCCATAGGCTAGCCCAGGCAAGCCCGAAGCTCCTACACTTCCAGGTTAATACCAAGCCTGTGGACTTTTAGTCACAATGGTAAAATACCGTATTTACTGGACTAGAACAGCTCTATCTTCTTCACAGCCTTTCCACCCAGGTCTGTCCAACTCAGGAAATTCCTGATCATTCCAGGCTCCACATAGCATGCAGTGCACGTCTTCTGACCCTCATCCTTGAGGAAATGTTCTAGACCTCCTAGAGATCAGAAGTTTGGCTACCACCCAGGGACTTATCTCCTGAAGCACCCATGGCACTTGTTTGTCCCAGTGCTCAGAGGGCACCAACAGAAGCTGTGTCAGGACTCCTGTGAATCATATGGGAGGTCTGAAGATACCATGAACAAGTGTTGTGCCTACAATTTACTTTCTGCCTGAAATCTCTTCAGCTTTATCTCTGCCAGTGCAATTCTACCTGTTAGGTGCTTTTGCAATTAGAGAAGGCCACATCCTCCCACAGCAGTGAGTGTTACCAATCCTATTAAGCAGTTGTTGGAGCACTGAAAAATTCTTGGTTCATGAGGATAAATAAAGCTATAGATTCTGCTGTGAATATAGGAAACAAGAATTGCTTTCTAATTCATTCTCTTTCTTTCCCAAGCTACTTTTTTATGTAAAAGTTTAATAATCTCAGGCTTCTTGGTTAAGCGGCAGTTCCTTTCTTCTTTTCCTCTTCTTGTAGATGCAGCATATTGGCACAGTCACATCCAGCCATACCATATGCCCATAGGAGTCACCTTCCTTTGATTTTACAGTTTCTTTTTTGAAGAACACATGGAAGGGACTTATGCTCAAGTTAGGAATAATCACCTAGAGTGTACTCATAAAACACAGCAAAAACTCAAACAGTTCTGTTTTTCCTGTGGTATTTACCCAACATAGAAAGAGATATAATTTCAAATGTGGTTTAAAATTATGTTTAGTGTCCATGAGTGTAGTCAGTTCTGTTAGCAACAGCAAGCCATATAAAAATCTAGTCATTTCAAGGGATTGACATGTGGCTCCTGCAAATCAAAAAGCAAACCTATTTTCATTGCCTATTCGATCTTATAATGGTTTGCATTTCAGTTTAGGAAAATTAACAAAAAAACCAGAGGAAAACCTACTGAGTTTTGAGGACACACAAAATTAACATAGAACTCAAAACTTGCAGCAGCCAATTTATTTCATCTTGTGCTGTTAATTACACATTTTATGAAGAAAATATATGACTAATAGAGGAAGCATTAGTCTGAATGATGAGTGGAGAGTGATTATTTACTATGCAGTCATCTGACATACTCTGTTCAGGTTGTAGGTGAAAGGTATTTTAATGTGAGAAAGGTAAGCTAATATTTGCCAGCAGTTACTCATATGACTGCTCCTCCCTTTACTGAAAGAGAAGTAAAGTACAAGCTATAATGAATCTTCTCTATACTTTTTTTCTTGGTAGAACTGTACAAAACCCTGTGAAAATCAGTATGACACATGACCTGTAGACATGTACCATGACATTTAAGGTAGTCATTTAATTTTGAGAAAGATGTCAAGAAGTGAAATTAAAAGAACATCTGTCTGTAATGTCATCAAATCTTCTGCATTTATTTAAGAAATTCAGACGGTCAGAGAGCTAAAAAGGATACTATTGTTTGCATTAGGGTGGCATCCTGGAGTCATCCAGGAACAGAGCTCCGTTGTGCTGAGCACCATAGAAATAAAGTAACTGACATCATCTGCCCTGACAAGGATGCCAGAAATTCCTCACTGATGGGAATTCAGAAGGGATAGCTAAAACTGTACAAGGCTCAGCAGAGCACCCCATCAAACCTTAGAGCTGCTCAGAGCTGTAAGGTATGTCCTCCTGATGAAGAGAAGCACTAGGCTGGTAGTGCTTCAAGCCCCAAAAGTGGTAGAGCTACATCTATGGGTAGCAGGATTATCTATATGAAAACTCTTAATCTTGATCTATGTCTCAGTAAATGTTTAAAGATGTTGTTGGAGCAGTGTGCAGGGTCAAAAATAATACCAAGTTACATGGTTTTGGCAGCAGAACATGAAGTATAGATTCTTGGTTTATGAAATAACATCAATATTAAATATTTATAAGAAGATGGAGGAAAATCTATAATAAATCCCACTAAAATGCTTTTTCATATGAGAACAAGAGAACAGTCAGTCAATGATAATAGACTTCCCTGAGGTAAGCAGACAATTCCATTTTCTTGGGAGACTTTCTATGAAGCGAACATTTTATGAATCGCAATACCTTGTTCTTGCCAAGTTCTGCCTCTTGTGCTCTTCAGTTCTAGAATGTAGCTAAAAGCCATTTCAACTGTCTTAAAGTAAAGAAACATCTGCTGTAGCAGTGTGCCAGCATTGTCAGGGATTGGCTCTCAAACTAAATTTTCATTGGACACTACCTTAGCAAACATGCTGTGCTTGTTGGCATCATGTAAAAAGGGAATTATATCAGGTTTTTGTGTAATAGATGAATCCTTTGTTTTAGGAAAAATTGAAAAAAGCATTCTCCTAAGTGTGTATTCTTGCAAAAACAATCTTATGCTTTTTACAAACATTTGTAATAGTAGGTTGAAAATAGTTAAAAGATGTGCTGGCTGTTATTCTATGAGAAGCCTCCTTGATCTTTCATCTCTCTTTTTTTAATTTTGCTAATTTTGATGAATCAATTATGTTTCCAGCTACAATTTTTTTTTAAATTAAGCAATGATTTAATGATCCCCCTCCCTCCTCCCCAGCCTATTTTTCCCCAATTCATTCAATTGGCAGATATAATTTAAATTACATGATGGAAATTGTGTCTTTATCTCTTACTAGTACTTTCTCAATAGTTCTCGAACTTATAGTATAATTGCATTCAAATTTGTCAAAGGGGCAGGGATATCCAAATTATATCAGGTTCTTGTAAGCTTTTTAAAACTTTGAAGTTGGGAATATGACTGATTTATTTCTTTCCTCCTTGTAGGAAGGTTTCTGAAAAGCCAATATAGGGTTTTGCCGTGCTCTCATGTGCAGTGTTCCTATAGCAACCAGCCTTACCAGATGCATGTCATCAGTGATAGCATGCAGTAATTGAAAGCATAAGTGGGAAACATAGAAAAAGAGTTAGGGGTCCTCCAGAATGGCTCATGTGCAGAGCTGTTTACTTCTTGCAGTGGACAGAGAACTTCTGTATATGGCATAAATTGTGTAGGAATAAGGCTTTGTAATTCATTAATAGACCCACTGGAGCAGAGTTGCTTACATGTTCTTGTTTCCTCCTTTAGTTCCTCATTTCTACATTTTTGAATGTAAAATAATGAGACAAAGGAGAATTTACTACTACAGCTTCTACGAGTGCTACAAAAATAAACATGTAAATAAATAAACCCCACAGACTTCCCACAGAAAGCAGTATAACAAATCTATCAACAATTTCTGAAGTGGTAATACTAGTCAACTGCAATAAGCTCTGCTATTACTGTAACAAGTAGATCCTATTCTTTGACTTGCCTGGATTAGCTATGCTGCCTGTCATTAAAATTGCAGAATCAATCCATATTGAAAGTAACCATAAGTTATTGTCTATTACTGTCAAATCCTTACAGTTAAAGTGGAAATCTCACATTTCAGTGATATACACTTTACTTCTTAAATGTAAGTCAAAGTCAGTAACCTTTGACACTGAGAGTGAGAGAAAAAAATAATATCTCATAACCTTCTTAAGTCCAGGATGAAGACTGATCCTTAACTTTTACATTTTAATTGGCTTTGTGTTTTGACTGCGTAGCGCTGAATCAAAAATGCTATGATCTCAGTTGTTGTCAACCCAGGAGTCTTATGCAGACGTTGATTTGCTTTATTTTTTTAATTTTTACTAGCAAACAATTTAGAGTAAACTTTCTCTAAGCTTTTCGTCCTAGAGTTTTTCACTGTGCATTTCACAGCATATCCGTGTTTCTCTCTAGTTAACTTCTACTTTTTCTTCTGACTTGGAATTCTTTTGAACGAACAGTTTATACAGTGATGCACCACCTAGTTCTATGATTTTTAGACGCATTTTTCTCATTAAAGGTTCTGCATAATTTTACTATGCTTTTTTCTTGTGCAGTAAAAGCTATTCAGTCTGTAGCTGAGAAACATTTGCTGCAAGTTAAAGTTGCAGAGTTTTCTCAGATGACCATGTTTGTTTTCATGGGGTTTTAAAATTTACTCACTACATGAAAGGCCAGAAAGTTAAAATCAAACAAACACCTTTTTATTTAGATAAATAAGGTAAGAACATCCTTGAAGGCCCTGAAAAAAAACCCTGAATTTAGAGCAGGCTCAGAGGTCAGTACTTAATTCTTTTTTTTCAGGATAAGATAGGAGAAATACTACCATTTCATGTAAAGGCATTGTCTTAAAACCTTTCTAGCAATATTCCAAAATATATTTTATTTGCAGAGCCCATTTTGAAAAAAACCAAAATCTCTGCTGATTTCAGCCACAATAGGTCTGCACAAAGTAAATGGAAATTTTATCCCAGATTTTTCTTTTTTGCTAAAATGACTGCGTTGTCTTTGTACATTTTCAGTTTCTAGCATATATGGGCTTCTGCTTATGATATGGTAGGGTTTCCATTATTAGTTAGTCTGCATTTCAGTCTGCATTTCTCCACAGTAGTTTTTTGCAAGCTGGCTTAGAAACATTATAGGTGTTTCTCTCTCATCAAAGCATCTTCTAGTTTTCCAACCTCAAATATAACATTTAGATTTAATTTATATTATGTAATCCTTATTTGTATCCACCTGGATGATAATGATGACGTGATGGCTTTCATAAATGCTGTATTTGAGACGGAACAATTTAACTATGCGGAGTCTCCTTCCATGACATTTGCATAAAATTATATCATTAAGCTCCCAGTGGTCCTTTTCCCATCATACACAAGATCAAAGACCTATTATGCTTTGAGTCTGTCTGCAGCTGTTCAATGCTTTCAAGGACTGTTTTTCATTCTCAGTTTTTCAAGAGTGTTTGCCATAGGGGTGTATCAGAGTTTTCACTGTACTTGAGCTGCAATTTCCCCAAAACAATGGTGTGTTCAGGCGACAGCCATGTTGTATAATTTCTTAGGATTCAGCAGCTGAGTTGTGCAACGCATAGCATACCATGGTAATGAAAATGTGGCTTCTTGTTCCAAGGCACTGGAGCTCTCTGGGGAGCTGTCAGCTGTCTCCTGCTGACTCACTAAGGGAGAAGTGGCTGTTAGCATCTTCCTCAGTGTGCTGCATTTTGGAATAATGACCTGGGCAGCCAGAATGGGGAGCAAACAAGACACAAAGAAGTTCATGTGTGTGTGTGAATTTAAGTGAGAGGCACAAATATGAGGAAGAGGCACAAAGATGAGACTTAAATGTAAATTTTCTTCACTCTTACTGTTGTGGTACCAGAAACTGAACTCTCAGTGCAAAGGTAGTTATGCATTGGAGCACTGTGCCGTGCTTACAGAGTTCTGGTGGAATACGATGAGCACTCTGGTGGCTTATAGCAGGCCCTGGCGGGAAATGTTACAAAACACTGATAGGACACTTTTTAAGTATTCACTTTTGCTGATCCTCATATGTCATCTAGCTTTGGAAATCACAGAATGGTTGAGGTTGGAAAGAGCATCTGGAGTTCTTGTCTAACCCCCTTGCTCACTCAGGGTCAGCTAAAGAAGGTTACCCACAACCATGTGCAGTCCAGTTCTAAGTATTTCCAAGGCTGCATAATAAGTCTGGGACATCTGGTCCAGTGTTTGACCACCTGCACAGTAAAAGAAGTGTTTTCCTGTCTTCAGCTGGAGTTTCATGTATTTCAATTTGTGCCCATTGCCTCTTGGCCTATCAGTGGGCAACACTAAGAGAAGTTAGTGACTCTTTCTTCCTTATTCCCTTCTAACTTTTACACACATGGATAATATCCCTCTGAGCCTTCTTTACCCTAGGCTGACCACTTCCAGCTATCTCAGCCTCTCCTCATGTGTCAGATGTTCCAATTCTTTAGTCATCTTCTTAGCACTGTATTCAACTCACCTAAGTCCATATCTTTCTAGTACTGAGGAGGTCATAACTGGACCCAGCATTTACGGTTTACATTTCATTAACACATTCTAATAGGGTTTTGCAACAGTATTATATGATCCCAAATACAGTGGAGGCTAAATACCCTGGGACTAATGGGTTCAAAAGAAGAAGGGATTGGATGCTCACATGCTGTAACTAGTATTTATGTTATAATAAATTGTATATTTTTCTTGTTTCTGAGTATATAGAAGAGGTGTCTCTCTATTTTGCATAATTACATCTCATTGCATGAAGATAATATTCTTTTATTTCCCAGTAGATGAACTCTTTATTTCTTTGTCTCCACAAGAGAAGCATTAAAAAAGAAAATTACTTTTTTTGGTAACATTCACTAGAAATTAAATTAGCACTATCTACTTAAATAGATGAAGATAAATCACTTTGTCATTACTTAGTTATAAAACAATAGCCCGCTTTTATTTACTATAGCTTTCTGCAGGTGTCTCTTAGTACTAGTTTCCAACTTGCTCAAAATATCTTAGGGTTTAGATATATTATTGGGTCGTAGGAGGTACGCAAACAAAGTAACTTGTAATCCTTGCTTTGAAGAATTTGCAGCCTAAGGCTATGTCTGCAATATCTTTTCATTTGTTTGCAAGAAAAACTGTTATGGAAGGTATTTTCTTCTGTTTTAATACTAACCAAAGCTCAAAACAAGCATTCATGTGGTTCAGTGATTCAAAAGGAACTACTCATTGACTAGAAAATAACATGATGCATAAGTTGGTGTTAGGTACTAAAACTCTAGGAAAATAAGTAGTCTCAATAAGTCTAGTGTGAAGAAGAAAAGAGAAGTAAAAAAAAAGGACACAAAGCTCCAGCTGATACCATTTACCATCTGTCCCAAGAGACTGAGCCTCACTACTTCTGAATCTTATTAATTTAACATCTTCTTTGCTCAGTACAGTGTTGTCCTCCTAGAATACCCCTAAAACACTTGTATTATGCATATTACAATTGGTTTCATTAAGAATCTCAAACTGGGAACAAAGGCTAATAATTTAGAAGAGATTTCTGTAAAATCACCACTGTTAAGGCAATACTATCACAACTGTGATTTCATTTATAAATATCTTTAAAAACTTGTAAACTCACTCCCTGACCTACAAAATGTGAGTACAATGGAAAAAAAAAAAATCCATTTTCACATAAGAGATCTAGTCTAGTAAGGAATGCCACCCTTTACAGTATATTGCCCTCTACCCTCTAGAAGTAGATTAATCCATGCTGGCTTCTCCACAGCATGATAATTTGCAGTCCTCTGGTTTCCTGGAAACACAATTGTTCATTTTACCAGATACTACGTTTGCAGTTTTCATAGTTTGCCATTCAATGTTAGGCTGCTTAAATCCATACATTACAACCTCCAGTAAAATCCATCTATTTGCAAGTAGCCAATTACACTAAAGATTTACAGATGAATTATCGAAGGAGTTATTTGCTCATGAATTTCCAAATTAGTTGCTAGAAGAGAGTATATTACATGACACAAAATCTTGCTTGATTTTTTAAGATGCATTTAATGCTAAAGCCTTTAGTGTAATTACCAAGTAATCCCAGAGAACTTGTCATGGACTACTATTGAAGTAGATTCCTATTACGCAAAGTTTTGCCTGGACAGATCTCTAAGTGATACATGATAGGGTTACATAATAGAGATAAATTAGCACTGCATGTTCATGCCAACACTTGCATCTGTAATCTTATTTTTTTTATACAGCTTTCAGGCAAACAAGCCTGTGCTGTCTTACAGGCCTGTAGGAGGAAAATTGAGGAAGAAAATCACCTGTTAAAAGTTTTAGTCAAACATAATGGCAATGGCTGAGACCATGTGTTCATATGCACTGCAAGCTCCACCTGATACCTCTATACTATAATGTTCTTACTCCTTTTTCCCCTTCCTCCTCCTCCCATTTCTGCTTAAGTCATGGAAGTATTTTCTTAAATGTGACTACAGGAATATAGGAGGTGTACTTCGCCCTTCTAGCACTAAGAGTTAAAATCAATCTGCTCAAAGAAAGACTACGTATCAAGCCTTGACACTGGCCAGATGCATCAGAAATGTCATGAGCTCTTTTTTTAAACTAGAACAGATTGCCAAAAGACTTCACAAAAACTCAGTGTCAAAAAAATCCTCAACAACACAACAGTGAAAACACCAAAAACACAACAGTGACACTCTTTCTCAAACCAGTTGTCCCAAATCATTGCTGGCCCAGAAACTGGAAACATGGGTGTCCCAATCTGGTTTAAAAACACAGTAGAGCAACTGCCCTAGGACCTTTCCTGGGAGAACACTTAACAGAGGAACCACGTTGAATATCAGCCCTGGAGATGGGCATCTGACACCCTGGCAGCACAGGCACTGCAGACCTAAATTCACACTGGTAAGTAAAAAATACCTGGGCTTTCTGAGATGAGGGCTGGAAGCAGCAGGGGCTCCTTGTGGTCCAGACAGCGAATAAGTCAAGACTCACAGGTGATAGACAGGTCCAACCGTCAGTCCAGATCAGTAGCACAGTGATGAGGTAGGTCTGAAGTCAAGTATCACCATGATCATCATCACGGTGATACTGGCATACAGAGCCAGAGAATGTAGATGTCCCCATTATGATCTTCCTCCAGAAAGATTTCTATATTGGTGTAGTTATCTTGATAGGAGGACCACCCAACAGAGATCTCTAAAATTCCAAGTCGTTGTGAGTTTGTGATGTCTCTTTTTCTGTCTGAAAAAGGATTGTATCCTCTCAGCCCCATAAAAGATCTGGAGAAAAATTATGAAAGCCCTTATGTATTGAACCTGACCATAGTTCTCAGACCTTTACTATAAAAAAATCCAAACATAGTTGTCATGGTTTAAGTCCAATCAGCCACGCAATTTCGCTCTCTCACTCACTCCCCTCTCTTTCTTACCCCCTGCTCCTGGAGGGATGGGGAGGAGAATCACAAGAATGCAACTCCCACAGGTTGAGATAAGAACAGTTTAGTAACTAAAGTATAACACAAATCACTACTGCTACCACCAATAATAATAATGACAAGGCAAATACAAGGAAAGAATACAATTTCTCACCACCTAAAACCAAGCCCGACCACGCAGTGCACCCCCACCCTTCTGGGTCTCTGCTCTCTGCTTTTACATCCTGGGCATGATGTGCTGTGGTATGGAATAACCTCTTTGGTCAGTTTGGGTCAGGTGGCCTGTCTCTCCTTCCTCTCGGCTTCCCTCCTCCCTGGCACAGCATGAGGCTCAGAAAGTCCTTGGCCAGACCAAAATATCACTAAGCAGTAACTGAAACACTGGTGTTATCAGCGCTACTCCCAGGCCCAAAATCAAAAACACAGCGTTGCACCAGCTACCAAGAAGGAGAAAAATGACTGCTGGTGCTGAACCCATGACAATAGTTTAAAAACAATAGACACAGTGAATAGGAAATGACTTATTGTTTACCTCCCTGTCACAGACTTTCCTAGTTGGCTACCATTCCACTAGTGTTTTGGTCCTTTTCCCTTAGAGGCATTCTAACCTGCCTCACATGAAAAAACATGACCCTGGTCCATTCAGAGCAACAGCTACTTCAACAGGGACAGACTATAACAGCAACTTTTATGTATATAAAGTAAGTAGTTAAAAATTCCAGCACTTCTGGCTTCTTTTCTGTGTGTAAACCTTCACACTAGATTAACCTATTTTATCGTTGCTTTCTAATGAACACAGACCACCAGACCATCTTGTAGGATGTTGTGCACGATAGTTCAATAGTTTGTTGGGCTTCTGTGACTTCCTTAGTAAATGTTCTTTGTACCTCCATCCGCTTTGGAAGAAAAGGTCACCTCTAAGAAGTGAGGGTGGGATTCTGTCCAAATAAGAAATGCCTACATTTACACATTCAGATGTGCACTACCTTTTAAAATTCCAGTTATTAGCGGCTGGAGATCTTGTCATCCAGTCTACAAAGCTTATACAGTGAAGCAGCTGATAGTTGCTTTGTGTTTCCTTTGGGGTAAATTGCTCTCCACTGGCAACAAGAGCTCAGATCAGTAGAATCCTAACAGTCACGTGCATGTACACATAAATTCAGGTGTCTTAACCTCTACACTGAATAGTACTCTGCACATCTACTTCCAGTAAATGAGAGTGTGGAGTGTGATCCCTGTGTCCAAAGGATACAGTGATGCCTGTGGTCCATCCTTCTTCACTGAAGCTTTTACTCCACCTCAGTTTTCCCAGTGGCAGCGCAATCCACCTGGCACGGATCCAGTAGCTCCAAAGGCAGCAGTAGGGAAGCCCAGTCTAGCCCAGTTCGTATATAACTCATCCAGTGATTTAGAGAAAGGGGTTAACTCATGGCTTTTTCCTGTTGGAGTACTGACATTGGGAATATTTTGAGGGCAGCTTCAGCATTCTGGCTTGTCTGTGCAGAAGGGGAGCCAGTGCTGCACCAGAAAGAGAAAGCCAGCTTGCTGAGGAAAGAGGAAAGCACCAAGGGACAGGCGTCATGTTCCCTAGAACCTCATGAATTCAGGCCCACCCTACTGAGAAGCTAGTTTGTTTTCCAACCAGCCATGACCTCACATGTTGTTTTATTCTGTCACTCTTGTTCCAGACTGGCAAGTTTCCTTCTGCTTTGGTACCAGCTGAACTCATGCAAGTCTATAGGGACACGCATGTTGAGGTGTACCTGTTAGTTCTAGTCCCTCTGTGTCTGGCAGGGTGGGAGTCACAGTGTGCTCCAGGAGGAAGCCCTCCTCACATCAGCACTGAGTGTGCACCATGAGGTGTAGCAGCCACAGTAGAGGCTGTCTTCATAAACCCACAGACTGAAAACACCCTTTGTACTCTCTGGATACAACCTACTTCCATAGAACTATCATTGCCTTGTTGGTGTATAGCACTCCCTAAGACAACAGAATAGTTTAAAATGCCATCTGCCCTTCCTGAATGTACAGTTGGGGTGATCAAGAGCAAATGAATCAGTTTGTCTGGATGCTGTAGTCAGTGCCTTCCTCATTTTACAGTTTTTCTCAGTGATTGTAGGCAATTATAGCATACATTACCTTATTGGCTGTTGCCCTCCAAAGATCAATATGGACTTAAAAAGAAGGAAGACTTATGATGTGAATCATTCATATATGGGCTGTTTGTGTGTTTTATTTTAAAGGATACCAGAAATGCATTTTTCACACCTACCCTTTTGGAATACATCTGTTGCATAAAGCAGTTTGTAGGGACTGTGGCTGTTAAAAGCCTTAGTGCTTGTTCCTAGCTTCATCTCAGCTAACCTCCTTTTAGGAGAAGAATTAGATTTTTTATTAAGTTCTGTTGTACTTGAAGCCCAGTGTACCTGAGTGTAGTCTACCTCTGGGCATACACAGAAAGCAATTAAAATTGTCAAACTCAGAGTAATGGGATTAATAAAACTGGGAGCTTTTGTTTTTTGTTTGTGGTTTTGTGTGTGTGTTTGTGTGGAGAAACTTCTGAAAGTTACTGTTGGAGTAATGTTAATGTTAGGTGCATCTGTTGGCAGCTAAGTACAACAAACAGGTACCTACAGATAGGGTTTGCAATGAACATTAGGTGACTGAAGACTTGTAAGAACCCAACATAAGAAACACATGAACATGTTGAAGCGAATCCAAAGGAGGGCCATGAAGATGATCTGGGGGCTGGAGCACCTCTCCTATGGAGACAGGCTGAGAGAGTTGGGCTTGCTCAGCTGGGTGAAGACAAGGCTCCAGAGAGACCTCAGAGCAGCTTCCAGTGCCTAAAGGGGGACTACAGGAAATCTGCAGAGGGACTTTTTACAAGAGCAAGTAGTACTGGAACAGTTTGCTCAGAGAAGATGTAGATGCCCTGTCCCTGGAAGTGTTCAAAGCCATGTTTGACAGGTCTTTGAGCAACCTGGTCTAGTGGTAAGTGTCCCTGCCTATGACAGGGGGTTGGAACTGGATGATCTTTAGGTCCTGTCATGGGTTCAGCAGCAGCAGTCATTTTTCTCCTCCTTGGTAGCTGGTGCAGCACTGTGTTTTTGATTTTGGGCCTGGGAGCAGCGCTGATAACACCAGTGTTTCGGTTACTGCTTAGTGATGTTTTGGTCTGGCCAAGGACTTTCTGAGTTTCATGCTCCACCAGGGAGGGGGGGGGGGAGCCGGGAGGAGGCAGAGACAGGGCACCTGACCCAAACTGACCAAAGAGGTTATTCCATACCACAGCACGTCATGCCCAAGATGGAGGACAGAGAGGAGAGACCCAGAAGGGTGGGGGGTGCACTGCGTGGTCGGGCTTGGTTTTAGGTGGTGAGAAATTGTATTCTTTCCTTGTATTTGCCTTGTCCTTATTATTATTGGTGGTAGCAGTAGTGATTTGTGTTATACTTTAGTTACTAAACTGTTCTTATCTCAACCGGTGGGAGTTGCCTTCTTTTCTATTCTCCTTCCCATCCCTCCGGGAGTGGGGGACAAGAAAGAGGGGGGAGTGATTGAGAGAGAGAGTCTGCGTGAGTTAGGCTTAAACCACGACAGGTCCCTTCCAACCCAAACCATCTTGTGATTCTATAATTCCATGACTCTAATAAAATCTACAAGATAGTTATCTGCATTGGACACATGATAATACTTCCATTAAAAAAATCCTAAATTACTACTGGCATTGAAAGTTTAATTTTTTACTCTGGAAAACAAATTTAGTTCTATGTGAAGTACTCAGAACTTACCCAGTTGTAGGATTATAGAGAGAATTTGCCTCAAGCTGGCCAAAGATAATGATCACAGCCTTATTTATCTTTACTTCATAGTTAAACTATGAACAATGGAACAGATTAACATTGTGAATGATTTCTTTTTTGTTCTGTCTTAATTAAAAACAAAAATCTTAGATAAGCCCAAGTCACTTTTTACATGAGCAGAAGTAACTTCCTCCTAAAGCCCTAGTCTAGTCTTTTAATATTCTGGTAAGTTTTAATGGATTTCATCATTATATAAGAAATTCAGCCTCTAGAGAAAACATTTTGTCACACAATGAATACAAACCTCATGTTTGATTCCGTGACACTACAAAGTCATTTGAATTCCTATAATCTACTGTAAGTCCTAGCCCCCCAGTGCCACTTCTGTAAAATGTTCTGTTTAATTCTCAGGTAGATGACAGCTTTGGGCAATTTAAAGGTAGAACTGGTAGATGAAAGCAGAATTGTTACAAAACCTGCTATGTGTAGTGCACTGCAGTTTCCATCTCTGAAAAAAATGCTGATTATTTTTATCCCCTTCTCTTTAGAGTACACCCTAATGCAATATGTGTTGGAACTTCAGTAGTAGCTTTCTACCAGTGCTGCTAATAAAAACCTTCTTCAAGAGAAACAAAATTTCCTCTTCCTTCTCTGTTATTTCACTGTGTCTGCATTCAGTCTTGTTTCTGGAGACATCTCAAGTCATGTGGATATTGTTTTGTAGTCATGGTTGCTCTTACACTTTGATCTTGTCTTTCTGTGATTTATTTTCTTAGAGCATGGAATTACTAACTATGACAAAAAGAATAGTAAGTAATTGTTCCTTTGGATTAGCATTGAAAAGTCCATAAAATTGTAGACTGGAACTTGAATATCAATAAAGCTCTGGTATTTCGGTGTACTTCCTTCCTCATCATGTCTCAGGCAATTTAAGTTTTATTGGTTTATCTTTTGCCAAAATTTAAGAATTATAGATTAGGGAGAAAACCATCTCAACATATTATTTGAACTTTAAAATTTCTTCTGATATTAAATATGCCAAATAAAACTTTATCAGTTTAAATGATAGTAATGTTCATTGGATGTGCTATATTAAGTAATATCTTATTAAGATGATGTACAGTTAACTCAGAACTGCCATGGAGCAGAAATAATACACTTATTCTTCTAAATTGGGAGCAAAATAATTCTTATAGAATCATAGGAAAAATCTGGTTGGAGGGGACTTCAAGAAGTCCTTCTCAAAGCAGGATCAAACCACATTGTTCAGGGTTTTAAGCAGTCAAGATTGGAAATCTCCAATAATGAGACTACACAAACTTTGGAAAGTCTGCTCCAATGCTTGACTGTCCTCATGGTGAAAAGTTTGCACTTATTTGGAGCATTTTCTGTTTCAAGATTTGATAGGAAACTGATTTTAGCCTTTGGATAGATGGCAGCATTACACATGAACTATCATACTGTTATTTATTCACACTAAGGGACTTAGGGTACTACCTCAACATAAGTAATCAAGCTGTGACAGATGTCACTGAGTTTTATGATAAAATGTGGGTTTCCAGTTCTAAACTGAATAACTTAGCAGAAACAGCAGCTTCCAAAAATCTGTGAGTAGCTATAAGCATACCCTACAGTTCTACTGAGCACATCTGCCATAAGAAACATGCCAAAAAAATCAATGGATCTGTCAGGAATGGAGAGCTGCTCTTTGAATCCGTTATTTATAACCAAATTAAGCATTTGACTATAGCCTCCCCCCTGCTGGGATTTTCTTCTATAACTAGAAAAAGACATGCAGCAGACCTTTAATAAGTCTCTGTCTGATGAGAAGACTATATTATGGCTTAATAATGTACTAAGAAAGCAGCCCAGAGAAAAGTGCTTGGGATGAAGGAAGTCTCTGGTTTTTGAGAGCTATCATAGAACAAAATGAGGAATTTTCATCTGAGATACATACTTGTTATGCTATTCAATCAAACATTTCTTTTCCACTTAATAATATGGATAGACACTGTTAAATACAGAATATTTTGCAGAACTATTGAACAGGACTTTCCTAAATCATTATGCAGCCAGACTGAAACACAAAAAATGGAAAATTAAAGACATAGAAATTTTTCCGTATTCTGAAATACAGCACTTTGGAATATGTACAAATAAAGGACAAACTGTTGTATTTGATCTGAGTACAAATGTTAGTTGCAGTAAAGATCAGCTTTGCTAATGCCTGTTTATTTTTGTCAATTCATTTAGCCTGAGAGAGACTGTGGGAACATCTAGGAAAACATGCCTCTTTCCTCTCTATCAAAGTAAGGATAAAAGGATATGGTACATTATTTACATTTAGAGCATCCCTTAACTACCTATAAAGACGGGGTAATCTGGCTGTATTCTAGCAATTGTAGATATTTTTTGTGTGATGTAAAGAAAGCATTAGAGATCTAGCTGAAGGTGTAGTGAGGACACAATTAAATAGTAATTCTAAATGAATAACATACATAAAATAAAAAGGAAGGGAAGTTATCCAGATGTTTCGTAAGTTTCTAATGTGAGTCCAGAAAATGGCCAAAGACAGGATAAGTCCATGGTCCCTGATGGTTGCGTTGTTCCCTGTAAAAATTACTGTGTAAACACATTATTGACACCCTTGCTAAATATTTTTTGAGGGCTGAATCCAAGGCAGAAGACTTCTGACCGATGAAGCAGCACTATTCAGATGCAGAAAAGTTTATAAAAACAAGTATTTACTATTTATGCCTTATGTAAGAGTTGGTCAAAATCATATAAGACTAAAATAAGACTAATTGGTTTGACCTGAAGACAGGGGTCAGATAGAGCTCCATAGTATGACCAAATCTTCTATTGTTTGCAGCCTAGAAGACCTCACAAGAAAGAGTGTTAATAGAAACCTATGGGATAGAATTTGCACAGGAAGAGCCAAAAAAAATAGTGATTTACATTATATATATTCTTTGAGGTACTGAATATGTTGGGTTACTGCAACAAGATGCAGAGAACTTAAGGAAGAATAGCAGGAAAACCAAGCAAGTTAGGTCTCAAGCCACAAAATGTCAAAAGTTGCTTCTGACATATAAAATACTGGCACATTTTCTTGCCATTTCTGTCCCAGCCCAAAAAGGTAATTGAGAATTGAAATCAGTGACTAAAATATGACACAGAATAATTTAATTTACATTCAAGTTAGCAATACAATAGGCAGTAAGACTTCTGAGTAGTGTAAAAAATCAATCTGTTTTAGTTCTGCGTGAAGGGTTTTACCACTTGCATATTGAAAAAAATGAGATATTGAAATACGTTGTTTTCATACTGAAATGTTGTGAGAGGCTACCATGCTACCTGTGTATTAGATATTATTAATGAGAAGAAAATCAACCATGTTTGCTGTAACAGGAGTCAAGCCTGATAAAATCAGAGTAGACAAAGAAAACTTGAGTTTGCAAAGTTTGTGGGTCAAATTGGGCAGATTGCGAAGGGAAGATGTGCAAGGGATGATGCCCACTGCAGAGGTTAGGGAACATGTGGTCGCTGTGGTTTGTAACAGCTGAGGGATGTAGTATCACATGTTTTGCCAGGCTGTGCAACAACTGCAAGAAATGCAGGATTGTTTGCAGTATGTGGTTTCCTTGAGTTGTATTTACCATCTACTGTCATGTAATTCCAGAGTATTTTTGCAATCCAATGCAAGTGTTAAGTAATTTAAGATAGTTTAAGTAATTCAATGTAAGTATAAGTTTTGTTTTATATTTATATATATATTTTTATATATATGTACATTACTTTGTAATGAGACACCACGTTTGTTCATCAACATTTGCATGTGTTTTCTATGATAGGCTATGTGACTCTTCCAGAAGCCTGAAATCTGACCTACCTTTAATGGATTTCATCCTATATCTGACTTTGATGTTTGATCAGGTGGATGGATATTTCCTAAAAAATATTAGAAAAAGTAACATTAGTTATCCTGTTGCGTCTGTAACTGGTCCAACTTTGGAATGATAAACTTTTGTGGATATATCCATACTTATTTAATAGCTTGTCTATGTGGATAATATTTAATTAAACACGATAAATATGGCATGCATTAAAGTCTTTATATGCTAATAGTCTCCCCATAAGCCTTCACAGTTAGAAACACTGGAGAATTTATTTTACTGGGATTGCCAGCAAGAAAGGATACATGCCTTTTATCCCCATCCCTTTTAAGAATAACAGAAGAGATTAATCCACCATTCTCCTCTAGTCCTCCAAATAGGATGGTGATTTCAGACCCTGGTTTCAGTGGTCAGGACTAGACGAAATGCTTTTCTTTTGGGCATTATAGGGCCCTCTTGAGGACTGGATGTTGAGTTGGAAATAGCCGTTGCTATTCCCAACAGATTCATCAGCAGATTTACTGAACCATTTTCCATCTGAGAAAATGTTGCTGTCTCTTAGCATTAAAAAAAAAAACAACCCAGAAAAGAATAGCTGAAATTAAAAATTTATCTAACTTGGGTTGAACTGGCATCTTGCTTGGGGTGATATTATGCTGCATTTTTCACTCTGTGTGCTTGAACATGGTTGTAGGTATGTGTGGGTTCTCATGTATGGAAATTAGATTTACAGCCTTTTAAGGAACCAAGAGTTCTGTTATAAAACACAGTAAGTTGGAACCATGTCAGATTTGGATTTGTGTTTGGACAAACAACACTCAAATACGTATTACTCAGAAAGTGGACACACCTCTCCATCCCACCCCCCCCCACCCCCCCCACCCCCCCCATCCAGTAGACAACAGGCATGTTTATTCTTTCAGTTTTAAGGATTTATGACTATGACAGTCCTCTGGAAGTAAATTTTGAATGCCCTTCAAATTCTTCAGGGGTGTTCTGATTCTGGCTGGGATGGTGTTAGCTTTCTCCATAGCAGCCCTTGTAATGCTGTGCTTTGTATTGGTAGCTAGAAAGGGATTGATAACACACCAGTGTTTTGACTACTGCTGAGCAGTGCTCACATGGCATCAACCCTGTCTCTTCAAACTTGTCCTCCCTCCAAAGGCCAGTAGGCTGTGGGGTGGGCAAGAGGTGGGGAGGAGACAAAGCCAGAACAGCTGACCCAAACTGACCAAAGGAATATTCCACAGCATATGACATCATGCCCAGTAATAAAAGCCAAATTTGCCTTCCAGAGCAACCAGTACACTTGAAGACCTGCTTGCTAGGAAGTGGTGGGGCATCACCTGCTGATGGGAAATAAAGATTAAAACCTTACTGTTTTCCTTTGCTTCTGTGCTTCCGGTCTTTGCTTTTTATTTATTAAACTGCTTTTATCTCAAACCAGAAGTTCTTTTTCATCTTATTTTCTCTCTCTCTGTCCTGCAGAGCAAGAGGAGTGATAAGGCAGCATGGCAGGCGCCTAGTGACCAGCCATGGTCAACCTACCGCAATGGTTAAACATAGATCCAGCAAGTGCAGGCTGAAAAGATAGAAGATTATGCCTTTAATGTCATATCTCATCACAATAGGATATTAGAGAAAAGAGGACAATCTTTTCCTTTCTTGGCCCCCACAAAACTCCTTATCTCCTTTTGGGAATCACAGAAAGCAGAATTACATATTTTTCAAGTTACCTACTAGCCAAAACTATTTCCTAAAACACAACTTCATCTCCTCCCTACCCTCAAGGCAGAATCCCAGGCCAAAACACATTTTCTCTTTTAGCAGCTTGGTAATATAGGATAAATGAACTTCTCTCTAGTCCTACATTCTCATGTGGGATTCTCTTTATACGCAACTTAGTCTTTACAGTTCTTTAGGGCTTCTACATATCTTGTGCATTTTTAAGTACTTTAAGTCACTGCTAAGAGGAAATGTGTCTAAGCCATATCTCTACAATGACTTGGAGTTGAAAAGCTATTATAAATGTTATAAAACCTCATATAAAAATTTACCCTCATAATCATTCTAGGACAATTTTTACCATTCCTAGATATCTGAGTAGTTCAGTAAGCATCCTTTAGAGGGAGGAGATCCCTTATGTAAAACAAATCCATGGCATATCAATTGTTAGGAAAGGATTAACATTTGCATCCACCTTGAATTGTGTAAGCATATAATTTATCTGCTGTTCAAATGCAGTTTGACCATTTAAAGGAAATAAACCTTTCTCTCAGCTTTTCAGCTTGCCATATTAATCATCTCTTAATCCCATAACAGAGGCTCTTAAATTCATCTTCACAGTTCTATTTTGTTTCTCATATGTAAATTTAGTATTTGTCATATACTCAGGGTTGTTTGGAAATGATCCCCAAAATGATGCCAGGAAAGCTTTCTAGCATACTCATCCTCTTTATGGCTGTCAAGTTCTAAACTTTCAGAGCCAGCTTATTAGTATCCTTCCTAGTTCATGTAAGTGCTGTGAATTGTTGTGTCCCATGAAAAGATGAACAGTGGACCAAACCTGCAAAATTCATATGTGTCAGTCTACACAAAGAGGAACATCACAGAGATATCCAGGCTCGCACAGAGCAGTCTCATTCAGTCAGTGCTAGAGGGCTGCACACATCTCTATGGAATTACATCCAAGGAAATTAGTTTGGCTGAGAAATGACATGCCACGGCCAAGGTAGAATATCACATTAGAACAACTATGCCATTTCCTCTTAGTGACAATGTATTTTTAGAGTTAGTTTAGATATCTCCATATAGTTTTGTGTTGCTGTACTTAAACATATCCTCTAATAAAAAGCTTCATAAATAATACTTTTGCTTTATGTAACTATTTTTCAGATGCTAACGTGTCATCTTTGATTATTTTACATTTTAGCAGTAGCATCTGCAAAGCCCTGAAGGCAAATGAGTTTATGAATATAAATATTAACACTCGTGATGATTCAGGTGTTATATTTCTTAAAAGCTTCATGCAAGTGGTAGTCTCTGTCAAGCTACATTGTGCTGTAAGGCATGGATGATGGATTGGCTTAAAATATCTCTGTATTATAAAATGTAGACATCTGTGGGGTTTGCATAAGTATGCAGGGAACATACTGTAGGAAGGTTTTCATGAGGAGAAAAAGCCTGCAACAGTTTTCTTGATATTCTTGTGATTTTTTTGTTATTCCTTTGAAAATAGCACCCTTGGTATTATTAGTACTAATAGTACTTACAAAAAGCAGAACCCTGAATTCTCCCTGTGAGTTTTAAAACATAGGAGTAGATTTTTAAGAAAATCACACAGAAATTAATCCTCTAGACAAGAGTGACAGTCTCCCTTTCAGACCTTGTATGTACAAGTTGCAGAACAGCTGAGTATTGGTGGTATTTAAAGGAGTCTGCCAGCTATTTTGTACTGAATTGTGTTGCATACGAAAAACAGTAGAAACAGATATTAAAGAACTAATTTCACCGAGATCCAGGTACAAATCCCATTGAAATAAATGACACTTCAATACCTGTTGTATGCATTATTTTATTGTGCTCATATGTGTTTCTTGAGCAAAATCTAATACAGAAATACCTCACATTTAATTTATTTTGAATATCATAGAGCTATGCAAATGCAACATGGACTGTGTATTCAGGAAACAAGAAAACAAGTACAGCTGCCGGTATGAAAATGCTACAAAAGAAAACAAAATCTCTTCTACTTCATTGTAGTCTATACCTAAAAAGTCAAACAACCTTACTGCTTTTATTTCTTCCATCTCCTTTTTCCTTACCTCTGAATACTACTCCAGCTTTAAATCTTTGCAGGGCTTGCTCTGGAGATACAATTTTGTCAGTAGCAATGCTTTTTGTGCACATCCTGCTAACAAAGAAATGCTTTGATCCACACAGATGGCAACAGGCTTTATTCTTGTCTTCTGTAAATCCAATAAATTCCAAGTCTGCAAGTAGTCATAAATTAAAGGCACATTTTAGTGTTTACATAGAGAAGCTGTTGTGTTTAGAGGATGAGATTAACCAGAGTGGTCAGAGAAAACTCTATATAACAAATTCCATGCTCCCGGTAAAGGCCTAGATCTTTATAACATGAAAATCATGGTCAGCCCAAAACAGGGCTGTATTTCTCAAAAGAGAAGGAACAATAATGCACTTTATTTTTTTGTAAAATATCATCTATCTATCAGCTGTAAATTATCCTAGTGAGCTATTCAGTAAGTTCTCTCTCTAAAATTTCTTATTTTCCTTTGTTCATAGTGTTCAAAATTTATAAATGTAAAAAAGTAACCCAAAATATTATATTGTAAAAAGAAAGAACATATCAATACAGGGTTCAGGACTCTCACCTTTCAGGTTTACAGGACATTTACTCTGCTGAAAGAAAGAGAACTTACTGCAAAACTAAGTAACAGATTTCAGGAACATAGAACATCACACAGATTTAAGGATAATATGGGGCGGTGGGGAATATTAGATTAAAACCAGTATCTAACATCCTGTCTCTGGTAGCAGAGGATACAGGATCTGGATCTGAAAGGGAGCAAAGCTTTGCTTGTTTTGTAAACTCTTCCTTGTTCAGTCAAGCTAATTCAATGCTTTCAGTTGCATGGATTTAACAACCTCAGGATACTGAGTCATCTCATGGACCTCTGGGATTTCACTACAAGAAGAGATGGTGTAACACAAGCAGGTCATAAGAGTGTATAATTCCCATAATGGGTTCTTAGTGTGCCTTGAACATGCCATATAAGAAAGACATCTTGTTGCAGCACCAAGATAAACATTCAGAGCACGTATGTGTACATACTTAAAGGCTCACTCTTCCTCTTCTGTCTTTCCTAAAGGTTATATGACAAGTTCTGTTAAATGAATTTGGAATACCTTATGTTATTTAAGATGTTTTCTGATTTAACAGTATCAACAAAACTGGATTATTTTCTCTTCTTTAGCAGATGTCCCTAATTGATTAGTGATGGCTAGTTTTCAGATAGGATATTCTGCCCAGGAATTCTTCATAATGCATCCAAACAGTTGCTGTACTAATAGACCCACTTTAAACGTTTGTTCCTGGTTTTGAACATGCCAAATAAACCTGCTGGTTATGCAGAAAATATGTGTACAAAAGCATACAGGATAATTTGAATTATTGAATTTAATTACTGTTATTTGATTAATGAAATCGTTCGCCCATAATTTTCAGAAATAATGGTAAAAAGTTATAAATGGTAAATAGCCAATATGCTTATTAATTATAGCCTATTCCTGGGAAGAACTATTTTTTCCCCTTGCCTAAAATTGCTTATCTGTCAGGATTTGATCACGTTCTGCCTCAGAAGGAAGTGGAGAACAATTTATCTTGGTAACAATTGTGGATAATCACTTGTACTAGTGAAAGCAAGCCTAGAGAAAGGATTTTTTTCAATAGGAAGGCACAATTAATTAAGACAAAAAATGTTTCAGTGCTGGGTCAACCTGATCACAGAAAAACAATGCTTGAAAGATGTATAAAATTGCATAGTGCTGAGCTGTTGGAGAAGCCAAGCAAAGGTGGTGTTAATCTGAGTTGTTTTCAGTTTTTCAAATAAAAACAAATCTCCTCAAAAGATAAAAGCTTGGGTTATGTACTCTGCATTTCTTAGCAATTAGGAATAATCAGCTACTTACAGCACCTTAGTGTGTCTAACACTGGTTCCAGGTTCCACAGTTAGCTAGATAGCACTTCTGGCAACGCAACACAGTCAAGTGCAAACAGATGTTCTACAGCAGTGAAAGGCTGTTCAAAACTGCTTGGCCTCATCACTGCGAGGTTCTGCCCAACCTAATTAGCTGTGATGAGAAAAATTCATTATTTTATTAGTGTCACATGTTGTTCGTTAGTATATAAAGACTTCATCTTTGAAAGAATAAATTGATTGTCATCACAAGTGCACAAGGTGTAGAAAAGCACTTTATGAGAATCTGATCCATAAAATTACATTGCCTGGAATGGCAAATGCTATGGGCCAGATGTGCAGCCACGACTAAATACTCTTTGTGTTAAGTGTAGTGTTCTGTGTTTAGCTTCTGAGCCCTCACTTAAGACAAAACCCATAACATGAGAATGTTCCAAGCAACCATTTAGATTATAAATTAACCTGTAAATTAGTTGCTGTCCTTTCTTTCTATATACTTTTGTTTTCTAATAATTGAGAAATAAGACAATTCTAAGTGCACAAGAAAGGGACATTCTGATTACATGAACATAATTGTTTTCTTTTTTTAGTATATTTTAACTATAAATAACTAAGATATTTTATGTTGATGGGACTGCTTGTCTCCAGCTCCACTTTGGGGTATAAACCTTGGCAGGATCTGCCGCTTACTGTCTTAAACAATAGTACTCATATATAAAAGAATAATAGGATGGAAGGAAAAAACTGCCTTGTAGCAATTCCTGATTGTCACCAACCTCTTCATCCATATTTTCCGTTCCCTCCACAGGATGTTCTAATGCATTAAGTTTAGGTGGTCCTTTCTCAGCTGTGCCCCATCAGCCTATTCAGATCCTCAAATTCTGTCAAATGCTGACCCTCCTCCAAACTTCTAGAGCTAAACTAATGAAGTTGTTACTGATTACTTCTCTGGTATGCAGCCAAGGAACACTAGTGACAGATCAATACTGACTGTTTAAATACTGGATAAATACAGAAAAAAAATATTGGCAACTTCTGAAGGCAGCGCCTATAAACACAGGCGTAGAGATGTCAGATCAACACTGACAAACGAGTGGTGATTTAGGCATCAGTGCAAAAGAGGATTTTAAAAAGGAATGTAAAGAGGAGCAAGAAAGTAGCTTTGTGCATATTTGCAGAGATCCCAAACTGGTCTTACTGTGCTAAATGAAGGTAAGAATTGACCTTCTAAGGTTAAAGGAAACAAGATAAGAGGAAGGTATAGGTAATTGTGGTCCTGACATAAGCTAATGTATTGTTATATAAATAGATGACTTTCATAGAAAAAGGAGAGGGAGCAGATAGGAGGACACAGAGATGTGAGAAGTACAGAGAAATAGACTGAGGAAATCAGCTTTGAATTAGAATTTTGCTACTTTCCCTTTGAACAACACAGGACTTTTTGTCATGGACAAAGAACAGGTCATTGAGATGATTAAAAATGGCATCTTTCCCCAAAGTGTATCCTCTGGGTATATGTCTCTCAATTCCATGGGATCATTTATAAGGTCCTACTAACATCTTCATAGATATTCTGCCTGATATTCCTTCTCAAAAAAAGGGTGTCTCTAGGACAGTGCTATCTTGATCACACTTCTTCTAGACCTCCTCTTAAGTAAACCATCTGATCACAGGATTAACCCTACAAAGGTGGTTGCCATCCCAGTGTCTTTAACAAGAATTTTGTAGCAGTATTATTAGTTTCTCAATTCCCTTTGGGATACACAATAAATATTGTACACCAAACATTTGATTTTGTATATAAAATATTTTGTCATCAAATATTACAGATTCATCTCCAACAATTTGTCACTAATTTAGCTTTTTTAACTCAATGAGCCTTCTTGTCTTTCTAACAGGGTTCCATGTTGTTACTGGGAGAAGTCAGTGTACTTGAAGTTTTACTTTGTTCTGTGGGGAAGCTTTCCTAAGAAAATAATATCTCACGTGGGACATCCTCTGCAAACCATTTTCTGAGCCATAATTTTTTCAATACTAATGTTAAAACCATTACATCTTACAGATATAGTGAAAGTCAAATCATCCATCCACTCAAAGTATCAAAATTAACAGTAACTTGTGTCTCACTAGGTAACTTCCCAGCCTGCAGCGCAATCAAGCTGATGCAATATTTTGCCTTTCCTCTAGAGATATGCTGTGTGTGACTTGAAGTACAAATATGACAAATACATGATCAAAGGCATTTTATTATCAGACATCACCACAAGGATATTGCAAGAGATATCCATCAGTCTGGTCCACATAATTAATCTTTAAAGCATTTCAAAAGGGCAAAATCTAATAATTAAGTGATTGACATTTGGTATTAAGTCTGCTGCAAAGAAAGATAACTAAATACCAGAAATCCCATTTGTTAATATTGTGTTTCCACTATTTTCTTATTTCTTATACTTTTATTATTCTATACTGTGTTTTACTTCTACTATTTCTACCTTGTCAAAAGTAAATATACAGATAAAAAGTGTATTCAAATAAACTTACGCAACATTAGGTTGAATACAGTGAAGTCTTTTAAAGCTGTTAGATGTCCTAATGTGTGTTTCTCAAGCAATTACTGTGATGAGACTGCATTAATGAGACTTATTTGACAGATTAATTAAAAAAAAATTTCTTTATCATGTAATCCCCATTTCATCAGTACTTTAATGCTGACAGAAATTTAACCCTACAAAGTACTATAAGACTGAGTATGAGAAAAAACTATTGGTAAAATGTTAAATTTTGATAAGGATAATATTTTGGTTGAAATCCATGTGCAAATCCATTATTGCAAAATTGAAAACCTTCTTGAACATTTTTCCACTCACCCTTAAAAAAGGGAAAATCCCAGAAGAGATTAATTTAACAATGTTAGCTGCCACAGCAGCCAAATCTAAGTACTTTTCCCCTAATACTTATATTTTCTGTAATTTTGCTGTTCAGCTGAAAAAACATCTAGATTGCTTTAAAAATCAATAAGCAGTCAGCCAATGTTTTTTTGTTTCATATAAACTCTGTCATTTCAACTTCTGACTAAACTGAACAGAATGAAAGTGTGATTTTATAGAATTCAGGATAAAAATAGCCCAATTTATCCAAATTCTAAGTGTCTGAGACTGGTTGAATAATAGATCTTGGTACAACAAATCAAGTTTCATTGTTGTAAGTTGTTCTAAACAAATAATAGTTATAGTATCTGAATTACGAAGAATTTAGGAGTTACGTGCACTTAAGTATACAGACAACAAAAAGTTAAAAGTAGGGAGAATATGCACCCACTGCTACATGATCAATTCTATATTTAGAAAGGGCAAGAAGGAGGATTTGGGGAACCAGAATCTGGTCAGCCTTACCTTAATGCAAAGAAGGTAATAGAGATAAATCCTCCTGGAAATCATTTCCTAACACGAGGGACAGAAAGGTAATGGGGACTAGCCATCATACAGTTATGAAGGTGAATTCATGCCTACATGAACTGATAGACTTCTGTGATGAGAGGCTAGGTGGATGAAGGGAGGACAGTGGAAGTTGTTTATCTCAACTTTAGCAATGCTTTTGACCCTGTGTTCATTAACATCCCTATAGAAAAAATAGTAAAATACAGGCTAGGTAAAAGATCAGTGAGGTGGGCTGAAAACTGACTGAACTGCTGGGATCAGAGGATTGTTATGAGCAGCACAAACTCCACTCGGGAAACAGTGACTAATGGTGTACCCCAAGAATCAATACTGGGACAAATTGTTTTCAACACCTTCATTCATGCCTATCATATCATGATCGGACAGAGTGTACTCTCAGCAGATTTGCAGGTAGCACAAATCTAGGAGCAGTGGCTAATTCAACAGTGGTTGTGCTGCCCTCCAGAGGGACTTGGGCAGGCTGGAGAAATGGATCAACAGTAACCCCATCAAGTTCAACAAGGGAAAGTGCTAAGTTCTGCTCCCTGGGAGTGAGTACAAACTGGGGGTAATGAGCTAGAAAACAGCTCTAACAGAGAAAGAATTTGGTGTTCTTGTGGACAACAAACAAACCGTGAGCCAGCAGTGTGCCCTCACATGAGAGAATGCCAAAAGCCTCATGGGCCACATTAGGATGAGTGTTGACAGCAGATCAAGGGAGGTAATCCTTCCTCTCTAGTCAGCACTGGTAAGGCCACATCTGAATCCAGTGCTGAGCTCCCCAGTACAAGAAAGATATGGACTTACTTGAATGAATGTGATGCAGGGCCGTGAAGATGAGTAAGGGATTGGAGCATCTGACAAGAGGAGAGGCTGAGATTGCCGGGAGTGGTTAGCCTTGGGAAGAGAATGGTCAGAGAGGTATTACCTATGTATACTAATATGAGAGGAGGGAATGAAGAAGAGGGAGCCACTGACTACTCTCAGTGGTGCCCACTGATGGGACGAGAGCTAATGGGCACGTTAAGACACATGAAATTTCATCCAAAGGCAGGAAAGCACTTTTTTACTATGCAGATGGTCCCAAAGAGGTTATAGAGCCTCCATCCTTACAGATATTCAAAACTGGACTGAACACAGTCCTTGGACAACCTGCTCTAGCTGACCCTGACTGAGCAGGGGGATTAGACTTGAAGAAATCCAGATGTCCTTTCCAACCTCAACCATTCTGTAATTCTATGATTCTCTCATTCTATATGTCAAACTCATCTTAATCTTTATTTTCAATAGTGTTTAAAAGTCTTTGAAAAATGTCTTCTGGTATTATAACTGGTGTGGGAAGTTTAAAAGTGGAGAAATGTTGTGGCAGCAACCTTCATTTGCTTGTTTATAGTAGATAGTATTTTGTTTATTTTCTCTATTTCTCTTTAATTCCCAGCTTGGTAGAAAAAAAATAATTGCTATTTAGTGTATTTAGATTTTAAAAGATTACTAAGATTCCTTTGACTCTGACATGCCTATAGAAATATTGGAAAAAAGTGGTTAAAATACATCTACTAGGACTACATGGATAGGTTTTAAATGCTAAAGATATCTTTATCTAAAGTTGTTTATATTTCCTTATTTTGCAGAAAGGACTTATTCAGTCTGTGGATATGCACAACCTTGATTCAAACCATGCAACAGCATGTTCCCTGGATGAATGGTGAATTCAACTACAGAAAGTTAAAAATAGAAGAATATTCGTATCTGTGTATATATCTGTGTGCATGTGTATGATTTATAACAAGAAATGAGGAACTGAAGATCACGTGTATTTAATGCCTAAAAATATTTGTAAATATTTAAGGTTACGTCTTGCAGCACAACAGGAAGTTGCATTTAGGCCAGTGACCAGGAAGGATTCATCTTTTTTTTAAAAGAAGCAGTGAGAAAGTTGAAATATGACTCTTTTCACAAAATAAAAACCCAAAAATAAGATACAGGAGAAAAATATGATGATAGCAGTACTTGAAAGTTTGGTTTGTGGTTTCAGCAATCTACAAATCACTGTTTGATACTAACAAGTTGATTTGTTCATTACTGCTGAAATGATATACCATAACTATAAAACCACATAGCACAATTAGTGATTTCTGCTGTTTGGTGCACATGAAAAAAAAAAAAATCAGTAAGTAATCTGGTAATCAGTGACAATAAACCTACAGTAGTACCACTACCAAATAACCAAAATGTGCTTCTGCTGGAGGGCAAAAAGATCCTACTCCTAACATACTGGGAACTGCTTCAAAGGAGCAATAGCGCTTTCTACCAATAACCTTAGTCTACTAATACCATTAGTTCATAATCTACTGTGACAGTCATATGCAGTTACATTTTCCTTAGTCATCCACCTTCTGATGCAGTAATTTCTATTTCACTAAGCCATACCAGTGTACAGTAAAACTGATTTTTCAGAGACTCATGCAATGCAGATTTGAAGACATAACTTGGATAAGTTTTACGGAAACTGCTGAAAACATATCTTTTTTCTCATTTGGATTTCTGCTGAGCTTTCAGACACTGGTTTTTGTTACGCATTCATTACTAAAATAAAAAAAAAATCAAACAATTTTTATATTTTTTCCCTCTCTCCAAGGTATTTGCACACAGTAATCTTTTAACCTCCTTCTGAAAAACTGGACAGACTGAGCTTTTTATTACCCTTCCCATTATTCTCTTTTTTCAGTACTTGGATTGTTTTTATGTCTGCACCTTCCTTAAATCAGATGTTTTAACAGCTCTTAAAATACAGGCTAAAGCTAGAAAGGTATCTCAGCAACTCAGTAAGGATACGAGCAGATGTAAAATACACTTCACTTATGCTATGGAAGAGTGAGTGCATAATAAAAACATATTTTCTATGAAAGTGTACTTTGAGGAATTAGGCAGCAAGTTATAATTGTTATAATCCAAAATTTGGCCTTATATATATGTAATAGTATCTCTCAGAGATGAGCATCAGTAATCAGTCAAAGCCTGTCTGTCACACAACAAGCCTTGGCAGAATAATCACTTCAGTTACATGGTCTCCACCTGCTTTCTGAAATTAAATCACAACAAACCTAGAAATCCAGTGTAGCTAACCTAAATCCTGTACAGTATGAAAAATGATATTTGGAGAAAAAAATGACTGAAAAAGATGGTGTAACAGCAGAGTCTTTACAGAACTAAAGCTTACAAGGAATACTGTGGATCTCTGAAGCTTTGATATCTGATTGGAACTGTCTGGGGAATGGGGATTCTCAAAAGAAAGAGATTTTCTTGACTCCTGAAAGACAAAAACCACCAGGTGGGAGGTCACTTTTTTTTTTTTTTTTGGTACAAAAGATCCAATGGTTATTTGAACCAGTTTTTCCAGGAAACAGATTACTGTAAAATGTAGCTATGTCTAAACCCAGCACACGTGTATCAGCTGGCAAGAATTCACCCACCAACCCATCCCAATTGTTGCTCCTCAGAATCTACAAAATGCAGGCAAAGTTGTTTACATAGAAACCCAACCCATCCCACTGAAATAATGCTGAGTTTTCCACCTAACAGGAGCCTTCTTTCTCACCAGTCATGAAACTGCTGGCTCATCTCCACTGCTTTCTGCTTTTTTACATTGTGGCTGGTGGAGAGAGCAGGGAAAACCCCAGAAAAAAAATCCCCTGATATTTTTCTTTCAAGCTGAAATTTATAGTTGGATAATTTCATATAATAATTTATTCTAATGTATGTCATCATTAATGGAAACAAGCCAAAGGATTTTACAATGATGCCTAATATATCCTTCCGTTCTTTGTTCCAGAGAAAGACCACCTAATGCAGAGTCACAGACAATAAATGGAGGAACTTTCTGGATAGCCAGTTCTCCCTGCAGTTCTTATTCCATTGCTCCAGAGGCTATTGTCTTGGCAGTTCACTGGTTTAGAGACCCTTATTACTGTAGCTTATCTGTGGGAACTAAGGGATTGACTCAGCAGCGCTTTTAAATTCCAGTGTTGTTTTGTGGCTTGCTGACTCCTAAGTCATACCTGTAGATTTCCTAGCTTTCTTTTACTCCAAACAGAGCATCAAAACATGATTCAAGTCTTGGGTGATTTCTCCCTTTCCTCCCTTTTTTACTGCTTGCTTAGGAGTACTTATTGTCTTCTGTCTTTAATCAGCTCTAGGAGTCTGCAAGAGCTTTTTTCTGAGCTTGGCCCCCACATATGTTGTGAGAAAATCCCGGATTTGCTAAAAGGTGTAACTGAGGTACAATTGTCTTGCCTTTTTGTCTTACACGAATATAACCAGTGTCTTAAGTTTAGTATTACTGTAATACAAAATATGAAACCTCCACAAGGTAGTTATTTATAAGGCAAAACCTCAAATCTTCTGAGAAAAAGAGCCTGAAATTAAAGGTTTGAAACATACAGGTACCCTGCCAGTTGGGCTCCTGTAAGGACACATCCATTTTGTCAGCCTTGCTGCTCTTTCCAGCAACTTCCAGTAGCTTCCTTGGTTTCCACAAACTGCACACAGTTCCTTCTGGGCCTCCTGCTTTCTTTTGCTTCTGAATCTTAACTTTGGAACTACTTCTTGCTTCAGAAAGGCCCCTTGCTCCTTTCAGGAGCGAAACTCCTGCTTATCTCAATGCTTCATGCTCCCATTCTACTCTCTATCCTTGGATGCTCACTGTATGCTGCTGAGCAAGGCTTCTCTGCACTTGGATATGCTCAGTTGCTCTCAGAACACACTCCTGGTCCCTCTTCCTTTCTAGAGGAGGAGGCACCAAAAGCATGGCAGGCAGGTCAAGGAGCCTCTCTCTTGCCCAGCCACAGTCCTGTTACAAAACACACAATTTGCATTTATGTGATGCGGGTTTATATCAGTTGTCGCACTCATGATTGGGTAAGGTTTCAAACCCCCTGAAAACAAGATGGGAGAACAATGACAGTAGATTCTAATAGATATTGTTAAAGATTAATATAAATGGTTGCACAGACATAAAGGGACACAGTCATAAAGTCCAGAGTGCAAAGTAAACAAGAGGTGTAAGGGTTAATATTAACTCAGATTGAGAAACTTCTTTCCTGAGGCAGGACAGACAGCTATTATCTTCATTTGGTTATGTGCTTCATGTTCTCTTTTTTTTTTCCACTTAAAAAGTCATCTCCAGTCAGCCAATTGGTACAGGTGCAGCAGAGAAAGAAGGGATTGCACTGCTTTAGTAAGGGAAAAATGGGTTATAGAATTGCTGGATAAATTGCAAATACTTTGAAGGCCTAACAGAGTCATCCGAATGTATTTAATAAAAGCAAGGAACTAGTGATTTAGATTAGTCCATTTAATTTCAGTTCCAAAACAAACAAACCTACTGAAACAAAAAAACCCACAAATATTTTCTAAGTAAATAGAACGCAGCAGAGATATAAGTACCAACCAAGATGGTCTTCTCCACATATGCTACTTTTTAAAAGAAATTATTCCTCTACTTTGACTAGATAGCTATTTCTTTGCAAGGGGGGGATTGGCACATATCAGTCTTGTCCGGTACTACTTAAAAGGCGCTATCATGAGGTAACTAGGGAAATGACAACTGGATTAAGCAGTTGCACAACTAATTGGAAACATATATACAGAGGAAGAGTAAATCGTCTTCCACTGTCAGACTAGCAGCTAAATAAAGTAAGTTTCTATGGGAATCTGTCCTGTACCTATGAGGGTTCAGCACTTCTGTTCATGACTTGGATGAATGGTTGCATGGATTTTTTAAGGCAAATTTAAAATTCAAGATAATCTTGAAAAATCTGATAAATGGTCTGATGAAAATATGCTGCAGTTCAGTAAGATAAATGCAAAAATCTGTCTTTATAGGGAAATATTTTGCTGTATAAATATAGCTCAAGGGAGGATGCACAAATACTTCAGCGCAGAATGCACAGTTGTAGTAAATCATCTGTTGAAAATGAGGTAAATCTCTCATATTGTTATAAAAAAGACAAAAGCCATACTTAAATAAATAAATCAAAGTATTTTATGTGAATGCATGAAGTAAGTCTGTGCTATCTGATCAAGGTTTAGAAAAATGATCTGCAGTGAATTCTTGAAAGAAAATGGTATATTAAATCCAGAGAGAAATCTATGGGAGAAAGCAGTAAAAAAAAAATAAAATAAAGAAATTTTAAAAATGCAAATTGCAGTAACAGTTGACACCACAAAAAGGTCCCAAATAAAAATAAAAAAAAAGTGTGAGCTGCAGGAAAGTTCACCTTGGGTTGTTAAATTTTCATGGCTTCAAGATATTAAAGAGAAGTCAGACAAATATTTGGCATATCTGGTTTTGTCTTTGGCTGGGGAAGATGTACGTGAAAGTGAAGAATAGTTAGAGAACTGCACTGCTTTCTTTTCCCACCCACTTCATCAATAAAAAGTGGGGTTGGAAAATATGTTTGCATCTAATTTTGTGCAATAATCATAGAATCATAGAATCAGCTAGGTTGGAAAAAAAGTATAAGATCATAAAGTCCAACAATTATCATGTTGTGGACTTTCCCACACTCCCACCATCCTTGAAAGCTTGTTTTGAAATACTCTGCAAACACTTAATTTGAAGATTGAAAGGGGAAGCAGTTTTCTAAGTACAGCATATCATCTACTATATGAAAGGATTTGTATATACAACAGGCTGCAATGTCTACTTACAAATTTGTCATAGTTGATACTTGTTCTCAGAGCTCTGGTTTCACTACTTCAAGAATGTTTTTAGAGTAACATGAAATAAACAGGAAGTCAGTCTCGAAGGAGACTTTCTGAAGTCACCAGGCTCCAGCTAACCACTCTAGCAAATAATAACACTGAACAAACAGGCAACTTTACAATAATTTTGACTTCAAAGATAGTTTTACGAGCATCTAACTTTTTTGCCTGTTATAATTCCCATTGCTTTTAACATAAATTAGATGCAGTTAATTAAGCTAACTCAATAAGCAGATAACAGGTCAGCTGGAACTGGTCAACCAAAAAATGCAACTGTTTCTGATTTGATTCAAAATCTCATCTGCTGTAAGCCAGCTAAAGCTGAACAAAAAATATGTAGGAATGAAAATGAGAAAATAATTTTTTTTAGGGGCAAAATAATTAAGATATATGAAAAGGACTGGATTTTGGAAAACCAGGTTTTGTAACATAACGGGAAAATCAGAGTTGTATTGTTATTGGTCATACATTCTGGCCTTTTTCTGCTGTCTTCCTTTTATGAGTTTTGGCCATTTTAATAAATCTCTTTGAAATAAAAAATATTTTCAGTTGAATGGTGACTCATATTCCAGCAAGTTTTCTGTTTTATAATACCACACTGAAGAGCTTCACAGCTTATTTATTCATTATTAATAGTTATTTTTGTAAACAATTTTACTGGAGAATATCATTAATCAAGCCAATAGGGCATAAGTGTCATTGTTTTATTGCTAATTAGATCATACGTGCCCCTAGAGAATATCTTTAGATCTCATCCTTCCCTAAAAAACAAGATACAGTTTCATTCTCAAAATTCTCATGTATTAATGATCAAACTTTGACTCCTCTAGGTGCAATAAGAACTGAAAAAGTAAAATTATCATAAATTTTAAAGAACAGCTTCTTGTGATATCAGGGAAGCAATAAAAGAACACTGCTATGAAGCAATCCATGTACGATTTTTCTACTTACAAGCACCCCTGGGGCTTGTTAAATAATAATATATTATTAGGCTCTCATCATACTGATTCCCAGTAGAGACAATTACCCTTTTGTTTCCAACTGAAAGCAAATTATTCTGTGTGGTGATGACTCTTATGCCTTAGCTATGTTCCCATGTCTGAAACAATTTTAGAATAACTCAGTTTGCAGCAGGAGTTAGGAAAAGTAAGAGTGGCTTTGGCATGACACTACAGTCACTGATTGTGAAGCAAAGGCTTCCTGTTCTGCTTCATTGACAGCAGTCAAAATCACAGACAGCTTTATCACATCACATTCTTTATTTTTCTGTTCTATTGTCTCTTTATCTTGTTTTTCATACTAATATTTTTTATCATTTCCCATGTTTTATTTCTTGAAATTAAAAAGTGCTGCGGATTTTATTTAACAATATTATCAAAAAATAGGGATATTCTGCAATCAGGATAACTTGGAAACCAAAGGTGAGATACATATTCTTCTGACCTACTGTCTCCTTGCACCTAGAGCTATATATAGGTTCTTCTACTGTTATATGGGTTTTGATCTTGTGGCATGTGCTGTCACAGTCCCAGAAGGGAAGAAGGGCACCCAAGGGAACCAACTGTCCGTTTCCTACATGAGAAGACAAACCTTGGCTTACTGTTTTCTCATCTTTGCTAGGAGGTGCTCCTGACTTTCTCAAACACATCTGAGGGAGCTGTTCAGTTTTGCAGGCAAAATCTTTATTGGATCAGAGAAAAAATAGGTTTTTAAATATTAAAAATATTAATTGGAGCAGACTTTGGAGTCCAGTTCTTCTCCTTCCCAGGTGAATGCTCTCAGATTCTTACTCTTTCTTACATTCTTTTGTCTCATGAATATTTAATTCTACTGTGTAAAGTGGAGTAGCCTACGCAGGTGTTAATGAGAAATCTAGTTCTTGAACATATAACCACAATTTTCACCCAAGATAGTAGGCACAATCCAAGCAAAAGGTTCCCTCAGAGACTGGTGTTATGGAAGTACATAAGATGAAAATGAAAATTTTAATAGTTAAATCTACAGAGTAGGAAGCAGCTCTTGGCAGGGCAGAGGAAAGTAAGGAAGCACAGATTGCCACTCTAGCATGATAGTGGATGGATCACAGATACTAGTTTTCTTATGTGATGTCTGGCTGCAAAAGGCTTGGGAACTGCTTGTTTGGTGATTTCTCTGGGAGATAGTGGTTGACATACAACTGAGAAAGGAGCAGACCTTTAATCTCTTGCATCCCAAGCAATACTGGAGTTGCTGGATGTACTTTCTCCCACTGCAATCCGTTAGGTTGTAGTGAGATTGTCTATAGGATGCACAAGGCAGAAGACAAATGTCCTGTCTCTGAATTCTGACTTGGCTCATGCATAAGACAGCTGTCTAGCAGAAGGTGAGGTACATTACTCCTGGTCAAATTCAGAGGGTGGACTTCAGTTTTGTTATCTGCAAAAGCTAACTGCCTTTCATATTTTAATGCCTTGAGAATTGAGCAAAAACTGACAGGTTTTGACCTGGGTGTTTACTTCTAACTTTTGCTATTTACAACTTTTGTAGACATAAGGCTTTAAGTGTGTTTTCCGTTGCTCCAACAGCTCTGTCTGTATGCCTGTAATATGTCTTTAAGAAGAACAGCAAATGTGAACAGCTTTGAAACATTGCACATGAAGGCTTTTGATAAATGACAATTAATTAAACCATTTGTAAGCCAAAAGCACAATGAAAACAGAAACATATCTGGTTTGTTATATAATTATTTTGTTGCTATATTTATAGAGTAGAAAATCCAGAAACTTGAAATCTTTCAAAAGAATGATAGTTATACCAAAAGGGGACACACCACTTGCTTTGGCACCATTGTGCTCTGGCATGTACTGATCATACTGCTCATACTGAATATCTTCAGCAACCACAATATTTTGCAAAGCTTTGATAAGACAAACATCATTACTCCATAAAGAAACTTATTTTCATAGAATCACAAAATAGTTAGGGTTGGAAAGGACCTTAAGATAATCTAGTTCCAACCACCCTGCCATGGGCAGGGTCACCTCACACTAAACCATGTCACCCAAGGCTCTGTCCAGCCTGGCCTTGAACACCTCCAGCGATGGAGCATTCACAACTTCCCTGGGCAAACCATTCCAGTGCCTCACCGCTATCACAGTAAAGAATTTCTTCCTTATATCCAAGCTAAACTTCCCCTGTTTAAGTTAGAACCTGTTACCCCTTCTCCTATCACAGCAGTCCCTAATGAAGAGTCCCTCCCCAGCATCCGTATAGCCCCCTTTTCAGATACTGGAAGGCTGCTATGAGGTCTCCACGCAGCCTTCTCTTCTCCAGGCTGAACAGCCCCAACTTTCTCATCCTATCTTCACACGGGAGGTGCTCCAGTCCCCTGATCACCCTTGTGGCCCTCCTCTGGACTTGTTCCAACAGTTTCATATCTTTTTATGTTCAGGACACCAGAACTGTACCTCCCTCTAAAACATTTCTTTCCAAAACATTGCAAATACAAGGAAAAATAGTATTAAGATACAAAAGTTTCTTCTTAATTTGAGGGCTAATTAATGAGTTGGTAACCATTTTCACTTAAAATTATTTAGAAATAGGAGTAATGTGCAAAATTTACCCAAATCTCTTTCCTTCTAGACTTGCCTTCCACCGCCTACTATGGGAAAAAAGCCAGTAAGGACTGGAAGCACATCTGATCCTTGTTTTGCATAGAACAAAATGCACTAGAGATTTTGGAGCATCAGAGCCTACAATTTTAAGTTGCTTGGTGAAAGTCAGGCTGTGTCATGTTTAAATATGGCTTAAGGGAATTTGGGATTGTTCTCTACAGCTGAAACTGATGTTTCAGAAATTTCTCACACCTCTGCAAGAAGGGAAACTACTGAGTAGCCAAACCATTCATATAAACTGTGTCATGGCCAAGTTTAATTCCCATCTCTGTCTAATTTAGAGGTAGAACTTGAAGCTAGTCTCCCACAGACTGAAGGAGTGGCCTTGCCGTTAGTTAATGAAACTTTTGTTTATATGAAACAGCCAGTCATGAAATGGAGTAGATCCAATTATCAGTTTTAATTTGCTGAAAATGCAGATAGAACAAATGACTAAATGCAGGATCAGCTAGAGTCAATAGAGTTTCCAAGCTGAGTTGGACTGGTTATTATCAGCTATCTCATTCCAGAACACAGTAACTTCATAAAAATTTTGTCTTCAGTCAATCAGCATCTTTCAACAAGTATTATTTCACAGAAAAATTCCTGTATTGATTTTAATTATGAAAGATTAATCTGCTAAGATGTGATACTTGTTTTGTTAACTAAGTAAAATAAGTTGGTATGTTTGCTAGATTTTCAAATTCTGCCCCTGATTATCTGTAAGATAGTAAACTACAGGACGTTTAGGCATGTTTGGTCAAAGTTATGTGAAAGCCTGAGACAAGAAAGAAAAGAAAAAGAAGAAAGAGAAGAAAGAAAAGAAAAAAAATAGACAGGGAAGGAAGGAAGGAAGGAAGGAAGGAAGGAGGGAAGGAAGGAAGGAAGGAAGGAAGGAAGGAAGGAAGGAAGGAAGGAAGGAAGGAAGGAAGGAAGGAAGGAAGGAAGGAAGGAAGGAAGATACAAAAAATTCTGTCCGTTCTAGATGATGTATGTGTTGGAAGGTAAAGCTGAAATTTAGTTTCCTAAGAGGGGTGACTAGGAAAGAATCTATATTCACTGTGAATGGATTTTTTTCAAGGGAGGAAGGGAACCGGCCCAAAGACTGTGGATTCTCCCTACAAAGAATAGGAGGTTCTTAGAAGAAAGGGGAAAAATTATAGAAAGAGGTTAATAGTAAGAGGTTATTTCAGATGACAGTCCAGAATCTCTCATGTTCAGAACTACCCCTGGAGTAGCTCATCTCTTTCCACTAACTAGAGGAAGATTGTAGTGAGACTTGTCTGAAACTAATCTCTGTGTACAGCCACTCACCACTGCTGTGCAGTGCGGTAATGTGCACATTCATACACAGTCTTTCTGACTTCTGGAACCCATCACATGTTCAACATGATCCAAGTGATTTACTGTATATTTACTTTCTAGGCCAAAAAAGATCAGGAAAAAAATATTCTAGAAAAATATTCAGACTCTTCTTCAAACAATACTGTCATTCCAAAACATATTCAGAACTGTTTACAGATCGCCAAAATCACAAGGCAGTCTCAGCCTGCTGTCAGATGTAGGAACTATGTGGGAACCATGTGGAAACCATGCACTGTTTGGCAGCCGTTCTCTTGGAGCTTGGTAGGGCCAAATGACCAGAAGCTAGTGGGCTGATGTGGGAAGCTGGCAGGTAAATATCTGCCTCTGGCAATACTCTTCCTTCTGGGGAAGGATCATAGCTGCTGAAGTGAACTAATGGGTTCCTTGGTTTAATGTTTTCACCTACCATGCCAGCAGAAGCAAACTTTAATTTATCAAAAAATTGTTAATGGAAGTATAGCATCCCTGGTAGCATAGCATAACATAACCTGTATTCTTTGTCACATTATGGAGACAAGTGGGGTTATAACTGATACACTGCTGTTATCTCCTCCTCTTACCTTAGGAAGAATACTCAATTGCAAGCATGGCATGTCTAGGTAGGAGTGTCTGATTTGCATTCCTACAGAATCTTATCCAATTGCTTAAGGCTGAAGCCCAGCAGCACATCCCTTCTATCCTACAGTGTCTAGGTAATCTCTGCACTAGAGCAGGATGCTACGACTTGAGGCTGGCTGTCCTGATGCATCAATTGGACAATTGACACAGCCTCCACTCACCTATGCTAGCCTAAAGTGCTGAGCTAAATATGGGCTTTCACAGTTTTGACAGCCTTGGCTTCAGTAGTCATCTCCTCTGTGAGCTCTTGGGAACTACCCTTCTTAGGACTTAGAATAGGAGGAAGGCTTCAGGCACTCTGAAGTCTTTCAAAATATTATGGAAGCCTTGAGTACAGGCATTTCAAAGAAATAATGGGGATAACGGCTTTCCTAGTTGTGGACTCAAGACTGTTTTGTTCAAGATGTTCTATTTGTAGCATTGTTCATGGATCTGCATTCTCATCTGGTGTCAATCAGCGGTATGCTTTTGAAATCAGTGGAACTGTGCCAAGTTATAGCGACAAAGAATCAGGCCCTTCCTTAAAAAAAATAAAAATTGTTAAAAACAAGGCATTTTATAGAACTCTGAGAATTCTCTGCCAGATTTGGCAGAAATATAACAATTTAGCTGGTCTGGTATTAATCTGAATCACAGTCCATATAAGAGAGTGTGTCAAAGGAATTACCAAACATAAAGGCTGTTTGGCAATTCTCTCACAGCTAAAGGTGTTCCTCCCTCCTGCTCTCTCACATTCATTCCTGTCTCATCAAGTTTATTCCCCGTGTTGTAGAATGTGTACCTTTACTTTTATATTTTAAAATTACCACACCATTTCAGGATGGTAGCATTTTGGGAAGTAGCAAAATTATGGGGCACATCAACTGAAGGCTGTAAGTGCCAAATTATCACCTGAAATGCTCAGCATCAATCCAGCTATGAAAGCAGCTAAATGGTGTCTCCTCTCCCATTTGGACCCGATGATTCCCTAAGCATATTTCACAACAGCATTTTGTTGTGAACAAACTGCATTGTCTTTAGTATAGCAACTAAACATGGGTTTCCAAAAACTGGATAGAAGAAATACAATGGTGGGCCAACATAGAAAGTGGTTTGCTAATCTTGGATTATTCTCAAAGTTAGTCTATTGATCCCTCTCTCCTAGGAATACAATGGTAGGAAAAAATTTATTTCTTATGTGATTAGAATAAATGCAGAGGAAGTGAGAAGTCAAGGTTTAATTCTCTTTTCCATTAGAGAAAGGCAACTTCTCTCAGTTTCCGGGAGAAGCATCTTCCTCTGCTGTCTGAGTATAAATTCATTAGATCTAGTCACATGCCTGTGCTTAAAAAGACAGCACATGTTTACCAGGGAACTGAGGAGAATGTTTCTGGTTTTCCACAAGGAGTTTTCTGTCGAGGTGAATCATGTGCACTACAATTAATCTTATCAACATTTCTAGTTAAAGTTTTAATTCTTACATTTCTAACTAACTAACTAAAAAGTAATCAGACAAGATTAGTAACAAGATATTTACTCTAATCAGATTAAAAGTCCTACTGTTATCTCCTTTACTCTAAGAAGCCCATTAAAAAAATTAATTACCACCGTTATAATTCTCAGCTAAACAACTTTGACCCAATATTTCCCTCACTTTTATCTTCCATTAAGTCACTGAAATTTCTTTCTAACTCTTCTGATCAGTCTGACTACTGTGAATTTCACAGGTAGGCTGATATATTCTCCATAATTAACACTGACAGCTCTTTGTTCGATACCTAACATCACTGGAAATGTAAGCAAATCTTTTGTCTGACTCGCCCAGCTAGTTAGGTACTGGGAAGTATTGAAATACACTTAGATTACATTTTATCTTATACTGTAAGGGAGTATTTTATTAATTTGGATAGCTTTTGTAAATATTAGCTACATAACTCTTACTTCCCATTATAACATGTCTTTCTCAACAGGACATCTTTTAATTGTATTATGTATTGTCCTAGATATGACCTGACACACTCAAGCTGTCAGTTATCCATAACATTATTTGCATACCCAATCTATTAGGGAATAAAATACTACATGATATTTTAATGACTTGGCTGCTTTATACAGAAGCGAAGTAGGTTATTTTTTTCTCTAACACATTTTGGAAAGGAATATAATTTAATGGTGTTTTAGAAGATTAGCTATATTCATTTGGAGTTAAGCTTATCACTATGTCAATCTTTTAAATCCTGGCTTCTATGCATCTGATAACAACACAGACATAGCCCTTCAGTATATGCAGTGCTCCTGTTTAGACCTACTGGTGCACTACAAGACATGCAGGTGTTTCAACTTTTCTCCACTATCTCTTACCCTATTTAAAGTATATGGATTAGCCTTATCAATAAATAATTTCTTTAATCTTCAAATTAAAACAACACAGTCATCTTAATTTAGCTCCCTTGACTTCAATAGTTGAAGTACTTTGCATAAAGAGTCTATATGCAGCCTTTTGTAATGTATTATTCAAGAAGTCTGCCATTAGTTACAGCATACAGTGCTGTACCAGCTGCTGTGGCAACATAAATAGGGAACTGCCACTTCTCCACTCTCTGATGAGAGTAGGTGCTAGATGAGTTTATGTAATGAAGGAAGAATCTGGCACTGAGCTTTGTTCAGGTTTCTTCTATCAGGGCTGTTATAAGCTCAGAAATTCACAATGCGATATGCGTCTCAGATGAAGTGCAAGACCTTGATTTCTCCTGTGTATCATAGTCCCACAGATCAAACTGTCTAGTTCATGGAGGTGACAGAGTAGCTGTGAATGTGTGTGTGAGCGAGAGATACATGATACCAAACTGAGAATGATGCCACAGCATGACTGTTGTCAGATTCCTCAGTAGCACAAATGGGAAGGCTAACCTCTTGAAATTAACATCATACTTATATAATCCATTTTACAAAATCATTCAGACACAAGTGGCTTGTGCCACACTATTTTATACAATGACAGCACGGTCATCCTAAAGGCTAAACTCCTTGACTATTCCCACTTCCCAGCTCATGAAATGCCTTTCATAATACGTTGATTTTACTACAGGTAAAATATTAGTACCTCAGCTATTGTGCCCTCCACAGTATTTTTAGAAACTAGTTATAGTTTGGGTGATGAATACACAGTTTTGTATGACCCCACTTAAATCTAGTAGCACTGTTTCTAATGGACCCATGGTGTGTTTCAAATCTTCAATGAGGCACATATGTTCCTTTCCATAGAAGAAGAAGGATGTAAATGACTGAAAGGCTCTTTACAGCTTTTTACACATCTGATCAGATGGTGAGCTGTGTTGTATCAGTGTAGGAGATCAGCAGTGATGAAGGTTGAAGCACATTTTCTGCAAGATCAAAGATGTGAACAACTGCTTGGAGGAGGTAGAGAGTAGAGAGAGGGAGAACAGAGGAGAAACTCTTCTCTCTCAAACAGGAGAAGGTTAGGTAGACCTATAGCAGGAAACCTAAGGGCAAAAAGTCTATAGAACGAAGGTCTGTAGCAACGCATTTATGCTCCTCAGAAGTTTCAGAAGATAAAAGAAAGTCTGTCCCATTGCAAAGAAGAAAGATGAAGCAAGCAAAGAACACTAAGGTCTGACTCTGATGTGGAAAAGGACAATATACATAGGGCTCATATTTTTGTGACACCAAACGAAATGGAACATCCAGTAGCCTGAGTGGGCCAACATTTGACACCAGCAAGATGTCTCCAAGACTTATAACTCGGCATTGCCTTGGCAGCGTTTCTTATGACCAGGGCATGACCAAATCATGACACAAGACTTGATGGAGGAATGACAACCTTGTCTTGCATTACTAAAGAGCACTAAGTTCCAAACATTTGGCAATCCAGCCAGACCAGAGTGGTTCTCCCCAGTCCTAACATAGAGACATTCTCATATATCTACTGTATGGGTAGTTTCATAGATGTCCATGCCCATGTTGGCTTTGGCCTGCAGTCAGAATGGCAGCAGTTCTGGTAGAAGCTTCCTGCATAAAGAAATGTCTGTTATAACAGGCAGGAAGAGACAATGGAGTGTTCAGGAACAGTGCCTGGCAGTATGGTTTTACGGGACAACAAATGTGAATCAGATTTTTCTGTCCTCTCCCAACAAGCAATTTTTCCTGATGGTTTTCATAGACACCCCACTTCCTACAGAGAAGCAACCATTATTTTTTTTTAACTGCTCTTTGGCCACAGGTTAATGTCAAAGGCAAAACTTTATTTCTTAGTTGCCTTGAAAGGCTAAGCAGGAGCATTGCCTCTATGAGTATGCCATGGCTTCCATTCAGCAATCTCCCCAGACCATAGCCTGAAGACAGCCTCTGGGCATGTAAATACCAAAGCTTTGAAAGAGTCCAGATGGCTTCAGGAGGAAAAGGTGGCTTTTCTTGATGTATTTTCATTGTACTTTGATGAATGTGTCCTGGCCAGTAAGAAGGCCTGGCCTAGATGTAAATATTCTCTCTGCTGTTTTCTGTTAGTTTTCCAAGAAGGCAGTCAGTCCTTGAAGTTCTGTTAAGCACGGACTGGTTTTCAAGGCTCCCACAGTTAGTACTTACCAAAATAAAAAATGTTTTCATGCTTGACAATAAGAAAATATTTCTGCACTTCAAAACATTGTGTCTTCTGGACTTCAGAGAGCTTTTAGCTTTCTGTCTTCCACATCTACTCCCCACTTTTGGTATAGTGCAAGAGCCACTGACCTGTGCCTTGATCTGAGCAAAGAGGAGCACTGTTTCAGCTGGGGAGCTTTTCATACAACCTTCAAGTCATGTACTTAGGAGAACAAGGTACAGTGCAGTGGTATGTGAGTCTGGGCAGTGAGCACCAAGGGACAGAAAGTTAGCCAGCCCCCACAGTACCATGGCAACCAAATAGTAAAAAAGTCATAAGAAAGTAGGTCTGATGCTATATTTTAGTCACTTACTTATAAATAAGAGATTTGTTTTGGTAGAGAGAACAGGGAAGACCTGCATGGGCTGAGAAGCCTTAAAAAATTCTGATGGCAACAAAGGGAAAGACTGCAAAGGCAAATGAGACAGAGAAGTAAAAGGAAAAATCTGTCAGAATGAGAAAACAGAGTTGTTTGGGAGGGATGTAGAGGATTATGGAGTGTGCATGGTGCACATGCCTGTGGGAGGGTCTGGGGTGAATGCTGTGTCCTGCTGTACTCACAGAAGTCCCAGGGACAGCATGCGGTAAGCAAGGCCATCAGCAGGCTGGTGAGAGCTTGCAGGTCTGCTGGATTAGAAGGACGGAGGAGCAGCACATGTTTGGGGTTAAACAGAGCAGCTCAAGTGTGGAAGTGCTGGGGGAGAGACATGTAATTCTGCACATTGGGTAAACTGCAAAACCTTGTTTCAGATTTCTTTTTTGTATACTTTTGGCTACTCACCTAAGAAAGTAACTAAATATGGCACAAGATAGCTATGTTATTTCATGAACAGTGTCTTATGTTAGCATTGCAAGCACTTTAAAGTGACAGAGGGTGGATATTTGCTTCAGAGCAATTATTAACTTTAGTTATCTATTTATCTATGCCTATATTACTTATAACAATGATGATATAAAAATTTTTCTTTAAATTTGAAGATGTTATTTTTGTACATATTTATTTAAACTTGTTTATTGCAGTGACTCTTAAAATAAGTAGTTAATTTTTGTGACACTTATGGCTTCTGGTTTTTAAGTCACCAAATTTGTAGGTATTTTAGAAAGGTTATTTCTGGGCACAAGCTTTTTCAGGTTAGGGATGGAGGTATTTGGTGTGTGATTATTTCATTGCTGGAGAGGTGTTCTGTGCCAGTCTATGTTTGTCTTTCTTCTTTGATCAAAACTAACTATTTTTTTTTTAAAGCCGTACAAGTAGGTGATGTGTGCCTTATTCTTACAAGCTCTCTAAAGAAATCTCTAAAGCACTGTTTTTGTCTCAGTACCAAAATACACTATATTCGTTGGGCAGCCTGGATAATAGCTAGAATCCCTTTCACAGAACCATTGTCACTGAGAAGCATTCCCAGAATAGTTTTGCAATAAAATGTATACATTTCGAAAGCAGCTTCCTAAACAGTTAGTTTAGAAAATATTATCTTGAGTGTATATCTGCAAAATGAGAAGCAATAAGTTTTTTCTGGTTATGACAATTCCAGTAATACCAACCGGGACTTTCTTCAGACAGATATAATGGACATAAAATGTATGGGTTTTTTTACTAATTCTATTTATAGTAATAAAAATATGGGATAATAAAGTACATAAGTGATAAAGAGAAATTGAAATTGCATATAATGCAAGTACCATTGACAGCACTTTTATTGTACTGCATTGATGGGCTAATTTTCATTGATAGACTAACACTGCACTCAATAATATTCATGTTCATCACAATAAAGCTGAGGTATAATTCATGAAAGAAATTATCTTTCGGTAAAAATCAAATTATGTTAGCACTTCACCAGAAAAGGCTCTTCTTTTTTCTCAGACATAGAATCATAGAATAGTTAGGGTTGGAAAGGACCTTAAGATCATCTAGTTACAACCCCCCTGCCAGGGGCAGGGACACCTCCCACTAAACCATGTCACCCAAGGCTCTGTCCAACCTGTCTTTGAAACCACCAGCAATGGAGCATTCACAGCTTCCTTGGGAAACCCATTCTCACCACCCTCACAGTAAAGAATTTCTTCCTCATATCCAATCTAAACTTCCCCTGTTTAAGTTTGAACTCATTACCTCTTGTCCTATCACTACAGTTCCTCATGAAGAGTCCCTCCCCAGCACCCCTATAGGCCCCCTTCAGATACTGGAAGGCTGCTATGAGGTCTCCATGTAGCCTTCTTTTCTGCAGGCTGAACAGCCCCATCTTTCTCATCCTATCTTCATACGGGAGGTGCTTCAGTCACCTGATCATCCTTGTGCCCCTCCTCTAGACTTCTTCCAACAGTTCCATGTCCTTTTTATGTTGAGGACACCAGAACTGCACACAGTACTCCAACTGAGGTCTCAGGAGAGCAGAGTAGAGGGGCAGGATCACCTCCTTTGACCTGCTGGTCACTCTCCTTTTGATGCAGCCCAGGATACGGTTGGCTTTCTGGGCTGCGAGTGCACACTGAAGCTAGTTCATGTTCACTTTTTCATCGACCAACACCCCCAAGTCCTTCTGCACAGGGCTGCTCTGAATCTCTTCTCTGCCCAACCTGTAGCTGTGCCTGGAGTTGCTCCCACCCAGGTGTAGGACCTTGCACTTGTCATGGTTAAACTTCACATCTGCATTAGCATCTTTAAAATCAGTTTGTTCAGCTTAAATGGAAGCATGATCTTACTACTCTTGGATCCCTTAATGAAATGCACTGGGGAACTGAGCGTTGTCAGCCTGGACCAGAAGTTGCTTTTAAGCTCTCCATGTCAGTAAGCATGGAATGCTGTGAGGTCAGGAAACACACTTAAATCAGCTTTTATCTCAAACCAGGCTGCATAAGAGTAAACAAAAGAAGTACTCATTTACCAAGTATAAATCTATGACAGTGTTTGTAAGCATTCAGAAATTAACAGAGTCAACATAGGTCTACCTATCATTCTAGCTTTCAAGGTCCGTTCTCCCTTGCAGAGGTCAGTTAAAAAGCTGACAGATACTTCACAGCCTTCCTGTCTGAAACGTTTTGTAAGCAACCCGTCCTTGTCCAACTGCATTCATGAAAGTAGTTCCTATATTTGCTGTTACTACTTCACAAATACAATAACTCTTCTGCTGAGGTTTAATGGAGTTAAAATTCCCTCTGCAAGACTCAGGATTTTGGGCAAAGTTTCAACTTTCTTGTCATCAGAAAAGTGTCTGCTTTATCTAACCTGGAAAAGTTAATGTCTTTTGTGTATGATCCAGGTCTAACTTTGTTTTTCCATGCAGCAAATGAAAGATTATTTTTAAGGTGAACTAAGCAAGTAGCTAAGTCATTTACTGCAGGGCAAAAGCATTTCTAACTTCCTAAGTCAATGAATGATATCACTTCACATTGATCCTGATATTTTCTAGAAACTCGACAACCACATGTTATACTGCGATATACATTGTAGTAATGCTACAGAATTTTTTCTGACCTTTGACTGAAAAGCAGTTTCGACAGACATGGTATTAATAGATCATTTTGTGTGGTTGTGGATTTCAAATGTGTTTCTTTGTAATACCAGCATAAACTGCACAGGTTGACAAGTTATGCTGATACAGTGAGTTTCTACTGAGAAACAATTTGTGCCTCATTCTTCATTTCCCATTATCTATATGGAACTTCGCGGAGTAATGGCTCAGTTGTCCTCACAGGCTTTGGGAAATACTTTCTATTACACAATCAGTGAATTTCTGGAAGAAGTAATAATAAAGTATGCATGTTGATTACAGCCCTGGATTTTCATAGTAAACAATGTTAGCCTAGTTTAGACTATGACTCTGTGGAAAACAAAGAACCATAATATATGAGCAGGTAATACTTGTATGCATACTGGATATGTAAAAAAAGGTGACATAATTTGTTTAACTTAAAAGTATCAGCTTGGGTTAGAACCCTTTCTGCCTTCACAAACAATTGATCTCCACATCCATCACAGTATGCCTGAGTACTTGTCTGCAACCCTAAGCTTAGCAGTTTATGCATAAATATGTTTCACAGAAATGAGAAGTGGCAACCTATGCAAAACTTGCATCTACTTTTCCATCTGCTTTTCTTCTATTTTGTGTCCTTTTCTTTCCTTACAAGATCCTAGCAGATTCTGCAGAATTTCAGGCAGAAAGCAATTTGCATATGCAAGTGCAAACAGAATGACATTAGAGAGAGCTACAATTCGATTATCTTTCTTGGTTAAATGCTGAGAAAATCTGTGATCTGTGGGGATTACCCAGAATGTCTTAGGTGGCTGTAAAAACCTTACCCTGATAAAAGTCCCTTAGAATATATCATCTAACCTTCCTGTGTGAAACGAAGTTTTTCTCTCCTGTCCCCCTGCTAAATTCTGGCATGCTCCTTATATTATCTAAAGCCACTAACATTTCTGCAGCTTCAGGAGATGATCTACAGAATCCCAAGGAATCTACGTTAGCATCTATGGGATTTGGCTAGGTTTTGTGTACCTTGCAGACTGCTCTGGGAATCGTATACACTTTGTGCCAGTGCGCTGATGGATGTTTTGTGATGCTACATAAATATTTTCATACTTTTTTTGCATTATATTAAACATTAGAGGCAGAGAATAGGTATCCCATGTCTCAGCTAGGGGGACTGTGACAGACTTATCAGAAAGGCCAAGTAAAAAAGGCTGCTTGTGTTTTAAAATTCACTTCCATTTAGGACACTAAAAAAAATGCTGAGAATGCCACATCGACTTATTATTTGTTTATATACTTTGTGGCTGTGCAACTTTCCCTAAATATTCCATTATGAAAGTGTATGGATCTATTCAGAGACATTAGTATCACACTACAGGACACAGCTTGTTCTACCTCATTTGCAGTAGGGTGCCTGGTGTAATAATTTTCAAGTTAAAAAAGGCACTACATTCTATTTCTGTAGGGCCACAAGAACAGGATTTTATAGAGAGCTATTCCCAAGGGCAGGCCTGTGGGAAAAGTTGTAATAAACTGGCTCCCACCATTGTATTGCCTAGCAGACCAAAAAAAGCAAACAAATAAGTCTCTTCCTTTCTTTTTAAAGAAACATGTATCATTGTAATTCTGTTGTTTAATCTCTATGTATTACAAGTAATGTACATGAATAAAAATCATCCAAATCTAATCACAAACAGTTGCAGCATGGCCTAAAATGAGATTGCTTTCTCTAAAGAGAAATGATTCAACAATGTCTCAATTCAGTGTGAATAGGCCACCACCGTTTGTCCCTTCAAAAATCTTTGAGTCCCCTTCTAGTATTTATTTTAGTTACTGACCTTCTTTAATAAAGCAGCTCTAATTCAAGATGCCCACTTAATAACACTTTGCTCAAAGCTAATGACATTTGGTAATGCAGTAGAATTTATCACATTAGTATTTTGAATCAGCTTACAAGTACTTGCCAAAGCAGACTGAGAGATTGTATATTAAATGGATATGGATGTAACAGAAAAGAACTTTGAAAGACATCCTCCACCTCATGTCTTTCCCTAGCTTCTGGTTGTGATCATTAGGGCTGGTGAGAAGAAATTAGTTTTCTAAAGGTTTTAGATTTTTTCAGGATACATACAAGGTCTTTCAAAATGTAGATTGCCTCATTTACTACAAAATCATGCAGAAGAAAGATAAAGAAAAAATACTGCATTTTTACACATATATAATTGTTTATTTTCTTTATTCATTTTATAAAAATTAATGCATAAAACCACCAACAGCAGAGCCCAAGCAGTTATGAAACCTAGAAAGACTTCAAGCTGCTTCTTGAGAAGTATTGCCTGCACTAGGAGAAATGCCAGCTTGTTAAATAAAACACAGTCATGGCAAACAAAGACAGAAAACAATGCTCAAATAGAGGCAAGGCTGATCCCTTAAGCATAAATGCCAGCTTGATCCTGTGGAGCAGGCAGAGACCTTGTCAGAGGGACATGATTTAAACAGCCAAGAGTTTTGGAGACTGATCAGGAGCTGGTGTTATGTGCCTTTGCCACAAAGTCTAAGGGCTCATGCAGATAGGAAGGATTCTGCCCAGCCTCAAATGCTGACAATCTAAGCATTTACATGAAGAACTATGCTGGGATCAAAGATACTTAGAGGATTTCAGGGACCTGGCTGCAGCATTACCTCCGCTTTTTGCAACAATTGAGATAAGAATTCTATTCCAAGAGTGTGATTTAGGGTCCCAAACCATAAACTATGTCAGTGCTTTCCTGAAAGCCAACTGGCTTGAGAGCCCTTGGCACACCCACACAGCCTTCTGAAGGTACAGATCCAGGCTGTGGTGTGGATGATGGTGGCTTTTTTCACCCCTTTTTGACAAATAGTCTTGGATAGTCTCTAATCCCTTATTAGGGAGTAAAAACATAGCTAAGCAAGATAAAACTGAGTTGAAAAAAAACCACTTTTTCATTATCCAAGCTGCTCAACAATTATTAATTAAAAACAATTTTCCTATTTAATCTCAGAAGACTACTCTGTGTGAAAAGTTCCCTCAAGCAAAACAAAACAGAAAACAGCAGAAGCCTTTCTACAAAGTTTGGTTTTTTATACATAAATATGTTAAACGTAGAAACATAAAGAGGAATTGTTACAGATAATTCAGACTGTGTTACACGTCACCAGGTTTTGTCAAGATAAGAGACAGGTTCACTTCTTGGAATTTGGAAATTTTGCCTCTAGGTCAGAACAAGCAGTCATGAGGGAAGACAAGCTGACAGTAGCTTCACTCTAGTTTCTCCTCAGGTCCCATCTTCTTTAGCACATAAATGTTAGTACCTCCTAGGTTCTTGTTTGGAACAAAGTAGACAGTTCTCTCTCTGTGACATAGCTCAGGAAGTGCTTTGCTTCAGTAATGATTTCCCTGAGTTGGGCTGCACTGGTTTTAACACCACCCCTGCAGGTGCGGAGTCCTGATCTAGCTGTCTCTCACTGCATGCAATGTCCACCATCCGCCTTCTAGCACCCTGTTGGGCTTTGCAACATTGTCTGTGTTATTTTGGGTACATTCAACATGAAAATTGCAACAGAATGATACATCTTCCAGGGTTCAGTGGTGAGATACAGAGGACATTCAGAAGAGGGCTTTGGATCAAGCGTTACTCAGTGTGCAAGCAGTTTGCGTGCCCTACAGAGCATCACCAGCTGCAGTGAGAACGTGACCCACTGTGTGCAACTTGGCCTGGACTTCAGGGAATGCTCCCAGGGGACAATGTCACTGGCAGCTGAGGTATAGTTACAATCCAGTAGAGAAAATGTGTGGTCTCAGGGAAAACTACCCCTTAAAAAGTTGGGTGCTGTTTTGTGTGCAGCTTCAGAGTTCCAGTTGATATGGGTTGGGGCTACATGCACAGAGTAACATGGCCCAAGATGTCAAACTCACAGGTAACAGAAGCCAGTTGCTGCAACAGAGAACAACCCTTATGCCTCAAACACAAACACAGATCTTTGAAGGCAGAACCTAGGATGACTAATTTTTATGACCACCTAACCTGTAACAGGCACAAACTCTGTATTAAGTGTGGCTGGGTTAACTGAGGCAAAGCAGAAAATTCTCAAAACACCATATTTTTCTACAAATTTTATTAGTCTCTTGCTCTCACACAAAGGAGAGAGAGACAGACAGAAAAAAGAAAAGTTAGTTCTGATTGAACTAAATAAAGGCATAAGGGAGACAATTTTATTCAGTGAAACACATCCTGTAGGCTAAGGTGAATAATTTCATTTAATACTCCCTTCCCTAGGCATTAACAGAATGGATTTGGGCCAGCCTGTCCTCTCTCTTTTTCTCTCTGATTTTCAGTACCACTGATGTGAAATTTAATCCTACAAAACTTCCCTGGATGTCTATTTCTTAGGTTTGACTTGATGTGTATGTGAATACTTGATGAGAATTCTGAGCTCTCCTAAGATTATGAGGGAATTATTTCCATCTGACATCCTCAAAATAATAGCTAATATACTTCAACAGGAAGTAGATTTTGCATTTCAAATGCAGAACCACTCAAGCAATGACTGAAACACTACTAACTTCATAAGCTGAGTTCATATCAAACAGTACTTCTGTATGTTTCAATGCTGAATTCCATATAATGAAAAAGGGTGTCGGTTTTTATTAGTATGATGCGGAGATTTTTCTTTAATGAGATAAGACCCTGCAAAAAATAAGAGCTTCTTCACAACCCTTTTACTCCTTCTGATGAAAATGATCTGATCTAGCTTCATAGCAAGTAATGCTTGAATAAAAAAAGTTACTTCAATTTGAGACCTAGTTATTTTTAGTGTGCTTGCGCTCTAGTTTATACTGCTTCATTCACTCAAGGGAAGTTCATGAAGGTTTTTCTGAGGGGGATGGGAATGGGAGGGTGGGAACAGTGTAGTAGTAATTCCTTAGTCATTTGCGGGCTTCCTTTCCAACTGAGTGAGATATTTATACTCTATCTGTAGTTGCCAGTTTAACACGTTATGGATTCATAGAATAATTTTGTTAATTTAAAAAAAACCTCATTATAAAAAGTGGCAAAATTGCTGTTTTATACATAAAAATACTTTCATTGCGTTGACATACCTAATCCTTCAGTTGAGCAAGGGAAAAAAAGAGTTAACAAGCTAAATATATCTGAAGTGGCTACTGTTGGCTGTTCCTCACAGTATTTCAGAAATGTTCCATATGGAATGAAGCAGATCTGATACTTTTTTTTTTTTAAGAGGGAACTAGAAAGTAGGAGGATGAAAATAGATGGAGAATCTTCTGTCACAATTTTAAACTTTTGGTCCCTCAGATCTGAGAACTAAAGTTTGCCAAGAGGAAAAGAGTACGTTCCCTAAGGGAGGGAGAGCAGGGAGGAAAGAGTAATGACAGCAATGCTATCAGCCCTCAGATGTTAGAAAAGGCCGTCAGTCAGAATAGCAAAAAAAGTGGAATCAGTTTTTGACACTAAAATTTCTGAAGAATAAATAGTATTCTGTGGTGGGGTTTGCCTTTGTATTTTTTTAAATTATTATTTATTTTGTATTATTTCTCTGCAGGGAGGATACAGATTTAACATTCATATACAGAGTTTATGAATAACTGAGTAACTCCGTAAATGAACAGTCTTCTACAAGCTATAGTCACCATTTGCATTAACACAGTATCTTAATCCAGTTTAAATTCCATTGCAAAAAAATTTAGTTTGATTTTGAACAGGGTGCTCTGTGTGATGGTCTCAGTTAATGGACCTGGGTATTCCTCTTCCACCTAGCCTGTCATGGCTCATGGCTCATTTTCTCCATTTTTTAACCTGCTGACCTGCTAATGTCACATAATTCTTGCAGTTTGCAGGAGGTCCTGTAAGAGTCTACAGGACCTTATCCCTGCGTCCCTCTAGGCTGAAGCTGCATGTCTACAAGTAACTGAGTGGACCTAGCAGCCTGCCAGAGCAGATGGAGGTCTGCTCCTTCCTAATCCAGCCTCCTTCTCATCCCCAGCTTCCCACACCCAGCCCTGCCTGGGAAGGGCCCTGGTGTTGCTGCCTCTGGGACTTACTATGTCTTAACTCCCTTCTACTTCCTGACCCAACTGCTCCTCCACTGTGGAGAAGAGAAGGTTTCTGGGATCTAGGAAATATTAAATGGGAGGACATGATGGAGGCATTAAATACTGAACAGGTTGAGGGGGGAAGGCAAAGGAGAAGGGGGTAAAGGGAGGAGTAGAGATGTGCAGGACCATGCTGTTAGGGGCAGTAGGTTATAGGGGTGAGGGCTGGGCACACTGCCATCATGGGCAGTGCAGAGAACGGTCACTGAAATCCTGCCAGAAACATTCCGAGACTCTTTCAGTATTGCTTGTGGAAGGGGCAATGCTGGGAGCCTGGGGTACGCTATGACTCTGCTTGGTGTCCCCACTAGCTAAGAGCTGTGCCAGCCCTCTTCCAACCGCTTCTATAACCTGATTACCATGGAAAGGTTTCATTTCTCCCAGCTTTCACTGAACATCAGCTTGAATGGATTTCTATCTTTGTGTTTGAAGTCTGCTGCTAAGCTGCCCTGAAATGTACTTTTGATCCTGTAAGCTTAGTGAAGGTAGGAGACAGGGCAAGATTAGAGAAAGGCCTTGCTTTTCTCTTGATACTTCAGTGTTGTCTCACTAAGTAGACTGCCAATTTGTAGATTCCCTGGTCTACAACCTATCTCACCTATAAATGTACTGCCATTTTAGAGTTTGACCTACTTCAGTGTTTGTTGTGCCTTCTAGGAATATTTTTTATTTCAATCAAAATACACTTCTTGCCTGAAAATGTTCAAACTTTAACTGACAGATGACTTACATGCTTACAAATGCACTGAAATGTGAATAGGAGTGAAGGCACACAGCTCAGTACCTCTAAACTCTGCTTTGCATCAGGGTTTTCTTTTCAGAAGTTATGGAGAATGCTATCTATGGTCTTCAGTGGGTATTTTTGATGCTCAGTAACTACGTTTATAAGTATCTAAAGGATGGGTATTGTGATCACGTTTGGAAGGTAGGATGCGGCAAGTTTAACTACTTTTTAATCGAGATATTGTAATTTGTTATATCTGCATCTATAAAAAAGCTGTACCTGTGTGCTTCTAGCTCACTTCAGTACAAAATAGATTAGGTAAATTCAATCTTTTGTGAAATAGCACCGCACCTGAAAATTTTGCTGAAACTTTGGCACTAGTAACAAGTTAATGTCTTTTAAATAGGTCTTCATTAATAAAGCCCCAAATAGGGCCCTGCTATTTTTTTCAATTAGGATGAAAAGTTTATTACATGAAACAGCTGCGTGTTTAGTAAAATCTTTATGCACGATATAAACACTTTGCCTTGCTTGCCTAACCAGAGAGATGAAAAACATCAAGCAAGTATTTTTGTTGCTCAGAGATACTCAGGTATGTGACCTGATTAAGTTTCTTGCTGAAAAAGCTTTGTCTTCTTTCCTTCTTCCAGGTGTCATGTTTTAACTCCAGCTGCTACTTTGTCCTCTCACAAAACTTCAGTTGGTGCGGATACCGTCACCCCTACACTGTCTCCTACACTAGATTTGGAAAAAGATCATGGTTAGATGCTTGAACAGTAGCCCTTTTTATCTGCAGCTTATTTTATTCTGGGCTTGTTGTGCAGTCATGACGAAATACCAAACTAAATGGAGACTTTTGAAAATCCTCATTGAGTGTTAGCGTCTAACAAGTCAGTACTCTGGCATTTCCTTCAAAATTAGTTGTTGTTTTAATACCCAAAAGAGCTTAGTTGATCTTTTGTTGAGCCTGATGATATGTGGCTGGGAAACTCACTGGCTGTATGAGCTGTTCCCTTTGGTTCAAGGTTTGTGTCATATGGCAGCTGTTTGCTCCCTTCTGCAAAACAAGATGTAAATAAACATAGTCTAGAAATACTAAACTGAATGTTGTGTAACATTAGTAAAATTTATCAGAATATAAACTTTAGTACAAACTCTTCTGTGGTGGCTGTTCTTAAAGTGGCTTTCTATGCAGACATTCTTTTTGAATACTGGTAACTCCAATAGTTTCCACTGAGGACACAGGATATTCGCTTGTGTAAGGAATACATGGAATTCCTGGTATAGAATAGATAATTTTCCAGGGATTATTCTAGGAAAATTCCACATCATATAAGCTATATATTTTCTCACTTTTTCTTCACTAGGGATAACTCAGTTCAGACAATTTCAGCCTTTTTTTGCTACTTTGAAACCAGTAAACAATTTCATTTGGCTCTTCCTTTTCCTTCCACATCACCCATCATAATATTTGTTTTCCATTTTCATGTGATTTTGTGTACTTTATTTGCTGTCCAGTAATAAGGAATGGAAACTGAGTTCCACAGAGATTAAGCACATACACGGAAAGCGTAGTAGTTTTGGAGCAATGCAGAACATATACTTCTGTTGTAAGAATACAGAGTTAGACTTTTCTATGCTTTCTACACTGTGATGGGCCAGAAAGGAATACTTGCTCCCTGGGAAAAATAAGGTAATATCTGGAAAAAAGTGCAAGCTCTCCAGGCTCAGGTTTCCACTTCATTGCATGTTCACTCGCTGGTCATGCACACAGTATAATGTTTTGCCACAATGCCATGTTAACTCACTCTCTAAAAAGATTGACAGCCCTTTCTTTTCTCAGTCTCCCTAGTAAATTGCAGAAAATCCTGTTGTGTCTCAATGCCAATGCAAAAGCAGAAATCCAAACCTCATAGAAAACTGACTTCGGGATAAAGCAGATTATGCATCGGCTCTGAGACTGCCAGCTGTCCTTCCTCAGGGAGGTGCAAAAATGTTGATTTTGCGCATTATATTCCAGCAAATTTCCTATTAAAATGGAAGAATACAATTACTGAGTGTATTTAATTGCCACACATGTAATGAAAGGCGCAACGCCACACAGTATGACGCAGAGAGCAACAGATTCTAAAGAGAAGATATTGTATGGATATGGTACCCTTCAGAAAGTGTGAATATTGTCCTGCATTTTTTCCTACATGTCATTCAATTTCCTTTCTCCACTGTTTTTTTCATAATTTAGGTGTGTTTTCACCTTGCAATAATCCTGTCTATGTTACTCAGGTGCTACTATTAGAACTTCCACTTCCCGCACCAAAAAGTACTCTAATCTTCTCTGAAAGGTTAAAATACCTTCTATTACTTTGGTGACAGAGCTTCTAAACGCTGGCAAGCATTGGAACAGAAAGTCTTCAGGCACCCCTTCCAAACTACATTCTTATCCTATAGTTGTGATATCATACTGTGATTTAAATATGGACATTGCGGCATGGACCAGTCAATTCTCTCAGTCTGGGGACTGAACTGTACCTTTTATAGGTCAGTTACTGGTTATGTGTGGTAATAACTGACTGAGAAAAATGTTTAGTTGCTTCCCTTGTAATCTTTCACTTTCAGCTTCCCTAATGTGCTATAAGAAAAAAAATCAAAAGCAAAATAATCCATATCCCCCAGCATTCTGCACTGCCTCTGGCAACAATGGAGAATTTGTTCTTTCATCCTCCCCTAAAATCCTTTGCACGAGACAATTGACTCTGCCTTTTCTCACCTTCAGTCTGTTTTTGTCCAGCTATTGGAAGCTGGCATCTGCACAAGAATGTTTTATGGGACTCTGCGTGTTCAGATGAAATGTGTTTGTGTGCTCTGCTGTGCTTGTGTGTCTGGGTGAGTGTGTGCTGGGGCAGGAAGGGAAGGCCACTCACAAAGAGATATTCCAAACAATATGATGTCTGCTCAGCAATAAAACCTGAGAGAAAGGAGAAAGAGGAGAGGGCATTAATTTTTACATTTGCCTTCAGGAGCTACTGCTATATGTACTGAAGTCCTACTTCCCAGGCAGTGGTTGGACATGTACTACTGATGTGAAGTAGAGAATAAATCTTTGTTTCTTTTTGCTTCCATGCTCAGCCTTTGCTTTTGCTTTATTAAAACTTCTTTCTCTTGATCCACAAGATTTTTTCCATCTTATTTTCTTCCCCTTTTCCCTGCCTTACCCCTCCCAGGAGCCTCATCCTGCTGAGGAAGACAGTGATAGGGTGTCTTGGTGAGCACCTGCTGTCCAGCCAAGCTCAACCCACAACGCTAACACTATCCAAACTTTGAATGCTGGGAGCTACGTACATGTGGTTATAGATACAGCTTTAAGCTTGAGTCTGACATTGTGTAGGCTGGCAACCTACAGTCTATAAACGAATGATGGATATTGAACACCTCTCTCCTTCTTGTGTTGTCTTTCAAACCTGCACATGCTAGCTCTTTATCTCCTCTCTGTTCTGAAGCTAGCAGCAACTCCCCAAATAATCTGTGCTGCAATAGAAGAAAACCCTATGGTTTGGGGGTTTGCATTACTGAAAAATAAGTGAAAAATAAAGAAGTCAGAAAGGCATGTTCTGAATCAGACTACAGTCCTAAAAGACAGTCTCAATAATGGTGCTTGCTGCCAAATGCCCTTTCACTTGCCTTCAGAACTGTCTGCATTAATGACTACCTCCACTTGGAAGTTATTTACATAAAGTATTGTTCTCCTGTCACTGCTACAGATAGCAGCTCCTCAATAGGTGAGATGAATAAGAAACAGCTACAGCAGGTTGCAAATGAATTCAGAGAAAGCTGGGTTTAACGTAGTAGTGGGAAGGATGAAGCATTTCTCCCATAATGTCTTCATCATGCACAAAAGTGAATACGTCACCACTGGGATGCCCTTACATGAGACCCATATAGGTAGGTCTTCACAGTGAAGATGCTGATCTGTCTGATCTGTGCTTAGGTAGTCTGTGCTTCATCAGTTCCCATCATTTGATCTGTTTACTTGTTTCTCAAACTTTCCTGGCAAACATAGAATCATAGAATGGTTAGGGTTGGGTAGGACCTTTAGATCATCTAGTTCCAACCCCCCTGCCATGGGCAAGGATGCCTCACACTAGGTCACATCATTCAAGGCTTTGTCCAGCTTGGCCTTGAACACTACCTGTCATGGGTTCAGCAGTATGACTGCTGAGGCTCACAGTTCCTTCCTAGCTGAAAACCAAATCTGAAAAGGCTATGTCTAATTTCATCATAATATACTCAATAAAGTCAACCTTTCAATATAAACCATAATTTTGTTGATCAAAACCACAATGTGGCTAGACTCACTTGTTGACTGCTGATTTAGTATCTTCTTGTTTTCACAAACCCAAGTTGTTTTCCCTGAACCACTGGCAGTTGGAAAAAAAAAAAAAAGTTTAATTTGTTTGGATAAAAATACTTTAAATAATAAAAATAAACAGGAACATGTGCTTCTGTGTTCTTCAAAAGGTGACAGAGTTCACAGAAAGTATTCTGACCCAGAAAATATATGAGCAGCAGGAGCTAACTCATATTTGTGTTGTATCAGAGAAAAGTAAAACCTTTGAGGGATTCTGTTCTAGTGTTTCAGCATCTACTGATCATATACAGAGAAGTAGTAATTACTTTAATCATATTGCAAATAGTAGCCAGTTCAATAATAAACTGTTTATTTAAAGACAGCACCTTTTGGATATATTTGAAGAAGTTGGAAAGTCTAGAGACCAGTGAGTGGAGCATGCTGAAAACATGACCTGTGAATGACTGAAGTAAGTGGGATGGTTTAATCTGAAAAATGCTGAAAAGACCAAATTTAATAGACTTCAAATGTACTTCTGAAGAGAGAAAGGGAATAAAAAGTATGTCCTCCATTCTTGGAGGAAGTAAGTAACACAGTGCAACAAGGGAGCTATAATTGAGACATTAAAGGACATTATTTTGAGAATAAAGATTGATGTTCACTTGAGTATACCAGGGCAACCACGGGCTATTTACTATCAGGTAAAAACAACTTTCTTCAGGACTGACAAAGAAATCACTGACTCTGTACTGGTTAGGAGGATGGGCTATTCTTCTAGCCTGTTTTCCTAGAAAGAATGAAGGTATAATGATAATTTTAAAGCTTTGACATAGTGAGAACTTCTGATAAAATACTCAGTTCATATTTCTAGATACATGGGAGAGGAGAACTTACAAATTGTTGCAAGCAGGGGGAAGAAAACAGGTGATCTCTCACAAACTGAAATACCTGTCTTATATTACTATGAGGCTTATTCATGTTTATATCTTTGTTAAGCTACTTTCTTAATATAATGAGGTATATGTAGACCCACTGTAGCATGCTAAACCTGAGACAGATCACATCAGATTGAATACTAGGTTTTTCAAAGAATGGTATAACAGGTTTTTTTTGCTGAAAATGCTTTAGTGTTTTTTAAAGATTTCATTTGACAAAATGTTCTAGTTTGCTACTCCTAGAAGTAGGCAGAAAAGGTCAAACATGAGTTGAAGAGAGAAACAACCAGATGTGGCTTAAGTTTAAATGAAAAAAGATTGCAACAGATTGTTGAGAAAAAAAAAAAAAAAAAAGGAAAAGTACCATAGTCCTTGGAATAAACAATGAAGATACTACGCATGGCTGAACTCTAAATAGAAAACTTTTCTAGACACCAATCAATTATGTGCATGGTGGAGTAAATATTCTCAATAGATAGATAAAATGTAGCTGGTGTTATTTTTCTATGGCAAAAACTGAAAACGTTGTCCTCAAGGTTACAGTGGGAAGTAAATTCTGCACATTAGTACTTGCAACAAACAAACTCAATGACTCAAAAGCATTTTTTTGAACCCAGAGAAGTAATGTTTGATAAAAAGTACTTAAAAATTCCTTCCCCTTTTATAACTGTTTCCATCTGCAACAGCCTGTGGATTTGGTTATTTTTTGCGTCACTGGGGCTCTGAGATCCTGGCTACCATTGAGAAACTGCCTGGAATGAACTAAGTATACCTCATGCAACTAAAATTAGGCAAGAAGGGAGGGTTTAATCTTTCTGATTATCATAAGTCCGGTTTCTAGGGAGTAACTTCAAAAATGGAGCTTGTGCCTTGATGTTTCTGTAGATCATATCATATGATCAAGTATCAGCTTTTGTGTTGCTATTCTCAGGCAACATACTTGTTCTCTGGATGGGTAATTTGCTAATTCACTCTGCTGGCATGTTAGCTTGTCTATTTTTAGTAGCAGAGTGTTGTCAAATGGTTGCCACTGGCTATGATCTGAGTTTTCACATTTCAGGTGTCTATTAGCAGTCCTTTGCTGGACATTGTCTATCCCTCCAGAGCTGGCAAAATGTATGATGAGAGAAGACCTCAACCCTTGAAGTGCTGTATTGCCTATCTCAGTTTCATTTGTTAAATAACAGTGTTTTTTGAAGTGTTTCAAGTTGGCCTGGTTGATTTAGTATGAAAATGGGTAAAAAATGCTTACCTGAGCTGTTCTGCCAGCTTTGCTCTGAAAGCAATAACCTCAGGCAGAGGAGCTGTGAAACATTGTGGGAAATTGCAACGCACACAACCTCTAGAGAATTCTCTGCAATAATTTCTTACTAGAGCTGTAGCTTTGGTTGATTTCCAGAAGTGCTAGGATCTAAAACGTGTTGAAACAGAAAGAAACTTGCAATGAGACTGGAAACAATTAATGTAGAATTAGTCACAAATGAAATTCAGTTTAGAAATGTATTAGGCAGCTTTGAAAGCAAGTTACATATCATACAGATAGAGCAAAAAAGTATGTAAGATAATAAAAATGTTTGTGAATGGAAAGGATATCTTACAGTTTCCAAAAGAAAAAAAAAAAAACTTCTGAGTTGTTTTTCTTTTTTGTGCTAAAAGGAAGATAAAAAGAAGAAAATGTGGGCCCTCTTTGGAAGGAGACAGGAGACCTGGTTACCTGGAACATGGAGAACTCAATGTCTTCACTGACATGTGCTCCAGCCACACCACCCCAGTCACAGAAGGCAAAGGCAGGGACTGAGAGAATTAACTGCCCACTGGAGGAGAAGATCAGGTCTGAGTCCATCTAAGGAACCTGAAGGTGCACAAGTCCATGGGACCTGATGAGATGCATCCACAGGTCCTGAGGGAACTGGAAGATGAAGTAGCTAAACCACTATGCATCATATTTGAGAAGTTGTGGCAGTCTAGTGAAGGTACCACTGACTGGAAAAGGGGTAAAATAACCCCCATATCTAAAAAAGAAAAAAAAGCAAGACCCACGAAACTACAGGCCAACCAGTCTCCCCTTGGTGCCCAGCGAGATCATGGGGGAAATTCTACTGGAAACTGTGCTACAGTACAAAGAAAATAATGTGGTGATTGGTGACAGCCAACATGGCTTCACAAAGGGCAAATTGTGCCTGACAAATCTGGTAGCCTTCTATAGTGGGATTACAGTGTTGGTGGATAAGTGAAGAACAGCTGATGTTATCTACCCAGATTTGTGCAAAGCATTTGATATTGTCCCACATAGCATTCTTTTCTCTAAACTGGAGAGACATGGATCTGATGGATGGAATCCACTGGATATGGAATTGGCTGCATGGTCGCACTCAAAGAGATGTGGTCAATGGCTTGATGCCGAAGTGGAGACAGTGAGAAGTGGAGATAATGAGTGGCATTCCTCAGGGGTCAGTACTGGGACCAGACTGTTTAACATCCGTGTTAGCAACATGGACAGTGGGATTGAGTGCACTCTCAGCAAGTTTGCCAATGACACAAAGCTGTGTGGCTGTGGTTGACCCATGGAGTTCAACAAAGGCAAGTGCAAGGTCCTGCACTTGAGTCAGGGCAATCCCAAGCACAGCTACATATTGGGTGGAGACTGGATTGAAAGCAGCCCGGAGAAGGACTTGTGGATGTTGATTGACAAGAAGCTCAACATGAGACAACAGTGTGTGCTTGTGGCCCAGAAAGCCAACTGTATCCTGGGCTGCATCAAAAGAAGTGTGACCAGCAGGTCAAAGGAGGTGACCCTGCCCCTCTGATCTGCTCTTGTGAGACTCTACTGGAAGTACTGTGTGCAGTTATGGGGCCCCCAACACAAGAAGGACGTGGAGCTGTTGGAATGTGTCCAAAGATGATCAGAGGGCTGTAGCACCTCTCCTATAAAGACAGGCTAAGAGAGTTGGGCTTGCTCAACCTGGAGGAGAGAATGTTCTGGGTAAACCTTATAGCTGCCTTCCAGTACGTAAAGGGTGCCTACAGCAAAGCTGGAGAAGGAGTTTTTACAAGGGCATGTCGTGACAGGAAAAAGGGGAATGGCTTTAAGATGAAAGAGGGGAGATTTAGATAAGATATTAAGAAGAAATTCTTCATTATGAGAGTGGTGAGGCAAGGTGTCTTGGTGTCTGATTGGTCAGAGCATGCAAGCCTGCCTACTGGATGGCCACAGGAATATGCAGGTAGTGCTTGGCAGGATGTGTTTCATGTCTCAGGTCAGGAAACCGGGGCAGCACAGCAAGGTTTGTTGACAGACATGGAGTTAAGTGTGGGAAGAGTGTGGGGCTTGAGTTGACTTGTGGTTGGAGAGACAAGGGTCACAGGAGTTGATGGGGTTGCAAGAAGATGAAACCCAGAAAAATAAGCTCAGGCTATAATCAGTCTGAGCAAGACCAGCAACACGTTCACCAGGAGGAAAGGTTGGACATCAGTCAGTTTTATCAGAAGGAACTCTATGAGAACCAAGTGCACAAACAAACATCTGATGAACTTGACCAGCTGTTGCTCTCACATCTGATGGGCAAATACTTTTAGGGGTAAACAAGGTTAAACATATATTTACACAGCATAACCTTTTTTTCACCTCTAAGGAAAAACTCTCAGGGAGTTTCTGTGCTTGCAGCCTGCATGCATACAGCTGTGCAGTACACTTTGCAGTCAGACTGACAGTACCCTTGCAAAAGCTGTACCATGTCTGCATTTGGTGGTCCTGGTGACCTCACCCTTCATTCAAGTTACAAATACAGCAATTTTTGAGATTAAGCCATCTGGGACAGTTTCAGAAGTCCTGCCTTTTGCTAAACAATTTGAAGTGTTTTCTTCCTAAATACTAACTCAAATGTTTACTGCCTACATAAAAACTGCTAATTGTGGGGTGCTAAGTGCAACTGGGATATATAAGAGGGTTTAATTGCAGAGTATGACTCAACTGCAGAGAATGGGGAGCTGGAGTGGAGGCTGAAGGAGGGACTGGATAGCAACAGGACACAAAAATGTATGTGTGCAAGAGAGGAAACCTGGGTCTTTGGGGAGTTTCTAGTCATTCTCCAGGTTGAAATAAAGATCTGTTTGAATCATGCAACCTGTATTCAGATTTTGACTCCCAGTGAAGTAACCTTGGTGGCCTATATGGAAATATAGATGGATTCATTATAGGTGCCTCCAGCGACTTGGTAGGTGCATGTGGTTCTGGCATGCGCAGCCACAGAGCAGGAAGGGTGATGGTGCTGAGCTGCTGATGGCAGGATGCAGGGTGAGGTGCCCAGTGAGCCTTTTGATCAGTGCATAGGACTTGGCAATCCTGAGGCTTGCTCTTTCCAAGGGCTGAATGTTTGAAGAGAACCTGTAACATGCAAGAATTCCTTCAGGGTGTGTGATTGAAGTTCACAGTGTTAACTATAAAGTTTGCTAAATCCAAACACCTCCACCTCCTCACCCTTACCAGCGCCGTCCATCCTACACACATGTACATAAGGTACGCTAGTATGCCCGCTTAAAAATTCTCTGTGTATCAGTGATTCTATTTGAAAAGTAGTAATTACTTAATTATAACACATAACAGCATCATTCATATGCACAACTCTTTGATCCAAAGGTTAAAGCATTTAAAACCAAATCAAGAATACACAGTGCTTACTGACTGAGGCAACTGAATTCCTCTGGAACAGTATGAAACAAGACTGAACAACAAACTGCTGAGTGATACCACCATGTTGACAGGATACTTTCTTCTCAACTTCGAGCAAATGAGTAATTGCCCCAAAGAACTCACTGCATTATTCTCAGAATGGGATTCAAAAGATTTAGATGCTGTGTCTCTGCCTTCACTGATGGTATTAATTGGTTTTGAGACACATACCCATTTTGTCATTTCTAAAGGTGAAGGCTGTTCTGTGTTTTATTAATGATGACAGGGTTGCTGAGAAAAAGAAAAGTCTAAAATATTTAACTTTAAGAACATGACAGATTAAATAACCTGTGGGGTCCTAATAATCATCATTCGCAATGTAGGAGATGACAAGGTGAAATTTCTAAGATGACATTTTGTCACTTGGGGTAGTCACTTAAACTGACAAAAGCTATACATGCTGCTCTGCAGCTTCTTTAATTGGGCCAATTTTACTATCATGCTATTATCCTGTGCAGTAGAACTGGTGACAAACAAAGAAGCTTTTGTGATCTCAGTTGAATATTTTTCCATGAGCGCAAGAAAATATCTCCTTTGCCAAAAAAGAATGAATATTGTCCCTGTATTTTGTGACTGGCCAGGAGCCCAAAGCTCACGTCTGCCTGGAAAAAGTGTAATCTGTATTTTTAGTTCCTGCTTCCTTATCTTGGGATATTGCAGAAAGATCCACAAGTCAGGAAAACTATAATCGCATTTGGGTTTTATTCCTGTTACGTGTTGAAATAACTTTCCTTGGGCTACGGTGGAGGAAAAAGAGGAGTAAACTTCCATTTCCTCACGTCTTGCAATTTCAGCAGTCTGCTGTAATTTAGCCTTATTTTCTACTATTCACCAGCACATAATAATTCCTTTTAAGTATAACAACACAAAACTTGATTGCATTAGCACATGCTTCAGTGTGGTCATTGGGAAACTTAATCCAATTTAGAAATATTTGAACTTCAGAAGAAAATTTATCAATGGCTACATGAGCAGTGGTAAGGAAGTGGTTTTATCATTTATTAATGTAGGGTGAAATCCTGAAACAACCCATCTTGCCAAAACCAGAAGCATCTTATGTATTACCAATTAGAAGCTCCAGGCAAGAGTATGTTTAGTAATGCATATTTGTTAAAATGGAATAAAAATACAGTGGAGAGTAATGCAGAGTGTGTGTGGAGTGCAAATATATCCAGCTAATCTAAAATAGTGTAATTTCAAGGAAGTGTTAAGCTGTTAAAAAAAAAAAAAAACAATATTGTATTATAATAATAATTTTTTTTCTGCATGACAGAAATAGGAAAGTGCTATTACGAACGCTCTCCATGCCTTGGACAAAGATTGACTTAATTTTCATCCACTGAATAAGATGCTTATATTCATTGTTTTGGACACACTAAAACTGGAAAACTGAAGGTAAATATTTCTCGCAGTCCTTTAGCGCATTTAAGTCTCCAGGGTTCAGATTAAATGGTAGTGGCAGGCAGTAGTTAGTCCGCATTACGTAAGGCACCAAAAATTCTAAGTCAGAGGACCAAAAACATTATGGTGGTGTCTCTTTGGCTGAAGAGTTAACATCAGTTTTCCCAGACTTTCACTCTTACCGTTCACTCCATCTACGTACAATTAATAGAATCATAAAATAGTCTGGGTTGGAAGGGACCTTTAAAGGTCCTCTAGTGCAACCTCCCCCTGCAATGAGCAGGGACATCTTCAACTAGAACAGGTTGTTGAGAGCCCTGTCCAACCTGACATTAAATGTTTCCAAGTGGGCATCTGCCATGTTTCTGGGCAATCTGTCCCAGTGTTTTATTACCCTCATTGGAAAACATTTCTTCCTTATATCTAGTCTGAACCTATCCTCTTTTAGTCTAAAACCATTACCCCCTGCAACAGGTTCTACTAAACTGACTTCAGTGAGAGCTCTCACATCTTGTTTCCAGGTACCCTGGTGTTAATTCTGCCTGCCTGAACTTTCAGATCAAGTCATCCTCCTTTTTGTCACATTAAGGCTACTTTCCACATGAAGAATGCTCATTTCCATCCTCTGCAGCTACATCCTCTGCAGCTCACCTAGCCCTAGCTGAACAGAGTGCCTGTCATACCTCCAACCCACCTGAGGTATCAGTGCTGCTCCCCAGGGCATGACTTTTCCTGCACCATCAGTGCAGAGCTCCACTGCTCTGTGACTCTCTTCGAGCCCATCAGCTCTGTGTTTCTTGACGTGATTACACCAACAGCTACAGATCTCATTCTTATCCATGGTCTATGATCTGCCATCCCTAAATCCTGTTCCGCAGACTCCCAGCCAGCCCAGTAACACTGCTTTCTGCTCTTTCTCATCAGTCCTGTTTGTACCTCACTCTTATTTGTAACACTTCCTATATCTGCCTACCACATCTTTGCCTCTCTTTCTTCTTATCACTCTCTAAGGCAGGTTGAAAGCCTTAGCAGGTTTATCTCTTTGTCTTAGGCTCGCATCCTTTCACTCTCTTCCAGGAGTGCAGAGGTGCCAGAGCTCCCTGAGCAGCTGTTTTTCTTCCCAACTTCATCCCATGTCCTGCCCTCCTCAGTGAAAAGCCACAATAAGCTGCTGAAACCTGAAAGGCCAAATGCCATCTTCATGGGTGTCGTGGTTTAAGCCTCTCAGCCACGCAGTTTTCTTGCTCACTCACTCACCCCTGTTTCTTCCCCCCAGTCCCGGAGGGATGGGAAGGAGAATCGAAAGAATGCAACTCCCACAGGTTGAGATAAGAACAGTTTAGTAACTAAAGTATAACACAGACCACTACTGCTACCAATAATAATAATAATGACAAGAGAAATACAAGGGAAAAGAATACAATCGCTCGCCACCCAATACCAAGCCTGACCATGCAGTGCACCCCCACCCTTCCAGGTCTCTGCTCTCTGTTTTACATCCTGGGCATGATGTGCTGTGGCATGGAATACCACTTTGGTCAGTTTGGGTCAGGTGTCCTGTCTCTGCTTCCTCCTGGCTTCCCCTCCTCCCTGGCAGAGCACAAGACTCAGAAAGTCCTTGGTCAGACCAAAACATTACCAAGCAGTAACTGAAAACACTGGTGTTATCAGCACTGTTCAGAGGCCGAAAGTCAAAAACACAGCACTGCACCAGCTACCAAGACGGAGAAAAACGACTGCTACTGCTGAACCCATGACAATGGGATAACGTCTAGTTTCAGCTGAAAACCCCTGTTATTTGTAATAAATTTTTGAGTTGGTAAATGCCACTTACTGTAAAAGAAGTGCATCAACAACTTTCAAACTTTTTATTGGTAAATTAAAATTGCAGTATGTGGCTAATAGCATGAATGGGATGTGAAAAAATGCCTAAAGCAGGGCACAGACAAATTTAAGCTCATTAAGAAGTTACAAGAAACTTTTAATTCTGAGGTTGGAATAATTTTCATAATCACAGATAAAATACAGATCAGCAATGAAGGCTGATAACGAGGACATATAAGGTGGCATATAATGAGGTGGCATAAGACTACGAAATGCATGATTAAGAAATGAAATCATTATGAAGGAGTCTGCATCTAGTAGCTTACGTTCCGGCAGAAAATTCTTCAAGGAAATGACAGGACTTAAAAAAGGGGTCTTAAATGGGACTGACACAATGCAATATACTAATTATTTGGCAGTGCATAATATCTTTATTTAGAACAATAAAGTATATGTATATAATGAAAATTCCAAATTTGAACTGGTATAAAAAGGATCTGGGAAACCATCTATCTTCAAGAGGACACATATATACATACACATCACATTTTATAAACTTTGTTGATTACCTTCAGTCAGAATATAGCTATGTAAGACTGTACTGACATTTACACTGAAATAAATGATTTTGCCCACAATAAAACCAGCAAATATCTGCATCGCTATCACTAAAGAGTCTGAAGTTTCCGCGTTCCATCAATTTGATAATAGCAACATGCCACCATTACTGTATCTGCATTTAAATGACTGTTGAATCAGATTCCTGAATTGAAGAATGTTGGATAATTCTTAAATGTAAATCTAACTCAGAATATCTGTATTTTATATATACAGTTAGTTTTCAATTTATATAGTTCTATTAGGTGTACTGGACAGTTTCAGCATATTACAAAGAGAGAGCAACAGAGAAACAGCTGGTGAAGATCAGAATCTAAAAAATGTGCAGGTTGTGCACGTACTCCATAGTATAGCACATTTTATAAACTTAATTATAAGATGACCTTGTGATGAAATAAGTACCATTAATTTATTCAAGTAAACACACATCTAAAGTAGCACACTGAGTTACTCAGCATATCACTAGCTTTTTATTCTCAGAAGGTCACTATTAATTGCATGCAAAATTCAACTACTCCAAGGAAACCTAAAAATATTAGTTTCTCACAAACCCACAGATACCTTTAAACCAAATTTGGTTGACTTTTGTATAAAGAATACACCACTTGCTTTTCCCCAATTTTAAGAGAAAGAGAGTTAATTTTCTAACTGTGTTAATGCATGGACTCTGTCTATCCAAAAAGAAGACTGAAAAACTGATCACTCTTCAGAAGTTAAATAGCTTACTACTGCATAATGAAGTAAATAAAGGACTATCCCTGCCATAACTGCTCCCACTGAACAGCAACATATTGCATTTCCATTGATTTCAAAGATGTCTCACAGGTCAGTAGCCTTTCAAAACATCACTATGTCCAAAGTCAGGGCCTCGTCAGTGGGTAGACAAATTGGGCTATCATGTTTCCAAATGCCATGCCATCCACTGTATCCACAAATGTCTAGAAGTGTCCTTCTGCTTTGCAAAATGATTGGGAATACCCAATGTTTTGTTCAGATCTCTCAAAAAGACATGCAGAGAACAGGAAAACCATAGGCTCCAGTAACAGTTCTTCTACTCCATGTGTCATACTGCTTTGGTGCAACTATGCAATATGAAGTTGTAAAGTTTATACACGTTCTCATGTAGCCTTAAATTTGCCTTGCTCCACAGAAGAGATTAAAGTATCTGACATTATTTGAAAGTCACTTAGCTACTATCTTACGATGTTATGCTTGGAAGGTGAACATTTTGCAGCAATCTATCTGGTTTTAATGTATGTTTCAATTCATAAACAATAATTTCTATGGTATTGAACAAGAGCTGAAAACATAATGTATTTTGAATATCAAAACATAATTTGGAGAATACCAATGAGCAACTTTATTATGTATTTGAGTTTCTGGAAAAAAACGTGCTTAGGAAAACTAACATTCTTGTGAACAAAGAACATAAATTAATACAATGCTTTTGTTCAACTGAATCTAAGAAAAATACTGTAAAGCTTCAAATGCATAAGCTTGCTTTGAGAACATATTGTATAGCAACACAAAGATAATTGCTTCCATCTATTGTGGATTCTTTTCCGCTCTGTCAAAACCAATATGCAGCTATTCTCTACATTACCAATAAGGTGCAATTTTCCCATAAATTAGGTCATGCTGGCATTTCTTTCAGGGTAACTCTTAAATAAATTTAAAACATGAAGTCTGAGGGCCTTGCGATTAAAGAACTACACAATGTCAAATGAGACTCAGCTGTAGATGGGGAATTCTGTTGTCTGATTTTTGCAGAGCTAAAATTTGAAATGCACTTGCTTTTTCGAAGTGATGGTAAACCCTGATTATTTTCTTATTAAGTGGTGAGTGCTCCAGCAACTTCTGAATGAAAATGAAGGCCTAATTCTCATGCTAATATTCTTTTGATTTAGTCTAAGTTCCTTAGATGATGCAACTCCCAAAGCTCTGTTAATATTAATAGAACTAGGCTAATTTTTACCAGCTGAGCAGGACTTAAGTGAGGACCCTTTTCTGACACACAGGAAGTGCAAAAAGGCCTCCGTATAAATAAAAAGTAGTTCCACATGATCAAATCCTTGTCAGTGAATTCATGAGAAGTTTTGACATTGATCACAATAAGGTCAAAATTCCTCACAGAATGGCTACATACATACATACATATACATAAGCTCTGTCATCAAATATAGTGAGATTTTGAGTTTTTTTCTTTTTTGGGAAGTATGAATCAGTTCTACCAATAATACACACACACACACATACACGCACACACATATATTATATGTATGTCATATTCTTTTTATGCATAGTTCTCAGAAAATTCAGCAGATTAAAATTTTCACAAAGAATCTTAACAAAAGTAAGTAACTTTGTGCTTTAAAGAGGACTCCAACTTTATGCAAAATATTAAAATGATAGTGGGTTTTTTAAGTTTTCAAGTTACTTAAACTAAACCTCTTGCTGACCTTGTCAGTTTGACAACAGACAGCAGTTTACCATTTCAAGTCAGCCATCTTTACCTTCTGAAGTACAAACCCCTAATACAGATAAATAATTCATGCCCATTATCTGTAAAGAATCAAGACTAAAAGATGCACAAGTACACTTGTGACATTTAGCACTGCATTTCTTGGATTTACTTGAAAATGCATGCCTGTACATCAGTCTTGTGCAGATTCCATGGAGGCTATAACAGCAAAAGATGCAGAAGACAAGTGGGAAATAAAGCCTTTCTCTTCTGTTTTGAGAGAGTTAACTTTAAGAGTGGAGAATGACAAGATATTAAAGCTTACTAAACACTTAAAACACAATGCAAACATTAATTACAGCTGATGTAAGTAAAAGCTAAATACACTCTCAGGATCTTTCAGATTTCCTATGCTATACATTTAAAGACAAGGTATCAATGGCATGCATCTTCAGCATTTAAAATGCATTTCATGGGTTTGTCTCTATTCTGATGTTTGAACGCAACTCAGACTCTTTCCCTTCCATTGGCACGGCTGGAAATTTCACCAGTGTTCACATACCCAGCAATTACTCTTAATGCCTTGAAGCTCCATTAGGTACATTCACCTCCTGTTTACTTTGTCCTCATCCAGTATTTGCTTCTCCTAAACAGAAACCACCAAGGCTGATGAATTCTTGAGGCTTTCTGGGGTGAGCAACTAGCCACCTGGCACCCAACAGAGACCACATGTTGCTGTACACGTCTTTTGCCAGGCAAAAAACACTCCTTACAAGTAAAAGACTAGAACACAGGTCCATGGCATGACTTTGCTTTCAAGTTTTTATACAACATTGAAGAGTATGTTATCTGTATCCATTTTTGTTTTCTCTCAGTTCAGAAAACTCCATCTGAAGACACCAAGGTAAGGCAGAGGACACAGAAATTAAATTAAGGATGCAAAGTTATTTTTGACTTTCAACGATTACACACAGTTGGAGGCATTTGAAAGATGATTTTTGTTCAGGACATGTACTTTGTTTGCCAGAGTCAGCTAAAAGTTTCAATGCAATTAAAAATCCCCAAATGCCAGACAAGGTAGATGTTCACATAGATACAGTCCTGCTAAGCGCACACTCTTCTTGTCGTCAATTCAGTGTTGGTTTCACAGTAACAAACACAAATTGTCCTCATTTCTATAGCATGTCTATGGAGTCATGGGCAGCAACAACAGATGCAGACTCAGTCTGTCACTCCAGAAGGAATACGAATGTGCTTAAAGCTGCTTCATTTATGAAGCAAACATGGAACTGTTACCTGCCTGAAAAGAAAAACAAAAATTAAAATTTTGCCGATTAGTGTCTCTGTCTCCATTGCTAAACAGCAGAGCTTTTCAAAGACATACAGCATAGACATTTTTTCTTGCAATTCTGGAAATAGACAAATTCAACAACTCTTGCATAGATATTCCTTTACTTTGAAGGAATAATTATTGTTATAAGACGTACTTTCTTGATCCAACAACACACTTGCCTGAAAAAACTCCTTGATATCATCTATGGTGATGGAACAACTCTCATTGTCTTACAGAACTGTGTTTGTGCATTTTGGTATCTGGCAATCTCTGGCAGCAGACTTCCCTTTGAAGTCATCTGGAGAAGCCAATACCAAACTGAGTTTATGTCTTTGGAAAAACCAGACAACTTGTCCAGTTCAGTGATGACTGCCCTTCTCAGTGAGCGGATGTCAGAACAAAATGGTTAAGGAGACTGGAAATCTCTGAAGTTGTAACTAACTTGATCACAACACTCAGAAATACATTTGAGAGTGACTGCTACAGGATGACCTGCAAAACCTGGATAGTCTGTTATACTCTTACGCTGCTCTTTCTGCTCGTAATGTTAAATGAAGCATTCAGCACTGCCTGAATTTTCCAGGCCCTTGCCAGAGACGTATGGATTAAGCACAGCACAACTCCTGTGGTAAGAAGCCGCTTGCCAGAGACATGCACTATTTTGCAGAGGACCAGCTAGGACTCAGAAAGCTCACTTGCCTTTGCTGCTAACTCTTACACACTAAAGCAAGAATGATGTATCTGATAGGGCTACAGAGTCTGCAGACTGCTGAGTAAACAACAATTAACAGATGTTCAGCTTTACTTGGCCTGTTCTCCTACACTCACCTGCTAGTTTAATGATTTTGGTTTTTAGATTATGCTGCTTTGAAGCAGACGTAGGACAACAGCAGAAGACTTCTCTGTATCAGCTTTTGCACCAAGAAGGAAAAGCAGTAGCTGTCCTTCATTTGAGAATTCTGGCATATTTCATTTTGTAACATTTTCAGGTTAAAAGTCAAATGCCTAAATTAATGATACAAGATTAATTACATTTGCTGCTAGGATCTTAAGCATAAACAAAGCCTACTGATAACAAGTTGTTGTTTTGTTGTTGTTTTTTTTTTTTTTTTCCAAAAACGGACTTTGAATCACTTTATATTTCAGCAGTCAAAAGTTATTAAGCCTATGGTAAGACTCTCAACCATGACAACTTACCAGTACACAAAACAGTAACAGTGTTGAGGGAGAAAAAGCAACAACTACACTTGCAGATGTTCCTTTTCTTTTTGCTGCAACACACTGAAAGAAAAAGGTACTTCATTACTACAGTGCTAGTGTTTCAAGGAAATAGAATGGAAGGAATTATCAATAAGTTACAATAAAAAGGAACCCAAAGTTTAGTATGAGGATGAAGTGCAGGATGAGTTATTAGTAGCAACTAATATACATGATGAATACACAGTCTTCCATTTTAAGTACTGCACATGAAGCAGATTTGTTTTTAGAATGTATTATTCTAGAAAGTTTAAACACAGAAGTTTTCTGCTCCTGTGACCAAACTGCTAGATCAGAACTCTTCTATTCCTGCCTTCAACAGTGGGCAGCACCAGGCATTTAACACAGCCTGGGAGGCCTACAGGATAAGATGTGTCCTTCTGCCACCTGCATCAGATCTGTCCCTTAATCCCTCGTAGTTAAAATTTTACCAAACACCCTGAAATACAAGGTTAAATAATGCTCTCAAAATGCTTTAGCATGAACTATCCTAACTTAAAATATCCCTGAGTCCTTTTTGAATTTCACTGACTTCTTTTCTCAAGTCATGTCCAAACAACTTTGAATGTCTTTAAGCGTTATTTCTAAGGTATATTTGACTGAGTTACACAGATTTTTTTCTCATTAAAAATCAGATAATGTAGTGTTTAAGCACGAATAGAGCCATAAATCATTTCAGTATGATCTTGGGAAGTTATGAGGTTTTGAATGAGTTGTCATTAACATTAAAAAAACCCTGGAAAACATAGATGTTTATATACACATACCCTGGGAAATGTAAAAAAAGTGAGATAATACAAAAAATGTTCCTGTGAAAAATGTTTAGAAAGTTATAGGTGCACAGCGAGGAAGATGTTGTTTTCTAATTAGTTACATAACATGAACCTTCACACCACACAGCAAATAACACAATTAATTTTCTTTTGTGGCTTCATATATAGGTCTCAGCCTTCCTTTCTCACAGTGGGAGTAAGGACAGATAAAGTAATATCCCTTCAGTAATATTTTGCATGCAGAAATCTCCTCCATTTCAATTTTTATATTTAAACTAAAAGCTCCTTTAAAGGACACATCCTAAGCACACATTTTGCTAATACAGCAAGACCTTGTGTTTGATGTTTTTTGTGTTTGTCTTAGAGCTGGAGAGAAACCTTCAGGAAGTTTATCTCTGCAATAAAGATAAACTTACATTTGTATATATGAATATAAAGTGAAACAACATACCTTATCTCATTTTCCTCTTGACAGTCATGACACTGTGTAGTTTCACCACTTTCTGGTCTGGATTTGGGATGTGTTTTCTAGGAAGAAGATGCATGAAATATAAAAAGCTTTCCTTATCAACTCCCTAAAAAAAATATTGCATGTTTCAGTTTGCTTGAAATTTTCAATATCAGTCATCTTGAAAAACGTAGGCCAAATCTTGTCCTCTAATATACATCCTCTGCTAGTATAATTTTACTATCCGAGCCTTTGTATTGTAGGCAGGGGCACAAGGGGAAAAAGCAAAAGAATCTTCCTCTCAAGATGCAATAGAACTGGGAAATTAGGGAAATCCTGCGGTTTTAATTTCCAGTTAGACAGCTACCATGCTGGATTAGACAGGATTTGTACTTTGGTGGTGGTATTCAAGAATCTGACAACATGGATTTCCATTTCCACATCACACAGTTCAGTGAAAATCAAAAGAGATGTCTCTGGCTTTCAAACGCAGAACGGTTCTGTTCTTCCTGCCTGACCATAGCTACAAAATGTAGTATCATTATGTAAGCAATTAAATTAAATATTTCTTACCTTCCAGTATATGGCTCCCAAAATAAAGCCCATAAGAAGAGACAACAATGATGTCAGTGCTATGCTGATCCCTTGCAGGCTGGAGCTGCTAATGAAGCCAAGCGCCTCCTCTGTTAATTACAGATGTTCTCATTAGGAAAGACATATTTATAGCAGAAAATCTTCAGGGCAACACTATTAGCAAAAGCACTTTTATTCACCACCTATGTAAGATCTTAAATAGCAGAACAGATACTTTAAGGTGCTATGTACACGAGATGAACTTCATACAAAGTCTCACAGGAAATTTTTGACCACAAAGATGCTTCTCCCATTTTGAAACAGCTATGTTGAATAATTCCAGCACTAATTCTTTTTCTGGGCTTTTTGTTTGTTTGTTTGTTTGTTTTTCCCCTCTCTTTCCCGCACTTCATAGTTTTGGGTTTATCAATTTTTTAAAGGTCTTACTCTGTAACACAAAGTAATTCTTTGGAAGAGCATGTATCTTTTTGCATTTGCTTAAGTTCCATAAGACACTGAGTGCAGATAGGCATTCTGCCTTGCCGCTGATGGATTACCAACACAAGGGCCCTAGAGAGAGGTTAGCTTAACAAAATAAGCCTGATTTCACTTCTCATGTCTGTCTGGAAAGGTTTTGCTGACTTCAGTAAGATCAAGACCTTGTATCTTGAAATCTAGCTGTGTTATTTTGTTGTAAACATTTCTTGATAGCTTTTTATATTTTATACAGAAGAGCTCCAATCCTAGTCGTTTATGTCCACAAGTAATTCCATTCCTGTCACAGGGAACTGAATGCATGCTGAGACTAGAATGTGGCCCTCCAGTTATTTAATCAAGAACAGGGTTCAAAAAGTCCTACAGAGTCACCCTGGGATTCACCTTCCAAAATGCAAAGTGAGCCACAGGAGACTGCTATTTAGACACTATCCACACAGTTTTGGTTCATTTCAAGATCTGGTGTCTGCAGCTCAAATGGTGGATGTATTGCCTGATTACAGGAAAAGAACCAAACTGTAAGCACTGGAAAAAATGTAAGTGATTAGATACAGATAAAAATGGACTGAAAGCACTAGAAATTTGTATGACTCATGCAAACAGCAAATGTCTAAGCACGTACAGTATGAGATACTGGGTCAAGCAATATTCATTTAGTACATTATTAAACAGCCTCTAAGAAAAAACACCCTAGTGTTGAAAGGAGCATTCTCATAATTAACTAGTAGCTCATCTTCAAGTCTCTGAGATTTTCCAGTTGACATTTTGCAAATTTTTACACAAATGTTCTTTAAATGTTCTTTTTATCTCTGAAATTCAGCTGCGTTTTCTAGAATCACAGTCACAGACAGGGCTAAAAAGTAAGACAACAAAAAGTCTGTATCTTCTATACTTATATTCAACATGTACCTCTCTATACCATACAAAACATACAACCTCTAGGTTCTGACCATGGGGCTTGAATTTTACTCACATCTGATAGACTTGGCGCACCAAAAGGAAACACGGGTCAAGCAGAACAGATGCCCTTACCATGAAAGAAATCTGTCTACAGAGAAGAAAAAGATATCTAAGTTCTACAGAGGTGAACATCGGATAAGAAGAGAGGCTATCAATTGGTCTGCCTCTGCCTGCTCAGAGATTAAAATCAAGAGCAGAAATTAATTGGAGGGGTATATATTTTCTCCAACTGATTGTCACAGATTATGCATGAAGGAGGTCTGCTTGCACAACTGACCTTCAAAAAAATCTGGACAACCTCAAATGGGCTACACTCAGCCTCAACAGCTCAAAAAAAGAAATTCCTGACATTACCTTATCTGAACTGCACTCTTAGGCAAAAACTCCTACATTGTTCTTGTGCTGTACTCAAGGAAAATGAAACACTGATTTGCCTAATACCATTAGTCATTCTTCCCAGTGACAGGCTGCTCAGTTAGACAACTGAATTATGGTCATGTTTTCTGGATTTCGCCCCAAAAACTTCAGAAAAAGATGGAAAAGTGAAATAAAAATCAAAAGAAAAATGGTTCAGGTCATACAGATCATAGTTTATTTGATAACATGTTAACAGAGGAGTGTATAAGCTGAAAAATTCTCTGCCTTCTCTGCAATGCTGAGCAGCATGTCACGGCAAGCATAATGATTTTTACATAAATGTCTGAAGAAATGTTCTGTATGCAGGGCAATCAGTGATAGTCTAGCATCCCCATTTTTACTATTATTTTTCACAAACTTCAGAGAGTCTTAGACAATAGAAGTGGTCCCTTTACAATGAAGTATCTAAAAGTCAAAAAAGTCTGATTTCTGAGAAAATATCTCCAATGCAGATATTTTCCTCAGCAGCTATGGAAAACTGATAGGAATTAATAATATTTAGCTTTTCATGTGGGGACCTTCAACCCAGGGAAAGAGTCTACATGCAGTCAAACCGTTACATCACCCTCAGCCTATCTTTTAAAAATGACAATTGATTTTTTTTCCATAACTTGATAGAGTATGAATTAATCTGAAAAGTAACCCATAACTACCTTGAAAAGCAAACAACAACAGATTATTTGATTTCACTTTCAAGTCCGGAAAAAATCACTTGAAAGATCTGGAAAGAATGAAATAAGTCATGGTGGGTTTTTTCATGTGCATTTTATTTATAATAGCATCTATGTCAGAGCAGGTTGGAGTATTTTCAGCCTGGGAAACCTCCTGGTGACCTGCGTCCTAATGAAGAAAAGAGAGATAAGGAAAGCAAGCTGGCTGCCAATAGCTTTTTATTCCTTCTATAGGGATGTCTTCCTCTATTAGAAACTTCAGAGCTTTACACAAAAAGATTCCTATTCCCAGCAGTTGTAAAGGCAAAGTAGGAGAAGGAATAGGAGGAACCAGGTATATCAGTAACTTTGTAAACTCCTTGGGCAACTCCAGAGGAACTACTGGCTTTGCAGTTAGTATACTATTCACTAAAACAGACTCTTATATAGCAAGGTGCAAAACAGTAGTGGAAGCAGGCCAGCATCCCTCAGAGATCTCACTCTGTACCGTGTGCAAGATCCCCTAAGGAAGCAAGCACATCTGATGTTGATTTATGTACAGTCTTTATGGGCATTAGGATGTTAAGCTGTGAACAAAATATATTTACATTAAAAGCCACCCAACTACACAATGAAGCTATTGAGCTGCTCTCCACCTTGAGCCCTGTGTGTAGGTCTAGCAACCAATTATATTTCAAAGCACTGGCTCAATCTTTTGCTGTGTACACCTCAAAGGATTTTTCAGCTTACCTCTGCTCAGCTTCAACACAATTACCACAAGATCTTATCTATAAAAAAATGCAGAGCAGCTCTCACCTGTTCATTAGGGTTTTCCATTCACTATAAAGTTGGAACAAACGAACAAAGGCAACACCATGTGCATTAAGCTATGGGTGAACATTTTCAAATTGTGCAATTACTGAATTAAAATGCATTATTCTTTACTTAATTAAAAAACCAGACCTTCTTCCTGGAAAGTTTTAGTTTAAGCTGTTAAGTACTGAATAATAAAGCTAAATTATTGTGATGAAATCATATGCAAAATGGAAGAAAGTAAAACAAACAACTTGTTATGAAAATATAAATAATTCCATGGTACTAAATTAAGAACTGTTAGTAACAGCTAGTAAGTTCAAGCTTTAATTACAGCAACATGAGATTCAACTGATGGGAAAAAAGAGACTGCTATTTATTGTTTAGTTGGAGATTAGAACTCAAGACTTCTTATTCTGACACTTGTCCTTTACATAGGGACAATCTCATCTGAAGTCTAGACAAATAATACTATAATGATTCAGAGAAATATCAATATGACTGATACCTAAACAGTTACTTGCAATTTAAATTGGACTACAACCATGTAGTGTAAAGAGAAGAAAATAAACCAGCCTTAAGAAATCGGAGGTGCTGGTGGTGGTGTTTTGATAATTTTGTGGGAGAAAAGATGGAGCGGGAACATGCCTCAGATCTGCATTCAATATTATGAGGATGAAAACAGGACTACTGCCATTCAAACAAACAAATGAACCCCAAACAGGATAATTGTTCCATTTTACACTTAATTGGGGTAAGAATTTTGTTGTAGATTTAATCAAGATTCTACTGTATTATAGTAGTTTAATTTTGTTGTTAATAACAATGGAGTCATGAAATATGACTCTTTCAACAAATGTAGCAACAACATGAAAAAATGTAATTTAGCTAATTTATATTTATACAATTTCTATTATAATTATTTTACAAATGATTTTATTAGATGATGCACTTCAGGTTTGTCTAAGTTGAATTTAGAATTAAGAGTAGTTCAAGTCAGCTGACTTCACAGACATTATTAATAGATTAAAAATTTATTATTAATCTGGAGGGGTTCTTTTGCAAACAGTGAATGCTTCTAAATGGTCTAGAAACCATTAATTTTAAATTGCTCAAATTAAATCCGTTTAAAATTAAAGAGGTTCATTTAATAAAACATTCTGCAGTAGTTTGTGCCAGAAAATGCTTTTTTCATGTTTCCTCCCTTCTCCAAATGCATTCCTTTTTGCAACTGCTCTGAACAGTGGTGCTGTTCTGAGAACAGTACTGAAGCCAGCAGAGAGGTCCCCTGTGCCTGAGAGTTTTCACATAGTAAGCAATGAGATTATTCATTATTGTTGCTTTCAAGAAGGTAGGGATTAATTAAAAGAGAAAACTTAGCAATAAAGCCAAGACAAAACTAAAATCAGTACTCAAGGCCATTTTCAGGGAGTAAAACAGAGATGCCAATAAAGATGCCACAGGTCCCTCCCTGTAAAAAACTCCAAGCAAATACCTAAAGTGTACCCAGTCAGCATTCGATGTTCAAGCTAATGTAATTTAATCTGATTAGGGGTTCAAACTGTCCCCAGCCTCAGACATGCAGTCCTCATGTCATCGCTACATAAGGCTGTTAACTGACATCCAATTTTCCAATAAATTGCTTAAGAGAATGATAATCAATTAAAGCACACCTGTACAGCATATGGCCAGCCAAGCAATTGACTTGGCTTACTGCATTATTTTAATTAGTCTTTTTTTCCTACTTCATTATCAGTTCCAGTTATAAAATAAGATTGATAGACCTGCTTCTGTACTCCCTTCCACAGTACAGACACAGGTGCCACACTCAGCTGTGCTCCCTGGCATCTCTCTCCTTTTATTTTACTAGTAAAACTCCTTTCATCTGAACTGCTCCTGTAATCTGTTTGGGTTTTTTTTTGCTCCTTGATCCATTCCCATTGCTTCAGGCTGCAGCTGAATATTCTGCCTCTAGCAGTGACAGCAAAAATTATCACGTTCAGACCTAAGAGGAAGATATGCACTCTGTAGCCCCCTCCTGACACCTCATAATTGGCCCCAGTATCATCAGGTTATTTGTAGTCAGCTCCTTGGCCTCTTGATGAGGAATTTATGGCAGTGAGACTTTCCTTTTCCAGAGAGGCCGTCTGGCAGCCAGGAGTTGAAAGCAGTTTTTGTTCCAACCATGTACTCAGAGGGTTCTGGGAAATGATGACTCAAGACCTTCTCTTAATTAGAAAGCGATCAGGAAGGGCTACAAAATTGACAGCAACTGTTTGTCAACTAAGAGGTAGCATGCATGGTGCCAAAAACCCAGAGAATAACTAGATTACACATTCCCAAGAAGCATGAGAAGAAACTCAGTATTAGGCTGCCTCCTTGTCCATGTTTTCTTAAACACAAGGAGTACTAGCCACAGACTTCATCACACATTCAGTTAGCATGGATGCTTGTGAATTGAAAGTGGGGTATTATAAAAGAGATTTATTTGTCATCCTGATGCGTCCAGGAAACGGGAACAAGGAAAACAACAACATGGTTAAGCAGGAACCTCTATGGAAAATCCCCTTCTTTTGTTCACAAGAGTATTTACTTTGTTTTATATGATGTCACTAAAAGCCCCTGAAACTTAGCTACTTCTCTTCCCCTCAGATTCCTGTCCCCCTTCTGACTTCATGAGGGGTCATGTAATGTAGAGTCTCTTTACAGCAGCAGTTCTGCGCTCTCTTATCCGTCAGTGATGTCATGTAGTACACTGACCAAGCCAGATGAGAAACACAGAGATGGCCATGCCACAGAGAATGTTACAGCCTGCCAAAAGTGTAGTGACTTTGTCCTTGACCTCAGCCAAAAGCATGCTGACTGTGAAGCTGGCCCTGCTGTGACTAGAGCAAGCAAACAAGGGACTGTCTTCAGGTTCGGTGTCAAGCTTAGGATTGACAGTACTCTCAAAATGCAATGTACCAGCAAGCTCTTTGTCCATGTGAGTACCCTAGGCCAGATTTAGTTCACTTATTCTGTCTGTTTGGAGCACCTTCCTCTTATAAGTTAAAATGAGGCATCTGGGACAGCCAAGTTTGTGGAGGCCATATGACTAGTGAGACTTCATGACAGCCAAAACGAAGAGACTTGCCCTCTCCGAGTTGTAGAGCGCTGTCACATTATTGTAACTTGATAGCATCTCTAAATTTTGATTAGATAAGTTCGTTGCATTTTGGTATGACAGCTGAGAACACATGGTACACCATCAGGCACAAGTAACTTCCCATTAATTTGCACAATTAATGACATTCTTTTCCTCTGAACTCTCATAACTACCAGCTACCGGAACAAAATGGAGACACATATTAATTCAATCACTTGTACTTACTGTTACCGCTAGTGTTACTGCCAATGCTGTCATTCCTAAGGGAGCTGGCAGCAACAGGAGGAAACAAAAATGTTTTTGTGACAGCGACTCTGGAATCTAAATAGAAAATGAGTGTGTCAGCATTGCGTAACGTAAAATACAGTTCCCCCTATATAAGATGATGGGCTGTAGGGCCACTCTGATGCGGCTGCGGGGCTGTTTTAAAAACCTGGGTACAGGGCTGTTTACAAATTTGATTAAGCCAAAAAAGGCAGTCTTATTAAGGGGAGATGTGTCTACACACTGAGCTGCTGCTGAATAGGTACTGTGGAAAAACAACTGCCTTGAATAAGTTCTCAGGTTATGGAACTACTCTACTTCTAGTTACTACTGGTATAACTGTGCAACTGGATACATTGCACTAATTAAAAAGCTAGTAGCTGTCACTAGAAAGAGTGAAAGGAAATACCTCAATTTACTGGAAGGGTAAGAATGAACTGCAGGAGCTTGACTTGAACATGTTAAAATTTTTAAATGAAGTAAACATGGGCCTTTTAAGGAGGGGTGGGAAGAACATGAAGGTGACTTGAGGCTGCTGGAATTTACAACTGTCCTAGCTTCCTATTCTTTCAGTAGTGCAATCTTAGGCCCTACTACTTCCTTATAAAAATTAGAGCATTAATAGAAGATAAGAACAATGTAAAAAGGCTATCCAGAATATATTTGGGATGAAAAGAAGCAGATCAGATTATTGTGAGATTATTTGAATTTTATTAAGGAATGATGTCAATAGGTATGATGGCACTAGTTTTACTGCCAGACAGAACTTGACTTGGAAATTAAATACAACCTTCGGTTTTGGCAGTAATTTTAACTGGCAGTAAAAAGGAGACATGGAGGTACAGCATCACATCATTAGCATCTCTGAAATCAAATGAAAAATCACCCATTTATATCTACTTAGATTCTGTTCCCCAAAATAAGGGCCATCTTACCATTCTCTGGTGTTTCTACTGTTGAAGGTAGAATGCAGTCATTCTTATCCAATATATCTGCAAACTCCTTGTAGACCTCAATGGTATTATTAAAGTGCCTAAAAAAATCCTCAGGAATGAAGTGACCTTCTTCATAAAGGTGACCATTTTCTTTTACAAAATCCTAGGGTAAAATATAGAATTCAGCTTGAAAGAAGGTCAAGAGAGACACTCATTTCAAAACCTCAACAGATGATAAAAATATCCAAAGATAACACAAGATAGTTTAAATTTTTAACCTACAGAAGACTAAATTTACTGTCAACAATCTTCATAAATCATACAAGCCCTCTGATCTGAGGATTTCAAATTAGCTTTGCAAATAGAAATAAATTATTAATACAGCATTGGAAAATTGCCAAGGAATGAAAGGCAGCCTCCCATCCTACACTGAAAATGCAGAGACTTTTTTTTAATTCCTTCATTAAAAAAGTACCTCCATTTCATGTTATTTTGCAATGTTCCCCATGATCTTTTTAATCTGAACACAGGAACACAACACAGTCATAGCTATTATCATAAAAGTACAAGGAACAGAATACAATAGTTGGGACACACTACTGCACAGAAGCAGTTTGAGATTCCTGATAATGTATCTAAAAATAAGAGCAGGACTATAAACAAGGAAGCCCACTTACTCTCTGAGGTCTAACAGACAAGTGTGATATGCCAAACAACAAGATTGAGGTCCACATTAAGATCATTGATGGTTATCTTATTTTCCTCTTTTTACCTGACTCTGGCTTTCATAACCACTGTTTCCTATGCTAGCAGGCCAAATTTGGCCTGGGGTTACTCTGTGCTTCCAAAAAGGACAAGAGTGGTAAGAACATGGTCTAAATATGTACTAAGGAAAACTTCCCACTTTTGGCTCCAAAATTATTTTATGCTTAATGCTGAAAGTACTTGACCTAAGATCATTCTTCTCTGAGGAAATCAATAGTTGGTTGTTTCTCTGAATTACAGGATATTAAATTCTTTATTCTACAAAACAAAATTACTCTTCCCCAACCACATCCCAGCTGAGTGCTTTGAGTCATCAGGACAAGAATAGAAAAGAAAAAAAGATATACCTTGAAGACTGGACAGAATTCAGTTTGAAATGGAAAAGTAAGGCATGTCTAAATACCCTCAACAATGTACTGCCAATGCAACAAGGTTATAAGGTTTTGCTACTCTAAATGAGATTGAATGGTTTGGTCCATTTAATTCATTCTGGATGTTAAAAAGGTCCAATTACAACAGCTAAGGACTTATTTAATAGAAGTCAATATATATGGACGATGAAATCCTTGCCCTAAAGAACATGTCGGATTTTGCCTATTTTGTTCCGTGGGACAATGCCTTTGATAACAGAACTGGTTAGAGCTGGATTAGGGATTAGAAAGCTATTTTTTTCACCCCGTAATTTTCAGACAAGAGAATCATACGTCTCCTGAAATCCTTCCAGCAGCTGTTAGAATCCAGAAACATGGAAATGGGCTGATACTCCCTAGTCTTTGCTCTGTATTTGTATAAAAATGATCATTAAACCATGATGAAGCTTTTGGAGCTTCACACAGTGGGATACATGCTAAAAGTATATTAATAGTTTTGACTGCATCATCTTTAAATTTACATTAGAATCACTAGCAAAAATGAGTAATTTAAGCTGGATGCACAAGGAAGGTTTCTGCCAGTTTCAAACAGGCCAGAATGAATTATCTTAAAGATGAAGGTTACATTTTTGACTGACTGTATACAAGTCATTGTATATACTGTAATTCCTTGTAAGACATTTTCCTTTGACACAGGAGACAACAACTAGCCAACTCTAAGCACAGTGTACTCAATGCATTTCTAAACAAAGTAGGATTTCAGATGTACAGGAACATAAATGAGAACAAATCTGATGAAGCTTTGGACATTTTTAAGCAATTACTGAGAACAGTGCAACAGAATGTAAAAAAAAATCCAGCAAAAAAGCAGAAACTCTGAACAATTACCTTATTTTTATCAAAAGCCAGGCATGCCATAAGATCATTAATTATCCTTGTGAGATTATTGATGATTGAATAGTTGCTTAAAACATCAGACATATCTGAAATATCTGAAAATTTCTGGAGAAGATTATGTAGACTCCTTGAAAATTCAGGCACCATCAAATGCAACCAACAGTGACTAGGCTGTCAGGGGATAAAAAGAGAAACAAAGAGGTAGATTAAATATCAGACTTTTGCAAAAACTGGTTAAGCAGCTCAACGTGCAAAAGTAGATTAAAATGTTCTTTCCAATTCAAATTATCTTGAAAGTCTAAATTAAAATTTGTCTTCTTTAGTGTGGCCAACTTTCTCTTCAGTCCTTTTGGTAAATTTTCTATTCTCACTGATACTGACATATTTATGCTTGTCTGTTAAAAGCCATTCCTTCATTAAATTCTTAATGAATGCTAAGCATCAGTCTGCTGAGAATTTAAGCCTTGGGACATACTACTACTAACTCTAGTCCATGCTTTCATTAACCAATTTATTTTTTTTAAAATAACTACTGCTTTAACAATTTTATGCAGACTTTCTTTAAACTAATCTGCTTTCATTTTATTATTGTTACCCTACATGACTCAGTTAACCTCAAAGATCCTTGATTTAAATCTCTTCTGAGGAAGGTTTCTGTAAATGTTTTGCATGAAATCCATGTGTGCTGCTATCCACCTTTGAAAGAGTTAGCTTGGTTAACTTCTCTTCAGCTTTTCCACCTGATGCCACTCCTGAGAACAGATTCCAGATACAAAAGTCTTTCTTTTCCTGAGTTTTTGCCAACAAAAGGGCTCTGCACAGCCCATGGTGGTATGTGCCACATCTGTGCCACCGGAAGAGAGTTTAAAACCTCTCACTGACACCTATGCAATTAGTTTGCAGACAAAGTTTGTACAGCTGTTCATGTAATTGAAACCTGGTCATTCATCTTGCTTCCTTAAAGGGAGTCATTAACTTCTTTCACTTAGATTTACACACAGTAGTCAGGTAAACAAAAAAGCCACCCAGCCCAGAAAACCCCCTAACTTAATACAATCAGAAAAACTATAGGTAATGCATAAGTCATACTGCAACATATACCTGGAAGTCCCTCTCTAATAAAAGCTGAATTTCGAATGTTAAATGTTATGGCAACTTATTCCACATATTTTTTTCAATTGTTAAAAAAGTCTCAGGATCACTAAACCATGCTAGATACAAAGACCTTGGCCCAGCAACTCCTAAGTACTCTCAGTATCGCTTAAACCAGTTACCAGTTGCTGCCAGTGGATGGGCAGCATCCACTGAATCCACCCACTCCACCTTGTGCAAATACGCAGTAAATGTTTGGCCGATGTACCTGCTTCTAGACTTAATCCCATTTTACTCATTTTCTGCAATAAACCTTCATACAGATGCTTTGACTACTTTTTGTCCCCACTACTACCAATATCACCACTTGGCAACAAATCACTTTCTTGGTGACACAGGTGGTGCTCTGCCTGTATGTGTAAATGTTTTTGATGAGGAGAAACACACTTCGTGCTTTTGAAGATTAACCAGAGTATTAGGTTCCCAGGCCTAAAGAATCAAATGTAAATACATTGCTCAGTTTCACCTGACTTTTCACTTTTGTGTACAACTCACATACAGATAACAAGTTGTAAGTCTGTTATTATCACCTTCTGTAATTGTGAAATGGATGGTGTTTGGACCAATCCTGCCTCCCTTTTTTCCTTCAAGCACAACAGCCGGAGAGGAGAGGTAGAAGCAAATAAATCACAGAAAGCTTCTTGAAACACACCCCATTCCAGCAGCATGCATTGTGCCATGTCCCACTGCCCTTATGAGACAGACAACGCATTTTCCTCTGCTTTGGTGTAGGAACATGGACACAGAGCTCCTGCGCTTCACTGAGCTGCAAAATAGGAAACCCTTTTCCTCTGAGGTTTTGTGGGTGTGCATTCTCCTCTGGCAGGGACTAGCAAAAGCTTGCTGCTTCTTTAGTGAGCATTTGGTGATTTCAGCAGGGAGTCTATTTTGTTACTCCCATGGTTTAGCATGCGTGTAGGAGTCTCATCTGACGGAACCATTCTGACCTACAAAGCTGCATTTAACGAGAGCTTGAAGTTTTCTTTTCAGCAGTATCAAGCTGCGCAATCGCTTGCTAGCTCCATACATACCAAACACAGGGATGAAACTGTTGAAACGGAGAAATGTGATGCTGTTTGCAAGGAGTAATGGAGGTTTAAACTCTTCATTTTTGTGTAAACTTTGACAAATTCACATTTTAGGGCAATGGCAAACCTGAGTTCCCTTGTGCTTCCAGGTAGTCCTCGTTTAGCTTCTTCTTTCTACACCGATCTAAAAGTTTAAAGTTTATCTCCTCTTCGGCATTCAGCCGCTGCTGCTGTCATCTTTTCCTTTTTAACCTTCAGGTTAGACTACACAGTTCACTCTATACTAAAATACTTTTAAAGCCACTCAGCTGCCTTGAGCTAGTGCATAATGTAACAACACTTCTGTTTAATGGATTCGGTCAGTCTGTTCCTGTTACATGCACTACACTGGCTTCCCATCTGCTTTGCATTCACCCTGCCTTCCTACCTTTAGTCATCTACATTTGAGACTTGCTACCTTGGGTACATTTTCCACTTTATGCACACACTGAAGATCTATTGAAAAAAACTGCAGAATGCTGTTTCAATCCTTTCAGAGCTGAACAAAGGGCATTCACCTTATGCAGAGCAGTGTTTCCCAGCTTGCAGGGACCTTGCAGAACCCAGAGCCAGCCTTTGCTCTGTTATGTGTAGAACAACCTGAAATCCCCAGAGAGGAATTTGGCAAAGTGGGATGTGAATACCTCTGAATACTTCCTCATGTGAAGGTATGTGGCCAAGAGCTACACCTTCCATCACCATGACTGAAAGTGGCATTTGAACAAAGGGACTATGGAAATCCCAGCTCTGAACTTCTTCCTATTTTTTTCCTGGCTGCTCATTGTAAACGTAAACTGCATCTAAGTTCCTGGATATGATGCAGCAAGATGACATGACATTTAAACTATAGAAGAGAAACTGTGTGCTGGCAGCCAAAACTGAACCATGGAGCAGGTAAGAGTTAAGCAGTGAGAATGACCAGGACTCATCGCTGAAGCAGTCTCCTTGGCCTTATTCATCGGTAGTGCCAACCTCCTCAGGAGCACACCAGAGGGAACAACCCCAATCCAGCCCAGCTCTCATCCATCAGCTGCCATGCTCATCCAGGACAGGGACCAGCACTCAGGCTACAGTTGTCCTCCACAGACATAAATCTCATCACATCAGGAACCAAAACCACTGAATTTCAAAAAGCACCACAGCCAGGGGATGGTGGCAGCCAGTCTTACTTCTCTTTTCTCTGGATATTGGCTATTTTCAGGAACTGAATATTTTCCATTAGCTTTAATTATATCATATAGGCTCTAGTATCTGACTTCCATGGTATTCTGTAGTTTTTATGCCTAAGTAATCAAGTTTAAACTGGGTTTTCTAAAGTACTCCAAGTTTTAGTAAAAGCCTCAAGCTTCCAATAAAACTCAAGAACACTGCCAGATCTGACATAATACTTTGTAATATCATAGCTCAGGGCCCTTACTATCTCACAGCCTCCTTTTCCTCCGGCCATCTTCTTAGCACTGAGAGAATGCTTCTTCTAGTATTGCTCTCCAACATCAATAAGGGATTTTGCTAGATTTGCTACAATGTTGTAGGATAGAATGTGGTTTTATGCATATCACACATAAATTGGATTTTCATAATGAAAACTTTGCACAGACACAAACCCAGCTGTTTACATCTACCAGATGATCTCCAATCACTGATGCATGTGTACAATTATTCATTCTTAAGACACGCATGATATTGTTCAGTTTAACTGACAAGCTAGTTCTTTTCTTACTTTTTTTCTTTCCTTAAAACAATATAGTACAATATAGCATAAAAAGTTTTAGCAGAATAAGCAACAAGATGATATGAAAATGTTTTTAATACAAAACAGTACAAATTTTTAAGAAGAGTATATAATGCTTATTTGAAAGTATCACTATGTATTATATATGGGATTATATAGAAAGAATAACACAAAATATGTTTGAGTGAAAGGTCCTTAGTTTCTGCCAGTCTTTAGTTACTGATGCAACCATTTGCTGAATTTTGGGTTCTCTTTATCGTCTACTCAGTATTTGTTATGCTTTAATGGCACTTCCACTGGCTGAATGTTCTACTGCAGTATGCTCAAAAGCACAATTAGAACAAAACTACTTCTTTAAGAAAACAATTTTCAGTTGACAGGATGAAGTGACACCATAGCTTGAAATATTCCAGGAAAAAAAGTGTTAAAAAGTTGAACATGAAAAAACATTTTTCTAAGATACCTGTAATTAAAAAGGTTTTAAGTGACTGCAGGAATCTCTCTACATTTCTTTTTAAATGAGTATTTGCAAAGTGTATGAAAAGTGAAATAACCATTATTTAACTGTAACTTACTAAACCATAGGACTAGGTACAAAATATTATGGCGATCACTGGTTCCAGTGGTCTATTTTATTGGCATTAACTTGAAGTGGTTGTACATACCAGACTATCCATCTTCGGGACATATTTAAGGGTTATCATATAATCATTTGGGAGATTTCCAACCTACAATAAACAGATAATAAAAAAGTCATTATTGACTACACAAAGACTTAATTTTGTCACAGTATTCAATGAAATCTGTCAAATATGTAACACACATTTCCAGAACCTACCAGGTGCAAAAGCTTACATACTCAATTTCCTTTTGAAATGCTATTGACTTATTTGCTCACAAGTGAAGCATCTTTTCACACCTTTGTAACATTCCCAAAACCTATCTGATCATGTTCAATACTAAGACTTCCCAGCAGAATCAAAGTCAGTAAAGCAGTGAGGAGAAGTGATCTGAGGTTATTCACTACTGAAGAAACTCCACTACATTTTCATCTTTTAATGGTGTATCTTGAAGTGTTTATGTGACAATTTCTGTGTTACCCAAACCACTCCAAACAGTAAAGGACGTGGTAGTCTCTAAGCCTTTTTGCTTCAAATAATTTCCAACTTCAGCAAGCACTTGAATCTGAAGAAATACTTACCTGCTTTGCTCTCAGTTATGTACCAGGTCACAAAAACACTTGAGCACTACTTCAACTTTGAAGCTGTGCTTCTTACTAATGATGAACAATACAATTATATCATTGCAATGTGCTGGGGCAAAGGAGAGCTTCTACACACGTAAAATGAGTGCAGCTTTGCAGATGTGGGTGAGTATAGGGTGTGCTGAAGCAAGGATAAGTAGTGGAAGAAGGGCTCTCACTGAATTATACAATGTAATATGCTACAAATGGAATCCAACACTACCATGAGATGTGGTTATTAGCCTGGTGAATGTGCTGAGTGGGGAAATGAAGAGGGAGATGCTGCCATGATCCGCAATCTCTTGAAGTACTTTTTTCAAAAGGTTTACCAATACTATGATGCACAGTGATACAACAAATCTATTTTCTTTTGTATCAGTGAAAAATTCAATTGATATTTTCATCCTGGTTTGAAATCCATTTAGTCAAAAGACAATAAGCACATAAATAATTCCTTTGGTGAACCATAATCTATACTTTGTTCAGCAAAGCATTTCTACTTCTTCAGGTTAAAGATCATCCTGCAATGGCTGCTTTTGATTCTGCTGCTATAGCAACCAGCACATGGATTTTCTTTTCCTGTGCATTTTTTAGGTAGTATTTTGTTTGTCACAACAGAATGTTTTATTTGTTAATTAAAAATTAGTTTCAATTAAAAATTAATACAGCAATTTCAAAATGCTATGGTTCTGGAAGTGATCAAGGACAATACTTATGTACAGTCAGCCACTAATGAATTCCAAACATTTTTTTGTTTACACCATGGGCTGAGCCACAATCTTTCAGTTCAATGACATCTAGCTTTCTCCTACAGCTTTAAAAATGAATTTTATACAAGTGATCCTGGTAAATTCCTTTTCATGGATCAAATTTATTTTTTATTTCAAGACCTACATATTCCCAAAGCAGCAGTAGCACAGGTGCCATTAAAATTCTCTGTATCAATTTCCATTTACCTGTAATTTGGGGGAGTTGATTCAAGGTGCTATAAATACTGGAAAATGATGCAGTACTACATTTGTTCTTTCTTTAGAGCATCTGATCCATTCTAAATTCTCATCCACAAGTTTTTATATATTTTTCCTTCTTCTAAAGAGCATCCTGACATCACGGCACATTAATAAGTAATCCACTTTCTTTTCCAGCCACCTTTGCATGCCTGGAGAGGTAGGATTAGCAGCACTTCAAGCAGCAAAGATAGTGAAGATGGTACAGTATGTGCAGCTTCCCATACTCTATAGGAATTCAATACTTAGCAATGTCAGCAAAAGCACTGTTCTTTAAGAAAGGTCACTGGAAGATTAAATTTGTTCCAAATCAATGAACACTACAAGAACTGATATGCATTATGTATACAATCTACTTTACCAGCATCAGAGCCTGTCAAGCACTTTTCACGCACAGTTAAAAAACCGTAACTGTCCAAGAGCTCTTATAGCTTCTCAGACAAAGCCGGAGAATACACCTCAGCCTCAGTCATTTTTCTCCTTGACAGACTGTGAATCAGAAAAGATATTTTTGAATTTAGTACTAAAACTGAAGACTACTGGGGGGGGGGAGGGTGTCAAACACAAAATATATGCCCTGCCTCAAGACAAAACAACTTGTTTAAGTTTTATTGATTAAGCTCCACATGCCAGATGCTCTGCTGATGGAGCTCAGTCAAAGAGAGGGAGTCATATTTGTCCCCCAGTTGGACTTCCCAGCTCACACACAGAAAATAGGGTAGAGTAAGGCTTAAGGATATGTTTGTACTAAATCTCTGCATTTTATACTCCCTTGATTTCCTGAAATTAATCTTGAAATTTCGTAGAATCATAGAATAGTTAGGATTCGAAAGGACTTTAAGATCATCTAGATCCAACCACCCAAGACTATGATCCAAAACTAACCACTTGATTTTCAACTGCTGAAATGATCCTGAAAGGAATGAAAGGACTCTGCATCCTCACACTCAGTGTGGGTGCCTGACTGCTGCAGCTCCCAACAAGAAGCAGATGAGAAGAGGGCTCTGAGCTGCCTGAGTGAAGTGGAATGGAAAGGGACCGTCCCGCAAAACTCCCCGAGTCCTGGAACGGCCTTTTTGATTCCTGTAATCAGCTTCTTAAGTACAGTGACAAATCTGGGGGAAGGAAACACCTACTTGCAGGTCTTGCCTTGGTTTAGACAAAAGCAAAAGTTTTGATGATTATAGAGAATGTCAACTGATAATCTTGGAAAGTAATTTATAGAGCTAGAAGAACCCTGCATTGCAATTAAAATACCATAAGTTTCTCTGATTATGGTGGGGGGAGGTGGGGTTGTAGAAAGCATATCAGGCTCTGAGAAGAGGTGAAGAACAGGGAACCTAGACTTATGTTTTTAAATCCATATAAAACATTAAGTGCTGTATTCCCAGTTGTAACAAAATCTTAGACTGGGAAACAGAACATACGTACAGAGGTCTGAATATTTAATACAGCACTGTTAACACTGCATAACCCAAATATACTTTTAAAGTATGTTCATGGTCACATACGGGGAGAAAAGAGGGATGTTCTGTAAGTAATTTGGGTTCTGTGGGCTACTCTTTCATCAGAACAGAAAAACGTAAAAGAGATGACCTATGTCTGCAGACAAGTACTTTGAATTGAGAGCAACTGCTCTTGGGAATTCTCTTTATTGTGACTATTCTGAAAATTTTAAGGAAACAAGCATAGATTTTTTTTTTTTTACACAGATCAAGGATAAAGTAAGTTGATAAAAGTAAAAATTACTGATATCTTATTCACTCTTGGGCATATGATGGGAAAAACCATACTTTTATTTTGGCTACCATTTCCACCTCCCATTTCTCTCTTCATGATTCTCATTTTCTTACTCTTTAATACCTCTGCATCTTCCTTCTTTTCATCTTTGGTTTTTCTTCAGGAGCTTCCACTTTCTGCCCATCATCTCTGCAATCTACTCTATCTCATTTGCTAATGAAGCAGTTAATAAAATCCTCATTGTTTGGCTTAAGACAACATGTTAACAATTTCCCTTCACACTTCTTACAGCCATAGTGGCAGATCATTTGCAGGATAACAACACTGGATCGTTTTTATAACTCCTTCAGTTACGAGACTTAGATCCATTAAAAAATAAAAATAAAATGTCGCAGAGAGTGTAAAGTACACATTTACAGCAAAGATGTAATGTGAAGGCAAAGTGTTTGAAATCACATGTCTTAAACCAGCAACCTGGTCGGTAAACGCTGACTATTGTTTGGGCATCCAACATTCAGAAGAAAAAAAATGGCTTTAGAGAAGTAGATCATGGGAGAAGAGGTGAGCATCTTTGATTTTATTAATGGATGAAACTAAAATATGTAGATACATACTGAACAGCTCAGTGAATATTCTACTTATATGTTCAGTGAAAATTCTACTTATATGTAGGTTTGATCATATTTAACAGATGTATATACAATAGATTCCTAATTCTTATGCAAAATCAGAGTCATAATTACAATAATGCAGCTTTCTGCTGACTTACTGTGCTGAAAAGAACAACGGGGACAGGCTTTATTGACAGGTGCTGCAATTACAGTTTCATAAAACAGAACATTTGTTCATCAAGTAACGTGTTTCCCTCCAGACATCTTCATTAGAAAAAGAAGCAGGAGTTGAAGTAATTACTAACGCAGGGTAAATACTCTCCAAATACTTTCATTCTCTATAGGTATGGAATTATGCTCTTTTAAAGTTCTCACTATTAAAAAACAACCCCCCAAAAAAAGATTGTTCAACTGTTCTTTGCTTCTTGAATCATTTTACTTAGGACACATTCTTCACATGACAAAATTATTTTATAAAGATTTAAATAAATTTAACCTTAAAGAAAATACAAAGAAGTTATTTTTCTGTATGAACAGACCAGTGTGCTTTGGTTTGAGGGCTCATAAACCTTATTGTTATTGAATCTGCTCTTTCTTTCCAGTTCTGGCTTCTGGTATGAGACTAGGACGATGCTAGTGAAAATCCAGATTAACACCACTGAAAACAAGTTACGCTTGTACATCTGTCCTCAATTTACTATTCAACACAAAGTTGATTAGGCAAATGACCCGCATTTTCAAGCACGGCACAGCATGCCTTATTTATTCACTGATAGCTTAGGCTTAAGTCGACATCTCTGATCTATATTCACAGAAAGTGTTGACTGACGCATTTTCTTCCCATCTTCCTAGAATACAATACAGTCGAGCAGAACACAGCCACAATCATGCTCAGGGGTTTTTTACCAGGGATATAGGGAGCTCACAGTACTTGGAACAAGAAGCCCATGACCAAATAAATGAAGGCAAGGTTGTATCAAGATACATGCAAAAGAGTTTGGAAGGGAATTCTGGCACTTTTTTGCAACTGGTAGGTGAACTTCAGTAGAGGTAGGGAAGAACAGAGTAGTAAAAAGAAAGAAGAGGGGCACAGATTCATGCTGCAAAGAATTTTAGTGTGAGATAGGAAGAGGATTAAAATCTCCCTGGAGTTCATCAAGGAGCATCCTTCCTGCAGCCATGAACAGCATTAACAGATACTATGGTAATAATGAGGAGAAGCTAGGACAAGAGGGCAAACTCACCATGTGTTAAGACATCACAGGCAGCGTTTGTTAATAGTTTGTTAACAGTGCCTTTGTTAATAGTGCCTTTGAAGACAAAACCAAGAAGCTTGTCGTTGATAATGAAACACAGGAGGAAGATCTTGAAGGAAGTAAGTAGAAGATACAGGGTGAGAGCAGCAAATTAATAGACAGAAGGACAAAATTATAGAAGTTGAAGCCAGAGAAAGATTTTTTCAGTGGACTGGATTTTTTTCTGCCAAGAATTTGGAAGAAAAGTGAATTTATATAGACAGAGAGCTACAAAACCGATTTTTCCTGTTATGACAGGAAAAACAATGGAGGTTTTAAAAGTGAGCTTACAAGGGTCTGTTAACCACCAAGAGCCAAAATTGACACCTCTGTTATAGACCTTAATGGCTAAAGAGAGATAGTGACATACCTTTACAGGGTGGAGAAAAGGCCCAGGGAAGACTAACATTTTGGGTAGATAAAGAGATCATAATCTGCCTCAGTGGAGGATTCAGGCCATACTGAATCTAAGATGATGTCTGAGTATTTGTGATGAGACAGGAGGAAGAGGTGCCAATATACTAAGCTAAATGATGGGTTGTGTAGTACAGCTGAATAGCTAGTTATTGCACACAGATAAGGGACTATACTCATGAATGTGAACAAAAGGGTTTAAAAGAACATGACAGTGTGGCCAAGAATAAAGCCTTTAGAAATAACTGTCATACCACTCTCAGGTAGCACAAGAGAGCTTGTGGGTAACATCACAAAAACTATAGGCAATAACTATATGAGTAACACTGACTTCTGCAAAACCCTCAGCATTAGAATTTGTTCTCAGTGTGAAAGGGGAGGACATTTATTAAAGATATTACATCCTACTGGTACAAACTCTTTGGATCAGTGGAGAAATAAGATTTTTGAGGGCCAGTAGGATCAATAAAGAACCCAACCACTTATGTGTGTTACGTCTAATCCTTATGTTGCATGTCATTGGAATGTCATTCCTTAATTTAATTAGTGTATTTTGCTTTCAAAAAGCTGAAGCATAACTTCTATAGTAATTTACAAGGGTTGAGCTGTATTTTCAAGCAGTATCATGCTGGAGTCCATATTACATGTACTACCGCTCCCTATAGCATTACAAAAAATACACTTTTTAGCAATGTGATCAGTCAATAGTCTCTGTGAATTTCACCCTTCTTGTATGCAGTCAGCTGATGACATTTTATTTTAAAAGTACTTTGAAACTTTTTATTATTAGTTTTTTAAATGGTATAGCATTTCAAAAGAGAAAGACCAATTCGCAATACAGTCAGTTTAATATAACCTGAGGGTTCTCACAGTAAATGCAACACACAACTTATTTCCACGGTATTCTCTTTAATTCTCAAGTGGCTTTATAGAAATTATTAACATATAATATAATAACAGACAGGGATACAGACTTTCCTAAAAACATTCTCAGATGCACAACTCAAAGCAGAGAGAATCCAGGTATCTGGGCTTTATATTATCTGCATCTCTCTGTTATTTCTCCAACTCAAAATAGCTTTGAACTTGCTAGTTAACTTTATCCAAATTTTGCATTTGGTAGCGAGATCTGAAAGGTATGGGTGCAAGTAAGTCAGGAGAAGGACAGTACAGCATCTGTACTGAGCAGTGGCTGGAGGAGCTCACCCTACACCACTCTGCTCAGGCTTGGCAGCAGAAGTGCAGTACAACCTGGACAGTTGGCAGAGGTTTTCTATGAGGAAAAGCAGCACGTACACCAAGTGGTTGCCACACAAAGTCCTTCCGGCCCAGCCAGCAGCCCAAGCAAAAGGGGATATAAAACCAGCAAGTGCTCAAAACATTGCTTAGGTAGGTAGGCATCATGCTAAGGAGCATGGGAGGGAACCAAGAGGGGACGTGGAGAGTGTGGGTATGGAAACATAATGCTGCAGGGACTATGTGCAAGAACTGCAGCTGCTGGACCAGTCTGGAGGAAGATGCAGGAACACGATATCAAAAGGTTTCTTTCCGAACCTATCTCAAAAGCAAAGTGTGATTACTCAAGCTGCAAATTTTTGTCATCTGTATTTACACATTCTTGAAGTTTAAACTGTACTAAAGGGAAAGGTAAAGCATTTGTTCTAAGGACACATAACTGACAAAAAGTTATTGCGACAGTTATATTAGACAATTCCATCAGCCCTCACAGGAGTTCTTTTGTTCTGTCATGCTTTCAACAGGTTTAAATCAAAGCTTAATACTCTTTCAAGAGATTAAATATTACCTTGAATAAACATGCCAATACTTCAGAATTCTGCCTCCAGCGACTAATGTAAAGCACTAAGTATTTGAGTAGGAATATAGAGCACCCTAGAGATTTATACTATTTACCAATGTATATAACAATGCCCAAAGAAAACAAGTTGAGAACACTGCACTGGCAGCAAATGCAAGAAACTTCAAATTAAGTGTTTGATAGTATGAATGCTGGTATTCAACTGTTTTTCCATAAATAAACCACACCTCTCAGATGAAGTAGATGCAGATGTACTTGTGTATATTGAATATACCTGTGTATACTTGTAGATGAAGGTATACTTTTTAAGTGTTCAGTATATATTATTTCTTAAAAACTTTTGTGTTAGATCCTTCACTGCTGCAAGTTAGCATAATCACTGACTTCAGTGGAGGTAAATACCAACTGACTTCACACAAGAAGACATAGTTTTTCAGGTTAATGCAGTGTTCAATTAAGTAAAAATTAAAATGTACTTAAATGAATTCATTTCCTATATGAAGCTGTGAGTCCTTCAGACTTAAACTTCTAGGTACAGCAAGTAGACAGAGGAACACATAATGAGTGTAGCCCACTCATACCTAAAGACTACAAGCACTGTGCAATTGTCACTGCCTTGATTGTTACTATGATGCCTAGTATCATTCTGTTTTTATATAAGGTGCAAGTTTCCTATATACCAAAGGTAAAAACTTCTGGTTCATTTCAGATGTGTTTGCCGCCAGTCTGCTCCATGTAAATCAGTAATACAAAGACAATAATCTTTCATCAGCATGGGAAAAAATCTAATCCCAGACAATGTTTGAGGAAATCAAGACTTTTGACAATTTGTATGGAAGTTTGGAGGGAGGAAAACACATATGTACATACACTCTACCTTGGTCAAGAAGGTCACCTCTTTAATGAACTCTGACAGTATTCTCCAGTCTCTGCAATAAAGGTTTTGATTTTGATCATGTGATAGACATTGATCTTTTTTAATATTGCCCTAGTTCTAATATAGATTTTCTAACTTTGCTTAAAAAACCAAGTACCATTAGTCACCTATTATTATTTAACATAAAGAATAATTTTAAATAAAAGCTACTTACCAATTTTGTAATGTCATTCACATCATCTGTCACTGGATTCCCGCAGGAACTCTGGGCTTTGACAAGAGGATTAAGTAGGAGCAGATGAAGACAAAAGCAAGTGATAATCCAAGTCTATTTAGTAAAAAAATAAAATAAATAAAAAAAACCAACAAACAAACACAAAGAGAAACAAGAAACCCCAAGTAAGCAATCTCCAAATGTGAAGTAACAACAGATAGCAGTAATGCTTTTCATATAGGAACCCTAGATGCCACAATACTCCTCATCTTTCATGAGAACACTCGTACCACTATTATATAATATTCTTGGCAGGAATCTACAGAAATGCACTTACTTGATCTTTTCTGGAAGCAAATACCTTTAGAGTAATAATGGAAAACCCGAAACAGGGACCCTTAGAGTAATAATGGAAAACCTGGTATTGAGCTATGAGATTACTTGTGCAGGATCCTATGTAGGTGAGTTTCTGCAACATCTACAGATATCAAAGAAGAGAAAGAGACCAACTTTCCAATATTCTTCATCATCACCATAAAGCTAATTAAACACTTACCTGATAAGGTATTTGATAAACCTGTGCTTCTAATGTGATAATGGCTCATAAGGAACAAAATGACACCTGACCATAGCAAGTCAAAAAGAGAAAGTTCATAATCACAGCCATTACAGTTGGGTACTTAAACTGCAAGCAAAACCACAACTGGACTCTGCCCAAATACTGACATCTCAAGCAGCAATACAATATATTTTCTCTAAGTGACATGCCTTGGCCTCTTAGGAGTGGCAGCTTAGCTTCGGCACTACATTCCCCTCCTAAATCCTATTTGAAACTGCAATGCAATGTACTCACACAGGCTTGTGAGACTGTGCCAGAAGAGCACCAGATAACTAGCCATGATGCACCTGAGTGTCTCCTTGGCTACACTGTCTGAACTTCCTCACCTTCTGTTGTTCTTGTGCTTCACTGGTTTCCCACAGAGACCTATGCCAAGTTTAAGCTGCAGATCTTAATTTCTAGAATGTTAAAGCATTTAAGTTATGGATAATCAAAAATTGCCTCGGGTTATGAAGCTTTTTGTGCCAGCTGACTGAAGCTTTTGGGAAGAGCTGATGATGGTGTACACTTACTGCAAGTATGGAATTTGCCTGTGCAGGCTCCTGAGCCTCCATGAGGGCAGGAATGACCAGAATTTGGTTTTGCACAAACCAAGATGCATCTCAGCCCCATCTACAGGTAGAGAGCTCCTTTCTCCAACCTTACCTTCAAACGCTACCCAACCTTTCAACTTAACACCAAAGTACATCAAACAACATAAACAAAGCTCTCTAGGAAAGCAGAGAGAGAAAATCACAGATATAAAAGATTACCATTACACTAACCTAGAGGGGCTAAGGAAGTGTGATGATAAAGATTGCTCATGAGTTACATAAACATGATGGAACAGTGCCAAACACTTTACCTACAGCTGTTACCTGACAAGTGAATCTCTTGTAGCTCTTAAAACCCGGATGTATCTTACATCTCAAGTAAAACTGGTCATTTGCTTTCTTAGAATATGGCTTTCTGACTCATGTCACCCACAGAGAGGGACTTTTTACAAGGACATGTAGTCACAGGACAAGTGCTAATGGCTTTAAACTGAAAGAGGGTGGATTTAGGTTGGATATTAAGAAGAAATTCTTCACTATCGGGCTCATGAGGCACTGGCACAGGCTGCCCAGAGAAGCTGTGGCTGCCCCATCCTTGGCAGTGCTCAAGGCCAGGTTGGACGGGGCTTGAAGCAACCTGGTCTAGTGGAAAGTGCTCCTGCCTGTGGCACGGGGGGGTGGGACTCCATGATCTTTAAGGTCCTTTCCAACCCAAACCAGTCTGTGATTCTATGATTTAGGTAGAACCAGTGTGGGCTGCTGCTGGAAGAAACAATTCAGGCTCCCCTGCTACCTCTTGCAACAGCACTGGTGAGTTGGTTTAACCAGCTGTTGCAGGCAGGCAAATTCCATTATTTTTTTTCTCTGTGCCATTTTTTCAGGCTTTCTGATCAGACTAATTTTCCGATCCAGGTAACTGAGACAGAATAAATGCTCCATTACAGAGGGGAAAAGCCATGACTGCTCATTTCAGAGGAGCCTGTGCTCAGCTTTCCTTGAACTGTACCCTCAGGTGCCACAGAATCACGCAGATGGATAGACTTCTTTCATGCAAAGAAACTGAAAATATTCCAAGCAAGGTAGACATTTAATATGCAGGATGCCTTCTTACAATGCCTCTTGCTTCAACATAAGTAACATTTAGAAATACTTTTAATATCTGTACAAATTGTGAAGAATTGAGAATAAGTACTTAACTTGAAGTTAGGTACTTAGTTTTTCTTACAAAACCTCTGTGTCTTATGCTATACAAAGCTTTGCAGTTATATGAACAATTCAAGCTCTGGGAAGACACAATGAAGATGCTACTAGTCTCTGAAAGAATCTTTAATAGCTCCTTGCAGTGTATAAGTGCTCAAAGTTGAGCTCAAAGAACTAGCTTTAGGTGGTCAAGAGACACATCTCCCTTGCCTCACATAAGTTCTGAAATCACAGAGGAAACCAAAGGGGACCTCAAGTTTGCAGACTACTTCCCCACTGCAATTTTTTAAATGAAACTGTTATTAAAAAAGGCAAGAAGTTAATGGCAACCAGCTCCAAAATGGACTAACTATAATGCTTTCAAGAATTGAAAGAAGAGTAGTTCTACCTTCAGTGTTACACAGAACACTAGCAGTTACACTCACTAACAGGATGTTTCCCTCTTTCCCTCAAGTGTTCTTTGGAGATGGAGTCCATGACAGAAATCCCCAATTTCTTTATTGGGTTCCTCAATATTGAATAGTAAAGGAATATGGATCTGTTCACTGACTTGTGTCACTGTCGTAGAATGACATTCAACCTAACAGTCTAATAATCAAAAAACTAACAGAACTGGAAACTCTTTTTTGCCAGATCAACTGAATTATACAAATAAAAACAGCACCACACTGCAAATAAAACAAGACACATCTTGTCAGTCTTCACAGTTCTGGATCTAAAGAAAACCCATGAAGCTTAAAATCATTAGCTTGAAACCACTACACATTTTGTAATTATGCAAATCAGTAAGAATACACTTTCCCCTATCTAGACAGTGATTTAAAAGCACAGTAATTTTTATAATTGCAATTAAAAACAAATGCTTTGTAAATTTGGAGACTATTTGAGGTTCTTTTTGCTGATTTGTTCTGTATGTCATTCAACAGGAATTGAAAATCTGCAAAATATTGCTAGTTTCAACATGCCTATTATCCAAAATCTTTTAATTATTTGCACTTACAAAATATTTATATTATACATGCCTACAGGCACATTGTATGTAAGGACTATATAGATCAAAGAGCTAAGCAATTTTCGTGCTATTTACTAATGACCAAACCTGCTGTTTGAGCAAAACTTGAATGGATTGAATTAAATCACGGACTGAACAAAAGCAAACCTTAAACAACAGCTTTGTAAATACAGATTCCAGTTTTATACTTTACTACAGCATAAATGCTACCCACACAGCACTCATCACTTATTTCCATATATAATTACTTTTAAGCTAAAATGGGATTTTCAAAGCTGGCCACAGGATTTAATCACACATCATCTACCAGCATTAAATTGAAGATATATAGCAGACAGGAGGCAGATCTGTATACCAAGGGGCCTCTTCCCATCTTGAGCTCAAAAATTATTCAGTTGTTTTTACATTCTGAAATCTCTTAATTACTGAATTTGTAAGTTACTTTTGTGAAAGTGAAAAAAATAATGATTAAACTAGAAAGGATAATTCAAATTAAAGATTTCAAGTATACAATTTTTGATCATTCTGTGAATGATTTTTACTATTGCTTATAAGTCACAATCTATAATTTCAGTTAACAGCATTTTAGAGGCTTAGCTAGTGATCTAGTGTGTTTTTCATTAATGTTCTTCACTTATGATCTGGAGTTTGGCAAAGGCTTATGAATGAGCGCTTTAGCTTCTTTTTCACAGTATGTTATCAAAAATATTCAATCATACTGGTCAATGTTCAGCCAATTCCTTAAATAGAAAACAGCAAGGGGAATACCATGTTGCTAAATAAGCCAAACACTGGAAACTCTGGGCATTTCCATATATCTAGTTACTGATAAAAATTCTAATCATAAGTAGGAAGAAATAATACAAAAGAAAAATAAAGGGAAGGGGACAAATAATAAAACACACAAAAAAAACACTAAGCAAGGGAGAGGTAGTAACTACACAGATGAATGGGTTCTTCATTATAAAATTTCTTGCACTCAAATCATGTTAGGCAAAAAATTTTTCACCCCAGTTTCTTGAGCAAATCATCCAGTTAACCACAGCCAAGCCGCAGCTGCAGGAGCTGAAAATGTGGAACAATATTCACCCTGGGCCAGGCTTCCAAAGTTTAGTTTTCATTTCTGTTAATGCTGGGGTAGGAACATCTCTCAGTGATGGCTCCTCAGGCAGTGTCTGCATGCTGCTTTGTGGAGGCACAGCTTCTGAACTTCTGCCATAAACAACACTGGTTGGTCAGCCACGGATAGCTAACTTAATGTTCACACTTATGCCTTAAAAAGCTTTTTGAAAGAAGGTTCAAAGAATATGAGAATAGCAATAAAAGATATTTATTGCCTTCATTTTTTAACCATAAAGAAGAATAAAAGCACAGTAATTCTTTCTTATGTCTATCAATTTAGTTATTAAAATAATGTAAGAATTGTCTTTTACCACTTAAGAAATTTACTGTCAGTGTGGAAAAATTTTAAAATTAAAGAAGAGCATTTACAGAGAATGTAATCTAATTCCCATTTTCATGGAATTCAGCAACATCTTCATCCATACAAATGACTGCTGAAATGCTAAATATTGATCAAGTCCAACAAAATGAGTTAAGTGTGGAAAAAACAATCACCCACCCATGACTACCTAGTTCTGGAAGCCAGTAAAGTATTTTTGCAAGGATATATGGAATTGGAAAGGTCCCTACATGCTCTTGAGTCCCTGGGAGATAACTTAAGTACAGTTGGAGGAACCACTGTGTGAACCCTGAATAGAATCATAGAATCATAGAATAGTTAAGGTTGGAAAGGACCTCACTTGGAATATTGTGTGCAGTTCTGGTGTTCTCAACATAAAAAGGACATGGAAGTGTTGGAACAAGTCCAAAGAAGGGCCACGAGGATGATCAGGGGACTGGAGCACCTCCCGTATGAAGATAGGCTGAGAAAGTTGGGGCTGTTTAGCCTGCAGAAGAGAAGGCTGCATGGAGACCTCCTAGCATCCTTCCAGTATCTGAAGGGGGCCTATAGGGATGCTGGGGAGGGACTCGTCATGAGGAACTGCAGTGAGAGGACAAGGGGTAACGGGTTCAAACTTAAACAGGGGAAGCTTAGACTGGATATGAGGAAGAAATTCTTTACTGTGAGGGTGGTGAGGCAGTGGAATGGGTTGCCCAGGGAAGTTGTGAATGCTCCATCGCTGGCGGTGTTCAAGGCTGGATTGGACATAGCCTTGGGTGGTATGGTTTAGTGGGAGGTGTCCCTGCCTGTGGCAGGGTGGTTGGAACTAGATGATCTTAAAGTCCTTTCCAACTTGTAGTTAAAGCAGTAAGTCCAGTGTACATTCATCAACATCCTTCAAAAGACTGGCACTAATCCCACTGAACATAATAGCCTATCAGCTAGGCTGCTCACTAACAAGTGGGTCAAATTTCCTCTAAGCAATTCCAAATTTAACTCCAACTCACAGGGATCTGTTCCTCTGCCATCTATCTGTATCACCAGAGGTACTTCCCCACCAATAATGGCTTCCTGTACAGAAAGAGCAATACGGGGGTACACTGGTATTCCTGACACTTATTTTTCAGAACATTTATGCATTTTACACTGGCAAGCCATTGCATAGGAAAAAAGGCCTGTTCACTGCACAGGCATCAGAACGTTTATGTGTATCCTCATCTCACAAATGCTGCTCCATCTGGGCACCCTAACTTCTGGGAAGCTCCCCAGTCAACATGTGAGTTTTCTTGAACAACCTTCTGGCAGTCCATTGAATAAAATGGAGCCTAACTCCAGCTCAGTGAGTTACCGTGCCAGGTTGAGACACCTAAAAGTCTCTGGATCATGCCCTGGAAGCTTTGTTATGATTACAAAAAGCAGATGCATACCTTTCTAGTGACTGATACTATTCTTTTTTTTTTTTTTTAACAATGATGTGTAGTAGGGAGAATGATGATAAAAGTAAACAAAATTTATCAGGGAGTATCAGAGTGATTTATTTGCATTCTGATTTAAACAGGAATTTTATTTTTATTCCTGAATTCTACAGGAATGCTGGTCACTCTTCTTCAGAGTAAGTTTTGGAGTACTTTAGGCATTAAATATTTGACAAATATTTAGTTACTTACAAAATGCAGAATATTCTTCTACACAGTTCTGCATCAAAAATGTAAAATGCATAACACAAGGAAGTTGATGAGGTACTGTTGCAAACATAAGCAGGGAAACTTGCCATTGCACCCTACATTCAAGTGAGTTCAATGGGCAACCTGCTTTCATGGCTGCTTCATCTTTTTGTGACAGTTCTCTATTGCCTTTCGATGTTGTTCCCAACTATAAAAATCTCTTCCTCCTAGCCTTTATACACTCAACTTGCTTTGCCATGGGGGACCTCTGAAATGACTAATGATGACTGACAAGAACAAGATTTTTCAGGTAATTGTTCATGTCATGTCAGAATGCTAAAGTAACGTGGTACTTTGCCGGGTGCGGCAGCACGCACCTGTAGTCCCAGCTACTCAGGAGACTGAACCCGCCAGGTCGCTTGAGCCCAGGAGTTCTGGGCTGCAGTGTGCTATGCCGAGCAGGCGTCTGCGGTAAGGCCGGCATCAGTATGGTGAGCCTCGGGGAGCTGGGGCACACCAGGTTGCCTAAGGAGGGGTGAACCGGCCCAGGTTAGAGACGGAGCAGGTCAAAGCTCCTGTGCCGGCCAGTAGCGGGATCGCGCCTGTGAACAGCCACTTCAACGTAGCCTGAGCAACACAGAGAGATGTGGGTTCTATTTTTTTTCTTATTTTTTTGGACTGGAGCACCTCCTGTACGAAGACAAGCTGATAAAGTTGGGGCTCTTCAGCTTGGAGAAGAGAAGGCTGCAATCCCAGGCACAGCTACAGGTTGGGCAGAGAAGAGATTCAGAGCAGCCCTGTGCAGAAGGACTTGGGGGTGTTGGTCGATGAGAAAATAAACATGAGCTGGCTTCAGTGTGTGCTCACAGCCCAGAAAGCAAACTGTATCCTAGGCTGCATCAAAAGGAGCATGACCGGCAGGTCAAAGGAGGTGATCCTGCCCCTCTACTCTGCTCTCGTGAGACCTCACTTGGAGTATTGTGTGCAGTTCTGGTGTCCTCAACATAAAAAGGACATGGAACTGTTGGAACAAGTCCAGAGGAGGGCCACGAGGATGATCAGGGGACTGGAGCACCTCCCGTATGAAGATAGGCTGAGAAAGTTGGGGCTGTTCAGCCTGGAGAAGATTGCGTGGAGACCTCCTAGCAGCCTTCTAATATCTGAAGACGGGCTATAAGAATGCTGGGAAGGGACTCTTCATTAGGGACTGTAGTGATAGGACAAGGGGTAACGGGTTCAAACTTAAACGCGGGAAGTTTAGCTTGGATATGAGGAAGAAGTTCTTTACTGTAAGGGTGGTGAGGCAGTGGAATGGGTTGTCCAGGGAAGTTGTGAATGCTCCATCGCTGGCATTGTTCAAGGCCAGGTTGGACAGAGCCTTGGGTGGCATGGTTTAGTGTGAGGTGTCCCTGCCCGTGGCAGGGGGGCTGGAACTAGATGATCTTAAGGTGCTTTCCAACCCTAACTATTCTATGATTCTACTTGCTGGACTCTGCAAGCTGTTTGTTGCAAAGAAAAAGACCAGTATCCAGATGCTTAGCGAACGTGTTCACTTCTAAGGTACATGCTTACTGAATCAGAAATAACTCTGCTCAGGTTAATGGATTAAAAAAAAAAAGAGTAACAAACCTGTTAAATGTAAATGCACAACCTTTTTTTTCAGCTGGAGGGAGAAACCAGTCTCCAGTTCTGTCAAGTTGCACACATCTTTTTCCTGAGATAGACAAATTAAAGATACACGGTCTTAACTGTGCTGAGAAAATGAGGAATCACAGTATTCTTTCCCACCATCCAGATCTTGGGAAAACTAGGAAGCTTATTAGACTGTATGACAATATAATTTCATTCAGGCCAATTGCTACCATCATCTACTCCCTCCAGCTCCCCTTGACAGATGCAGAAGCAGCAGGCTGCTCCAGCCGATGTGCTACCACAGCACTTAGCAAGGTGCAACCAAACTCCTGCTGTGTTTGGTTTTTGTGTTTCAGCTGGAGCCAAGATGAACATGATAAGCAAGAAGAAGTGCAAATTGATACAGAGTTTGCCTTGCAAATCAAGGTAATGCAGGTGTTTTGTAATTTCATTCACTAAAGCACAAAACAGTGTTTTTAATTTGTAAATCATTGTACTTATTTTCCACTCCTCTAAGACTACTAATGTAAAATATTTGTTATGAAAATGTTGTAATGTTGGCCTTTGCTTCTTAAAAATGTTACTTGATCCATAATAAATTATGACCACTCTTTAATCTCACTTGACAATTAGGGATTCAGGCAGTTTCCATGCATTCTAAATATGAATCCAGGGCAATTTATCCATTTACTGGATAACAGCCAGTTTGTCTAGTTCCCAGACACTGGGAAGTGAAGTTACCAACAGACAGGTAATTATATATGGATGTTGCCTATGAAGCTTGTGTTAATGGTGTCCAAATAAATATTCACTCATAATCATCCATCCATCAGGTGGAATTATAGCTCCGCAAAGAACCAGGAATTTTATGGACAAAAAGTTTCAATTGGAAGAAATAAAAATACCACATATTTTGACAGAAATCTTCCTGTTAAGTCATAATCAAAGATTAAGAGGACCTTCAGAGGTCCTGCATTTAGCAGTCTTTTTAGGACATATACACCGGCAAAAGATACTTCCACCCTCCCCCTCCTTGTAAGTTCCATTACGATCATCCAGCATTGGTACTAAAATTTCATATGGTACTTATATGGTATTCATATGGTACTGAGTATGTCCTTATTTACAGAACTGACGGATAGGGGCAGAGCAACTGACATTCTCTACCTGGATTTGCACAAACGTTTGACACCTTCCCATTTAACATCCTTGTCTTTAAACTGGAGAGGCATAAATTTGATAGATGATCACCTGGTGGGTAAAGAACTGGCTGGATGGCTTAATGGAGAAAGCTGTTGTCAATTGATCAATGCCCAGCTTGGGACCAACAATGAGTGGTGTCCCCCAGGATCGGTGTTGGGACCAGTCTTGTTCAACATCTTTGTCGGTGACATGGACAGTGGGATTGAGTGTGCCCTCAGCAAGTTTGCTGATGATACCAAGCTGTGTGGTTTGATTGATATGTTGGAGGGAAGGAATGCCATCCAGAGGGACCTTGACATGCTTGTGAGGTGGGCTGATGCCAACCTTATGAAGTTTAACCATGTCAAGTGCAAGGCCCTACACCTGGGTGGGAGCAATCCCAGGCACAGCTACAGGTTGGGCAGAGAAGAGATTCAGAGCAGCCCTGTGAAGAAGGACTTGGGGGTGTTTGCCGATGAGAAAATGAACATGAGCCAGCTTCAGTGTGTGCTTGCCGACCAGAAAGAGCCAACCATATCTTGGGCTGCATCAAAAGGAGCGTGACCAGCAGGTCGAGGGAGGTGATCCTGCCCCTCTACTCTGCTCTCGTGAGACCTCACTTGGAGTATTGTGTGCAGTTCTGGTGTCCTCAACATAAAAAGGACATGGAAGTGTTGGAACAAGTCCAGAGGAGGGGCACGAGGATGATCAGGGACTGGAGCACCTCCCGTATGAAGATAGGCTGAGAAAGTTGGGGCTGTTCAGCCTGGAGAAGAGAAGGCTGCGTGGAGACCTCATAGCAGCTTTCAGTATCTGAAGGGGGTCTATAAGGATGCTGGAGAGGGACTCTTTATTAGGGGCTCCAGTGATAGGACAAAGGGCAATAGGTTCAAAGTTAAACAGGGGGAGTGCAGGTTAGATAAAAGGAAGTTCCTTACTGTAAAGGTGGTGAGGCACTAGAATGGGTTGCCCTAAGAAGTTATGATTACTCCGTCCCTGGCAGTGTTTAAGGCCGGGCTGGACAAGGCTTTGAGCAACCTGGTCTAGTGCGAAGAGGCCCTGCCCATGTCAGAAGGGCTAGAACCAGATGATCTTAAGGTACTTTCCAACCCAAACCATTCTATGATATTTTTCTATTCCCCTTTAAAGTGATGAAGACCAATATTTACTTGTTTCATTAACAGAGACACAGATCCAGAATCCCTACACAATCAAAATAGAAACAAGCAGAACAGCAAACTTCAGTTGACTCAACAAAACCTCCCACAAACTCCAAATATTTATTTTTTTTTCTCCCCTCCCTCCTGGGAAATTACAAAAGTTTTCTAGCATAAATCCAAAGTAATTTTAAGTAATTGAAATGGGAAGGCAAAGTAAGATACAAGATCATCTTGGCAGGGAGGACAAGATTCTCACACTGTATGGAGGTGGATGATCTGATTTCCTCAGGGAAAAGACATTTTCTTATGTAAAATATTTAATTAAAAATTGTTTTTAAAGATCTATTTCAGGTGTCTTGCTTGTTTGCCAAGTCTGTGCTAAAAAAAATCCACTATGTTGAATATCCTTTTGAATTATAATGGAAATGTATGCATAGTCACTCTTTTTAATCTTAGACCTTCAAACACCAGTAAAGGAAATGGAATAAGAGTTGTTACAGAAATTCTGCAGTGGATTTTTAATTCTAACCATCGGTTAAAAAGTACATGGAATTTGGGTTGGGAGAACTGTTACAATGATGAAATTTTAAAAAATTATATAAACCACAAACAGTGAAAATATCAGCTGTTTTGATACCTGGGATACAATGAAATTCACGTACATGAAAATGTCTCTGTCTCCCCCAGTATTTCATTTTAGGATGAAGTAAAACAGATTAAGTGTACTCTTACTCTTTCATGCACATGAACTTTTCTAGAAATTAAACTGTATTATAAATCTGAAGATTTTTCAGTTCACGCATGAGCCTGTGGAAAGAGAACATCAGGAAAAAATATTCTGATACAAAATTAAAAGTTTTTAGGCATTTTTTTCTTTGTCTTTAATTTTTTTTTTTTTTTTTTTGTTTCCAATTCTTTTATACTTTCTTGTATAAGCAGAGGATGATTTTTGAAACATAAATCACAGACCGGTCAACTTGGTCTTAAACCAAAGACATGTCCTTATAAAGACCCTGTTCCATTTCTGTACTCTGAACATCTTTGATAACATCTCTGATAGGCCCTGTATCTTCATAGGGACATAAATTCAGACCTAATTTCGCTGATTGGCTTGATGTTACCCAGGGAAGTTGTGAATGCTCCATCGCTGGCAGTGTTCAAGGCTGGATTGGACATAGCCTTGGGTGGCATGGTTTAGTGGGAGGTGTTGCTGCCCATGGCAGGGGGGCTGGAACTAGATGATCTTAAGGTCCTTTCTAACCCTAACTATTCTATGATTCTATGATATGAGACACCTCATCTACAGAAGTATAATTGCTGCACACAGACTAAAACTAGATGCCAGTATAGTCAAGATTAAGTGTGTTTCATCCACCTAACTTAATTGTAACCCTTACAATTACAAGCTTACATGTGATTGAAGAACACTGTTTGGATCTCTTGGATATGTCAGCACCAGTACAAGCTTTGACAGTGCTTAAGGACGGTATTTATTCACATCAGTATGTACTATATATAATGAGATTAGTGAGACTATTAACTTCCTGACTTTTTACAGCTACATTGATGGTCTGTCTACAAGAGCACTCAGTATAAGGTGAGAAACAGAGGTTGCATACGTAATGTGGTGTGCATCATGACAAAGATCATGGGATTGAGCTCCATCAGCTTTCCTCAGTCCCTCTGCCATTGAGAAGATCTCATGACCAACATCAAGCAAATGTGGTAATCTGCAGTCTACCCAGAAAAGCTCTGGCATCACCTACTAATAAGGCAAATGATACCAGTAACCTGAATTCCAACATACAGGTACGTATTTAGCCAGTCCCCCTCAACAGGCAATTAAAAAATAAATTATTTTCCTGGAGCATAAATCTCTTGACTGACATTACCTGCACCATTACACAGCAGATACCAGTTTTCAAAGTCATTGTGGTAACTCCTGGGATAGGTAGGCTCCAGATAAGAGTTCTTTTATATTTCACTCCTTTGATGCCACAAACAACTCAGATTTGTAATGGAACCAGATGATGAAGTTTAACCATGACAAGTGCAAGGTCCTACACCTGTGTTGGAGCAATTGCAGGCACAGCTACAGGTTGGGCAGAGAAGAGATTCAGAGCAGCACTGTGCAGAAGGACTTGGGGGTGTTGGTCGATGCGAAAATGAACATGAGCCGGTAGTGTGCGCTTGCAGCCCAGAAAGCCAACCATATCCTAGGCTGCATCAAAAGGAGTGTGACCAGCAGGTCGAAGGAGGTGATCCTGCCCCTCTGCTCTTGTGAGACCTCACTTGGACTATTGTGCACAGTTCTGGTGTCCTCAACACAAAAAGGACATGGAACTGTTGGAAGTCTAGAGGAGGGCCACAAGGATGATTAGGGGACTGGAGCACCTCCTGTATGAAGATAGGCTGAGAAAGTTGGGGCTGTTCAGCCTGCAGAAGAGAAGGCTGCATGGAGACCTCCTAGCATCCTTCCAGTATCTGAAGGGGGCCTATAGGGATGCTGGGGAGGGACTCTTCATGAGGAACTGTAGTGAGAGGACAAGGGGTAACGGGTTCAAACTTAAACAGGGGAAGTTTAGATTGGATATGAGGAAGAAATTCTTTACTGTAAGGGTGGTGAGGCACTGGAATGGGCTGCCAGGGAAGTTGTGAATGTTCCATCGCTGGCGGTGTTCAAGGCTGGGTTGGACAGAGCCTCGGGTGGCATGCTTTAGTGTGAGGTGTTGCTGCCCCTGGCAGGGGTGCTGGAACTAGACGATCTTAAGGTCCTTTCCAACCCTAACTAATCTATGATTCCATGATTCTATGAAAACAAAGAGTGGAGGAGTAAAGCAGGAGAGGAGGGAATAAGTGGGAGTGGAGGGAATAATATCACAGAGCCATTGTATCGTTTACATAGGAAAAGGCCTTCAAGGTCATCAAGCCCAACTGTAAACCTAGCACTGCCAAATCCACTGCTAACCTTGTCCATAAGTGCCATATCCACATGTCTTTTAAATACCTCCAGGGATGATTACTCAACCACTTCTCTGGGCAGCCTCTTCCAATGCTTGACAACCCTTTTGGTAAAGAAATTTATCCTAACATCAAACCTAAACTTCCTCTGGCACAACTTGAGCCATTTGATACTTGGGAGAAGAGATCTACACTGATCTTACTACAGCCTCCTTTTGGGTAGTTGTAGACAGCAATGAGGACACCCCAACTCCTCTTTTCTCCAGACTAAACAACCTCAGTTCCCTCAGCCACTCCTCGTAAGACTTGTGCTTCAGACCCTTCACCCACCAGCTTTGTTTGTCTTCTTTGGACACATTTCGTGTCTTGTAGTGAGGGGCCCAAAATTAAACACAGTATTGGAGACAAACCTTCAGAAATTGTTCCAGTTCTTCCCTGTCCTGATGGTTAAAAGCCGCCTTATACTGTCCAGTTTAAGTGCACTGACAGCAATTTATATCAACGTGTTCTCATGGCAACACTGCTCCTTTGCTTGTGTAGTTGTACTCCCATCTTTGTGGTTCATTCTTTTCATGTATTTATGGAGATCAACACTACTATTTGAGTCTTTGCTATGCCTAATTAAAAAAACCATCTGACTTCCAGTGCTTCATGGCACAAAAGCAACAAAAAAATCCCAAAACCTCACAGGAAATAAGCAAAGCATTTACTTTCTCTTACCTCCTCTCAGAGTACAAATCCTATTTATTTCTCTCTATAGTACTTTAATTTCACACAGGCTCTGCTCTCCAACAAATGCAAATAGAGGATTACCCTACCTCTTACTGAGCATTGTTGGAGCTATTACAATGGATGCAGTATACAGCCAGGTGGTTGCTTCTGAAGTGAAGAGGAGCAAAAAACTTTAAATCAACACTAAGTCATGCAACTTTTAAAAGGGATCATTTTTCATTAGTCAAAGTAGTTTCTCCCATTGATAAGTAACAGCTGACATAAAAGGTATTCCAAATTTACTCACACAAAAGCTGGCTTCTCTGGACATACTCCCGACAATAGCACCTGCATCAACCTAAAAGGCTTGGAACAAGAAACTTAAGTGCACCAGAATTGAGAAGTTTCCACTTTGATCCCCAAAACCTCAAGTTGATAACATTTCAAATTGTGATGTAACATGTACTTTTCTCTTTAAAATGTTGGTGAGGAATGTGATTTTGCATTTTGAAAAGTTTTGTGGTGTAACCCCAGCTGGCAACAAAGCCCCACACAGCTGCTCACTCCCTTGCTCACTCACTGCCCCCCCTGATATGGAGGACAGTTGGAAAGGTAAAAGTGAGAGAACTCCTGGGTTCTCAGAAAGACAGTTTAATGGGACAGAAAAGAAAGATAATGAAAATAGTGACAATAAAAGAATTAGAATATACAGAATAAGTGATGCACAATGCAATTGCTCACCACAGGCTAACTGATTCCCAGCCAGTTCCCAAGCAGCAGCATCCCCTGGCTAGGTTTTCCCCAAGTGTATATATGGCATGGAAAATCCCTTTGGTCAGCTGGGATCAGCTGTCCTGGCTGTGTTCCTTATTGAATTCTTGTGCCCCTCCAACCACCTTCTCATTGGCAGTGCATGAGGAGCTGAAAAGTTCTTCACCTAGGATAAATACTACTTAGCAACAACTAAAAACATCAGTGTGTTATGAAAATTATTCTGATACTAAATCCAAAACACTATACCAGCTATATGAAGAAAATTAACTCTATCCCAGCCAAAACCAGGACAGAGATTAAAAAAATCCCAAACCAATGAGGCATTTAGCTAAGCCTCTGGCACTAATCTAAATCTACATGATTACCTTGAGGTACATAATAAAGATCCAAAGTATTCTTCATACACTGTGCTACTGTAGGATGTCAGAGTGTCATTACACAACTTGGCTGCAGGAAGAGAGCCAGGTCATGGACTTCCATAGTGAAGCTTGAGTTTCTGCTCCTTCTCACTGTTTGTCATTTCACTGAGAAATTTACTACATTGGACATAATGTGTATTAATGATGTGCCTGTATACTATTTATGATTTAGAAATGTGGATTTACAGATTCAATGCAGTGTTTTACAAGCATCTTGCATACAAAACACTAAACTAAGTCAACAGAAGACCTAGTATGTGTCATAAGTGAATATTCAGGGGAAAATTTAACGTAACAACACCTCATTTGTTAGAAACTGTTTGAGTTTCAAAACAAATATATAACCCTTTCCACATCATGTTCTGTTTCCAACAAAACACATGTTGTTAGGCAATGAAGCCAGCTTCTGACCTCATAACAGCCACTGCAGACATTTTAACAATAATCTGTAGTCAATTTTCACAAAAATTCCAGGAGGTGTCTAGAAGACAATTTTTCAGGAGAAAAAATCAAAAGCACCTACAGGCAAATCATTTAAAAGCCAGCATACTAAAAAAACCCAACAAAAGTGGAAAATGAAATCTGCATCTTCTGGCTTTGGTGCTAAGTTTTCATCATCCTTTATCAGAAGGAGGCCTGAGGCCTTGCAGCATATTGAATTTATTTGTCACACTAAAATTCCTATTGTTCTTTGTCATTTACATAGCATTCCTTGATATAGCAGTTAGCTAACCAAAAGGTCTGTTGGGATATTTCCCTAGGAAATGTATAAGTTTAAACCTTACCATTTAAACACTTGGAGGTTATGACTGCACATTTGTCAATAACCAAATGAAGTTTCAATGAGCCCATCAGAAACAATATTACTAGGTTTATGTTCTCCCTAAACCTATTTAAACCTATTAATTTGCAAGAGTTCAGTAGATCTTAATTTTGTATTTCTTCTCTCTGTACCTGACAATCTGAACTGTACATTTTAGTGGTGCACAAAGAAACGTGCATGAAAATCATGCAAGTTCATCTCAGCTGTTTCCAAATAATACAGAGTAAAGCAAAACCAGATTTAAATATATTTTCTGACTGGAAAAAAACCCACAACTTTTTCTAGACCTTGATTTCAACTCAGTTCTCTCATATTTATGAAAGCTACCAGTAAATAATTTTACTTCCAAAAATGCTCTAAGCTCTTAGATATTATTTTATTTCCTACATAATTTGCATCATATGCTTTCCTATACATGCTCAAAACCAGAGTGAACAATTTAGCTTTAAGGTAATGATCTGTGAAAGAATAACACAGTCTTACAGTCACAGTGTTATTTGAATATAAGTACATTAAGAATGGACCTATATTTTCTTGTGAAAATTATATTTGTTCAAAGTGATAGGCTAATGGATGAGATTAATCTCAAATGCCTTGAAGTTACAGCTTCTGGGGCTGCACACAAATCAGGTAAATAACATATCAAATTAGCAACTAATCTTCAAATCATTTAAGGATGCTTGCAAGACAACGTAAGCACTGAGCAAGCGATAAGCCATTTACCTTTGCAAGCTGGAATTACAAATACATTATGCCTTGTCTCAAAGCAATTACATTGGTATATTAGCAAGGAAAAAATCAATTACATTTTTTTCAAGATTTTGTTCTAAAATAAAAACATTTTCATATGTCAAAAATACCTTAGTGATTATTACCATTTCAACTTCACATCAATGAACATAGAAAATGAACATCAATTCCTTTTTCAAGATTTACTAAAATACATCATGCCATTGTTAATTTTAAAAGCTCTTTCTGAAATTATTTTCCCAAGACATATGCATTATTTCTTTTTTAAAGAACACAAATTGCCAGAATGGCCACTTTGGGAATTTGAAGCAATGTATAAGGTTGTTCCAGGACAATGTAAGTTGAAGATGGCAAAAAATGGGATGAGGTGGATCAAAATGCTTTCTGTAACATAAAAAGCCAGTGACTGCATTACTACATCAGAAACTCAAGTATATTTTGAATTCCAGTGCACTCCTCCAAGAGGAAGACATAGTTTTAAATGTCTTTTCCCATTGATACTGAAGTCGTGTATAAGAATATCTTTTAGGCATGGTCCACGGAAACTCTGCTGTCTTTCTATAGCTAGAGCCGCGCAACATGTCAACATTGCATAAAATTTCACGAGTTCTAACCATTCATACATCTTCAAAGAAAGATCTTTCATAAATGTCTCAGCTGTCATTACTTTCACATATAATTGGAGCTCAGCTACAATATATTTCAAAGTGTTTTCCCTCTCTCAAAAGTAAAGGCTGAGTTGTTACAGATGGTAATTTTGGCAGATGGTTATATATGAAAAGTTTATAATTAGGCCAAATATGACTTGTGCAATTAAGGCAATGAGGATTTGGAAAATAAGATGTGTCAGATCATCACATGATCAGTCTGGTGGCCACAGAAAAGTGAAGAAACCTGTTCATTCACACTTACAGAATGTATTGTCTAGGGGAAGATTTCTTCCTAATTGCATGAAGTAGAAGATAAGCAACCTTTCATGCTCAGAGTGTACACTGAAGTAACAACGTCTTTTTACCTACTTAATTGAATAATCCTTTTTCCTTTAGTCAAGGTTAATGAGATGGTCTGAAACAATCTAAAAGCTTCCTGCTGCTGAGAGAGGGCTCTCAGCATCTCCTTCTCTGTAGTTTACTTCCTTCTGACATTCACCCGACCCCTCAGCAAGTCAGTAAATTCACAGTGACTTGCTAATTCAGCTCAGAGACAGAAAACTAATCCCCAAGGAATGAGTGGAGGAGGAGATGTGCAAGGATGAGAAGATTAGGACTACTGTTTTCAATGGAAATGACCTCTTGGACTCACTCTAACATATCAAGCTGCAACTAAAGTCATATTATATCTAGTGTCAAAAACCTTTCCAGACTGGTAATTGTGTGTGAAGGTAGCATTGCCTGTTTTAGCACCTTCTGACTTTCAATTGTCTTAAATATTTCTTCACTTCTGTACCAAGAAATAACAGTAATGTCCAGCAATTGCTCTCCAGACTAGTTCTTGCCTGTCACTCAGTAATTTCTTGCCCTCAGCTTTTAGCCCTCCTTCATGTGCACACTGTTTCCATACAATGCTTTTGCCTCTTTTAGGGCCACTTTTTCTCTTACATTCTTTTTTCCAATAGGGTAATCAGGACTTTTTTTCAAGATGGCTAATTATCCCTATCATAAAAGCATTCCCTGTTTACATTTGTTTTTCTGCTCCTACTGCATCCCAATGTTGGTTGATTTGTTCTACTGTAAGTAAAATGCACAGATTTTTCATCCATTTTTCTTGACCAAGTATTGCTACAAGAACATTAAAACCCAGCTTCTAAGTAGTTTTATAACGAATTAAAACTTCTGTTATTGATGTAGATACAATTAGTTCAAAACATTCCTTCCAAAATGCATCCCCCTTGCTCTTCAACACAATGAACTCCACTTGCCATCTTGCCATCTGTTCTCCTATCTTCTCTAAACCTTTACAAAGTTCCTTAGAATCTCTTAGTTTCAATTAACCTAAGTAATTTATGTAGCTTGCACATGTCATCAGTCTGTGAACCCTTTTACCAGATTGAACTGTATGAGGTTGCTGACAATTAGAGAACATTACCTCTTAGGTTTTTGCCATCTTACAAATTGATGACTCATTCTTACACTTTGCTTTTAGTCTCCAAATCCTTTTTTCCTCAAACTGATGATTTTCACAGGGGTTACTTATAAAAAATACAGCTGTAAATTGTGTTTACATTCTGTAGAGATTCACATTTGGTCAAAAGTACTCGTGAATTAAAGAACTTCAGTTGTCTGTAATGAAACTATTCTGGTACATGTTCAATAGCATCCTTCTTTCAGATGTACTGATAAACTCACACAAATACTGACACAATATAGCATGATTTCTGTGATTATTTTTACACCTAGTTCTCAAAAATTTTCTAGAAATGCATTTAAAGAAGACACATTAAGTTGCCTAGCCTATTATAAAATTTGTTTGGCTTCTCTAATGAATCTCACAGAAAATATAATCCATCATTAAGAAGATTAGAGCGCACGTCCTCAGAGCATATACTTTTCTATGTCTACCCTCTAAAATTCCAGTAAGACTAGTTTGGTATTTTCATAAGTGATGCAGTTTCTTAGCAAGTTTACTTATGTAATACTTGTATAGGAGAAAAATTCTTCCCAGTTTTGTAGGAATTGTGCCATTTACTCTGAAATAAGTAATGAAGTGTGTATGTTAAGAAGAATCTATCACAATAAAGCCAAAAAGCACATCATAGTTTGACAACTAGCGCTTTAAACAGGTATAAATTCAACAGTAACTGAAATAATCTTCTTGGATGCAAAGCAAGAGGAGCTTGTTTCAATAGGAATAAACCAGTAGGATAAAATCAGATTAACTTCACATATGTCTCAAACCATTTGTGTCAACAACATTCTGTTACAGTGGGAAAAAAACGAAAGTATTGTAGGCAATCTGACTATTAATGGTAAATGTCTACTTGATCACTAAAACCTTCGTGTGAGAAGAGTCTTTTTTAAATGTACTGAGAAGAAAGAGAAGAAAGACAGGAAATTCACTCCAGTTGATGTACAAAACATTTCAGGCCAGAGATTTTTAAAGGGCAAATGAAAACACCTAATCAGGTGCTTCCACCTTAGGTAAAAAAGCTGAGAGAGATAGGAAAAAGCAATAACAATTAATTCTAAAAGGGTTTCATTTAGTCTCAATAAGTATCTGACCCTTAAAAAATAAAAAAGGGGAAAAAAGTGCAAAGATTTTCCTAATATAGTAAGAAAATTAATGATGCTATGGAAGAAAGGGTATTTTGCCTATAGAAAGAGCAAACTACTCCAGAGGGCACTTCAAAACTGTAATAACTGCTGAATGTCATCATATAACATATTCTACAGAACGGTAGATTCATTCTAATCATGATATGGTGAGTTTCTACAGATGAGATAAAGCACACTAAAACCAGATTATTCAAAGGATTAATATTTGAAGTGTCTATCAAAAAGATAATGGTAAATAAAAATGCCCACTGGACAGACTACCATAAATAATCTAGAAAATGTTTACTGGAGATGAAGCTTAGACTGTGTGGAAGGAACAGGATGGTGGCAGAGACACCCTCTGCATTTTGGATGCTAAAAACGCTGAAGTTCTATTATCAGAGTTGAGGATGCTGACTTCAACACAGCCAGGAAAGATGAACACAGAAATGAGGGCCATTTTGTTTCTGAAAGAGGAGAGGAGAGAGAAACTTGAATGATGACCACCTGCATTTGCGGCAGAAGAAAACTGATGGGGGTTTATGAACACTGCTCATCTTGAGAATGGAGTTCAATTTTTAAAACTAGCAAGATTTTCACTGATTTTATTAGCCTCAATAAAAGGGCTTTCACTGCCCAGCATTATGCTATTAAAGGAACAATTACTGAATAAATTTATCTAAATAGTTTGGAACAGACTATGGTTATAGCCAGAACTTTTAAAGGATGCAGATTTGGAGACTGCATGGCAAATCTAGGGTACATTCTTTGACAGAGATTATAATACAGATCAAAGCAGCTTCAGTGACAGCATTTAAACTCACAAATTATAAATAAGGTCCTTATTTCCCTGAAAATAAAGCAATACCCATCAGAACCATTTAAACTCATGTCAAATACAGTACTGATAGGTTTTGTTATTAGAATGGAAATGCAGTCCACACACTGCAGAATCACAGTAATTTGAAAAAGACAGCAATTATGAACACTGAAGAGACTTCTTTTCTCCTTCTTTTTAAAATAACCACCAAAAAGCTCTGTTTATTCAGAAACATATTTTTTAATCTGAATGAAAGAGGATGCCAGCAGTTATACAAGCTTCCTAAATTCATTTGGCTGACTAATGTTCCTATTCCTGCATGTTTCAAAGCAGTTAAAGAAAAACAAATCTCAGGAAGAGCTGACATTTAGATCTATATCAGTTTAAAGACATAATGCATAATATTGTCTGCTTGCCATTTAATGCAAAAGACAAATTTTGCTGAGTTCACTTAATAATGAGCAAATGGAGGCTGGAAATTAGAGGGCTGGAATTTACAATTCTTTACAATAAACCATTAGCATGCTTAAATTTCAACTTCCCTAAATTTCTAAGCGCTTGACTTTTCATTTAGTGAATTGTTTTGCATATATGCAGCATATTATTAATTTAAATGCATCATACCTGACTCTTTACTGCTTTACTTCAGTCCATTACTTCAGATAGACCACAAAAGTCAGCACCTTGGTATCCTACTCCCATTTTGTACGCAATTATGAAATCTGCATAAACAGGACTTTTTTGGATCAACATGAAATGGAGGAAGAAACTCTCTTACACTTCAGAATCTCTACATTAACAGACACTGTTCAAAACAATCACACTTTAACATAATGAACCTTGCACATCAGTGTATTACTCCATATTTTCAGTATGTGCTTAGACATAAGTTCATTCTTCTGTCCAGGAGCAACTCTTACAGAGAGTTGCATGACTTGCACAGAGTTCTTTTTCCATTCTAAGCAGAAACAGATTGTCAGGACATGCACAATTTAGTTTGAGTCTGACTTATATTGCCTGAATAACTTTCTTCTAAAAGTAATTAGAGGTCACGTGTTACTAGAGAGACCGAAAAATCCATCTAGCAACGATGTATCATAATGCAACCATAAAGGGAAAACATAGATTACTTTGCGGCTACCAAGCAAGCACAAGGTAGCAAGGAAAAATTTGCAGTTTTTCCTCATGCTTCCAAATTACTATAAAATGCATATACATATCACGCAGCATCATAAAACTCATTTCAAAAACATAATTGAGCACTATTAAGGAGAAATTAACTCTGTCACCGAATTCTGAGTTACATATAAAGAACAAAAATACACAAAGAAAAACCGACAGATCCACTTGACAATGGTTTAAAATTATCCTGTATAGGACTCAGATAAGCCTTTATTTCCAAGGAGGTTCTATTGTGCTATCCTCTGCCTTACTTCTTTCACGATGAACCACAGTGTGAATTCACACACAGATTATGTTGCTACTGTAAAGGAAATACACACCGCTGACACGTATTTCTGTGCATGTGTTATTCTAGGCTGAAACTGGACATTCTGGTAACTCAGCTGTGCCATGACTTGCACACCACACTTAGAAACTTCACTGCATGTAAGTTTGTGCACAAACATACACCCGCATCCACGTAAAGAATACTGCATATGTACAGCTGGTTTTGCATGGTGTGTGCTCCCCTGTATGTATGTGGGCACTGGTTCAATGGGGTGAGACATCTGGATTCCTTCCCAACTTCTGTAGTTGCAAGGTAAAAATTAAAATCATGCCATTTATTTGGGAGGAAAGATACCAGAAGGCTATCAGCACAAGTGATCTTGCCTACCTCAAGTAGAGAGATGCCAGCCAAAGCAAATGCAGAATACAGGACCTATCATACAATAAACAGTTAGCATATACTTAACATATTTCCAAAGCTGTATATAGGGTGCTTCGAAAAACTTCTTATGGTACACCTAAAGAAGAGATGGTTGAGCTAACTGGATTAAACTTATCCTTGGCCTTAACTGTCAGTGAACTGATGTCCCTGGAGCTGACAAGAGAAGAACAAATGAAAGGCAGAAGACCAGCTGAATAAGACACTGGATGAGGGTTTATTGTCACTGAGACTGTTAACATGACTGCATTGAAGCCAGGCTCAGTCATGTGGGATTGGCCAAACTACACAAACAGATAGGACTAGCAGACTGATGTTTTCAGATTGATTTGCAGATGCCTAAATATTTCTGAATGCAGGTTCAGGGGTTGGCATGATTTGCAATCTGTGAATTTGGATTTGTGGCCCAAAATACAACACATACACCCCCCACCCCCCCCACCCCCCCCCCCATTCGTAGTTCATGTGTCAGCCACCCTCAAGATTAAACAAATAAACCTTCAACAGAACAGTATCAACAAGACAGATTAGATAGATAGGCCCTTCCTGGAGACGTAAGTTCCTACCCAAGAAAACATGTGAACTGTGCCTTTCTCACTCCAGTGAGTATGCTAAGGTGAATTCTTTTGGGTCAGCCTTTTTCTCTGGATTGAAACAAGGTTGTTCACTGACCCAGAGGTAATCTTTGTAGACAATATACTCACCTTTTTGCAACAGCCCAGTCTAAACAAGGCTTTACTGAACATCAGTCTGAGCTGAAGGGTGCAGCCCACCTCTGCCCCAAGCCCAAGGCTGCCAGCACACACCCCTCTCTGACTTCCCAGCTCTGCTGCCCAAAACTGGAGAGAAGCCAGGGAAGGTGCACAAGTGAGATACCTAGCCTGATTCCTAGTAACTCTTCACTGAGACATTAAGAAATACCACTTGAATGGCAGCTATACAGGCGCCAAATGGGAGAAGAGGTAGCTCTTGAAGCTAATATGATCTTGAGGATCATTCCTGAACCTGATCTTCTCCATCCAGTACATTTTGCAGCAAAAATGAAGAAAAAGAATAATAACCAAATACTACAGTTCCTGCATGCTTACAAGTGCTCTTTCATAGCAGTGAAGGTTTGAGGCTAGAAGGTACCTGAAAGGCAGACTCCCTTGAGAGATCCTTCCAGAAGCACTGACCACTGTCAACTAGTGGTCAGCTAATGGCCTTGCTGGGGGAAACCTGCACTCAAACCCCCAAGCCTGCATCAACTGGTCTCACTTCTAGTGTCGCTTCAAGTGCTGATGAAAGTCTGGAAGCTCAGGACTGACTTACTTGCCCACTTTCTGCAAAACAGTGGGCTCCAAAGCGTGGCATGGCTGCAAAGCAGAGTCCCACAAGGGCCTCCTTCAGGCAATACCTGCAGATACCTCTTAGACCTGATGCTATTTTCACCATGCACTCTTACTTAGGGCTGCTCCATGCAGCCATGAAAACACAAAAGTATGTATAAAGTAGAAAATTCCTAATTGGATTTAAAGTGGTGATCGCATCCATCTACCTCGTATAATTTAAAACATTTAAAACAAGAAACAGCAACCGATCATTCACCCAGTGGCTATCAGATAACAACAGGAAATTAGACAATAATTTACTGCCTACATTACTATGATCCCAAGTGTTCATTAATCTGAACTCTTAAACTGGTTTTTATTTAGACATACAGTAGAAATAACATCTCCGTTAGTGCACTACTTTCATTGACCTCAGATATATGCATGCTAGCAGCTTTAATCAAATAAAATACATAACACTATTTTTGTTTTCTATGTTTAATTGTAACACATTTCCACTCTCATACTAATAAATGTCTGATACTGTTTACATTTGCCAATAACTAAAACCATCCAGCAACAAAACTGCTATTTCATATGCTCCCCACCGTCAGTTATTTCTGCATCAGTAATATTTACGAACACCTTTTTTGCAGGTTTACATATGACTCAGTATGCAATACAAACATGGGCCAACCCACAAGAATAAAGAGGAGCACTACCCCTCTCCACTCACCTTGCATTTGTCCATTTCCCTTTCCCACAAGTGCACAGGGGAAAAAAAAAAAACCAACAACAAACAAATCCAAATGGATTTGGACACGGCAAATCCAGTTAAAAGGCTGGCTAACCTCAGGTTTGGCATACCAAAGACCAGGGTGCAAACAAATGCTTTCGTTTTCATCTGTCAGCTCCCACACCACTCAAATGGAATTGCATAGGGAGATTTTTCCTGCTTTGCTTCAAATAAATGGGTGCTGTGTTTACATACTGCATACTGAGCATTGCCCACCCGAAGCCAAGGGCTGCATCTTGCCAGCTCCTAACTTTCATACAATATGGCGATTACATGAGCCAGCATACCATTAAGTCACATAACAAAACTTGGAGAATGGCACCGCCAGCTTGCAGAACTGCACCTGAACAACTGACATGCAGTGCACAAAAGAAGAAACTAGATTTCAGCGTGATGGCAGAACTGGGTCAGAAGCAGACTGGGTTAGCTGCCTCAGTTTAAACTACAAAGCCAAGCGCTGCATAGTTCACAGAAATAAAGACTTACAGGAGCACAATACAGGCATGCCAAGAAAATAAAATAAAAATAAAAAGATCATAAACAAGCCTTACAAAACACTCCCCCCAGCCTTAAGTCTTCCAGGTCACCTGCTGCTTATTCTCCATATGACACTTTCTTCCAGCATGTTTTTTCCAGCTGCAGTACTTGCAAACTGGCCTCCCCTCCCCTAAGCAGGGTCAAAACCAGGGGAAAGAAGAAAAGAGACCATAGTCCACTGCTCAATCTGAACAGCACATCCTTCTGGCTCCAGCAAGTTCTCTTTTTCTCTCTGATGAACAGCAGATCTATACCTACCATGAGCTCCAAATGTCTTACCGCAGCTAGTGTTCATTTTTTTGCGAAATGAGCAATAGAGATGGGAGATCAGAGCTCACTATTTCCCCTATAACAATGACTCTGCAAGCCCACACAAAGGCATCAGATACCTGCTTTGCTTTTCTGATTTAGCCTGATGATATGAGAACTGGAGAAGGCAACTTGTGTGCTAATTCTTTTTCCAGGTACTAATCCATAGTTATTTCTACAGCCTTTCACTTCAGCAACACAAACATACCATGGATAGGACAACCTAAGAAGGTCACTTAACTACCATCAATAATGCACATGTTCAGAGGTAAAAAGCCAAGCTGAGGTCTAAAACACTTCTAATACTGAGGTTTCTAAGAGATTGTACATCTAATCCACTGCTGAGCCAAGTATGTGTGATACCTTACCATTAGCAGCCTTCTGAGCTACCCCCATGGGCGACTCCTTGCAGCATATTTCTTAGTAACTTAATCCTATTTAGACTGCCTTCAAATCATACAAAGAACAAGCAAATCATAAATCTGCCATGTTTTTGCAAGATTGTATCACACTAGCACCACTCATCCTGTTTTATTCAAAATATCAAATCAGTGATGTTTTACTTGTAAAATAATAGCGTGCATGAAAATGAGCATAAGCTCACTTCTGGTAACAGTTTTAATTACTAAGTATATAAGCCTGCAAATCGTCTCATACAAGTAATCCTTCAATAAGATTAATTCATGAAAATAGTCTCATTGAAGAAGGATTTGTATGACTGGATCCCAAATGCTTAATCAGATTTTTAAAGACATTATTACTTTAAAAAATATAAAAAAACCAGGAGGTGTTGGTATGTTCAAAACAAGGGGTTATATATTTATCAAACTGTTCAGTTTCAGAAACCATCCTTCTAGGGCTGACACTGCTGAGAAACATGCTTCTGCAGTTCCTGTGGTTTCTCAGGTTAAGGCTGATTTAAATAAACTGACCCACCTGGAGTCTGGCGTTCAGCATGACTTGTCTTTCAGCACTTTTGTTGCGCTGACGTATGACTGAGCTACTCCTTCAGCTGCACTAGTTGTATATTATCACTGTGTAACATTACCACAAATATCAAAATCCCTGATTTATTTTAAGTACTATCCAGGTACTACTAAGTGGTTCTCACTTTCAGTGCTATTACAGAATATTTTATTATAACCAATGGAAACTTCTTTCCTGGCTTCCCAATCCTTTTCACTCTGCCAGTTACCAGTCTAGACAATGGTAAAAGTAGCCATAGGAGAGCATATAGGTTAAAATGTGCTTTTAATGTGCTGAGTGTACTCCTTCATGCATCTACTTCACTTGTTCCCTCTTTGCACAAGGGTCTTTTTGGCTTTAGTGGAAAGTCCTTCTTGAAGTATCTCCTGCTCTGATCCCCTTGGAATGATAAATTGTCTGGTATCACATTTCTTTGCTAATCCTTAAAATATAGGAAACGATCCTTTAGAGAGCTAGGAGTCTTGTCACTGCCTCCAGAAAGCAGGAAGCATAACTGCTTGAAGGCTGACAGATGCTTCATAACCATGACAAGAAGCTGTTCCACAGGCTACAGCTCACGAGCCCCTGAGTCAAGCCATATGGTCCTGAATGCCAAGACTGCCTGTCTTTCCCAGTTTACCAGGAAAGAGAGATTCCTCCTGCTTTGTTCTGAATTTGCAAAAGTACTCTGCTGGCTTTAGAAGTTTACAGAACATATCAAATAAAATGCTTGGCTGCTTGCACTCGTATATCCTCATTTGTTTGCTGAACAGTTTTTTCTTCTCTGGGGAATGAGCCCTATGTATATGCTTCTATGGGCTAGGATAACATCCTGTGACTTTGTGCTATCCACTCCAATATTAAATGAATGTATATACCTAAGCACACATAAAAATGTCTCTTACATTTTAAGAGACCCTTCCAATCTAATAATGTACTCAGCATATTTGACCAAGTTTGTATATCAGGTCTGAAATAACAGCTCTGTGTTGTAAGGCATCTTTAGTCGTCTAAAGGGAATAAGTAACAATAATGGATATATGCTGTTAGAATTCAGAGCTGATCATTCAACGGTACTTCAGCATCACAAAGATTAAGTCTCCAAGTTATAACTTCTTAAGCATGGTACATTCTCCAGTGCTTGGGCCAGCTGAGATTTGGATATTTCAGAAAGCAAGTATTTCTAATTCCTGTCACATCTTGAAAAACTGTTTAAATGCCCCAAACACTTCAGTAAGATCTTCTCCATTAAAAAAAAAATGATATATATATTCGGTGTTTTTTCCAGTGACTGTATGCTGAAGTGCCTACAGGCTGCAGGCATGAGGGGGACCCAGCAACTGCCAAGAAATAGACAAAAGCAGATAGTATCTCGTTCCTAACCAAGAAGTAGAGGGGAAGGCAAAACCCCCAGCACAGTACTCGCTGCACTGCTCACTTTCAAGAGCTCAGTCTGGCACCGAGTCCCGAGGTCAGCCAGGATGGAGGGTGGCAGCACCTCGCAAAGCCAAGCCTTCAACTTCTTGGAGTTTCTCTGAGCTGTGTGCTTTTACAAGGTGATTTTTCCACGCACGCCTGTCCCCATCCATCCTTTCAAGAAAACAATGCATAGCTAGACCACTGTTCTGTATCTCTACAGAACTTGGAGAAATAGCGACAGGGACGCCCGCCACGGTGCAAAGCGGCTCTTGGCAGCGGGTGCAGGGCGGGACGTGGGGCTGCCCGCCACACCGGCTCGGCTCCTCAAGACAGAGCGGTTCGGATGGAGCCCCGCGCACGCCAGCAGCCGCTGCACCGCCGCCTCCGATTATTGCCCGTTTTCGCACTCAGCTTGTCAGTGTAACACAGGCTGCTGATTTATTACGGCAATTTTTCCAACTGCCTTCTCTGATCTCCCACTTCTCAGCAGCCGATCAGGCTGCTTGCTTGCAACTTTTCCACGGGAGACGACGGCAAGACGGGAGGTATCTTTTCTTCTCCTCCCACCCCGCTCTCCCAAACCGCTCACCAAGGGCAACGGTGACCATTCCCGTCACCCCTCACCTCCCGGATCCCCGCGGACACCCCCATGGACACGGGTGCGCACACCCCGCCGGCGGCTGCCCGACCCGCGCGCCGCTCCCCGCTCCAGCAGCGCCCCGGTCCGCGGCGGACCTTCATCCGCCGAGGAGCCGCGGTCCAGCCGCGCCCTGAAGGTCGGCCCGGCCGTTGCCCCCCCGGCCGCCCCTAGCCCCCCAGCCTCACTTACTTGTGCCTTCTTCATATGGAACGGCAGCGCTGCAGTCCAGCCCAGCCGGCCGTGCGCAAACTCCCTTCAACGGAACTGTAGCTCCAGCATAACGCAGCAGCGGATAGTCCACGCATTGGGGTTGCCCACAGCGAGCCCCGCGCTGCCTCCGCCTGCCCTGCTGCCCCCCCGCCGCCGCTCTGCGCGCTTCGCTGCGCCCCGCTCCCTGCGGCGTGAGCGTCCGCACTGACTGGAAGCACCCTCAGCGCCTGGCCAGGTCTTTTATATCTCCGATCTGCCTTCAGCAGCGGCGGCGGCAGCGGCAGCACAAGCAAGACACGCCTTTCCCCTCCCTCCCGCCCTCCTGGAGGAGCGGGAGCCCGGGCAGACCCCGCAGGGAGGGGGTAACCCGAGTTAACTTAGGGGAAGTTGGAGGCAGGAACAAGCCGGGCCTGCCCTTTCCCTGCGCGAAGGGAAGCGCGTCCGTCGCTGGGCTAGAGGGGGACCAGCAGGCGGGGATGCAGGAGGTGCGGGAAGGGGGAGCTCGGTGCCCCGGCCCTGGCAAGGGGGGGGTGAGAGCGGGAGACTTCTCCCGCCCGGTGCCCGGGGGCACCGCAGTGACCTGGAGAGGCGACCCCAGCCGAGTGGGACGGAGGGGGGGGGGGTCTCCAGCCTCCTCCGCGGGAAGCGCCGGTAGCCGCCGCGGCACTCGAGGAGAGTTAGGGTACCGGCGGGGAGCCAAGCCGTTGGGTTGGGTCTCCCCACCCACGCCGTTGAGAAGGGGGGTCCATGTGGGGGCCCCTCTCGCTGCGGGGGCCCCGCCTCTTCCCGCGGCGGGGATGCAGTGGACTCGGGGCGCTGGCGGGGCTCCCAGGCGCTGCCCAGTATTTTCAGCGCAGCACGTAGCTGCGGCAGCGGCGCTCACACCCTGGAGGCAACTCCAGATTTGTGACTTCCATTTCAGCGCTGCCTTTCCATAATCGGAAAGTCGGAATACAAGTCGGGCGCGGGACAAGCATTTCTCAGGTAGCCTGACAACTCCCTTTACCTGCTCCAGCCGTAGAAAACTTGTTGAGCAGTGCCTCCTAATGCTTGCTTAGAGGTGATCCTGCAGGTCTTCAAATATACTCCTACAATTTGCGTCCTATGTAAATAATATATTGGTGCTGGGTGTGGAAAAATGACAATTGATTTCTGCTGCATGGAGTCCTGCTGGCAAATCCATCCCAGCAGAAGCGACAGAACTTAAGTCCTCTTCAGATAAGACATCTGTTAGGTTAACACAGGCTACATCCTGAGCATGCATTAAGTGGGAAGAAGAGCAGTTTGTGGAACTAGCATTTCCTGAGACAGCAATCTTTGGTGAAAATTAAAAAGCACGTTAGCACGGACTGAAGAAAGAACAATGTGCCCAAGTCAGTATTCATTTCCTAAGGGAGATTAGATATACTTGGAGTACACAGTGAGGTATTTCGTTATAAAAGTTTGTCTAGATTTAGCCTGCAATTAATGGTAAATTTTCGAAAGACTAAGTTTCTGCCAAAGTAAGATGAGCTCTTCAGCTACAGAAAGATTTTTGAACCCATCCCTAACTCCACTATGTATTTATGTTTCATTGTAGGGCAGATAAATGTCTAATCTCTGTGTGCCTCTGCATCCAATCCAGAAAAGTGGGTTGATATTTTACAACATGACACTGCTGATGAATTCATGAGAGTTTTTTGCATTTCTTGATTATTATTGTGCTGAATTACTTTGAAGTTCTTGTGCCACCCTCTGAGCTTTGTCAGACTGTTTTATATGCTTACAGTAATAATCTCTTCCTCTAAAAAGTTATGCAATAGACAAGCAGTGAAATGGAGGAAGCCTGCAACAACAAAAAAATCAAGGACCCCACTCACTGAAAGGATAGTTCATATATCACCTAGCAGTGATCAACCAAAGCTGGTTAAGCAGTCTATGCATTTATCAAATAGGGCCAGGGAATTAAAATGTTGTGGCATCTTTCCTCCTTAGAACAGATGACAGGTTTAGTCTCCTGGGGAGAAGCCCTGGAAAGTGTGAAAGAGCAGTCTGTTGTTGCAGTTACCTGCCTTATGGAAGACACTCTCTTTTTTCTCCACTTTGAGCTCCATCACAGTCCACTGTTAGTCATGACAGGAAAGCTGCATCCAGTTACCTTACTGATAGTTGTGCAGAGAGGATAGCACTCTTGGGTCTAATTAAGTTTTTTTACCACTCTGGCATCATGTACCTTTTCTCTCCATCCCTGATCTGAATTCTTGAACCTGCCCTTGTATTTAACCAAGCCTGGCTATAGTGGAATTATAGCCTGCTTTTCATCTCTTCATTTGCACTGGCAATTTGCAGGTGCATTGCTGCTAACATTGACGTCAGTATGGTTTGGGAAGTTTTTTCTGTGAAATTCAGATTTTAGTGGCTTAAACTTGTTAATAACTTATGTCCATAAGCCATGAGAAAGCATGTTTTTGTCTTGCCCATTTCCAGCGTAGTTCCAACTTTTGATTTACTGGTGAGAACTGGTTAGCCATGGACCATTGGCACGTGTTGGTTCTGGCTGGGATGAAGTTAATTTTCTTCATAGTAGCTGGCACTGGGCTCTGCTTTGAATTATCAACATTGAAAACAGTGTTGATACTGCAAGGATGTTTTAGCTATTGCTAAGCAGTGCTCACGTAGAGTCAAGGCCTTTTCCGCTTCTCACACCAATGAGTAGGCTGGGGGTACACAAGAAGATGGGAGGGTACATAACCAGGACAGCTGACCCCAACTGACCAAAGGGATATTCCATACCTTATGACATCATGCTCAGCAGATAAAGCTGAGGGAAGAAGAAGGAAGAGGGGTCATTCAAAGTTACAGTATCTGTCTTCCCAAGTCACTGTAATGTGTGATAGAGCCCAGCTTTCCTGGAGATGGCTGAACACCTTCCTGCCAATGGGAAGTGGTGAATGAATTCCTTGTTTTGTTTTGCTGGCATGTGCAGCTTTTGCCCTACCTATTAAACTGTCTTTATCTCAACCCATAAGTTTTCTCATTTTCACGATTCCTAATCTCTCCCACATCTCATGGGGGAAGGTGAATGAGTGACTGTGTGGGGCTTAGTTGCCAGCGGGGGTTAAACCACACAGCACACTGAATGGTGGGTTTCCAAAGCACAACTGCAAACTGCATTCAGTTTTTTATGGCCTACCTCATTTGCGTTTCTAAATGCTTGAGGGTGAATGCAGACTTCTGTCATGGTTCTGTGACATGAATTTATTCACAGGGAAGCTATGGAAAGCAGTGTTGGTCATCTCAGCTCTTCACAGGATTTGGTTCCACATGCTCAGCAGGATTGTTCTTCATCAGGAATACTGTTCTGCATATATGGAAATAGTAACAGCTGAAGCATAAATGACGCCTTTCCAGTCTAGTGTGAATGGAGAAGTCTCACCATCTTCTGCAAATGAGAAATGGCTCTTTGCTCTGGAATTTTATGGAGTATCTGCTGTGCTTTCTGTAGCTCCAGCCGTGAGAGGAATGACCCCGCTCAGTGTGTAATAGCTTGGCAGCTGGCTGGTACGGCCGGAATTTGAGACTATGGAGAATGAGACCCAGCCCAAGCCACTGAGTTTGCTGGGTTAAAAAGTGCTCTGCACTAGCTCGGGAAACTGAGGAATTTCTCTTGTGAAGCCATCTAAACTGTGAAGGCAAACACCAGTGTGTACATATTAGAAAGATAACAGACTAATCCCATCTAATCTATTACAGACTCGGAGCATGTGTAGGCCTTTCTGGCACAGAGGGCCAGACTGTAGCGTTAGCTCAGTTAACTCCTCTTCCCCCTGATATTTTTAAGGACATACAGTAAGAAGTACAAGCTTTTTTAACCTACTTCAGGCACATAGAAACAAAATGAAAGCTAAAACTGAGGTATATAAAGCCAAAAAAATCAAAAAGTATCCTCAAGATTCTTTAGGTTTTATTTACAGAATTATTTGATTATAGAGGATACAATTCTCTACAGAAAAGAAAAATCTTGCAAACCTGCAAGATGTGCAGAAAATGATATCAATTACTTAATTAAAGAAATACATTGTGATAACTCTCTCCTTAAGAGATCATCCCTATCTTTGATACCACAAAATATACTAGGTGTTACTCTGTGGTTGAGAACTAATATATTCTAATCTCAGAGCATAATCACAAGGGAGTATTAATACTTTAATATTGGATCAAAGTACATATTTTAAATTTATAATTGAGCCTTCTTATGTTTAACAGTTACTAAAGTGACTGTTGGTTCCTTGTAAGCCCTATACACCCTTTGTGCTTTATACAAATGACAGGGAGAACTTTTGTGATTATTCTATATTACTGATTAACAAATGAATGACTCAGTCATGGACTTAGGACCATAGGGACACCTACACCACTATGGAGCCACTTTTATTTCATTGAGCACCATAAAAGAACAGGATTTAGGTGCATTTATGCATTTTATGCATTAGGTGCATAAAAGGATTTAGGTTCATTATTTTCACTCAGATGAACTGGCTGTAAAGATGAATTTGCAAAAAGCAATTTCCATATAAATGTTTGATTCTCCATAATAACTTAGTATAGACTGAGATTTTAGGGATACTGATGTTATTACATGGTAAAATCACTAACTGGCCAGTTCATTTGGCAGACAGATTGGCAGACCAGCTGGGGGTAAATGCAATATTCTGGAAAAATGAAAATATCACAAATAAAAAAAAATTTAAAAAATTGTAATTAAATGCAACTCTTTGTTGAAATGACATCATGAGTAGCTCATTACCACATTATGATGCTTCCTTAAAAAAAACAAAAGCCATCTAAATGCAGGAAAAAGAAGAAGTGAGCAGTGCAGCCTAGGAGTAGAGCCAGGTGGCTTCAGACTGTTGGAAATCTGTTCATGAAGTGCCAATGAAGGAAGCTGTAGTTATAAGATTTTGTTTAAGATTCATTTGCCCAGAAGGAACTATGGAGAAAAGCATAAAGACAAAGCTAGAGTGTAGTACTCGTTTTTTCTGGAAGGAAACTGGGGCTTTGTTCATCTGACTACCATCTTGCTCTGAAATACTGATGGAGAGAAGGAATGGCAGATTTTTATTGGAAGCCTAAACCTGCTTTGGTCTATTATGGTAATCGTTGGTTTAATTCGCAGTAAAATGCCAGTTTTGTTTCCATTAGGATTTTATAGCACGAAAATTAGCATGCCAAAGATAATGTTTTAATACAGAAAGTTTTTTGGCCAGGAATATAAGCACAGAATAGGAAGTTGCACTGACGCTGTTAAAACTCAACCAGAGCCTGTAAAAAATATAGTCCATTCAAAATGAATGTCCATTTCTTGACTTACATAAAAGCTTCTTTCAGCTGTTCTTTGAACGTACTGTAGTTTTAAAGCCGTCTAAAATGAGCATGTGAAGATCACACTAGCATAAGGAAATTGTCAGCTAGAAAAAAGTGGTACATGGAGAACATATCTTGGGGAAAAACTGATTCTGCTGGATCAGTGATCTTTGGCAATCCCCCTTCGGCTTCTGATGATCCCCCAGTTGTTAATAGGTGTTAAAAGACATGGGAGGCTCCTTGAAATTCTTGTCAAGTTTTGCAGCCACTGAGGTTCCAAGAAGATCAGAGGACAGCAGCAATTAAAACATCTTTTTCTTTGTCTTTTTTTTTTCACTTGTGTGCTAAGGAGGAGTCTGATTCATCTGTATTGCACTCAAAACCACAATGTTTGGTTTTGAGGAATTAACCTACATGTGTGATCTTGAAAGCTATTCAGTTGTTCAAATCAGGGAGACCTGCCAGAGTATGCTGTGATCACTCTGATGGCATGCCTCTGTTTCCTTCTATGGTGAGAGAGGTTGCAGGGATGAACGGTGCCTATCCAACATCTTGGCATTTGGCCAGAAAGAGACTAGAGTATATATTGGGACAGACAAATTGTCTGTTTTCCAAGCCTCGAGTTTGCATGTAACTGTAGTATATCGTGCTGTGGTAGTTGCTAGTGGTTATGCACAACAGTGTTTGGCATGGCTCAATTTACCAGTCCCAGCAGCACCTTTGTCGTATTTCTGAAATGATGGAATACCCAGCCCAGGAGGACAATTTACTCTTATTTGCAGAGGTTTCTGTACTAGGTTTGGCTGGAGGAGTGGGAAACAGTGCTCAACTCTGTTCAACAGATTCAGTTAGTAGTCCTAACTCTGAAGAATAAATGCTCTTTTCCTGAAATCCACCAGCCCTCTACTGTGGAGTGCCCCCTGACATGTTAGATGAAAAAAAGAGCAGTTTTTTATTCTACAGATACTGATTTCTTCAAGATGCTGTAGTTGATTTGACTTCTAGGAATGAAATTCTATCCCCACGTTTGTTGTAGGATATTTCAGTATCCACAGGCTTCCAGTCACAAAGGAACAGGGAGATTTGTCATTACTTCTTAAACAGGAATATGAGAGGCACCGGCATGAGAACTCAAAAGTACTGGAGCTCATACTTCCAAGGGGCATATTTGCAGACAGTGTAAAACACACTGTCTACAACATTACAAGGAATTATAGTTACTGCATTAAATAATCATCATTTCCCCAAATTTTGTATGATTTTTAACTTTTCTCACATATTGCCCTGTTTTCCACTTTGGGAGAACAAGAAGACAATTATGCGCAGAACTGCAGAACTCATCCGGTTTCATTAAAGTTCATTCTTTGTTGGGATGATGACCAGAGGGCCAGTCGCTGATGACTTGAAGACATCTAGTTGGTGGGCTATAGAAGTATTACATAGCAGGCAACAGCATACAATTGAGTTCATTGGCTGTTTTCCCCTAAAATCAAATCTCCTTGAGGCACACATCGGAATTCCCCATCTTCCAGCATTACCCACTATCGTGGTTTAAGCCGTAAACCACGTAGCCCGTTCTCTCACTCACTATCCTCTCTTTCTTCCCCCTGCTCCCAGGTGGATGGGGAGGAGAATCAAAAAAATGCAACTCCCACAGGTTGAGATAAGAACAGTTTAGTAACTAAAGTATAACACAAACCACTACTGCTACCACCAATAATAATAATGACAAGAGAAACACAAGGAAAGAAAACAATCGCACACCACCCAATACCAAGCCCGACCACACAGTGCACCCCTGCGGGAGATCATGGACAACACATGCAGATTTATATAATCAGGTGTTGACAATTTATTGTAACACAAGTGTTGCCTTTTATAGAAAGTTTCAAGCTACTAGAACATTCGGCAATATCTGATTGGTTAACGTCTCTTAGCAAAGCGTTAGTAACAGCTTAATGATCAGTTAACTATAACAGCATATGTTCCAAGGTCCCTGCACACCCTGTTCAGTAGCTTTCTGTACCAACTCCCTCAAACTTCTCTACTTACACGTCCTCTAGTAACCTTCAGGCAAGGCCTCAAAGCCTTTGGTTCACTACTAACGTCAAGCAGCTGTCTGGATTGCTCACGTGACCATTCTCAGCCAAATAACTCTCCACACACCCCCACCCTTCCGGATCTCTGCTCCCTGCTTTACATCCTGGGCATGACGTGCTGTGGTATGGAATAACCTCTTTGGTCAGTTTGGGTCAGGTGTCCTGTCTCTGCTTCCTCCTGACTCCCCCTCCTCCCTGGCAGAGCGTGAGACTCAGAAAGTCCTTGGTCAGACCAAAACATTACCAAGCAGTAACTGAAAACACTGGTGTTATCAGCGCTGTTCCGAGGCCGAAAGTCAAAAACACAGAGCTGCACCAGCTACGAAGAAGGAGAAAAGCAACTGCTGCTGCTGAACCCATGACACCCACCAAGCATATCCCGGTCCCTGAGCAAAAGCAATCCCACGAGTGGCTTTGCCTTTACCTGAAGCAGGAATAACCCAGACTGTCTTCCCCAGCAAATTTTTTATATGCACCACAAGGACTTTGTCTCCCTCCACAGTATGTAGAAGTTCTGACTCGGCTGGGCCAGCCCTGTTGGCAGATCCTCTGGTGTTGACCAGCCAAGTGGCCTTTGGTAAATGTGTATCCCAATGTTTGAAAGTCCTACCACCCATTACTCTCAGTATAGTTTTTAATAGCCCATTTTGCTGTTCGACTTTCCCAGAGGCTGGTGCATGGCAGGGGATGTGATCCACCCACTCAATGCCATGCTCTTTGGCCCAAACATCTATCAGGCTGTTCCAGAAATGAGTCCTATTGTCTGACTCAATTCTCTCTGGGGTGCTGTGTTGCCACTAAATCTGTTTCTCAAGGCCCAGGATAGTGCTCTGCGCAGTGGTGTGGGGCACAGCATATGTTTCCAGCCATCCGGTGGTTGCTTCCACCATGGTAAGCACACGGCGCTTGCCTTGGCAGGTTGGTGGGAGTGTGAGATAATCAATCTGCTGGGCCTCCCCATATTTGTACTTCAGCCATTGTCCTCCATACCAAAGAGGCTTTAACCATTTAGCTTGCTTAATTGCAGCACATGTTTTACAGTCATGAATAACCTGGGCAATAGTGTCCATTTTTAAGTCAACCCCTCTATCACAAGCCCATCTGTATGTTGCATCTCTGCCCTCATGGCCTGAAGTGTCATGGCCCACCGGGCCAAAAATAATTCACCCTTATGTTGCCAATCTAAGTCCATCTGAGCCACTTCAATTTTAGCAGCTTTATCCACTTGTTGGTTGTTCTGGTGTTCCTCGGTGGCCTGACTCTTGGGTACATGAGCATCTACATGGCGTACCTTCACCACCAGGTTCTGCAGCCGGGCAGCAATATCTTGCCAAGGTGCAGCAGCCCAGATGGGTTTACCTCTGTGTTGCCAGTTGCTCTACTTCCATTGCTGCAACCACCCCCACAGGGCATTTGCCACCATCCATGAGTCAGTATAGAGATAAGGTACTGGCCACTTTTCTCATTCAGCAATGTCCAAGGCCAGCTGGATGGCTTTCACCTTGGCAAACTGACTAGATTCACCCTCTCCTTCAGCAGTTTCTGCAGCTTGTTGTTGAGAACTCCATATGGCTGCCTTCTATCTACGATGCTTTCCCACTATGCAACAGGACCCATCAGTAAACAAGGCATATTGCTTTTCACTTTCTGACAGTTCCTTGTATGGTGGGGCCTTTTCAGCATGCATCATCTTCTCCTCCTCTGGTGACATTCCAAAATCTTTGCCCTCTGGCCAGTCCATGATGACTTCTAGAATTCCTGCATGACTAGGATTTCCTATTCGAGCTCGTTGTGTAATTAGTGCAGCCCACTTATCCCATGTAGCATCAGTTGCATGATGTATAGAGGAGACCCTGCCTTTGAACATCGAGCCCAGCACGGGCAACTGGGGTGCTAGGAGGAGCTGCGTTTCAGTGCCAATCACTTCTGAAGCAGCTCGAACCCCTTCATAGGCTGCTAGTATCTCTTTTTCAGTTGGGGTATAGCTGGCCTCAGATCCTCTGTATCCCCAACTCCAAAAGCCGAGGGGTCGACCTCGAGTCTCCCCTGGAGCTTTCTGCCAGAGACTCCAGGTAGGACCATTCTCCCCGGCTGCGGTGTACAGTACATTTTTAACATCTGGCCTGGTCCGGGCTGGTCCGAGGGCTACTGCATGAACTATCTCTCGTTTAATTTGCTCAAAGGCTTGTTGTTGCTCAGGGCCCCATTTAAAATCATTCTTCTTCTGGGTCACATGATAGAGAGGGCTTATAATCAAACTGTAATTCTGGATGTGCGTCCTCCAGAACCCCACAGCACCCAAAAAAGCTTGTGTTTCTTTCTTATTAGTTGGTGGCGACATTGCTGTTATCTTGTTGATCACATCTGTGGGGATCTGGTGATGTCCATCTTGCCATTTTATTCCCAAAAATTGACTCTCCTATGCAGATCCCTTGAGCTTACTCTGTTTTATGGCAAAACCGGCTTTCAGCAGGATTTGGATTATTTTCCTCCCTTTCTCAAAGACTTCTTCCATTGTATCACCCCACACAATAATGTCATCAATGTATTGCAGGTGTTCTGGAGCTTGTCCCTGTTCCAGTGCAGTCTGGATCAGTCCATGGCAGATGGCAGCGCTATGTTTCCACCCCTGGGGCAATTGGTTCCAAGTGTACTGAACGCCCCTCCAAGTAAAAGCGAACTGTGACCTGCACTCTGCTGCCAAAGGAATTGAGAAGAATGCATTGGCAATATCAGTCGTGGCATACCACTTGGCTGCCTTTGACTCCAGTTCATACTGAAGTTCTAGCATGTCCGGTACAGCAGCACTCAAGGATGGTGTAACTTCGTTCAGGCCAAGATAGTTTACTGTTAGTCTCCACTCTCCGTCAGACTTTCGCACTGGTCATATGGGACTGTTAAAGGGTGAGTGGGTCCTACTGATCACTCCTTGACTCTCCAATCTACAGATCAGCTTATGGATGGGAATCAAGGAGTCTCGGTTGGTGTGCTATTGCTGCCGGTGCATTGTTGTGGTTGTGATTGGCACTTGTTGTTCTTCGACCATCAGCAACCCCACAACAGAAGGACCTTCTGAGAGACCAGGCAAGGTGGACAGCTGCTCAATTTCCTCTCTCTCCAAAGCAGCAATACCAAAAGCCCATTGGTATCTTTTTGGGCCTTTGAAGTACCCTCTCCTAGGTAGTCTATGCCAAGGATGCTTGGAGCCTTTGGACCAGTCATAATGGGGTGTTTTTGCCATTCCCTCCCAGTCAGGCTGATTTCAACATCCAGTACAGTCAACTCTTGGGATCCTCCTGTCACTCCAGAAATATAAATAGATTCCACCCCTCGACATCTTGGTGGCATCAGGGTACACTGTGCACCGGTATCTACTAGAGCTTTATACTTCTGTGGGACTGCTGTGCCAGGCCATTTGATCCACACAGTCCAGTAAATCCGATTGTCCCCTACCTCCACCTGGCTGTAGGCGGAGCCCATCTAATAGTCATCACATTGGTCACTCATGACTTGTTGACATAAACTATTCCTTATCACAGGAGCTGAAGTAAAATCGGCTCTTCCGCTCCATCTGGGAACCTGCTCACCAGAGACTGAAGCTGCAGCCTTCATGGGGTAATCAGCCTTGACCTTTGTTCTCCTCTTCAGTTCACGCACCTGTTCCTCCAAAACTGAAGTAGGCTTTCCATCCCACTTTGTCATATCTTCCCCGTGATCCCTCAGGTAAAACCATAGGGTGGCCCGTGGTGTATACCTTCTGTATCTTCTCTCTCGAACAGTAGGATGCCTTTTGTTAATAGCTGAGACGTGTGTTGGTACATGTGAGGAGCTGGATAGATCGTCTCTCAATTGTTTGAGGTCCTGGGACAGTTTTCCCACAGCTGAGATGATGGAAGGGGTGAGATTGTCTTCGAACTCTTGGAGCTTATGAATCATTTCATCCACTGTTGGTGGTATTATGTCATTCCAGGTTACTGTTGGCAATGAGTGGGCATATGATGGGGGTTCATTCCGCGTAAATTTCCGCCACATGGGTCATGTACATTCGACTTCATATGGACCTATGGGTATATCCCCATTATTCAGCTTGATATTATAGATCATCTCTACAATGGCTGATTCCCTCAGAGACTGGATGCCCTTTTCCAGAGTAGCCCACTTGGCCAAACAACTCATAACATCATCCTTGTATGGAAACCTATCTTTCATAGCTGCCAAGAGCCCGCTCCAAAGGCTGAGGGACCGTTTCTCTCTTGCAATTGCTTTGTCAATTCCCCCTTCCCTAGCAAGTGATCCCAGCTCTCTGGCTTCACTACCTTCTAGTTCATGACCGTCAGCCACATTGTCCCAGTATTGGAGCAGCCAGGTGATGATGTACTCCCCTGGCTGATGGGTAAAGTTTTTTCACATATTCTGTAGCTCAGTTGAGGTCCGAGATCTGGAAGTCACCTCTTCATCTTCTTCTTCTTTGTCATGTGATGATGACTCCTTGTCAGATGCTGTCCCAGGTGGTGAGTACGTTGTTTCTTCATCTTGCTTTATCTTTCTTTCCTCTTTTTTGCTTTTCCTTTTGCGTACAGGGGGAACTGCTATTGGTACAAGTTGGTCCTCTGGTTTAGCTGCGGTTATTATCACTGTGGTTTGGGTAGCTGCTGTACTTGTCACTGGGGTTTGAGTACAGGCTGTACTTGTCGCTGGTAGCGGTGTAGCTGCTGCACTTGGAGCTGGAGTAGCTGCGCTGCCCATTACTGTTGAAGTTTGAGTAGCTACTGTACTTGTCCCTGGGGGTGGTGTAGCTGCTGTGCTTAGAGCTGGAGTAGCTGCGCTGCCCATTACTGTTGAAGTTTGAGTAGTGGCTGTACTTGTCCCTGGGGGTGGTGTAGCTGCTGTGCTTGGAGCTGGAGTAGCTGTGCTGCCCGTTACTCCACCCTCAGATCCAGGGACATTTTTTTCCTTTTGAAGGTGCTGGATGGTGTTGAACAGGACTCTGTAAGCATAAGCCAAGCCCCAGCATGTTGCCGTGATTTGTCCATCTCTAGTGTGACCAGAATGACAACACACCTCCTTTAAGTGTCTTACTAATTTTTCTGGATTTTGCATTTGTTCATTGGTGAAGTTCCAAAGCACTGGAGGGGCCCACTGGCCTAGATACTTGCCCATACTGTCCCCCACACCCTGCCACTCATGACTATCCAGCCTCGGGGAAAATCTCTTGGACCTCTTATATCGTCATTTAACCCTAGACAAGTCCCAAACGCGACTCTGCATAACTCTTGGGACCAGACAAAATGGTCGTGAGTAAAACACACTCAGTATGAGCGCCAACATGGTGATCCCCATCACAATCAGCAGGCAGGTCTCAAGGGTCCATAAAGGCCATTCAAAACCTTCAAAATTCTCAAGCAATGCTGTAAACTGTCTGGTGGTGGGGCTGGGAGCACAAAAGAATTTCTCTTTCACAAGTTGACCACCCGAGGAGGCGAAAAAAGAGGTATAATTGCTAAACACTTTATTATATACCTCCCAAAGTATAGAGTTGGTGACCACATCGGGAACAAAAGCCGGGTCAGTTTCCTGATCACTGAGTCTATTGTATTAAAAACCAGTGCAATAAAGTACAATGTAGCAAGAACCTTAACCCAAAACCCATGTCTGAAAAATGTTAAGATAAGAAATACCGGCTGCAAGTAAAGTAACATACGCTGAACCTGTGAGACCCAGAGCAACAACTTTGAGAGCCAATAAATCAGCATTGTGATGAGTGGCTATTGATTCTGTCGTTATCTCAACCCTTTGTGCCCCACGTTGGGTGCCAAAAAGAAATGTCGTGGTTTAAGCTGTAAATCTTGCAGTCCGCTCACTCACTCCCCTCTTTTTCTTCTCCCCCACTCTGAAGGGGAGAGGGAAATGGGGAGAAGAATCAAAAGAATGTAACTCCCATGAATTGAGATAAGAACAGTCCAGTAACTAAGGTGTAACACAAATCACTGCTGCTACCACCAATAAGAATAATGACCAGGGAAATACAAAGGAAGAGGTTACAACTGCTTACCACCCGATGACCGAGCTGTGAGCTAAACTCTTCTGGGTTCCTGCCCCCAGTTTTTACATCCTGGGCATGACGTACTGTGGTCTGGAATAGCTCTTTGGTCAGTTTGGGTCAGGTGTCCTGTCTCTGCTTCCTCCTGGCTTCCCCTCCTCCCTGGCAGAGCATGAGACTCAGAAAGTCCTTGGTCAGGCCAAAACATTCTAAGCCATAACTATAAACATCGGTGTTATCAGCACTGTCCCCAGGCCGAAAGTCAAAAACACAGCACTGCACCAGCTACTACAAAGGAGAAAAATGAGTGCTGCTGCTGAACCCATGACATACAGTCACCAAGCCAGGCAGTGTTGGAGGTAGGAAGACTTAAGCTGATACATCATCTTGGACAGCTACAGTGGGACTAGATGTTTATTACCAGACAAGACAATTGCTGTTTATTATGTCTAAAATATTTTTATTTCCCAGTCATGAGATCAGTTTGTGTAGCCTAATGCATTTATAGTTACACCAACTCAAAAAACCCCATGTAACTTTGCTTGAACAATTCTGTTTTCAAAGAAATAATGTAGCTTATCTTTTTTACTTTGCTTGACAATTCTGTTTTCAAAGAAATAACATAGCTTATCTTTTTTACCATACTTAAGTAACGCCTTGTTATATTCATATTTTGATTCCAGTAATTTAGAAGTGATACTTGCCTGAGAAATAGATATCTCCGTTCCCAGATAAATTGCCTACGTCTCTCGATTCGCCCTAGTCCGTATCACCTTATTCACAGTAATTACGGCCCTAGAGAGTTTAAGGATAAAAAGGGTTAATTTGGAAACAAAACACTGTGTAAGTGGGATTGTATATATATATTCATTCTTTACAGGGGAAACTGAGACTACTCTTGTTCAATGAAAAATTGTGATTTTTTTTTTTTTTTTTTGCATCATGCATTTAGTCTGAAGAAAGGGAGAGGTACAGTATCAGGTACAGTGTTTTCACAGTCATGTTATATTATTCCTTTTCTCTTTATTTGATGAAGTCTGATTGCATTAGGAGTGTAAGAAAGACTAAACCCTAGGTAGAAGTAAAAGTACTTCCTAGGCTGAGACCCCTGTCATTAAAAGAAGCTATCATGCAGTCTTTTTGAAGGTTTATCCATTTTCAGCATCAAGTGAGTTAAGTTTCTTGCCCCTGCTCTTCTATGGGAATGTTTTTCAGAATTTGACTCACCTCATAGTTGGAAACCTTCATTTAATTTAAAGTCTAATATAGCAATTGATAATTTATTCATGTTTGTTCTTGTGCCAAATTTATCCTTTACCATAAATAGTTCTTTATTGTCTTTATTTATTTTGTGCTTTTTGATCCTTCTGCCCAATCTACTGCCAATAAGTACACTTAAAACAGACGAAGCATGGCATCAAGGATGGAAATGATGGACGGGGTAGAGCAGTTGACATCATCTACCTGGACTTGTGCAAAACATTCGACACTTTCCTACATGACATCCTTGTCTCTAAATTGGAGAGACATCAATTTGATACATGGACCACTCAGTGAATAAAGAACTGGCTGGATGGCCACAGGCAAAGAGTTGTGGTCAATGGCTCAATATCTAGCTGGAGACCAGTAATGAGCGGTGTCCTTCAGGGATCGGTGTTGGGACCAGTCTTGTTCAACATCTTTGTTGGTGACATGGACAGTGGGATTGAGTGTGCCCTCAGAAAGTTTGCTGATGACACCAAGCTGTGTGGTTCTGTTCATGAGTTGGAGGGAAGGAATGCCATCCAGAGGGACCTTGACACGCTTGTGAGGTGGGCTGATGCCAGCCTTAAGAAGTTCAACCATGCCAAGTGCAAGGTCCTACACCTGGGTGGGAGCAATTGCAGGCACAGCTACAGATTTGGCAGAGAAGAGATTCAGAGCAGCCCTGTGGAGAAGGACTTGGGGGTGTTGGTCGATGAAAAAATGAACATGAACCAGGTTCAGTATGCGCTTGCAGCCCAGAAAGCAAACCGTATCCTAGGCTGCATCAAAAGGAGTGTGACCAGCAGGTCGAAGGAGGTGATCCTGGCACTCTACTTTGCTCTCCTGAGACCTCACTTGGAGAATTGTGCACAGTTCTGGTGTCCTCAACATAAAAAGGACATGGAAGTGTTGGAAGAAGTCCAGAGGAGGGTCACAAGGATGATCAGGGAACTGGAGCACCTCCCATATGAAGACAGACTGAGAAAATTGTGGCTGTTCAGCCTGGAGAATCGAAGGCTGCGTGGAGACCTTGTAACAGCCTTCCAGTATCTGAAGGGGGCCTATAGGGATGCTGGGGAGGGACTCTTCATGAGGGACTGTAGTGATAGGACAAGGGGTAAAGGGTTCAAACTTTGTCCTGGGTTCAGCAGTAGCAGGCATTTTTCTCCTTCTGAGAAGCTGGTGCAGTGCTGTGTTTTTGACTTTCAGCCTGGGAACAGCGCTGATTACCCCAATGTTTTTAGTTGCTGCTCAGTAATGTTTACTCTGACCAAGGACTTTCTGAGCTTCATACTCTGCCAGGGAGAAGGGGAAGCCGGGAGGAAGCAGAGACAGGGCACCTGACCCAAAATTACCGAAGTTGTATTCCATGCCACAGCACGTCATGCCCAATATATAAACTGGAAGCAGTTACCCGAAGGGCGAAATCACTTCAGGGTCGGGCTGGGTATCAGTCGTCGGGTGGTGAGCGGTTGTATTCGCTTCCCTTGTTGTTTTCCTAGTCATTATTATTATTGGGGGTAGCAGTAGTGGTTTGTTATACCTTAGTTACTGGACTGCTCTTGTCTCAACCCATGGGAGTTACATTCTTTTTATTCTCCTCCCCATCCCTCTGGGAAAGGAGGGATGAAGGGGGGGAGTGATCTAATGAGAGTATGGTTGATTTACGGCTGGGCTTAAACCACGACAGTTCTTTTTGGCCCCCAGTGTGGGACACAAAAGGTTGAGATAATGACTGATCTGACCAGAGTTTGTCTAATCGTATTTGTGATAAGCATTCGTTGTTCTGGGTTAATAGTCACTCATTGCAATGCTGATTTATTGGCTCTCAAAGTTGTCCTTGATCTCACAGTTTCAGCATGCCGTACCTTACTTACAGCCGGTATTTGCTGTCTTAGTGTTTATCAAATGGGAGGCTTGGGCTAACGTTCTTGTTTCATTATACATTATGGTAATGACTTGTAATATGAGCGGGCTCCTGCAGCAGGGCGGGGTAGACATGGACGTGGACTTGTACCTGGCTGTCCTGCTGCTCTTCACAGTCCTGGACCTTGTCCTGGCCTCTGTCTTCTTGAGACAGCGGGGAGCCAAGGGGTAGCGGCCCTGGGAGCCACTGATGGCTGAACCGACCCGGGAGACTGGCCCCACGGACCGGAAGGCCGGGAAGGAGCTGCTGCCAGTGGAGGAGGTCAGGGTGGTTGAGGAGGGGAAGGAGGCAGCTGCCGAGCAGTGGGAGGAGGCAGCAGAGGAGTCGAGCCCCGCAGCTGAGCCCAACCCCGCGGTGGCCGATAGCATCCCCCAGCAGCCCCTGCCAAGCCCTGCGAGCCCAAGCCCCAGGAGGATGCAGGAGACCACACAGCACTTCCCAGGAAGGCAGAGGAGGAAGACCTGGACTCAGACAAAGAGGAGCTGGTGGTGAGAGAGCCGGCAAGCACAGCAGCTACACCAGCCCCAGTGACAAGTACAGCAGCCTCATTAGAGAGTTCTGAAGGGTTTGAATGGCCTTTGGGTACCCTTGAGAGCTGCCTGCTGATTGTGACGGGGATCAGCATGTTGGCACACATACAGAGTGTATTTTACCCACAACCATTTTGTCTGGTCCCCAGAGTTAAGCAGAGTGGGGTGTGGGCCTTGTCTCAGGGTAGACTGCGATCTAGGATGACCAAGAGATTTTCCCCAAAGCTAGACAGTCACGAGTGGCAGGGTGTGTGGGACAGTATGGGTGAGTATCTAGTCCACTGGTCACACCAGTGCTTTGGAAGCGTTGGAGATAGAAGGCAGCTGTATGAAGTCCCCAGCGACAAGCTGCAGAAACTGCTGGAGGGGAGGGTGAATTACTTTGAGCCTGGTGGGCCCATGACACCTCAGGCCACCAGGGCAGAGATGGAGCACACAGATGGACTCATGATCGAGGAGTGGACTTGGCAAGAGACACTATTGCCCAGGTTATTCACAAGTGTGAACACTGCACACAGCCTCTCCTGCTCTGAAAGACTGTTCCAACCAAGAGATGGAGTCTGACATCATGGACTGTGTGGACTCAGCACTTTATAGGGATTGGACCATGCACTAAGGAATGATTTCCCTCCCTCTGTGTGTGTGTGTGTATGTGTATATATACATGTGATGGTATATTGAAAATGTGGGATCTGAGCATGACTTGAATGGTATGGAATAAGGGGTAGATACTGCCTTGGGTTCAGCAGTAGCAGTCATTTTAATCCTTCTTGGTAGCTGGTGCAATACTGTGTTTTGACTTCTGGCCTTGAAACAGCGCTGATAACACCAGTGTTTTCAGTTACTGCTTGGTAATGTTTTGGTCTGACCAAGGACTTTCTCAGTCTCATGCTCTGCCAGGGAAGAGGGGAAGCCGGGAGGAAGCAGAGACAGGGCACCTGACCCAAACTGACCAAAGAGGTATTCCATGCCACAGCATGTCATGCTCAGGATATAAAAACGGAGGGCAGAGACCTGGAAGGGTGGGGGTGCACTGCTTGGTCGGGCTGGGTATAGGTGGTGAGCAATTGTATTCTTTCCTTGCATTTTCTCTTGTATGATTATTGGTGGTAGCAGTAGTGATTTGCTTTGATTGTTCTTATCTCAACCTGTGGGAGTTGCATTCTTTCGATTCTCCTTCCCATCCACCTGGGAGTAGGGGAAGAAAGAATGGGGAGTGAGTGAGCAAAACTGCCTGAGTTATAGAGGCTTAAACCACGATAGGTGTATTGAGAGACTGTCTACTCTTGTTATCCCTGTGTATTACTGCAGTGTAAAACTTAGCTAAGGCTTCTAAACCACTGAAGAAGGAAGGATGGGGATACCAGAAGTGAGTCCAGACCTTTTGCAGGAGAACTTGGATTTGCTTTAGATATCCCTTTAAAGTTAAAGAGGAAAGGTGGGAAATTAATGATTTTTACCCATTTAAAAAGTCTCAGTGTGCCTAGGGTATTTTCAATGCAGCTGTAGAGAAAGGCCCTGTGCAGAACTGGAGTCCCAGTTAGAATGATGAGAGATATTTGATATTAGATTTGTATGATAGTTTAAATCCCCCAAGCTGACTGTTCAGTTTACTATGTGTTTGCTTGCATAACACAGAATTAAACTGTTTTGCTTTGATTTGCAGTTTCATTAAGATGGCAGTACTAATCCACTCACAAGCCCTGAGCTCTGGAAGGATAGATAATCAAGAACTGGGAAGAGATTTCCTCCAGCTTCCCAGTTTTGGAAATAATCCAAAATGGAGAGCTGTGACACATACATAAGCCTGAGTCATTCATCAGACCAGTTTCATGTGAAGTTAACTGCTACATCACTCTTCTACTGGACATCAAAAAGGTGCCACCTGTCCAGTGAAAGGATGATGCATTTTCCTGTTCTTTTTCCTCAAGTTTTTGTAAACAGTGGCAATTTCCACTGAATACAGTCATCCTATGAAGTCATTCACTAATTTTAAAGAGTAGTTTTAAAAAGGAAATGCAGGTCAGTCTGCTTTCATTTATAAAGTAATATAATTTCAAAATATTGTTTTTAGAAGGTGAGATTGATGTGACAGCTCTTTCCTCAGAGTTTCCAGCTTCGGAGGATTATGCTTAATGACTTTCATTTTTCTTTGCATCATGCAATACTGTCTAAGTTATCATTCTCAGCTGTTTCAGAAGGATGATTTGCATATTTTCTCCCTTAGTCCTAGGTTCAGTGAATGGATATTTCTGGAAGCATTGGGAAAGCAAGTGAAAGAAAGAGAGAAAATGTAATGCAGATATTTTTGTCATCCATTTAATTTTAGTCATTTAATTTTTCGGAAGTTATTCCTCAATTATTGTATTGCTATCAATTTCACAAGCTATGTGCGGTTTTATTTTTGTTTTAAACAAACTGCCTTTCCATATCAATTATTTACCTTGTGTTCTTTAATTATTCTAGAACTCCCAAAACAGCAATTAGTATATTTTTGGTGCTTCATTTTTTTGTTGCATATCTAACACATATCTGCTCACCTTTCTCTAGATTAATAACTTAACCTTCTCAGTGCCTATTTATAGGAAAGCCATGCCATGACTTAGATACATTCCATTCTCTACCTTTTATCATATTTACCTTGCTGAAAAGAGGCTGAAAGAAGGCGTGTTTGCTCTGGTGGACAAGAGCCGAGCTTGTATAGCGATGTGGATAGCACACTTCAGGCCGGTACTGGAAATGATGCGGTTAAATCTGACAGAAGCCAGCTGATAAAAATTGCTATCAACAAATTCTGCTGCCTGTAATGTCAGCCTTTCCCCAGGGGCTTTGGCTGTCTGTGCTTGAATGGCTCTTCCTCCTCCTCCTCTCTTAGATTGAGTCCTAGTCATCCCCCTTCCATCCGTTTGTCTGTATAGGAGAAGGAGGAGTGTATCCTTGCCAACTTCTTGCTTCCTGGCCCTGGCCCTGAAATTGGTTGCTGTTCCCTTGGCAGCACATGATACTGGAGCTCTACAGCTGTATGCTGCAGCTAGTGACAAATAGACAGATTTGGGCTGCCTGCTTCATCTTCTCTAACACATTTACTTTCTCAATGCATTCATTTTCTTTGTAAAATGAAATGTTAAATCTAGTTCTAAAAGGCAGAAATCACCAAAGTGAGAAACAGTGGTTTTCCTCAGTATTTGGAGTAAGACTTTTTCAGTGAAGAGCTTTGTAAATGAAATAAAGCAAGATCAACTATGTTTTTCAATATTTTAGAGGCATTTGTAGTTGTGGAAAAGGTAGATACAATAGTTGGTCCACCATGCAGCCTGCAGCAATAAGGAAGTTTCAAAGCCTGAGGCCCTCCTAAATTCTCACCTTTAAGAATGGATTAAGAGTTCTGTTAACCTTGGCTTAAGAAGAGGTTATTAATTTTGAACACCAACAAAGGCTTATTTTGGAGAATGGAGTGCCTTTTTTTGTGGAAAAGGATAAAAATATCTTAGTTTACTTGGTGTGGTAGCCAGAGGCTATGACATGGTTTTCTGTGCAGGTAGAGGATATAAAAAGGTAAAGAGGGAATAAGGTAATAATATTCACACAAGGATATGTAGATAAAAACTGGCCAATAGCCAGCTTAACCTGGAAACAAGCAAACCACACAGGACTGATATTCTGGATTGACCTTCTAAGAGGAGCACGGGGAAGAAATCATAACTACATGGAGTTTAGTCAGTGTATGAACGGCGTGATATGTTGTACTTGTAGGAGAGAACAGCAAGTGAACAAGACCTGGAGACCAAGGCCACCTCTTGCTGTCCTGTCGGAAGAGGGCTAGTGATCATAACTGTCTAGTGAATGCTACTACATGAAATTCTTTAATCTCTGGTTTCCCTAACAAATGAATATTCAAGTATGTCCCTGTAGACAGATATGTGATGTGTCTCTACAATGACAAGAAACATTTCCCGCTAAGGCACTGCTTCCAGCGTCCTTTATAATCTCCCGGTTTTTCTTTTGGCAATAGAACCGCCTGACATGATTTATATGTGGGGCATAATGAGTGACACAAAGGAGAGGAGGACAAAGAGATTTTTCTCTGGCCTGAACAAGGTATTGGCACACCTCTTCGTTACTATAAGGATCAGTAGGTATTGTAAGTTCTTCATAAGTCATACGTTACCGTGCTGTGATTCAGGAAAAAGACCATATTATATAGTAAAGGTAAGCTACAAATGGAATATATAATGTTGGAAGGAGTTGAGAATATCTTGCCTTTTTATAAAACAATACTGCCAGCAAAAAAAGTCATCTTTCAAAACGTGTATGGAAATGCCCATACGTTGATAGTAAGAGTGACTGATCTTTTGCTAGTGCTATAAGGTAATCTAGATTCTCAGCAGTCTAGAACTCTTCTCTGTGTGCTTTCCTTTTGTCTAGCAGAGGTATGATGTGTCAGGCTTTGGATGTTTCAGACATGTTCAGGTATCTTCAAGCAGGCATGCCTATTTCAGTCCCCTGAGAGGTTGGAAGAGTACTAGGAACAGAAGAACTAAGGACAGTCTCAGAAACTGATCCTATCCCTGACGGGGGGTGGGGGGGTGGGGCGGGCGGTTGGGGAGAGGAGGGAATGTCCTGGGACAGATTTAGTAATGGGTCTCACCTCTGTTCATTTCACAAAACCTGCACTAACTGTTGGGCAAAGCATGGGATTGAAAAGGACTGCACTCACTTTTAAGAAATCTGCTTTTGTAATTGCCAGGTTTCCTGGGGTAAGTGGAGTATTGAAAAAAGGTTGCAAAACTAAGTGTGTTAAAGCAAAATATAATCACCCTATTGAAAGATTCCTTTAGCCATCTGAAGTTATTTCAGGCAGTTCAGGATCTGTATTGGATTTTCTTGCATGGTGAACTAATGGAAAACCTTTGTATTCTTGATCTTTTCCCATTTATTTTTAAGAGAAATGTAAATATACAAAGATATAGTATTACATATTCTATTCACTGTATGTGTGTCCATATATTTATGTCTAATTGCTATTCTTGTGTGTGCCACAATAATAAATTAGGTCTTTGGCCAGCTATTCCAACAATTTCACTTTACTCCGTGGAAACATTCATGATTTATATACATAGTCACATGATCAGACTTTGACCTTCTGTTTAGTTTTTTGTCATGCTGTACATACAATAACAATGTAATGAACTTGTGCCATTTCAGTGGCTGTGCTGACATTAACAAATGCTCCTGGAACACAGTAAAGATTCCTCAGCAAGATAAGATACTATAAATTTAGCTACTAGAGCACTGCCAGTGGCGATGCTGAGGTTTGGTTTTTAAACAGAATAGCTGCGTTAATCCAGTCTCCATTGAAAGTACAGGGGAAGAATTCATGGTAATTAGGAAAAGACAAATGGCAGCATTCAGTTCTGGAATTCTGGGCCCACATAAGTGTCCAGTAACCACTTTAGGTCTTTAGGTTTCTTACTTGTCAGAAAAGGAATTATATACAAGGGGAATTTGCATTCTGAAAGGAGGCTCCGCTCTGTCTCCAGACATACAGAACATCTACAGGATGAGTGGAAGCAGGTTTAAAATAATTATACAGGAAGCTGGAAAGAGCCTGGTTGCCTAATATGTTCCATTTTCATTTTGCATTTTTTCTTGTATCTGTGTTAAATATTCAAATACCTTCTCTAAGGCTGCTACAAAAATTTAGCTGAGGAAAATGTGTTTTCCTTAGTCTTATGAAGCTGTTAAGTTTGTCTAAATTAGAAACTGCAAAAAATGCAGTTTCTTTTCTTGAACTTGTATTCCCCAGGAAAACTTTAACGACCTGCTAAAATACCAGCTGAACATGAACAACCTGAAAGTGAATCTGTTCTGCTCTGCAGAGGTACATGCAGAACTGTAAATGCCCTGAAGCTTTAAGGGTCATGATATTGGGAAGTGGAAGGTGATGAAGAAACATGGGTATATTGTCTCTGCTTTCCAAACTCAGCAAAGCACAAGGTTCTAATGATGGGAAAGAAAAGGAAACAGGATGGACTTGGGTTTCTGGAATGGTAGTGACAGTGGTTCATTTTCTGCTGGGGAATAGAAGCCAGCCTTAACTGCTAGCTATTCACATGAGACTGGCAGCACAAGCTGAGATGTGCTTGTGGGAGGGAATATTGACTTTAGGGATTTTCCCTGGACATGTCCCTTAATTTTCAGATAAAGAAAATTCTCTACCCACTCCTCCTTTAAAGAAATCAGAAAACAATAGGAAATTCTCTGCAGAAAGTGTTAACATTAGACCATATTGATGAATGTTCCAGAATTTAATTAATGGTACATATACTGCGTCTGTTGAAACCAGTTACACTTATTTGAGGAATTAATTGTATTGAATGTCTAATACTACATATCCATCTACTGTTGCTACTTTCATTTAATGTGTGGGACAGGTGCATATAGAGATAAAACGTCCTGACTGACCAATGCACAATTAGACATTAATCTTGCATTTCCTCAGATTCTTAGTCCTTGCTTTTGCATCCTAAACATATTTTATAAAAGCAGGGTAGCATCGATTTTAGTATTTCACAGGCTGGAAAATGCAGGCCAAAACAGCTGTAATCTTTGCATATGGTTTAAAAAGATAACCCAAGCTTTGCAATTCTGGAGGTTCCTTATATAGTGACACATTTTATTAGCGTTTCTTCTGGGAGCAGAGATAATAAAGATTCTTTGCCCAGAACACAGTTTCCCTCCCGGTGTGTGTATTTATGATATTTAATCCAGTCTCTAAGTATGTATCACTCACTACAAATAAAAAAGTTACAGTATGTTAATTATCACAGAGATTTATTAGTGTTTTTGAACAAAGTAAAAGTAGACAAGAAGAGGAAAATAGTCACCTCATAATAAGTATCCCCTGGAAGCAAAGCTGAACCCCATTTTACAGTTTTTGAAACAAGGAGCATTTATACCACAGTAGGTGCCCAAGAGCAGAATATGATAACATAAATGCACCCAAAGGAATTAATTGCTTTGTGTGTCAAATGCAGTTTGAAATGCTTCCTGAGCATGGAAAGAGTGCTCTTTTGCAAAAGATCATTAAATAAATTCATTTTAAGTCTTGTTTGTATGTTGATACTCATACCTTTTTTAATTTTGAATCCTATATTTTGATCCTGGTGTAGAAATTGAGATTTTAAAATGTGAAATACTAAAGCTGACATTTTAAATAATTCTATTGAGGACTTATATTCAGGTGGCCTAAATTCCAGTACCCAGCCCTGTGTGTATTTCAGAGTGCTTGTGTAGTAGGAAAGACTTGTCATATATGGGCTATAAACCAGCTTAATCTTTAGCCCTGCTTGCTGTTGAATTTGGAATTAGAAACCTCTCAGACAGCAAGGAGTGGAGGATGGGTGTTTGTTTCTATATTTTTCAACTTTTATTAATTGGGAGTAATGCTTATGTAACAATTCTGTTACTATTCAGCTTTTATTAAGAGTAATCACATAAAAGTTCATTGGTTTAGATCCTTGAATTATGATTAAAGCTCAGTTCTGATATAGAAGTAGGTTAAAACCTTACTACAACCTAGCTGTTATGTGAACTAAAATGGGAAAGAAAAGGTGAAAGAAAACATGTTTCTTTTCACTTAAGTCTGTAACACCAGACCTTCTGAGAAGGATCATGTCAGAAATCCACCCAGAAAAAATAATCACACGAACATACCAGTTGTCCATATTTAGAAAATAAAGTGTTCTCACATGAATATGCTCTTTAAACTCTGCAGTAATTACAGCACGGGAGCAGAGAAGAAAAGGCAAATTCAGAAATACTTCTCCACGAGCTGCAAAAGTCTTCTTATAAAGCACTGGGAAAATGATTAGAAGCCTGATTTTAATGGAAAAAATTTATAATAAGGAGCAATTAATTTTGTTCATACTGTCTTTCAAGATGCTTTATTCATGAAGAATTTTAAATTAAATAGTACTATTTGAGGCTGTTCCCACTGAAAATTTACTTCCTTGACTTCCATGGAAGCAAGATTAGCTTAATAATATTGATTTTTTTAGATTGGGTATAAGGAAGACATTCTTTACTGTTAGGGTGGTGAGGCACTGGAATGGGTTGCCCAGGGAAGCTGTGAATGCTCCATCGCTGGCAGTGTTCAAGGCCAGGGTGGACCAAGCCTTGTGTGACAGAGTTTAGTGTGAGGAGACCCTGCCCATGGCAGCGGGTTGGAACTAGATGATCTTAAGGTCCTTTCTAACCCTAACTGTTCTATGATTCTATGATTTTGTTTGCTCTAGTGGTCAGGTATTATAATTTATTTGATTGGATTTTGGATCACGTCTTAAGCAGCTTTCAGATCTGCACTAGCTGCAGATGTGGAAGAACAACTCTGGAATGCCATTGCTCTTTTTTCATTATCATGGCAAAAATCAGTGAAAAGGCACTTCAGAGGTGAATTACAATGTTCTTTTATTTATTTTATATTTTCCAACTCACAAACCTCCCCTCTGATACCCCAGAAGAAACACTGTTACAAGTTTTGATGAAAACAGTGTGATTAGTGTCATATTCTAAAGTTGGCTTTAGAAAACTCCTGATTTATTTCTTATGAGCTCCATGCTGCTGACTTGTTTCTTCCATCCAAGGGATACCAACAGGGATTCTAAAACCTTTTGAGAGAACTACTGTGTCAGAGGCATGTGTGACTCTTTTCTAATGACTATTTAGTCAGGAGGCTTCCTGGAATTAATGGAATGGCATCCTCAAGCTATGGTGCTCTTTGTGCCTCCTCAGTAGAGAGCTCCTGCATGCACAGCCTGGCTTTCCCATTGTAAACCTAAAGGAACAGTATACCTGTCCTCACAAGAACTGGACTTGAGCTGTCTGTTTTTATTGTCTTGATTTATGGTACTTATGAGTTCATTACCTCTGGCAGAGACTCAGGGAAATCTGCATCTCCTCTTTCAGGATATATTTCTTTAAAAACGCCGTAATCTTTTCTCCTGGAATTTTACAAACCAGCAGCCAGGACCTCAGCCAGTGTAAACTGGCCTCCTGCATTGACTATGGTAGAGCTCTGCTAATTTACATTCACTGATTATTTGGCCTATGTTTTTTAGCTTTCAAAAATGCAGAGGGCTTTTTTTCAGGGACCGAAAAAGCCGTGCTTGACCTTTAAAATTACTTACATATGAGGGAGACAAGAAATGCCTGCCTTGTTCTTAATCCCTTACTGCTTTAAAATTTAAACAAGTGCTTTAAAAATAGTTTAGGCCAATATTAAGCACTTTAATGGGACTAACAACATTCTCACTTTTTTCTTTTGTTCTGAGACCTTCTCCAATTTCATTGTAGCCAAGGTTAAACCCATAAGTGCTAAGCTATCTTTGCCCTGAGGAACAGAAGTCATATACTGAGAAAGACAGTTTGGTGTTTGTCTTATTGCTGTCTAAATAAGGCTGTGAGTGACAAAATGCTAAGGCAGTTGACCTGGAAAAAGATTCACAGATAAATTGTAAGTTTGTCTAAACACTGCAGTCAATGTAAGAGGCAAAGCTGCTCTACAACCATGCTCTGTTTCCCTCTCCCTATTTTTCATTCCATCAAGTCTTCCAGTTACAATCATTTTATCACTCAGCTGGCCTCTATCACCCCCTGTTTTCCTTCACAGTGGCAGTGATATCTGTCTGACAATACTTACTGCCTGTTAACACAAATTGAGTTACCTGACTTGGAAATTTGAGGCTCTCACTTCATTACCTTTTACACCATTTAAATTGTCCTCCCAGTCTCCACGTTGATCCTGCTTTGACAGGACCATTTGTACCCCAGATTAATTCAGCCTGTGCCTTGTTTCCACTGGACAGGCAGCTTTCTGCAGGGTGACTTCTGTAGTCCAAGAAGCATGGAATTATATCACACAGTAAGTTAGGGAGAACAGGTGACAGACACCCTTTGAGTTGTTACAGGGCTAGATGCCTGGAGATAACAGGAGCAAAAGTATCATGACTTGCTACAGCGAAGTGATTCTCCAGACATTGTCCTTAGACAAGACCAAGTGACTTTTCTTGTTTCACTAACAGGCAGACATAGATGCTTGCAGGGATGATCCTGCAGTTGCTTGATCACTCACTTCTACCCTGTTCCCCCTATGCTGGAGGGGGGGCCATGCAAATAGTGGGGAGGTCCAGCAGTGGGAAGAGGAACACATGGCATGGATTCCTTCCATAAGCCCACTCCCCTTCTCCTCGCCTGCAGATGACTGCATTGCAGACACACCAGCCCTTTCAGCCGGGTTCTGCTGGCACCCTCCAAGAAGGGCAGTGTGTATGGCATATGTCCATGTCTCATATGAAGGTAAATTTTGGTGCTCTGAATATAAAGATAGAATCTGGTTTCATTTGCACAGCTAAAATTTTAAGCTAGTACTTATCTACAGAAATAATGTATAGTTAGATGAAAATACCATTGACTCTCCTGTGTTAGATGTAGGCTTCATGTGTCTGAATTTGTTGGTTCAGTGCAGTAACGTAGTTTTGAAATTCTCAGTCATGCCCACTTAATGCACATTTTCTGTGTTCTAGAGCGGCTTATGTGCACCTGTCTGTGTAGTGTCTCTCTGTGTGAAACTAAGGAGCTTTTCTCAAGAAATGTGCTGTAACATGCAATGGGGGTCTAAACCACGGATCATCCTTAGAGTAGGTATGAATCACATGCATGATGAAGATGTTCATATCAAGGCATCAGGCTAGATCTAGTAAGAAGACAAGTCCTGAAACATACATAATGTGGATGTAGGGCCATGGGCAGCTTCAGTCTGCCAATTTGCTTTTGTATGCTGAATTACATGTTCATGCAGATGTAGCTTTAGTTGCCTGACAAGAGATTAATGAGATCTTAAGACTTTCCATGGAACTAGTCCAGAGCTAAAAGGAAAAGTGGCTAAACAGTCTGTGGTAGATTATGTCTATGGGAACACCTAGAGGCTTATATTTTATAGAGTTGTTTGGTGGGAATGCATGCTTTATGCCATCATTTCCTGGGAAGCAAAAAGCAGTCCACAAAATAGATGCATTTTTAAACACTCTTCCTTCATTGGGCAGTTGGAGCTCTAACTTTGATCAGTTCTTGAATTTGCCAGTGGGCATAAAAAGCTCCAAGGCATAGACTTTAGGTACCTTTGAATCTTGTTTATCAGTTGAGCTCAAAGTGTTGAAAGTGAAGAAATACGTGTCACAATATAAAAGACAATAAGTTCTAAGATAATACTTTCATTTACTGGATAATTAAGCTCTGCTGCTTGGTTTCTGAATAGCTCTGGTGTTTCACTCCTAAATACTTAAATGAATAATGCAATTTTTCTATTCTTATCTAGAAGGTAATTAAAGTTATTCGAACACATTAAGCATATGCAGAGCAAAGAAATAGAATTTTTCACTTACATTATTTCTAATATAACAATTATTTTATAAAATTCTCATGACATAGCCCTTATAGAAAAAAAGAACAAAAAACAAAAAAAAAAAACCAAAACCCCGCAAATGAGGAAAGAATAAACTCACTCTTAACTTTTAAATTTGTTCAAGTTTATTTGATTTTCTGTTTTACCCAGTGAATGAATTCCAGACGTTTTCACTGTCTTCGCATTTATTTCTAATACTATGCTATGTATTTAATTAGGCAATGTTTGCTGTATTTGAAAGTTTTTCCCCTTTCGAATGTTTTATATCATTCATATGATTATATAAATACATATATTACACATTAAATAATATGATATTTGTTATATATATGTATAGGTTGTATATGTTATACATTATATGTTTTGCATGTATTTTATATATAGAATGTTTTATATAATTTTCATCATTACAGTCTACATGCAGATGAGAAAAAATCACATACTGTAATATTATTTATCACATATGGCATAAAATTTCAACTAGTGACATGACTATAGCTCAGCAAATTGTGTTTCCTCTAAATGGTTCTTTTTGATGACAACTTCATAGTGATTTGGCAAACAGATTATCAAAACCTTTTCACAATCTATTTCAATGGAAAAATCACACCATGTCCTTAGGAAAGTCAATCATTTGGGGAAAAGAGATACTACTCTTATGTATTCTTCACTGATTTTGACTTAGCATCCTGTTTTTTTTTGTAAAATGACCAAGAGAACATGAATACTATCTCTGAACAACTAATTGCTGGAAGTAAGATAGGAGATAGATGTATTCTCGGTGGATAAAGAACTGCCTGGATGGCCACAGGCAAAGAGTTGTGGTCAATGGCTCAATGTCCAGCTGGAGACCAGTAACGAGTGGTGTCCCTCAGGGATCAGTGTTGGGACCGGTCTTGTTCAACATCTTTGTTGGTGACATGGACAGTGGGATTGAGTGTGCCCTCAGAAAGTTTGCTGATGACACCAAGCTGTGTGGTTCTGTTGATGTGTTGGAGGGAAGGAATGCCATCCAGAGGGACCTTGACACGCTTGTGAGGCGAGCTGATGCCAACCTGGTAAAGTTTAACCACGCCAAGTGCAAGGTCCTACACCTGGGTGGGAGCAATTGCAGGCACAGCTACAGATTGGGCAGAGAAGAGATTCAGGGCAGCCCTGTAGAGAAGGACTTGGGGGTGTTGGTTGATGAAAAAGTGAACATGAGCCAGCAGTGTGCGCTTGCAACCCAGAAAGCCAACCCTATCCTGGACTGCATCAAAAGGAGTGTGACCAGCAGGTCGAAGGAGGTGATCCTGCCCCTCTACTCTGCTCTCCTGAGACCTCACTTGGAGTATTGTGCACAGTTCTGGTGTCCTCAACACAAAAAGGACATGGAACTGTTGGAAGAAGTCTAGAGGAGGGCCACAAGGATGATTAGGGGACTGGAGCACCTCCCATATGAAGATAGGCTGAGAAAGTTGGGGCTGTTGAGCCTGGAGAAGAGAAGGCTGCATGGACACCTCACAGCAACCTTCCAGTATCTGAAGAGGGCCTATAGGGATGCAGGGGAGGGACTCTTCATTAAAGACTGTAGTGATAGGACAAGGAGTAAGGGGTTCAAACTGAAACAGGGGAAGTTTAGATTGGATATGAGGAAGAAATTCTTTACTGTAAGGGTGGTGAGGCACTGGGATGGGTTGCCCAAGGAAGTTGTGAATGCACCATTGCTGGCGGTGTTCAAGGCTGGGTTGGACAGAGCCTTGGGTGACATGGTTTAGTGTGAGCTGTTGCTGCCCCTGGCAGGGGTGTTGGAACTAGATGATCTTAAGGTCCTTTCCAACCCTAACTATTCTATGATTCTATGATTATTGCTTTCTCTATTTGAACTTCAACTCTGCAGATTTATGAAAAGTAATGTAATTTTTGAGTCTGTGAAGAAGCTGATGAATTTACTGTTAACATTCTCCACCACCTGACAACACGGTGCAAGTGTGAACCTGAATGTAAACTCCTTGCACATAAGACTTAATTTTTAGGTGAATACTTGCCCTTCCTTTTGCAGTGAAGTACTCTTTGATATTGCTGACATTCATATATTAGTAGAAGTGGTACCAGAATGGGATACTCAATCATGAGGTCCACATTAAGAAAGTGGGTGAAACTGCTGGAGTCCTACTTGTTGCATATTTTAATTCTCAATAGAGTTCTAGATGAGATCTAAGACAACTCATTGAATTTTTAAAGTATTACGAGACTAATAGACTTCAGAGAAATTACACTCTAGAAAAATAATTATATAGCTTTATAGCTAAATTCTAAGTAGAACAGGTTAATTCTTTAACATTCTTTTATATAAAATTGTTTTTTTGCACAAATTCAGATTTGATAGATGTTTTAAAAGCTTCATGTTTTTTAAAAAGGCATTTAAGCAAGATAATTACTCAGCTTAGTGAAAAAGAAATAGCTACAAACTTGAAACGTAAATGCTGACCTAAATTTTTGACAAGGCACTGATTCCTGCATTTTTAAATGCCATTAGAGCTTAGAAACAGCAAGGAGCAACAGTTCTGTGTTTGCCTGATGCTGACGAGAATCCTTTTTTTTCCTAAACAAGTCTATACAGTACTGCTGTTTACAGTGCTGCATATTTTACATTTAAGTGAGACCCATAAGGCAGAGTAATGACTTTACAGAATACGTTAAGATTTTGTACCTCAAAACATTTTAAGAGCTATTTTCATACATATCAAGAAGGTACTAAATATTTCAGAAAATAGTCAACTTTGGTAAAACAAATGTGAATTGATTGTGCTCATGAACTAAGCCACATATGTCTGAATCACATTTATGCATGTGACTATCATTCTACAAGAAAAAGTCCCTTAATTAATAGCACTGCAGCTACCAACAAAATAAAGGCTGTTGGGGTTTGATTGAATCCAGCCTGTATTGGGCTGGGGTAACTCTGAATGCAATACTGTTGATTGTCCTTCCTGTAAAAACCATATGTGTGTACAGAAATGTCTGCTTTCTGCTGTGATGTGAGAAGTAGCTATTTCTTTTTCTCTACGCTGAAAGTATGTGTGTGAAGAGCATACATACTACTTTCAACAGTACGTATGCTCTTCAAGATGTGAATGCAAATCACATCATTGCCCCTACCACAGAGTACCCAAGCTATGCTGTTGGCATTCCTGTGGACTACAGCCTTCAGTGAGGAAAGGCCAAAAAAGCTCATCACTCAGCGCAACAATTTCTGTGACAAACTGTCATGGGTTCATCAGTAGCAGTCATTTTTCTCCTCCTTGGTAGCTGGTGCAGCACTGTGTTTTGACTTTCGGCCTGGGAACTGCGCTCATAACACCAGCGTTTTCAGTTACTGCTTGGTAACATTTTGGTCTGACCAAGGACTTTCTGAGTCTCATGCTCTGCCAGGGAGGAGGGGAAGCTGGGAGGAAGCAGAGACAGGGCACCTGACCCAAACTGACCAAAGAGGTTATTCCATGCCACAGCATGTCATGCTCAGGATGTAAAAACGGAGGGCAGAGACCTGGAAGGGTGGGGGTGCACTGCTTGGTCGGTCTGCGTACAGGTGGTGAGCGATTGTATTCTTTCCTTATATTTTCTCTTGTATGATTATTGGTGGTAGCAGTAGTGATTTGTGTTATACCTTAGTTACTAAACTGTTCTTATCTCAACCTGTGGGAGTTGCATTCTTTCGATTCTCCTTCCTATCACCCCGGGAGCTGGAGAAAGAAAGAGTGGGGAGTGAGCGAGCAAAACTGCGTGAGTTTTAGAGGCTTAAACCATGACACAAACATATCCTTCTAGGCACTCACCAGCCTAGGCTACTTTGAGCAGAGAACTATTCAAACGACCCCAAGTTACTTCACTGCACCTTATCAAGTCTGACTGAATTATCTTTCTATGCCAAATGGCAGAAATCCTAAAATGGCAGTAAAATTGCAGAAATCCTGAAATGGCAGAAAAGTGGCATATCCTTAATATCGCTCAGGCCTGAAGTTTCTACACAGCTCCTGACTATTTGCTCATTCCAGCTTTTATTCCACACAGCCAATTTTCGGTAGGATTGGGAGTTACAGGATTCAAACTTGGCAGTCCTCTGTTGGCCTTCCTTTAATGACATGCTGCTTTGTCTTTTAGCACTCTTGCTTACTCCTTTCTGTTCTCATTGAGCTCTCTACACCTGCTACTTCTCAGTGTCTTAACAATAGCACTTGATTTACCCCATCCACTTCTGTTGTTCCTTTATACCAATTCTTTCTGATGTGCCTTTCATTGTGTTCCACCTCTCATATGATTCATTTCTGCTTCAGTTGCGCCTAATGAAGCAAAAGCCGCTCCTCCTCTCTTCTTTGTGTCACAGACTAATTGAGTGTTTGATAAGGTTTCTTTCAGTAAGCGCTTGCTTTCCTACTTTACTTTCTCCTTCCTGTACTTTCTCAGGAGATTAAAATCACACGTCCTGAGTTAGATTTTATAACATCTGCATTATTGTTATTATTTTGCTTTCACTCCTTCCTTTCTTTGCTTTATTTGGAGTGGCACTACAGTTTCTTCTGATCAGTTGCATTTAAATCTTTGTCCATTTTCTTATTGTCAACTCTTTTCTCTATCTGTTAGTCTCCTCTAAAACAGTAGTCCTTAATAATTCTGTCTACCTCCAGGACAAAAGAGTGAGCCTGAGTGTACTGCAATATCTTACTGGAGAGTAGGGGAAAAAAACTGTTCAGATGAAAGTAGCGATAATAGTCTCATGGTCTGACAATATATGTATTTTTTTTCTCTTTTACTTTCATTTGTGGACATTCTTCCATTCAGCTTCTCAGCTCTTCTTGTATATCAGATAATACATGTTATACATCTAACATTTTGCACATCTATACAACAGATAACAGCCTTAATTTACCATAGGGTGCCTTCTCCCATTTTTCCTTGCTTGTTCTTCCTGAACAGGTCACATTTTTGGCAGCAATATGTCAGTCCTGTGACTGGCTTTGAAATTGATGATCAAACTGCTGTCTTCATTATTTACCAAAACCTGCTAAAGATTCAGTTTATGAATGAGTCTTTCTTTCATACTGATTTTCTTTTAAAGGACTAAAATATGATATTTCTATCTATAGTATTTGTGAGGAATTCAATATTTTTTCTTTCTGAAAGCATGAAGGCAAAGCTCAGCCAGTTTTATTTCTTAAAGCTGCAAATGTGACACTTGGTATCATTCAGCTTGCAGAGATGATGAGTAGTTACTGAGCTTGAGTTTGACTTTGAGTTTCCAACAGCGTGTTGTAGTGTGTATATGTGTATAAATGAGAACTGGTATACTGGATTGGACCAAACCTCAGCTAGCCCAGTAGCCTCTCTCTAGCCATGCCAGAACTTGGTGAATCATAGAATTACAGAATCATTCAGGTTGGAGGGGACGTTAGAAGATCTCTGGTTCAACCTCCATCTTCTCGATAGCCTCTTCATAGGTACTGGAAGACTACTATTAGATTCATCCTAAGTCTTCTTTTCTCGAGGACAGCATATACAGAAGTAGAAAGAACCTATAGTACTACTACCTCAGAATACTCTTCTGACTTCCAACAATTTCTGGCTCAGTGCCTAAATTTCTGAGTCAGGGATGATAATTTTTTTAATAGGCCTTGATCATGTTGTCTTTCATTAACTCTGAAAATTTGGTAGCAAAATGGTTCATAGCTCAGCTAAATTACTTTGTTTTGACCCAGTGAATCACTGGCTTTACTTCATAACTTACTTAAAATCATAGAATCATAGAACAGTTAGGGTTGGAAAAGGCCTTAAGATCATCTAGTTCCAACCCCCCTGCCAGGGGCAGGGATACCTCACACTAAACCATGTCACCCAAGGCTCTGTCCAACCTGGCCTTGAACACCACCAGCAATGGAGCATTCACAACTTCCCTGGGCAACCCATTCCAGTGCCTCACCACCCTCACAGTAAAGAACTTCCTCCTTATATCCAATCTAAACATTCCCAATTTAAGCTTTAACCCATTACCCTTGTCCTATCACTACAGTCCCTCATGAAGAGTCCCTCCCCCACATCCCTGTAGACCCCCTTCAGACACTGGAAGGCTGCTATGAGGCCTCCACGCAGCCTTCTCTTCTCCAGGTTGAACAGCCCCAACTTTCTCAGCCTATCTTCATACAGGAGGTGCTCCAGTCCCCTGATCATCCTTGTGACCCTCCTCTGGACTTCTTCCAACACTTCCATGTCCTTTTTATGTTGAGGACACCAGAACTGCACACAGTTCTCCAAGTGAGGTCTCAGGAGAGCAGAGTAGAGGGGCAGGATCACCTCCTTCGACCTGCTGGTCACGCTCCTTTTGATGCAGCCCAGGATACAGTTGGCTTTCTGGGCTGCAAGCGCGCACTGAAGCCAGCTCTTGTTCATTTTCTCATCGACCAACACCCCCAAGTCCTTCTTCACAAGGCTGCTCTGAATCTCTTCTCTGCCCAATCTGTGGCTGTGCCTGCAATTGCTTCCACCCAGGTGTAGGACCTTGCACTTGTTATGTTTAAACTTCACCAGGTTGGCATCAGCCCACTCACAAGCATGTCAAGGTCCCTCTGGATAGCATTCCTTCCCTTCAATGTATCAACCGAACCACACAGCTTGGTATCATCTTCAATCTTCTTGTGGAAGAAAGAGGGTGCAGTCTATTCAGTGGTATAAAGAAGCTCTTTGTTTTCTTTTTAATACTTTTAAATATTGTTTGTTTTTCTGATAGTTACTGAGTACTGAGCATAGAAATATCTGCTATAATCCTTGCACTCATTCCTGTGGGGTACTAGTCCATTATAATTTTTGTTTTCTCTTTGTGCAGCCTTTTGCATTTATCTTCAGGGAATCTTATAGAATCATAGAATCATAGAATAGTTAAGGTTGGAAAGGAACTTAAGATCATCTAGTTCCAACCCCCCTGCCACGGGCAAGGATGCCTCACTCTATACCATGTCGCCCAAGGCTCTGTCCAACCTGGCCTTGAATGCTGCCAGGGATGGAGCATTCACAACATCCTTGGGCCATCTGTTACAGTGCCTCACCACCCTCACAGTAAAGAACTTCTTCCTTATATCTAAATCCCTTGCCCCTTGTCCTGTCATGACAGTCCCTGATGAAGAGTCCCTCTCTGGCATCCTTGTAAGCCTCCATTAGATGCTGGAAAGCTGCTATGAGGTCTCCATACAGCCTTCTCTTCTCCAGGCTGAATAGCCCCAACTCTAACATTTTAACATCAAGCCACTATGTCTTATGCTTTTCTTCTACTCTTCATAGCTGATGCTTATCTTTACTATCACTGAGTAATGTAATAGTCACAGGAAACACTGTCACCTTGCTCTTTTCTAAAACTTCAATCAGCACAGTCCCACCATGCATACAAGCAGACCTTCTTCTAGGGATCAAATTAATCTAACCCAGTGTTTCCCATTTTTATCCTGTCTAATGCATGAGCAAACGTTCTCTCTTATTCTAAGTCCTTACAAGAACTTCTGATGAAGCACTATCTTGCATGTCCTTTATATATCCAGGTAGACTGCAGCAGCTCTGACATGGTTTAACCCCAGCTGGCAACTAAGCACCACACAGCCACTCATTCATTACTCCCACAACAGGAGAGGGGGGAAGAGAAGTGGAAGGGTAAAAATGAGAAAACTTGCGGGTTGAGATAAAGACAGTTTAATAATTGACATAAAATTTAAAAAAATAAAGATAATAATGATTATGAATAATGTAATGAAAAGGAAGATAACAGAGAAAAATAAACCCCAAGAAAGACAAATTATGTAAATGGCAACAATTGAGTACAACCAATCAGCTGGTACCTGAGCAGCACCCCCCCACCACCAGCCAACCTTCCCATAGCTTTATTGCTGAGCATGACACCATATGGTATGGAATATTCCTTTGGTCAGTTGGAGTCAGCTGTGCTGGCTGTGTCCCCTCCCCACTTCTTGTGCACCCCCAACCTATTCATTGGCGAGGTGGTATGAGGAGCAGAAAAGGCGTTGACCCTGTGTAACTGCTGCTCAGCAATGCCTAAAACATCCCTGAATTGTCAACACTGTTTCCAGGGCAAATCCAAAGCAGGGAACCATACTAGCTACTATGAAGAAAAATAAATATACCCCAGCCAAAACTATCACAAGCTGTATGTCCTCTATAGACAAGATTGTTACTTCCTTTAACAGCTGCCAGGAGGCTTGTAAGGCAAAGCCTTCCTTCCCAATAATGCTTTGAGCATTTCTTCAGTGTATAATATTTGTTCATGTGTCTGCAGATTCTGTTCATTGCTGTAACTGCCACCAATTTGTCAAGTACAGACAATAAGCTTACTGGTCCCTAACTCACTGGGTCTGCTCTGGAACCCATTTTAAAAGCTGGCATCATATATGCTCCCTTCCAGTATACAGGTATTCGGGCTTTTCAAATTCAAAGGTTGCACATCATACTTACTGGCTGAGCTTTTTTATCCTTGGTGTTTTCACCACAAGTTTGTTGGTGAATGGCATCTGGTCCCAGCTGTTATAACTCATTTTATCTATTTCTTCCATAGCCTTTTCTATTACATTTTAGTCAGCTCCTGTACTGAGTTCCCAGTAAAGAAGGTTTCTGGCCTGAGATCCTTTGCATGACATTCACAGTGAACACAAAAAATAGAGGATTACTTTTATTTCTTTTTTATGGCCTTGCCTTGCCTGAATGCTTCTTGTATCCTCTGAATATCTGCTGTTTCTTTGGACTCCCTGACAGGCTTTCTGTGCCTGATATCTTTGAAAAAAACGTTGGTTTTAGCAAGCTTTCTTCAAGTCCAGAAGACTGGTTTGCCTTAGTGTGTTTTTATGTTTAACCTGCCAAAATTTTCATTTTCTCTAGTTTCCATATTTTGGGCACCACTTCAACTTTTTTAAACTTGCCCCCTTGCATTTACTAATCTTTCTTGCACTGCTGTTTAGCCACGCTGGTTTCCTTTAGCTTTTCACAAAGCTTTCATGACAGGAATATGCATATCCTTTTTACCTTCAGTGAAGTCTCTAAAATGTGCTCATGCTGCTGGCAGAGATGTTTTCATTTAGTCAGCTTGTTATCATCTTCTAGCTACTCTTTTTAGCATATTTTTAGCAGGCTTCATTATTCTTAGGTGATTCACTTTGGAGTTGACCACAACAGTAGTTACTTCTTTTTTTTCTGTTGTTGCTGCTGCCAATATTTTAAAGCATATTGTGGTCACTTTCCCGGAGTTGCTCTTTGTCAGTAAATCATTATGAAGACAGCTGAGTTGAATTGAAATAGTACATATCTCCAGAAGGTAAAAAACCACAATTTTTTTTTGTCCAGTTTCTTATGTACCAATATTTCCCCTAAAAGCTCACCTAGAATTCTTTGTTTTGGATGTGAGCTGCTCTTTATTCTCTAGGCTGGAGACAAGCTAAATGGTTCTGTGTACTGCAATCTACTGTTCAGTGCATCAGTGTCTATCTGTTTAAAAGTGTGAGTGAAGCATACGGGCAATTATTTTTAAAATGCTTTAGTATGTCTGGTTAGGCTGTGTTTCAGAAGCATCCTGCCTATGTCTTGGCACAGCCATATGCTAATAAATGTCAGAAGAGCAGAATAAGACAGGCTGCTTGGACCCTAGGGATTCACCTAACTTGAAGGAATCTTCATGAGACTCTTTAAAACACAATTATAGCCATTTTGCATTCAAATCTAATTTTGCATTCAATCTAATTTTGTTTTAATATAATTAGTAACATGTTTTCAAAGTACATAGAGTGCACATTTTTTTAAATGGATTGATTTTATCTACCCTTACAGCCTCCTTATAAACCTTCTCTATCTCCCATAATTGACTTGGTGAAATAGCCTGCTGAATTTACACTAGGAAGCACCAAAATGACAATTTTCACCATTGTCCCTAATGAACCAGAGAACAGTTGTATTAGAAGTGCTGGCCATCTCTGACTTTTTATTAATATGGGATGTGATTCACTGGTTGACTGAACATAGGGTACAGAGTATACCATCTTGTTTTGCTTGATGTCTTAGAGAATTAATAAACTCTGTTATTTTTCTTTAAAAGATAAACTGCATATCTTTTTCCCAAATATGTTCCAAATGCATAGCACAGTAAGATCAATCCACGTAGGTGTGTTAATACTCTTCTAGTACTATTGCTCTGAAAAGTTTCTTCTTCAGCTAATCAAAATATGACTGCACATTTTTAACATGCCTTCTTCAGCCCAGCTGAAGCTTTTGCTTCGATAATACTTTACAGCCCTAGAAAGGGACAAAAGGTAGAATATTTAGTCTAAGTTAAATTGGTTTAGACATTTCATTCAGAGGACTTCAAGCAGGAGAATAAGGCTGCAACATAGCTTGGAAGCTAAACTGTACTGGCATTGCTAGAATCTTACTATTCATGCTCTCCAGGGCCATGCTCTACACTCCTCGTGTCAGCACTTGTAGTCATCTGACTCTGCAAAAAGGTCAGTTCACAAAGCTGACAAGAGGATATTGCACTTTTGTTTTTGAGGCATTAGTTTTCTGCTGGGCTGGCTCTCAGGTCACCATGGAGTTAGAAAAAATTGGTACTGTTGGTAAGAACAGAGGAGAAAACAGCAAAAGCAGAAGTTTTCGAAACTATATCCAACATATATAGACTTTGACTTCACTGTTAGCTAGATCTTTGTGACAACGGGCATTAGTAAAACCTTTGAGATTGCTTACTTCTATCTGCCGAGGCATCATTTATCTATCCTTAATGGCCATTTCTACAAAGAGTGAAAACCTGAAACAACAAAAAAATACTTGCTGCAGTGAGTATGGTAGAAAATTGTATTTTGAAGAGTAGAGAAACGGCTTCATTTCAAAAAGAGGTGAATAAACAAGAGCTTACAAAAGTATCTTGCCTTCAGTTACAGTTTTTCCTACCTGCTTAATAAAACTGAAATTTCCCCCACTTTCCACATTCTCCACAACCTTGCTAGTACTGATATATTTACTGGGACACCACAGTTATTTTCCCTGTATCTGCAGTTGGCAGAAGACATTTTTAACTAAATCTGGGTGAAGAGATTGGCACTACAGCGGTTTACACTGCATATTATATTTTTAGGAAATAAAATATAAAAACATATTCTTTCAATGAAAGGGCAAGCTATGAGAAAACCACCAGAAGTTGTGCAATTTAGATGATTATGAAATCTTCACATTTTTTTCCCAGGATGTGATGTATCTAGCTGCCAAGTCTGGAACTCATGTATTTTCGTGTCACACTAGGCTAACTCCCTATTTATCAGAGAGACTATCCTACAACTTACTTCAGAAAGTGGAGCCAAAGCAAGATTGTGTGTTCTACAAATACTGTTAGCTAAGATGGGAAGCTGAGTGAGCAATTATAAAATCTCTTATTTCCAATCATGTGCTATCTTTGTAATTGCATATGGCAGTTCTCTGAGTTTAACTTCAACTTACTGCCTATTGAATCTGTCCCTTTACTTTTTAGAATAATAAAAAAAAGGTTAATTTATGTTCCCAGTTTCAGTGGCTGGATCACACTGGATCAGAGCTTGCTGCAGCTGCAGCTTCTTGTCAACAACAGAGAAATGTTTAAAAGACATGTTTACCAAAACTTCCTTCTTCCCACTATTCCCTTGTGAGGGTCAACACTGAAGGAGAAATAGTGTATGTTGCCCTTGCTCGTAGTAGAGTTGTGAATGGAAGCCAAAGAACACTCTAGTAACTGAAGAAAAGGATGTAAGCTTGTTGCATTCAAAGCACTGTGGGCTGTACAGTGTCCCTGGTTGAAATATGGAGCTGTTAAATAATAAGCCTGTGTTCAAGCTCATTAACCTCTGATATGTGTGTCTGCATGACTGCTCTTTGATTTTGACTGCTCCCACTGCCAAACATTTTGGATTTTATCTTTTTAAGGGGTGAAAAGAGACATAGACCTTTGGCTCCACTGCTATCTTCCTTCCTTCTCTTTTTTCTGTTAATAGTCCAGCCTCCTGGTTTTAGGATTTAAAATTCACGTAAGAGGCCAGTTTGCTGTCAAGATGTCCATGACAAACATTTGAAACATTTTAGCTTGATTAGCTTGGTTACTTATCCCAAACATATCTTAATGTTCTACAGCACTTTTGGTTGCAGTATGGTGCCAGAAATGAAGGATTTTTGTTTTCAATTACCTTTCTGGTACTTCTTAGGTGTTAAATGAAGGAAGCTAGTGAGGAGATGCTTTAAAAACTTCAAATCTCTTAACATTATTATATTTACTTTCATTTCAGAAGTGGGGCAAAACTGACAGAAGAGGAATGATATTTCACAAAACACATGAAAGAATTCTAAATTCTAACAAACATCCCATATGAAGATAGGATGAGAAAGTTGGGGCTGTTCAGCCTGGAGAAGAGAAGGCTGCGTGGAGACCTCACAGCAACCTTCCAGTATCTGAAGGGGGCCTATAGGGATGCAGGGGAGGGACTCTTCATTAGGGACTGTTGTGATAGGACAAGGGGTAATGGGTTCAAACTTAAACAGGGGAAGTTTAGATTGGATATGAGGAAGAAATTCTTTACTGTGAGGGTGGAGAGGCAGTGGAATGGGTTGCCCAAGGAAGTTGTGAATGCTCCATCACTGGCGGTGTTCAAGGCTGGATTGGATATAGCCTTGGGTGACATGGTTTAGTGTGAGGTGTCCCTGCCCCTGGCAGGGGGTTTGGAACTAGATGATCTTAAGGTCCTTTCCAACCCTAACTATTCTATGATTCTATGAGGTACTAAGTAGTAGTCACATTTCTTCCATGTTGGTGTGCTAATACAAGTAACCTCAAAAGGAATTTCTTTGTCTAATTCCTCTGAGATGAAAGACTCGTTTCAGCATCCTGCAATTACCTGGCCTGGCCAAGCATCCTGCAGGATGGTAGCAGTAACTCCACAGTAACTGCACCTGTCAGCAGGTGGTGGAGGTGGCTGGTGTCCTCAGTGGTCTCCTGAGAACCCCTTGTCTTTTGCCACTGCGAGCTGCACCCCTGGTGTCAGAGGTTTCATTGGACAGATCTCTGCTAGAGATTAGGACAAGTGGAGACCCTCCCAGGCAAGGACATGGTAAGTGGGATTTATGTGGCAGGCAGGAGGAATTTGGGAAGTGGTATGGTGATTTAGAGGAAACAGCTTCAGAGGAAGGGGGCTGTAGTGCTATGCAGAGAGTTTGAGGCAGACTTGGTAGATAGCAGCCTGGTAGATAAGAAGTGTTATTCCTGACATTGTGGGGAGTGCAAAACAGGTGAAAAAGGAGAGCTTGATTATTATGAGAAGCATTTTTACAGCAGATAATTGTACGATCAGTCTTGCTAGTGAGCTCGGTTTGGTTTTTGCTTTGGTGATGTCATAGCCAGAGATCCCTCTCTATCTGTGATGTCTATCATCATAGACAGAGAGGGATAGACAGCACTGAAAAATCTCATTAACAGTGAATAGCACTGTGAACATAATGAGATGCAGCGTTACAAAATGCTCATCATGGGTTTTTTTTCTTCTAATTAAGCTTAAAAGCTTGTTCTTAAATTGCAGTTCTGGATTTCCTAATGTTACTGTAGAATTACATTGACACTAGCTATGTTGTTTTAAATAACTGTTTAAGATACTGGTAATATTTTATTATTTGTATAACGCACAGAAATACAGAGTCCTGGAGACTGATGCTGGAGAGATTTGTAATTAGGATTAGACTGTAAAAACAGGACACTTACTCCATGCATATAACCTCTGCATATTAGGTAGTAATGTTTATTTTAATGTCAAAGTCAATTTTTTACCTGTTTTTATAGCTTTTGCTGTGCAAATTATGTATCTGTTTTTTAAATTCAGTGATGGAAATTCGAAGATAGAATCATACAATACATTACATTTTGTCATTTCCTCTGCCCTTCACATGTTGTTTTTCTATGATTCTAAGTACTTTCCTCAGGGGCTCTGGATTGGATCATACCCCAGGCTGTGGTGTGTGAGGACAGCTAAGACAGCTCTAAAGAGTACCAGCAGCAATCTGACAGGGCATCTCTGACATAGAAAGCACAGTGTTTTGCACTGGCTCTTGTGGCTGTGGGTAGGTACATTCTGATTCTTGTCTACAGCCAGATCATCTATCACATCAATGCACTGTTGTCAGTGTTGTATGTCAGGCTATTTTCTGCGTTTATTCTGGACACTTGGACAAGCATTTTGAGATCTAATTGGGTCCTAAAGGGATACGCAAAAACACATTTAAAATTTATCTTGTGTATCATGACCAAAAAAAAAAAAAAAAACATGTTCCACTGTGAAATTCATGGGTTATCTAAACCTATATCTTCCACTGAAAATGCTGGGATTTAGATGTAAAGTTTGTCACTGGAATCTCTAGGTCTAGTCTTAACCCTGCCAAACATATTTCAGCAGATATATTTTCTACGAACTTCAAATTGTGTTTGCACCAGTTCTTTGACATACACATTAGAAAGCCCACAGTGTGATATTTCAGAATGAGTATGGAAGGCTGGCATAATTACAAGAACATTTATTATTTGCAAACTGAACAGATATGACACATAAAATCAGAAGCACAATGCCAGTTCTGCAGTTTATTTTTTAAGAGCAGAATTATAATTTTAAAACCAAAGATCTAACTTTATAAATAGATTTAGATAAGAAAAAAATAGCTCTTTCCTTTCAGATATGTACAGATGCCTGAGGTGAGTTTTAACAGCTTCTGTCCTTAACTGTCTTTTGGGGAGGGCAAACCAAGATTCCTGATGTTGTCAGTGTAAGGAATTACTTCAGTTCCTTCCTCATAAGACAGGCATGACAAAATGTATTATATATAACCTCCAGATATCAGAGGAGGAGGAAGTTACACCTATTACTAGTGGGAAGAATAATATAATCATCCTGAGTTTTTCCTCCCTGGAAATGACTTCAGGGACAGAAAACTGTAAAAGTACTTATAACTGTGCATTTCTCCTTCGGCCATCTGAGAGATTAAGACAAGGTTTATTTCTACCTCTGTTACCATGCTGCTCACATAGAGTTATGCATTTTGTAGCAAAACTAAACAAAACCTTTAAGATGCATACTAACATTTCTTGTAGAGTCACCAGAGGTGTATGGCTAGAACTGAACCACTTCATTATGGGATTTTATTTAACTCTGGCCAAGAGTATATCAAAGCAGATTGTGCTTCATTCTGGTTTTTGTGTCTTCTGTATAAACATATTAAATAGATTTTTAATGAGAACTTCACAATACAGTCATTTATTAATAGCAAACAGAGAATTTATACATCTGTTTTGTTAGTGACTTTTAGAAATTCTGATTATGGAAAACTTGTAAGATTAAACCTAAGCATTCCAATTCTAAACATTAGTAGGATTAAGCTGAGTGAGACCCAGGCTGTGCCAGCTCCGATGTAGGCTTTCAGAAAAGATGTCTTGTGAATATGTATGTTTCTGCTCATTTAGTCAAAGCACAGTCTCTTTTCTTTATTGTGTTTTCTCTAAGTTGAAGCAAGGACCATTCTTATCTCTTTCCCACCATTGATTTCACCTCCCAGTCCCATTTTTCTTTTTCAATCATTTCTATTTCCTTCTTTCTGGCTTTCTTCTCATCTTCATATTTCTTCCTTACAATTGTCTTCCACTTATCGTCTTTCTCTCTGGACTCCACATCATTCCTCCTCACCAACCCTTATTCAACTCCGCAGATGACTTTCCTAGTCACCACCACATCTTGCCTTGTCCCCACTACTTTCAGAGCATTGTGCCAGTCTTATTTCCAGCTCTCAAAAGTTCCCATCTCTCTGTGCCACACTCCCCCAACTGTAGCTGGAGATCTCAGCCTGTCCCGGTGCCAGTCCATAGGTCCTGCTTCCAGTTTTTCCTTTTTCACTCACCTAGAGGTTCACAAAAACGTGAGCACTAGCCCAAGTACTCTTCTGGTAGGCACATAAGCAGTATCACTCGCTGGTTAAAATTTTTTGTGTGATTAATTTCCCATGTCTCCTGAATGAAGGTCCTGGGTAGGAGTCCTTTAGAACTGCCACAGTCTTGACAGGACTGAGTAGCTGTGCTCACCTGATATTATCCATCAAAGTGTCCCTCTGCACTTCTGCCCAGCCCATTATGGATTTGCAGAATAAACCTCTTGAATTTAGCCCTGCGTACAGTGGCACCTCCACTATCTTCTTGCTTAAGGGCAACAATGTGGGGCACCTGAATTCAATTCCCACCTTTTCCTGTGACCCAGTCTGTCAAGCACTCTGGGGTAAGGCTCTCCTTGCTGCTGAGCCAGCTGGCTAATACAAGCATTGAGCCCATAGTTAGATTCAATGCATGAAGAGTGCACACAATGAGTGATTTTGAACTCAAATGTGAGCTGGAAGTCTGTGCTTATGTGGCAGCATAGAGGAACCTTCTCAGTTTCGTCTGTTGCATCTATTCCATTTTGTAAGGAACAGTTATAGTTTACAATGGCAGAGGGGAAAGAAAGGGAGTGAATGAAAGAGAGAATGCCTTCCAAACTCATGAGTCTGCCAGCTGGAACGGAAACATATCAAAAAGAACATAATACATATGCAATACAATATAAATGACTAAATGACATGGCTGTCACAAGGGGAGATTGCCTTCCTTTTAGTATGCGTCAGAATTCAGATTGTTGCAAACAATACTGCTGTTGCAGAAAACTTCTGACAGGTATCAGGCGCTGTCTAGGGAAATTTTAAAATATTTTCATTGTGCTTTTCACCTGTTATTGTTTGTGTAAGTGTTTGAATAATAATTCCAGGGACCACAAATCTGTGGTGTTTATTGCCATCTAAAAATGTGCATAAAAGTAAGAAAAACACATCATGTTCTTAAAATCTTCTAATTCAGTCTTTTAATTTGATCCCACAAGTCTGAAATAGGAAAAGAAAAACCACAGTCACATTGATGATGGTCTTCGTCTATGTCATTAAGAATTACAATTTATAACACTTTCACCTTCTTATTCACAGTGGTCTCTCCATTGTTCCAGTTTTTTTGGGAGTCTGCTCTAAAATGTAATGGTTCTTCACATTTTTTTTTATTATACTCTACTATAATTCTCTTACTCCATCCTTTTATCAACTTAAATTTTGTTTCTGTTCCTAGTGCGTTATCCTCCACTTACATAAATCAGCACAGCTACTCTGTTTTCAAATGAACTGCACAGATTTATAGTAGCTGGGGTTTTGTTTCCAAGCATTTAGACATAAATAATCACTGTGAATAAGTCCTTTTCTCTAACCATCTCTTAGTAAAGAAAAAGAAAAAAAAAAAAAGCTCCATTAATTTATTCGTACAAAACTTACAAATCTTCTTGCTTTAAGCACTTTAAAAATCGATAGTTCTCCAGTTTGTCCATGTTTTTATTTTTCTAACATACATACTATTCCACATGTAGTGCAACCACTGTAATGAGAAAGTAATGTTTAATTCCCTGACTTGATCCTTCTCTGTGTAAAACCTAAATTGTGCTAGCATATTTGCTGCCAAATCTCTCACATACAATTTGTTGAATTTGAATTTGAATCTTTCAGACATACAGCACATCTTGACAAGTATCTTGTTTCTATGTTTTCTTCTCCAAAATTTATTGCACTTATTTTCATTTGGATCAGATTCTGATAATTCTAATAAAGCTGAAACAATTGTCATTTATGTTTGATATACTTATCTTATAAGGTTTTTATGTAACCCATTATTGTAAAATTTTTTGGAATTCCTAAGTGAGCATAATCTGTGACTTTTGTATTTTAGCTTTTAATACTTTAGAATAGCTGATATTCCAGTAAATGGTATTTGCAGAAACCTCAAAAAAATGAAAAAGATATAATATAGAAAAGCTAGAGAATACAAATAAATTAATAGATGTATGATTATATATTTTTATATGCTGTCTTTATGTGTACATGACAAAAACATAATATGACAGCCCTTTACCATTTCAGAGTTGTCTGCTTCCTTAAAGATGTGATGAGTCTTAATAAAAACATTGATGGATTCTTTAAAGAGCATTTGGGTGTTGTAATGAGTTAGATGAATTTAAAAGAACTCATTTTTTTTTCCTCCTAACTGAAACTGTAGGAAACAGAAAGATTTATAATCAAATGTAGGATTTCTGGAAGAGCAGGAGGTGTCTTAAGGTATGGCTGAATAACTAACTTAGTAGGGAGGGGTAAAACTTTTGATGTTGAGAAGCAGCAGCTTGCATTTTATTCAATGGAGAATTCTGAGTAGGCATAGGACTGTTATAATGGTAGTAAAAATATATTTCTGTGTTTAGAATAAATTGAGCAAGGCAGATGTCAGAAACTCTAAAGGAAAGGATGCATATATGCATAAACAAGTTCAAAGATGAAGATTTGAACAAATCTTTGTGCATTCAAAGAGAAATAAAACCTGCTCTCTCTAAGGTAATTGAAGCCACTATGCAGTAAAAGAACAAAATTTCATTAATAGAGAGCAGTGGTTTCAGTTGGACTTATAAAATTTGTTAATAGTTAAGGTGACAAAGTCAGTGCTCAAAAGTTATGAAATTATAGATGCAAGTGTTCCTGTAAAATTTAATTCTCCCTTTTCTTCCCTTATGACTGTACGTTATGACATAATACTTATTTGTAGAACAGCTACAAGGTGTATCTGGCTGTCATCACTGTTTTTGGTTACTTGTGATACATAATAAAAACACAGGGCTTGATGTAAGCAAAAAAGAGCTTAAAAATAAGCAGATTAGCAGATAGTGGAAGAGAAACTATGAGCAATAAAGGAGCTTTGGGAAAGAGTATAAGGAAAAGTCTGCAGAGATAAAAAAAAGCCAAAGCACATGTTCAGCATCACAGCCAATGATGACAAAGATTTTCTTTGCTTAAATACAGTATCCACACAAAGAGAAGTGATTCCTTCCCCTTTCTCCTCACCTATTCTGAATTCTCATCTTCTATCTGCTTTCAGACACTAATACCAAAGGTTTCTATGAATGACAGCTGGGAATATAAAACTGTCTAATATGACTCCTATTCAAATCTCTCAGGAAGCAGGGGTAAAAATACCAATAGCATAAGGTAGATTGGAAAGCATTCAAGAGTACATGACATAATCAACAAAGTGTAAATGATGGCAAAGCAATACCGAGGATAAACAGCTAGAAGCACCATTGTTGCACACCCTCAGAAGGTGATCCAGTTCTTCACAAGGTGAGACTAACTACTAGTCACAATTTACTAATCACTGTCCCTGGTGAGAGATGAAAAAGGTCCAGGAGCACAATAAAGAGCATGAATATATGACTTCTTAGATTATGGTGCTGGGAAAGGTTTTGGTTCTCTTAGTAAAGAGTGACAATCTAAGAAAAAGGGCCAAGACAGAGGTCATACCATGAAGAAGATCACCTTTCACCACAGATCAGCTGAACATGTGAGGATGGCTTCAAACTAAGATTATCAGTTTCCAATAACACCTAGTTAATAATCAATATTAACTAGGCAAATGTGTAAACAGGACTAAGATGCAGGGGAGCTGTGGGTAAATATAATAGGTCATAGAAAATATAAATGGGAAAACTATATGAGAATTTGAAATATCCTCAGTGTTCAAGCAGCACAGGCAGTAGCAAGACTTACTCTCTTTATTATTTAATTGACCAAGAAAAAAAGACACTTGGAATGTCTCACATGACTACAATAACATAAATATGAGTAGATCTTCTTTAAGGAGTCAGAAGGAAATAGAGGGAAGATACATCGCTTCTGAACCATTTTCTCTTGTGTAGAATAGAGAATCATAGAACAGTTTGTGTTAGAAGGGACCTTTAAAGGTTATCTAATCTAACCACTCTGCAATGAGCAGGTACATCTTCAACCAGATCAGCTTGCTCAGAGCCCAGATCCAGCCTGACCTTAAGTGTTTTCAGGAATGGGACATCTTCCACATCTCTGGGCAACCTGTGCCAGTGTTTCACCACCCTCATTGTTAAAAGTGGGTTTGGGTTGTAAAGAAACTAAAGATCATCCAGTTTCAACCCCGCTGCCATGGACAGGGACACCTTCCACTAGGCCAGGTTGCTCAAAGCCCCATCCAACCTGACTCTTAAAACTTCCAGGGATGGGGCATCCACAGCTTCTCTGGGCAATCTATGCCAGCGCCTCACCATCCTCACAGTAAAGAACTTCTTCCTTATATCCAACCTGAATCTCCTCTGTTTCAGTTTGAACCCACTACCCTTTTTACTATCCTGTTTTGGAGAACACAGTGTAGTTGCAGCCAGTGCCGTCAGAAACTGCCACTGGATGTGGGTAGCCATTGACAGGATAAGTAATTGTCAGCTGCCAAGCTCACTTTGACAGCATCCCTTGTGCGTGGACAGTGTGGCTCACATTTGCCTGCTAGTGGCTGGGGATGTGGCATATTTAGCTACCAGGAGGAAAAGCCAGGCAGTCCCTGTGACCCAGGCCCTGTTGGGCCAGGTCTGGATTTCTGCTTTGGAGCTGGTGCAAGCAGGGAGTGGTGGGGTGAGGTGGAGGGGAAGGAGGTGTGCCTGAAGCTTGCTGCCTCTGCCAGCCTGTTGCTGCTTTTCCATCTGCTGCCTGCCAGACCTGTTCAATGACTCATTTAGTAGGGGTTCCTGAAGCAAAGCTTACATGCTATCAGCTTTTTCAGCTTCTAATAACTTTTTGCCCCCATACAAAAGTATTTACTGCAATCTACTCCCTGAAACTCATTTTGCATGAGCTCCATGTATTTGCATCATCCTACTTAACCTGAACCCATTCTTGAGAGAACAAAGTAAGGGAAGGGCCCCATTTGGGCCTCCAGTCATCCCAGTCTGCAGGTTGTGAGAAAGACCAATCCCTGGTGTCCTCAATCCTTTCTCATGTCATGTCTTACTGTGGAGTGGATGGGGAGAGGACCCATTAGGGTTTTAGAAAGCTGTCAGTAAAAGGAGGAGGTGTGGTGGTGTGGTCTTTCCTCGTGCAAGCGATGTTGCACGTGTGGCTGTTTGAGGGTTATATCTTTGATTTTCTCAAAAAGGGGTGATGTCCCCTACCTCATCAGGCAGAGACATTGAATGCTACCTTTGCTTCAGCCTCCAGTTCAAGGCAAGCCCTCAGGAATCCCTGTCCCAAGGAACCAGGGAGAAGATCTGGAGAAGGGAAGTCTTTCCCTTTGTTGAGGAGGACTGGGTTAAAGGACATTTAGACACAACTGACATCCACAAGTCCGTGGGCTCTGACTGCATGCACCCATGAGTTCTGAGGGAGCTGGCAGACATTGTTGCTGGGCCATCCTTGATCATCTTTGGAAGGTCATGGCAATCAGGAGTGGTGCCTGAGGACTGAGAGAAGGCAAATGTCACCCCAGTCTTCAAAAAGGGCAAGAAGGAGAACCCTGGGAACTAAGTAAAGAATTAAAAAGCAGCAAGTCAGGAAGCAGGAAAATTTGTTAATTGTTAGAAATACCTGAACAATGGAACTGTTTACTAGCAAAGGTAAAATGCCGTTGACAGCTCCCCAAAGCAGGTTACAATAATACACATCAAGAATATTTTTAAGGATGGCTGGTTAGATCTTGGGAGAGTGGACTCAATTAGATACTTCAGAGTTCCTTGCTCTTATTTCTTTGATATCTGTTTACCTATTCTAAATACAATGTGCACAAAAAAACCCCATAGTTTTGGTCTTTTAACATTATTTTCCTTATACAAAACTAAAAAGTGCTAGCAGGAAGCAGGTAAGAACACTGACTCCTCCCAGTAAGACCAAGTCCTTGTGTGACAGCGAAATGAAATGAGGAAAAAGGTAATAGGATAACTTAGTATGGATACACATAGCAAAATAAAGGGTAGAAAAGTCATTTGAGAAGCAGTTACCATTTGATATCACTAACAGCCAAAGGAAAATATTATGAAGCAAAGCTCCAAGTTTTGCTTGCATAACCAAAGCTGGTTGCCATGTTAAGTGTAATTAAATGAGAAAAAGCTTTAATGTGTACAATACCAACACCCTTTTTTAACAAGTTCTTGCAGAACCTTTGATAGAGAAGTCAATGTTTGTATAAGCCCCTGAACATCTACAATTATATAAATGAAACATAAAAAAATTTGGCTATTATAACTGTAGGAGGTTTGTAACATAGGTTTCATGAAAGAGTGATGTGAAAAGGCACAGCTAAAGCTTTATCTCCCTTTTTTAACCCAACACAACAGCATATCCTGTCCTGCAGCAATGACTTTCATTTTTAACAAATTATTGCCTATTTGAGGAGAAAAAGCTCATCATTAAAATTAAGAATATGGTTTTGCAAACTGGACAAAGATGATGTAAAGCAAGATCAGGGCTTCATTTGTGGTATTGAGTAAAGACAGCTAAATTTCAGCTAGAAAGTTCAGTCATGAACACTGAGCCTCAGGTCTAGATCCTGCAAGGTTCTTTCTTAGATCATTGTTTTTAAATATGTCTGTGTGGGACATGAAGACATTTCTCAGTCTATAGCTAGCATCTAGCCTATGGTAACGCATATTTAATTTTCTTCATAATTATGAGAAGTTGTCATGGGTTCAGCAGCAGCAGTCATTTTTCTGCTTCTTGGTAGCTGGTGCAGCGCTATGTTTTTGATTTTGGGCCTGGGAACAGCGCTGATAACACCAGTGTTTTCAGTTACTGCTTGGTAATGTTTTGGTCTGACCAAGGACTTTCTGAGTCTTGTGCTCTGCCAGGGAGGAGGGGAAGCCGGGAGGAAGCAGAGACAGGACACCTGACCCAAACTAGCCAAGGAGGTTATTCCATCCCACAGCACATCATGCCCAGGATGTAAAGACAGAGAGCAGAGACCCGGAAGTGTGGGGGCGTGCACTGCGTGGTCAGGCTTGGTATTACGTGGTGAGAAATGTATTCTTTCCTTGTATTTGCCTTGTCATTATTATTATTGATGATAGCAGTAGTGATTTGTGTTATACTTTAGTTACTAAACTGTTCTTATCTCAACCTGTGAGAGTTGCATTCTTTTCGATTCTCCTTCCCATCCCTCCGGGAGCGGAGGGAAGAAAGAGGGGGAAGTGAGTGAGAGAACGGGCTGCGTGGCTGACTGGACTTAAACCACGACAGAAGTGTATTAAAACAAGGAATGTCAGAGGTGAAAAAGGTCTTCCAGAAAGAACTGGAATTAAATTAAAAATATATTCTGGATGCAAGTCTGAACAGGGTTCACAAAGACATACTTTAAATAAGACTATCAAATATAAATATTAATGCACTAATATGTTGTCTACTACTCTGCCAAAGAATATTATCACGAGGGAAAGGAGATGGTTCTCCTTCTGCTAGGAACAGACTAAATCAGAACACTCAAAGCATGAACACTCAGACATGCTGACAGAATGACCTTGAAATTCTGCTACATGCAGCTGCTTTTTCATATCACACTGGACACTCTTGGCCTGGGGTGCCATTCTCCATGGTATTCTGGACTACAGTAATCTCCCCAAAGTGGGGATGGAATATCTGACCCTTTTGTGACTGGATTAAGTTTAGGATCTTTAAACTAAAGCTTTCACACAGTTTCTTCTTGTTTGCTGGACACATAACCCAGGAAATTCAGTATCAGGATTAGGTATTTAGAGATCGGCAATGTAAGTATCTTGACTATAAGCTGCTGTAAAAAGAAAGCACAAATAGGCCTATAACATTAGTTTTTTTCATGCTTGTGGATCAGTATACATACACTATAAATCCATATATTTGGTACAAAGTGTGTTGAGAGAGTTTCTAGTTACAATAACTACTGAGTACAGTAGTTATGCACAGGCATTGTCCTTAAACAGGGAATTTCTGATGTGCAAATTCCTGGTCTATGCTTTAAAGCTAAATGCAGCCCAAATTGCAATCCAATAATCCAGTTTGTCTACTATTGAAGGTGACAAATGGAGAAGAATGAGGCTAGAAGAGTTGCCCATCTTGAAATCCAGTTTTCTTGAAAAGCCATTTCTGCTCATCAGCACCTGCTCCCCTTGCTTTGCTTCATACAGAATCACTTTCTCTATTTAAACAATTTGATCTAAGAGAAGAACAGCAGATGTTCAGTGAATTACATTTTCTGCCTCTTGATAATTTGATTATAAAAAGGAAACAGGAATTATATTCTTTTGTTAAAAAGAAAAACACTGGTTCAGCTCCACCCCCCCAAATTTTATTCAAATGCCACAGATTAGAACTCTTCTCTTACAAAAAAAAAAAAAAAGTAAAAATACCTGATGCATGTTTTCATTGATTTTTGTTGTCTCTTTTTTTATACCAGGATGGTTGCACACAGGTATTTTAGACCTTAAAAAAAAAAAAAAGAAAAAGAAAAAAAGAAAAGAAAAGAAAAAAATAAGCTCAGAAAAGAAAATGCTAAAATTAATAGTTAAATTACTCATTAAAGTTTTTGACATAGATTGAAATGAAATGAAAGGAATTGCAGTAGGAATCTGGAAAACATCTCCTTATTGGTTTTATAAAATAAGATTTCCCATTCATTTTAATGGTTTCCTCTCACTAAATGCTTAGCCCTGTATTCCAATGCTTTTAGATGGAGAGAACAAATGACCTAGTCAATTCTGAAATACATTAGTGACTGCCAGACTCTCATAAGTGTTGAAAATGTTATTTCTGTATAGCTACAATGGAAATCTAATGTACACTGTCAAGTTTATATCTGAGATCATCTCATACCAACAGAGGCTTGAGACTGAAGTCATGAAGGGAGTATAATTTAATATGGGCTTAAAAAGTAAATAAATTACAGAAATCACTACACAAGTAAATGTAGAACAACATTTAGCAATGGCTTTTAGATAATTGTCAATATGATTTTTTTGAAAAATACACCTGTGTTAATAACTCATTGTAAAAAGTTAATTAGTTTGGTTTATAGTAAGTAAGTATAATAATAAAAATTCTAATGTGCTGCAAATATGTTAAACCTAAAGGATTCGCTGTAGATTTAGTTACATAAGGACTGTGGTATGTCTCAACTTGCTGCATTTCATGTAATTTTAATGCAGTAGATCAAAAGTATTTTTTACAGAAAAATAAAATGAAAATATCTTTGGTATTTGAAGAATGTAATTTGCATAATTGTATTACCTATTGCAAGTTAATAAAATATTTAAGTCTTTGAGTACATAACAATCTAAGCAATAAAGGGTCTGCCATCAGTCTTCCTTGTAAAACTGAGTTAAACACACAAATCCACTTTATGGTCAATAACATGCTCTTTTTATATAGGAGGCCAAATGGAAAGGTACTAATTACTTTGCAGGATGTCTAATTTTATGTTTATAATTCAGGATTAAACTTTTTTTTGACCTTTGACTGGATACTAATTGTGTTGGAAAGCTTAATAACCTTGGAGGTGAAAAGCTTAAAAACTTTGGAGAGAAGATAGCATATATGATGATACAAGTAGCTCGAATTTGTTATTAATGTTCCACAACTTTGTCTAATTCTTCATCCTTACCAGAGAGTCCTAGTGCTAGCTTTACGTCCACTCAGCTGACCTTTTCCTGTAAAATCATGAAAGTGTTTCTTAAAGAAGGTTGAGGTTCTGACATTGAACAGTTGTGAAATTGGAAACTAGACAGAGTCCAACAACTCACTTTCACAAAGTTTGTTGATGCTAGATGTGTTCTCCCCTGCCAATATCTTTCTATCTTCCCATCTTCTCCCAGGTGTCTCTGTGGAATGCTTTTTTAACTCTAAGCCCATATAGGTAATATTTTCTTAGATGCTTTGATCATATTTGTATTTGCTCTCTGTACATTTCATAGCTTTCTTTTCCTACAGCATATTGAGAGATAGGATTGAGTGTGCCCTCAGCAAGTTTGCTGATGACACCAAGCTGTGTGGTTCTGTTGATGTGTTGGAGGGAAGGAATGCCATGCAGAGGGACCTTGACATGCTTGTGAGGTGGGCTGATGCCAGCCTGATGAAGTTCAACCATGACAAGTGCAAGGTCCTACACCTGGGTTGGAGCAATCCCAGACACAGCTCCAGGCTGGGCAGAGAAGAGGTTCAGAGCAGCCCTGCAGGGAAGGACTTGGGGGTGTTGGTCAATGAGAAACTGAACAAGAGCCAGCAGTGTGCGACTGCAGCCCAGAAAGCCAACCCTATCCTGGGCTGCATCAAAAGCAGCGTGACTAGCAGGTAGAAGGAGGTGATCCTGCCCCTCTACTCGGCTCTCGTGAGATTTCACTTGGAGTACTGTGCGCATTCTATTTATGAATTTAAAATTTATGCTTGTATCTTGCAGTGTTTCATTGTGATGGAACTAATAATCAGCTGTTCACCTTGAAATCAGAGCTGTGTAAATATTCTTAATTTTTTTTGTTTGGTTGGTTTTGAAAAATATGTCTAGTTTGGGCACCTGGAGTACTCAATCATATATTTCATCTGTCTGCCAAATTCTGATTTGTGATTTTTCAAGCTAGAGTGTCTTACATCCTTCTGTTATTGCTTAGTAATTTCCTTCAGGCTTTTTTCCCTTTTAACCAACTTATGTACTATGGATTTAGGATGTTAAGTGAATATTTATTTTAAAAGGGTGGCTGGTATTTACTCATAATTATGCTTTTGGGTAGTATTAAGGTCTTCACTGAAGTTGCTTGTATCATTCATTTCATTATTTTCATTAATTAGTGTCCAGGAGATATTCTTACCAGTCTTGTCTGCTGCAGAATTTTTATCTCAAAAATTATGACCTCTAAAGTATTCACGTGCACAGAAGACATACTTTAGGGGTTTTAGGCATTTAATTAGATAACATAATTTAGAACACATACATTTCTAAAAATGATTTTAAAATACCACACTGATTGCACAATTTTCAGCATAATACAATAATAATATTGGGGATTATCCCCAATTCCACTGGAACTTCAGTAGTGTTAAGGAGGAGTACAGCAAACATCTAAGTTGGAAGAGCATATTACTGTGACCTTGCTTGTGTAATAATGGCCTTTTAAACATGAAAAAGCCCCTGGGCAAGTTCTATAAATTTTGCAAGAGCTGAGAGTACATGGGTTTCTGTGGTTTAATGGACCTAGTCTGTAAAGAGGTAGTCAAAAAAGTTTACTAGTTTGATGGTTCCAGGGTGGCATTAATATAAGGAATATCTCTCATAGGCTACAGGTTCTGTGAAGTCTCCACTGAACAGATTTGGAAATGCATTTTATAATTCTGTTTTACTTTAATAAACTGTTTAACTGTATAGTGTGTAAGAAATTTCTATCCAATTGTTACTTTTTTACCAATTTTGTGCCAGATAAAGTGTTTTGTGGGCATTTGAATTGCTGTTTACAGGTAAAGAATAAAAGTAAATTGTCATTTTAACAATTTTTTGAATCAGCAGGAGGGCTTGTTAAAAGCCACTGAGATTATTTTTTAATGACCTGAGAGGGAACACATGGCTAGTCAAGGCCATTCAAGCCTAGCTTCTCTTCTTAAGAAGAAAACAAAGCCATTGTTAAGCTTTTAAGGACCACTTTAGAAGTATCGTTTTTGAAAATGATTTCTAGGAATGAAGGCTAAAACTTCACTTGCCAAAATGCATAGTCTAATTTTTCTTTAATTTTTAATTTACTTTTTTGCATTTAGTTAACAGTTCTGTTTTCAAATGTAAGCCTTTTAAGGTTAATTGTATAAATTTCTTCTTTTATGATGTCAGTTTTCAAGTAGTTCATATGCAAATAGTCTAATACTTATTGTTGGCATTGCTGTGTAAATGATATTTTTCCTAATGTAGCAATAAGAAATCAATTAAACTTTAGGTAACTGTACAGGGATTATAATAGCTTAACAGATAAGGTTTCTTTTTAAAAAGACTTGTGAATCTCAACTGCCGAATCTGTCTCCCATGAGCAAGGTGAAAGACTAAAACAACTTCCATATGATTTTGCTTTCTTGTCAGTAGAGAAAAAAATGGCTGCAGAGAACTGAGGAAAGACTTGAAGCAGCTGTTGCATTTAGGGTCATTTTGTCACTTTAAAGTAGGTGTGCTAGTTCTGGCCTGGATGTGAAGTCAGAAAGGGAGTTGAGTGCTTTTCTGAAAAGATTGAGCTGCTGAGGTCTAATAAGACGGCTTTGGGAAAGGCATAGATACTGTAGGCTGGTTCATCTTCCTGTCCATCCAGGAAAACAACTAGCTTTCAGCCCAGTCAGTCTTCAAGGGAACAGCAAATGGTTCCTCTTATCAGTTCTCACCAGCTCATTCATTTCCTGGAGGGGCAGGAAAAACACTAGCAACTGCCAAAACTTTTGGGGCATCCTGGAGAGAAAATTAGCTCTCCAGGGTATAAATGCAAAATCTCAGACTGTTTCAACCAAATTAAGAGTGCAGACTGGGAAAGTAATGAACAGTTGCCTGTGATTATGGATAGCAAGGTAATCCATTTTGTAACACAGGGAATTGTCACCACACATCTTCATTACAGTTTAGCTTTATTAGTATTTTAAATTCAAAGGACATTAAAATATTTCTCTTACCCAATAGTCCTGTGTCTGCATTCCCATGCATATGCCTCTTCTGTGTTCTTGTTTACCTTAGATACCATTAGGTCCATGTATGCCACTGCATTTTGCAAACTGCTTTGGAAGCATTTTTCAACCTCTGCCTTTGAATTATTTTCTGCTGCGCTAATAATAATTCTTATCTCATCAACTCCAATGGGTATCCGATCCTCAGCCCTAGTGCAGGAGCACCTGCTGCTAACAACTGCAGCCATCAGCTAGTATAAATGTGAGTTTACACATCTGTGAAAGTGAATATAAACAAAAAATACATTTTAAAAATTTAATAAACAAGGTATTGCACCTATCTAGTCAATACCATCAACTGGCTTTCTGAAATGTGCATATGTAAAGAAATGGAAAGGATAAAATTCTTACCTAACTTAAAAAAATGTGAAATTTAAGCACAATATGACATGCCAGAAGGAATTTGGAAGGAAATTCTTTATACTTGAGTATCAGGAACTTCATCAAGCATTTTATTGATTATTCAGGTAATTATACCAGTTTATGTGCTAACTGATCTAGTTCACCAAAGAAAGGGTGTGTTGCACCCATTTTGACCTGATCAGGAAAATTGGAAGGCACCTAAGTCTAATGCACAGCAAGACAGAACAGAAGTGTGGTAGAAATTCTACAGGTGAAGAACTTAGATATCTGTGTTTATAGTGTTTTTCATTTCAAAATAGACCTCATCTAAGAAAAAATCAGTAAAAGCATCACTAAAGGGGTTTAAAGATTTGAGATAAGAGGGGGCAAATATTTTGAAACCAAAACAGTTTCTCTTGGATTTTAAAAAAAATCAGATCAATCAAAAATGAAATTTTCTGTATTTTGAATTTGCCGAATTTTCTCTCTCTATTTTTCCTTCCTAGTTCAGTATGAACACATTCTTCAATTCCTTTTTACTGTTCTGTAATATCTGTTGTGAGCGATAATGCTGATTTTTCCCTTATTTAATGTCTGCATGTTCATTTTTAAAGTAAAGTAAGGTAGCTCAAGGGAGAAGTTTATGTTTCTGTCTAAGCCCTTTTCACTTATTTTTCTCTGCAGTTGTTGGCAATACTACAGTTCTTGGGCTCATACATATTTTTAGGTAAGGTTTTTTTTCTTTATCTGGAAGGAGGTATACAAACTTTATAGAAAATTTAGTGACTTTTTCAGTAATTTTTTTCCAGTATCTAAATTTACCTGTGTAACTGCCTGACTCTCATTCTGATCCTTATGCACAATTATCATTACAGTTGTCTCCTGGCCTTATATAAATCCATTCAAAATACTATTGATTTTTTTTCAAAACATGCTATTTTCACCTTTTAAATTTTTCCATGAGTGACATTGTCAACTCACCATATTTTACAGTGTCAGGAGTAAGCTTACCGTTCTTTTTTTTTTTTTGAATGCTCTTCAAAATTTTGATCCCAAATGTTTAATAATAAGTCTTATACCTTATCAGGTTTCATAGTCCCACTGCTCTGCAAGTGGTATTACTTGGACTTGTTGTTACTCAGTTTTCCCCACTTTCCTTATAACTGCTCCTCAAGCTTTCTCAAAAAGTTATGTTACCCTGCTTCACACCAAGTTTAATCCAGTTCCTTAATATAATATAATTGTCTATATCTTAAAAAAATGTATGCTATTCTGTCAAAGTGTATGTAACTAATCTTTCCATTATTAGGGCATTTTATTAAACGTAGATTTTGGTAGAAATCCACTTCAGTCTAAAAAAACCGCACAAAGTGTATTTTGCTTTTCCTAGAAATTTGTAGCTTTTCATCAAGAAACTCAACTCCTCCAAATCACCCAGACTTAAGATGTGTATTTCAGAACCCAAATGTCTGCCCATGCCTGTCCAAGTAATCACTCTACACACTAAATAGGTTACAGAAGGCTCCCAAATTATACACAAACCAAAGCTGTTTTGGCTGGGGTCTATTTGTTTTCTCTTTTCCTTTTCATTATTGGAAAGTATGCCACTGTCTTCAGAAGAGGGCCCCTGCCTCCATAATGCTCTTGACTTTTGGAGATGGTTTCCAATTTTTAAGATCTAGCTGCAGAAGAAGATAACTAAGAAACAGCTATAATTTTTGGAAATAGATTGGGACAGTGTGAAGTAGTCTTTCACTGACCCAAGGTATGTTTAAGAGAAGGAAGAGGGAAGTACCAAAACCAGAAAACTGGATATACAAGTGAGACAGATCAGATCAGGAATCATGAGCTACAGGACAGAGATCAGAAACACCCTAGGGGACTCTAATCTGAGATCAAAGCAGTGTTTCAAACTGCTAAGGAAGCTGAGGCAAGGAAAAGCGTGTAGGTGTTTTATCTAGATTTGTATACTTACTCTAATGTAGAAGGTGCAGAGATTTGGTGTCCTTATACAGCCTGTATACAGATTTGCTCTGAAGAAGCGAACTACCACTCCTGAGTTTTGTTATCTTTCTTTTTATTTTTTCATATGAGTAGTCAAACCCAGTACAGCATAGTGCTGTGAGATTGTGAGGTCTTTGCTCTGTGAAGAGCAATGATGAAGACTGTTTCACAATTTCCAATGATGTTAGATGGAAACAAGGAGTTGTCAGACCTAGCACTGTGAAAGGGACTTTAAACTTTAGTCTGTCAGGACCTAAAAAGAACAGTCTGGTGAATATCCTTTTGAGAAAACTGTGTCAAAGCTCATTTGTATGTTTGTGGTCATTCTTTACATGCGAGTCCCAGTCTAGGTGGCTGCTGCCCTGAATGTTATTGCAATACTTTTTTTGGGGGAAAGCAAAAATAAATCCCAAACCACCAAACATGGGCATTTTGTGGAACCACTTTACTTTCTCTTTCACATTACTGAAGCAATATCTCAGAAAGCTCCAATGATCTGTATATGCTTTAATTTCCTCTTTTCAAAAAGAATTGAATGAGATTGTTCATTCAGCATGTCCTCCATCTTATTAGAAAGCACATATTTAAAAAAAAAAAAACAACCAAAAACCAGACCTAGTTTGAACCATTCTTTCTATTTGCAGGAGAGATTTATTAGCCCCCAGGAATTTCAACACTCAGCAGCTGGTAGATACGAAAGCGTAAGAAACTTGTCAGAACAAGTGACAAGAGGATGAAATTCCCTAAAGCTGTTTCAACCTGTGTAATCACCTTTTGTTTGATAGCAATATCTTTGTGATTTAGAAGAGGTTACAGTTTGAAACAGTTTAAGCCTCCATCCAGCAGCCATGCTTTCTTGAGTTCTACCCAGACTGCAAGAATGACTTGATGTTAAGTCCTATTTGAGCCATTTCTATGTGTGTTTCCAAGTTTTATGTCACTGGGATATTATAAGACACAGATCACTATCCTGAAACTGAAGAGAGGCATGCATATAATTTTTGTGCCTTATGGTACATGCCAGCTAGCAGGACCATCTTAAATAAATGTTTCACAAATATTTTGTAAGTTTTGGAACAAGTAACTAAAATAAAATGAGAGACTCCCTCCTTTTTTTTTTTTTCTGAAATAAAAATATGACTTTCTGGGTAAGAGATTAATTTTCTTCACTATTGATCTAATTTACAAGATATTTCTGCCTTCATAAAAATATCTAAACCCAACAGCATTATACTATATTTTGTCTACTAATAATTCAGATGATAGCCTTTTGTAAGTGATTTCATTGAGAAGTATTTATTTGAATAGAAAAAAATCTTACATCTAATAATCCACTTATATCACTCTTATTAAAGAACTTGCATTGCATAGTTTGATAATTTATATGCAACCACTAACACTCCACAGCATTTCATTTTGATGTGACATAACACCATTGCACTTTTAAGGGGACTCTTTTAGCAGTGTCTTACAAAATACTGGAAAATCTTCAAATATTTAAGAAGAGCACACCATGATGCTTTGAAAATGTTTTGTTAACTGCTAAGTTTCTCACCATGCACACAAGCCTGTACATTTTTATAATAGTTTGCCTTTTTGTTTCATTTATGATCTCACAATAATATGAAAATTTATAATAATAATTATAACTCCTTTCTGTTATGACTTCTTTCTGTCTTTTTATAGCCCATGTTACACTGCAACTGTGTGGACAAGGTTAGTTATTAGAAATTCCAAACCAACAGAAATGTATATCTTTAAAATTGAAGTTTATTATATAAACACTAAAAAACCCCTGTACTGGACCTGTTTTCAAAACAGCCCTTTAACTACTGCCAGAAGTATACCCAGTATCCAAATATTAGTCTGAAAGAATGCAAAATCCTTTAGAAGCATATATGAAAGAGTTTGTTGTTGTTATTGAATTATTAAATTATCATCATCAAATATATTAAATGCTTTGAATAAATAACTTTTCAAAATTATATCGAATAGATGATGGTATGCTATTTCAAAGATATTCCAGGAGAAATTAACTGCTTTACACCTTTATAGCAATAGTCTGGACTAAGATCAGAAGTGAAATAAAGATCAGAGATTTCCATAGTTTAATTCTGTTAATATATTTTTTTGTCTTTTACCAATGAGTTCAAATCTCTTGGCATTCTGTAAAAAGTTCTCTACAAGTATGCCATTCTGATACTTAAATATTGCTGGATCTATGTATATGTGATTTTGACAATCTTCATGTATTGCAAGCAAGTCAAATTTTTGAACAGCATGATATCTGAATTACTGATTGTCGAAATTACCCTAAAATTTAACCATCATTACCACTCCTTATTCAGGAGAAAGTATTAGGGCAGAAGCACCCAGCAGATTTGGGCCTTCCTTAAATACCTTTAACCTGTTCTATAAAGAGTAAGCAGTAGAAATCAACTTTTTAATTATTAAATCCTTTCTCTGATTTGATAGGCTGTTCTTGCAAAGTCTTTGTGATGGGCAAACAGGCGAGATGTCACTAATGTTTTACAAAGCAGACATTGTTAGTTTGCTAATCTGAATCTATTCCTTTTGTAGATTGCATAAAATACTAAAGAACACTGATGATTACTGAGTTTTCAGTTAGATGTCTGTGGAAGTATGGCACTGAAATGGGTTGCCCAGGGAAGTTGTGAATGCTCCATTGCTGGCGGTGTTCAAGGCTGGATTGGACATAGCCTTGGGTGGCATGGTTTAGTGGGAGGTGCCCCTGCCCCTGGCAGGGGGGTTGGAACTAGATGATCTTCAGGTCCTTTCCAACCCTAACTATTCTATGATTCTATGATTCTATGTTAGTAGAGAGAACCTGCATAATCATCTGGAAGTTTAAATTTCAGTCATCAAAAAATTGCTGAGAAATTACATGAAGATTTGATCATTAAATATCTTTTTAATGCTAATTTTATTATTATTTTTAGATTACAATTTTAGGGTTTTATTCTATGCATGCATTTAAAATTGTAGACTTACCCTTTGATAGAATGGTTGTGTTGCTGTGGAAATATTTTTCATAGAGTACTGTCACCATTATTATTTTTTCAGATAGCTACAGAAATAATAAAACATGCAAGCCCAAAATATAGTATAAGTTTACATATAAAACATGTGGTTTCATTAATTATCTATCAACTGAAGTGGAGAACAGTAAGAAGATACACTTTTCATCTTTAATCAACTGTTGGTACTTTCCTCTCTCAATATGCTTTAAACTTGTCTGTTCTGTGTTCCTCCTGTGATGTACTTTTCTTTTATTTTATTCAAGAGCCTTCCCTCACATAGTACAGCTTCTCCACTGCAAGTTCTCTTTTCCCACAATGTCTTCTAAAATTCCACTTGTGCTTTATTATACTGAGAAATCAGAAAACATTAGATCAAGATAGCTAGTCCAAATTTATCCTCCCTTCCTCCTTTATGAATATATATTAGATGATATAGTGCTTAATTAGCTGGTTAAATAGGTTTTTTTTTTCATATTTTCCATCTTCCTTCAGTGTGTAGGATGGCTGATATCTCTAAAAGTGCCTGCCCAGTACTTCATTCAGTATATGCTTCGTTACAGTAAATGGGACTACTTCCAGGCTCACTTCTAGAAAAGAACTCAAGGTCCCAAAAGTTGATTTATGTATGTGCTTAATACTGACATAGGAATCTCCCTCAGGTGCTAAAAAAACCCTGGAGCACCAAAAACCTACCACAGGGAACTCTACAAAATACCATGGTTTTCAGGGCTGCTGAAGGAACTCGGCTTTTGCTTTCATTCTGTAGAGCATATTTACTAATGCTGCTTCAGGAGACACAAGCTCACTCTGCTCCTGTTCCAAAGGAAGCAAAGCCAGGAGGCTGTGTAACTAACTGTACCACCAAACCCAATCAGCTCTGCTGCAAGGTAGAGTTTGTTAGCAAAACTCTCTGCCAGTTTCACAAGGTCATATGGCTCTTGGATAGCTGAAGGCAGTTCCCATTGTGTTTGCATTTTCTGAATAACGAGATAGCTTTTGAACACCGGTGCTATATTGTGCAAGTATAACATTTGAGAGCTGATTCTGATGTGGGAGTGTGGCAGTTTGAACTGGATTGGTGTCCAAGTGCTCATTTCCTCCTGATTTGAAAATGTAACATATTTTCTCCCTCGTTATTGGAAAGGCAGATGTGATCCCTTCCATCATGAATTATCCTATGATTCTTTGACTTCTATTAGTACTAATTCTGGAGAAGGGGAATAATTTGGAGTACATCCTTTAGCTTCAGGCTTATTGAAGGTTTCTCCTTGCTGAGTCTACTGTTTTTTATGGATACTAGTCTAGAATACCTAATTTTCTCTGTACGTCATTTGGAGATACTGAGCACAAATTGACTTGCATCACAGAAGCTGCAGGTAAAGCAGCACACACAGTGAGCAGAAATCTGCAGAGAAATGTATCTTCCTAAAATTCCCTTCTAATAATACTCAAATAAACTATGTTGCTTTTCTGTCCAGCTTTCTTAGACCATGCACTAGATTAGACTATGATTCTATGATTTTTCTGATATTTCTATCCAGTAACTTTCTGAAACTGATTGAGTCTCAGAAAAACAGAAGTGAAACAGTAATTTGTGACCCAGCAGAAGAAATCCACAATTTTCAATGAAAATAGGTCTGTCATGTTTTGCGTATATAATGAATGCAAATATTTAATCTATCATGCTTTTATATTGTCTTTCTGAAAAGCACTGGTCAGATACTTTATGGAATCCAAATTCTAAAATGGCATCTAAAGGAAAAATAATTTTCATTGATTAATGGAAAATATGGGGAGCAAGACACTGTCATTTTACTGGAACATGTTATGTTGGAGAACATTGGATTCTCATTTCAAGATCCATTCTAAAGGTGCCTTTTACTGAATTACTATTCAAATGCTTTCAGAAAGTTTCTGCAAGATGAACTTACAGAAAGCAAGAAGGTCAAATATCTTAAGAAAGATATTTGTAGACCCACCCTCTTGTTTCCACAGGATATGTTCTTGTTCTGGAAGTGTGGTGCTAATTACTTTGAATCAAAGAGCCGGACAAGCATGTCCTTCCAGTTTGGAAGATATACACCTGGTGGGGTTAAGAAGAAATTCTGCTAATGCTCAGGTAACTGCTACATGGGAAAATGTTATCATTCATTCTTCTGTTTAGCAAAAGTTATTACTCGTGTGAGTCACAAGTAAATGGAGAATAAATGGATGAGACAAAATGACCTTTTGACTTCTTTTTGCTGCATATTTGTCTACCAATTTTTTGCTGGGTGCTGGACATAGTAGCATAGAAAACAAAACAAAACAAACCAGAAACAAATAAAAAAAATGAAAAAAATCCTTTTGTTAGGTGTGCTTGCTGGTGATTTGAATTAAACTGAATTCTCTGCCAAATCAAAAGGTGTGGTCAGCATCTTGAAGCCAGTCTGACAGATGAGTCCTACATTATTCTCAAGTTGTCTCTGTGTTTTTATTTTTTGTTGATAAATCTTAAAATGTACAAAGAAAAGTTTGATTTTCTGTTGCTATCACATGGATGAAGTTTTTCCTATAAGACCTTTCATAGAATAGTTAGGGTTGGAAAGGACCTTAAGATCATCTAGTTCCAACCCTCCTGCCGTGGGCTTTCCTACAGAGACAGTCAAAAATTGCACAACTTCATGTCAGATTTATTACAACATTTTTTTTTCTGACATTGACTCATATAAATCTATCTGTTTTTATAAATACTGGATGTATCTATTGTGCCTTGCTGTAAAGATTAAACCCCTGTCCACGTCACATTGCTTTGTAGGCTGAAACCCACTCTATTCTCCTTCACCAAAACAAGATATTTGGTTTTAGTTTTAAAGCTAACATTGATTCTATCCCATTCTTCATCTTTCATTAATAGAAACCATCATTTGTCACTCTCAGTTAGCCAATACTGCAGCTGTTTTCCCATTTAGGATCACAGAATCATAGAGTATCTCTAGTTGGAAGGGAACCATAAGGATCCTCAAGTCCAACTCCTTGATCCTTGCAGGACTACCTAAAACTAAATCACATGACTGGGAGTATTGTCCAGATGCTTCTTGAACTTTGACAGGCTTGGTGCTCTGACCACTTCCCTGGAGAGCCTCTTCCAGTGACCAACCATCCTCTCCACAAAGAACTTTTCCTAATGTCTGATCTGAACTTTCCCTGATGCAGCTTCTTTTCCTTTCTTGTGTCCTATCACTGATCACCAGAGAAAGGAGACCAGCACCTCCCTGTTTGCTGCCCACCTCTGGGGAAGCTGTAGCCTGTGATGAGGTCACCCCTTTGGCCCTCTCTTCAAGCTGAACAAACCTCGTGGCTTCGGCCATTCTTTGCAAGCCTTGCCCTTGAATCCTTTCACCATGCTGGTCACCTTTCTCTGCACACACTCTAATAGTTTGACGTCCTTCTTATACTGAGGCTCCCAAAACTGAGTACTTGAGGTAGGACCACACCGGTGCAGTGTAGAGTAGGTCAATCTCTTCCCTTGACGAGCTAGGTATGCTGTGCTTGGGGCACCCCAAGACACAGCTGGCTCTTTTTGCTTCCAGGGCATACTGTTGCTCATATTCAACTTGGGTTGTCTCATCAACCCAGATAGCCACATCTCTCTCTGCAGGACTGCTCTCCAGCCTCTCATCCCACAATTTGTACATATAACCATGATTACCCCATCCCAGGTAGAATCCAGCACTTGCTCTTGTTAAATTTCACATGGTTGCTGATTGCCCAGATCTCTAGTCTATCCAAATCTTCCTGGAAGGTCTCTCTGCCCCTGAGGGAGTCCACAGCTCCTCCTAGTTTAGTACCACTGGCAAACTTACTTAACGTACATTCAAATGCTGCATCCAGATAATTTATAAAAACATTAAAGAGTAGAGGTTTTTTACTAGGTTTTAAACAAGAATACTTGTGGTTTCTCCCATGTGTAGCTCCTGAAAAATCCCCCAAGTGTTCTCTTTAATGTTTTTCCTTAAATTCTCATTTGCCATGGTGGTTTCAAAACTTGGCAGCAGTGGAGACACTATTATACTTACTAATATTGCATAACCTTATACTTCTGTACCCTGTATTTGTTGTATCCATTTGTTTTATCTTCTGTTTTTATCACAAACTCCCTTGAGACAGGAGCAATTCTGTGTTTGTGAAGCTCCTAGTAAACTGAAATATTTTCCTACATCACCACAGGTCCTAGAAGTTAACATATTACAGCAGAAGTATAGCAACAGTATCTTGAATCTTTGTGCTCATGAAAATGTACAATAACTCATGTGAAATATGCAGTTTTGCCAAGAGTAGGGCTTTCACAAGTTGCTGAGTATCACATAAATGCGAAGTGTCTGCAGAAAAAGAAAACAGTCCATTTCTGTATCCATAGCAAACGGAAGAACAAAATGAGGGGCAATGACAACCAGGAAAGGTCTGTATTTCAAGTCAAATACACTGTTTATAATTAGATATTTGTCAGTCTCAGAGGATGTAATTGGCAGTTTTGCAAGCTTTAGCTAAAGGAGCAGAAGCACTGACAACTTCACAGATACCTTTGTTTCTGATACTTTTGTTTAAATAAGCTGTAAGCAAAACATAAATTAAAGGCTTGGGTTTATAGACTCATATCTGTTTGCTTTGAACATCTGAAGCTTCACAGAAGAGATAGAAAAATGCCTAAAAGGATGAGAAAATTAATTTTATGAGAGTCATGTCAGAAGATGAAGAAACCACTTCCATTTGTGAAGATCAGTATGAAAATGAACATTACATTCTTGGAAATTTGGCTGTATCAGCTTTCAACAATAGCCAAAGCAATGTGGATGGAATTTGTTAATACAATTAAATGTAATTCCTTGCCTGCTTCACTGTATGCGCTGAACTGTTATACATTTGGGCAGCAGTGATTCAGTGGAATGAAAATGTATTGATAACCAACTTTTCTCTACATGTTTTTGCTAAACTGAGAGTAAACTTGGCACAACTGATTTTCTGAATCAGTTTCACTAAACTGAATAAAAATCTATTCTTTCTGCTAACTAAATTTCAGTCAGCAGGTAGTTTAATTTCTTAAACATAGCCCTTTGCTCATCTTCTGAATGTTCCTGAATCCTTAATACCTTAATTTTTCTTGTGAAAAGGCAACATCAAAAAAAAAGAAATTTATCACACTTCTACTTGTATCACATTCATACGACTCTCTCTGTGATCCACATTAAACAACTATAAGCTGGCACTAAGACCGTGGGAGAAGAAACTAAAAATGAGAGTATGTTAATGATTTTTGTTTGATCTGGAAAGCTTTTACAATTACAGGATTCCTATCTCCGCTTTCTTAATGAAGGGTAAATGACAGTGTCAGCATTGCTAATGTGATTTTTTCAGAAGGGTTATGTTTATTAAAAAAACTGACAAAGAGATAATTCTAATAGATTTTTGTGCCATTTAGTATGTTCTTTATCTGTTGTATGTTAATTCTGAACACAGGCTTAAACATTGATGCCCTTATTTAGCTCTTCTATTGCCATCACCACTGACAACTAAAATCTTAGTTTTCACCACCCTCCACTGGCTCCCTAGTCCAATTGAAAAAATAAATAATAATCAAAAATAATCTGTTTAGCAGAGCCCTGTTTCATTTAACCTTTGGTACACCTCACCAAAGCAGTGTGGGCTGAGGCCTTCTGGTGTTGGTTAAGTAACAGTAAGAATCTTTAGAAGCTGAAATGATCCCTTTTTTATTGCTAGAAAAGCAAAACACCCTCCCCCTTACCCCAAACTTATTAAATCCTTAGCAAAATGTTAGTTTAAATCTTGTACCAGATATTGGTTTTTATTTATTCCATAATATCCATTGTAATTCTTGGGGGAATAGTATATATTAATAAAATTAATTAATGCATAGGTTTGGCTTATGAAGCAATGTTACTAAGCAGATATTCCTGCAAAATTTGTAGCTTCACTAGTGAGGTGCCAAAACCAGTAGCCAACAAGGCTGCTGCAACTCCATGCCTTCAGGTCCCACCAGTTAGTGAAGCTGAGCATGTATTCTCAGTAGGGACACACACAAACAAAAATGTACAACACATTTGTACACACACCAGTGTGTAGCAGTGGTTACACGCAAACACACATATAACACAGGCAGACAGACATGCTCAGTACTCACACAAATATGCCCACTGACCTCATCCAACTCCCCTTTCTGGCTGAGCAGGACAGAAGTGTACTGTGGAAATATACGCACACGATGAATCAACCTATCCACTGGATTCTGACGTTCCATCATCCCATAGTGGCCCCTGGATCCTAGTCCCCTCAGCTGCTAGCACGTGGGCATACAAACCCCCAGGTGTGCAGCCTCACTCCAGTTGCTGCTGTGGATGCACACCCTCCAGGTGATCTTGTCCTCAGTCCACAGACCCTATGGTCCCTCTGATAGCAGGGTTCCCCTCATCCCTTCTGCAGCCAGGTCCTCCTTTTGCCTCACCCTTGGAGACACACACACCTGGCTTGCTCCTGGGCACTACACCTACTTGCCACCATGGGCACATGAGACTTTGACCCCCCCTCCCACTCCAGAGGCCGGCATTTGCTTTCATTCAGTTGTCTCCAGAATGTGTCACCCAGGCACATTAACCGTTGGAGCAGGCAAGTTCACTGACCACCCTGTTTATACTCTGCCGACCTGGTTACTGCTTTATGCCTTTATTTTCCCAGGCTTGTTCCTCCCCAAACCATGCTGATCTCTCCCTTTGCCTCCTTTAGATTCCACCCCTAAACATCCCATAATGCATCTTTTGCAATCTCAAAATGCTCTTCCCCTGCATCCCATATTGTGCCCTGAATTACCAGGCAGTAACCCTCCTGAAAGTTGCTTCTGTTTACTCACTTTGATGGGTTTCACACCTGGACACTGCAACCTGCACTCTCCTGGGACAGCGCTGAGAGGTGTCTGTTCACCTGAGTTTGTAACTTGGGTTTCTCTTCTTACCATCAAATCTCTGTGTTTGTGTACATGGGCCTTTGATGGACAGAGCTCTCCTGAGATGGGCCTATGAGTGGCTGGGGGTGAGTATGATTTGGGTTCCCCTGCATGCCATTCTTCCTTTGAGCTTCTTGGTACCTGTAGAAAACAGCATTTTATCACGTAGCCTAAAGCTTTGTCTCTTTTTGTCTGTCACTTGGTAGAACTATGAGTGGAGAAGTACAACGGAGTTCATCTTTATCATTCATTGACCTATAGTGGTTTTGTAAAGAACAGATAAGGAAAACTGTATTTTCCTATCTCAAATGTAGGGATTTCGGAAAGTAGGTTGTTGGACATGGCTGAAAAAAGTAACTTGGTGGTGCATACTAGACAAATCCTTGCCAGCACATATAAGAAACTGAGGACGAAGAGCTGAAAGGCATGGAACTTCAACAGTAGTGAGTGTCAAGCTGTGGGAGAAGGCTGTCTAGACAGTGGATACTCCCATTACTGAGTCCCCAAAAAGTAATTCCCTATTGTGTAACATATGATTTAATGGTGTAAATTTAAATGTGTTATTCTAAATGTAAATAGAATCTAAGTGCAAAGGAAGTAAATAGAAAAGGATATGAAAGCTCCTTAGTGAAAAAAGAAAGTAAACTGAGTAACCATGCCAATTTGGTTGAAAACAGTTAATTTTAATCCATTTACTTTCGTATTTCATGATCTTAATATTTTTATAGGATCATAGATTTTTTTCTCAAATTCTAAATATTAGTCTACTAGAATGAAAATGAATCAGATGAATCTTTGTGTTAACAGGTGGTTCATTTTGACTTCTATGAGCCGTTTGTTCTGAGAAAAATGAATGTTATTAATTTTAGTTGAGCAAATCTGACATTTCAGAATAGATTAACATATCATTATGAGATCAGGATTACATGTAATGGAGCTTCTCCTGCTTATTTCTCTACTTTTTAATGAATTACACAGTGGAAAACCCTAATCTGCATAAGTGATACTTGCTGTGCTGGTTCAAATATTTTGATTATTTGTTGTTTGCTTAATTCATTAATACTTTGGAGGTAGGACTAAGAAAATTTTGTGTAATTAGTGAGCAACAGAACTGACCTCACTGTAACCTTAAATTCAGCTATGCAACCTAGAGCAGTGGATGCTGGAGTGTTTCGTTAATACTACTCTACTTGTATCTAGCATGAGGGAGTGAAGTCCCTGCTGGTATGTATTCAGTGTAAGGGTATAAACTGTATGTGGGTATGTGCCCTGCCTAGAGCATTGCAGTACAGTTAAAATCCTAACCCTCATATTTTATTTAAAAGAAAGTGAGCCTACATAGCACAATGTTAAATAAAAACAGCTTCTGCACTAGGCTTTTTTTTTTCCAACACCAATGGTTAAATTGGGTAGCATACCTCTGGGTTGCTCAGGTGGAGGCAACAGCATAGTGCAAAGCACTGATGCCTGTGTTGTTGAATAGAGTTGTCATCATGACTAAATTGCAGCAGTTGCATGAGGTGATGCTGCTGGGATGGTGTGTCTGGTAGTCAGCATTTTCCCAAGGGAGTGAACATAGCTGGTTGCACACTGCATCTCTGGGACATTAAGCATAATTAATATGCTCTGAATCATAGATTCATAGAATAATTATGGTTGGAAAAGATCATGCAGTTCCAACCCACCTGCCATGAACAGGGACACCTCACACTAGACGCTAATGCCCAAGGGTCTGTCCAACCTGGAATGTGATACATTAGAAAAGTAAGGAATATTCAAGGAAACAGCTGTCTACTGGACATGGAATCTGGAAGGTAGACTACCAGATACAGTGGATTTTAAGCCCAAGATAACAACAGAGTGATTATTTTCTTTGTAGAATAGATATATGGTGGATGTGCTTTTGTGTCATCCAGCATTAATGTCCTTGTAGTCTCACTTTTCAGTAAAGTTGGTTTTTTTTTCTGCAGATACAATGCTTTTAAAAGAGGATTCATGGCTTTCTCAGTGCTTCCAAAAGAGAGGTATGTATTTCCCCAGATTTTTGTATAGGTCTTATGCCACTGGTTCTATTAATTTTTGTCCAGGCTTACATATTTGAACCCAGCCTTTGTTACCACCAGCAATACCTGACAAGAAAGTCACAGTTACACACTTGTTATAATAAATGAGCAAAAGAATAATTAAATTCCAAAGGCAATTATTAAATGTCCTCAAGGAGTATGGCAAGAACAGTAGCAAGTCCAGTAATGCTACGTTGTATTATTAGTCTTACATTTATTTCATAATACTTCAGAAATCTGATCTGTTGGCCCTTCACCTTTTAGTCAGTTAAACATACTCCTGTAAAAAATCCATTTTGTTATCCAACCAGACTGCTGAGCAATAATTCAGCAGAGCTTCACTCATGAACAATTTATTATTTTACCTGTGGCAGTACTGTAAAGTAACAAATTACTTTTAAAAGAGCCTTGATCTTCGTTAAGACTCTGTTAGCCCCCATTATTAGCTTGTAAACTATAAACAGAAACCGGCTGCCAGGTGAATGGCAATAGCTCTTAAGCTAGCATTAACTCAGTATCAATCAGACGCACCTGTGGTTTGGTTTCTATTTAGAAGGGTTGTTTGCTAGTTCAGAAATTATAAAATTGGTTTGTATGTAAAACATTAATGTCAGAAAGACAAGTAAAGACAATGTAGGCTTTCCTCTAGGAAAGAGGTAATGATCAGATGTCCATACTGATCTTTTATGAAATCTGCTGATCTGTTCATGAACTTTATGATGCATCTGAAGATCTTGACAAAAGCGAGCAGAATGATTCTCCATTCTTGTCCTTATAAGAAATCTCAGCTAATAGTCTCTCTCAAGAGAGGCCTCAAGCATAGATTCCAGTTTTCCATTTCAGTGTGTATTCCCCATTGTTAGAGGATTTGTTAGGAGGCAGAGGAAATGGTATTACCAGTAAACTGCATGTAGGTAGTCCTGTGCCTGGGGCTTGGACATTGCAACAATGGGCTGCAGTTATTGTGTGCATGAGATAGAGGCATGGAATGGAGTGACTCGTATGAAACTTAGATCAAGACTGATTGTGATAACAGCTTATGGAAACAGACATAGAAAAAGGAAACACAAGAAGACTAAGAATAGAAGTCTGCATCACTTGCTAAAATACATAAAAATGGTAATTTAAAGCAATTTTAGGCTTGTTAACTTGTTTGATGATCTTATGTGAGTTGCCCAGTAAGCTTATTATCACTTGTGTTTTTTAGCAAGTTGCCATCTATTGAAAGCAGCTCTTTTGGCTACTGATTTCTTTTTGTACTATTATACTATTATGCTATTGGAAATTAGACTATTGCATGATGCTGATTTAGGCAGTCAGGGACCAAAACTAATAATGAATGAAACATTTTAGTGAGCTATCGAACTGTGGGAGGCAGGTAGCATCCCATCTTCTAAGGTTTGCACTGGTTGCTTGATTGTTTCCAGAATCTGTTTAGGATATTATAAATCATGTAAGCCTGCGGTGTTCAAGGCCGGGTTGGACAGAGCCTTGGGTGGCATGGTTTAGTGGGAGGTGTCCCTGCCCCTGGCAGGGGGGTTGGAACTAGATGATCTTAAGGTCCTTTCCAACCCTAACTATTCTATGATTCTATGATTCTACAAAATATTGTATTTTCAAATGTTACATTACCACAGCTGCGGTTAGCAGAGATCTCGATACTGATTTCTTTGCACTCTTCCCTCTCTTTCTCCTTCTCTTTTCCATTCTCCCTGTACAAAGATATGTTATCAGATGTGTTCTCTACAAATGCTCTAGGGCTGTAAACATTACCTCTAGCATCATCTGAGTCTGAAACTGCCTAATACAAGAATCTTCATTTCAGGTTGCACAAGACATCATTTGAGAGAGCAGAAAAAAGGTTTTGGAAACTACATCCCACAAAGCCAAGAGGCTGGAAAGGAGTCTCTGTCTATTTCCTGTTTGCTGAGTTTCCAGTTAGGTTAATGTTGAGATATTTTATGCACCGTATTAATATTTAAGCTATTTAAAGCTTTGGATAAGTGTATATTATTATTTATATTAAATGAACATATCCTATATCCTAGTTATAATGGCAATGTATGATGCTTTACATCCTTAAGTACTTATCTTGAGCTCTAGGCACAGTGGAATGAACTCTAATAGTTGACACATAAATAACATTAAATGTAAGTTTTATATCTTGAACTAAATCATAATTGCCAGTTATGCACTTCATCTGGAAAAAAGTCCAGAATATGCTTTGTTAGAATTCCCCTGTCTGAATTTATTAGGGCAGCGTAAATATCATTGCATATGAAATAAATGGCATATGCAATGAGAATCATTCTTTAATAGGAAATATTTTTGCATATCATGGAAATATTTAATAGTAGAATATATTATATTTAAAAACCAGAAAGTTATTGTGATAATTACAACATAATACAAATATATATTAGTTCATGGCCTAAGCAATGATATCTCTGTGTGTGTGTGTATACATACATATATTCATGCATATATATATACTTATACATATATGTAAAGAGACAAAAAGTGATGGTATATTGAAAATTATTTGGGACCTGAGTACAAAGTAAATGGTATGGAATAAGGGGTGGATGCTGTCCTGGGTTCAGTTGTAACAGTTTTTTGTTTTGTCTTGTTTTTGATTCCTTCCTAGTATGTGGTGCAGTGCTGTGTTTCGGTTTTAGTCTGAGAACAACTCTGATAACACACCAATGTTTTAGTTGTTGCTAAGTAATGCTTACTCTGATCACGGACTTTTCAGTCTCATGCTCCTCCAGTGAGCAGGAGAACAAGAAGCCAGGAGGAAGCAGAGACAGGACACCTGACCCAAACTAGCCAAAGGGGTATTTCCGTACCACAGCACATGATGCCCAGTATATGAACAGGGGAGAGTTACTCGGAAAGCGCAAATTGCTGCTTGGGTCGGGCTGGGTATTGGTCAGCGGGTGGTGAACAATAATATTGTTCATCGCTTGTGTTTGTTGGTTTTTCCTTTTCCCCTTTTAGTTTCATATTCTCTCCTCTTGTTATTTCCCTTATCGTTATTGTTATTATTAGCAGTAGTTTTATACTTTAGTTACTGGACTGTTCTTACCTCAACCCATGGGATTTGCATACTTTCAGTTCTACTTCCCATTCTTCCATGGAACCAGGAAGAAGGCGAACAATCAGCTGCATGGTTCTGAGTTACCAGTTGGGCTTAAACCACGACAGACCATTGCAAAAGAAGACCATTGCAAAGGAAGACCATTGCACTAGATGGAATTATCATCCTCATTCCTTCTCACATTAACATTCTTTTACAGATGCTTTAAGGTATATATTATAATTTATATTTTATAATAGTATTATGTTAAATAAGTAATGAAAATTGCAAATACAAAAAGTTAATATTGCTTCTTATAGTTTCAATTATTTTCTATGTCAAGGTTTTAGTAGAACGGAGATGGCAATTTTTATAGTGGAATACATCTACCCAATATTAGTGCTCAAAAATTAGTGACCTGTTCTAAGAAATATTCATATTTATGGCTATAAAATACTTCACATGTGCTAATGTATGTTGGTTTTGCAGTACAGCAGCAGTTTTATTACTATACAGCTACCTAACTGAGGAAAGAGTTTTGGATTAAGTTGCATTTGGGTTGCATTCATATCTGTCAAAAACTCATGAATTCCTTTGGTGAGGTATTGTTTTTGTGTTTTGCTTGGTTCAAAGTTCTTATGAGATTTCCACTAGTGCTCTCAATGTGATTTTAAGGAAGTAAAAGTCAGATTTGAAAGTCCATATTTATTCCTTGTTTTTTCTTTTTCTTAACAAACTATGATGAGTGAAAGATACTTTCTGTTGCCTAATTTTTAGGAAAGATTAAAAAAATTAGCAATTCTATAATTTCTACTTACCTGTAAAATATTTTTAAAAGTATCATAATGGAAGGAATATCACAATATTTTAAATTGACCAAAGGTAATGCATATATACATATATAAAAGAAAATTTGTTATGGTGGTTTGTGTGTTGAATTTTTCTTCGAGTTCTTATTTACATATGCTTCAATACTACCAAACTTGGTGCTGTAGCCCAAAAGCTACAGATGGCTGATCAGAAGAAAATATTGAAAATACATTGGAGTTATTAAACTTTCCAAGGCTTAGATATTTTAAAAATAGAACAATTAAGTTATAATTATGATAGTGGGAAATGAGCATGTGTCATTTTCTATGTCTCATTTAGTTTGAATAGATAAAAAGGTAGCAGAATATTGGAAGTATCACATTATACTAGTTATTTACAGTTGATAGCTGCTCTCCAAAGGACATTGTATGCACGTGCTGTTGTAACAGTGATGGAAACATGGTATAGTGATCCAAAAACATTTTAGATAATATCAGAATTCTGAAGGAATCATGGTCAATTGTAATTAACCAGAGGACAGTGTGTTCAGCTCCTGAATCTATCACTTAACATTCTCTTTTGTAGACTTGTTTAAAAAAATTACGGCATAGAAAGAATTAAATTCCAAATTGGAGTTTAAAATCATGGACCCAGACTAAATACTTAGGTTCATACACCACCAAATATGCTGACCCAGCTGCTAAATTTCAAATATAGTTATAAATTATGCAGCTATGCTCTGTTTTCTACTGTTGAGCCATGTAACAAAATTCTTACAAGAACAAATAAAAATATTTGAAATCACACCATTAGAATGGCTTCCAAATATATCCCCTGCTATGGGCTTCTTTGTTATCAAAACATACATCTTGTTATGTGTATTACTGGCTATACTTTAAAAGCAAAAAGTAGTGGCTGAATTCTTATTTAAGAACTTTTAAAAGATACAGTTATGTGTTGGTAAGTAGCTATGCTCCAAACTCAAATTGTGGCATGGGAAAATACTTTTTTCAATATAGCAGATGCCTTTCAATGTCTTCAGGGGAAGTTAAATGATTTTACTGACATCAAAAGAATATAATTAAACACCTATGATGGCTAAACAACATAATAGCAAGTAGAGGCTGCTTCACATTACATTAGATAGCTATACTCTCACAAATGGGTTGGGCATTTCCTCTGATAGCTCATATGTGAAATTTGATTTAGATTAATTAAAATTTGTGGTGAAAATAGCATGTACATTTATTCCACATATGAGAAAAATGAAAATCATCAATTTATCTCTATGTCTGGGCTTGGTACTTTGAGCAGTTTTCTAGTATAAAATATGTTGCTTAAGAAGTGTAGTTACTCAGAAGTGTCCAATAATTGAAAACACAAATGAAAATACAGAAAAGAAAGTCATATAGCTAAATACTACAAAATCCTGCTAGACAAGAATCCACAGTATAGGATTAAACTAGAGAAAAATATTAAGAACCAAAATTCGTTTGCCTAAAATTTTGGTGCCTGAAATCATGATTCCTCAATTGACAATAGGTGTATTTTCCATCTTAACTTATTTGAGACATAACCATGTTCCATATGTCTTTTACTTTCTAGTTTGTCTCTAAATGTACACTCTATTAGGTATCCACAGAGATCCATGGATATGAACACGGATAGGATATGAACATGGAATGTGAGATGCATCAACTTCTCCTTACCACTCTCAACCGTTCAAAGAGAAGGACTACGTGTAAGACAAATTATTTAGATGCCTAGTTTTTAGGTGGCTGAATTTACCTAAGACTGGAATTTTCCAAATATAATTTGAAAAACTACATCTTATCTACAGCAATTATTTGATTAGCTAGCAATTGCCACAGGTTAAGAGACCTCTCTTCTTCTGTGTTACCATGATATCTTCATTGGAGAGGTAATAAAATTTTGTCTAATGTATGAAGTTGTTTTCCCAAATTACTTTTTTGATTTTCCAGTCTCTAAGTCCTCAAGACACCATAAGAATGTAAGACTTTCACAGTTTTCTGCCTCTGACAATGGACAGAAGACATTTAGAGAAAAACTATACATGGTGTAGTTGGATGCGAATTCTTTCTCCCTTTCTTCCTCCCCTCCTGACCTTCCAAGACATTTATCAGTAAGCAAGTTGCAGATTTTCATTTAGCTGAATCAGAGCGCTCTGACGATGTAGAAATTATTTTGCTTTGTATAGCAAATAGTGTTGCCTAGTATTGTTAGATGAGATGCAGAATGAGCCTGATTCTGAATGCTTTGAGAACAATGCAGATACATAGATCTGTACATCTACTCTATGTTAAAGATAATACATTCCTTATTTCCCACAAGTGAGAGTAGTGGTTTATATGTTTTTCCGTAGAGTCAAAGATATAAGAGTGTCTGAGAAGAAGATCCATGTCATGAAGCAGAGGGAAATAACTTTAACCAAGATATTCATGTGCATTTAGAAAGTGCTGAGGGCATCCTTCTGTGCCTGCTGTGACAAACTCTTGTGTTTTTCTTATGTTACAACATAGGATTTCAGACATACATTATACCAACATCCCCTTCAGTTTACTCCCGGGGTACATACAGAAAGTGTGTACTGAATGTAGACTTCGAACTGCAAAGTCAAAGCCTGGGGAATTAATGAATACTGTAATAATGTATTGCAGACAAAATCCCACAAAATCACAGGCCAGGTCCAGCCAAATGTCTCTCTTTAGCTGGCAGACCACATAGCAGGACGTTTTATGCTTCAATTATATGCAGAAAGTTCTGTCTGGATTATGGTAATAGGGGAATACTAGCCTATCCCACTTTTAATACAAACTTCAAAATGAGATGACTAAGTAAGCGTGATTGGTTTTATGGGTAGAATTACAAGCCTTCAGGCATATTACTGAGGTTGTTTATGCAAGGAATCATGAATTCTGACATGAAAGCAAAGGAATCCTCATTGGCATGCATATTAAAGTCACTTTAATGCATCAACATTAACACCACATTGAAAAGGTCATTATTATGGGAGTAATCTTTAAGGCGTTAGCTTTGGATGTTATCATTATGATAACATACAAAGGTGTACATGCTCAGACATTTCTATGATCAGTAAAAAGTATGATCAGTAGAAGAATGGCATACAGAATTCCTTTCTGAATCTGTGAATTATTTTCCTCCCATAGAAAATTAAGTTTATTTGACCAGAAACTCTTATGGCCATTCTGTTAGCATACAAGAAGAGCAGTGACAGACGTTATTCACAAAGGGAGGATTTGCAAATAGGAAGGACCAATGTCCTCTTAGGTTTCCCCTGTAATCAATAAAGAGAAGAAAACGTCTCTGAAAAATTGTGAGGACTTCATTTATTTCATCATTCAGCTCTGAACTGCCCCCAGCAGGAGCATATATATCACAGACCAAGGGGGGGCTCATCTCCCAAGGCCAAGGTTGGTCTGTGTGAATCCCTAGTTGTCCACTACTTTATGCATAGGAAACACTGCAAGAAAGAGGGTCTGGTTCTATTCAAGAAACTGCACAGTGATACAGGGTTAAAGCAGCAATGTCACCAAGGAACGCAGGTACAGAGTGTGTCAATGGTAACAGAATGAAACCAAAAGGTAGAGGAGTGTATACTAAGTTTTCTTATTTCATAGGCAGGAAATATATCTTCAACCTTTCCGTCACACGTGTAAGGGCTTGATGTGCTGCTGTTATCTCTAGACAACTTGCGCAACCAGTAGTAGTCCATCACCGGGTATCAGTTACCCAGCATAGTTCTTATTTGTACCAGCATCCGCAGGCTTTAAGCCCAAATACTCTACGAGGTTTTTTTCTGGTTTGTTTTCCCCTTCAGAAGTATTTTAAAAGATCACTTAATAAGCCGGATGTTACCAAAATAGATGTATGAAGTACAACCAAGCGGAAGGTTGCATTTCTGGATAAAAAGACCAATTGCTTGGGGTCCAAGGTGAGGGTGTATTCATCCAATACAAAGAACAGAGGCTTAAACTGAGACATGGTCACCATGAAAGCATCTGCTCGTTGTACTGAAAAGGGATCAGGCTGCCGCTGGATATAAAAATAGTGGAATATGCTGTAAAGAGAAGCAAGATCATTTTATATCACTCCTTTTGACATTGCCTTACTGTACTACTGCAGCCAATTACGGAATTAATAGCTCAAAAAGGAAGCTGAAAACTCAGAAACTGAGAAAAAGCTGTGAGAAGTCAAAATTAACATGGGGTTTATCTCCTAGTAGAGAAGACAGAAAGAGGATGTGATAGTGTAGTCTTTCCTGAAGTTAATCTTTTCATGATAAACAATAAATCTGCTCATGCTCTTCATTCCAACAGACAAAACAATGTCTAAAAGTAAGAATGGAATAAAAATCATAGACATATGTCAGTAGTGAAAGTAATTTGTCCATGGAGAAATTTACACAGGTACTTTATCAATTTTTTCTTCACTAGAAACTTTTTAATTGAGAATGCATGTGATTGAAAGAGAGATGCACTAACTCACTCTTAGCTTTTGGACCGGATGCAGTAGCTTGCCATGTTGCACAAAAAAGAGAGGAACATAACCATCTTTCATAGCCTTAAAATCAATAAAACATGGTAATGCAAGGTGACAGCTCCATATGGTCAATTCATTAAGATGAAGGTACTGATCAATGCTGTTTGTGGAAGGAGGACTCTACTGTTCCACTGGCAATTAAAGTAGCTTTCTGGCATAAGTCTTGATATTGGTTAATAAGTGCTAGACAAGCATATCAAATAGTAAAGCTGTGCCTATGTTGGCTATCACTAAAGTCAGGGTGTACCTTCTCTGTTACTGATGCCTACTTGCTGAATCAAGCAGGCTGATACATGAAGATCTGACTAGGTTTTGGGGGGGAATTTTTGGAGGTTAGATTTGGCACATACACAATACATAGTCTTGTGGACAAGTAAACACCATGGTTTTGCTTTGAATGAAAGAATGAATAACATAGCTCTGGAAACTTCTTATAAAATATGAACTTCCTTATATAACATAAGAAAAATGTTTGTGCTTCTGCCTTGTTTAATTTTGAAAGATTCCATCAAATCTTCTTGTGAAACTGAATTCTTTGAAACTGAAATTCTTTATTCACCAAGGGCTAATTAATTGTATTTCATAAAGTTAGTTCTTTAAAGTATTTGTTTGAAGGTGGCTGCTGCCTCTCTTCGTTTTGGAATGACATTAAACTTCTCTTCAAGTGAGATGGTGAGTCTAAAAACATAAAAGCAGCCATTTGTGTGTTTAAGTGAATGTAAAAAGATGTGTGAATGAAGGTGCAAAATAGCAAATGAAAGAGAGTAACAGGAAATAAGCATGAGAGTGCAGAAAATGCTTTCCACAGTGATAAAGTGGAATTGTACTAGTTATTTTTTCCAGCAAAAGTTAAATAAGTTTGAAAGGTAAAAGAGAGCACTGCTTAAGATCAGTTACAGTCACCAGTGCACTCCATAGATTAACATGCCTGTTACAGTGTAGAATCTTTAAAATAAACTGAAATATTATTTTGTAAGGAACATGCTTGTTTGAGATTAATTTCTTTCAGAAGACTGACATAATAATCTTTGGTTATAATCAACTAATACCTTGCTGTTCTACAAACATTTTTGATTCCTATTGAATCAGGTAAGAGTTGTGCTTGTCTTGTATTTCATGAAACACTGTTTATCAAGCATGCTGGGCAACAGATAACAAATATAATTTATAGCCCTGAATGATTTTGTTTTTTATCAGAGCTTCTGTGTATTGGGTTTGCATGGCAAGGTGTTGGTATTGGGAGGGCTACAGGGGCAGCTTCTATGAGAAGCTGCTGAAAACTTTCTCCATGTCCAAGAGAGCCAATGCCAGTGGCTCCAAGATGGATCCACCACAGTCTAAGGCTGAGCCCATCAGCAATAGTAGTAGTGTCTTGGAGATAACATAATTAAGAAGGGGAAAAACTAGTTACTGGGCAGGAGCAATTGCATTCAGAGAAAGGAGTGAAAAATATGCGAGAGAACCAACTCTGCAGACATGAAGTGAAGAGTGAGGAAAAGAGGTGCTCCACACACCAGAGCAGAGATTCCCCTGCAGCCTCTGGTGTAGCCCATGGTGAGGCAGGCTGTGCTCCTGCAGCACATTTTGGTCCACAGTGGAGCAGATCTCCACCTGCAGCCCCAGGAGGACCACATGCTGAAGCAGGCAGATGCCCAAAGGGGGCTGTGACCCTGTGGGAAACCTGCGCTGGAGCAGGGTCCTGACAAGACTGTGGCCCGATGGAGAAAGGAGCCCACACTGGAGCAGGTTTGCAGCAGGACTGGTGACCCCACAGGGGACCCATGTTGGAGCAGTCTGTTCCTGGAGGTCTGCACCCATGGAAGGGACCCATGCTGGAGCAGTCTGTGAAGAACTGAAACTTGTGGGAAAGACTCATGCTGGAGAAGTTCATGGGGACTGTCTTCCATGAGAGGGACCCACACTGGGGCAGGGGAAGAGTATGAGGAGTCCTTGCTTAGGAGGAAGGAGCGGCAGAGACAACGTGTGATGAAGCGACCCCAACCCCCATTCCCCATCATGCTGTGCTGCTGGGGTGGAGAAGGTAGAAAATTCAGGAGCTCAAGTGAAGGCCAAGAAGAAGGGAGTGTGGAGGGGAGGTGTTTTTAAGATTTGGTTTTATTTCTCCTTATCCTACTCTGCTGTGATTGATAATAAATTCAACTAATTTCCCCAATTCAAGTCTGTTTTCCTGTGATGATAATGAGTGAGTGATCTCTGTCCATGTTCTTGCCTCAACCCATGGGCTTTTTGTTGTATGTTCTCCCCTCATCCAGCTGAGGAGGGGGCATGACAGAGCAGCATTTGGTGTGCACCTGGCATTCACCTGGGGTCAGGCCAGCACATAACGATAAGAAATTACGTATGAGTTCAGCCAATGATCTGAAGAGTGACAGAATTTCATTATAGGAAAGTGAAATAAAGTTCAGGGCATCAAAAGAACTGGTATGTTATAAATAGACAGCAATAGAGGTCATAAGGATTCGGATACATGAAAGCTATTTTAGTGAAATATATGTTATCTGGAAAATTATTTGATTTGTGTATGTGATTAAGTGCTCCCACATGAGTGTCCTGGAAATTCAAGGAATTACATGCAATATTTGTGACCTGACTTATCCTTTGAAAGGATGATATGTATGTATTTGTATATATACAGTGGATATATGTGCGCAAGGAAATTTAATAATTTGTTGTTTGCCGCTTGTTGGCTAGCACGTGAACTGAATGTATGATGATAAAAATTTCTGGAATTTGACTGTATTCTCATATGGATAATAGCCAGTAAAGAAGGGAATGATAAAAATAAGAAAGAAGGCTGTAACCACTAGAAGAATGTGTACCATAGTATAATGGAAAGAAGGCTGTAGCCACTAGAAGAATGCGTGCCACAGTATAATGAGAATTAAAAAGTACTTGCCTAGGGAAGCGCGATATTTTAATCTTTGTATTTCAGTCACTGCATGAGTCAGACACCATATTGTACTGTTTGATAACACCTGTGTTGGTCTTGCAACCTCTCATACACTCCAGTTAACAACTTCAGTATGATCAAGTCTTAGAGGCAAGCCTTAGCAAGTGTGAGCCACTGAAATAGTTTGAAGCAGACTCGTAGGTGGTAAATTACTAACAGTACTTTACAATGTCTAAAGCACAGTGGGGCTCCTTGAGTACCCAAACTGGTCAGCGTGCAAAGTACACCTGCTGTACATAAACAAAATATACCTGCCCTGCCCTTCTCTGGGACTCCTCAACGGGCAGGTATTCCATTCTCAGGGAAGTATTTTATTAGAAGACTATTTTAAAAGCTACTTTTGGTCTAGTTGTGTTGGTCTGAAATGTATGAATGAGAGTGCATCTCCATATGGTGATTTTGAAACATCTAAAACTCATTACCTTATTTCAACACCAACCAATTAATTCAATTCAGGCTAATATTATGTTTAACCCCAATCCAGTTATTCTCATATCCTTTCCACACTAGAGTTAGACCAGGAGCATTTCGTGTTTAATTTCTCAAATGTCAGTGGCTTTTTTGGAGCTATAGTCCTCCTTTATCTGTAAAAACACCCCTCTTGAAGATGAAAGTTTCTTAGAGATTATGAATATTTACTTTAATAGCATGACTTCCTCCCTACCAAATGAGCTCCAGATTAAAATGACTATCAATTACAAGATATATCCTTAAAGCCAGAATAATTTACCTCAGCTGGGTGGGTGAAAATGCCTGTATCCAATAAAAAAATATTGCCCTGTGAGCTGCTACCTACATTTTATATGACTTGACAACAGTTATTCTCTTTATAAATTCTTTTATAAGAACAATACTCAGTGCATCAAAGGATATAGCAGACATATCGATTTTTGCAAATGAATTTTCTTATTCTTTATCAAAAACCTGCATGAAGCAAGGCAGTGACATTCTGTTATCAAAGCACTCTGTCCGTTTTTCAGTTCTTAGACACTCACAACTCAGAACTCTGATTTATGCAATCCTATTCAGCAAATTCACAGCATAGCTTCCCAAAAGCATGATTTAGATGCCTGTTTAGATTTTGTTGTCATGATTTTGTTTCTAAATTACTATGCACTTGAACAATAGTACTCTAATTTGTTGTAAAACTTCTAGACCATTATAACCAAAACTAATAACCTTACCAGTAATTCAGCTTAATGAAGTATGTTAAAAAATGCTGTTCTTTTTAGGACAGCATCACAGGTGCATGTGATATATATGTTCTTCTTAAACCATACTTGCTTCCTACAAGTTCTGTGATTTGTCACAGTTGTTGAAATGACTTATAAACAGCCTCTGAAAATACAAGCAAATTAGTTAAGGTACTATACCTTGAGTATTTTTAACTCAACAAACTCCATTTGTCTAAATTATTATCTTCACTCTATTGTTTATAACTTACCAGTTGTGGTCTTTTACAAGATGGCAGTAGTGTGGTTGCATGTAGAGAAATTTTGTTAAGTCATAAAAATCTGAGAATCCATTAAGCAGTAACAAGCCATTCATTTATGTGTTTGCATGCAAAATAAGAATGCAAGCACCCACCCTGTTATAGGTATGCATTTTCATGAACTTTTAAATTTAATTTTGTATTTAAATGTATGTGAAATAGTGCAATGCAAATGCAATAATGACTAGAAACTGCTTTTTATGTGCATGTTAGTACTATACCTATTTAATTGCAATAAATAGTGCATTTCCATGATACTTGGGTTTCACCGGTGAAGTTCTGAAAAAGCAATCCTAAGTACCTTCCAAAAGAAATGGAAAAACTAAAACCACAGAACTTCATTTCATCATCTGAAACCCAGACCCTAAAATTGATTAATGTGCCTTCTTCCCCACTTTCTTTCTGCCTTCTGATTTCAATACTATGGATATTTATTTCAATGAGATCTTCATGTTGAAATGTCCTTTAGCAACTGTAGCTTGAGCCCTACTAATCAAAACCATTGTACCTGGAAGACAACATACAACAGCATGGTGGACGCTGGACACCCACCCAGCCACTCTGTCACTCACCACACTCAACAGGACAGGGGGAGAAGAGATGGAAAAGATAATGACAGGGAGATAACTTACCAATTATCATCATGGGTGTAACAGACTACTTGGGGAAGAACAATTTAATCTGTTGCTGAGTAAAAAGAGAATAGTAAAGTGAAAAACAAAGACAAAAACACCCCCACCCTTATTTTTGCTAAGTTTTTGACTCCTCTCCCTGCCCACCCCCCTGAGCAGTGCGGAGGGATGGGGAATGGAGGCATGCAGTCAATATATAACAGTTCCCTGCAGCTCCTTCCTCCTTGCACTTTTTCCCTTCTCCAACATGGGTCCTCCACAGTCCTTCAGGATGAACCTTCTCCAGCCCTTCAGGCTGCAGTTCCTTCAGGCGTATTCACTTCCTCTGATGTGGGATCCTCCACAGGCTGCAGGGAAATACCTGATGTACCATGGTCATTTCCACCAGTGGCAGGCAAATCTCTTCTCTAGACCCTGGGGCACATCCTCCACCTCCTTCTTCTCAGATCTCAGTGTTTGCAGGATTGCTTCTCACACATTTTATCTCAGTCTTCACTGCCTATGTGGTATTCTGTTCTTTCTTAAATATGTTTTCTCAGAGATGCCGCCAGCTTGGCTGATGTGCTCAGCTATGTCCTATGGAGGTTCTGTTTTGGACCTGGCTGTGGTCTGGCATGGGGTAGCCTCTGACTCTTCACATGGAGGCCTCATGTTGCAGCTGGTTTGCTGCCAACACCTTCACAAGTATACCCAATGGAAATTACCTTAAAAATAGTCAACCAGAGTAAATCATAAAGAGGGGTCATTTAGAAACTTGCAAAAAAAAAATCTGCATGTTCTTCAGTCAGAAGAACTGTCACTCTAACATTTAATCCTTTATTGCTTTCAGAATGCAATCTGCACTCGATTTCATAGATTTTAATTATGTTAAATGTTATTGAAATAAGGTTTCATTTGGTGACAGCAATGCAAATGGATTTGTGTTCTCTATGGGAAATATTAAATTGCTTCAGTTAAATGTGTCTGTGATAATATTACAGAGCATCCCAAAGGAGCCAGAAGCAACGTAAGAATCGATGGTTAGAAATTTGATGTGGTTAGCTTCATTTGTTTTAGCAAAGACTATTTTTAATTAAATATTACTAATATTTTTGCAAGGTACAGAAATGACCTTAGGAAATTTCTGTTAATCTTCTTAGTGCCATGATCTCAGTAAGGATAATTCTATTTTTCACTTTTAAGAAAATAAAATGGAGGTCGGAATGGAAAAAAGTCTTAATAATTTTTTCTTGCAAATAATTTAGATATTTATATCCAGAGTCAACCTTTCAACTTCTTTTTGTATGTATATGTCTCATTTAAACTATTCTTTTTTTAGATTATCAGTATTACTAATGCGTCAATAGGCATGCTTTTTCCTCATTACCTCTAAGTGAGATATACAGTTCACATGAGCTGCTTTTCTAGTAGTATTATTAGGACTTGGTTTCTGGAATCAAAAGTAGCTGCCCTGGATATGCTTATAAATACACAATGTATTATAAAATATATCTCTGTTGTTTGTTTATTTTTTTTTCTCATGGGAAATATTTTGCAGAACAATTATGGGTTAATTCATTCATTAAATGTTTGAAATATTTTTTTTTCACTCTTTCTTTTAGGAGTTTGGTTTTGAGTATGTTCTTCTTAATGTCCTAAAGGGTTTATTACAGGAACAAAGTAGATTCTGCCTGCTTTTCTGTTGTTACCTGAAGAAACTCAGAAGTGGCAGTTTTTGCTGTACAGCCATAGTAACTATTTCTTAGACACAGACAGCAATAAATAGAAAGGACAAAATATCAATTCAACTAGTACCTGATTTCTCAAATAAAATTGTAAGCACTTCTCTGAAAATGCTTTTCATTTACAAATATGAGTGCAAACATTCTGAGAAGGCGGCACATATTATCATATCCAAAACATGTTTTAGACACATATATAAGTGGGATCCCTGAATGATGCTAAAAAGAACAAAGAAGCCAAAGGCTTGATGCTGGCATTCTATTTTAGGGAGACTTTGACGAGAAAAATGCACCAGTTCTTTTACTTTCAATGCTAGAGGGTGTAAATAAATTACAGGTTTCCAAGAAGATCCACACAAAATATTCAAAGGATGAGAAAACATTCTACATGTGGAAATCCAAGCTCAATTTAGTTGGTTTATTATAAGGACTGTTAAGGTTTGATCATGAATTCAGTAACAGGGCTTTTCAATTTATTGTGTGAAGTTAACATCAGTGACTATGGGTTAAGATTAAGCAAAGAGATTCTAGAAATAGTGTACCTTTCACCACCACTGTGGGGAACTGAAGAAAGGTTCAAGCGATTGATTAGAGTTCTTCATCACTTCATCACATCTTCATCAGCCGTCCCCAGGAAAGCAGTGCTCCATCACACATAGCGGTTGCTTGGGAATTCAATCACCATTATGCCATCCCTCTGTTTCTTTTTTTCCCCCATCTTTCTCTGCTGAGCATGACATCTCTGGTCAATTGGGGTCAGCCATCCTGGCTGTGACCCCTCCAAACTCATTGTGCTCCCCCAGCCTGCCCACTGGTGGCATGGTGTGAAGAGCAAAAAAGCCTTGACTCTGGGTGAGCACTGCTCAGCAATAGCTAAACCATCTCTATATTGTCAACACTGTTTTCAGTACAAATTCAAAACATAGCCTGATACCAGCTACTATGGAGAAAATTAACTCCACCTCAGTCAAACCAAGTGCAAGCTGTATGTCCTCTATGAACAAGATTGTTACTTCCTTCAAAGCCAAAGCCTCCCTTCCCAACAAGTGGTATTCTGAAGAATGCCGATAACTCATTCATCATTATATCACAATAAAAATGTCAGCTGTTATCTGCTTCCTGGTTTTATCTTTGTAAAGGCAAAAGTATGGCTTTGTTGCAAAAGAGTTCAAAGCATTTCTGTTCCATAGCAGGGAAGATGGCATTCTGCATGAATAGAGGTCATTGAGGTAATTGAGATAAGCTTTATTTTTTGCATTCATATTGGTTATGTTATGATGAGAAGCTTATTTGAAAATTGAGAAGAAGATCATACTTTGCTAGAAAATAAAAGCGATGCACTTCAAATTCCAAATAATGATGGGTAAGCTATTTCTTTCTAATGAGAAAAAAACATTGAAGTGAAGCTGAAAGGGAAAAATAATTTTTGAGGGAAACTTCTACCTAGTGTAATCATAGAAGTAGCCAGACTATTTGTCTGAATTTTATATTCATGATTCTAATGCAGAGAAGATTCTCATGCAGAAACTAGTGGAAACATCATTTTAAGTTTGATGATTAACTAAGTTTTCTTTTTGTGCTTTATCAGAACACAGATATATTTATGTAACCTAATATTTGGCTTGCTGTATACTCCCACTGATAATTTTTATATAGTTAATAAGAAAGTAGGCAACTTCCTCCCATATTATTCTCTAATTTATGAGAATTTGTTCAACCTATGTATTTTTACAAAAATGAAATATATGTAGATATCTAGCAATTCTTGTCATTGACAATTATTGTCTTCCTAATTTTTCTGAATAAAGACACATACTGTTAGCTTTTAGCTTTCACTTTGGGTTTCAAAATTTCCATTCATTTCATTTTTTTATTGCTAATTGTGAATAATAAAACTACAGAAAATTAGAAAGTTAAAATACTGGCACTTTTGTAAACATAAACCAGTATTTAAACTTGTAGCTAGGGGTTTTCGTAGAATCCCAGTTCACAGGGATCTCCATAAGGATGATTGTACCTGAAAGCTGAGCCTTAGTTTGGCTTTTCCTAATAGCTTAGTTAACCTAAATTTATCACAGACAACTGAAACCACCTGGTTATCAGAAACAAAGGGCTGATAGTTCTGCACAGATTTAAAATGTGTCAGTGAATAGGTGTTCCTGGATATACAGTATATATCAGTATATCTGAGCTAGTATCTCTAGAAAGAAGGCCATGCAACCAGAAACTAGGTAATTAGTGCAATAGTGCTTCTGTCCAAATCAGTATCTCCAACTGGTTTTGCTATATCCAGCATCAGCACCCATGCAGAAAGCACACAGTAGTTGAGCCACTTTGAAATTGTTTTCTATGTAGTAAGAATAATCTTCTTAACAAACATCTGAAATATTTGTTGGACAGAATCATTAGTTTTGGACTGGAATATGTACTGAATTGATGTAGATGCAGAAATGGGCAGGAGGCTGTATGCATCACCACTGAATATCTCCAGAGGTAAAAGTTTATACCGCACTGGCTGGTAAGAATCCGACAAGAATAAAAGTAGGCACTAAAATGCTGAAAGCGACTTCTTTTTCCCTGTCACCCAAAAATCTTTACTCGCTGTCACATTCTGAAAACTTTTAATGCTCTGTTTGCTGTACCTTTTTGGTGCAGATGAAGCCCCCCATCTTCTTTTTCTGAAAGTTTTAAAGCTTTATTTTCTCTGTGATACTTTGCCTGAAGGTACTGCATTAAATCTGTGGTATGCTGAGGCTTCCTTCATATGTTTCATTATGGTTGTTGCCTTTCTCTGCAGAAGAAGCCTATGTTTATAACTTAGCAGCTCAGTTTGTTTGCTCAACTCCCTTTGCATTCCTGGGACTTACAATTCGCTTCAATATTAGTTCTTGTTGCCAGGGCACTTTGTATAACACTTGACTCTTAATGTACACCTATTTTTGGAGCAGTGCAATGAACAGAGCTTTGCCTTAGTCGTTTATTTTGCTCAGACATTTATTTGGAATATATTAGTTCTGTTAGGGTATCCGCAGATGACAGATTTGTCCATTCATCTGTAGTAGACCAAATATGGCTAAGACCAGATGCTCACGGCTTAAATGTGAGCACAGAAAGCCTTATACTCTGTGTGTTAGATTAGTCCCAGATAATCTGCATTGATAATATGTGCTCCCTCTTTTGCACTATGTTCAGTTGCCTGTTTGTGAGAACAAGTTGGATGTAAGGGGCTACTACTAGTGAGTGGAGCACTCAAGTTTGCCATCATATTATAGCAACTTTGAACTAATATGGCTAACATAGTTAATATTCAGTAATATAAAATGGTGTTGTTCTGAAGTGCTAGCACAAAGCTGCTTAGCCTATGCTGTGCACTTGTATAACCAGTATACTAATGATCGCCTTTGACTGAACTGTCTGATCTCTTCTCTATATGCTGTGCAGTCTCAAGTGAGGCTGCCCCAGGCTCTCTCAAGCAGAAAGCTGTGAAATCTCTGGTTTCTTTAGCATGTATTAAATTAGCTAACAAACATAGTATCTGCATGTGGGTGACCTGGACTGGAGGCTAAGATGTTGGCTTTCCCAACTGTGCTGTTTAAATCAGAGACAGGCATTCTCACCAGGGGAAAAAGCAGCCAAATGCTGTCACGAGTTAAATGAAGGACTGTTTTCTCCAAGGAATTTTTTGTGTTGACTGTATTTGAACAAGGTTTGGCTTTAAATCTCAGCTGAAGTGAGGTACCTGGCTGCAGACAGAAAGACATTCCATAAAAATTGGAATTGTGAGTTAAATGCACTGAGTGACAATGAAACAGTTACGATGCCATGAATTATGCTTTTTATGGAAAGACTGTAATTCCTGTTCATTAGAAGACAAAGTAAAATTAAGGCTTGGTGTGGTAGGATTAGGAAGCTAATCTGCGTTTTTGCACCATTATAAAATGCCTAGATTTGCTTCTTCTGATTTTATACAAATAGCACAATAAACCTTTTTAAGCATTCACCACTGTTAAGTTTAATTTAACCATACAGTCAGTAATATCTGCTTCACTTTCTTTCACCTACTTCTTTCTTTTCTACTGTTTTCTCCGTACTATCTCAGTTGATGCAAACCAGTATGCTAAAATATTTTTCTAAAAATTAAATACTTCTTCTCAACAGCAGTTATTTATTGCTTAATGATATCCATCTTTTGCTGCTATTCAGTCCATAGACCGCTGTCTTTGGTAGACTTCAGTGCCTTTCTGCAATGGCATAGATTGACTGATATTAAAAGGAAATGCAAAAATCAAAGAAACTGTTTTGATAAGTATGGAATCTCTGAGGCCAGTTTTTCCCTAAGAGAGAGAGGGGGGTATGGAAATGGAAAAAGGGTTGGTTCATACAGAAGGGATATATCTTCCTGGATTTTGCTGTACAGGAATCTCTCTTATTATCTAACTGGAAAAATAATTTTCAGGTTTAAGTAATAACTTCCACTGTCCATAACATAGATGTTAATGAGAGCATAATATATGAACAATCGCTCAGAAAGGCATTATCCTCAAAAAGTGACAGAGGCAAAAATATATCTAAGCACATGAACATGATCAGTGTTATCAAACTGTTCTCCCAACAACCATGCAGAACAGAGAACTAAATTTTGTCTACTCAAAATCGCTGTTTCTTCTTGTACAACTGTGCCAGTAACATTCACTGTTCCTCCTTTTCAGTGGGCGTATCTGATAACGGACTTCCATGTAAATGTGCTGCAAAGCATCTCAAAACCTAGGGAAGGACAGCATTGCTTTGCACAGCTATTTTCTTAAATTAAATGTAAATGTTAGCACAAAGCTATCCAACAGTTTTAGAACGTATGTTGTCACTATATATCTCTCCAGGAGAGATGGGAAGATGTGCAACAACACAAAAAGAATAACATGAAATCAAAGAAAGCAGTTAATCAATACAACTTTTGAATAGATTTATGTTCTTCTGACCAGATTTTATTTGCGTATCTGAGTCAATTATCCTAAATGTAGACCAAAACAGTTGCATATTCTACTATTATAATTGATACTCCAATGGCACAAAGGTTTTGGCAGCAGATAACTCATACTTTATCCATCTTTGAATGTGGTAATACACCCAGAGCATGCCATTTGTCAGCATAGTGACAATTCCTATATTCCCTGACTGCCTAGAGGAAAAGGTTTAAATGCAACATTTTTTCTGGCTAAGGGGCAGACATCTAAAAAGCTTGAAACTTAAGCTGTTCATTAGTTTCACAATATCTGGTAGATCTGGTACAGTATGTTCTTTCAAAAGTCCTGCTTAAATCTGCAGCCAGTTTTCTCCCAAGCTGTGATCAAGACAGATAGTATGCATAAATTGTTTTGTTTAGGTTCTATAGCGAGATATTAAAGGACTGAGGTAACCTGACAACTGATCATTTTAAGAAAAGATAGATAAAACGTGTGAAATCAGCTGGGCTCTGCAAGCTCCCACGACTTCATTCCTTTGTTCGCACCACAGCACTGGAGAACATTTGGTCAGAGAAGGATACTGTTAAATGTAGAAAGGAGCAGGCTGCTACAGTTCGCTTTTCTCCTTTCTAAAGTGTTTCAAGTGTTACTGGTATGGGAAGTCCAGAAAATTCGGGCAGAGGTATAATTATGAAGTTAAAAGGAAACATGCAATAAGCTTCCTTTAGCCTTTTGTCTGTCCCTGGTGGGGCAATTTGAAATCCAAAGTAGGTCACAAGCCAATTAATTTTGTAGATTTGACCTTGTACTCAATGGACATCTAATCCCATCACAAAACCACTGGATGATGTTATAAATATCAATTTTGAAATAGCTCTTTTGGGACAGTATCTTTATCTTGGCAACTGGTTTCTGCTGAAAAGGGCCCAAAAGAGTTCAGGATAAAAGTCTTCTAAAATACTGTTCTTCTCTTGCACCATGTGCACTTGTATATCGATAGTGTGACAGCTGGATATTCCAACTACATTAATTTCTTAGCTATTTGAAGGCATATGGAAAATGCCACTAGATCTACAAAGAGCAGAAGATGACTGCTTTCTCAGCACTTCAGCTCATTGTTGATTTAGGTAAGCATTTTATTTGCTTTGATTCTCCTATATTTTTTCTTTTTTCCTTCCTCTGTTATCTTTGCTGCTCTATCTTTTCTGCTACTGACGCTTAGCTGTAGCCACTGAATGGTCCCTTTATGTGAATAGCATTAGAAAGGAGTTCATTATGAAGACTTCACACCAAATGGAAGAAGCACCTGGAGTGACGGACAGAATCTGGCCATTAAACCCTCTATTTATTGTCAAAAATGATCAAATATAGAACATTGAGAACTGGGGTTATTCCAAGGATGAACTTTTTGTTTTTCTTAATTTGTGCTCTTACTGAGGAAAAAAAAAAAAAAAATAAAAAATGTAAACCAAGTGCTTTGAGCTGAATTAACTGCAACTGAAATTCTTGGCAGCTTTAAAGACAAATAGAGGCATAGCCAGTGCTTCATGTTACAAAGCATTTCATATTGAACTTCCTTGTTTTCTTTTACATTTATTTGCTTTTCTTTCTATTTTCAAAAATAAAATGTTGTAGGGTGGCACTTTGGGATTGGGTTATTTTCTTATATTTTTATTGGTGTTATTGGTGCCATTTTTTTCCTCTACAGATATACCTAGGCTGGAAATTAAATGTGAGGTTCCCTAGGATACTCAACCTTCAAATTTAAAATGTCTTCAGAGTTCTACTGTTATCCAGCTAGTGCACATAAGATGCCTGGAGTGAGGAATAAATTATTTTTTCAAGTTTTCTATTAAAGCTATAAAACTGATTTTACTTTATTCAAGGCCAAAGAAGCCCTCGATACTAGGTAGCTGTTGAGAAGCAAACTGAGCTTGTGGGCGAATTAGGACTCTTCTGAATCTTCTGGCAACTCAGGAGTGTGTAGACCATGAGGAGCCATTTCAGCACTTCTACATCAGGATGTGGGGCTCTACCAAGACTGCACTCCAAATGTCTGAGTAAGTTTCACCAAGAATCCAAATACAGGAGGACAGGGCATCTGCACATAGCAGGAACTTCTGTGTGAAGGAAAGAAGTTATAAGGAAAGTAAATAAATAATAAAAAAAAAACTCTACATATGTTAAAATAAATATTTGACTATTGAAAACAGTTAGGTACTTTCCATCAGATTCAGGAAATCACTCCATACATTTTAATGAAGAAAAAGAAGCCTTCAGTAGATGATACAGCTCATGTATTAATAATATATTTTATGCTTTAGCTTCAGGCCTGTGAATGTTTTGCTTGACTGCTGATCCTATTAGTTTCCATTCCTCTCATCATCCATTTTTACCATCTATTTTTTTAATAAAAAAATAGAATGAAGATTGTAATTTAGCATGTGATTTATCTTTGATAATTCGGATATATGAAAGTATAAGATTAGACCTACGTAGGTGCTCAGGCTTTCCCTGTATCTATGAGGTCTCCATGCAGCCTTCTCTTCTGCAGGCTGAACAGCCTCAGCTTTCTCAGCCTATCTTCATATAGGAGGTGCTCCAGTCCCCTGATCATCCTCGTGGCCCTCCTCTGGACTTCTTCCAACACTTCCATGTCCTTTTTATGTTGAGGACACCAGAACTGCGCACAATACTCCAAGTGAGGTCTCACGAGAGCAGAGTAGAGGAGCAGGATCATCTCCCTCAACCTGCTGGTCATGCTCCTTTTGATGCAACCCAGGATACCGTTGGCTTTCTGGGCTGTGAGCGTACACTGAACCTGGTTCATGTTCATTTTCTCACCTACCAACACCTCCAAGTCCTTCTCCTCTGGGCTGCTCTGAATCTCTTCTCTGTCCAACCTGTAGCTGAGCCTGGGATTGCTTTGACCCAGGTGGAGGACCTTGCACTTGTCATGGTTGAACTTCATCAGGTTGGCATCAGCCCACCTCACAAGAGTGTCAAGGTCCCTCTGAATGGCATTCCTTCCCTCCAACGTATCAACCGAACCACGTGGAGACCTTATAACAGCCTTCCAGTACCTGAAGGGGGCCTATAGGGATGTGGGAGAGGGACTCTTCATTAGGGACTGTAGTGAGAGGACAATGGGTAATGGGTTCAAACTTAAACAGGGGAAGTTTAGATTGGATATGAGGAAGAAATTCTTTACTGTGAGGGTGGTGAGGCACTGGAATGGGTTGCTCAAGGAAGTTGTGAATGCTCCATCACTGGCTGTGTTCAAGGCCGGGTTGGACATAGCCTTGGGTGGCATGGTTTTGTGGGAGGTGTCCCTGCCCCTGGCAGGGGGGTTGGAACTGGATTATCTTAAGGTCCTTTCCAACCCTAACTATTCTATGACTCTATGATTCTATGGAATAGACACTTGAAGAAGTAACTCAACCCCCTTGTAACACACATACGAGACAAGTGGAATTAATTAAATTGGATTTTTCTTTTTATCCTTCTTCACTGCAGAAGGAGTCTGGATAACTAGTGTCGATGATTTGTCCATCTTTTAGACAGTGGAAATGAGTGGAAGTGAATCCAAATTCTGTTGCATGGCTTGAGTAATCCACCATAAAGTACAGTCTTGAGCTGATTGATGTCTTCAGTAGTTTTTGCAACCTAAATAAAAGCAATAGGTTTAGCAATATTTTAACTGGAACAGAATGAGAAGTGTCTGTATTTTGTCTGCTGCTGTGTAAGTATTTCACATCAGACCACATATTAATGCTGAGAGAACTAATAAAATAACAACTCAGTTCCAATATGTTAAATCATAGAATCATAGAATCATAGAATAGTTAGGGTTGGAAAGGACCTTAAGATCATCTAGTTCCAACCCCCCTGCCAGGGGCAGGGGCACCTCCCACTAAACCATGCCACCCAAGGCTATGTCCAATCCAGCCTTGAACATCACCAGCGATAGATATTACCTCTTCCCCTCAAGAAAGAAATGGTGATGCCTGTGGTCCTTCTGGGAGGCTCTAGTGCCTGTTCTTAAGATTATAATATGTTATAGTGGCAAAGCAGCTGCAGAACAGAGCTGTGGAAAAATGCGCTAGGTCACAAAACCACTAATCCTTTAGGTGAAAGTGCTGAAAAACTGATATTAGGCGCCCTTTTCTTTAAAGGGTCATTAAATGTTTCAGATAATAATTGACCTAACTCATTTTAAGACAATTAGGAGTTGGTAATCCTTAACCAACGTCAAATTGGTTAAAAGAAATTAAGACAAACGCTAGACCACAGCAAATACATTAACTGCACCAATAGCATTCTGTCCCTCTGATGTCAGTTCATGTAAGCTCAGCAGTGGTCAGTGGCAATCTTGCTGGTCTAACATGATCATTGCTGGCTGTCTTTAGAACAAATTCCATTAGAATAACTTCTCTTGCAACACATTGCACAGTAATTGTAAAAAAAGGAACATGTTTTATTACACCATATGATATACTTAAAAAATAGGCAAGTCTGAGAGTGTATGATGGATGAAACGAAAGCTTCTGCATTTTATGTCTAATAAGAGACATTACTTCTTCATACCTATCAAATAGGAATTTCTTGGCTCCTTTGCTCATTTCTAGTCTCACACCTTGAGAACATAAATCCAGTATCATTGGCTTCTGAACTAAATAAAAAATTTGTGTTTACCTAACACAACACTTTACTTATAACCATTGCCAAGGAATAAACAGGGAACACCTGGTTGCCCTTCTAGATACTCCATTAGCATGTCCACAATTACTAGCATTCATATTTCAAGCTTCACTGAGTTCTTTCAAAGCATCAGCAAGTCATGGGCCAAAGATGGGTTTATTAAAAGACATACAGGAAAATGTAATAATACACTGAGAACAATAAGAGGCTGCTATACTTCAAGGACCATTTTAGGATTTTCTCCCAAACACCAGGAGAGCCATAGCTGCAGCTAAATTATTTCTGTGAAACTCCCTGGTAAACCCCTTGAGATATATTCCATTATACAGCAACATTATTATTTTGCTTTCTGTGATTAAACTTAATTATTATTTTGGCCAGTACTGAACAAAATAAAGAAAAGTAGCAGCTGTGGCAATGAATTTCCAGATTGAGTTTCCAGATTATCTCTATGTGTGAGGTTTACTGCTTAGCAAGTACTAAAATATCACAGAATCACAGGATGGTTTGGGCTGGAAGGAGCCTTTAAAGACCATGTAGTTTCAGCCTCCCCTGCCATGGGCAGGGACACCGTCCACTAGACCAGGTTACTTAAAGCCCTGTCCAGCCTGGCCTTGAAGACTGCCAGGGATGGGGCATCCACAGTTTCTCTGGACAACCTGTTCCAGTGTCTCACCACTCTCCTAATATCAAATCTAACTCTACCCTCTTTCAGTTGAAAGCCAATCCCGCTTGTCCTGTCATTGTGTGCCCTTGTAAAAAGTCCCTCTCCAGATTTTTTTGTAGGCACCTTTAGGTACTGGAAGGCTGCTGTAAGGTCTCCCTGTGCCTTCTGGTTTCCAAGCTGACTAAGCCCTACTCTCTCAATCTGTCTTCATGGGAGAGGTGTTCTAGCCCTGTAAGAAAAAAACAAATTCCTTATATCCAATCTAAATCCACCATTCAGTTTAAAATCATTCCCCCTTGTCCTGTAACTACAGACCTTTTCTCCATCTTTCTCATAAACCCCTTTTAAATATTGAAAGAATGCAACAGGGTCTCCTCAGAGCCTTCTCTTCTCCAGGCTGACCAACCCCAGCTCTCTCAGTGCTCTACAGAGAGGTGTTCCAGCCCTCTGATTATTTTCATGGCCCTTCTATGTGCCTGCTCTAAATGCCTTATGTCCTTCTTGTACTGCAAGCCCCAGAACTGAGTGCAGTACTTCAAGTCAGGTCTCATAAGAAAAGACTAGAGCAGGGGAATCACCTCACTTGACCTGCTGTCAATACTTCTTTTGATGCAACTCAGGATAGTATTGGCTTTCTGGGCTGCAAGCTCATACTGCTGGTTCATGTCCAATTTTTCAATCAACCAGTATCTCCATGTCTTTCTTTACAAGGCCACTCTCATTCAGTTCATCACCCAGTCTGCAGTGAAACTGAGGATTGCCCCACCCCAGGGGCAGAACCTTGCACTTGTCTTGTGGAACTTCATAAAATTTGCCTGGACCCACTCCTCAAGCTTGTGAAGATCCTTCTGGATGGCATGCGTTCCCTCCAGCATGTCAACTTCACCACACAGCTTGATGCCATCTGAAAACTCGCACTCAGTCCCGTCATCTATATCATCAATAAAGACCTAAGCTTTATTAATAATGATCTATAATCTCTTCGTGAATGCAATTCTGAAGACATCATATGTGTTAAGTTTCCTGTGGAAAATTATGTCAGCTGCGATATTGTCAGTAGGCATAGTCTCATGATACCTATAACGTGTGAACCAATTTTAGGCACAGAAAACTTAGGAAGCTGGCTAGGACAGCAGACTGCCATAGACACAGCTCGTTCTTTGTCTTATGGTTAGATAACATGTCACTGGTCAGTAGGAGAGAGCAGAACAAAGCGTGTTATGATATAATGAACTACAGCTTTGGCTACAACCGTATTGGCAAAGTTGAGAAGGCAGACGGAGAGCAAAAATAGAAGCATCAGACAATCACTTCTAATGCCTACTTGTCCAGCACAGTCTCAGGTTCAAGACCTTCTCAAAGTTTTTTCCTACAGTTCAATTCTGCCTACATTACCAGCAAGTTCTGAGACAGCTCCAGCTTTAGGTAGAGAGTGCAAGCCTAGAGAAGCTAGGATTTTAAGGGGACTTGCTACAAAGAGCAGGGAGCATGGTTGCCACCTACTGTTCATGGTAACTGAAGCATCCCAAAAAGGTCACTGGAGTCCTGTGGGTGGGCTGCAGAGTAGGGGGTATTACCCGCTCCCAAATGATTAGAAAAAATGTGCCAGTAGAAACGGCCTGTGCTAAGCTATCTAGGTATTTGGAGAGCATCCATGGAAAGCAGCAACTAATCACAATGTCTGTACATTGAAGCAGATAAATAAATCAGGATTTTTAATGACTATTTTGGCAGCAATTTTGAAGCTAAAAGCCTATTGTTAAAGGAGACAGTAGACATTTGAAAAAGACAGGAAGCAGGCAAAGGAAGTCTGAGGAAACTATAATAAAAGGTACTGGTTATTTTTCCCTCTACACATTTAAATGCTTAAAATTTTATTCAGCAGTTTAATTATTGCTCAAGCAGTTTAGCTTAGCTTGCCTTGGTGTAGTCCTAGTTTCACTTTCTCTAGCGAGAAAGAACCAACAAAGCATGACAGCTGAACCTGTTTTCTTGGTTCCTCTCAAATGATCATGTGCTATGTGAAACTATTTTTAAATCATGGTCAGTCTTAACATGTATCACCTGTGGTGAATGGAGGTGTTTTAATCTGCAAAAGAGAGGGCAAGTCTAATAATTTGCAAGGTTAACTGTTAAAGGATAAATTCTATGACAATTTTAGGCTCTACTGTCTCATTTACTCACTCCGTTGACTTGCATTCCCCAGCCTCCATCGAATGGCTCCATGAAGGTTCTGCCTTTCTGTCCACAATTACTATCTGCAGCAGATAAGAATAATTCCTGGACTTGTCTCTCGCCAGGAAAAGTTTATCAAGAAGTCCATTTTCTCCAGAAAAACAGCAAATAGTGAATCTCTCCCACCACTGTAGTCCTCCTCTCCTTCCGCCCCCCTTTTCGAGAACACGTAACCAGTCTATGAACAAACCATGCCTTTGTGATTTAACCTACTTACTATTTTGAACAGAGTTGTTTAAACACTAGAATTTAAGCTTTATTCATTAAACACCAGAATTTGAAGTCTTACAATTGATGGTTGCCCGATTTAAGATAACACAGAGAGTTTTGCGTTTCAGAAGGTTCCATAAGGTCAAACCAACTCCTCAAATGTAGCAGAATTTGCGCAGCATTCACACCAAGGCAGTTGTGAATACTTTGGTGTGAATGAGTTTCTGCATCACAGAAGCAGACAGGGATGAATAAACTTTAAATCAACTATGCTAAATGAAGGGAGGAATACTGAAAGGGTTTTCAAATTCACTTTTCATTTTGGCATCATTGGTTCTGACCACCCAGTGGAATTCTAGGTCCTAATCAAATGGGATTGTCACTGGTTTTTTTTGGTATTTCTACTGTGATTCAGCTATTTGGTTAACTTTTGCTGCAAAAACTAAAAAGAAAAAAAGTTCCTTTATTAAAAATGGAAAGACTGCAGCTTTGAAAGCTGTTACAGATTTTTGTGAGTTGAAAATAAAACTAATTTATTTTTTTCATCTAAACTGAAAGCTCATGTTTACATTGTCATGGTTTAAGCCTCTATAACTCAAGCAGTTTTGCTCACTCACTCCCCCTTCTTTCTTCCCCCCACTCCCAGGTGGATGAGAAGGAGAATTGAAAGAATGCAACTCCCACAAGTTGAGATAAGAACAGTTTAGCAACTAAAGTATAACACAAACCACTACTGCTACCACCTATAATAATAATGACAAGGCAAATACAAGGAAAGAATACAATTCCTCACAACTGATACCCAGTCCAACCAAGCAGTGCACCCCCACCCTTCTGGGTCTCTGCCCTCCGTTTTTACATCGTGGGCATGACGTGCTGTGGCATGGAATACCTCTTTGGTCAGTTTGGGTCAGGTGTCCTGTCTCTGCTTCCTTCCGGCTTCCCCTCCTCCCTGGCAGAGCATGAGACTCAGAAAGTCCTTGGTCAAACCAAAATGTTACCAAGCAGTAACTGAAAACACTGGTGTTATCAGCACTGTTCCCAGGCCAAAAGTCATAACACAGCGCTGCACCAGCTACCAAGAAGGATTAAAATGACTGCTACTGCTGAACCCAGGACATACATTTATAAGGAAAAGAACACAGGTCTTTGAATCATGAGTTACAAACGACAATCAAATATTTATAATTCAAACTAAGAGAACTTAAAAAATGGAAATATTACAAATTTTGTAATTTAAAGAGTCTTATTCATCATTCCATCAGTTTAATTAATTTGCTTAGTACTTTGGATTCAAAGTATGTATTAGTAGCTCCTAGAATAAGTATGTTGTACCAGCATCTCTCAAATGGTGGTCTCTGCATACCAGTATTCTGCAATGCCAAGGAAATTACTTAGTTGTACTATTTGTTTCAGGGTATTTAATCTCAGTCATTTTAGATACATTTAAAATGAAACAAGGCTGGTCTCCTTTCTCCAGAAATAGTCTACTATAAAGTAAGATTAATCTCCTTGCTCTAGTGTACGATATACTGCTGACCTTGGCTTCCTCTGATGAGCTGAAAACATGCAAAAAAACCCAGTAAGTACTCAGAACTCAGCAAGATGAGGATCTTTATTTCTTGCAAATCATACATGATTCAGAACAGTTGTTCTCAATTTACAGTCTGTGATCTGCAAAGAACACAACAAACATATGGTGTGACTTCCTTTCCGTCTAACTATAAAGTCACATTAAATGACAGTAAGGAATAGAGAAAATGCTTTTCCTAATATTATTTTTCCATATAAACACATACTGCCATTGCCTTAAGGTAGTTGTTTAACTGGAGAAGGATGTGGTCTGCAAGCCACATTCCGTTTTAAGTATGGTCCGTTTATCAGAAGTATTGGTCAACTCTGATGCATGTCATGCAGTGTAGCATGATAGAAAAGCTATAAGAGTATTTTTAGATCAATAAGATTGGCTGAGCACTGTTTATGTATTATACTCCCACTGACTTCACATAGACTTTGATATTGCAAAGAATGCAAAGTGGATTGCTAGGATGCAGGAGAATCTCTTCAGGCATCCTCAATACAGAAGCAGTGGATCAGTTATATGGCTTGATCTTACTGCATTTTGTTTTGTGGATATATCAATAGAAAGCCTGATTTATTTATTTCTTACCCTACTTTTTCTAAGCTCAAAAATGAGTTTGAATGAGAAGCACACGTTTTGTCTATGTTAGAACAATAGGCGGCTAGAACATTTTGTAGAGTTAAAAATGACACCACTTTCTCTGGAACCATTCCATAGACCTAACTTAATTTTAAAATATCTGTGATTGAGAATGTGTAGTCAGAAGCTTTTTTGAAATTGAATTTATGTTACAGTCACCTTGAGATTTAGTGTTTCGTAGAGCAAGAATCACTTACTTAGGGTTGGAAACATAGCACCAGACTCAGTTCTCTTGTCTGAGTCTGTTTAAGCATCATGTGACCTAAAGCTTTATTGAAACTGTCTGTCTAAAGAAAGTTTGCATGGGCATCCACAAGGTATCAGTACTAGAAGTGCTAACTGTCTTAGTTTACACTTACTTTAAGATGATCATACAGGCACGTTATGCATAACCTGGTTTAAAATACATAAAATACGGCTTAACTAAGTCAAGAATGTCTGGAAAATATATAAAGCAGTTCTGGAGAATGTTATTTACTGGAAATATCTTTGCACATTTATCCAAACTTTCATTTCCATAGAAAGCCTCCTTATTAAAGGCACTATAGTGAGACATATTCAACATGTTACAGAAGTCTGAATTTGTCTGTGCATAGACAGATATTGATGGAAGAAATAACCTTATTCTGCCTAATAGAGAATTTAGTGAGAGCAAGAGTGGTGGAGTGATACAGTTTTCAGAAAGTCAGAAATACCTATTTGCATATTAATGGCAGGATTATTAAATTCCATGCCTTTCTGTGAAAGTTTTGGGAAACTACTCTCATTTTTTTGGCTAAATACTATGGTAATGGTGCCCTATTTAATACTTAACTCAGCATATGAATTAATTAGATCAGGAGTTTGACTTCCTCATGTAAAGACATGAATGCCACAGACCTACTTTCATGTGCCAAAATCTTACTATTATGCTAATCTATTATCCAGTCCATGATATATCACCTTCTGAACTCTCCTGTGCCTGCAACTGTCTCACACATGTAGTTCACATATCTCCCTTTCAGCTGGGTGCCAGCTCAGCTCCTCCCTGTCTACCTGCCTGAACTCACCTCTTATTGCTTCTTTCCACAGCTTTGCCTTTGTGGTCAGTATCTTTTCCTCTATGAGTTGAATTGCCTTGACTCAACATATACCTCACCCAGCCCTCATCACAGCACCATTTCCTTCTTTCTGCTTATACACTGACTTAAAACATTGGATTCTTTTTTACTCATAGGAGCTGGGTTAAATGGACTAACTCAAGGTACTTCTATCTTGTAGAATTACAGTGTTGATTTTGGAGTGAGTTGAATTCCTCAGCATAATTAGCCTGAAAGTGACCTCACATCATTGCTGCTGCAATGTCTATACAGAAAATCATCCACATGCTGATAATGCGTCACTTTGATTTATATGGTATTTCATTCTTTAAGATTTTTTTTTCTTTCAAGAGCTGATGTCATTTTCACACAAATATCAATAAGAGAGATTATTTTTACCATATGTTTAGTTTGTAAGCTGAAGAACTGAGATCTAGGAGCCTTGCTTTTCAAACGCCTTGTTCATAGTAGTTTTCTACGCTCACAGATAAATGTTGCAGTGTTTTATGACTATTACTCCAAATGCAAATTTTTCCTGGGAAATGATCAGAGGAAATTTTCTTTAGGCAGCCATAGGTGGTTTAGTGGGTCTAAGCATTAATATTTGCTTAAGGGAACCTTAAAAATACAAGCTAACTTTATGGACTGTAAGAATGCTGAATGACTTTGAAAGTGCGTGATACATTCTCCAACCATTAATCATCTTATCCTTCTGTAGCCTTTAGGAGAATAATTATAATTAGAAAAATCTGTTACGTCAAACTGTGAAATTTCTTTTCCTTAAAAATTTTTTTTTGATCTCTCGTGCCACATTCTGACTTAATTTGCAATATCTCTCTGAAGAACTTCACTCGAGTCAGGAGATTTACTTAGGATTTATACCACTTGAAATTAGAAGTGTTTACAAATGAATTGGAGATAGCATATATTTTTCCTGGTTTTGGGAATATAATTTAATCTATTCAGCTGTAAAATTTTAGATTAGGTGGGGGTTTTTTTGGAAAGAATTGGAAATGTACTGCGATTACTTTCCTGTAAATGTTGCCCTTCTGTGGATTTATTCAAACTCCAAATACTCAAAACTTGAAAAGATATTTTTTAGGAGAATGTTTAAAACAGACGGTTTTTCTTTTCCTAAACTTTGTGGAAGCATTTGAAAATGTTCCTTTCTTTGTGTTGTGCATAATTGAGATGGACTGCAAATTTTGTGCTACTTGGTAAAACAGTGAAAGGATTTTAATTTTTTTTTTAAGTATTTTCCACGTACTGCTTCAATAAGACTAACATTTAAAAAACCCTTTTTTTATGTGACAACTTGACACCTGTTATTTTTCTATTGGTGTCAGTTGGACACTTTATTTTACAGGATATAAGAATACTCACAGACACTGGTGACAATACAGGGCATTTTCACATTGCTGCCTGTCACATCATGTTTAAATGATTTCTGCAGTAGAAACATGATGGTAAGAAAGGACAATGGAGACCACCTTTTTCTGAATATTATTCCCTCAATCTTGGCAACTGCTTCCTGTGGTAACAACTAGCATTTTGGAAGCTGCTTATTCACAGGTATAATTGCCTTAGGACTGCTTTAAAACCTGAAAAGGGCAAAAAAAAATATTCAGAGATGCAAAACACTTTGTGCAACATTCCCTGGAGTGATAAATCATGATTAATCACTCAGTGAAACAGCCTGTAAGACACAGCAGCATTTTGTCTTGAATTAAATTAAAGAGTGGGAAATATAAGTTGTTTAAGATAACAATGATGAGTTTAATATACCCAAAATTAAAAATCTGCATCTGCCAATGAAGGCTTATGAGAGCTCTGGCAAGATATATCTGCAGGCAAACCTACATGGCTGGCTGCAAATAACCCTGTGTATGGTACTTGCATTTCTCTGGCAAGAAGAAACCCAGCTGCAGTATGGAAGCCATGTAGCCTTCTTGCAGGAGGCATAATAAATCAAATATATTGCTAACATGACTGTACAGCTTCTGGACCAGAGGTTTTCTATTGTTGTTAGGTTTGGGAGTTTTTACACTTGACTTGCTGGGTGCGTAGGCAGATAAACTTGACTATGCCTTGACATGTCCCTGTATCATGACTGAAATGAAGCAGAAGTCCTGTGGGAAAAAGGATGTGATCATTTAACTTTAGCCTTTATTATAATCACATGCATAAAAGCTGAATTAATTTTGTGAAGGCAACTACAATATTGGCATTCTCCAACTTTTCTGAAATGATGTTGTAAATTTAAAAATGTTCTGCTAATACCTTTTGTGTGTTTATAATCTCACACACTTATACAGTGGGTTTTTTACCTCTTTAATTATCTAATAATTGAACAATTTCTATTAAATTTTTGCTTTGCAACAAATTTGAACCAAAATACAACTAATTATATTTTATGTAAAAAAACTTTCTTCTGTCGACTTTAAAGGAGATGCCTGACAGTATCAGTGACTGTTCTATTTTGAAGAAAAGGCAAAAGAGTAAGGCCTGTTTTCACGACTGAGATTAATTTGTACAATTGTAACATTCCCAATCATTTCTAAGAAAATATTTCTTACTGCTTCCAGTAATTATCATGACTTAGTCCAAACTGCTCTGTCAGTTACTGTTCCAATATAAGTGCCTGGCTGAAACTGAACTTGCTACTCTGGATGATGTCATACTATTGTTATATATTATGCATTGATGATATTTGCATTATTTTGTTCTACTTATTTTAATGCACACAGATTTTTTACTTTCAGAAGACATTAACTAAACAGTTGCAAGCAGAAATTCTTCTTGATATTTTGAAACATTTTTAGAAGCAGCTATGATTTTTACAGTCCCATTAATGCCTATCAGTACTTCAGATCATTCTCTTTGTCGTACTTCCTTTTGAACTAATAACATGGAATTTCAAATCACCTTTAATTTCGATATTTAAATTCAATTTAAATTCAAGAACTTCAAATCCTGTTTGCTGAATCCTTTCAGAAGTCCTAGTCAGCTTCTCTGTGCCACACACTGAAACAGATTATGGATCACTTGCAATGTTCTATTCTCTTTGATCAGTTCTGTTTCACAGTTATTAATTGTGTAAAGTATTAGACACAGCAAACAATTCCAGAATATTTATTTTGGATAAAAACCTAATAATACTAATTCCTAATATATGTAGACATTCATGAAACATTAATGAGAAGCTCCTAGTGAGATTATTCTTCATAAAAGGTAGCACACGAAAAAAAAGCAGGAACATCTGTCCAAGAACATAAAATAAATATGGAAATGGAAAACTACAGTGGAACAAAATGATGGCAACATACTGCTTGACAGTGGTAGTCATGCAAAGTACAATGGAGTCCTGCAGTGCTTCTAGATGGTGATAACAAGTGCAAAGCTGAGAGTATAGCTGAAATATTAAAGTGAGGCAATATAGACAAAGAAAAGGCATTCAATACCTTAGCAATTCTCAGTATTTGCCACCTTTGTGTAGCATTCCATAGGTTTATTAATGATGAGAAGAAGAGCTAAACTGAATGCACCTTTACCTTTCATTATCTGATCATTTTTAATTAAACAGTCTGCCATTTTATAGTCCAATCTTTCTGTGTCTTTAGTTTTGCTCTTGTGCAGCCCCATTATTAGCACCAGATTTGCAGCAGCAGTGAGGGGTAGAAGGAGCTGAGCTTGTAACCTTTCATTAACACCATGAGGAACATTCATCTTAATACATTTCTTTTAAAATATCCATTAGCATTATGCTAAAAATTATTATTTGGGAATATATGCAACAGTCCTCTACATGTCAATGCTCTGCATGCTAAACTTTTTACTTTAATTAGTTGATTTCTGAATGTGGCATATTTTACTCTGCTTAAAATTTAATCCAGAATTTTTGCTGTTAGTATTTTTAACTGATTGCTTTAACACTAACATTAGTTTGCTTAACAAGTACTGTAAATATACAGAGAATGTAACAGGAACAGTACAGAATCCAATCCTAGGACAAAAAGTGCTGTGAGTTAACCCATCAATTTGTGAAACAAAATAGAGAAAAAAGGCTCTGCATTCTAAACTCAGTAAATATGCCTTCTCTGCTTTAAGGGTTGCCAAGCTGGCCCCCACTGACCTGACAAATTGTTTTAGCTTCAGCAAAAAAATATACTACTTGAAAGGTCAGATCACAGACAAGGCGATTGAATAATCAGTAACGAGTGAACCTAAACAGTCATCAGATCCCAGCCAGTTGTCAGGGGAAAGGTTATCAGTCAAAGCACAGGAGCACACCACTGGTTTAGAGTGAAACTCTTTTAACAAATTACTTTTCCATTCTAAATGTTTTCTTAATTGTGTGGCAATAATTACTCAAGCGGATGTTAAGACTGGAAAATACGACAACAGCAATTGAAATGTACAGCAAGAATGAGAGAAGGGCATGAAAAAAATTTTCAAAGAGGCATTCTTTCCTCCCTTACTAGTAAAGTAGACCAAAGTCTCATATTTAACTCCTTAAATGAATACACCAGTTTCGGCAAAGTAGATAGCTGTAAGCAAATTCATTTCTAGGTCTGAGAAGTGGCAGGAGTATTTTAATTTGTTTTAATGATGATATGCTCACTTCTGAAGTTTTTTTAGGTATACATTCTTTAGATTACATGGGGTACTTGTACAATCTCAATAACACTCTCCATTTGACCAGTGCAGAACTAAGATCCAGATCCAGCTCAGCTAAGTTCAGGCAATCAATTTACATGAACTGAAAGTCTTTTTTCTTTATCTCTGGTGTGGCAACTTTTGCACCTGGATGTGGTAATAATACTTGCTGTAATCACACATAATAACAACAGCTCTGTTGTGCCTGGATGGAGCAAACAATATCAGATCTTTCCAAAATAGTAACATGTTTATTTACAGAATCCTTGGTTAATGGAGCATATAACAAGTAAGTTCCTACTTCAGATATCCAAAAGGAAGATAGACTTCAAATGTAGTTCTGGTAAAACCTTTCAGTCTCCTTTTATTTAATTATTTTGTTTTTTGTTTATTTGGGCAATCATTGCTTGTTCAGCATAAGAATGAGAAAATTCTGACTCTCCTCTAAGTAAAATAGATAATTCAATGCAGTTTTCTCAATGAACTCCTGAGAACACACTAAAATGAAAGCCTCATTAATTCATCTAGTGAAAAAATACCTGTGAATTCTTGATAGTTTTGGTTCATTCCTCTCACCACATGTACTGCAATTTTCTGGACTAGGGTATCTGAAATATGACTGTTTTATTTGCTGTTCCTTAAACACAACCTATTTACTCTTAATTTCTGTAGAATTAATTTCTGTTTTAAGAATCACTGAGTACAAAAGTCCAGATACCCTTCCATGCAGGACTTTGAATACGAGGAAGTTCTAATTCCCAAGGGGAATAAAAGTTTCACTAAATGACCATTGCGTAATAACATAGTGTGTTAACTCTGAAGTATAAAATTAGAGGTACTCTGCAAAAGGACCTGAGTATTACAATGTCTCTCTGCACTTTTAAAGACAGGATGTTTATGTACAAAATCCCAGTTTGACTGCTGACTGAACCACAAAAACAGTTGATTTCTGCAGGCAACAGGTTTCTACCACTGCTTGTCTGGAGTGCTTAGGTTCACAAAGGAGCCTCAGATATCACAGCACAGGCTGATTCTATGCTTTAATAATTGATTAACTGATAGACTTACAGCATCCAAGTTAGACACCTTCTTTCTTTGCATAGTATGTCACTCATACAAGGCATGTCTAAAATACGCACAGACAAAAAATGCTTTGTTCATCTATGTATTTGATGCTTCATGTAAGACTTTGTGGTTAAGCAGCATTTGTCAATAGGGGATACAGACGCAGGATTCGGATATCATTTCAGAGTTTTACACAAAGTACTGCCCAGCACAAGGACTAGAAATTAGCTTCTGCTTTTTGCCTAGTGGGTGTCCAAACCCATAGGAGATTGCCTTTATTCTTGCATCTGATGTAAACTTCATTGCTTCATCCAAGATAGAATACCATCAAAAGAAGGAATGCACTCCATCACACTGCAGAGTTTGTTGTTTGAATTACGTCCTAAGGTAAACAATAATGTTAAAATCGCTGCAAGAAATACTTGAACCGGTTCTTCCCCCAGGGAAGGTATGATGATTAACAAGCACTCAACTAAAATAAGGATCTTTTCCTACATTTTAAGTCATTTCTTCAGAAAAAAAGACAGGAGAAGATTTAGGCTATAAATCCTGATTAGGGAGGGACATATTCCTTCAGCTAGCCATACAGATGGAGGAAACCAAAGTTTTATTGCTATTCTTTCTGTTTGCTATTGGACAGTTATTGTAACCCACCACTAGCTCTGTTGCCTTCTCAGATACCACTCTCAGACAATTAGCACCTTCTGATGTCGGGACAGCTCAGGGGCACACTGAATACTATGGGAGCTAGTGGAATACAGATGCTATTGGTGATTAAGGGCTGATGCAGTGTTCTCCCTGAGGACACTCTTGATCTTTTGCAGTTTTCTCTAGCTCAGATGTTCAGGCAGAAATGGCTGTGTGGGGTGATGCAACTGTTCCTTGAAAATAATAAAACCCAACAATAAGTTACATCTCCTCCCCCCCCCCCCCCCCCCCGCTTCTTCCATTACCCAACTCCAAACAACGTATTTCTGTGCAACATGCCTTTCTTGAGTTCACAAGTTGCTTATACTCCTGCCACTTTCTGATGGGCAAAGAGAGCAAGGACCTCTCCATAGAGCTCTCTGACCCTGGGATAGCCTTCTGAACTGTGTCACAACTGGGCTATGCCTGAGGCTTTTTCTATTGCCTCCTGAATAGTACCAGTCTTTGTTGCCCTATTGGCCTGTGCTTGAATGAATCTTTTGGGTGAATGACGTATTCCTTGACATTATCCATGTTGGTTTCACAGAGAAGGATATTAAAATGACCTAGACTTATTATTCACATGGTAGTCACTGATAAACCCCCTGTATTTACTAAATTATATCTCACTATGGTACATGACAGCCCACATTTATTATAAGCAATATGTGGGCTTTTAGAAAATGCTTTCTCTTTTCAAACAGCAGAGCTTTACAGGAAAATGCACGAATCTCTGCTTTTGCAGTTCTAACAGCCAAAACTGTATAGTGCAATGAAGCAAAAGATAATGAACACAGAACTGGGGTATTGCTGGAAAGACAAGGCCTGGCTAGAAAGAAACAGGAATAAACTACGTTTTACATATCTTAATGTTTGAAAACAAATTGCTGAGCACTATATATCATCACAAAAAAATCCTACCTGCCTTCAAAAAGTAATAACTTGCATCATAGAGCATATACTCTAGATTGTTTAAGTGGCATGGTACTGATACTTATGCATTTCTTAGTCTTAAAAAAAGCGAAAGACATGGAAGTTGTGTAAACTTCTATTTTTAAAAAAAGAAAACCTGAAAAAGCCACAAACACTGCCAAATTGACATTAGGATGGTTAGGCAGGAGACCTGAAAACTATATTCTACATAAAATCCTGTCCACATGGACTAAGCAGGTAAATCACAAAAATTTACTCATTATTATGCCATAAACCCTAAAAAGGGAAAACTGCACACAAACATATAAAACTGAGTTTAATGAAAAGATCGATAGCTTATTTGCACAGATCCGTGGCTACTGAAATACATTCATATGGAAGATAGATATGAAAATTAAGTGCCCATGACTGACATGACCTTTTTTAGATGTCAGAAGACATGTACAGTTTTCAGTATAAATAGGATACGGGTGGCTTGTTCTCTTACCTGCCTTTGAGAAATACCAGACTATATAGCTTTCTTGTCAAATGGAGAAGATAAAAACATTATAAGGTGAACTATTTCTTTTAACGAACTGAGAGTCTGGATCCATAACCTGAGCTATTATCAACAATCTATTTATCTATAAAGTGCATGCTGTAACTCTAGATTAAGTGCATAATTTTGTAACTATATAGAGTACTACAACGTAACGGTGCTCATATATATATTAGGAAGCTTAAAACAGAAATAATTCCTGATAAAGTTCTCCTAAGAATTTTTCTTGCTACATTCAGACAAAATGAATGACACCTGGGTTGGAACAATCCCAGGCACAGCTACAAGCTGGGCAGAGAAGAGATTCAGAGCAGCCCTGCAGAGAAGGACTTGGGGGTGTTGGTCGATGAGAAAATGAACATGAACCAGGTTCAGTGTGCGCTTGCAGCCCAGAAAGCCAAGTGTATCCTGGGCTGCATCAAAAGGAGCATGACCAGCAGGTCAAAGGAGGTGATCCTGCCCCTCTACTCTGCTCTTGTGAGACCTCATTTGGAGTATTGTGTGCAGTTCTGGTGTCCTCAACATAAAAAGGACATGGAAGTGTTGGAAGAAGTCCAGAGGAGGGCCACGAGGATGATCAGGGGACTGGAGCACCTCCTGTATGAAAACAGGATGAGAAAGCTGGGGCTGTTTCACCTGGAGAAGAGAAGGCTGCGTGGAGACCTCATAGCATCCTTCCAGTATCTGAAGGGGGCCTACAAGGATGCTGGGTAGGGACTCTTTATTAAAGACTGTAGAGACAGAACAAGGGGTAACGGGTTCAGACTTAAACAGGGGAAGATCAGGTTAGATATAAGGAGGAAGTTCTGTACTGTGAGGGTGGTGAGGCGCCGGAATGAGTTGTCTAAGGAAGCTGTAAATGCTCCATCGCTGGCAGTGTTCAAGGCCAGGTTGGACAGAGCCTTGGGTGGCATGGTTTAGTGGGAGGTGTCCCTGCCCATGTCAGGAGATTTGGAGCTGTATGATCTTAAGGTCCTTTCCAACCCTAACCTATGATTCTATGATTCTATGAAAATGAACCAAACTATGACTGAACATTTGGGTATGATTCCATGAGTCTATAAAGGAGGGAGATTCAGGCTAGATGTGAGCAAGAAACTTTACAATGAGGGTGGTAAAACACTGGCACAGGTTGCCCAGAGAGGTGGGAGGTGAGCCATCCCTGGAGACATTCAGGGCAACCTGATCTAGTTGGAGATGTCCCTCGTCATTGCAGGGCGTCAGACCAGATGACCTTTGAAGGTTCCTTGCAACCCAAACTATCCTACGATTTTATGATTCTGTGATTCTATGTAAATATGTTATGCTGGGAGGTATTACTGAAGCAGTGTGACTCCTAGGAATCTTTATATATTTTAAAGTCTAATGTTAAAGTTAGGGTCAATCAAATGGATCAACATCATGTTCAGTGACATCAGCAGAAGTATAGAGCCATGAGCTCAGCTCAAAACTTATACACAAGCTTGGTATTTCTTTATAACCCCCTTGTTTCTGTATACAAACAAAACCCACTGGTACTTGAATGATCTCCTAAGTATTTTAAATAATTACTTAATAAAGGTGTAAATTTATCCAGGATGTCAGTTCCTTAACTAGCTCAATAATTTTTTTAATTCAATAAAGCAGCACTGAAATGATAGGAAATTCCAACTGCTATGAGCAGAAAGGGAAATGCTTTGTGAAAATAATAGCAACAAAAATCACTTACCATCTGAAAACTGTGAGAAATCTATATAGCTCAATCTGTTTAGCTTTTAAATGCTATCAAACAGTGATTTGTTTTTAGAATTTAAATACCGTAGAATTATACTGTAGAATCAATAGAATGTAAAAGATTTCTTTTCTGTCTTACCAGCGAGATAAGAAGCACTCATGGCTGGATGTTAAAGGTGAATTTGTAACGAAAGCCATGAGTTGACTTCTCTTTCAACAGTGACCGGATATTTTCTGTCTTTTTCTGTGTTCAGGTCAGGAGTTGATTCCTTTTTGAGCATTTGGAAATAAATGGTATTTTCACTCTTAATTCCTATGAATTTATACATGAGTCTTCCATGCAGACATCACTAATTACAGTATGAGACTGACATTTTGCTTGTGGGTCTCACACATATTTTCTGATAGCAGGGCTAACAGTAGTAAAGCCCCATTCAAGATCATGGAACAGTGTGATTTTTGATTAGCACTGACTCTTATGCCTGTTTTCTTAATTTAATTCTCTTTCTCTCTTCTATCCACCCCTTTTCTCCACCATTTTCCTTACACGGCGTCTAAGACTGTCTCAGTCTTTGCTCTTTGTCTATTTCACTTCTGTCACAGCAATCCTGCTGATCTGGGCTTCATCTCCCTGCCCAGAATTTGGTCCACTTTGCTATTTTCCTCCTTCTCATCTCATCTTTCTAGACCAGCTCATCCCAATAGCTGTCCCACACCCCAGCTCTTTGATGAACTTGTCTTTCCATCTCTTACCTCACCTATTTTCCATACATGTTTTCTAATGTTATGCTAACTAATATTCAAGTTCTTCTATTCTTATCTCCATTACTTGTTCAGCCAGTCATTTTTTTTTCATTTCCCCTGTTGCATTCCAGGACCAGAGGCAATTCATAATCTCAACACTTTTTGTAACTTATTTCCTCACCCTGTGAAAAAGATTTTCAGTCCTAAGCTAGTTCTAGGCTAGTTTTCATGGGCTGGCTTTTGCCTATGTGCCAGGGTAGCAGGGGCTTGGGCTTCCTGATATCCATTTGTGTGCTTATGTCCATCCCTCATGCCTCTTAGCCTTGGACTGTGTACACTCAGTCACTCTGTGGAGGTGGAGCAAATGCAGGCTTGTCACATGTGCAAGCCCCAAGGTGGCAGAATATGCTAAATTCTGGTGGAATAAGAGCTTTCTGACCAGCATTGCCATCAGCAGGGCATTGGTAATATGCCTCTTGAGCATGAAGATTTTATCTTTTAAAATTGAAGTCTCTACTGAAAGCATGTAAATTCAAAGTCCTTTAACTCAACAAAATTTGGTAAACCAAGGAAAAGAACCATAGTTTTTAAAAGTTTTTGAAGGTGAGGAATTAAGCTCCGTGTGCCTCTCCTCATTTCTCAGACCAGTACATATTATTGGTAAGAAATTCAAGCAGCATGAAATTATGCCAGATTCTAAAAGCTCCTAATGGGTCACTTGGACAGAGTCCAAATGCAGTGCAGTTCAGTCACATTCATTTTCATAGCCAGGCCATATGAAGATGGGTAAGGTTTTGACAGTTCTCTTCCTGCTGAGAGTATCCCCAGTTTTAAGGGAATCCCTCTCTGGAAAGATGTGACCTCTGTTTACCTCCTTTACAGCAGGTGAATAGGCAACAGGCTGTCTCAAAGTTGCAAGGCTGTTTTCAGCTAAACACTAACACAACCACTTTTGTGCCTTTTTTTATGTTTATTTTTTTGAAATCCATTCCTGTGTACAGGCCATTTCCTTTTCTAACTTGGCACCATACCAAAACCACTTTCTTCTCAATTGATTCTTCTAAACATCTTAATGACTGCATCAGCTTCCTGTAATTGTTCCTCCAGTATAGGATTTCCTCCATCTCCCCCTGCTACCTCAGGCAATGTTCTGTTTTATGCTTTAAAATGCTGGGACATGAAACACAGACAAAAGAAGAGAACATTATATATCAAAGAGATAGTCTTAAAATCAAATGGGAAAAACAGAGATCTGAATTATTCTTGCACTTGCTAGGTTTGCTCAGGATCTGTGAGCAATCTGTTGCCTTTAAATAGTTGCTTTATAATGACGTCTCAGGAAAAGGAAAAGGAAGCATGAGAACACTGATGAGTAACCAAAAATAAGATAGTGATGTAAAGAATAAAGAGACTAGTAGGACAATGGTAACTTCCATTATTATTTAGCATTTAGGCAGCACTTTGCAAACCTGAGTTAACTCTCACAACCTCCATACCAGTTCTCACAGTGACAATTGAGTATCATCTTCACTGTATAACAGAGGTAATGTTAGAACAAAATCTCCGATGGCTTGAGTGTCAGTAGTCTTAATTCCACTCATCATGGCAGTAACAAATCGACTTGAAAGCCAAAGGTCTTTGGTTAAAGCCACGCAGTGTCTACAGCAGAAATTCTACACATCCTTACTTACATTCTGATCTCTCAATATGGATCTCAAATCCTCCCTTTCTTGAGGATTTCACAGGTTTACAGAAATACACTGTATTTTGCATAAGAAACTGGTTCTCACAGGGATATAGGTCACAAAAAAATTACATCATCCGGGAAAAGCGACCAATTTGTCAAACATCAGTAAATTTGAAAAATATCTAAAAGAGTTACAGTGCCTCAGCACACAGCCTTTCACAACAGTTGCACAAATTAATAGTTCAACAGGGAAGAGCTAGTGACTGATAGAGTCTTTCCTGCGTTAGGTGGGGGTCCCATGTTTTGTAGAATGATCCAATGTCTCTGTCCAAGATTGCTAAGTACTTTGTACTTGCTGGCTACTGTTGTTTGCCAAGTATGATAAGTATTGCTCCTAATGAGGGACAAACCAGCCTACCTTCCAACACCTCCACATCCCCAATCAATTAGCTAGTGGATTGTACTCAAATGGAAGCCCATTTGCTGTGTGTATTTGTCCTTAAGCTTAGGGCTTTTATTTCTGAAACCTCTATTAAGACACCATCTCGCTCTAAAGACTCCCAAAGCTAAAAGTGCCTAAAGTTTCCTCAGCCACATCCTTGCACACTAAAAGTATTTTTGTGAGAATGGCTTTGTTGGCAATACTGAGACAATAGGCATCTGAGCCTTGTTGAAACCCATAGACTGCATGGTCTTCAATCTATCCACCTGCATGGATAAATTGTGTGGGTTTTTTCTGAAAAAGCCTCCCTCGTCAGGCCTTGCACAAGCAGTGGAAAGGGCAGTGATGCTCCTTGCATTCCCATCAAGTAGCCAGGTGATTGATTAGAAAACTCTAGTGGACTTTGGGAGACTTGAATTCATAGAATCATAGAATAGTTAGGGTTGGAAAGGACCTTAAGATCATCTAGTTCCAACCCCCCTGCCAGGGTCAGGGACACCTCACACTAAACCATGCCACCCAAGGCTCTGTCCAACCTAGCCTTGAACACCGCCAGTGATGGAGCATTCACAACTTCCTTGGGCAACCAATTCCACTGCCTCACCACCCTTACAGGAAAGAATTTCTTCCTCATGTCCAGTCTAAACTTCCTCTGTTTAAGTTTGAACCCATTACTCCTTGTACTCTCTCTACAGTCCCTCATGAAGAGTCCCTTCCCAGCATCCCTATAGGCCCCCTTCAGATACTGGAAGGCTGCTATGAGATCTCCACGCAGCCTTCTCTTCTCCAGGTGAAACAGCCCCAACTTTCTCAGCCTATCTATATACGGGAGGTGCTCCAGCCCCCTGATCATCCTCGTGGCCCTCCTCTGGACTTCTTCCAACACTTCCATGTCGTTTTTATGTTGAGGACACCAGAACTGCACACAATACTCCAAGTGAGGTCTCACGAGAGCAGAGTGGAAGGGCAGGATCACCTCCTTTGACCTGCTGGTCATGCTCCTTTTGATGCAACCCAGGATACCGTTGGCTTTCTGGGCTGTGAGCGCACACTGAACCTGGTTCATGTTCATTTTCTCATCTACCAACACCTCTAAGTCCTTCTCCTCTGGGCTGCTCTGAATCTCTTCTCTGCCCAGCCTGTAGCTATGCCTGGGATTGCTCCCACCCGGGTATAAGGCCTTGCACTTGTCATGGTTAGACTTCACCAGGTTGGCATCAGCCCACTCACAAGCATGTCAAGGTCCCTCTGGATGGCATTCCTTCCCTCCAGTGCATCAACCGAACCACACAGCTGGTGTCATCGGCAAACTTGCTGAGGATGCCCTCAATCCCACTCTCCATGTCATCAACAAAGATGTTGAACAAGACCGGTCCCAACACCGATCCCTGAGGGACACCGCTCATTACTGATCTCCAGCTGGACATTGAGCCATTGAGCACAATTCTTTGCGTGCGGCCATCCAGCCAGTTCTTTATCCACCGAGTGGTCCACCTATCAAATCGATGCCTCTCCAATTTAGAGACAAGGATGTCGTGAGAGACAGTATCAAATGTTTTGCACAAGTCCAGGTAGATGACATCAACTGCTCTAACCCTGTCCATCAATTCATAACCTTCTGCCTAAGGGGATGTAAATGTGCATGTTCAGTCAGTAAGATCAGTGTTCCAGCCACCTGGCCAGGACACCCTAGCAAACAGAAAGATTCTACAGCGCCCGTTGGTAACACTCTCCAATCTCACAGCGAATAACCATTAAGGAGATAGAGTCCAGTATCCTATCAATCAAATAAACAATTGTCAACAGTATCTATGACTCCTAACTCCAAGCACTTTTGTTCTTTTTACCTACCACTGCTTTTCTTCTATGAATTCAGGTATCTCATCATATAAATAAATTATAACATCATGTGAGTCAGGTCTCTGTTTTCATGAAAACAGAAGGAAATGAAAGTCAGTTGGATGAATTTGTCCTACTACAGAGTATGGCAAAAAGTTAAGTAATAAAAAAACAAACTGGTTGTTTTCACTTTTAAATGCATGTGATAGTATGGGAATATGATGAGCAATAACTCCTGAATTTTCATTATAGAAAAAAAAGAATATTCAGCCTGACCTTTATGTCATATATTGTATTCTTATGATTTGAACTCTGAGAGAGGAAGAGTTAATTGCTCATGATCTGATGGTCCTGCATTGACCACACAAATGCAATGTTTTAAAGTAGAAAGAAACAGAATCCTTGAGAGTCTAAATGGTGTAACAAACTCTTACACAATGTATTTTACTTGAAAGTGAGTAAGTGAAACCTGCCTGGAGGATGAGAAATTCTGGTGTGAAATGGGCGCAGCTACAGTTGCAGATTTAATAAGACATGAATTTGTGTTTTCCTTCAGTGTGTAGTATTGACATGTCTGTGGCTGCAGGCACATAAGAGACTGAATATAAATCAGGTGTTGGCAGCAGACAGAAAATTGTAGCATATTAAACATTTCTGTGTAATTAATACACTTTTGATTGCTACTTTTTTTTTTTTTTTTCCAAGTACTCATGAATCTCACATTTCTGGGAGAGAGAATGAATGTCTTATTTATCTGCATTTTGTTCCATTACAAATACTTTTCTTACCATCACAGCACCTCCAGTAGTGTAGTAAATACTGTGACACACTGTGTCAGGTACAGCTTGTTTTCTCTCTCTTGGCTGGGTGAGAAATTCTGTTCTCAGTGCACTGTTTAGTTTTCTTGGTCTGTTTTTAAAACCCACAGTGCTCTGAAATGCCTCTGTGGGAATGACCCACTGTTCTGAATCATGCTCAGCAGGTCAGCTAGAACTGTAAATGACAGACCTTAATGCAGGCCATGACTAATACTGGTAGCTGTATTAGAAAGAAATAGTTGACTGCCTGGCACAGAGGGACTGAAGGTATACAGAAGGATGGAGATAGCTAAAGCTGAAATCTGAATTTCCTACTCTACTGTCATCTGATATAAGAGACAGAAATATCCTGTCATGGTGAGAAATGTGTTAAAAGGGCAGGGTACATAGGTTTCCTTCTCTATGATCAGGTATTTCCTATTTATTTCTGTGATTTTATTTTTTTTTTTTTTTTTTGGTCAAGTATCTATCTGAACTAATATCTCAGTTCCTGAATTATCTAGGTAAAAATAAACAATATATCCAGCCTCAGCTTTTAGTTATCCACTGGATGAACCTTTCCTTTACTCTCTGATCTTCCAGTTTGTATTTTTACTTTATCCTTGGTCAAGCTCAGGAACCCACGTTTTCTGTGTAAGTGCCCTTATTACCATGTGAAGGGATCTGCCTATCATTTAAAGAATAATCAAGGATTCCACACAAAATAAACTAAGTTGAACAACAAAATATACTAGTTTGAACAAAAAAACATTGCTCAAAAATACCCAATAACCTTGAGGACAGCACATTAGTTTGTGGGTCAGAAGGCTAAAGTTCAAATCTCTGTTCATGCATGTGAGTGTAGAGGAAAACTCATTTTCAGCAGAGCGCTGAGGACATTCAAAACCTTGGTAGGCTTTGATTATCTCAGGAGTCACTGTTATAAATTTTGAAAGATAAATAATTGCCACTCTCTGTGCCTTGGTGAGAGTAAGTACAGGAGTCTCTTATAGTTTTGCCACAAGCTCATTTAGATGACTCATTGCTCAGTACATTGGTTTCTCTGACCCATATCACACTGGAAAGGGAGTCAGGGTGCATGCCCCACAGCTGCTGGTCCTACATCAGAAAGAAAGTCAACAACAGGGTTAAATAAGTGTTGCAATGAGGAGCGGGGCCTGTTTTTGTAGAGAGCCTAGACACTGAACTTCAACTTGATACTTTGAGAAGGCTAGTGCAGAAAGCAGAAGGTTTTTTTTTTCTATGCCTTGTGCCTGCTGTGTGTCTGGAAATGTTCAGTGTCAGGTTTTTTAGGTATGGGAACAGTAATCAAAAATGCATTGTGATCAACTACTGTCAGAGAAGTGCTGCAATCATAAAATCAGGTAAGCATACTGAAGGAAAGCACTACAGACAGTGCTACCTTGGACACTCACACTCACACGTGAGATCAAGTAAAAGGCCTTCAGAAAGTCTGCTTAAAAAAACACCCAGAATAAAATCTAGTTAACCTCCAGAAAGAGGAAATTCACAACTTCCAACATGGTCTATTTACCTTTTCTTTCACTCCCTTTGTGGTTGAATATCTTCACAAGGTTTCTCTGAGGAAATGAGCTTTAAGATCAATTCTCCATTACCATCTGTGCATGGCGGCAACGGACTTACTAACTTTTCTTTCTACGTGGAGACATGAACTCAGCAATCCACTTTTCCTTCATTTACAGACTTCTTTAACTGCCCAGATCTCTAGGCTTTGGTGGCTTGCTGTTCATAAGAAACTATTAACTTGAGGAAGGAGTAAAGAGAGACAAACTAAACTGAGAGCTCAAGCAATGAGAAGATCTTAGTGGTATCTCAGAAGCCTTAATGTCACGAAAACAGGTCCCACGATTCATATTTGCCAAATTTAATTACCACCTTTCATGCTACTTCATCCCTATGTAACAACAAAAAGTATGGAAGTTCCTCAGCTAGTGGATGATTGTATAGGGGGTAGAGGAAAATGTTTAATATGAAAAAAATAGGTACTAAAACCATTTTGATGTAGCATGGAGGATGGAAATTCTTCATTGAGGAGAGTTGAAAAGGAGACGATGATGAAAATATTGTATTGTGCCCTTGGCCACCCTTTATGAAATATCTGATAGGAACAGGTGTCCTCAGTCTTTTCATCTTCCTGTCATTCTATTATCTGCCAACAGAATGCATTTTTTTAAAGAAGCCATGATTCAGCCCAATACAGAGGCCAGAGTAAATTACACAGCTGATCGCAATACTAATCACCTCCTTAAGTGGGTTCACCCCAAACTTTATTGTTACACTTGCAGTCACATGTTTAGCAGTTGCTTGAAGCTCACAACTGCAAGTTCTTCTAGGAAAGAACTGTGGTTTAGTATGTGTTTATGCAGTAGATGTGTTTATGACATAATGGCCCCAAATTTCTTTTGGCACCTCTAACTACCTTTAAATATAAAGCTTAATTATAAGGTTTTGGGACAGGAGCCAAAAGATTTCTGTGTATGCCTCAGTGTACTGGTCCCCAATTCTAATTGTGGCCTTTGAACTCATTTGTACTGAGATGCAGCTGAAAGTCAGAGTAACAAGGCTATTAGGAGGAGATTTTATTACCATTGAACACCTTCAAAATTCAGCTGGACAGGGTCCTGGGCCACTTTTTCTAGAACATGTTTTTGCCAAGAAAGGTTGGACCAGATGATTACTGAGGTCCCTTCCAACCTGGTATTCTATGTTTAAGAATAATGGAAGTGTGAGGAGGTAGCACTGTGTAATAGAGAACAAACAAGAGGTTTAGATTTGTGTTATGATAATGAGCCTGGGTATGGAGACCTATGGTTTCTATTCACATACCCTGAGTTTCAGCCAAGTCAGAGTTCTAGGGAAAATTAACTGCATCTGGAAATTTCTTGAAGTATTTTTGGTACTAATCTGTATGTAAGGTAAGTTTTGAAAAGCAGTTAAAATCTGTGGGTCCATGACTAGAAGCCTGAGGTCTGAGAAAATGAAATACAGGGCAATACAGGGTAGAAGTCTGGGGATGAACTGATTTTGGATATATGAGCATGTAGGGGCAGCACATGGGATTTAACATATGTAAGATTTTTCTTCTTCAGAAAGTCACACTTCAGTCTAAGTTAAGGCTATTTCCATTTTAAGATACTAGGGCAGGTCTGCGGAAACCATAGTGCTGGCAGAATTACTGAAGGAATGTGCTCTTCTTCTGTTGCTCACTCCATCTGTTCAAACAGAACAAGTGAGCTGTCATGCACTGACCTGCACACACTGTCTGCAGGTGGCTGTGGAGCAACGACAGACAGCACTGGATTTTTTCCTTCTCTTGGTCTCCCTAGTAATTTGTAGGTCAAATCATCACACTGCTGAGGTGGCATAATGGAAAAGAAGAGGATCTTTTTCCTGAGTTTTCCTTTATGTCAAAATTTAGCTGTGGTTTAACCTTTCTATTGCCATAATGCTCTGTTGAACCACCCTCTTGCTAAATGAGACAGGAGCAATTTTCTAACCCTGAAAGCAGGTGGTGCAGCCTAGCCACAGTTGTGCTACATAGTGTTTGGCCTCCTATGAACCTTAAAAGGTACCCTCCTAGGGCTAAAGCATAACTATTTTCCGTGAGGTTTTTTTTTCTCTGTTTTTCAGTACAAAGTATCTGAAGAAACCTAGGGATTATGCTGGCCTGTCATTTGAATAATGTTTCCTACATGAAGTGTATGATGTTTTCATACACGTTGTCATACATTGTTTTCTCTAGGTTACAGCATGAAGAATCTTTAGAGATGCAAAGCTGAGATGATGCTGGAAGACTGTTGAGGCTGGAGGGAACAACATCTGGTGCCATGGTGTCTATACTGCCTATTGGCATCAATCCCTGCATGGGCTATCCTTCCAGCCAGGCTTCGGAGCCAAAGAACAGGCATAAACCAAAGCAGCCTGGAAGTATGCTAACGATTAAACAGTGTGGGTGATCACCAAGCCAGTGCTCAAGCTTGTTCCTTGCCCTTGTTTTCTTTAGCAGTATGGAAAGAGCTGAAATATCCACACACCCTAGGATTAGGTTGCCAGGGGAACTGCAAACACTGGGCTTAGTTGACTGGGACACTTGACAGTAGATTGCTTTAATGTTGTTATGCAATACAGTTTTTCACTAAATCTAGGGGTCAGTCTTCATATGTGGGGGTGGGTTAGAATGAAGAGCTTGAGAGGCACATTGCAGCCAGAAATATCCAGGGTTTTGGAGAAGTCAGAATAGACTTCACTGTCACTCCTTTGCTCAGACAGATGCCTTGCTCTTCTCAAGCAAGGTCACCTTATTTCTCTTACTCTCTCGATTTGGGAGCCAGCCTGTCTTTGGAGATGCTTTACTGCTGTTTCTGTTACTTCTTTGAAATGAAAAAGCTCTTTTTAAAGCAGTCAGAAAGGAAAAAGATAAGATCTTGGCTTACTGCCATATGCCTTGTTTATGGAGGCTAATATGATATAGATCCTGGAAACTATAGGACAAAGAGCTGTGATCTTGCACTTGTCAAGTCTTGTCCTTGGTGTTCCATGCTGACCCTATGGGATCACCGGTGTGGTCTTTGTTCAGCTGCTCAATACATGAGGTACTTCTGCACCTCATAAGCTCTTTTTCCCTCCTTTTTCATTATCTCTGTCCGAAGGGGTAACTGAGTGCAAGAGCGTAAAAGGATTCTGACCTCAACAGATGCTTAAAAGCTGTGCATACTCTGAGTGATTGTGTGCATGCCTTTCTGCCTACATGAGTCAAGTTGGCCTTTTCTTACTGTTTCTGCTCATATTTTCAGCATTCTTGTCTAAATTTACTTTTTAAATCTCTTTTAGCTGAGATCACATTATACTACTGTACTTTTCTGTCATTATCAGTTTCAGATCCTCCCTATAGCTGACCTTTGCCCTGGTTCAGGGCAGACGGAGTGGTTTAAACGGTTAATATGTCCTGAAGCACTTTTTCTCAGACACATCCCTTTGAGTCCTATGCCTCCAAATGCATTACAAAGTCAAATAAACAAAAGAGATGGATAGATAGATAAACTCAAACAACATAACCAAAAAAAAAAAAAAAAACCAAACCCAGGCTTGACTAGAAATTAAATTGCCAACTCACTTTCATAATTTAAATCATGAACTAAAGCTGTTTGTGGAACATACAAAAAATGCTGTGGGGTTTTGGTGCGGGTTTTTTTTGTGATCGCTGTGCTTATGTGCTATTTATGATTACTGTCATGGGTTCAGCAGCAGCAGTCATTTTTCTCCTCCTTGGTAGCTGGTGTAGCGCTGTGTTTTTGATTGTGGGCCTGGGAACAGCGCTGATAACACCAGTGTTTCGGTTACTGCTTAGTGATGTTTTGGTCTGGCCAAGGACTTTCTGAGTTTCATGCTCTGCCAGGGAGGTGGGGAGCCGGGGGGAAGCAGAGACAGGACACCTGACCCAAACTGACCGAAGAGGTTATTCCTTACCACAGCACGTCATGCCCAAGATGGAGGACGGAGAGGAGAGATCCAGAAGGGTGGGGGATGCACTGCGTGGTCGGGCTTGGTTTTAGGTGGTGAGAAATTGTATTCTTTCCTTGCATTTGCCTTGTCATTATTATTATTGGTGGTAGCAGTAGTGGTCTGTGTTATACTTTAGTTACTAAACTGTTCTTATCTCAACCTGTGGGAGTTGCATTCTTTTCGATTCTCCTTCCAATCCCTCCGGGAGTGGAGGAAGAAAAAAAGGGAAAAGTGAGAGAGAGAGAGGGTCTGCGTGAGTTAGGCTTAAACCACGACAGTTCTTTTTGGCGCCCAACGTGGGGCACGAAGGGTTGAGATAACGACAGGATTAATAGCCACTCGTCACAATGCTGATTTATTGGCTCTCAAAGTTGTTGCTTTTGGTTCTCTTGCGTTCATGGTTTCAGCCTGTTGTACCTTACTTACAGCCGGTATTTGTTATCTTAGCATGTTTCAGATATGGGTTTTGGTTTAAGGTTCTTGTTTCATTGTACTTTATTGGAATGGCTTGTAATACGGGCGGGCTCCGGAAGCAGTGGGGGGCGGATGTGTACCTGGCAGTTCGACTGTTCTTCACCGTCCTGGCGAGGCTGTGGAGAGCTGAGGGGGGGCTGCCTCGGGAGCCGCCGGCTGCCGAAACGGCCCGGGGGAGCGGACCCGGGGAGCAGGAGCCGAGCCCCCCCACCGAGCCCAGCCCGACGGCTGCCAAGCAGAGGAAGGAGGTAGCAGAATTGGTGAGCCCCCCCGCTGAGCCCAGCCCGGCAGCTGCCGAGCAGCGGGAGGAGACAACGGTGGAGGAGCCGAGCCCCGCAGCCGAGCCCAGCCCCGCGGTGCCCGAGAGCATTCCCCAGCAGCCGCCCGCAGAGCCCCGCGAGCCCGAGGCCCAGCAGGAGAACACAGGAGACCGCGCGGCACTTCCCAGCAAGGCAGAGGAGGAAGACCTGGACTCAGACAAAGAGCAGCTGGTGGTGAGAGAGCCGGCAAGCACAGCAGCTACACCAGCCCCAGTGACAAGTACAGCAGCCTCATTTGAGAGTTCTGAAGGGTTTGAGTGGCCTTTGGGTACCCTTGATACCTGCCTGCTGATTGTGATGGGGATCAGCATGGTGGCATGCATACAGAGTGTGTTTTACCCACAACCATTTTGTCTGGTCCCGAGAGTTAAGCAGAGTGGAGTGTGGGCATTGTCTGGGTTTAGACTACAATGTAGGATGACCAAGATATTTTCTCCAAGCATGGACAGCCATGAGTGGCAGTGTGTGTGGGACAGTATGGGTGAGTATCTAGTCCACTGGTCACACCAGTGCTTTGGAAGCATCACAGGTGGAAGGCAGCTGTATGGAGTCCCCAGCAACAAGCTGCAGAAACTGCTGGAGGGGAGAATGAATTATTTTGAGCCTGGTGGGCCCATGACACCTCAGGCCATCAGGGCAGAGATACAACATCCAGATGGACTTATGATCGAGGGGTGGACTTAGCAATGGACACTGTGGCCCAGGTTATTCATGAGTGTGAACACTGCACACAGCCTCTCCTGCTCTGAAAGGCTGTTACAAAAGATGGAGCTTGACATCATGGACTGGATGGACTCAGCAGCTTTGTAGGGATTGGTCTATGCACTGAGGGATGATCTCTCTCCCTGTGTGTGTGTGTGTGTGTGTGGATGTTTACATATACATGTGATGGTATAGTGAAAATGTGGGATTTGAGCATGACGTCAATGGTATGGAATAAGGGGTGGATAATGTCATGGGTTCAGCAGCAGCAGTCATTTTTCTCCTTCTTGGTAGCTGGTGTAGCGCTGTGTTTTTGATTGTGGGCCTGGGAACAGCGCTGATAACACCAGTGTTTCGGTTACTGCTTAGTGATGTTTTGGTCTGGCCAAGGACTTTCTGAGTTTCATGCTCTGCCAGGGAGGAGGGTCCGCTCCCCCAGGCCGTTTCGGCAGCCAGCGGCTCCCGAGGCAGCCCCCCCTCGGCTCTCCACAGCCTCGCCAGGACGGTGAAGAGCAGCCGAACTGCCAGGTACACATCCGCCCCCCACTGCTTCCGGAGCCCGCCCGTATTACAAGCCATTCCAATAAAGTACAATGAAACAAGAACCTTAAACCAAAACCCATATCTGAAAAATGCTAACAAATACCGGCTGTAAGTAAGGTACAACAAGCTGAAACCATGAACGCAAGAGAACCAAAAGCAACAACTTTGAGAGCCGATAAATCAGCATTGTGACGAGTGGCTATTAATCCTGTCGTTATCTCAACCCTTCGTGCCCCACGTTGGGCGCCAAAAAGAACTGTCGTGGTTTAAGTCCAGTCAGCCACTCAATTTTGCTCTCTCATTCCCCCCTCTTTCTTCCCCCACTCCCGGAGGGATTGGAAGGAGAATCGAAAAGAATGCAACTCCCACAGGTTGAGATAAGAACAGTTTAGTAACTAAAGTATAACACAGACCACTACTGCTACCACCAATAATAATAATGACAAGGCAAATACAAGGAAAGAATACAATTTCTTACCACCTAAAACCAAGCCCGACCACGCAGTGCATCCCCCACCCTTCTGGATCTCTCCTCTCCATCCTCCATCTTGGGCATGACGTGCTGTGGTAAGGAATACCTCTTTGGTCAGTTTGGGTCAGGTGTCCTGTCTCTGCTTCCTCCCGGCTCCCCACCTCCCTGGCAGAGCATGAAACTCAGAAAGTCCTTGGCCAGACCAAAACATCACTAAGCAGTAACCGAAACACTGGTGTTATCAGCGCTGTTCCTAGGCCCAAAATCAAAAACACAGTGCTGCACCAGCTACCAAGAAGCAGAAAAAATGACTGCTGCTGCTGAACTCATGC